>OY288275.1:13759790-15217546 GCA_958450335.1 Hibiscus tridactylites
CAGTTTGTCCTGCTTCAAGTAAGCCACATAGATTGGATTAACCACCAACTGACCAGTCGAATCAGTCACCACTTTCTCAGGAACCTTATGATCAACAAGAAACGACATCAAGCCAAATCCTTCGATGATCAACAAGACTTGATGATTCCAAAGTACATAACTGCTCTCCGTTAACTTGACAGTGTCAAGCTTTGGAAGTTGTTGAACATTGTATTCAGTGGAGGACGCAGTCAGAGAGGACATAATCGAATCAGAGGTTTGCGGACCAGTTGCGGAATTGGATTCAATAGTCATGGTAGAGCAAGACTGAAAGAATAACTTCAAACCTTACAGAGGCAAAATATCAAACAAATGGTGGACATGCAACAACAAGCAACCAGGTGACAGGGGCAAAGTATCATATAGATACCATGCAATAAAGATAACGCAGCAGAAACCACATACACCAGTCACAACACACCGTAATTCATACCACCCAACCAGCTTACAAGAAAAGACAGATCGATATATCAACCACAATCCAAACCAGGCAAAAAGAAACAGACGTAATCAAGAATACAAATCAATCAAGAACCGGATATAAAAGTATGTGAAGACTGCAAAGTCTAGAAGAACACAAAACGATTCTAACAGACTCAATTTCTGATCTAAGAATCATCTACAAATCAATCATCTTCTCTAAATCAATCAACACGAGACAGACATCCTGACGACTTAACTGACAATTCTTCAAGAAGATCAGAAAATTGAAGTGAAATTGAGTTTGGAATGAGTACATAAATCTTACCTCTCGCGATCAGATCTTAAGATGGAGAAACACGACCAGATAGCTTGATTATTGAGTCACCAACCCAACCACAATCGCAACCTTCAATACACTCAGAGAAAGCAAACCACGCCAGGCAGAAGAGAAGAATCATTGCGAAGCACCACTAGGAAACAAGCGACTGATACCATATTAGGATAATAAGAAGAAACTAAACATAGAGAATTTAGGGGGAAAGAGAGGCAGTACTCTCTGTTATTTTATTAATGAAAACTACCCGTAATATCTCAATAGAGACCGGGTATCTTATATACAAGGGAATGAGAGAGTCAGTGAAGTAACGGTATTCTAACAGAATCATAACCATCCTTGCTGACTCATCTCAACAAACTCATTTTACAACAAACTCTTAACCTATACTTATAACAGAACCACTTGGCATTAACTTGGGGTATAATCCCCCCTCCTATAGCCACTTAGTGGCATTATTTGCCACCTTAAATGGGTGCATGTCGAGTGGTCACAAAATTGGGGTGACTCACGACATTTCTTTCAATTTGGAAGATTTGCCGTGGGTCTTCTTCTTCTTCTTCTTCTTCTTCTTCTTCTTCTTCTAATAAGCGTCTGGACAATGAATTAATGCGTCACAAACCTTCATTAAAAATGCTAAATTATTAGTTTTGACACGGCGCAAACCATGTCCTCCTCGCTCATTCGGTTGAGAAACAAAATGCCAATTAATTAGGGGGATGGAAGGGGAAGTAGCATTCGATCCCCAACTAAACCTGCGAATCATCCTTTCTATTTCATCACAAATTGATGAAGGTAACATGGTGGTTTGTATCATATAAGAGGGGATAACAAGCAAGATTGATTTTGCTAGTGTAACACGGCCCATGAAGGAGAGAGTGTGAGCCGACCAACCTTCAAGATTCTGCTGGATTTTTTCGATTAGGAAACAGAAGCATTCTTATTTGGCACCCTTATGTTGCACAGGAGTACCGAGATACTTACGGAGATCAGTAACAATGTGAAAGCCAAGACGATCATTGATAGCTTGTTGAGTAGTACCATCGACGTTGGGCAAAAAGAAAAGGGTTTTCTTTCTCTTATTAAAAGAGTGACCAGAAAAATAACCAAAGGTGTTCAGAATTGTTTCAATATTCATAGCATGCTCTAAATCAGCCTGGGAAAAAACGATTAATTATCCTAATTAGATTTGATGGCATACCAATATCTTTAAGAGTGTACGTAACAAACGACCATCAAAAGCCTTTTGGAGATCGACTTTGATTCCCATCCAGCCCGTGTTACCCTTCTTAGAGTGCATAAGGTGAATGATTTCCTGATTAATGATAACATTCTGAGAAATACTTCTACCATTGGTGAAACTTGTTTGCGTCGAACCAATAAGGCGAGGCATGAGGACTTGTTTTCAACATAGGAATTTGGTACAACGTCTTTTCCCCATAGCAATAGAGTGAAAATACTTAGTGTTTCTATCACTGAATTTAATCCATTCTACATAAGAGTTTTGTTTACAGAGAAGTTCCTCTTGCTCAAGGATGGATTCCAATTCCTGTATAAGTTCACTCTCCAATTTAATCATATTTGATGACCGTTGGTTTGCAAGGCAGTGTTGCATACCACGGAGGCGAGCCATGATTTTTTATTTTTTTTTCGAAGCCCGATGGCCCTAAACACATTATCATTCCACATATCAGCTTCTTGGCAAAAATTAGCAATAGTTTCCAAGTACCGGAAAGGCAGAGGCTTTGATGGAAAAGATGAATCAGCTAGAGATAGTAGAAGAGGCCTGTGATCAGATTTCATACGAAGAAGATGAAGAACAATGGTTGTGGGAAAAGAATCAAACCATTCGTCATTGCAAAAAGCCCTATCAAGTCGGACCGCACAATTAAACTTGTACCAAGTAAAATCTAGGCCATGAAATCCAAGGTCGTGAAGTCTACAATAAAAAATCAGACGCGCAACCTTTACTGTCTTCAGTCGATAATGTAGCATTAAAGTCACCAATGAGAATCCAAGGCTCATTAATCTGGGAAGCCATAGATCGGATATAGGACCACAAAGCGGCACGTTTACGCCGATTAGGACTAGCATAAATAAAGGAAGCCAAGCATGAGGTAGGACTTCCAGGGATAGAAATTCTGCATAAACTGAATTAAAAGTGACAAAAGATAATGTCGATCACAATATTATCATACCAACAAAGCGAAATCCCTCATGAGAAACCCATGGCCTCAACACGGCGGGAATTAGTAAAACCAAGGGAAGAGATATTTTTCAAAACAAACTCGCCGAGTTTCTACTAAAACAAAGATATCAGGACTATTGTCACGAATATAGTGTTTATCAAGAAGAAAACTGACTTTAGTTTAAATGTGTGTTTGTCAAGCTGAAATTTAATGAATATGAGCGGGAAAACAAAAGGTGTTTAGGACTTGTAATTAAAATTGGGCTTTTAGGATTTTATGCTGCAAATAAGTTTTAAGGATGTATATGGACTTTTGTAAACTAATTATTATTATTATTATTATTATTATTATTATTATTATTATTATTATTTTATTTTTTTGCTCAGCAAAATGCTTTTATTAATAATCAATACTCCCACCCGAGTATGTTTGCCTCATTAAAAACCTCCCTAAACCTATTTGGAGGAAAAGAGTACAACACATACCGGGATAAACAACACGCAAGGTTAATACAAATCCTGATAGAAAACATGAACAAACACTTGATACAGCAGGAAACAACACTGCAATTCGCCTGGATATTAACTATCGCCTGCAACCTTTTCAACTGGCATAATAGCTATCGCCTGGACAAGAACATACATGAATCAATAACATGAACAAACACCCTCCCCTAGTAATTCACCTTCAACTTGTTTAGTTTCATCCTACGCCTGTCAATCTGCAGCACGATAATTCGACACCTTCAACCTGCAGCACGAAACACTACTCGATACAGCATAATTCAGCAGCTACAAACCAGATCTTCAAGGTTCCTATATTATGGCTTTTCACCACCATGCTTTAAAAATCTGTTCCCGGAGCATTCCATCTACCGCTAAACACCGAGCCAAATGATTCCTATCACGTTCAATACCCACCAGTTGAACTGCCTTCCCCTTACTTAGAAGAAAATCCACTTCCATTAACTCCTTCCATTTATTCCACGGTCTTTGGAAGACATTAACACACCAATGTAACACCATTGGGGAGCTAATTTCAATGGAAATTGTTGCTTTTTCGACCCACTTTGTTTCAATCAGAATTTCCAGCGCCATTTTAAGAGCAGCAATGGTTGCACTATCTTCGCCGATATCCCCTACTGGCCCTGAGAACAATGCTCGAATGACGCCTTCATCAGTTCTCAACACGCCTCCAATTCCACGCATATTCTCCCTCGTTGTCCCTTCTATATTAAATTTCAATACACAAGACTTGGGTGGAATCCAATCCAATTCCTCCCCCAAACTCCCATACAGATTTGCCACCACTCTTCTCGGTGACTCCCACCAACCTTCAACATTTCCGATCAACTCATCTTTGATTGCCTTAATCCAGAGCAAGGCTCTAAGTTTCACAATGAATAAAATATCCTTAGAGTTTGCCTGCTTATTATTAAAAATTTTGTCGTTTCTCGAAAGCCATAAACTCCAAACTGCCGCTCCCCAAGTGATAAGCCAAAGACTTTTAGTTAAACCTGTCAAGTTAACATTGAAAAAAAATTCGAACAGACCCTCGACATTGCTATGATTAGTCCACTTTATGCCCCACCATCCACAAAACTGGTTCCAAAAAATAGTAACAAATTCACATCCTACCAAAAGATGGTTCGCATCCTCGCTAGCTAAATTACACCAACAACACCGACTTTGCGCTTCCTCTAATGGAATTCCCCTGCTGCGAAGAAAAGATTTAGTTGGAATTCTATCCAATCTAAGCAACCAAAGGAAGCTCTTGACTTTTGGAGGCACCTTCATGCACCAAATCAAGTCAAAATTGAACTCCATCACTTCCACTTCCACATTAGAGATTAGATCCGTCAATTTTTTAACCGAGAACTCACCACTCCTATCATGTTTCCACCTTAATTTATCTTCTACATCGGGTAAACACTTCACTCCTTCTACAGCAACCTCAATCTTCTTTACTAACACAGCTTCCCTATCTAGCAAAGGTCTTGTGAATAATGTGCTCCAATTTAACCCTCTGAATCCGTCTTGATAAGCTAAGTCTTTCACGGACACCCCTTTCTTATCCACCAGCCTGTATAATCTCGGATATAATTTGCAAAAAGGCAAGTCATGCCTCCAAGCATCCTCCCAAAATAGTATTGTTTTGCCGTCACCTACCTTCCATAGAAATTTTCTTCATTTAGCCACCTATCAACTTCCCCATTCTTTAAATTTTTCATAATCCCCTGCCATACACGGGACATATTTCTAGACTTTGAAAACTGCAATTTCCAGCTTCTCGGAACTCCACCGTATTTGGCACAAATCACCCTTCTCCATAGCGCTCTTTTTTCCAACGCATACCTCCAACTCCATTTGGCTAGTAATGCCTTGTTTTTTGCTTTTAGATTCACCACTCCAGCACCCCCACACTTTTAGGAGAACAAATTCGATCCCAACTAATCTTAGCTAGCTTCTTCTTGCCGTTACAAGTACCCCACAGAAACCTTCTTCTAATTTTCTCAATTTCTGTAAGGACTGTCTTCGGAACTTCAAACAAGGACATATAATAAAGGGGAAGAGAGGATAGCATGGAGTTGATCAGTACCACCCTACTCGCGAATGATAGTGAATTACTCTTCCATCCTGCCAGCTTCGCCCAGAATTTATCCACCACCGGACCCCAAGTATGAACCTTCCTTGGGTCAGCACCCAACGAAATGCCCAAATAATTAATTGGCAGCCTACCAACTTTGCATCCAACTAAATCAGCCAACTGTTTTACAGCGTCATCATCCACCCCTAGTCCCACTAGGCAAGATTTTCCAAAATTGATGCTTAAACCCGAGCAAGCTTCAAAACATCTTAATATACGCTTCACATTTATCATAGAATTTTCCATCGGCCTCAAAAAAAGGACAGTATCATCCGCAAATTGCAGATGAGTAAGAACAAGGTTAGGAATAATACCATCGATTCCATTTATTACACCATTGTTTGCAGCTTTGACTAATAACAGATGAAGTGTCTCCGTGACCATAATAAACAAAAAAGGAGAGAGTGGATCTCCCTGTCGTAACCCCTTCTCATTCTGAACTCTGAAGTGGCAGAACCATTTACCAACACAAACAACAAGGGTGCAATAGCAATATCAATAGCAAGGGTGCAATATCAGGATGTTGCAATAGCAAGGGTGCTAACCTAACTAATACCCTTGTAGACGAAATAATTATTATTTAGCATAAAATCACAAGTTAAAAATAAAGAATAATCAAAATAAAAAGTGGGATAAAAATCATTTGCCCCTTTTCGGTGCCTCTACTTATGCCCCAACAATAAAAAACACTACAAAATTAAATTCCAAGCCCTAACCCTAAATTCTAAATCATAAACCCTACACCATATACCGTAAAAAAAACCCTACACTAAGTTCCCTAAACCCTAAATCTAAGAACTAATTTTGAGCATGGGTATAAGTAGGGGCACCGAAAAAGGACAGAGGATTTCCATCCTAAAACTGTGACCACAAATTTAATTACTCAAATTGAAAACTGCCAAATCAATATGCAAGAAAATTTATGTTCAAATCTTTTGAATAACATTTTTGGAAGAAACAACCACGAATCTTAAAAATTCTTTTTATCTAACAATACCGACTAAACTTAAGACTTGGTTATGAGAGAGAGGGAGATTCGTCTAGAGATGAATATTTGATCGAGTTGAGCATTTTTTTTGAGCTTGTCGAATTGACGATAATTCAAAATTTATTTAATCTTTTTTTGAGTCGAGATTATATATGAAATTCTATTCGAGTTGAGTTTGTTTGAGTTTTTGTTCAAACTTAATTGTAAATATTTATAACGTGTTGATGATAATTGTAAATATTATCATAGGTCAATTTAGTTTAAATATGTGTCAAATAAGACTTTTGTCCCCTCAAATTTTAGATTTAAAGGCTTAACAAACTCTTGCTCCTACTAATATTTGACCTTAACCCCTTCCTTCTCTATAACCATATGTGAAATACATATATATTTTTTTCATATTTCTTTTATATCTAATATACATATATCAGACAGAATTGAGAGACTCAACTTGGACTTCAAAATCGATCCATTAATTACTAAAAATTTCGAGTTATTTGAGTCTCATTTTATAGCTCAAACGTTATTTAAGATTTTTCTAGTTAAATCGAATTTATGAAATTAATATTCAAGACGAAAGCTCACCCCTTGTTGTCCCAGTGGTAAAGGATGGTATAATTCATCCAGGTCACCCGAGTTCGAGCACCAGTTTTGCACGGTGTGTGTGCCTTGTTAAAAAAGACTAAGGAAGTTGAACAGATACTACCCTTGTATAACACCAGTTTATTCAAAAAAAAAAGTTCAAGTTGATAAACTAATATTAACAAAAAAAAATTAAGATATATATATATATATATATATATATATATATATATATATATATTATTTGAAAATACTAAGCCGAATGAACTTGGATTAAACATTTACAAATATAAATAAATTTAGACAAAATTTAAAACTTGTGTTTCAAACCCGATGTAATTATATGTATAATATTAATATTATAGATGGATCTAGCCCACGAACACCTTTAATGAAATGATGAAATTTCCATGAAGATATAAAGTTGACCGGGCTCCGTTCATGTGTATATTTCATCAAGCTACGAGGTCATTATCTTTATAACCTAGAAAACCATGAATCTACGAGGTGATAACTATAAAACCCTAATTTTCAAGACTTCCAATCTGTATATATAGATTGCAGTCCACTAGCTTTCTTATACAATTTTGAAGCATAAGATAAATCATCGGTGGTTCCAATGAAAGTACAACCAGAGAAAGCCAAGAAAGAAAAGAAAGCAGGTTGTTTCTATATAATCTTAGAGACTATTTTAACGATATGGGATTGATCAGCGCCGGAGAATCTATCGTTTCGCTGGAAATGAGAGTCATGGGTGGAAGCACTTCATTCTGATGAGTTCTCCGGCGCCGATCGACACCGTGTTGTTAAAATAGTCTCAAAGGTTATAAAAAAACGACTTTCTTTTCTTCCTTTGTTTTCTTTGGATGTTCTCTTTCGTGATTTAATGTGGAAGCAATGGCGTCATTGAAATGCCAGCCGAAAACAGGTCAAGAAACAAGGTTTTCAAACTTTCTTCATCTGAATATTGTCGGATTCATTGTTTCTTTGTTTTAAAGATTCAGCCATGGTTGATGCATTAAGAGTCTTTTCAATTGATTGTATTTGATTATGCTGGTAGTTCCAGGTTTCATGCATTCGTTTGCTGTTGGTTCTCGTGCATCCGAATATGATGAACTTTACTGATACTTTGTGTATATGATTCGGCTGTAGTATTGAATAATTTGTATGTTCTAAGTGTTACAATTCCAGAACAAGTGTGTATAATATGTGACTGTTAAGTAAGACTAGATATTCTAAACTCTCGACTTTTTCATGTTCTATATTTGGAAAATCCTGACATCTCTGTTCTGTTCTGAAAGTTAGTTTGTATGTCATATTGCACAATACAAGAGGAATGTGGTGTCGAGGCACTACAAGAATTAGGGACTTTAGTGACGAAAAAATTTATCTGACACTGTCAATATTAAGTATTTGTGACAACTTAACGTCAATGGTAAATAACCCAAAAATTTTACTTTTCGATCCTAAACCCTAGAGCTAGCCCCGGCTCGATGGAGCCACCTTTCTCCGACCACGTAAAGACTATCTACCCATCCCGACACTCATTTTCAACTTCGACGGTGGTTATACCATCTCTGACCCACAAAGATGAGTTTCCGATCTCATTTTTTATTTTCAGTTTTATTTCGACTTCTAAATACGAATATAAACTAATATTTTCCTTTAATTTCAAGAATCGAAGATAAGGAAAGAAAAATACCTTTCCAGTGATAATCTGACTACGATTGACCGGCGACAGTTCAAACCCCCGACGTCCGTTCGAGTCCCAATGCCGCTTCGGCTTCCGTGGCGGTTCCCTTACCAAGATGGTAATCTTCTTTTTCCTCTTTTGTTATATCTATTATTATTTTTTATGGTATTAATTATTGTAGTTAATGATTGATCTAACAAGTCTCCCTCCTCTTTTAAGGCGAGGGATTGTGGTTAAAGTTTAAGGAATTAGGGGTAGTGTGTATTTTTTGTGTTTTTTAGAATTTAATTTTTAAGTGGTGATATGGACATTCTTGGATTACTTAGATTGATGGTGGCTTAGAGAGTCAGTGGTTAGGAGCTTCTACATTCAACATGGTATCTCAGTGCGGCATCACGGGTTGTTTTGCAAGGTGTGGCTTTGTGATTGTTTAAATTTTACTTAAATATGGTTTGGTGTGTTGGTTTGGTTGTTGGGTATTTGCTTTGATTTGTTGTTGTTTTTGGGGTTCAGTTTTAAGGGAACTTTAGTATGTGTTTAGGTGTGATTTGGTTCGATTGAGTGTAAAAATAGGAACCAATAGTGTGTGTGTGTGTTTCGGGTGTATTTTTATTTTTGATATTGTTAAATCAAGCGAGTCTGTTAGACCAATACAACTATTGGATATCTGCAGTATAGCATAAATCAACAACAAAATAGTGCTAAATTGTTAGTATACTAGAAAAAATAATATATCATTTCTAGGAGTAGAACAAAGACTAAAATGATGTAATTTTTAAATATGAAAGGATAAATTTATTGAATTATGTTGAAATAAGACCCATTGATGGAATGTAGAAATGTTTTGAGCTAAAATTGTTATTATAATTACATAACTATTATGTTTATATTTATAGACCAATGATATATTTATAACAACTTTTAATTAAATAACATTTATAACTTAATATATATATATATATTTATTAATACTGAACACATAATTAATTTGTTTTAATTTCGGCACAAGCCCTTTTTGTAACTTCTTTCGTCATATTGCACTCTTTTTCTCATTTTTCAAAGAGATTTTTTAACTAGATATAAAATAATCTTGTATGATCCATCCTTTAAAATGCCATATATTGTCGAATAAAAAATAGCTTGAAGTATATTTTACCCGTTATATATAACCCAATGGTTTTTATGTTCCACCAATAATAATTGAATTAAAAAACTGGGAATAGAAAGCACATTGAGGAGAGATAAAGAAAATTGTTTTGATAATCTGAAAAGGCAACTCTTGACTCATATATTGCAATTATTTAGTCAAGTGTTCACTCTAATTATTTACTCTTCGAATTTTAAATTAAAACGCTTTCAAGTTAATAAGCTAGATTTTTTATTTAAGAAGACATAATCAATGGTGTATAAATACGAATCTGAACTAATATTTTCCTTTAATTGCAGGAATCAAAGATAAGGAAAGAAAAATACATTTGCAGTGATAATCTGACGACGATTGACCAACGACAGTTCAAATCCCTGACGTTCGTTCGAGTCCTAGAGTCGCTTCAGCTTCCGTGGCGGTTCTCTTACCAAGATTGTAAGCTTCTTTCTCCTCTTTTATTATATCTATTATTATTTTATTTATGGTATTAATTATGGTAGTTAATGGTTGATCTCACAAGTCTCTCTCCTCTTTTACAGGTGGTGGAAAGTGACCTGAATGATGACGTCACAAGCCAACTAGGTTTGAAGAAACACAGATCTGAGTGAAGGCTACATGGGCCAATCAAAAACTGCCACATGTCATTTTAGACACAAATTTTGGCGGGAAAACTAACTTTACTGTTTTTTTTAACAAATAGGAGGCCGAAGCCGTTAAATCATATGCTCCTCAAACGAGAATAAGGAGGACCCCACGTGTCACGATGGAGGAAGTCAACAAGCTCACTGGGAGGGACATAGCAATAGTATCAAGTGGGGGCAACATCATATTTGAACATGAAATCAACGGCCATGTTGGCTATCTTAACACAAAAAAAAAATGAGAGTGAGAGTGCTACCTGGGAATGTTGAATCCGTGACCTTTAAAGTGGTGTGTAAGAGCCTTAACCAGCTGAGCTAAGGAAATCCTTGCTTTTGAACTGCATCGCTTTTTTATAAGTTATGCTTTGTTTTTAACCCGACAATTAATAGAGGTGTGACTCCTTACCTACCGGTATCACTCATCATTTCAAATTCGATTTTTGAGAATTGGGAGAATCTGGAACTTTCTCAAGCCTTCTCCCCAAACGTCACCATTCAACATCTCCGACCTTAGCCACTGCTCCGACGTAGCTTACACCGCCACCGCCAGACAGTTCTTCGTTCCGACCTGATCTTAGCTCGCGTTGTCACTCGCGGCGTCGTGTCGTCCTTCACCGAGGGGAGCTTCTGGAAGCATCGACGAGCGTGAGAACCCTAGGACCTCTCAGTTATTCCCAGTTTCTGGCCACCACAGTCCTCCATTCGGGGCGTTGAAGTGACGGCCGCACTCCTTTCGATGAGCTGAACAAACCCAACTAGTTAATCGTCTGTTTGACGACGGGTTTGGGTTCATCGGAGATTCGTTATTCTCTGACGGTTTCAATATTCTGAGGTAAGTTCGGTGTGATTTTCCGGCTGATTTCTGGGTTTAGGTTGGTTGGTTTTAAATGCCCAATTGACGAGCCTTGTTTTTCAAGTCATAATTGGTATTTCCGATCTTCGGTGAAGTTTCTGATGATCGTCAGATAGCCTATATTTATTAAAGGTAAGAAAATTGGCCCTAACCGACCAAACCAGTTGAACCGGCTGACCCATAGCCTAGACTTGACCCAACCCGAGTTCGACCCGACTCGTTGATTGAACCTGTCTGCCCGACCCGTTGACCGAGTCAAACCTTCCAAGTCAACTTAATGAGCCAACCCGTCCGAGTAAACTCAATGAGTTAACTTGCCTGAGTTGACTCAGTCGAGTCAACCTAGTTGACCGGTGACGTCAGCGTTGACTTGACTGCTGACGTCAGTGTTGACTTGACTGTTGACGTCAGTGTTGACTTTGACCCTAAAAGTCAAATTTTTCAAAAACTTTGATTCTATGTTTTTTGAAGTCTTGAGTCCGATTTTTAAGCCCGTTTAGCAAAATTCTGACCTGAAAGCCTCTGAATCTGACCTTGAACCCAAACTTGTTTATGTATTTATTTATTCGGTTAAGAGCTCTATGAATAAGGACTGAAATGGGATATTGTGTGATTGAAGGTACTCACAATTCCTTGAATACGAATGGTTGAGGGACGTCAAATCCAGGTTCAAGAGTGTTCGAAATCCATTCGAGGGTCGATCGATATAGCAAGGATTCAAGGTAATACATTACTACCTCTTGTATGCTCTATGAACATGTCGACATTCGATTGATGAGTGCATTCGGATAATGAAGTATATCGTAATGCACGCTACTTAAGTCGAATCATATACAAAATTTAAGTATGATAACTCATATAGGTGTGGTACATTCGATTGAGAGAAAAATTATAATTTGGAAAGACATGAAGTTTTATAAATCATATAGGTGTGGTACATTCGATTAAAAATTAAATTTGTTAAAAAGAAAATATATCATAAGGACAAGTTGGTAAATTTTGCTTCCAATTAATTTTATATTCCTCCAACCAAACACTACAATTTTATATTCCTACTAAATGAACCAAACAAGGTAATGTAACATTCCCTGTAATTTATCAGGTAATGTTACATTCCGGTAATTATATTCCCAGAGGTAGTCTTACATTTCGTGAACCAAACGCCTTCTTAATGAAATGATGAAATTTCCATGAAGATATAAAGTTGACCGTGCTCCGTTCATGTGTATATTTCATCAAGCTACGAGGTCATTATCTTTATAACCTAGAAAACCATGAATCTACGAGGTTATAACTATAAAACCCTAATTTCCAAGACTTCCAATCTGTATATATAGATTGCAGTCCACTAGCTTTCTCATACAATTTTCAAGCATAAGATAAATCATCGGTGGTTCCAATGAAAGTACAACCAGAGAAAGCCAAGAAAGAAAATAAAGCAGGTTGTTTTTATATAATCTTGGAGACTATTTTAACGATATGGGATTGATCAGCGCCGGAGAATCTATCGTTTTGCTGGAAACGAGAGTCATGGGTGGAAGCAGTTGATTTGGATGAGTTCTCCGGCGTCGATCGACACTGTGCTGTTAAAATAGTCTCAAAGGTTATATAAAAACGACTTTCTTTTCTTCCTTTGTTTTCTTTGGATGTTCTCTTTCGTGATATAATGTGGAAGCAGTGGCGGCATTGAAATGCCATCCGAAAACTGGTCAAGAAACAAGGTTTTCAAACTTTCATCATCTGAATATTGTCGGATTCATTGTTTCTTTGTTTTAAAGATTCAGCCATGGTTGATGCATTAAGAGTCTTTTCAATTGATTATATTTGATTATGCATTCGTTTGCTGTTGTTTCTCGTGCGTGGCTCATGTAATGTTGCATCCGAATATGATGAACTTTACTGATACTTTGTGTATATGATTCGGCTGTATTATTGAATAATTTATATGTTCTAAGTGTTACAATTCCAGAACAAGTGTGTATAAATATAATATGTGACTGTTAAGTAAGACTAGATATTCTAAATTCTAACATCTCTGTTCTGTTCTGAAAGTTAGTTTGTATGTCATATTGCACAATGCAAGAGGATTGTGGTGTCGAGCACTACAAGAATTAGGGACTTTAGTGACAACTTAACTGTGACGAAATTTTTTATCTGACATTGTTAATATTAAAGTAATTGTGATGCATTGGTTTTTTGTCACAATTGTTATAGTAATTGTGATGGTTTACATTTTCCACAATTAAATTCTCACTATAAGTATATAGTTATAATGGGAAATATTGCTTAAAGTTGGGCGCAAGCAGGTGAGTTTTTGTTAGAAAATGAGCATTAATTCAAGGAAATAAATAGACAGTAAAATAAATATTGCATTTATTTATTATATCGAACAAATTACAAAATATAATAATTCAAAATTAAATTCGAAAGCAAAAGAAACCAAACCAAAATCGCTTATTTGTTGAGGCTTGTGTAGCACACAGTTTCCTTAAGATAGATTCACCTGCTCCTATGGTGATTGTGAAACGCCATACATCTATCTCCAGGATACAACAATAGAATGAGCACAACTGTAAAACGTCTACAGTTATCAGCAAACCATAACCTCTTCTTCTTCTATTACCGAAAAAGTTTTTTGAAAATCACAGAGAAAAAACAATTGAAAATTCTCTGTGTTATTGTGTGTTAAACCTATTAGGTTTACAAGTTATTTATAGGGGTTTCACATGAGAGAATAATTAAAAATAATATAATCCGAAAATAAAAGTCATTAATATTGTATCCAAAAATCAGTCATTAATGCCATATATGTTCGAATAAATTTTCGTGAATCACAAGCAATATCATAATAATATTCGAATTAAAAGATTTCTTTAATACAATAGCTTACCATATATCCATCATGCTACTTCTGAATATTCAAAAAGATATGCCACATTTAAGGAAAATTAATTCACAGTGGGTAAAATATCCGCAGGTCTACGGAGAACCCGACTGGTCCAGATATTCGTGTTGCCCATGATGTGCGTGTGCGCCCCCAACCCGAATTGGTTCGATGAGCTTCGATTTGCAACCCCCTATGAATCGTCTGCGTGTGAGGCATGGTCTCAAACCAAGTCATTATTAATATATTCTCTTCCTCAAATGTTTGCATATTTTTATTACCGAGGAAAGTATAATATTAGCGGCAATTTTTAATATATTTCTCTCCCAAAATTAGCGGATTTATATTACTTTGGGAAGTAAAATTTCCGCCACAATTTTCAATTGTTTCCTTTTCAATTGTCAATTATTTTCTCTTCCCAATTCCACACTGTAAAACCAAAGAATTGATTTTGATAAAACAAAGGATTTAAGGACTAAATTAAAAATATAAAATAAAATTTTAAGTCCTCAAAACTTCCCAAAACTTTTAAGCAAAGTGGTCAAGTCAAAACCAAAGGGTTATACAATTTTTTCTAAGTGTTTTCTAAGTCAAAACAGTGATTTTTGAGTCACCATTTCGAAATAGCCCTCCGGTGTTTCAAAACGTTTTGAAACTGTTAAAGTTGGTTTCGGAACGAGTCTTCCCGTTTCAATACGATAGTATCGAAACATGTCACTGTGTTTGGAAACGAATGAAGAAAAACAGAACGGGCATATTCGTTTTGATACGGATATATCGAAACGATCTCAAACGTTTCGAAACAAGATTCGAACTTGGAGTTAAATTTATGGCTGCTTCAAATTTATAACTAATTTTTTCAAAACGGTTAGGACGTATTGAAACGATTTAAGCATGTTTCGATACGGGTTTTGACAGGTTCAAATTGTTTCGAAACGATATCAAGATCGTTTTTGAACAGGCTCTTAGCGTATCGAAACTATCGTGTCCGTTTCGATACGGTCTCTTAATTACACCTAACAGCTATTTCTATTTTAGTCTCTTTCGAAACAGGTACATGTGTTTCGAAACGGGAAGTTGCACCAATGCATTTATGGTGGGAAGATTGCATCCCAACGACTATGTTTATGATGGCAACTACCCCAACGACTAGAATTGAATGAGAAGGTATAAAATGGAGCCCAAAAACAACCAACAACAACTATTGATCCTAAGAAAAACAATTCTACATCAAATCCAAGCTCAAGTGTTTAATTTCAATATCCTTGTAAAACCCCAATTGCCATTCTTTGTAATTTCCTATTTTTCAGATTCAATTGGGTTGAGTGCTTGTAATTGGGATTTTTTAGTCTTGAGAGATACATTGTAATTGCCACATTCTTCTTTGTATACTTGTGAGAGGGTTTGGTCAATTTTTGGTAGAAAATTAACCATTTGTGTAATGGTTTCCTCCTAAGCCTAAAAAGGAGGAAGATCAATTAGTGAAGTTGTTTGAAAAATTCTTAGTGGGAGCTAAGGTAGTGGATGTAGAGTTCATTTGGAACTTGAACCACTATAATTGCCTTTGTATTCATTTTTATTTTATCACTTCACTACCAACCAATTTAAAAATACAATTCACCCCCTTTTGGCATTTATCGATTCAACGATCCACTCAACAATTGGTATTAGAGCCTACATATTTTGAAGGATTAACAACCACAAGAGGAGATCCTAGAAGAGTGTGATCAAATATCTAGTCAAGCTCTGACATCTACCTCAACCTCCAACGTCTGCGAGTCCCAATCCACCACCAAACCACCATTCTTCAATGAGGACAACTACCCATATTGGAAGAATATGATGCATCTCTTCATCAAACCCACCGACTACATAGTTTAAGATGTAGTTGAAGAAGGGCCTTACATTCCGATGAAAAGAAATGATGAAGAAAGACTTATCCCGAAGGTGAAATCAGAGATGACCGAAGAAGATAGAAGAAGGATGCAAGTCAACGATAAAGCATTGCACATCATCTTTTGTGCACTTGGTCCAAACATCTATTCTAAGGTTTCTTCAATCGAGAGCGCCAAAGAAGTGTGGGACACACTTGAGACAACTTATGAAGGAACTAGCGATGTTAAGGAGACGAAGATCGAGCTACTAAATTTGAGTTACGAGAACTTCAAGTTGGATCCCGATAAGAGTGTCTCCAAGATGTTTGATCGATTTTTGATCATCGTCAACGATCTAAAAGGATTCGGTGAAGTGATTCCCGAAGACAAGCTAGTTAGGAATCTTCTATATTCTCTCCCGGAATCTTGGGATGGTAAAAGAATGACCATCATCGAAGCTAAGAATTTGAAGACTTTGAAGCTTGATGAGCTAGTTGGTTCTCTCCTTACTCCTGAAATTATGAAACAAAGAAGAGAAGAGGAAAAGAAGAAAAAAAGAAAGGAGAACAGAGAAGCAAGAGGTGGACAAGAAAAAGAAGCTAGGAGTTGCTCTCAAGGCCTCTCTACAATAGGAGAGCTCTTCTAGTGAGGAGGATGATATAATTCATCCAGGTGACCCAAGTTCGAGAACCAGTTTTGCACGGTGTGTGTGCCTTGTTAAAAAAGACTAAGTAAGTTGAACAGATACTACCATTGTATAACACGAATTTATTCAAAAAAAAAGTTCAAGTTCATAAACTAATATTGACAAAAAAAAAATTAAGAATCTAGTTGGAGAATGAAGTGATATATATATATATATATATATATATATATATATATATATATATATTTGAAAATACTAAGCCGAATGAACTTGGATTAAACATTTACAAATATAAATATATTTAGACAAAATTTAAAACTAGTGTTTCAAACCCGATGTAATTATATGTATAATATTAATATTATAGATGGATCTAGCCCATGAACACCTTTAATGAAATGATGAAATTTCCATGAAGATATAAAGTTGACCGTGCTCCGTTCATGTGTATATTTCATCAAGCTACGAGGTCGTTATCTTTATAACCTAGAAAACCATGAATCTACGAGGTGATAACTATAAAACCCTAATTTCCAAGACTTCCAATCTGTATATATAGATTGCAGTCCACTAGCATTCTCATACAATTTTCAAGCATAAGAAAAATCATCGGTGGTTCCAATGAAAGTACAACCAGAGAAAGCCAAGAAAGAAAAGAAAGCAGGTTGTTTTTATATAATCTTAGAGACTATTTTAACGATATGGGATTGATCAACGCCGGAGAATCTACCGTTTCGCTGGAAATGAGATTCATGGGTGGAATCACTTCATTCGGATGAGTTCTCCGGCGCCGATCGACACCGTGTTGTTAAAATAGTCTCAAAGGTTATATAAAAACGACTTTCTTTTCTTCCTTTGTTTTCTTTGGATGTTCTCTTTCGTGATATAATGTGGAAGCAGTGGCGGCATTGAAATGCCATCCGAAAACTGGTCAAGAAACAAGGTTTTCAAACTTTCTTCATCTAAATATTGTCGGATTCATTGTTTCTTTGTTTTAAAGATTCAGCCATGGTTGATGCATTAAGAGTCTTTTCAATTGATTTTATTTGATTATGCATTCGTTTGCTGTTGTTTCTCGTGCATGGCTCATGTAATGTTGCATCCGAATATGATGAACTTTACTGATACTTTGTGTATATGATTCGGCTGTATTATTTAATAATTTGTATGTTCTAAGTGTTACAATTCCAGAACAAGTGTGTATAATATGTGACTGTTAAGTAAGACTAGATATTCTAAACTCTCGACTTTTTCATGTTCTATATTTGGAAAATCCTGACATCTCTGTTTTGTTCTGAAAGTTAGTTTGTATGTCATATTGCACAATACAAGAATTAGGGAATTTAGTGACAGCTTAACTGTAACCTCAATTAAATCTGTCACAGATACTAAGCTTTTGTGACGAAAAAAATTATCTGACATTGTTAATATTAAGTAATTGTGATGCATTGGTTCTTGGTCACAATTGTTATAGTAATTGTGATGGTTTACATTTTTCCACAATTAAATTGTCACTGTAATTAATAGTTGTGTCGTGATCATTTTTTAACCGGGTGTAAAATACTATGACGATTAGGGTTTTGAAAAATAAAATTTTTTGTCCATTTAATTCATTAAATCTTATAAATTAGGGTTTTCTTGTTAAATTGGGGTTTTCCATTAATTAATCATGAAAATTAGATTTCCTTTTATTTAACCTTGAAAATATTTTAGAGTTGTCACCGATCACTTTGGTAGAACGGGGGCCATAAAAACAACAAGAAATTTATTTTCTTAAAATTTGGGTTCGGGGGTCGATTATGTGTGGGGAAGGATTAGCACCCCACAAACGCCCATTATCAGTACATTTTGAATTTAATTTATCCATTAATTATTAAATAAATTTTAAGTCCAAACGAAGATATTCCTTTTATAAGGGTATACATTTTAAAATCAGATATGAGATTAAAAGCGCCATGTTACGAAGAACCCCATTCATATCCATAAAATATATTTCGAACAAAAAATGTTTCAATGCATGCTTTTTATCGTCCATCTCAGAACCCTTAATTAGGCTTTGTTTAGTTAAATTAATTAAGCTATGAATATTATTAATTTAAAGGTCATTATGAGATAGTACCAATTTCTTGAATATCGTCCATCTCAGAACCCTTAAATTCCAAATATTATTCTCTAATTAAAATGGTCATTCTAATGAAAGTACAACAAAAAAAAAAGCCAAGACAGAAAAGAAAGCATGTTATTTTTATATAATCTTTGACAATATTTTAACGATATGGGATTGATCAGCGCCAGAGAATCTATCGTTTCGCCCCAAACGAGAGTCATGCAGGTTGTGGGGATTAAACCCACAATCTTAAGTTGTTTAGCCGAATGCCCAGCCACTAAACTAAGGGAGCTCTTGGTTATAAGTCTTCCCGCACTTAGCTTTATGTGGTTCCGAAATAATAATAAAATAATAAAATACAAAAAATATCTCACCTAACCCAATTAAGGGAAATTAATTAGGCCAGCTTCCCTTCCCAAAAGTTCCAAACCCCCCCTCTATCGTTGACTCTTCATCTTCTCCCCTTAAACAAACCGGCCACCATCCGTTTCACCCCACCACCGCGCCGTGTCTCGCACCACCGCCGCCAGACGAACTATCTCGACGTTCTGATCAAAACCTCTAAGTCCACTGGCGCACGTCAGCCGCCGTTCACCGCAGAACTCTATTCGAAGTTTCGACGGAGTTTCCAGCTTGGCTTTTCAAATTTTTCATCACCGTCCGGTGTCGTGGCTCGAATCGGAGGTCACCATCGTCATTAGAGTGTCGAAACGAGAAAAACCCACACCGCCGAGCGTCAAACGGTTTCTGTTTAGACCGTTGTCGGAGCTACGTTAATCCAACTGTGTTTCCTTCGATTTTCTAAGATCAGTGAGTACTTCGACTTAAATATTGAGTTATTTGGGCCATAATCGTGAAAAGAATGACAACGACGAAATTGGAAGCTTTTTCCAGCCATTTTAGGCCGCACGTGGGCTTCATGCACTGTCACCGGCGTTTTTCAGGCCGCCCTGGACGTTGGCCACCGAACCGACCGGCCAGACCCGCCTCAACCCTTGACCGAACTGGCCCAGCTTTTAAACTAGTTTGAACCGATAATAAATTAAATTGGGCCCTTAATTAAATGTTGGGTCGACTCGTTTAACCCAATATCTAACCCGACCTATTGACCGACCTAACCCGGTCAACTGAGTTAACCCGACCGAGTAACCTCGATTAACCAGTGACATCAATATGATGATGTCATCGTTGACCTTGACCAATGACATCAGCATGATGACATTAATGTTGACTGACTTTGACCAAAAAGTCAAAAAAAAAATCGAAAAGTCCTATTTTATGTTTTTCGACGTCCTAAGTCCGATTTTGAAGAACGTTACACGGAAATCTAACCTGAAAGCCTCCAAATTAGACGTTGAAACTAAATATGTATACATATTAAGTTATGTCATTTAAGAGAAATTGATGATTAATGTAACCCCCTAGACCCGCCTATGCGTTACAACGGATCCTAGGAAGTCACATTAGGGTCACAAGAGCGACCCACAGTAAAAACACACATAAAAACATTTTTATTTCTTCAAAACACTTATTAAATTGTAAAACCATCTTCTGTTTAAAATATCATTTCGGGATGTCATTTAAACACATAATAAAAACTTTAGAAAATATTTTACAGATACTGCCATAAAATAATACACGACATACATGCCCACTAACTATACAATACCGCACTCCAAGGCAACGCTGAGTGAACTCCGAACTCTGATGTCAAACATTATACCATGCTATAATCTTTTAACCTGCGATGGTAAAAATAACGTGAGCTTGGAAAAGCTCAGTAATACAGAACTACCAAAAGATGTTATAAGCTCATGCAGACATATGGTAGGCATAACATTTTCATGATGTTTCAAGAGGTGACAGTCCTCTATTCCTTTCTGTTATTTCAGGGTAACATTATACTTGAGATCAACGGTACTTGTTCTTAATTCAATCATTGAGTAACAGACGAGAATTTTACAAGCTGATAGATTACGAAGATGGAAACAACAAGTTTAATGTCTAGTGTGTTCCAATAGGTGCATATCAAACAGGCATAAATGCATATCAATCATATCATGAGAACACAATATTTATCTATGCAAATGTCTAAGTGCATGCAAGGGTTCACTAGTAACTACCCTCCAACCTTACACCAATATGCAGTCCCCCAGAACTGCATCCATAAGGACTTACCCTAGGCCCGATGGGCATAGGTGCCACCTAAGGGGATGCCTTAGGTCCATAAGGACTTACCCTAGGCCCGATGGGCATAGGTGCCACTCAAGGGGAGACCTTGAGTCCATAAGGACTTACCCTAGGCCCGATGGGCATAGGTGCCACTCAAGGGGAGGCCTTGAGTCCATAAGGACTTAACCTAGGCCTGATGGGCATAGGTGCCACCTAAGGGGATGCCTTAGGTCCATAAGGATTTACCAGCTTGATCAGGGTTGTACCAACAGAGACTTCATAACATAACCCAACAATATACCTCATATGACAATCGGTAATCAAATTCCATACATGAGTAACATAATACATGTAACAGACATATTCTATCCAGAGTATCAGAAACAGAAGTTCATGCTTTTGACAGATAAATGGGCATACTATTGAGCAGAGCAGACATTTTCATCATTCATCATGCAAACCGATTTTACCTTCATAGGTCAAGCAATCACATAACAAGTATACAGATTGAGCAAACATACATCAAGTAGGCAGAGAATGTCATCAAACATAATATTATTCATGATCGAATCATTATACAATCCATCCAACAGAATATAGCACACATGGAACACACTAGGTAGAACAGATCTTTTCATGGAGATACTTGGCATTTACGGAATGAGACATTAAACTTTTGACGATTTCAACGGATTTCTGAAACATGACCCCTATAAAAAGGGTTCATACTAACGATTTAACCCTAACATTCAGGAGATGATACATCAAGATCCTTGAGAGCTTTGGCATATTCTGAGTGATTCAGCCATTTAAGCTTACAAGGGCATTATAGTCATTTTATCATACACGGATATTTTGGTAATTTATACCAACAAGGCGTAAACGGTGGCTCAGAAATTCTATTTGTTCATCAGGTATCCAACCAGACATTCATAGATTTCCACGTCAAGATCTTTCACGATATCATATATATTCGGGGCTAATTTGATTACTTTGGCCAACGAGGGCATTTTGGTCTTTTAACAATCATGGGTGATTTTGTAATTTAGCCCCATCATGAGAAAATTATGATTTACAATATTTAAGATTTCCAGAAGTTTATCGAGCCTCCAAAACCATTCGAACTAACATATCTCAACCTTGCACTACTAACCAACCCTTCTAATGTATCTGGCTGTATAGTATATCTGAACGGTTGCTTTCGTATTTCACCATCAGACTTGCCGCGGAGTAGTCGAACTTATTTTCTGTGCGGAAAAACTCCCAACCTTATTTTAATATCAGGAGTAATTATCGTACATGAGTGTGCTTCCTAACACTTAGGGGCGCTTTAGCCCTTAAAGTCTTATTAGAAATCTCAAAATTTCATCAAATGCATAACTGCATATTTGGCTTAAGAGGGCGTTTCAGTCATTTTGGAAATTGGGATAAATCCACCATTTCTTTCTGAATTACCATTTGGTACCTCCATCATTCACGTATTCAAACGAAATTAAGTCGTCTTAACTCTCCTCCCCTTTACAGACGATTCATTCGTTACAGAACTTGCGGGTATAACGTCATTCAAATTAATTAGACATTTCGGTGCTCGAGGGCATTACCGTCTTTTTGGTCATTACGATCATTCTTATTTAATTCACGCATTTCTATCATAAGGATCGACTTAAGATTTCAACAATATTTCCAGAAAATTCTCATTCATGTGTTATACAGAGTTTGAGAGATTATCCAAGTTCGTATCACACTTATTGCATAATGATGCGGAAGTCTTTCAAATAAAACATATATCTTGGGCAGTGTAAATTGCATAATCAGGTCGAATGCAGATTTTAGGTCATTTCCTTTACTAGAGGGGTAGTTTAGTCATACTTATGCTCTAGGGGCATTTTCGTAATTTCATAATTAATATCTCCCACTCCGTATCCTAGGCCTCGATTCTTACACAATGTTGATTGAGTTCCGGATTAACAGAATTTAACTATTAGAACTTCTGATATTGTTAGTCCATTAGTAATCTTATTCAGATAATTTGGTCTTATTAATATCCATACTTATTGCTTGAATCTGATTCAATTTAAGCAGAATTTACAGTATACGTCATCATAAGCATGCATGCGTTAACCGAATATCAATATGTTCATAAAGCATACAATGGGTAGTAGTGTGTTACCTTAAATCCTTGCTATATCAGTCAACCATGGTACTCCATTCGATCACTCTCAAACCCGAATGCGACGTCCTCCACTTCCCGAATACAAGGAACTTCAAATACCTTCAATCGCCAAATTCCAATTTCAGTCCTTATTCACATTTCTCATAATTGAATATTAAAATACATAAGCAGACTCGAGTTCAAGGTTCAATTCGGAGGCTTTTGGGTTAGAATTTCACGAAACGGGCTTCAAAATCAGACTCGGGACGTCGAAAAACATAAAATATGACTTTTTTGAAAAAGTTAACTTTTTGGTCAAAGTCAACGCTGACGTCAGCAGTCAACGCTGACGTCATGATGACGTTACTGGTTGACTGGGTTGACTCACTAGGTTGACCGAGTTGACTCACTAGGTTGACTCGGGCGAGTTGACTCACTGGGTTGACTTGGTCAACGGGTCGGGTCGGTCAACGGGTTTGACCGAGTTGACCGGTTCAACCGATTCAGATCGGCTCGATCTACACGGACCGACTCTTACCTTTAAAGAACCCGAAGGTCGCTGGACGGTCACCGGAACATCGCCGGAAAGCTCCTTTCGCGTCGTTTCTACCGGAAAATCATGGATTTTAAACAAGCAGTTTAACTCACACGATTAAACACGAAAACGAAGCCAGAAATCGGTGAAATCTTACCTTAAAGCTTCGATATCGCCGGAAAATACGTAACTCCGACCAAACTCTTCCCGGCGCCGATAGGACGTGAAATTTTAAAGGTTTTGCTAAGCTCGGGACGGTGAACCCAACGACGGTGGTGGCGCGGTGAACCGACGTCAACAACGGCCGTAATCGGTGAAGAACCGTTCGATATAACCTAGGTCCACCGAAATTTCTTCCCCCGATTTCCGACGAACGGGGCAGCGGTTGGGCGCATGACTTGAGGGGTTTTGCTCGGGGTTCGACGGTGAACTCTCTGGCACCGGCGGTGAACGACACGGCGTGGCGGTGGGGGAGGGAGAAATGATAGTGGCCGATTGTGTGGGTAAGGTGGAGGGTCAGTGATGGGAACATGAAGAGTTGGATAAGGGGGTCGATTTTTCTGGAAACATTAGATTCAAAAAGGGTACTCTCAACGTTAGGTGGGGCAGTTGGAATATTTTGTGTATTATTATTATTATTATTATTATTATTATTTTAACTTTACAAGAACCGCTTAATAAAAGTAGGTGCAGGTTTATACCAGAAATGGCCTTAGCTCAAATGGCTAAGACTTAAGCAATCCATCCATGAGTCATGGGTTCAACTCCCCCAGACCACAATTCCCCCTTTTTTCTCTTCTTTTTTTTTCTCACTCCATTTTCTTATTTCCAAATTAAATTTCATTCTTCTTTTCTTTTCTCCTTCTTTTTTAACTAGGAGTGTTACAATTCTCTCCACATAAAAAGAAATTTCGTCCTCGAAATTTATCAGGGTCAGAGGAATGAAAAAACCACTCTTTCATCAAATCTTGTACTGAACTTATCCATTAGAGCGTCATTGTTTCTCGGGATGCTCAAATGGTCACGGATCAATTTGGTATCGTTCCGGTCACTCGGACTGACATTAGACCCAAAACCATCACATGACGCATCTTAACTCAATTGATTAAAGTGAGATACATGAATCCATATAGAACTTCATATGGAACCACACGAATATTAGTCTCATAACTGTTATTATTGCGACATACTCTGTCAAGACTACAAAACATTCTTGTCACCACAGAAGCCGATCATACAGTCCAAAGTACATCTTTCAGAATCTAAATTACTCCACTAGGTTGACCATCAATTAACGGACGAACGAGTGTGCGTGAAATTCATACGAGTACTCAAAGCCTCAACCAGGGTCCTCCAGAACGAGGATGTAAACATCACATTTAGTAAGTAGGTTACACATGACGGTACATTGTGTCATTTCCCCCAAAATGTCTTTCTTCATATTTGTCAAGCATAACAAAGGTTTTAAATGGATATCACTTACCTTCAGCGTAATACTCTGATAATTGTTTCTTTCGTGCATAATTGAGTCACCATATAATCTATACCTTCATCAATCTCACGGACACCTTTCTTTTAAATTCGTAATACATTTATCAAATTTTCGTCAGAATGTTCTCAAATACAATCATCATCACCGAATAGCATTACGTGAAATCTTACATCGGTTATCCCGCATGATCAAACATTTATTCTTAATCTGATTCACAAGTATAAACCATCTCAAATTCGTTATCCAGATTCAAATTCAACCATTTAATTCAAAACAGAGAGGAACGTTATAGATATTTTCTGTATGCAGATCTGAGCTATGGAAGACAGAATACTCAGATTTGGTTATTTCAGGAGAAAGGATTCGACATCAGAGTTTCAGCTCGGAGGAGTACGGTTATGATCTAGGGGCATGCACAGACCAGACACCCTATGACAAACTATCGGCCGATCTACCCAGAATGACGCAACTCTAAGCTCTGATACCACTAAATGTAACCCCTAGACCTGCCTATGCATTACAACAGATCCTAGGAAGTCACATTAGGGTCACAAGAGCGACCCACAATAAAAACACACATAAAAACATTTTTATTTCTTCAAAACACTTATTAAATTGTAAAACCATCTTCTGTTTAAAATATCATTTCGGGATGTCATTTAAACACATAATAAAAACTTCAGAAAATAATTTACAGATACTGCCATAAAATAATACACGACATACATGCCCACTAACTATACAGTACCACACTCCAAGGCAACGCCGAGTGAACTCCGAACTCTGATGTCAAACATTATACCATGCTATAATCTTTTAACCTGCGATGTTAAAAATAACGTGAGCTTGGAAAAGCTCAGTAATACAGAACTACCAAAAGATGCTATAAGCTCATGCAGACATATGGTAGGCATAACATTTTCATGATGTTTCAAGAGGTGACAGTCCTCTATTCCTTTCTGTTATTTCAGGCTAACGTTATACTTGAGATCAACGGTACTTTTTCTTAATTCAATCATTGAGTAACAGACGAGAATTTTACAAGCTGATAGATTACGAAGATGGAAACAACAAGTTTAATGTCTAGTGTGTTCCAATAGGTGCATATCAAATAGGCATAAATGCATATCAATCATATCATGAGAACACAATATTTATCTATGCAAATGTCTAAGTGCATGCAAGGGTTCACTAGTAACTACCCTCCAACCTTACACAAATATGCAGTCCCCCAGAACTACATCCATAAGGACTTACCCTAGGCCCGATGGGCATAGGTTCCACCTAAGGGGATGCCTTAGGTCCATAAAGACTTACCCTAGGCCCGATGGGCATAGGTGCCACTCAAGGGGAGACCTTGAGTCCATAAGGACTTACCCTAGGCCCGATGGGCATAGGTGCCACTCAAGGGGAGACCTTGAGTCCATAAGGACTTACCCTAGGCCCGATGGGCATAGGTGCCACCTAAGGGGTTGCCTTAGGTCCATAAGGATTTACCAGCTTGATCAGAGCTGTACCAACAGAGACTTCATAACATAACCCAACAATATACCTCAGATGACAATCGGTAATCAAATTCTAGACATGAGTAACATAATACATGTAATAGACATATTCTATCCAGAGTATCAGAAACAGAAGTTCATGTTTTTGACAGATAAATGGGCATACTATTGAGCAGAGCAGACATTTTCATCATTCATCATGCAAACCGATTTTACCTTCATAGGTCAAGCAATCACATAACAAGTATACAGATTGAGCAAACATACATCAAGTAGGCAGAGAATGTCATCAAACATAATATTATTCATGATCGAATCATTATACAATCCATTCAACAGAATATAGCACGCATGGAACACACTAGGTAGAACAGATCTTTTCATGGAGATACTTGGCATTTACGGAATGAGACATTAAACTTTTGACGATTTCAGCGGATTTCTGAAACATGGCCCCTAGAAAAAGGGGGTTCATACTAACGATTTAACCCAGATATTCAGGAGATGATACATCAAGATTCTTGAGAGCTTTGGCATATCCTAAGTGATTCAACCATTTAAGCTTACAAGGGCATTATGGTCATTTTATCATACACAGATATTTTGGTAATTTATACCAACAAGGCGGAAACGGTGGCTCAGAAATTCTATTTGTTCATCAGGTATCCAACCAGACATTCATAGATTTCTACGTCAAGATCTTTCACGATATCAGATACATTCGGGGATAATTTGATTACTTTGGCCAACGAGGGCATTTTGGTCTTTTAACAATCATGGGTGATTTTGTAATTTAGCCCCATCATGAGAAAATTATGATTTACAATATTTAAGATTTCCAGAAGTTTATCGAGCCTCCAAAACCATTCGAACTAACATATCTCAACCTTGCACTACTAACCAACCCTTCTAATGTATCTGGCTGTATAGTATATCTAAACGGTTGCTTTCGTATTTCACCACCAAACTTGCCGCGGAGTAGTCAAACTTATTTTCTGTGCGGAAAAACTCCCAACCTTATTTTAATATCAGGAGTAATTATCGTACATGAGTGTGCTTCCTAGCACTTAGGGGCGCTTTAGCCCTTAAAGTCTTATTAGAAATCTCAGAATTTCATCAATTGCATAACTGCATTATTGGCTCAAGAGGGCTTTTCAGTCATTTTGGAAATTGGGATAAATCCACCATTTCTTTCTGAATTACCATTTGGTACCTCCATCATTCACGTATTCAAACGAAATTAAGTTGTCTTAACTCTCCGCCCCTTTACAGACGATTCATTCGTTACAGAACTTGAGGGTATAACGTCATTCAAATTAATCAGACATTTCGGTGCTCGAGGGCATTACCGTCTTTTTGGTCATTACGATCATTCTTATTTAATTCACGCATTTCTATCATAAGGATCGACTTAAGATTTCAACAATATTTCCAGAAAGTTCTCATTCATGTGTTATACAGAGTTTGAGAGATTATCCAAGTTCGTATCACACTTATTGCATAATGATGCGGAAGTCTTTCAAATAAAACATACATCTTGGGTAGTGTAAATTGCATAATCAGGTCGAATGCATATTTTAGGTCATTTCCTTTACTAGAGGGGTAGTTTAGTCATACTTATGCCCTAGGGGCATTTTCGTAATTTCATAATTAATATCTCCCACTCCGTATCCTAGGCCTCGATTCTTACACAATGTTGATTGTGTTGCGGATTAACAGAATTTAACTATTAGAACTTCTAATATTGTTAGTCCATTAGTAATCTTATTCGGATAATTTGGTCTTATTAATATACATACTTATTGCTTGAATATGATTCAATTTAAGCGGAATTTACAGTATACGTCATCATAATCATCCATGTGTTAACCGAATATCAACATGTTCATAAAGCATACAATGGGTAGTAGTGTGTTACCTTAAATCCTTGTTATATCATTCAACCATGGTACTCCATTCGATCACTCTCAAACCCGAATGCGACGTCCTCCACAACCCGAATACAAGGAACTTCGAATACCTTCAATCGCACAAATTCCAATTTCAGTCCTTATTCACATTGATCATAATTGAATATTAAAATACATAAGCAGACTCGAGTTCAAGGTTCAATTTGGAGGCTTTCGGGTTAGAATTTCACGAAACGGACTTCAAAATCGGACTCGGGACGTCGAAAAACATAAAATATGACTTTTTTGAAAAAGTTGACTTTTTGGTCAAAGTCAATGCTGACGTCAGCAATCAAAGTCAACGATGACGTCATGCTGACATCACTGGTTGACTGGGTTGACTCATTGGGTTGACCGAGTTGACTCACTGGGTTGACTCGGTCAACGGGTCGGGTCGGTCAACGGGTTGGTTCGGGTCAACGGGTTTGACCGAGTTGACCGGTTCAGACCGGTTCGGTCTACACGGACCGGCTTTTACCTTTAAAGAACCCGAAGGTCGCCAGACTGTCACCGGAACATCGCCGGAAAGCTCCTTTCGCGTCGTTTCTACCGGAAAATCATTGATTTTTAAACAAGCAGTTTAACTCACACGATTAAACACGAAAACGAAGCCAGAAATCGGTGACATCTTACCTTAAAGCTTCGATGTCGCCGGAAAATACGTAACTCCGACCAAGCTCTTCCCGGCGCCGATAGGACGTAAAATTTTAGGGGTTTTGCTCAGCTCGAGACGGTGAACCCAACGACGGTGGTGGCACGGTGAACCGACGTCAACAACGGCCGTAATCGGTGAAGAACCGTTCGATATAACCTAGGTCCACCGAAATTTCTTCCCTCGATTTCCGATGAACAGGGCAGCGGTTGGGCGCGTGGCTTGAGGGGTTTTGCTCGGGGTTCGACGGTGAACGCTCTGGCACCGGTGGTGAACGACAGTGCGTGGCGGTGGGGGAGGGAGAAATGATGGTGGCCGATTGTGTGGGTAAGGTGGAGGGTCGGTGATGGGAACATGAAGAGTTGGATAAGGGGGTCAATTTTTATGGAAACATTAGATTCAAAAAGGGTACTCTCAACGTTAGGTGGGGCAGTTGGAATATTTTGTGTATTATTATTATTATTATTTTAAATTTACAAGAACCGCTTAATAAAAGTAGGTGCAGGTTCATACCAGAAATGGCCTTAGCTCAAATGGCTAAGACTTAAGCAATCCATCCATGAGTCACGGGTTCAACTCCCCAGACCACAACTCCCCTTTTTTTTCTCTTTTTTTTCTCACTCCATTTTCTTATTTCCAAATTAAATTTCATTCTTCTTTTCTTTTCTCCTTCTTTTTTAACTAGGAGTGTTACAATTAAGGATTGATATTAATCTTTTGATTTAAAGGTACTTGTGGATCTCCCGATCATGCCTACGCCCAGCCCAGCTCGTCCCGATCAGTACCACCTCGTGATCCCATCGTCACTTGTACGACCCTATAACTTACTATTTTATTTTGATCAAGGTGTAAATCTGTTAGTAACCGTAATCCTTTTCTATCTAGGTTCTAGTACCGTAGCGGAGCGTGATCCTGGTGCTCAGTAGACCTTCTGACCGACTGACCTGATCTTTTGAGGTGTGTTCCTTGTGTGCTACATAACCGTTTGAATATTGTTTTACATTCTTTATAGATATTATTAAACTGAACATGTGCATATGATTGAAAAGATGTTTCCACATGAATATGACATGATTTCAAAAGTAAGCATGATTATGTCGTATGTATGATATATGTTTTAGTTTCTGATTGAACAATATGCTCTCTGGTTACCGTTTTATTAAGAATAAATGCCTGCTTTATATTTACTGATATTATAGTTACTATTTATCATCGAATTACTACATAGGTTGTTATTGGGGTACTTGGGATAGAATATGAAAAGACCGCAGATTCAGCCCTGATCCAGCTGGTAATTCCTACCGTTATAGGTTCTTATGCTTTGCCTAGGGTAATTTTACCGTACCGTTCCTAAGGTATCTCCTTACGTTGGCACTTATGACCAATGGGCGCGGGTTAAAGCCTTTTTCGTAGTTTTGGGGAAACTGCATACTGGAGTATGGTTGGAGGGTAGATAGAAAATTGTATCGAACTGTATTGTTACTTGAATTCTATACTTTTGTACTAGAAATGTTTACTACATTGTTTGTGATGCATGTTTTTGCTTGCACTATTGGAACACACTGAGCTTTCTAGCTCACGCCCCCAAATTCTTTTTCCCCTTTGAGATATTTTTGATAGGCTACCCCGTAGTTGACACTTGGTGGATCGACACATTTGGTATTCTTTTAGAATGTAATGTTTCTATCCACCGTTTGTACTTTCAGGGTGACATGTGCCTATATTTTCAGACGTATGGTATTATACTAGGAGTATTTTGATACATTATTGATACTTATTTTGTAACTGTCATATGATGGGTTTACTTAAGTGGTCATGGTCGTCTACATCATTTTACGAGCCTAGTTTTGTAATGGTTGAAGTTAAGCGTTCGAGCATCTTATTACTATGTTTGATATGAAATTATTTTGAAAATACTACTTGATGTATTAAATAAGTTTATCCAACTTGATGGTTTTACACCAAGTCCTGTTGTTATGCTGTCGAAATGTATACTCAATTTGCCAACAGGTTTTCCACTTAAGTTTTAATTGTGATGTGATTTGTTAGACATGGTCAAATCGCATAGACCAGACTGGGGTTACATTTACGATGAATTCTGTTGTATATTGTCTGTATTGTGATTTGTCGTACAAATATTGTAATACCATGCAAAATTCAGTATTATTGTTTGTTTTACGATTCATCACTGACATATTATTGTGTCACGATAATATAATTGTGTAGTAATTCATATATGAGTTTTGGGTAACTTTTTTTTATCTCATCTTACTATTAAACGTGAATGAATTTTTTTTTTAATTTTTTACACCTAACTGAACATGTTTGAAAAGTGAAGTTTTGTTTTGGATCATTTATGCTTTTTAGTCTCAACATAAGACGTAAATTACAAATGAAGTTTGGTTAGAACGTTTGTTTTGGTTGTCTAAATTTGATAGTTTAACAAATCAGCTGCAAATCTAAAATTGATGTAATTTAAGTCGATAAACCATTACAAGATAGTGTTTTTCGAGTTTATGTATTATATTTATTTTATTAATTTGTGCTCATTTAAAAACCATAAGAAAAAAAGGCAAATATCGATAGAAGTTCTAATTCTATAAACAATGTATCAGTTCCATAAACATAAAAGAAAAGGGTCAAATATTCTAAAGAACATACCTCATTTTTTCAATGAAAGATAGAATGCTCCTTAAATTTTGAAACGATTTAGCTGCTGCAATAGCAATATGAACATAAATTACATAAAGTGTTAGAGCAATTTAATCAAATGAAAAATGTTTCTTAGATCATTCACTAGCTAACACTACACCAGACTTGAGTTATAGCGGCACTTTTCATGGTGTTTTAGGAGCAAACACCGCTATTATTAAACTTATTGCGGCGTTTTTGTTAGAAACACCACAAATCTAAATCTTTAGCGGCATTTGTTAAAAAAAATGCCGCCAACAAGTAGGAAATAGTGGCATTTGTGTTAAAATTAACGCAATTGATCAACCTTTCGTGGCGTTTTCTACCCAAACGTCGCAAAAAGTGTTTGCTTTTTAATGGCATTTTTACATAAACGTCGTTACTGAAACAATATAGTGGCGTTTGTTACAAAAACGCTGCCACCAAATAGGAAATAGTGGAGTTTGTAAGAAAAACGCCACAATTGGTGGACATATAGTGGCAATTTAGCCCCAAACACCGCAAAAAGTATTTTCCCGCGATTGGTCTCTGTCGTGGCGTTTTATTTGTAAAATGCTGCAATTGTCATTCTATGGTGGCGTTTGGTTTAAAAACGATGCGAAATATAAAACATGTGTTTAGTCAGACCATTTCCCCCCTCCCCAAATCAATCGTCAAAAAACAAATTCCTAACTGCTTTTGCGATCCTCACGTTCTCCCGGTCGTTGTACTCTTGTTCGTCGTCGATCGTCGTCAGCGGTTGTTCCTCCCCAAATCAATCCCTAATTTTTTTTTGCAACTTTAGGTTTTCTTTTTGTTCTTTGGATTTTTGTTCGAATCTTGTTAGTTTTGTTATTAGATTACGAGAGAATATTCTATGCAATGACCATGGAAAATTTGTTTTTCACATGGTTTAAAGGTTAGAGTTTTAGTTTGGTTAAATGTTGAATCTATAGTATTAGCAATTAACATGTGAAATGGATATTACAGAAATACAGAATGGATAGGAGTTGGATGGATTTGCCAAGGGTGAGCGCCGACTATCGAAATGGAGTAGAAACTTTTCTAAATTTAGCTTTTGCGAATGTAAGCCAATAGAATATGATTCTCTACCCTTGTAAGCAGTGTGCTAACAGTAATTGGCACATTCGTGAAGTTGTACACGAACATCTAGTTATTTTTGGTTTTGTTCGGGGCTATAGAATATGGGTATTCCATGAAGAGTTGACACATCGTAGAGCTTTTTCAACGAGTAATCCAGCTTATCCTCCTAATTCTCATCGTGGATCTCTCAAAGAAGATGACATGGAGGGCATGTTGCGAGATGCATTTAATATGCACAATTATCATCAATTTGTTAGACAAGATGATTGTGATATTGGTGTCAATGATTTCCCCAAGATGAGAAGAAGTGGATGTAATGAAGAGCCAAATGGAGAAGCGGCAAAGTTTTACACTTTGCTTAATGAAATGAATGAACCACTTTATGACGGATCGAAACATTCAAAACTCTCCTTTTGCATTCATCTTTTCCACTTAAAATGCTTGGGAGGGTGGACCGGTAAATCTTTTACGTAGTTATTAGAGTTTTTGAGAGAAATGTTTCCTTCTGCAAAAATTCCTCAACCCGGCAAAGATATGAAGAAAAGGATAAAGGATTTGGGCCTTGGTTATGAGAAAATTCATAGTTGTCCGAATGACTACATGTTGTATTGGGGTGATCGAAAAAACCAAGAGTCCTGTCATGTATGCGGTAAATCTCGGTGGATGAATGGAGACACAAAAAATGCGAGTTTGGATGAATTTGAAGCACAATCAAGAAAGAAGCCAGTAAAGATTCTGCGATATTTTCCTCTAATACCCAGGCTTCAAAGGCTTTTTATGTCTTCAAAGGCTGCTAAGTCTATGAGGTGGCATCATGATGGACGAAATGATGATGGATTATTAAGGCATCCTGGGGATTGTTTAGCTTGGAAGTCATTTGACCAAAGATTTCCAAGTTTTGCAGGAGATCCTCGAAATGCCAGGCTCGGTCTTGCATCTAATGGGTTTAATCCTTTTAAAATCATGAGTACTTCGTACAATACTTGGCTTGTTCTACTTGTCCGCTACAATTTTCCACTGTGGATTTGCATGAAACAACCATCATTTATCTTATCCATGATAATCTCAGGTGAGAAAGGTCCCGAAAATGATATTGACATCTACATGCAACCTCTTATTGAAGAGTTGAAACAAGTATGAGTGGGTGTAGAAACATATGATATGTTGAAGAAGGAGAACTTTAATTTGCATGCAACTTTATTGTGGACTATTAATGATTTTCCTGCTTATGCAAATTTATCTGGGTGGAGTACCAAAGGTGGTTATGCTTGTCCTTGTTGTGCTGCACAGGCGTGTTCGAAGTGGTTGTATAATGGAAAGAAGTTCTCTTACATGGGACATCATCGGTGGTTAGATGAAAATCATAGATTTAGATATCAAAAGAATATGTTTGATGGTACTGAAGAGTTTAGAAAAGCTCTTGAGCAAACAATCGGGTCTGATATCTTGTCGATGTTGAAACATATCAAATTCATTTATGGAAAGGCGAGTCAACCACCAAACCCACGATCAAAGAAAAAACAAAAGAGGTGTATGATCGTGAGGTTGAGCAGCTTAGTAATGATGAGTCTGATGAAGAAGATTATCCAAATGAGGTTGAGTTGTGAAAAAGAGAAGTATTTTCTTTGAGTTTCCTTATTGGAAGCATAACATTTTGAGACATAATGTTGATGTCACGCACATTGAGAAGAATGTTTGTGAGAATATTATCGGGACCATTCTCAATGTCGATAAAAAATCTAAAGACAATCTAAGAGTTGACTTGACTTAGTTGACATGGGAATTCGACATGATCTTCATCCTCAGAAAATTTCTAATGGAAAGACTTCGTTACCGCCTTCTATTTTTGTGATGTCGAAGAAAGAAAAATAAGTGTTTTGCACAATGTTAAAAGATATAAAGGTCCCAAATGGGTATGCATCAAATATATCTCGATGTGTCAGTGTTAAAGATGGAAGACTTTATTCTCTGAAGTTACATGATTATCACATATTGATGCAAGATTTAATGCCAGTTGCATTGCACAGTTGTATGTCAAATGAGGTGACATCTTCTATAATTAAACTTTCCAATATAATTAAAGCTATTTGTGAGAAAGTTTTGATGGTTGAAGAACTTGAGAAACTGCAAGATCGTGTCACCTTGACTTTATGCAACTTTGAGAAGATATTTCCACCTTCATTCTTCACAATTATGGTGCACTTGTTGGTTCATCTCCCTCAAAAAGCTAAAGTTGGCGGACCGGTTTTTTATCGATGGATGTATCCTATAGAGAGGTACAAATTGTTTAATATATCCAACCATTATTGAATATTTCTTTTAATTACAACTATTTATATAATGTTGTGGTTATCATGTGTCTAGGTTCTTGTGCAAGTTGAAGTATTACTGTCGTAATAACCGTTATCCGGAAGGATCAATTGCTGAATGGTATTTAGAATAGGAGAGATTGAATTTTTGCTCTATATATTTGGAAGATGTTGAAACAAGATTTAATAGACCAAATAGAAATGAAGTGTGCAATAATAACAACCTAGCTGAGAATTATTCGTTTAGAAATTTTGGTGAATCACTCGACAAAGTTGAAATTGCATGATTAGATGACAAGTCTTGGACACAAGCACATTGATATGTTTTTTTCCATCATGACTCAATAGAGCCCTTACGCACGTAAGTTTATATAAGTTATAATGTATTCACTTCATCTTTAATATTTCTCATTCTTTAACCATGTAACTTACTTTATAGTGAGTTTAAAGAAGAGTTGCAATCTCGTGTACGCTCTCGAAGATTACATAAACGAGAGATTCATAAGTTGTTCATAGAAACTTTACATGAATGGTTAGGGAAGACAATAAGCAACTAAATCTTTGTACGATTTTTAGCTAATAACTTTTCTTGTTTTACTATATCAATATAAATGTTAACTTATTCACCTTTTTACGTGTAATGGGTTTGGTGCGGGAGAGAAGTTAGTGAAGAGGTTAAATGGCTTTCTCAAGGTCCAGATAGAATTGTTAAAAGATATAATGCCTTTCTCATTAACGAGTTTAGGTTCCACACGAAAACTCAGGAAAGATTAAGGAGGACACAAAATTGTGTAGTAGTTGTAACTTCTTCAGCTACAAGTTATGCTAGTGCTTGGGATAATCATCCTGTGGAGGGAGATGTAGAATATTATGGAATTCTTACAGACATTATTGAGTTGAATTATTATGGCAAACAGAAAGTTGTGTTATTTCGTTGTGGCTGTTCTGATGTAAATACGAGTCGAGGCATTAAAAGAGATCAATTTAGATTTACAATGGTGAACTTCTCTCGATTAATTCACACATGTCATCAATTGATGGACGAACCATATGTATTTCCTTCTCAAGTCAACCAAGTTTTCTATTGCCCTGATCCAATGAAAGAGGGTTGGTATGTTTTACTCCGTAACACCCCTAGAGACTTGATAGACATCGGGGATAGAAGTAGAGATGACATTGAAATAAGATCAGAAACTTTGCCTTTTGTAGCACAAAACTTAGATACAACAATCCCTAGTTCTAGTTCACAATTCTAATGGGTTCGGGAGGACATGGATGAAGATTTTAATGAAAACTAACTACATAACAATGTAGTAAGATCTTACCTTATTAATTTATAATATTATTACTTCTAACTTGTTGAATACATACATTAATAGTATTGTTGTCTTTAGTTACTAAAATTGTCTTTTGTTTATTGCGGATACTATGCCTAGGAGAAAATTAAGTGATTTGTGAATCGTTCAAGTTCCAAGAGAGGATGAAGTAACAAATGATGATGATTTGTTTGGTGTTGGATCCTCACAAGTTCCGGAAACAGTTGAAAATATGGAGATTGAAGGTAATGTTGAACACTTTATTTAAATGCTAGTTGTTTGTTATTATTAACTTGATTTTAAAAATATTACTGATATATTTCTTATATAGCTGGAAATGGTAGAAGGCGTAAGACTAGAGGGCGCACGACATTGAATGAATTATGCAATCTTCCCGTTGGGGAACGCGTGAAAGTTTCAAGAAACGATGTCGGCCAACCCATTGGGGCAGAAGCAAGTGTTTTGGGCAGTTACTTAGGCATTGTTGCACGCAATTCTTCGATTTTGCCGATCAATTATGAGTTATGACGTCAGATGCCGAATAGTAACAAAAATCAGGTTATGAATCTTGTTAAGGTAATAATGTCATTGTAATAGATAATCTATTATAGTTCAAAAATAATATTTATATTTGCTTTGATTGTGTCATTTGTAGGATAAATTTTCTTTAGAGGTCTCAGCCGACTATATCAAGCATGCATTAGGGAAAAATGGAGAGACAATAAGAGCTTTTTGAAAAAGACATATTTCAAGAATGATCACATCCTTCATGAAAAGCTGCCAAATGTCTCGCCATGAATTCTCTGATATCAATGGAAGATGCAGTTAGGTTTTGGAGTTCAACGAAATGAGAGGTATGATCGATGCACTTTAAAAAACAATAATATGTCATTATAATATTAGCTTTATAAGTAATGCAAATTTTAAATTGTAGGATCGAGAGCGCGTTGGAGTTGCTAGCAGAAAAAAAACAAAAGTTTACTCACACCGCCGGGTCGAAGAGTTTTGCTCATATAGCTAATGATGAGGTATTATTATTATTTTTAATTATTGATTAGTTTTTAATGAATTATTTTTTCGTAAGTATTGATTTCTATTATTATACATTGTAGCAAGTTGCAACTGGCACTAGCATTGGAAGTATAAAGCTCTTCAACATTACGCACAGAAAAAAGGATGGCTCTCTTATTACTTCTGAAGCTGTAGAAATTATGGTATATTAATTAGACGAAAAATCTCGATTGTGTTATATTTAATATCAATAGTATAACATTTTAATTGATTGTTAGGAGAAATTGAGGGGGGAAAAGGACCGAGTATGAAGCCACAGCTTCAACTAATGGTTCTGTTAATATGAATGAGATCGAAAATCAAGTTATTGATGACGTCTTGAGTCTTAAAAGATATGGTCGGGTTCGCTGCCAAGGATCATTCGTTACCCCGACAAAATATTTTTGGCTTAACTTGTCTCAGTACATGCCATCACAGAGCCAGTCTTCTCAGGCAGAAGTTAATCGTTTAAAACAACAGTTAACTGAACTTCAAGGCGAGGTACAAACGAGAGAAGCTGAGAGAGAAACTGAGAGGAAAGCACAAGAAGCTGAGAGAGAAGCAACATATCAAAAGCTTCAAACATATTTTCAAGAAATGATGGCGATGTTAAGGAATAACCAACCAAAGAATCTGCCATCTTAGTTGATTGTAGGTTCTTTTTATGTGTGAATTCAAATGAACAATGTTGAACTGCATTTTAATTTAACGTTTGAACTATATTTCACTTTAATGTTTTAGACTTGAATTTGTTTTTGTTGTTTATTTTATTTTTTAAATTTGTTATCATTTTGGATTATAATAGTACATGTTAAATTTGGGTAATTTACAGTTCAAAAATGCACTATATAGAAACAATGAGTGTAGCGGTGTTTTCCAAAAAAACGCCACGAAAAAGAGCAACATGTTTGTGGCGTTTGTAAGTAAAACGCCTCCAAAGATCAATCAATTTCAGCATTTAGGAAACAAAACGCCGCTATAGAATCATCATTCCCGGCGTTTAAGACCACAAACGCCAATATAGACCAAAGTTTTATTGCGGCGTTTGTTATACAAATGCCGCTATAGAATCATCACTCCCGACGTTTCAGACCACAAACGCCACTATAGACCATAGTTTTATTGCGGTGTTTGTACAATAAACGCTGCTAAAGAGTTATCATTCCCGTCCTTTGAGATCCAAAACGTCACTACATATCACAGTTCTATTGCGACGTTTAGTATACAAACGCCGCTAATGAGCAAAATCTTTAGCGGTGATTGTAAGGCGAATTCGTCACTACCTGTTGCGGCGCTGCTTCTTGCAGCCCTGTTGGTGGCATTTTTCCTAGCGTTGGGATTGTTTTTAGCGGCGCTAAAAAAACGCCGCTAAAAACTTGTTCTACTGTAGTGTAAAAACATATATACAAACTTTTTGTAGTCTTTAGGAAAATTTTCTATCGAGTGTTTTTAAACTTTTTGTAGTATGTAATGAATTTTTCTTCATCTGTAAATTTAAGCAACTAAAACCCAATCACATTAAATATTCTATAACAAAGTTAAGCATTTAGAGAAGATGAGAAACAAGCAAGGATTGTTCTCAGCAAGTATTCTGGAATAGGTTTTGGTCAGCAAGAACATACATACAAACAATAATCCATTGATTAATTAGTAAATATTTCAAACATGCTAGATGATGCCTCTCTCACACCCACCCACCCACGCATGCACACACATAATCGATGGCCATTTGATGAGTGGTATGAATGAATGAGATGAAAAGTTGAAAATAAAGAGATATTGAAGGAGAAAAATAGGAGTGTTTAATTTCATCCATCCATCCATCCCACTCATCCACCTTCATCCAACAATCCAAAAATGTGTATAAGTAATTGAGTTTTATATTGTGCAAGTGGATCCTAACTCACATATATATAGAAATTAGAAGATAAAAGGAGCAAAGGTGCTTCAGGCACATAGGGGCGGATCACATGCAAGACTAGAGGGGGTTAATCCCCCTCCCCCCAGATTTTGAAATATTGTTAATAGGACGTTTAAATTTTTAATTTGTTTTAATTGGCCCCCTCAAAATGTTTGAAAGTTTATTATTTTCTTTAATATTGATTGGAACTTATTTAGGTATCGGGGGTTCACTACAACAAAATAAGTTTTTAGTGGCATTTTTAGCTCCATAGCGGCATTTTTAGCACCGCTAAAAACTCTCGTGGCACTTAAAAACGCCGCAAGAAGCGCCGCTGAAAGCATCTTTGCAACAAGTAGCGGTATTTTAGTTTCATAAACGCCTTAATAGATCTTGTTCTATAGCGGTGTTTTCCAAACAAACGCCTCAATAGATCGTGTTCTATAGCGGCGTTTTCACAATAAAATGCTGCTAATACCTTGTTTTAGTGGCGCTTTTTTACAAACATCGCGATATGTTGCTAATTTTTAGCATCGTTTTTGAAGAAAAATGCCGCTAAGATTACTGCTTTTCCATTCAACAATTTTAAAATGTATACTACCCAAACTTAACCTATAACATTATCAAAATAACAACAAATTAAAAAAATTACTAGAAACAAAAACAAATTCAAGTCTAGAACATTATAGTGAAATATAGTTCAACGTTAAATTGAAATGTAGTTCAACATTTTTCATTTGAATTCACACATGAACGAACCTAAAATCAACTAAGATGACAGATTCTTTGGTTGGTTCTACCTTAACATCGCCATCATTTCTTGAAATTCTTTTTGAAGATTTTGATATGTTGCTTCTCTCTCGGCTTCTCTCGTGTCTCTCTCAGCTTCTCTTGCTTCTACCTCGGCTTGAAATTGAGTTAACTATTGTTTTAAACGATTAACTTATGCTTGAGAATACTGGCTTTGTGATGGCATGTACTAAGACGGTTTAGATCCAAAATATTTTGTTTGGATAACGAATGATCCTTGGTAGCGAACCCGACCATATCTTTCAGGACCCAAAACGTCAACAATTACTTGATTTTTGATCTCATCCACATTAGCAGAACCATTAGTTGAAGACATAGCTTCATACTCCGTCCTTTTTTCCCACAATTTTGTTTGATAATCAATTAATAATATATAATGAATTCGAACATTATTTAAAATAAAAAATATTATACAATTTATATAAATATAACATAATCCAAATTTTATGTCCAATAAATATACCATAATTTCTGTAGCTTCAGAAGTTATAGGAGAGCCATCATTTTTTGTGTGTGTAATGTCGAAGAGCTTTATTGTTAGGCTTGATAGACTCAATTTCCTTCAGTCGATTTGGCTTGCCAAGATATGAAGAAGTTGTGTTTTGGGTGATTTTTTGGAAGCAAAATGATAGACAAAAGACACAAGGATTTATAGTTGTTCGGCCTTCTAACAAGCACCTACATCCACTACCTTAACTCCCACTAAGGATTTTCAACCAATATTCACTAGATATTCTTCCTCTTTTATCAGTTTAGGAGGAAACCGTTACAATCCTAGACTCAACCTAAGTCTAGAAACCAAAGCTCACAACTCGGGCTTTGGGAACACTATTAAGCAATAGAAAATCTAGCAAACTTGAAAACCCTCACAAGGTAGATAGTTTGCACTATTTAGCTCACTCACCCAAATCTAAACACTTGAGAAAATATGACAATTTTGGCTCACAAGTGTTGTATATACAAAGAATAGAAAATTAAGCTCTAAGACAAAATTATCATCATAATGTTGTTGACAATAGAAGAATTAGTCTTCCATGGATGCTTGGAGGTCCCTTTTATACACCCAATTGAGCTTCTAGCCGTTGTAGACCGTTGGGATTGAATTGTAGCCATTGGGGTCTTTATTTCCCTCAAAAATGCAGTTTTGGGTAGTAGGGTATCGATACTCGCGTCACTGTATCGATACTTCCTTCTTAGAAACTAGCCATTAAGCTAGCTTCAGCTTATGCGTATCGGTACAACCTGCATTTCAAATAGCCGTTGGGAAAATGATCGTTAGGAGCGGTTAAGGCGTATCGATGCATGATACAATAGTATCAGTACGCAACTAGCCGTTGGGGGGGTTTTAAAGCACTCTGTATCTATACGGAAAAAGTGTATCGGTACGAGTTTTGGCTACTGTAATTTTCCTGTAGCTGAAACCCTAAAGTGTATCGATACGATGTATACCGTATCGGTATGGTAACATTAAAAACACAAATTTGTCTACTTAAAACACATTTTAAATCATTCCAAAGGCTTGTAAAAACCCTTAAACATATTTTCAAGTTGCTTGGACTTACAAAACATTTTGAAATCCTTTTCAATTTAGTTCAAATCAATTTTCAATTATTATATCAAAACATATATCTTAACATTCTCCCCCTTTTTGATATAATAAAACAACTTGAAAAATTGTTTGTGAAGTTACACCTTTGTAAAATAATTTTTTAATAAGAGACATAATTTTTAAAATTTGAAGCTCCCCTTATTCTCATTTGAAAAATCAATTTTTCAAATCATTTCTCCCCTTTTTGTTATATCAAAAAGAATTCAAAAGACTTTAAGTTCAATATAGCATAGGAGGTAATAAAATTTACACAAATAAGAATTTTGGTTTTAAAATTGGCTACTCCTTACTCAAAGCATCATCAAATGGTTAGTCCAACAATTATGATAAACTAGTTAAATTAAAATAAATAAAACAAATTACAACAAACAAAATTCAACTAATTTTTACCACACTTGAACCCAAGGGAGGATGTGAAGCCTTGTTGATCATTCTCCATTACTCCTAAAAATTGGCTACTCCTTTCTTTGTATGTATGGAGCACCCCCTCAATATTTGACTTGTTGATCATTCTCCATTACTCCTAAAATAAGACATTCATGTAATTTTTGGTATCCAAATTTCTTTGGATCCATAAGCGTTAGTAGCACAAAGTTTAGTTGATGTGATTAGTCCTTTATCCATTTTGCAATTTCATCCTTTTTAGTTGAAGTGATTAGTCCTTTTGGGACCCAAACACTTCTAAAATATTTGCCATTAAAAAATCTGAGGGCACTAGATTGTCTTCGGTAAAAATTTGATTTCCGAAAGAGTTTTTCATTTCAAGTTCTTTAAAAATCAAATCTTTTCTTTCTTAAGACCATCAATTTCCTTTTGATGATCTTTTTCAATTGTTTGAAGCAATTCTTGTCAACTTGAAACTTTAAGTTCAAAATCTTTGATTTTTTCTTCAAACTCTAAATTGTTTTTAGAAAGCAAATCATTTTCAATTGTTAACTTTGAAATCAACTTTTTGTTTTTCTAAAAGGCTTATTACACTTTTCCCCCTAAACTTTACATGTTTTCCCAACTTACCCCCTAAACTACGTTTTGCCCACTAAACTTTTCGTTGTAACTCATATCACCCCAAAAAGTTAACACCGTTAAAAAAATTTATTTTGACCAATCAAAACACGCCACGTCATTTTCTTTATTTTTTAAAAATCAAATAAAAAATTTTAAAATATTTATTAAATTAACCTTAAACCCAAAATATCCCCATCTTCTTCACCCATCATCTTCTTCCCCCTAACCTGGTTACCCCTCTGTACTTGGAGCTCCAAATCCTCCTGCAACACAAAAAAGTATTCACTTATCATAAAAGAATTCAAATCCTTGAAATTATTCACAAAATCTTAAATTCCTCAACCAAAATAAATCATTTAAATTACCTAAATGTATTTGTTTCCCACAATCCTTGTTCAAAAGAAAGCAAAGAAAATTAGATTGATTTTCCATTCGAACATTCTCACAATCCTGGAGCTTTTGATGTTCCGAACTCCAACCCTAGAATCACTTTTTCTTTGGTAACCGAAAAGAGCTGTCGAGTGACAAATTTTGGTGAAGGATCTTGGACCATTTTAGAAATGGTGGCAGCATCACCACCTTTTTCATTCTTCAAGATATCGGCAGCCACATTTTACCGCCATTGTTCCTGTGCCATACATTCTAACAACCAAAATCCAGTCTCACAGGCCCATCTTTTACATATTTCCATTAAAATTCGAGTTTAATTCATTTCTCAATCCTCTTCATAAAAACCAATTATAATCCAGGTTGTTCACAACCTTATTATCGTCCCCAACTACGAAATTCGTCAAGCCATCTCTGCTGGAAGTTGAGGTTGACAATGGGGAAGAGAGATTCGATTGGTGACTACAAAATTGTTGTGTGTTTACCATAGCGTGTGCTTTTTCAGTAATGGTGATTGCAATCACCGATGTGTGTTGATCCCTGATCTAGGAAAAATAGGATTTGGGGGAAAGGATGAGAAGGATGGTAGAATTGGTAAAATAAAATTAATTTAAGGAATATTTTAGTACATTAAACAGAAAAAGAAGAAAAAATAATTAGGTGACATGGCATGTTCTAATTGGTCAAGACATATTTTTTAACGGTAGGGGGCAGTATGGGTAACGACGAAAATGTTAGGGGGGCAAAAGTGGTCAAAATGAAATTTAGGGGGCAAGTTCAGAAAACAGGTAAAGTTTAAGGGAAAAGTGTATTAAGCCTTTATAAAATGAAGCATTGAATTGAAAAACCAATTCATCATAGGCTTCTTGTAACTCATCAAAAGTATAAGAATTTGAACAAGATAAGTTAGAATTTACCTTTTCCTCTTGGAGGGCCATAAAGCATAGATGGGCTATTTCATCATCGATGGAGCCTTCATCACTCCAAGTTGCCACATATGCTTGCCTTGAAGATGATGATCCCTTTTGTTACTCTTGTAGGAATCCTTCATCCTCTTCTCTGATTCATGTTTGGATTTAGCCACCTCGCTCTTCATGAATCGGGTGAACTTTTTGAAGGGATGAACCATCTCTTCATCTTCACTTTCCTCCTCCCTTGATTCTTCATGTTGGCATGTGAAGGATGGAATGGAAATGACATTAACAACAATGCCTTGCTTCTTGATCTTCTTCTCTTTCTTCCTCTTCAACGGTTGAGACATCATCTCATGGGTGAGCAAAGATCCAATGAACTCTTCAAGCTTGAGCTCGTTCAAGTTCTTTGCTTTTACAATTGTTGTCTTTTTGGACTCCCAAGAACCGAGAAGTGAGTAGATCAAACTCTGAACGAGTTTGTCTTCCGAAATCTCCTCTCCAAGACCTTTAAGTGAGTAGATCATACTCGAGGTTAAGAAGACCGACCTTGGTCTCCTTTACTTCGTTGGTTCCTTCGTATGTGACTTCAAGTTTGTCACATACTTCCTTGGCATCTTCACAAGAAGACATTTTCTCATAGATGTTGGGGCTAAATGCACAAAGCCTTGCAATTTAGCTTCATCTTCCTGTGATGATCCGCACTCCATTTCGCCTTGCTTCATTGTGGCACAAACGGACCACCCTCAACTATGTCCCAAAGCTTGTAATCTTTAGCCTTGATAAAGAACATCAATCTTGTCTTCCAATAGGCATAGTTGGTCCCGTCAAAGAAAGGTGGCTTGTCGATGGATTGTGCCATTTGACCGGTTGATAGAATTGAAGTGTAGAGCTTCCTGGATCGCCTAAATATGTGGTTAAACCTTCTCGATTAAGCCCCACACAAATACCAATTGTTCAGCTTGATAGACTTGATTTCCTTCAACCGATTTAGGTTGCCAAGATGTGGAGAAGATTTTGTTTTGGGTGATTTTGTGGAAGAAAAATGATAGACAAAAGACACAAGGATTTATAGTGGTTCGGCCTTCTAACAAGCACCTACATCCACTACCTTAGCTCCCACTAAGGATTTTCAACCAATATCCACTAGATATTCTTCCCTTTTTATCGGTTTAGGAGGCAAGACTCAACCTAAGTCTAGCAACCAAAGCTCACAACTCGAGCTTTGGGGACACTATTAAGCAATAGAAAATATATCAAACTTTAAAACCCTCACAAGATGGATAGTTTGCATTATTTAGCTCACTCACTCAAACCTAAACACTTGAGAAAATATGAAAATTTTGGCTCACAAGTGTTGTCTATACAAAGAATAGAAAATTAATCTCTAAGAGAAAATTATCATCATAATGTTGTTGAACATAGAAGCATTAGTCTTCCATGGATGCTTGGAGGTCCCTTTTATATTCTCAATTGAGCTTCTAGCCATTATAGGCCGTTGGGATTGAATTGGAGCCGTTGAGGTCTTTATTTCCCTCCATAAATACAGCTTTGGGCAGTAATATATCGATACCCGTGTCTCTGTATTGATACTTCCTTCGCGGAAACTAGTCGTTGAGCCTACTTCATCTTATGTGTATCGATACGCTTACAAGCGTATCGGTACGTCCTGCATTTCAAATAGTCGCTGGGAAAATGACCATTGGGAGCGGTTAAGGTGTATCGATACGCGATGCAACAGTATTGGTAAGCGACTACCCGTTGGGGGTTTTTAAAGCATTGTGTATCGATAAGTCAAAAGTGTATCGGTACGGGTTTTGGCTACTGGAAAATCCCTTTAGCTGAAACCCTAAAGTGTATTGATACGGTGTATATTGTATCAGTAAGGTGACATTAAAAACACAGGTTTGGCTACTTAAATCATATTTTAAATCATTTCAAAACCTTGTAAAAACCCTTAAACATATTTTCAAGTTTCTTGGACTTACAAAACATTTTGAAATCTTTTTCAATTTAGTCCAAATCAATTTTTTCAATTATTATATCAAAACATATATCTTAACATTTATCTGTCTAACACTAGTGCCGGTTGTAAATTGCTACAACGTAGAATAGAAATTAATACTTATGAAAAAGTAATACATCAAGAAATAATCAATAATTAAAAAAACAATACATCGTCATTAGCTATACGAGCAAAGCTCTACGACCCAACGGTGTGAGTAAACTTTTGTTGCTATCTGCTAGCAACTCCAATGCGCTCTCGATCCTACAATTTAAATCTTGCATTACGTATAAAGCCAATATTATAAGGACATAATATTATTTTTTAAAGTGCATCGATCATACCTCTCCTTTCGTTGAACTTCAAAATCTGACTGCATCTTCCCATTAATATCAGAGAATTACTGGTGGGACATTTTGTAGCTTCTCTTGAAGGCTGAGATTATTCTTGAAATATGTCCTTTTCAAAAAGCTCTTATTGTCTCTCCATTTCTTTCTTAACATATGCTTCACATAATCGTCTAAGATCTCTAAAGAAAATTTATCCTACAAATTACACAACCTAAGTAAATATAAATATTACTATTAAACTATAATTGATTATCTATTACAATGACATTATTACCTTAACAAGAACCAATGCTTGGTTTTTTTACTGTTCGGCATTTGACGTCGTGACTCATAATTGATCGGAAAAATTGAAGCATTGCGTGCATCAACGCCTAAGTAATTGCCCAGAACACCTTCTTCTGCCCCAATGGGTTGACCGACATCGTTTCTCGAAACTTTCACGCCTTCCCCAACAGGAAGATTGTATAATTCCGTCAATGTCGTGTGCCCTCTAGTCTTGCGCCTTCGACCATTTCTAGCTATACAAGACATAATTCAATAAAAAATTTAAAATCAAGTCAATAATAACAAACATCTGACATTCAAATAAAGTGTTAAACATTACCTTTAATTTTTTTACATTTTCAACTGTTTTCGGAACTTGTGAAGATTCAACACCAGAAAAATCATCATTATTTGTTACCTCATCCTCTCGAGGAACTTGAACAATTCACAGATCACTTAATTTTCTTTGAGGCATAATATCTACAAGAAACAAAAAATAATTTAAAAAACTAGAGACAACGGTACTATTAATGTATGTGTTCGACAACAAGTGAGAAGTAATAATATTATAATTTAATAAGTTAAGATATAAATAAAATAGGATGTTTTTTCAAACATACACACTTCAACTAGAGGCAAATCAAGCTAATTACGAAAAGCAAATCACATAAACATGATGTGTTTTCAAACATACACAATGATTTCCCGATGAAAAAGGAAATTCGTCATACCTTCTCGATGATTTTGCTCCATTTTTTATATATTTCTAAGACTAAATTTAAAAAATTAAAAATATAGGGACTGAAATAAAAAAGTTTAAAAATAAGAAAAAAAAATGCTCTGAATGTGTTGCTGCTGCCCAATTTCTTAATTCAATCTCCCAACTTCTCAAAAAATTCACTCCAATCTTCCAAAGTTTCCTTCCTTTCAATTTCGTCCCAAAATTAGAAAAAATAAAATGGAAGTTGTCAAGAAAAGATAATGGCTTTAGTCTGCTTTTAATAAAAAGAAAGTAAAGCTTGAAAAGTCATCGGAATAATTTGATGACTTTTACAATGTCTTCGGGAAGGTATGCGAAGTACGAGTTCCACGGTGATTGTAGAAACAACCTCAAATCCCTAAATATTTCAGGCCAACATCATTTTCTTTTTTTTTTCCAAAAACATTATTCCCCTCGTTTAGCATGTATATCATTTTTTTTTAAAAATAGTCGGCCCCCAAAGTCGAGTGTGAAGATCCATCACTGGAGGCACATATGTCGGATTCCTGGAGAGTTTGCCAATTATAATGTTCATCTTTGAAGTTCTTTAGAGTCGATTTTATGAAATTCTATTCGAGTGGAGTTGTTTGAGTTTCTATTCAAACTTAATTGTAAATATTTATAATGTTATGGTACTAATTGTAAATATCATATTAGGTCATTTCAGTTTAAAAATTTGTCAAATAAGACGTTTGCCCCCCATCAATTTTTAGATTTAAAAGCTTAATAGAACCTTACCCCTCCTAATGTTTGATCTTAACTTTATCCATGTCTTTAACCATATGTGATATAAATGTATATATTTCTTCATGTTTTTTATATGTGATACACATATACAAACAAAGTTGAGAGACTCAACTCGGACTTTAAAATTGATCCACTAATTACTAAAAAATTCTAGTTATTGAGTCTCAACTTATAAATCAATTTTTATTTAAGTTTTTTCTAATTAAATCAAATTTATAAAATTAAAATTTAAGTCAAAGAATAAAACTATAAACTCAAGTTCATAATGTAGGAAAATGAAGTGACATGTTTTTTTATAAAAAAAATTAGACAAAATTTAAAACTCATGTTTCAAACCAGGTATAATTATTGTATGATATTAATATTATAGATGCATCTAGGGCAAATATTGCCTACGGAAAATATTGCCTTAACGCCACCTAGGGAAAAGTTTATTATGTATAACGGGGCTGAAAGAAAAGTAAGAGATATGCCAGAGTTAATGCTGAGTTTTCTGTCTCCAGAGGAAGATCGAAAAAAACTCAACCCCATGCAACAAAACTAGATTGATTTCTCAAGAGAATTGCAGATCAAAATTAAGAAGAAATAAACAAAAGATAAAAGGGGGAAAAGGCTAAATATATCTATTGAGATCCTCGAAAGTTCAGCCGAAAGACAACATAACCCAAACATGTTTCCAGGCAGGTTTTAAAACACTAGAGGGCCATACGACATCGTTTTGTCTCTTAGGCTCTCACATGAAACACATCGTTTCATTAATTCTGATTACAAGCCAAATTTAAAATTCAACTACTTTAACTAATATTTAAAAGGCAACGGCTACTTCTGGGAAAGGCTGTTGCAAATGTCTCCTCTTCAAAAACATCCTTGTCCTCAAGGATGGAAGCTGGGAAATCGTAGTTGAAGCTGGTGGAGAGATTCCCAGGTGGCATCTTCTGGAAAGGCATTAGTCCACTCAACTAAGACTTCAGTGATAGCTCGGCCTCCCCTCTTTCCAATTCTTCTGTCTATGATTCGGAAAGGCTCCTTGCTGATCTCTCCATCAGGGTTGATAACTGGTAATTCAGATTGATAGTTCGCACCCCAATGTGTTTCTTCAACTCAGACACATGGAAAACATGATGGACTTTCGAATCTCGGGGTAACTGCAACTTATAAGCAACCATCTCAACCTTATCAATGATGGGAAACGGCCCAAACCATTTGGGAGCTAATTTCTGATTGACCCTATGCTTCACAGTCTGCTGTCTATAAGGCTGCAACTTCAAATACACTAAGTCTCCAATCACATACTCACACTCTGTCCTTTTCTTATCAGATTGTTGCTTCATTCTCACCTGGGCCCTCTACAAATAGAATTTCAACATCCTCAATGCAGCCTCCCTATGATGTAGGCTTCTATCTACTGAAGCTACAGGGGACTCTCCTGCAGTGTAAGATAGATGGTCCACTGGTGGTTAACCATATAGGGCTTGGTAAGGTGTGGTCTGAATAGCATAATGAAAAGAAGTATTATACCACCATTCAGCTAGGTGCAACCAATTTCCCCACTCCTTAGGCTTCTCCCCAGTCATGTACTTCAAATAGGTTTCCAAACATTGATTCACCTTTTCAGTTTGCCCATCGGTTTTGAGATGATAGGTTGTGGATGGATTAATCTTGACTCTCAATTTTCCAAACAACTTCTACTAGAATAAGCTCATGAAGATTTTATCTCTATCACATACTATGTTTCCTGGTAATCCATGGAGTTTGAAGACATTCTCCATAAAAATCTGGGCCACTTCCTTTGCAGTGAAGGGGTGAACTAGTGCAATAAAATGTCCATATTTTGTCAGACGGTCTACAACCACCAAAATCACATCCTTTCTTCTAGACAAAGGTAAGCCTTCAATAAAATCCATACTAATTGAAGACCAAGTAGACTCTGGAATTGGCAGAGGTTGTAGGAGGCCTCTGAGATGCATTAGATCAGTTTTATTTCTCTGGAAAGTAGGGCATTCTCTAACCATTCCTTTCACCTCCTTCCTCATTCCTTTCCAATACAACAATGCAGACATTCTCTTAATTGTAGAATGGGCTCCAGAATGTCCTCTTGTGGGGCTTGAATGGAAAAACTCCAACAGCTCCTTTCTTAACTCAAGGTCCTTCCCTACAACCAATTTCCCTCTCCTTCTTAATTGTCTCCCATCCCAGGTATATTTAGAATGCCTCACAGTGTTCCCTTGAAGCTCTTCAATAATCTTTCTGAGCTTATCATCTTCTTCCCAAGACTTGGCCACCCTTCTAAGGAAATCAGTTGTAATGCTGCTCACTGCCATATTTTGTAATTGAACCACCACTGGTCTTCTAGAAAGTGCATCTGCAACAATATTGTTGATCCCCTTCTTGTAACAAACTTCAAAATCATACCCCATCATTTTAATAACACATTTCTATTGTGCTGGAGTCACAGCTAGATTCTCAGTAAGAAACCTCAAACTCTGATGATCTGTCTTTATCATGAAGTGTCTCCCAATGAGATAGTTCGACCACTTTTTGACTGCCACCAAGGCAGCTAACATCTCTTTTTCATATACAGACAGGGCTTGATGTCTCACTCTAAGTCCCTTGCTGAAGAACGCTAGGGGCTTCCCATTTTGAGTCAATACACCTCCAATGCCCAGGTCTGAAGCATCAGTCTCCACAGTGAATTCTTTTTCCCAATCTGGTAAGGCAAGTGTGGGAGTTGAAGAAACAGCCGCTTTGAGTTTCTGAAATGCTTTTTCTTCTTCTTGAGTCCAATTCCAACCACCCTTCTTCAACAGATTAGTGAGGGGCCTAGCTATCCACCTATACTGCTTAATAAACTTCCTGTAATATTCTGAGAGGCCCAGAAATCCTCTTAACTCTTTAATTGAGGTGGGTGATGGCCAATCCACAATGCACTGAATCTTGATTTGATCCATGGAAATTACTCCATCAGAGATCACATAACCCAAATAACCCATCTCAGTAGCTCCAAAACTGCATTTGTTTTGTTTAGCAAACAATTTATGCTCTCTCAGAACCCTCAACACTTCTTCCAAATCCCTCAAATGGGTTGCCCAATTCTCATAATAAACAAGAATGTCATAAAAAAAACTATCATTGATTTCCTTAACAACCCTTTGAAAACCTTTTTCATAAGCCCTTGGAAGGTTGCAGGGGCATTAGTGAGTCCAAATGGCATTACAAGGAACTCATAATGCCCCTCATGAGTCCTGAATGTTGTTTTATGGATATCAGGGCCCCACATCCTAATCTGATGATATTCTGGCCTCAAGTCCAATTTAGAGAAGACCTTAGCCCTTCCTATTTCATCCAACAACTCCTCAATGACCGGCATAGAAAATTTGTCCTTGATTGTGATCTGGTTAAATCTTTTGTAGTCAATGCACATCCTCCATGTATCATCTTTTTTCTGACCATTATTATTGGGGAAGAAAAAACACTTGTGATGTCTCTAATTATCCCTGCTTGCAGCATTTCTGATATCATCTTCTCAATCACATCTTTCTGTGCACTAGGATATCTATAAGGCTTGATCTTGATTACAACATTCTCATCTAACAGAGGTATTCTATGGTCTTGGGCTCTCTCTGGGGGTAGGAGCTTTGGTTCTTCAAACACATCCTTAAACTTCCTCAGCAGCTGTTGTATCCGTTGATTCCCCTTCTCATCTAACCCTTTCATCTCTAATCTAGTATTTAGGGCCATTAGAGAGACATTACAGGGACTATTGGTGCCTCTGATCATATTTGCACAAGCCTTAGCTCCCATCCATTGAAGAGATTTCAGGTTGCACACCCTCAATTCCACCTTTCCCTCATTCTGCATAAACTCCATCCTCAATGTGCTAAAATCCCATTTGATATGACCTAGTTGAGAAAACCACTGCACACCTAATACCACATCACAATTCCTCAATGTAAGGACTAGGAAATCAGTTTTGAAGTTGTGCCCTTGTGACTCCCACTCCACCATCAAACATTCTCCCAAAGTTTCCATTGAATTTCCATTAGCCACTGCCACTTTCAATTGTCTTCTTATTGACTAACAATCCCAATTTCTTGACTAAGCCCAGACTGATAAAATTGTGTGTGCTACATGTATCCATCAAGGTAACGCAATCCATACCACCTATTCTGATTTTCAGTTTCATTGTTTCCCATTGATCAACACCCCACATTGCCTGTAGAGAAAGGACTAGTGAATATGAAACAGGTCCTTCCATTGTAGGCACATCACCATGATCCTCACAATCAAGAAACTCTTCTTGGTCCCCTTCCTCTTCGATCCCTTCCACCAAAATTTGATACAACTGAGACTTTTGGCATTTGTGGTCAGGAGTGTATTTTGCTGCGCACCAGACGCATAATCATTTCATGCGTCTCTCTTGTATTTCAGCTGAGGACAAAGCCTTTCCTGTACCTCGTGACATGTTGTTGCCAGGGCCTTTGGAATGTACTGGGCTCAGCACCTTGAAGCTACTGAGGGTGCCAGTGAATTTACTCCACTGACAGACCCCTTAAATCCAACTATAGCATGTCTAGGAGGAATCGAAATGGAAAATGAGATTGTTCGACTAAAGTTCGAGTACGACCTTCTCGAGCAAGGAAAAAACATATTTTCCAAATGCTTAGCCATTTGAAAAGCCTCAGACAAGGAAGCATGATGTAGTAATTGAACATACTGACTAATTCCGACTCCCAGATGCGCTTTAAATAAACTCAACACATAGTCACCGGGGAGATTTACCTGGTTCAGCAGATCTATGAAGTCCTCGTAATATCTTTCAATCAAGTCTATTTTCCTCTGTCCCACAAGCTCAGATAAATGATCTTCAAAACCCCCTGGAGCGAATCTTTCTTCCATCCTCAACAAATACTGATCCCATGATAGTTGGTTCATCTCAGTGTTGTTCTTAGTTGCAAAGTGATGCCACTGTAGAGCCTTCCCCTCCAAATGAAGCATGATTGTTCGTACTTTCACATTTTCAGGGGTGCGTTCAGCTTCAAAGAACTGTTCCACCTTGCAAAGCCATCCCCGAAAATCTGTGCCGTCAAATCTAGGGCACATGAGCTTATATGCCAGATTCCCAGTGTGGTTTTGGCTGTCATCTGGTTCCTTCGGTGTCTCCGCATCTATCACCGTCACTTCAAGTCCCGTGTTATTCGTCGTTGTCCCAGCCAGATTCGAAGCACTAGGACCCGTCTCAGTTGCTCCCTGATTGGTCAGAGCAGTGTTCATTGAACCTACGACCTTCCCGATAGAATCATCTAGCAGCTTCTTGAAATCCACCATCAGTTGGACCTTGAACTCCGGAAGTCGAGTCTCCATCTTCTCATCCAGCTTCGAAATCTCTTATTGAAGTCGTTCAGACTCCAGTTGCCAGGTAGTTTCCTGACTCGATTGTTATCGCGTTTCAACCATAACTCGGAACGATTGAAGCTCTAATACCCTTGCAACAACACTAGATCGATTTCTCAAGAGAATTGCAGATCAAAATTAAGAAGAAATAAACAAAAGATAGAAAAGGGGGAAAAGACTGCATATCTCTATTGAGATCCTCGAAAGTTCAGCCGAAAAACAACATAACCCAAACATGTTTCCAGGCAGGTCTTAAAACCCTAGAGGGCCATACGACAACGTTTTCTCTCTTAGGCTCTCACACGAAACGCATTGTTTCATTAATTCTAATTACAAACCAAATTTAAAACTCAACTACTTTAACTAATATTTAAAAGGCAACGGCTACTTATGGGCAAGGCTGTTGCACCCCAATGAAATAGGATTGCAAACGGATCATTGTCAGACTCGGATGTCATTAGACGAAAAAAGGCAATTTAAAACAAGCGAAGGAAACTATTGGTTTAGGTAAAATTGTTGGTGCATTCACTATTGCTAACGAGGAGGAAGTCTTGAAGAATATTGCTTCGTTAATTGAAGCACACGGGGAGCAACAGTAGCAAAGGAAGTATGCGGGTGTTGTCGTGGAATATTCGAGGACTAGGGGTAAGATCTAAAAAGAAAGCGATTTATAACAAGTTGCGATAACACCGGGGTGAGATGGTGAGGACATATCATTGGTATTGGTAAGTAATGTCTGGAATTCAGATTGTTTCGATCGATTTTGTTTTTACCCCCTCGATTGGTCGATCAGGGGGATATTAATGGTTTGGGAAGATGCATGTTTCAGGCCTGAATTTAAAAAGGTGAATCGTAATTTTATTCTTGTGATTGGAACGTGGGTGAAAGAAATTGGAAATGTGGTATTATTTGCATTTATGCTCCCTGCTCGGTGGATGATCAAAAGACATTATGGGAGTTGTTAAAAATAAACATGCTAGAATTTAAGACTTCTTGGTGCATGTGTGGCGATTTTGATACGGTTTAATCTATGGAAGAGAGGCGTGGTTGCATAGGGAGTTTGAGTGCTATGGCAAATTTTATGGATTTTTTGAATGAAGGAAATTTGATTGATCTCTCGTTGCAAGGCAAACAATTTACATGGTTCAGATCCGGAAATAAATGTAGCGGTTTAGACCGTTTTCTTGTGCAAGGTGAATGGATAGATTGGTTTAGTCAGTTGAAACAATTGTATCTACCACGGGGGCTATCAGATCACACACCGTTACTTTTAGCAGTCGAGGAAAAGGATTGGGGACTGAGACCCTTTCGGTTTCTTAATTCCTGGTTAGACCAATCATCTAATGATGAGTTCTCAAATTTGTCATGTTTCACTTGCTAATTTTCTAATTATTGTGACTTCTTGCTGCTTAATACATATTATTTTCATTACATTTTGTGCAGGGGTCCAATTCTGGAAATAGCAGTGAAAATGGAGCATTTCTGAAGTTTTTTTATTATCCTGTCATGACTGGCATAATGAGCACGACACCAGGCACGTCATCTAATGTGCAGGCAATGGAGGAAGCTTGGACTCATATTGAACTAAACGATGGGTCGTACTGTCGTAGTCTATATCCGAAACTCAAGACAATGAAAATTTTCCTTCGCCAATGGAACAAAGAGAAGTTTGGAAAAGTGGATCAACAAATTGATGTGTTAACGAGGAAAATAGATGATATGGATTTGAGTGTGACGAACAATGGGGGTAATAGAGTCAATGAGGAGGAGCGACGACAACTTATGTACAAATATATGTTCGAATATATTTCCGTGAATCACAAGGAATATCAAAAAAAATATTCGAATTAAAGAATTTCTTTAATACAATATCTTACCATATTTCTATCCTCTTACTTCTGAATATTCAAAAGGATACACCACATTTAAGGAAAATATAATTCACGGTGGGAAAAATATCCGCAGGCTCACGAAGGGTTCGTTCGGTTCGGACATTCGCGTTGCCCACGACGTGCGACTGCCCCCAAACCCAAATGGGTTCGACGAGCTTCGATTCGCAACCCCTTAGTAATCGCCTGCGAGCGAGACATAGTCTCAAACCAAGACATTGTTAATTTATTCTCTTCCCCAAATGATTGCATGTTTTTATTACTTAGAAAAGTATAAAATTAGCAGCAATTTTTAATATATTTCTCTCCCTAATATTAGCGGACTTATATTACTTTGGGAAGTAAAATTTCAGCCGCAATTTTCAGTTATTTCCTATTCACTTGTCAATTATTTTCTCTTCCCAATTCCACACTTTCGTATGTTTTTCTCTTCAATAATTCTAAAGTTCAATCCCTACCATATTTTCACTATGAAATTTGATAATTCTAATAAGTAAAAAATATCATTATACGAACCAAATATTTAGGTTAACCAATTTAATGACAATGGTCCAGATCAAGAATTAAACAACCTAAATTTACTTGATTATCCGAAATAATTTTCTAACGGTTAATCAAACCCCATTTTACAAACCCCTACTAGCCCATGAACACCTTTAATGAAATGCTGAAATTTGCATGAAGATATAAAGTTGACCGTGCATGTGTATATTTGATCAAGCTACGAGGTCATTATCTTCTACAACCTAGACAACCATGTAAATCTACGAGGTGATAAATATAAAACCCTAATTTTCAAGACTTCCGACGTGTATATAGAGATTGCAATCCATTAGCTTTCACATACAAGTTTCAATGAAAGTACAACCAGAGAAAGCCAAGAAAGAAAAGAAAGCATGTTTTTTTTTTATCAGCAAAGCGAAGTATATTTTATTGAAGGTAAATATACAACGCAAGTCGGACAAGCGCCTCATTAAAAACCTCCCTAAGCCTAACGGAGGAAAAGAGTACGACATGTCGAATTTAAAACAAAGCGATAAACCCCCTTTACAAAAAACATCATAACGAAGCCTGAAACAGAGAGACTCGAGACACCCCTTCCTTCGCTAGCGCATCAGCTAGCCCATTCGCCTCCCGGAAAATATGAGAAAAGCACACGGAACCTAACCTCAGACAAGCACGGTCAATCGCACAAAAGGACTCCCACAGACGCCAAGGGCGACGTTCCACCTGCAACACCCACCCAACTGCAATTTTGGAATCCGACTCAACGATTAGGGGACGATCCGCCCATTTAGACTCTACAAAATACTCCAGGGCATAAGCTATCGCCCGAACCTCAGCCACATTAGAATCAAGAGTACCAAGCGGACCTGAAAATAATGCGAGGATACGACTCTGAGCATCACGCAACACCCCTCCAAAACCCGCTGGCCCTGGCTTCCCACGCGCAGAACCATCCACCGAGAACTTCACTGTATTTCCGATAGGGGGCTCCCATCTTACTCCCAATCGCTCCAATTGCTTATCAATCCCTTCCCGATACAGACTCGGACAGTCCCACCAAAGGGACTCACTAACCGACAACCCCTCTTTGAGGGTCTTCACCCAATAGAATGAACGAAGCTTGACCAAAAAGCCTATTTCCGCTGCTGAAACAAATTTTTCATTAAAAACCAAGTCATTGCGCGCAAGCCACAACGACCATAATAAAGCAGCAACACTCGACACCCACAACTTCCGCAAGATGCCTCTGAAGGAACAGTGCATATCCGGGAGAAGAAAATCCGCCAAAGATTTCGGCATCGGTAGAGAAATCGCCCACCACCCTCGAAACCAATCCCACAATCCTTGGGCAAATGGGCAAGAATAAAATAGATGATCAATATCCTCCTCCCTCTCGCGGCACCACCTACACACTCCTTGGTTGGCACCCAAATCTATCCCACGAATCCGCAAAAAAGCAAACGTCGGCAAGCGGCGCCACCAAGTAAACCATAGAAACGCCTGGACCTTAGGAGGAACCAAGACCTTCCACGCAAAGCAGTCCCCAAAATCACTCTCGCCCACTTTGTCCATCATAAGCAACCGAGTCAGCCCCTTAACTGAAAAATTCCCAAGGTTATCCGGTGTCCACACGAGCATATCGAGCTCACCTTGTTGTAGCTTTATCGGGCACACCAACGCTCTTAAATCCAGCAATTGTCAGGCCTCAAATGACCGTAGACTACGGCGAAACAAAGCATCCCACTGAACTTGCTGGAAGCTCCCCCCAACCGCAACATCCTTCACCATTGCGAGCCGATCAACCACGATTGAAAACAGACGAGGGAATACATCTTTTAGTGGCTGTTCAATACACCAAGCATCAAACCAAAACAACACCCGTTCCCCCGAACCAAACTTCCAAACGAATTGAGCCTCGCCCATATGTTTTTGCACACCCTCTCAACTAACAGTTTGTACTATTTGTTTCCAAATCACAGACATCTGTCCCCTTACCGATGTATTAAACCGCCACCACTGTGCCGCTTCACCATACTTGGATACAATAATAGCCCACCATAAAGATGTCACGTCCCGAGCATATCTCCACGACCACTTCGCCAAGAGTTCCTTATTTCGAACCTCTAAATCAGCCACTCCCAAGCCTCCAAGATGGCGAGGCCGGCATACCAAGCTCCAGCTTACTCTACTCATTTTACGCTGAAGATTCACCCCACCCCATAGGAAAGCTCGCCTCAACCTATCTATAGCAGCAATCACCCCTTTCGGCACACGAAACTGTCCCATATAATAAACAGGAAGAGAGGATAAGACTGAATTTACCAATGTGACTCATGCCGCAAACGATAAGGATGTCTTCTTCCAACCTGCTAGCTTACGTCGAACAGATGCAATTACTAGCTCCCATATAGCAATGTTTCGCGGATTTACCCCTAGCGGCAAACCCAAGTACACAAACGGTAACTCCCCCTGACGGCAACACAATACCTCGGCCATAGAAGCAACCATATCCCCATCAATACCAATCGAATACAGGGAAGATTTGGGGAAGTTTATACGCAAACTTGAGCAAACTTGGAAGCAACACAATAACCTGCGGACATTCAGCGCTGCTTCTACTGATGCTTCAAAGAAAAGTACGGTGTCGTCGGCAAACTGGAGGTCTGTTAACGTCACCCCCGGAGCTACTACCACCCCCCTAATCAGCTCCACTACCTCCGCTTGTACTAATAACCGATGCAACGCTTCAGCCACGATGACAAACAATAATGGCGACAGTGGGCAGCCTTGTCACAACCCCCGCCTCATCACAAATTCCTTAGTTGCACTCCCATTTAGCAGGACCGATAAGCGAACAGAACCAATACATTCCAGCACCCACCCCCTCCACGTGTCGCCAAAGCCCATCGAACTCATAACTTGATCCAAGAATTCCCAACGGACACAATCATATGCCTTCGCAAAGTCTAGCTTCAGCACACATCCCCCAACTCGGCTGTTGCGCATAGAATGTATCGTCTCATTTGCTAGCAAAATTCCATCCACTATCTGACGTCCTCGGACAAAAGCAGACTGATGGTCACTGATCAAACCACCCAACACCACTTGTAAACGCCTAGCTAAAATTTTAGCTAAAATCTTATAAATGGAATTTAGCAAACTGATTGGTCTATATTCATGTAATGACACTGGCGATTCCACTTTTGGTAGCAGCACAAGAAATGTATTGTTGACGCCCAACGGTAACTTTCCAGTGGTGAAGAAATCGGCCAAGAACCTTTCCACATCGATACTAACAACCTCCCTGCACCTCTTGTAAAACTCCATGCTATAACCATCCGGACCCGGAGACTTTGAACCCTCACACCCTCGCACCACTTCCCATGCCTCGCCCATAGAGAACGGCGCAATCAAAGTCGAATTCTCACTATTATTCACCTTGTTAAAAGCCCCCTCAAACTGCCAGTTACAAGCCCTCTCTTCCGCAGCAAAATGCTTAGAGAAGAAACTCACCACATGCTTCTGTAACCTGTTCGGATCAGTTACCCAAGTTCCACCTATATTTAAACCAACAATTGCATTACGTATAGCTCGCAACTTCGCTGACCTGTGAAAGAACGCAGTGTTCCTATCACCCAATTTAAGCCATGTCGCTCGTGATTTCTGTCGCCATAGCGATTCTTTTCTACGAATCGCTCGCCATAAAGCTTGCATCCATGCCTTTTTGCGGTCGCTCAGAACATCACCCTCCCCCTCGGCTATCTCCTCCTCACCATTATCTAAGCAGTCAAGGCGGCCTTGTATATATGTAATTTCGTTCTCTACATCCCCAAAATCTGTTTTATTTCATTTTCTAAGGAACAGCTTCAAGTGTCTCAATTTCACCGAAATGTTTGAATTACCTATTCCCATGCCCGTCAACCTGCACCACTCCTCAGCCATACGATTCACATTGCGTTTCTCTTCCAACCACACATTTATGAAGCGGAAAGGCCTCGGACCCCAGTCAATATCATCACACAACAACATAATAGGGGCATGGTCTGAAATACCTCTCGACATAGACAATTGTTCAATTCTAGTAAAACTATCCAACCACCCAGTTGATACAAGGAATCTATCGATACGGCTTTTTCGATTATCCCTCCCAAACCATGTATACTGTTTTCCTCTCAACGGTAAATCAATCAAACAAGAAAAATTCACAAACGAAGCGAATGAGTTCATACCTCTAGACTGCGAGTGACAGCCTGCTCTCTCCGATGGGCACAACACCGAATTAAAGTCACCCGCAACGCACCATGGTCTCGCGAATCCGTTAATCACTGTCTCTAATCGTTGCCATAGACCTTCCTGTTCCGACACATCACACGGGGCATATACCGCCATAATACAACATACTATATCCTCATGCTTCCACCGTTTTTGAATCACCACAAAATGTCTATCAGTCTCAACCGATTCCATTACAAATCTGTCACCTTCCCATATTACTATTATACCTCCCGAAGCACCCACGGATGGCGAAAACAAAAACTCAAATCCATCACTATACCACATACCAGCAATTACTGACGGACTCAGCTCTTCTAACTTCGACTCTTGCAAAAATACCATATCAAACCGCTGTCGTCTAATTACTTATCCTACCCGTCTTCTCTTCAACAAAGATCCCAACCCCCTGACATTCCAGCTCAATAGTCGCATTATTGCAAATTGCGAATGCCGTCTTGCAGCACTCGCGACAAATCTTGTAGAATTTCTTCCTCGCGGCCTAGTGATGTCACTCCCACCAAATTCCCTAGTGCCGCTGTTGTTGTGGCTTCACGGTGAAGTATTTGCTGTCGACGGTGGAGATCTGAATCAGTTATCGATGCGTCAGCAACAACTGGATGAGAGTCACGACCTCCACTCTTCCTCGGTCTTCCTCTCCCCTGTTTCAAGTTTTTGGCCACCCCCGAAAGCGCATTCACAGATTTTGTCTTTTTTAATACACCATTAACCCAAACCGGAATTACAGCATCTTCTGCTTCAGATTGCCGTTGTTCCTGTTCGTCACCTAACTGTTCAACCGGAATTGAGAGCACTCTTTTCGGCTCGTCAGTGTGCGATGTAATCGGAACGGGGATCAAAACTGCCGACGCCTGTTGTCCACTCACCGTCTCCCCCCGTTTATCTGGACTATTATTTTGATCAATCAGGTTGTCCACGTGGTTTAGATCAGCTGCTATAGGTATTGTATTGGCTGTAGCATTTTCATTGTTTTGGTATTCTAATGCCTTTGGACTCTTTTGTGTAATGCACACTCCTAACGCTGGTGGAACTCTCTCCAGCCCAGTTTCACCACCGCCCAGTGACGACTTACCCTGCATCAGCGTCGACAACTGGCCACCGGGCTCATCAACCCTTGGAGCATCGACCATATCATGTTCCCCTTGATATGAATCATTCTATAATTGATTAATTTTCCAGTCCTTCAGACCCTGTCCTACTTCCGCTGATAATTCTCGTTGACAATCATCCCCCATCCACGACTTCGGCACACACTCCGACGAGGTACCTTCAGTTGATTCCTCGCTACCGCTGTCGTTGATCGATGTGCATTCACAATCGGTAGGGGGCCCAAATATGGTCACCTCCTTGACAAAAATATGGTGCGGCTTACCCTCGACTTCCAGTACCAAGCGAGTGTCAATGTGCTCCATCATGTCCGTTTCGATCAACAACCAACCCCGTTCGAAAGATGTCGGTGAAGCTGTGTTATCCGCAACTTTGACGAGCGAGCCCCAATTCTTCGCAATATTGTCAAAAGTCTCATAAGAATAAACATGGATTGGAATAACACGGACTGTAATCCACGCTCGTCGAGTTTGTATTGTCATCCCCGGCTTCCAATTCTCTAATTTTGAGAAACTATCACTGAACCTCGTCTTCGACAATATATCTTCCTTTAATTTCGCATCCTTGAACATCAACAGTATAGCCAGTCCAGCAATTCGCAATATAGATAAACCTTTGAAATTAGGGATGTTCATCCTCGATGCTATCTCCTTCAAACTCCATTGGCGATTGCACCAGCCCACCATACAATGATGGAGAATAGCCATTTTCTCATCGTCGACGCACCCTCGGATCACCTTTGCCGAAACATGTAAACGCTTTGAATTCACACTGTTGGATTGCCCTTTGTCCTCCCCACTTGTCCTGTGATCTAACGCACCCAAATCGTGATTCCTCTGATACGATCCACGGTCAGCAAATCGAGCCATGCTTACCATCAATCGAGACCCATAGATCCATTTGTTGTTGAGGCATTCAATCGCTCGATCCGCGTCGATTTTACTGGCCATCCTAACAAAACCGAAACGCCCTCCATCTTTTGCCCTTTTCCGAGGGATGAAAGCATCGAGTACCTCACCATGTCTATCGAACACCTGCCATAGTCCTTTCCAGTGTAGGGATTCCGATATCCTTCCCACGAACACAGTCCATTGCTGTCGGCGGCCATTCTCCCTTGCGCTCATCTTGGAGACTATTTTAACGATATGGGATTGATCAGAACCGGAGAATCTATTGTTTCGCTGGAAACTAGAGTCATGAGTGGAAGCACTTCATTTGGATGAGTTCTCCGGCGCCGATCGACACCGTGTTGTTAAAATAGTCTCAAATGTTATATAAAAATGACTTTCTTTTCTTCCTTTGTTTTCTTTGGATGTTTTCTTTCGTGATTTAATGTGGAAGCAATGGCGTCATTGAAATGCCAGCCGAAATCAGGTCAAAAACAAGGTTTTCAAACTTTCTTCATCTGAATAATATCAGATTCATTGTTTCTTTGTTTTAAAGATTCAACCATGTTTTAAAAGTGACGTTTTGTTTTGGATCATTTATGCTTTTTAGTCTCAACATAAGGCGTAAATTACAAGTGAAGTTTGGTTAGAACGTTTGTTATGGTTGTCTAAATCTGATAGTTTAACAAATCAGCTGCAAAGCTGAAATTTATGTAATTTAAGTCGATAAACCATTACAAGATAGTGTTTTTCGAGTTTATGTATTATATTTATTTTATTAATTTGTGTTCATTTAAAAACCAAAAGAAAAAAAGGCAAATATCGATAGAAGTTATAATTCTATAAACAAAATTTTGAAACGATTTAGCTGCTGCAATAGTATTGAACGTTACAAAGAAATGTGTAAAGATGATGATTTCATTCATGAAAAAGATGGTACAAAAGCTCTGCTTAAATACAAAGAGTAGAAGGTGATAAGAATGTTGTGTACAGCAATGACGATAGCTGGAAGAAGGCTGTTAGGGTTTCTAACAACCTGACAGCTATTACAAACAAACTTTGTATTATTGTGACACATGTACGAGTAATCTTCTGGAGAGTGCATGACGTTGTATGGCTGAGATCTTCAGCTGCATTCTTCACTGCATTCTTCATTCAACATTCCCCCTGCTTCCTCAAATTTCTTGACACAAATTTTGTCTCTAAAGAATTCAAACAAAGGTCTTGTTAAAGGTTTAGTGAAACCATCCGCAATTTGATGCATGGCGGGAACATAATTCACACATATCTGGTTGAGAGATACTTTCTCTCGAACAAAGTGAATGTCGAGATCGACATGCTTGGAACGAGCATGATAAACTGGATTTGCGGTGAGTGCTATAGCACTCGTATTATCGCACCATATGGTTGGAACTTGATCAACTTTTATTCCCATTTCTTTCAGCAGTGCATTGATCCAAATAACTTCTGCTGCTGAGTCCGCAAGGCTTCTATACTCCGCTCCCATTGTGGATCGTGAGACCACTTTCTTTTTTGATGAATTCCATGTAACAAGATCGTTGCCTACAAACACACAATGGCCTGATATGGAGCGTCGATCGACAGTGCTGGTCCCCCAGTCAGCATCAGAAAAGGCCACCACTTGCAGACTAGATGAAGAACTAGTGAATACTATGCCAAAATCTTGAGTACCAACCAAGTATTTGAGTATCCTTTTAACAGCAACCATATGTAATTCACACGGAGCATGCATGAATTGGGAAACTCTATTGACACTGTAGGTAATATCAGGGCGAGTATGGAAAGCATAAAGTAACATACCTACAATGCTTCTGTACTCTTCAGCATCAGACAACGGCTTCCCTGCATCCTCAACTGATAATTTCTAAGATGCAACCATAGGTGTTGGTGTAGGATTAGCTCTCTCCATTTGTGTTTTCTGTAGTAATTCACGAATGAACTTTCTTTGACTGAGACAAAGAGAATTGTTGGTTCTGCTCACTTCAATGCCTAGAAAATAGCTCATGCAATTGTTCAACCACTCTATTAATTTATGTGGATGATGAACCTGTGACCACGATATCATCAACATACAATAGCATGTAAGTGTATAGAGAATCAGTACACTTGATAAACAGTGAAGTATCAGCTTTAGATTCAGTGAATCCTAAGCTCTTCAAACATTTCTTCAACTTAGCATTCCAGTTACGTGGGGCTTGTCGTAGCCCATACAAGGCTTTGTTTAACTTGCAAACAAGTTGAGCACCAGTCGTAGATTGCTTCTCAAATCCTGGTGGCTGCTGCATAAAGACTTCTTCTTCAAGTTCACCATTAAGAAAGGCGTTGTTCACATCGATTTGTCGAAGTTGCCACCCTTGTGACACTGCCAAAGACATGATGATATTAACAATATGAAATTTCACAACAAGACTATAGGTGTCATGAAAATCATGCCCAGGGATTTGAGAGTATCCCTTGGCAACAAGTCTTGCCATGTGCCTTTGAACTGAACCATCAGAATTCCTTTTTAATTTGAAAATCCATTTACATCCAACAACTGATCTCCCTGGAGGCAGCTCAACTAGGGTCCATGTGCCATTGGTTTGTAGAGCATGAAACTCAGCAACGACTGCTTCTTTCCACTGAGGGGACTATAGAGCATGATAAATATCTCCAGGTTCATCATTGTCAATTGTGCTCAAGAAGGTTTTTGGTTTGAAAATGCCACATTTCCCTCTAGTGAGCATCGAATGTTGATTTGAGGTGGCACGGGAGATAGTAGGTGGAGGTTCATTAGAGCAAATAGGAGGGGCAGAAGTATCATCACATGAGGGTTGACAATTTGGTGTAGAAGAAACAACATTGCTATGATGCACGAGCTCATGTTCAGTTGGGGTAGTACTCTGATTATGAGCTTCGGAACAAGGAACATTCGTTGTGGTTTCATTATTAATAGGAGAGAGATTATCACCAGAGGTAGGAACATGTTGAACATGACTATCAACGGGAGAAGGAGCTTCACGATCACGAGCTTGAGATGAAGGTGGTTGTGAGCTGACCCGCGAAGGGGACAATTGTTGTTGTTGATCATTCAGTAGGCTGGTGTCTATAACAAGCCGTAATGACTGAGATGTGTGTGCTAAGTTCTTTGGTACCTCATGTTTCTGTTGTGCAAAAGGGAAGAACATTTCATCAAAGACTACATGTCTTGATGTATAAACTTTACCACTAGGTGCTAAGCATTGAAATCCTCTATGTTGCGGGCTATAACCAAGGAAAGTGCAAGCTTCAGATCGAAATTCAAGCTTATGAGAATTGAAGGGCCTGAGATAAGGAAAGCATCTGCATCCGAAAATTTTCAGTTGTTCATAGCTAGGTTTCTTACCATGAAGCTTTTCGAAAGGGGAAACACCATCAAGGACTTTAGTAGGAATCCTGTTGATCAAAAATACAGCAGTGATGGCAGCATAGGACCAAAAACGTAGGGGCAATGAAGCTTGTGCTAGAAGAACAAGTGCTAACTCAATAACATGTCGATGCTTCCTCTCTACAACGCCGTTCTGCTCAGACGTGTGAGGACATGTCACTCTATGAGTAATACCTTCCTTGAGAAGGTGAGTGGTGAAGGAACGATACTCTCCTCCCCAATCGCTTTGGACTGCCTTGATCTTACACCCAAACTCAGTCAAAACCATTTGCTGAAATATGTGAAACACAAGAAGGGCCTGAGATTTATCTTTCAATAGGTATATCCAAGTGTGGCGAGTGTAAGCATCCACAAAAGAGATGTAGTAGAGAAATCCATTCGAAACATTATGTGAGGGACCCCATTAGTCTGTGAAAACCAATTCAAATGGATAGTTGTAAACAGTTGAAGAATTGTGGAAAGGAAGCTTGTGACTCTTCCCCATGTGACAAGAGACACATGTTTTAATATCTTTCGATGAAATCTTTACATTCATTGAACTACACATTGTAACCAATGTTTCAAATGTTGGATGGCCTAGCATCCTATGCCATAATTCAAACAAATTAAAGGTCTTCGAGACATTATAGACAGTAGCATCAGCTTTATTCTTCAAGTTGAAAACATATAATCCATCTTGTTCTGCACCTTCAAGCAACACATCCCCAGAAACTTCATCTCGAACACACCAGTCATTTGCATGGAATTCAAAGAAGACTCGATTGTCCCTAGCAAGCTTGGATACCGAGAGTAAATTCTTGGTTATGTGAGGTACACAAAGTAAATCAAGCAATTGTAAGGCACGAGATGATGTAAGAAGAGAAGTTGAGCCAACCATATCAATTGTTAGAGGAACACCATTACCAACAAGAACTTTACCTGGACCACTGTAATCAACTGCATTGGTCACATTTCCAGCATCAGCCGTGACATGATGTGTGGCTCCAGAGTCAACCACCCACTGATCATTAGAAGTGTTAGCAAGATGAACCTGAGAGGAAGAGGTAGGAGGGTTGGGCATTGAAGAACCACGAGTACTGTAATTGTAAGGAGAACTAGGATTGCCATTGTAAGAGGAGTAGTGAGCAGAAGCAGGCTCAGTGGGACGAGAACCCTGAGAAGCAGTCACTCCCTGAAATGTTTGATCAAACCTGTGCCAGAAACGGTCAACGAGATGGCCATTCTTTCCACACAATTGACATTGAATACGCATGCGGCCATGACCACGTCCACCAGATCTGCCACCAAAATTTGTGGATCGCAATTGAGGAGAACCGGGGGAAAAAGAGGAATCAGCAGAAAAATTAACACCTCGAGCAACGTTTACACTGACAGTAAGCCCTTCAAACTCAGATTCAATGCCAGCCAACTGTGCTTCGGCATCAATGAGCATGGTATAGAAAGAATCAACAGAAAAAGGAGTAGTGATGCTAGTGATAATAGCCATAAAGGGTTGATAATCACGAGGCAAACCTTTTAGAATGCTGTTAATTTGTTCCATTGAAGAGACTGTATTTCCACAGGAAGCAAGGGTATCGCACACCTCTTTGACACGCGTGAGATAGATGTGCATACTATCATCACCCTTCTTCAACGATCGAAGCTTGCCATAGAGACTCGTGACAGACGTAGTGGATTTGTTGGCAAAAAACTGAAGAACAGTCTTCCACACACCATGAGTAGTTTCAGCACCTACAATCTGGGACAGAAGATGGGGGCTAATCGTTGCAATAACTTGATTTTCGATCTCATCCACATTAGCTGAACCATTAGTTGAAGTTGTAGCTTCATACTCCTTCCTTTTCCCTCAATTTCGCCCGGTAATCAATTAAAAATATATAATGAATTCAAACATTATTTAAAATAAAAATGTTATACTATTGATATAAATATAACATAATCCAAATTTTCTGTCCAATAAATATACCATAATTTTTGCGGCTTCAGAAGTTATAGGAGAGCCATCATTTTTTTGTGTGTAATGTCGAAGAGCTTTATTGTTGGGCTTGATAGACTCGATTCCCTTCAGTCGATTTAGCTTTCCAAGATGTGGAAAATATTGTGTTTTGGGTGATTTTCTGGAAGCAAAATGATAAACAAAAGACACAAGGATTTATAGTGGTGCGGCCTTCTAACAAGCACCTACATCCACTATCTTAGCTCCCACTAAGGATTTTCAATCAATATCCACTAAATATTCTTCCTCTTTTACCAGTTTAGGAGGCAACCGTTCAAATCCTAGACTCAACACAAGTCTAACAACCAAAGCTCACAACCCGAGCTTTGGGAACACTATTAAGCAATAGAAAACTTGAAAACCCTCACAAGGTGGACAGTTTGCACTATTTAGCTCACTCACCCAAACCTAAACACTTGAGAAAATATGACAATTTTGGCTCACAAGTGTTGTATATACAAAGAATAGAAAACTACGCTCTAAGACAAAATTATCATCATAATGTTGTTGACAATAGAAGCATTAGTCTTCCATGGATGCTTGAAGGTCCCTTTTATACTCCCAATTGAGCTTCTAACTGTTGTAGACCGTTGGGATTGAATTGGAGCCGTTGCGGTCTTTATTTCCATCTATAAATGCAGTTTTGGGTAGTAGGGTATGGATACTCGATTCACTGTATCGATACTTCCTTCTTGGAAACTAACCATGAGCTGCTTTAGCTTATGCGTATCGATACGACTTGCATTTCAAATAGTCGTTCTAAAAATGACCGTTGGGAGCGGTTAAGGCGTATCGGTGCACGATACAATAGTATCAATACGCGACTAGCCGTCGGGGGGTTTTAAAGCACTCCGTATCAATACGACAAAAGTGTATCAGGTCATATCGATACGAGTTTTGGCTACTGGAATTTTCGTGTAGCTAAAACCCTAAAGTGTATCGATACGGTGTATACCGTATCGGTACGGTAACATTAAAAACACATGTTTGGCTACTTAAAACACATTTTAAATCATTCCAAACCCTTGTAAAAACCCTTAAACATATTTTCAAGTTGCTTGGACTTACAAAACATTTTGAAATCCTTTTCAATTTAGTCCAAATCAAATTTTCAATTATTATATCAAAACATTTATCTTAACAATCTCTCCATTTTTTATATAATAAAACAACTTGAAAAATTGTTTGTGAAGCTCTCTCCGTGTAAAATAATTTTTGAATAAGAGACATAATTTTTAAAATTTGAAGCTCCCCCTTATTCTCACCTAAAAAATCAAATTTTCAAATCATTTCTCCCCTTTTTTTATTATATCAAAAAGAATTCAAAAGACTTTAAGTCCAAAAGGAGATAAAAAAATTGACACAAATAAGAATTCAAAAGACTTTAAGTTCAAAATAAGATAAGAGACTTTAAGTTCCTATATGTGTGTGTAGTGTTCGAATGGTCTTATAGGAAGAGTGTCAAGTGCATGACTTATAAAATTTGAATTTGTATCTAAATCTCTTGTAAGTAAACATACTTCAATCGAATGAAATGAAATGTGAATGCTCATGCTTAGTTCGGATGTAACCTATAGAATTCTATGCTTGTCCGAATATGGTAGGATAAAGAATTTGATTTGGAAGCATGTTTATATGATGTTAGCTAGTAAGATTGATATACTTGATTGTTGTTTAAATGATGAGCATGAATGGTCACCTTGTTGTGATAGTTTATATGATTGGTTCTAGTTAAGTAATCTTGTTTATTTGAATGAAAGTATGTTTGTTTGATTATGTTAGTATCATTTATGTCATGAATGAATAAAGATTTTTTTAGTCCACTTTTTGTTAAGTAACATTAAAGATCGATTTGTTTACATGATTTATATCCTGAATATGTCTGATGCGCGATGTAACGCTCTTCGCTCCTAACCCGGGCGAAGGGTGTTACAGGATTCATCCTTGGCCACCAATACAATTCATTCGGGTCTTTGTACATCTTGACCGATCTCGGATGAATCGAAAAAGGACTATTATGAGCCCCTAAAGCATTTATCCTTTTAAGGCCTTATCATTTGGTACACAAACTCTATTTCAAAAATAGAGTAAAGCATTGGATTTTAATGAGAAGTATGAATTAGGTTCAGATTCAAGCTTGCACAAAATCTTCTGAAGCTCAGGACCAACTTGCTGAAGTGCCCTGATCTTCGTGATTATCTCAGATTGAACTTGGAGCTCAGCTAGGAATTTTTTGTCTTCTTGCAATCCAAAATGTGCATTGATTGCAGTAGGGGCTGCAGAACAAGGAAACATATTTAGATAACAATGTTAGAATTCGGTTATAATTGGACTAGTGCTCAGTTTATTTAGGTTCTTACCAACTGAACGTTTGCGATTGAGTGCATCAGCCACTACATTCGCCTTTCTCGGATGATAATTGATAACGAGATCATAGTTCTTAAGTAACTTCATTCATCTCTTTGTTTGAGATTCAAGTCTTTTTGATTCATGAGGTATTTCAAACTTTTGTGATCTATGAAGAGATAACATTCAACTCAGTGTTAGAAATAGGTGGAAGAAATTGTAAGATTTTTTTGAGAGGAAGAGAAGTAAGAATGTTATTACAAGAATACAAAATTGGAATTGTTTGTTCCATCACTAACAATCCTTTATATAGGCTTGTTTAGTGGCTATTCAAAAATTACATCTCTTCATTTTGCACCATTTTATCATGCAAAGGTTACATCTATTCATGATGAATTGTTGCATCCATTCATTAACATATGTTCATGAATAGTTGTACCTATTCATGAAAAATTTAAATTATATATTTTTTCAACACTCAGATGGCTAATTTTTTAGTCATAGATAATCAGTCGACGTACAATGCTATTTCGGCAGACCTCTTATGCGAAAATCCAAGATGATCGCAGCCCCATTTTAACTTCAAGTCAAATCCCTCACACCTTCCGGGGAAGGTTTGATGAAAGTCGGTCAAAAGGTGGCGAGGCAGTGTCACATTTTGTACATTCAATTGGCCCAAAGGCAGTAGGGTCATGAGCATAGTACAGAAGGAGTTGCAGTGTAATTGGGGGACCTGAAGTTAACATTTTGAACAAGACTGTGATGATCCTATAGAGTCTTGATGTAAGAGAGGAGGATCGATGTAGCAATTTGGAGCCGGTGGATGAAATAGAGAATGTAGAACTTTACCCAAATGGATGAAATATCACATGAGAAGACTTGTGAAGCTGTTAAGCGACAGCACATATGTGTTTGTGTGGTCTACTGCGGACATTCCAGGGATAGACCCGAAGATAATTAAGCACTCCTTGTAGGTTAATCAAGTGGTCAAACTTGTTCGACAAAAGAAAAGAAGATTTTCTGAAGAGAAGTTGCTCGTAGTAAGATTTATCCAAGAGGTAAGGTACCCACAGTGGCTCGCCAATGTGGTGATGGTCAAGAAGTCTAGTGGGAAGTGGCGAATGTGTGTTGACTTTATCGATCTCAACAGGATTTGTCCTAGGGACAGCTTTCCGCTACTGTTGATTGACAGATTGGTCAATGCGTCGGTCGTACATAGATATATGAGTTTCATGGATGCCTTTTCAAGCTACAAACAAATATCAATGGCAGAAAAAGATAGAGGGAAAACATCTTTTATAACATAAGATGGCCTCTATTGCTACAAAATGATACCTTTTGGGCTCAAGAATGTTGGGGCAACATACCGACATTTGGTTAACAATATTTTTCGTCATCAAAATGGAAGAAACATGGAAGATTATGTGGATGACATGTTAGCCAAAAGTACTTCTTTGAAAAAAACTCGGTAGATTTGCAAGAAGTTTTCGATGTCCTTCGGTTGTATGGTGTAACCCCCTTAACCCGGCCTAGACGGTTGACCCGAATTAAGAAAGTCACACGGGGAAAACCAAAGTCAACCCGAAAGTCAACCTTGATTAACGACCCTTTTTTTCTTTTTAAACTTGTCTAGATGCACATTAACCCTAGTTATGATCACTCAAACAACATGCTCAAAGATCATAAACATCAGAGATCAAACAGGGACCCAATTGAACAATTTACAACTTTAGGGACCAAATTGTAATTTCTGTAAATTATGAGGTCTTAACCCAAATTAATGTTACCAACTTGTAATTAGTCAGGTTTCATGCTTCTCTGCAAATTTTCAGCACAAACGGACTTCTCAAACTCATACAATTGCACAAACAAGTTTCAGGACCAAAATGCAAACATTCCAAAACATTTAACTACCAATGTCAGCCCCCAACGGTCGGATGTTCCGAAACAGGGAGAGCCTGTTTCGAAACGCGGGGCCGTTCCGCAACGTGTTCCGAAACGAGGGCTGGCAGAGGGCTTCCCGTTTCGAAACGGTGTCTCCCGTTTCGGACGCCTGGGCTACTACAAGGCACCCGTTCCGAAACGGTAGCCACTGTTCCGATACGGCCTGCACAGAATGCAGAAAATTGCTTGCTTAAACACACAATTGACCAACCATTCATGCTCCAAATGCTACCAAACTTTATCAGCAAGATATTCAACATACAAGAGACATATTTGCATCAACCATTCATCATAATATCATCACATATGAAAAGCCCCAAATCTAAAGGCATGCTTCCTACACAAGCAAACCATTCATGCACTAAAACCTCCAAAACCAAACACATAAAGGCCAAATACAAAATCCAGCATTATTAACAACATTAAGCAAACTTAGGGAGTTCAAAAACATCTCCCAAAACATCCACATAGGTCCCCCATTGCCAAATGCCAAAAGCTAAAGGTGTTTAAGAAAACCTTTCCATACTTGAGCTTAATTCCCACTTGATTGCTTGCCTTCCTTGCTGACCTCAATGCACTTTAATGCTCTGCATTATTGGTTTAGGAAAAAGAGAGAGAGCGTAAGCAAAAGCTTAGTGGGGAATGCTCATTAAAACCATTCAATAATGCATTTATAAAACTCATTTATAAATCATGCTTCAAGCAACATTAACCATGTTCTTAAACATTTAAAACAAGCATCTCATGCTTCAAATATCATTAATCATGCTCATAACATTTCAACAAGCATCTCATGCTTCATATTCATAACAAGTCATATTGGCAACAAGTGATACATTTCACATAAGATTCACACATGGACTTTTAAACACCATTGTGATCTTATCCCCATGGACTTTTAAACACCATGGACCCATGGACTTTTAAACACCATGGCAAGGACTACACAAGGACTTTTAACCACCTTTGTGTCCTTAACAAGAATCTCCCAAGGACTTTTAAACACCTTGGAGTTCTTAAGTAACCAAGGCTTACAAGGACTTTTAACCACCTTGAGCCTTAACCAAGAACCAACCATGGACTTTTAAACACCATGTTGTTCTTAAACTTTCCAAGATCCACACAAGGACTTTTAACCACCTTTGTGATCTTAACCAAGAACCATCCAAGGACTTTTAACCACCTTGATGTTCTTAAATATACAAGGCTCACACAAGGACTTTTAACCACCTTTGTGACCTTAACATCACTTGCCAATATGCATCATTATCATCAATATATCCACTGTTTTAAAGCATTAAACCAAGCCATAAACATCATGCATCTTTAAGCATTAAACCACATTTAAACAATGTTCAAAAACAAGGAACTCTTACCTTGAGCTTCCTTCAACACATGGCTTAAAATCTCAGCAAATAAACATGCTAGATATGCTTTCAAAACAGATTTAAAATCATGCAAACAACACATTGCATACAACCAAAAACCATGGCCATCACCAAGAGAGTTTAACCGAAAACTTACTCTTGAGCTTAGCTAAGTTGCTTAGACTTAAACTAAGCTCCCAAACCTCCAAAACACTGGTTTCAAAGCCGAAAACCAAATTCCACTCACCGATTCCGTTTTGCCTCTTGCCGAAACACAAATCAAGCTTCCGGATCACCACCACTTGAATCCAAAGATGACTCCCCTCCAAACTTGAGTTTCTCCTCTTTTAGAACCAAAAAGCTTGAAGAATCAAGTAGCAAATGGTGAGGTTTTGTTGATGAGATGATTAGCAATCAAAAGAGGATTGAAAAGAGATATTTAAGTGACAAAATCAGAAGAAAAACTCTGGAGAAAAGGTGTTTGGGTTGAGAGAAAATGAGAGAAAGGAAAATGAGATTTTAGGAAAAATTAGTTAGAAATAACTTCCCTCCACTTTCCTTTTTGTTTAAAAATCAGAATTAAATCATTAAATATCTTAGAAAAATCTGGAGAAACTCCCTTTGGGTAAATAGCTCCTTAAAGATTCAAAGTTTCAATCCTTTCTAAAACAGTCACGCAGTTTTCAAAAATTACATTTTGGTCACTAGCCAAAATGTCACCCTTCCAAACCTCATTTTGTAAAATTGATTTCACAGTTCACTTATATATATTAAAATAGGATTTTAGAACATTTTTCCATATTTTTAATGCAACCCGAACTAGGCTTCCCTAATTTCACCTTTTTATATTCGAACAGCACTTTGACCGAACCGGTCAACGCCCAAACTTCCAAGCCCAAAACCGGGGCGTTACAACTCTCCCCCCTTAAGAAATTTCGTCCTCGAAATTTACCTGGAGGAAAGAGATAAGAAAACTGCTTCATCATGTCATCCTTCCGCTCCCACGTGGCTTCCTCAACACCACGATGCTTCCACAGCACCTTTACCAACTCAATGGTCTTGCCACGAAGAACCTTGCTATCCGCATCCAGAACCTTCACCGGTTCCTCATCATAGGTCAAATCCGGATTCAATTCCACTTCCTCCACAGGCATCACATGCGAAGGATCAGATCTATACTTCCGGAGCATAGAAACATGAAACACATCATGAATCTTCTCCAACTCTTGAGGTAACCTCAACCGATACGCAACAGGACCCACACGCTCAACCACCTCGTATGGTCCAATGTACCTAGGGCTCAACTTACCCTTCCGGCCAAACCTCATCACCTTCTTCTAAGGCGAAACCTTCAAGAACACACGGTCACCCACCGCATACTCAATCTCCTTACGCTTCAAATCCGCGTAAGACTTTTGCCGATCAGAAGCTGCCTTCAACCGCTCACAAATGAGCTTCACCTTCTCGGTGGTTCCCTTCAACAAAGCCGGCATCGAAACCAACTTTTGACCCGTTTCAGCCCAACAAAGAGGAGTCCTACACTTCCTCCCGTACAAAGCCTCATAAGGTGCCATTTGAATACTTGCCTGATAACTATTGTTATAAGCAAACTCTACCAAAGGCAAATGCTTCTCCCAAGAACCTTGGAAGTCAATCACGCAGCACCTCAACATATCCTCCAAAATCTGGATAACACGCTCTGACTGACCATCCGACTGAGGATGATAGGATGTACTGAAATTCAACCTTGTACCCAAAGCTTGATGCAAACACTGCCAAAAACGTGATGTGAACCTCGGATCCCTATCCGACACAATCGACTTAGGCACACCATGCAGCCGCACAATCTCAGCAATGTAAAGCTCCGCAAGCTTATCCAAAGAAAACGTAGTATGCACAGGCAAGAAATGTGCACACTTCGTCAGGCGATCCACAATCACCCAAACCGAATTCTTCTTCGATGGTGACAAAGGTAAACCAGATACAAAATCCATGGTAACCTTCTCCCACTTCCATTCAGGGATTCTCAACGGTTGCAACAACCCTGAAGGAACCTGATGCTCAGCCTTAACTCGCTGACACACCAAACACTTGCTCACAAACTCCGCAACATCTTTCTTCAAACCCACCCAATAGTACTCATCACGAAGATCACGGTACATCTTAGTACTACCAGGGTGCATAGCAAAAGGACTACTATGACCTTCAGTCAGAATAGCACGCCTCAACTCAGCATCATTGGGCACTACTATTCGACTCCCAAAACACAACACACCATCATCATTAAAACAGAAATCCGAAGGTCTACCCTCCGCGATATCCTGAACATGCGGTACCAAGGAATCATCCAGCAACTGCTTTTCCTTGATCAACTGAACCAAAGATGGTTTCACTTGCAACTCAGCTACAAGACCACCATCACGCGAAATACTCAAACTGGCAAACATAGCCCTCAGCTCAACAGCTACCTTCCTACTCAAGGCATCCGCAACAACATTAGCTTTTCCAGGGTGGTACTCAATCGTCAAATCATAATCCTTGAGCAACTCCAACCAACGCCGCTGCCTGAGATTCAACTCCTTCTGAGACATCAGATACCTCAAACTCTTGTGATCCGTATACACAGTACACTTCTCACCATACAGATAATGTCTCCAGATCTTCAAAGCAAAAACCACCGCAGCCAACTCAATATCATGCGTAGGATAATTGCGCTCATGCACCTTCAACTGCCGCGATGCATAAGCCACAACCTTACCCTCTTGCATCAGCACACATCCCAGACCAACATAGGACGCATCACTATAGACCACAAACTCTTTCCCTGATTCAGGCTGAACCAAGATAGGAGCTTGCGTCAAAGCCGCCTTAAGCTTCTCAAAAGCCTGCTGTCTCGCCTCCGTCCACTCATACTTAACATCCTTCTGCAACAACTTTGTCAAAGGTGCGGCAATCTTAGAAAACCCATCCACAAACCTTCGGTAGTATCCCGCCAAACCAAGGAAACTACGGACCTCATGAACAGACTTAGGAACCTTCCAGTTCATCACCGCCTCTATCTTCTGAGGATCAACACGAATCCCCTCGGCAGAAACCACATGCCCAAGAAACACCACCTCCTTAAGCCAGAACTCGCACTTGCTCAGCTTAGCATAAAGCTGATTCTCCAACAAAGCTTGCAGCACAATCCTCAAATGCTCTTCATGCTCCTCCTCAGTACGCGAGTACACGAGGATATCATCAATGAACACCACAACGAACTTGTCCAGGTATTCATGAAACACATGGTTCATCATGTCCATGAAAGCAGCAGGAGCATTTGTCAAACCAAACGGCATCACAAGGAACTCATAATGCCCATACCTTGTCCTGAAAGCTGTCTTAGGCACATCCACATCCTTCACCTTCAACTGGTAATACCCTGACCTCAAGTCAATCTTAGAGAACACAGCAGCTCCCCGAAATTGATCAAAGAGATCATCAATTCTCGGCAAAGGATACCGATTCTTGACAGTCAACTTTTTCAGCTGACGGTAATCAATGCACATTCTCATAGTGCCATCCTTCTTCTTCACAAACAAGACCGGTGCACCCCAAGGTGACACACTTGGCCGAATGAAACCACGATCAAGCAACTCTTGCAACTGCGTCTTCAGCTCCTTCAGCTCCTTAGGTGCCATTCTATAAGGGGTAATGGACACAGGAGTTGTATTCTCATACAGCTCAATACCAAACTCCACCTCACGATTAGGAGGTAAACCAGGCAACTCCTCAGGAAACACACCAGGAAACTCCTTCACAACTCTGATATCTTGCACCCGCAACTCCTTAGAGCTAGGATTCATCACAAAAGCTAGATAAGCCTCACAACCTTGCCTCAGCATCCTGCTCGCCTCCAAGGTAGACACCACATTGGTAAGAAACTTCACATTCTCACCAACCACAACAACTTCATAATCATCCGCAAGCTTCAACGAAACTCGCTTATTTTCACAATCCACAACAGCACGATGCTCAGCAAGCCAATCCATACCAAGGATTACATCAAAACCATAGAAAGGCAACTCCATAAGGTCAACATGAAAAACATGATCTTGAACAACCAAAGGACACCTTCTATACAGCTTTCGAGTCACAACAGTCTCACCAAAAGAACTAGTGACACGAACTCCAACATCCAAAGACTCAACAGGCAAACCAAGCAATTCAGCATGCTCACGCAAAATATATGAATGCGTAGATCCAGAATCTATCAAGGAAAGTAATGACAAGGATTGCAAAGTAAAGGTACATGCAATCACATCCGCGTCATTCCTCCCCTCCCGCTGAGCATACACCCTAGCTTGACCTCCACCTTCAGGCTGAATAGCCACAACATGGGCCACTCCTCGGCCACCTTCCTCTCTTCGCTGAAAGTTACCACGGCCGCGCCCACGACCTCTCTGCGATGCAGCAACAACAGGAGCACGCACTTGGCCACCAGCCAACATAGGACACTCTCGCCTCAAGTGATCCGCAGATCCACAATTCCAGCACCCGTTACCAGCTGCCGCAACAGGAGCTTGCACCTCCCTCACAGCACGAGGACAGTCACGCTTCATATGACCACGTGATCCACAAATCCAACACGCACTCGGATCAGCTCTAGCACTGCCTCCCTGAGCAGATGCACCACCACCTCTCTTGGCCGAGGACTGATACTTCTGATCACGTCCCATCTTGTTCCGTCCACCACCGGAACTATATTCAGCAGCTCGCTTTCCAGCACTAGAACCAACACTTTTAGCAGATAAACCCAAGTTCATCTCAATATCCTTAGCTCGGCCCACCAACACATCAAAATCATCATACTCGGTGGCCAGCACATACATCTTCACATCCGTCACTAAACCATAACGGAATCTTTCGCACCTCGCCCGCTCATCAGGTACCAATTCCGGTGCATATTGACTGAGTCTAACAAACTGAACTTCATACTCAGCCACAGTCATGCTCCCCTGGGTAAGAGACATGAACTCTCACTTCTTTTCATCCAGGTACCTTACACCAAGATACCTTCTCTTGAACACATTCTGGAAGAATGTCCAAGTTACATCAGCATCAGCCATCCCAGCAATAGTGGTTGTCCACCACGTATAAGCATCATCCTGTAGTAAAGATACTACACAACCCAGCTTTTGCACATCAGTGCAACTCATCTGACCCAAGATCCTCTTGGTACTCTCCATCCAGGATTCAGAACCTTCAGCAGACAAACCCCTGAACTCAGTCCCACCTAGACTGCGTAAGCGCTCCAAGGGTAGTCTCACTCCATCATCTCCCTGATGCCCAGCTCCTTGAGCTCCAGCTACTGCCGCACGAAAAGCACCAGCAATAGCTTGCACCAACATCGTCATGTCAGGCATAGCTTGCCCCTGACCAGCTTCAGGTCCAGCGACCCCAGCACCAGCTGCAGCTTCAGCTCTTTCACCCTCAGCACCACCACCACCAGGTGGAGGAGGAGGTAACACCGCACTTCCCGCATTCTCCTCATTCTCATTCTCATTCGGAGCCGTAGCTCGCACATTACTCCTCAACTCTCTACGAGTGGTCATATTCTAACCATGCAATCATAATGCAAATAAACAAAGTCAGGTCCAGCAAGGTAAGCAATCCAAGTACTCAAGCTCATTTTCATACAAAATCAACATCATTTCATTAGCTTTTCTTTGGCAATGGGTACCCACAACATGCTTCACCACAACATACAACTCAATTGCATCAAAATTACAAACCACTCATCATGCTTTCACTCATCAAGCATACATAGCATACATACTTCAATCATGCACACATTCAATCCCAATTACTCGAGAACTCAGCTCTGATACCACCAAATGTAACCCCCTTAACCCGGCCTAGACGGTTGACCCGAATTAAGAAAGTCACACGGGGAAAACCAAAGTCAACCCGAAAGTCAACCTTGATTAACGACCCTTTTTTTCTTTTTTAAACTTGTCTAGATGCACATTAACCCTAGTTATTATCACTCAAACAACATGCTCAAAGATCATAAACATCAGAGATCAAACAGGGACCCAATTGATCAATTTACAACTTTAGGGACCAAATTGTAATTTCTGTAAATTATGAGGTCTTAACCCAAATTAATGTTACCAACTTGTAATTAGTCAGGTTTCATGCTTCTCTGCAAATTTTCAGCACAAACGGACTTCTCAAACTCATACAATTGCACAAACAAGTTTCAGGACCAAAATGCAAACATTCCAAAACATTTAACTACCAATGTCAGCCCCCAACGGTCGGATGTTCCGAAACAGGGAGAGCCTGTTTCGAAACGCGGGGCCGTTCCACAACGTGTTCCGAAACGAGGGCTGGCAGAGGGCTTCCCGTTTCGAAACGGTGTCTCCCGTTTCGGACGCCTGGGCTACTACAAGGCACCCGTTCCGAAACGGTAGCCACTGTTCCGATACGGCCTGCACAGAATGCAGAAAATTGATTGCTTAAACACACAATTGACCAACCAATCATGCTCCAAATGCTACCAAACTTTATCAGCAAGATATTCAACATACAAGAGACATATTTGCATCAACCATTCATCATAATATCATCACATATGAAAAGCCCCAAATCTAAAGGCATGCTTCCTACACAAGCAAACCATTCATGCACTAAAACCTCCAAAACCAAACACATAAAGGCCAAATACAAAATCCAGCATTATTAACAACATTAAGCAAACTTAGGGAGTTCAAAAACATCTCCCAAAACATCCACATAGGTCCCCCATTGCCAAATGCCAAAAGCTAAAGGTGTTTAAGAAAACCTTTCCATACTTGAGCTTAATTCCCACTTGATTGCTTGCCTTCCTTGCTAACCTCAATGCACTTTAATGCTCTGCATTATTGGTTTAGGAAAAAGAGAGAGAGCGTAAGCAAAAGCTTAGTGGGGAATACTCATTAAAACCATTCAATAATGCATTTATAAAACTCATTTATAAACCATGCTTCAAGCAACATTAACCATGTTCTTAAACATTTAAAACAAGCATCTCATGCTTCAAATATCATTAATCATGCTCATAACATTTCAACAAGCATCTCATGCTTCATATTCATAACAAGTCATATTGGCAACAAGTGATACATTTCACATAAGATTCACACATGGACTTTTAAACACCATTGTGATCTTATCCCCATGGACTTTTAAACACCATGGCAAGGACCACACAAGGACTTTTAACCACCTTTGTGTCCTTAACAAGAATCTCCCAAGGACTTTTAAACACCTTGGAGTTCTTAAGTAACCAAGGCTTACAAGGACTTTTAACCACCTTGAGCCTTAACCAAGAACCAACCATGGACTTTTAAACACCATGTTGTTCTTAAACTTTCCAAGATCCACACAAGGACTTTTAACCACCTTTGTGATCTTAACCAAGAACCATCCAAGGACTTTTAACCACCTTGATGTTCTTAAATATACAAGGCTCACACAAGGACTTTTAACCACCTTTGTGACCTTAACATCACTTGCCAATATGCATCATTATCATCAATATATCCACTGTTTTAAAGCATTAAACCAAGCCATAAACATCATGCATCTTTAAGCATTAAACCACATTTAAACAATGTTCAAAAACAAGGAACTCTTACCTTGAGCTTCCTTCAACACATGGCTTAAAATCTCAGCAAATAAACATGCTAGATATGCTTTCAAAACAGATTTAAAATCATCTAAACAACACATTGCATACAACCAAAAACCATGGCCATCACCAAGAGAGTTTAACCGAAAACTTACTCTTGAGCTTAGCTAAGTTGCTTAGACTTAAACTAAGCTCCCAAACCTCCAAAACACTGGTTTCAAAGCCGAAAACCAAATTCCACTCACCGATTCCGTTTCGCCTCTTGCCGAAACACAAATCAAGCTTCCGGATCACCACCACTTGAATCCAAAGATGACTCCCCTCCAAACTTGAGTTTCTCCTCTTTTAGAACCAAAAAGCTTGAAGAATCAAGTAGCAAATGGTGAGGTTTTGTTGATGAGATGATTAGCAATCAAAAGAGGATTGAAAAGAGAGATTTAAGTGACAAAATCAGAAGAAAAACTCTGGAGAAAAGGTGTTTGGGTTGAGAGAAAATGAGAGAAAGGAAAATGAGATTTTAGGAAAAATTAGTTAGAAATAACTTCCCTCCACTTTCCTTTTTGTTTAAAAATCAGAATTAAATCATTAAATATCTTAGAAAAATCTGGAGAAACTCCCTTTGGGTAAATAGCTCCTTAAAGATTCAAAGTTTCAATCCTTTCTAAAACAGTCACGCAGTTTTCAAAAATTACATTTTGGTCACTAGCCAAAATGTCACCCTTCCAAACCTCATTTTGTAAAATTGATTTCACAGTTCACTTATATATATTAAAAGAGGATTTTAGAACATTTTTCCATATTTTTAATGCAACCCGAACTAGGCTTCCCTAATTTCACCTTTTTATATTCGAACAACACTTTGACCGAACCGGTCAACGCCCAAACTTCCAAGCCCAAAACTGGGGCGTTACATATGGAATGAGTTTGAACCCCGAAAAGTGTGCTTTCAGAGTAGGAGCAGGAAATTTTCTCATATTTATGATCTCATAGTATAAGATTGGTGTTCCAAGAACAAGAATGAAGTAAACCTTTATTCTAATGTATTTGAATAATTATACAGAGGAAAAGAGAGTTAATATATATAAACAGCAAACCCTAATAACTAACATAACAGACTGGAAAAAGAACACGTGAAGCACACGTGAAATACATAAGTATATTCTAATATCCCCCCCTCAAGATGCAGCCGGATGAATGTTCAATAATTGCATCTTGGAAATAATTGAAATGAAGGCTGGTAAATGAATGGCTTTGGTTAGTATATCAGCAAGCTGATTTGAAGACTTCACATGAAACAACTTTAGAAAACCATCATTGATCTTCTCTCGAATGTAATGGCAATCTACTTCGATATGTTTCGTGCGTTCATGAAACACTTGGTTTGAAGCAAGAAATATGGCCGATTGATTGTCACAGTAAATAGCAGCATGTGGAATTGATATTTGAAAAGAATTCAAGAGAGCTTTAAGCCACACTAGTTCACACGTAGCAGCAGCCATTGCCCTGTATTCAGCTTCACATGAAGATTTGCTTACAGTATGTTGCTTTTTTGATTTCCAAGAAATAAGATTGCCACCAAGGAAGGTGCAATAACCAGTTGTAGATCGTCTCGTATCAGGACAAGAAGAATAATCTGAGTCAACAAAAGCACTAAGTTGCAGATTTGAGTTAGAGGAAAAAAACAATCTGAGACCTGGAGCTTGTTTGATGTAAGATAGCAAATGATGAGCAGCTAACAGATGAGGTTTGCGAGGTGAAGAAACAAATTGGCTGAGTAAATGGACCGTATAGGTAATGTCAGGATGAGTATGAGTAAGGTAGAGTAGCCTGCCTACAAGCCTTCTGTATTGCTGGGGATCATCGAGCAATTCTCCATCAGTTTTGCTAAGCTTGTGAGGACAGGTAATAGGTAAGGATACTGGCTTTTTGGCCATGGTGCCTGTATCTTGTAAGAGTTGTAAGGCATAATGGCGTTGGGACAAAGAAATGCCTTTATCATTTCGAGCTATCTCAAAGCCAAGAAAGTACCTTAGAGGTCCTAACTCCTTGAGTTTAAAATGTTGGTGAAGATACTGTTGTGCTTGAGCCACAAGAACAGGATCTTTGCCACCAATGATGATGTCACCGACATAAACGAGTAAACATATCATAGAATCTCCATTGCCTTTCACAAACAAATAGTGATCAGATGGCGATTGGACAAAACCAAAGCATAAGACAATTGCGAAAAAGGCATTGAACCACTGCCGAGAGGCTTGTTTCAATCCATATATGGATTTGTGTAACTTGCAAACCATGTTTGTTTCTTTTCCATAAGATCCATAACCAAGAGGAAGCTTCATGTAAACCTCTTCATCGAGAAAGCCGTTGAGGAAGGCATTGTTTACATCGAGTTGAGTAAGAGTCCAATTATGTTTAGCAGCCAAGGAAAGCAACACTTTGAATGAAGTTAATTTCGCAACAGGAGAGAAAGTGTCAGTGTAATCTACACCTTCAATCTGTGTAAAGCCTTTTGCAACGAGGCGAGCTTTATATCTATCGATTGAGCCATCTGAATTATGTTTGATTCTGAAGACCCATTTGCACTCGATTGGAGTTTTACCTTCAGGAAGAGGAACAACCGACCAGGTATGAAAACTTTCCATAGCTTTCAACTCTTCATCCATGGTTGTTCTCCACTCAGGAAACTTTACAGCCTGGTGATAAAAAGATGATTCATGAGAAGATGCAATGTTTGAAATGAAGGCAATGTAGTCAGAAGAAAGGAGTGAAGGAGAAATATGATCTTCAATGGGATAGGCACAAGAAATAGCATTATTACAATGATAATGCTGTAAATAAGATGGTTTTTGAATGATCATATTTGATCTTCTGACAGGAGCAAGAGCTTGCAAAGAATCATGCAAATTTTCAGTATGATGTTCATGTATAGTATCTTGCACAGGTTCAATGGTGTTTTCAGCAACATGTTCAGGCACGATATTATCCTGATTCATATTAGGGATAGAATTATGATTAAACATGCGATCATTTTCAAGCACACGATTGTCTTCATTCATGCTAACATGATCCGAATGCAAACTATCTTGTTCATGCAAGCCATTCAAAACATTATCCTCAATATGCTCAACATTATCATGAATGTCACGCTGACCACTCTCTTGATCAGCCATATTATTTTGTTCATGAGCAGAATGTAAGTTCTCATTTTCAACAGAAACATTATCATGCTGATCAGGCTCAAAACTAGTGTCAACAATATGCTCAGGATGAGAAATAGAAAAAGGTAAAGTGATATTAGAAAAAGGATCAATGGATGAGGGCAAAGAAGAAACGGTGTGAAAAGGAAAGAAAGCTTCATGAAACACCACACCACGAGAGATCACAACTGAATGTGTCTTCAAGACATAAACTCTGTAACCCTTGACTCCTGAAGCATAACCTATGAAAACGCCAGGTAATGCCCTTTCTTCAAACTTTGACCTATGAGCTTTTAAAGTGGAAACAAAACATAAACATCCAAAAGTCTTTAAATGATTATAATCTGGAGGCTTAGAAAAGAACAGCTCATAGGGAGATTTGTTTTGAAGACTAGGAGAAGGTAGCCTATTTATAAGATAAGTGGCAGTAAGAACACACTCTCCCCAAAAATGAATGGGAACTTTGGATTGAAACATCAAAGCTCGAGCAACAGCAAGCAGATGTTGATGCTTGCGTTCAACAACAGAATTTTGTTGAGGGGTTTCAACACATGAAAAATGATGAACAATTCCAAGCTTTGCAAACAAATCAGCAAATTTTAATTCATGTGCATTATCAGATCGAAACACTTTAATATCATAACCAAACTGTTTCTTTACCATAGCAATGAACTGAGGAATTATAGACAAAACATCAGATTTCTTCTGCAACAAGTAAGTCCATGTAACTCTTGAGAAATCATCGACCAAAGTAAGAAAATATCTGTGATTATTTAAGGAAGCAGTCTTAAAAGGACCCCAGACATTGCAATGAAGCAATTCGAAAGGAAGCTTTGATTTTGAAACAGAAGTGGGAAAAGGCAAATGATGTTGTTTAGCTAAAGGGCAAACAAAATAAGGATCCTTTTTATTAATATGAAAATTTGGCAAAACACTTTTCAACAAATGTAACACAGGATCACTTGGATGGCCAAGTCTATTATGCCAACAATTTGCAACAATAGATGACTCTTCTACAACAATAGATTGAGAGGAAATAGAAGCAACATTCACACTAGCTATTGAAGACTTAAGCAAATAGAGGCCTTGAAAACAATCAGCTTTCCCAATCACGCCCTGTTGGTCCTGAATTACACAAGATTTATTAGAAAAAACAATAGCAAAATTAGAATCATAAAGTAAACAACTTACAGCTAGCAGATTAAACCTGAACTCAGGAACAAAAAGAACATTTTGTAAAACAAGTTTGGGAGACAATCGAACAGTTCCAACAAAATTGACCTTAACAACAGAGTTGTTAGGAAGAAGAATAGATCCAGCTTGAATAGGGAGTAAAGATTCAAAAGATTCTTTTGAACAACAAACATGCCGAGAGGCACCAGAATCAACAATCCAAGAATCTTTATCCCCAAAAGAAGCAAAACTATTGACATAAGAAAAGAACTTACCTTGCATGGTAAAGTTTATGGAAGAGGAATTTTCAGAAAGAGAAGCAGCTTTAAGTTGGGAATTAAGCATAGCAATTAACTGCTGACATTGGGAAGAAGTTAAAGAATCTTGAGCTGGAACAATTTCTTCAGCAGAAACAGCATTAGAATGTGCATGATTAGAAACATTAGATTGTTTAGCACGAGAAAGATATCCAGGAGGATATCCATGCAGCTTATAACATTTTTCTTTGGTATGACCAAGAAGATTACAATGAGTACACTGTGGCCTACTCTTCCGAGTGCTTGTGCTAGCTTTAACAACAAAGGCAGCTTCAGTAAGAACAGGAGCAGCAGTAATGGTACGCTGATTTTCTTCTTGAATGAGAAGAGAAAAAGCTTTGGAAATAGAGGGCATTGGCTCCATGAGCAAGATTTGACCACGAACATGCGTGAAAGAATCATTGAGACCCATTAAAAACTGTATAACCAACTCTTTCTGTTGTTCATCAAGAACTTTTTGAAGACCTCCACATGTACACTGTAAACAAGTACAAGAAGGCTTGATAGACACCAACTCATCCCAGATTGCTTTGAGTTGAGTATAATACGCACTAATTGATAAAGAACCTTGAGAAAGTTCTGCTAATTTTTTCTTCAAACTGAAAACACGAGGACCATTATTCTGCTGGAAACGATCTTCAAGATCCTTCCAGATTGCTGCAGCAGACGAATGGTAAATCAAACTTGCTGCGATATCTTTCGAAACAGAATTCAAGATCCATGAATTCACCAAATTGTTTGCACGCGTCCAAATATTGAACAACGGTGAGGAAGACGCCGGTGAGAGAATCGAGCCGTCCACAAAACCGATCTTATTCTTGGCAGAAAGAGCCATAAGCATCGAACGTTTCCAGCTGCTATAATTGTCATTAGCCAAAGGCTGAGTGACCAACACCATATCGGGATTGTCAGATTGATGAACATAATATGGGTTGTTGCCATTATCAGAACTTTCACTGGTGATTTCGACAACATTCACCATGATTACAAGGAAAAAGAAGAAAGAAGAAACAGAAAATGGGAAGCGGAAGCAATTCCAACTGATACCATATAAGATTGGTGTTCCAAGAACAAGAATGAAGTAAACCTTTATTCTAATGTATTTGAATAATTATACAGAGGAAAAGAGAGTTAATATATATAAACAGCAAACCCTAATAACTAACATAACAGACTGGAAAAAGAACACGTGAAGCACACGTGAAATACATAAGTATATTCTAATACATAGCGAGGCATTAAAGCAAACCAGAAAAAGATCAAAGCTATCACAGACCTTCAACCACCAATAAATAGGGTGGCCTTTGAAAGATATTTTAAATAGGGTGGACGTGCATGTTCGAATGTTGAGGTTGGGAATATAGCTGAGTGAGTTCGAAGTTGATTATCATCTGCGAAAGGCAATCAAAGCCCAAGTATTTGCGGACTTTGGGGTAGAATGTATGTTCTCTACACCAACAAAAGAACCACCCCAACAGATTGTATACGCGAACACTCAAGCAATCAAACCTAGACAAGAACTTCCTCAGGAGAAGGATCAAGAGGAACTTGGCTCGCAAGAGTGGACCTTGCATGTGGATGGTTCTGTAATTATCAACGGAGCAGGAGCTAGTGTCCTGTTAACCGGACTTGACGTAAGTGAAGAATGGCAGTACATAAACCTTTGTCTTTCCCACATCCAATAATGCAGCAGAGTATGAGGCCCTTATAGCTGGACTAGAGTTGGCACTCAAAATACGGGTTGAACACATACAGATTTTTACAGACTCTAAGCTAGTAGCAAGGCAGATGTCGGAGAATATAAAGTCCATGAAGAAACACTCGTCCCCTACCATCAGTTGTTGAAAGGTTTAAATAGTATCATATAATTAACATTTTAATGCATATAAAAGAATCTATTTTATAAATACACATTTTATTTACCTAGAAGACTAATTATGCATCATGTAGGGCTTCTAGCGAAATTTGAACGATATAGTATCAAGCTAATCCCCAGTGCAGATAATACAGTGGCATAGCTAGATTAGCCGCAACACTGGAGATTCAAAAGAGAGGAAAGTTTCTCATAGAATATAAAAAACAGCTAGCGTTCACAGTAGACCAACAAGTGCGGGAACTCGATACTGGTGATCCGATGAGAGAGCCCAACAACTTAAGATAAAGAGACGAGCGGCTCAATACACACTCTTACAGGTAAAATATGCCAAACATAAATCTATAAATTTTCATAGTAACATACGCCTTATAGATTAGTAGAAAATATTAAATGTGCCTTATCACAAAGCAGGTGAAATGCCCTTTAACTTAACCTTCGGCACGGAGGCAGTAATCTCAGCAGAGATCTACATGCCTACCTACAAAATCACTCATTTTGATGAACAAAATAACATGGCCTTGCGAATAAACTTAGATATGCTGGAAGAAACAAGAACAAGGTCAGAGATGGTAGTAGAGGCAAGAAACCAAATAGTTGTCATGTACTACAACTCTCATGTGAAGAACAAGCAATTCCAGGCAGGCGACCTGGTATTGAGGAACACAAACGCTAGTAAGACACCAACAGAGCAAAGGGAGATGGCTCTAATATGGGAAATACCATACAAGATACAGAAAGTGTTCGATTTTGGCACATACAAGCTTTCAAAGATGAAGGACAAAGAAGTCCCTCGAACCTTGAATGCAAGGCACCTAAAAGAATTTTATGTTTGAATACCTACTACTCAATGTTGAATCACCCTTACTTCTAAAGCAACAAATGCTACTACAAGTTGAATATGAATTCATGTCCCATAAACAAATAAGAGAAAATTACAGGGTTGTCTAAACGTCTGCCACTTTTAAGAAGTGTGCATTAAGGAATTAGCTTAACGATAGTCACTTTTCGGAAGTGAAAAAATTACAGAGTCATCTAAGCGTCTGCTACCTTTTACGAAGTGTGCATTAAGAAATCAGCTTAACGATCGTCACTTTTCAGAAGTGAGAAAATTACATGGTCATCTAAGCGTATGCCGCTCTTAAAAAGTGTGCATTAAGGAATCAGCTTAACGGCTGTCGCTTTTCAGAAGTGAGAAAATTACAGGGTTGTCTAAGCGTCTACCGCTTTTAAAAAGTGTGCATTAAAAAATCAGCTTAACGATCGTCATTTTTCAAAAGCAAGAAAATTACAGGGGCAACAATTCTTTTATCTAAAAGTAACGTTTTTTGCGGAGTGCGGCCATTTGTTTTGCAGGAGGACATATATGCCCTCCACCTAAGACGTTCGCTAAGTGAAGCCGGTAAAAGCTTAAATAAGATTGACCAAAAGACAATTTTCACCACATGCAACAAAAGCAGTACAAGTTTTTACTTATATCCTTCCGTCAATAATTAAAACTAAATTTTAAGAGAAAAATATCTAAAAAATGAGAGCACAAGGCGATGGCAAACTTCTAACAAACAAATTAAAACTAACAACAACAAAATAATTAAAGCAATAAGTAACATGATGTACCTGGTAAAAGGCCTCATTTATAGCCATGAAGAAAAAATACTATGGCGTGAATATCAAAATTTTAAGAGAAAAAACCTGGTTAACTGATGAAAAATTTAATATTTTAATATTTAAAGCTCACAACTTTCGAGGAGCAATTATAACATATACCTTGTAATAAAATTAAAAAATAAATCACATCCCATAAAATATTCGCACCATAAAAATACCCGCCACAAAGCCTGCCAGAATTTTCAGGTTCGCCAAGGTTATTTTATAAACTTTCTCTCACATGGGAGGCAAGTGTTGGTATCTCCGAACATCTGCCGCCGCGTGTCAAAGAATTACGTGTTAAGTGGATCGAAAGATCGATATAAACCAAGATGGGGTGAATTGGATTTTTAAAGTTTGTGTGGTGGAAATTGCAAATTAAAAATATTGACAAGGGATTTTAGAGTGGTTCAAGTTCCAAATGAACTCTACATCCACTACCTTAGCTTCACTAAGGATTTGCAACAATTACACTAATTGCTCTTCCCCTTTTCTAGGCTAAGGAGGCAACCCTTACAATTTCGATTAAATTTTCTACCCAAAATTAACCTAATCCTCACAACAAGGTAACAAAGAGTTTGATGGCTAATAGAGTATCTCTCAATACAAATTGTAGCCCAATTACAAGCACTCAACCCAATTGAACAAGATAAGAATGAAAATTACAATTGGGGTTTCTAGACAATATGGGATTTTTGCACAAATGCTTGGATTTGATGTTTGGATGTTTGCTTTTGGATCAATAGTTGTTGCTGGAGCTTTTAGAGGTGCCTTTTATACCTTCTCATTGATTTCTAGCCGTTGTGGTTGTTGCACTCATCAATAGAGCCGTTGGGGATGTTATCTCACCTCCATAAATGCAGTCTGCAACAACTCGTTTCGAAACGCGGGGTACCTGTTTTGGAACAGACTAAAATAGAAAGAGTCGTTGGGGTGCATTTAAGAGCCCGTTTCGAAACGCTTTAGAGCCGTTTCGAAACACTTTTGCCACTGTCAATGGTCGTTTCAAAACAGCATGAGCCCGTTTCAAAACACCCTAACGGTTTCAGAAAATCAGTTAAAAAATTGTAACGGTCATATTTTCAAATCAAAATGAAGAACAGTTTCGAAACGCTTGGCCTCGTTTCGAAACGGTTTTGCTACTGTCAAGGGTCGTTTTGAAACTGATTGAGCCCGTTTCGAAACACCCTATTGATCTTTAAATATTCAGTTAAAAAAATTTGCAACCGTTATAGTTTTCAAATCAAAAATTGAAGAACAATTTCGAAACGCATGAAGTCGTTTCGAAACGGGTTCAAGTATTCTAAAGCCGTTTCGATACGCGTTTCAGAACAGAGGTTGGCAGTGATGAAAACGTTTCGAAACGCCTTAGGCCGTTTCGAAAAAGGGACTTGAAAATCACTGTTTCGGCTTTAAACACTTAGAAAAATATTTGAAAACTTTGTTTTTAATTTTGGCATAATCTTAAAATCATATGAGGATGTTTTGAGGACTTAAAAATTCGTTTTGACATTTTCATTTTAGTCCTTAGGTTTTTAGTTATATCAAAATTAAAATATTGGTTTCACAATCTCCCCTTTTTGATATAACAAAACTAAAATTAGATTTTTTAAGAATTTTGAAAGTTTTAATTAAATTCTAACTCCCCCTTAATTTAAGATAGGTTTTTAAAGTTTAAAAATTGTTTAACTTTAAAATCCAAGTTGTAAAACTTAAAAAACCTTTTAAACATTTTAAAACGAATTTTAGTTTGTGGCTCTTAAATTTCTTCTCCCCTTTTTGTTAGATCAAAAAGAATAAATAAAGCTCATAGGGAAGACAAAGAATTAGTACCAATAAGCATTAATAAGAAACAATAATATTAATTCATAATATCAAAATATCCAAAACATAAACCAACAATAAGTTCAAAATAAAATCCCAAACAAAAGATCAAAAGCATAGGTTCTTAAAACATAATAAAACATAATGATGCAATCTTAAACCTAAAGTGCATCAATAATATGATGTGATATGATAATCCTAGGCCTCGTCATCATCATCGGAAGTCTCATCGTCGCTCTTGACTTGAGAACGGTGAAACTTCGTCCATTGCCCATAGAGAGTAGAGAATGACAAATCCAAGTTTGAATGGGAAGTCTCAAGAGTTTGGAGGCGATCCTCGACATTTTTCAAGCGAGTGTCCATGGCATCAAAACCCGAAGCAATGCGAGTATTCAAAGCATTGAATCGCTCGGTAATGAGAGCCGTAAGGGCTTCATTGTTTCCAACTTGAACTTGCAGTGGAGGAGCAACGGGAGGAGGAGGAGCTTCTCTATCAACTCTTTCCCAAACATTATTCAAATATCGAAACCCGGATTTGCGTAGAGAAGACTCACCAAGCTTGCACTTGCGAGGTTCCGGTGAGTCGTAGGTACAATCGATACCAAGATCCTGAAAGATGTAGCTCAAGATTGTGCCATAAGTAAAAGACTTCAACTCATTGGAGTCAATAAGCTTAACATTATTGACCATCTCGACAAAAATAATCTTAGGAACATTAGGGCGCTCACCTCTACGGAAACATTCAAGCCAAAAGTGATCAACTTGACGGATATGAGAGTATTTACCTCCGGAAGGGCGAAGGAACCATGAAACCATCAAGTGAAGAAAATGATCGTGCACATCAAAGGTAAGTGCCGGACCGGTGAAAGTGCCAAAGTGACGTTCATCCTCAAGTCCTTCATCTTTAAGGGAAAAAGTGGACTCCAAGAGAGCAATATCAACAACAAACTTTTTACCCAATATGAAGGATTCAATTCCTACAACCTCGGTTTTGGTTTCATCATGAATAAAATGAGCATTAGAGTAAAAGATGAGTACCATATGTTTGTAGCGAATATCCGGAATGCTCAACAAAGGAAGAAGATTCCATTCACTCAAACGCTCGAGGTAACGGAATAGGAATCGCTCGGAATTGAGGAAATCAAGATCAATGACACGTTATCGACGAACTTCGAAATCCTTGACATAAGTGAAGCGAGCTCGCATCTCGTTAGTTCGAAGGGATTTCTGAAAAAGCAGAGCTAGATTCGGACGAATGCTCGAATCACCGGTTTGAACGGCCTTATGCTTTTTGTTAGCTTGTTCCGACATCTAAAAACAATAAGCAAGCATGTTTTAAAATTAGGTGTATGCATTGATATTTAAAATCAATCCAATAATGAATCCCACTTAGCTTTTGAAACAAAATTAAAACAAACAAACAAACAAAAAATAAAAAAAAAACAATAAAAGAAAAACACGACTGAAAAATTTTATATTTGAATCAAAAATTTTGAGATTTTGAATTTTTTTTACAAGATATGAAAAACCCACACATGAAAACATATAATTTATACAAAAATAAAATTTTTTAACCTAAGATTCGAACATAAATTGAAAGAAAAAGAAAAAAATGAAAAATACCTTAGTTTGGGATTTTGGATGATTTGAGAAAAATCATTGCACAATGTTGATGAAAATTGCTTAGACTTGAGTTTTAGAGTAAAACCCCTCAAGATTTGGTGAAAATCAAAGAGTTTTAGAGGGTATTTATAGAGAGTAAGTCGGTGTAGGGTTTTAGGGTTTTAAGAGTTTGAGGCAGAATAGGATTTTATCATTAAAAGCCCTAAATAAAGCTATTTGTGATACCGTTTCGGAACGGTCTGGACCCGTTTCGAAACGAGAGCACTAGGGTTTGACCGTTTTGAGACCTTCAGCTGACCGTTTCGATACGTTGTTGACCGTATCGAAACCCTGTTGACCCGTATCGAAACACGTTTTGATACACCCCTTGGCAGTAGCCAAAACATTTCGAAACACTTTGGAGGCGTTTCGAAACGCCCTTCTCACAAACATGGATTTAAGGTATCTGTATCGAAACTGGGTCACCCGTTTCGATACACCTGGGCCTGGAAGTGCAGATGAGGCTCTAAAAGTGCAGAAAAATGATTTTTTCTTAGGCCTAACATGCATAAATGACATGAATGAGCAGACAAAACATATGCAAACATAAACATACTCCCCCTAGCTATAGGCATGGATGAAATTAGGAGTCTAAACACATAAACATGGCATTTCACAAGATCAAGCAAATGTAAGCACAAAAGAGGTCCTAAAAGTTCAAGATAGGCTAGCTAGACCTAACTCTCTCCTAAGGGACCAAAAACGCTCTTTTTCTAAAGGTTTTGTAAATATGTTCGCTAATTGATTTAAGGTGTCTACATACTCTATAACCACATCTTTCTTAAGGACATGATCTCTAATGAAATGATGCCTTATTTCTATGTGTTTGGTTCTAGAGTGTTGGATGGGATTTTTTGTTAAACATATTGCACTAGTGTTGTCACATTTTAGGGGTATGGTTTCAACTTTAATTCCATAATCTAAGAGTTGTTGCTTCATCCAAAGGACTTGAGCACAGCAACTCCCTAAGGATATGTACTCGGCTTCGGTAGTAGATAAGGCTACACTATTTTGTTTCTTAGAGAACCAATATATGAGCATACTACCTAGGAATTGACAAGTTCCCGAAGTACTTTTCCTATCGATTTTGCAACCCCCATAATCCGCATCCGAATAAGCATGAAGGTTGAAGGTAGAGTCTCTAGGGTACCAAAGACCTAAACAAGGAGTATCTCTAAGGTACCTAAAGATTCTCTTAACGGCTATAAGGTGAGACTTTTTAGGACTAGCTTGAAACCTAGCACACAAGCAAACACTAAACAAGATATTCGGTCTACTTGCGGTAAGGTAAAGCAATGATCCAATCATAGAACGATAAAGCTTAGAGTCAACACACTTACCTCCTTCATCTTTGTCAAGCTTTGTGGATGAGCTCATAGGTGTGGCTTGAGGCTTTGCATTCTCCAAGCCAAACTTCTTGAGCATATCTTTTATGTATTTTGCTTGGTTGATGAAGGTGCCATCCTTCTTTTGCTTGATTTGGAGTCCCAAAAAGAATGAGAGCTCCCCATCATGCTCATCTCAAATTCACCTTGCATTAACTTAGCAAACTCTTGACAATGACATTCATTAGTAGAACCAAAAATAATATCATCAACATAAATTTGAACTACTAAGATGTCATTTTTATACATTTTTATAAAAAAGTGTAGTATCCACCTTACCTTTTTCAAATCCTTTTTCAATTAAAAAGTTTGAAAGTCTTTCATACCAAGCTCTAGGAGCTTGTTTTAAACCATAAAGAGCTTTTGTAAGTTTGAAAACATGATTTGGAAATTTTGAGTCTTCAAAACCCGGTGGTTGTTCCACATACACTTCTTCATTTATAAAACCATTTAAAAATGTGCTTTTAACATCCATTTGAAAAAGCTTGAAATTATGATAACATGCATATGCAAGCAATATCCTAATGGCTTCCATTCTAGCTACGGGTGCATAGGTTTCATCAAAATCTATTCCCTCTTCTTGAGTGTAACCTTGTGCTACTAGTCTAGCTTTATTTCTTACAATGTTACCACTCTCATCTAGCTTGTTCCTAAAGACTCATTTAGTTCCTATTGTAGATTGATTACTAGGTCTATCAACTAATGTCCAAACGTTACTTCTCTCAAATTGATTTAACTCTTCTTGCATAGCCATAATCCAAAAGTCATCTTTCATTGCTTCTTTAATATTCTTAGGCTCTATGCATGAGATAAATGCAACATGATTCATTAATCTAAGAGAAGATCGAGTGGTTACCCCCCTTGGATGGATCACCCAAGAGTTCACCATCTTTGACATTGTTCAACTCCTTTGGGTAGCTCACTTCCTTTTCCTTAAGAGCCAAGTCCTTCAAGGCTTCAAGAGCCACATCTTGTGTGTCCTCTTCTTTTGTTGGAATCTCATCCTCCTTTGAAGTTTGTCCTCCATCAAAGGCATTTATGATTCCTACATCATCATCATCACAAGAATCCTTCCTAGGAAGGAGGTTATCATCGAATACAACATGAATAGATTCTTCTACTACTAAAGTTCTTTTGTTAAATACTCGATAGGCTTTAGAGGTTAAAGAGTAACCTATGAAAATAGCTTCAACACTTTTTGCATCAAATTTACCTAAGTTGTCTTTTCCATTATTTAAAACAAAACACTTGCAATCAAAAGGGTGAAAATAGCTAATGTTAGGCTTTTTAGATTTTAAGATCTCATAAGGTGTTTTCTTTAAAATTGGCCTAATCATTACTCGATTTACAATATAATAAGCGGTGTTTGTGGCTTCCGCCCAAAAATATTTAGGTAAATTGTTTTCACAAAGCATAGTTCTAGCCATTTCTTGCAAAGTTCTATTTTTCCTCTCAACTACCCTATTTTGTTGAGGAGTTCGAGGAGCCGAAAATTTATGGCTATTACCATTTTCATTTAAAAATCTTCAAACCCTAAATTTTGAAACTCGGTTCTATGATCACTTCTAATATGTGAAATTTTAAGTTCAAGATCATTTTGGGTTAGTTTTGAAAATGTGATGATTTTTTCCAAAGCCTCATCTTTAGTACTTAAAAATAGAACCCAAGTAAATCTAGAAAAATCATCAACAAGTACAAAAGCATAAGACTTACCACCCAAGCTCATAGTCATAATTGGCCCAAATAAATCCATATGGATAAGTTGTAAACATCTACTAGTAGAAACATCATTAATGGATTTAAAGGAAGACTTATGTTGTTTACCCTTAGAGCATGCATCACAAATTTTATCATTTGAAAATTTTATCTTGGGTAAACCTCTAACTAGATTAAGGGAAACTAGTTTTTCTAAAACACTTATGCTAGCATGTCCTAGTTTCCTATGCCACAACTATGCATCATTTTCATTTTGAGCAACTAAGCATGCATGAGATGTATGAATGTCATCTAGATGCACCATGTATATGTTCCCTATGCGATGACCTATGAGCATAATATTATTAGATTTAATGTCTACAATTTTGCATCTATTTTTATCAAATATAACATTAATTCCTTTATCATACAATTGACTTATGCTCAATAAATTGTGTTTAAGACCATCGACATATAAGACATTTATAATGAGAATAGTAGAGTGATTACCTATGGAGTCAATACCTTTAATGTGGCATTTGGAGTTGTCACCAAATGTCACTACTCATCCACTTTTTGGCTTTAGATCCATGAATCTACTCTTGTCTCTGGTCATATGCCTTGAGCATCCAATATCAAGGTACCATGAGTTTTGACTTTGTGCTTTGGCCTTGTAGCAATGCTCCCCCTACAAACAAAGATATTAAGCTTTTGTTTTTGGTACCCAAATCATTTTGGGTCCATGAGTGTTAGCTCCCAAAACCTTGGTTCCCTTAGGAATCCAAGATGACATAACAATAATATTATTAGATTTTACAAGTTCCTTAGGAACCCATACACTTCTAATTCTTTTAGCTCTACTATGTCTAAGATAGCTACCTTGTTTATAGTAGTTAGTCTTTTTCTTAGGTTGGTGTGTTCTTGAGGATTCGCTTATTTCATGCTTGACACTACCAACATTTTTCAAAGACTTTTTGAGCTCATTTGGCTCATCCAACACCTTTTGGTGTTCACTATTACATTGAGACAAAAGATTATTAAGGTCAACATTTTCATCTTGAAAGAATTTTAGTTCATCTTTTAACCCTAATATCTTTTTCTCAAATTTTGAATTAGCTTGAGTGAGTGAGTCATTTTTCTCATTTAGTTCTAAAATAATCTTTTTGTTCCTAATGACCGACTCTTTATATTTCTCAAATAATTCATCATAGACCTCTTGTAACTCATCATATGCATCATTCAATTCATCATATGTAAAATCTAAAGCAGATGAGTTAGAGGTTACCATGGAGGAATCTTCCTCAAGTGCCATGAGGCAAAGGTTAGCCACTTCTTGTTCGTCATCCTCTGATGACTTCTCATCACTCCAAGTAGCAAGTTTGGCTTTGAGCTTCTTCTTCTTCTCAAAGCCCTTCTTCTTGAGTTGAGGGCACACCGAACGTATGTGGCCGGGTTGTTTGCACTCAAAGAAAATGATAGGATCCCTTGCATCTTCTTTGTTCTTGCTTTTGAAGTCCATCTTTCTTTGGATTTTTCTTCCCCGGTTGGACCTCATAAAACGTGAGAATCGTTTGGCTATCATAGCCAATTCTTCTAGTTCATCCTCCTCACTAGAAGAGTTATCTTCATGTTGTGAAGCTTTGAGAGTTATTCCCATCTTCTTCTTCTTCTCAACCTCAAGCTTTTCTACTTTTTTCTCCTCTTTCTTCTTCTCTTCTTCCCTTCCTTGCTTCATAATCTCATGAGTAGGGAGAGAACCCACAAGCTCATCAAGCTTTAAAGTCTTTAAATTCTTAGCTTCAATGATGGCGGTTCTCTTCCCATCCCAAGATTCGGGAAGTGAATAGAGTAGCTTCCGGACAAGCTTGTCTTCCGGTATGATTTCTCCAAAACCCTTTAGCCCATTGACAATGGTGGAGAAACGATCAAACATCTTGGACACCATCTCATCGGGCTCCATCTTGAAATTCCAATCTTAGTTTCTTTAACATCATTGGTGCCCTCATAAGTAGTCTCAAGAGTGTCCCACACTTCTTTGGCACTCTCGATGGATGAAACCTTAGAATAGATGTCCGGACCGAAAGAACAAAAGAGCATGTGGAGAGCTTTGTCATTGACTTGAATCTTTTTCCTTTCTTCTTCACTCATCTCCATCTTTTTCTTTAAGATCGTCTTGCCTTCACCATCTTGCTTCAATGGAATATAAGGGCCATCTTCAATGACATCCCACACTAGGTAATCATTTGACCTGATGAAGAGACGCATTCTATTCTTCCAAAAAGAATAGTTATCACCATTAAAGAAGGGAGGCTTTGTAGTGGATTAAGACTCATACATGCCCGAACCGGAGGTTGAAGCCATCTCTTGATATTTGATGATCACACTCTTCCAAGGAACACCTCTTGTGGTTGTTAATCCTCAAAGAGATAGGCTCTGATACCAATTGTTGAGTGTATCGAAAGATCGATATGAACCAAGAGAGGGGTGAATTGGATTTTAAAGTTTGTGTGGTGGAAATTGAAAATTAAAAATATTGACAAGGGATTTTAGAGTGGTTCAAGTTCCAAATGAACCATACATCCACTACCTTAGCTTCACTAAGGATTTGCAACAATTCCACTAATTGCTCTTCCCCTTTTCTAGGCTAAGGAGGCAACCCTTACAATTTCGGTTAAATTTTCTACCCAAAATTTAACTCAATCCTCACAACAAGGTAACAAAGAGTTTGATGGCTAATAGAGTATCTCTCAATACAAATTGTAGCCCAATACAAGCACTCAACCTAATTGAACAAGATAAGAATGAAAATTACAATTGGGGTTTCTAGACAATATGAGATTTTTGCACAAATGCTTGGATTTGATGTTTGGATGTTTGCTCTTGGATCAATAGTTGTTACTGGAGCTTTTAGAGGTCCATTTTATACCTTCTCATTGATTTCTAGCCATTGTGGTTGTTGCACTCATCAATAGAGTCGTTGGGGATGTAATCTCACCTCCATAAATGTAGTCTGCAACAACCCGTTTCGAAATACGGGGTACCTGTTTCGGAACAGACTAAAATAGAAAGAGCCGTTGGGGTACATTTAAGAGCCCGTTTTGAAACGCTTTAGAGTCGTTTCGAAACATTTTTGCCACTGTCAAGGGTCATTTCGAAACAGCCTGAGCCCGTTTCGAAACACCCTAACGGTTTTAGAAAATCAGTTAAAAACAATTGTAACGGTCATATTTTCAAATCAAATTGAAGAACAGTTTCGAAACGCTTGGCCTCGTTTCGAAACGGTTTTGCTACTGTCAAGGGTCGTTTCGAAACTGATTGAGCCCGTTTCGAAACACCCTATTGATCTTTAAATATTCAGTTAAAAATGTTGCAACCGTTATAGTTTTCAAATCAAAAATTGAAGAACAGTTTCGAAACGCATGAAGTCGTTTTGAAACGGGTTCAAGTGTTCTATAGTCTTTTCGATACGCGTTTCGGAACAGAGGTTGGCAGTGATGAAAACGTTTCGAAACGCCTTAGGCTGTTTCGAAACAGGGACTTGAAAATCATTGTTTCGGCTTTAAACACTTAGAAAAATATTTGAAAACTTTGTTTTTAACTTTGGCATAATCTTAAAATCATATGGGGATGTTTTGAGGACTTAAAAATTCGTTTTGATATTTTCAATTTAGTCCTTAGGTTTTTAGTTATATCAAAATTAAAATATTGGTTTCACACTACGACCGGCTAATATATAGTGCAGGCGAACAATACCAACCTAATGATGTGAATGCCGTATAGGTGAAGAAGTAGAGGCGATCCGTAACAAACGAACCAACTGCAATCATACCTAAGTGAACGGTGCTCAGCGGCCACGTGTCAACACGTGCATTCACTACCATGACGCAACAAACTTTGGACGTCAACTCGTAGCCAGTCCAATCACAACGCCACGTCAACCATGTCGTGACACTTGTCTGGGCAGTATATAAGGACGCATGCAACAAGAAAAACACACGATTTTCACTCAAAGAATACCAACACCATACCAAAGAGACTACACCCAAGCCTGGACCAACAACCCCTATCAAGACCACCATCGGACCACCATCCTTGACACTTCTTCACTTTACCAGTCAACAGACGTAACACCTCATTTTATTCGACTAATCAGTAATTAATTAAACATTATTGTTATTAGAGGTCAAAAACATATATTCTAAATGGGTTGACGTCGGTGGATCATATTTATTTCTATTCCATATCACAACTATAGCAACGTATTAATTATAAATATTAATTTAACAAAACGAAAATCAAAAGTCAAAGAAACATATGTAGGGTTAATTATCATAATTTTATGGGATAATTACATATTTAGTACCCCACATATTCTCGCATTACTATTTTAGTACCTCATCTATTTTTTTGGCAAAAATGGTACTTAACGTTACGTTTTTATTTTATTTTGGTACCCCGACCGTTAAAGACAAACGGAGATGATGACGTGTCATATTTTTAATTGGGATAATCATAGTTTTAGTCCCCAAAACTTATACATTTCTATCAATTTGGTCTAAAATCTATGAATTTAATAATCATCTTAAATATTCGGGTTAAAATTGAAAATCCCTCATTTTATTTCTTCTTCTCCGGAACCCTAACCCCATTTTATTTCTTCTTCTCAATCCAATCATCATTCCCTAGAATCGATTGAAATTTTCCACTTGTTCTTCAAACATCTCCTTTTGCTCTCTCGGATATCCATAATTCAAATCTGCTTCACTTCAACTTATAATAGATTTGGATTCGAAGATACGAACCAATTATCAGCTTTAATAATTTTTAAGTTTTGGACTAAGATTTTAGCAGATTAGGATTTAACACGACAATAAACAGATTAAGAGTTTAAAACAAATTTGCGGATTTGGAGATTAAAAAAATTGCAGATATTCGACCATCCATTTTGATCCAGTGCACCTATTTCCAGATCACAACTTAAACCGCAACCCCCATCCCACACACATACAACACTAGAAATTCATCGACTCCAAAATTTTAACTGATCAATATCAGAGGCAGCAAAACGTTGTTTTAGCACAGCCACAATGTTCCCTAACAAAGTTGAAGTGAAGCATATTTGGATTATGCATATCTGAGTGAGCAAAAGGAGATGTTTGAAGAATAAGTGGAAAATTTCAATCGATTCCAGGGAATGATGATTGGATTGAGAGGAAGAAGAAGAAATAAAATAGAGTTAGGGTTTTGCGGAAGAAGAAATAAAATAGAGATTTACAATTTTAACTCAAATATTTAAAGTGATTATTAAACTGATAGAGTTTGGACCAAATTTGATAGAAATGTATAAGTTTTGGAGATTAAAACTGTGATTATCCCAATTAAAAATAAGTCACGTCATCAACTCCGTTTGTTTTTAACGGTCGAGTACTAAAACAGAACAAAAATGTAATGTTAAGAACTATTTTGTCAAAAAAATAAGTAGGATACTAAAATAGAAATACAGGAATAAATGAGGTACTAAATATGTAGTTATCCCTAACTTTTTATCACATCAATATCATCCACCAAGGAAATTTCCTAGATGATGACAATGATGTTCGTGTTTCAAACAACATCAACGTGTTCACTCACCCTATTATAATTTTAATTTTTTATATAAAATAAAATAATATATTACAACTTAGAAAATACATTGAGTTGGTTAGGTCTAAATTTTAAATATTGGAGTGTTAATGTTTGTGATCCAAATTTAATTAAAATATTGATTGACTTGAAAGAATATTATATTAGTTAAAAATAATTTTATAAAAGTATACTAAAAAAATATTACAATCATATTCTACTTCTACTTAGAGGGGAGGGGGAAAATCTAGGTGAAGGTAACGCTTTTGAGGGGTCATTTTGACTAACAAGTAATTTTAATTTGTTTATCGTTGGTTGATTAACAATTTTCATCTGCAGATGGGCCATTTTGACCCAAAATAAAACGTTGGAGGCTAAATTAGTTTTAAAAAGAATAAAAACTAAAATAACTATTCAGTCAAACGTTAGGGACTTTTTTTTGCATCATGACTAAAATTAAGCATGAAATCTTAGTGCAAAATCCTGCTTTTGAATTACGTGGTATAGGAATTAGTGGTATAAATTAATTATGTTTATATTTTTTTCTTAATTTTTTTTATAGTGCACACACTTTAAAGATAAAACTGCATGAATTTAAATTTTTTAAGATGAACAATATTTTTTTATTAAGAACATTCCTTGGCCTCACAAATTAATTATGTGAACTACCCAATATTCTATAATAACTTCTCTCTGTCACCATAATCTTAGCATGATGCCATGTCTTTACATAGATATTATATTTTTGTAAAAAGATTATACGAAAAAAATTAATAAAGTTCATCATTTTTATTAGTTAGGAATATAGATAACGTAGTGAGCTAGATCTATGATATAATTTCTCTTCATATATATGATTTTCTTACACTGTGTAAAACTTAAAAGTTTTACACTTTTTTGACCATTAGATAAAAGTAAATGGATGGTTGAGATTAACAGGAGAAAATGTGAATATTATAGCAATAAAAAAAATAATCTTAGCTATTTATTTCCATCATCTAGCGGTCTCAAAAAAATATAAAAATAATTGAGCTTTATACAATGTAAATGGATCCTAACTATATATATATAAACGGTATTCGATGTTTTACCAGAAATCCTGGCTAGGGAAATATTTGTCCCTGGATCAATTGCTTTCGCCGACATTCGGTTAAAAGGTCCGAAATCAATCCATCTCTTTGTACTTTTGAAACGAATCATATTTCATTATTATCGGGTACGAAACTTTTTTTAAATCTTATTTTCAGTAAATTTGAGTAAAGATTTACTTGATAAAAATATTGGCATAGAAAAAATTAATAAGATGGATAATTTTTATTGGTTGAGACCATAGATGACTGGCAAGTCAGACCTACAATATAATTTATCATGTATGGGTTATGATCCACTTACACAATGTAAAACTCAACTTTTACATCTTTTTTGGACCGTTAGATGAAAGTAATAAATGTCTAAGATTATTTCTTTACATCTTTTTTTCCTGTGATAATCTTTACATTTCCTATTGTTAATCTCAACCATACATTTACCTTCAACCAATGGTCCAAAAAATGTAAAAATTTCAAATTTTACATAGTGTAAGAGGATTCTATATCGGTATATATAACATAACATACTTTATTTCCATTTACACTTTCTAGTCCAAATTCAAAGCATGTGGTGAACTTTTAAGCTAATTGGTCTAGTGGAGTGAGACACTAAATCTCTTAAGTTAAGTCAGAGATTTAAATCCTATCATTGTAAATGTAGCAAATTAAGCCGGGAATATCGTCACTATAATGAATTTATGTAATGTTTGATTTGTATTAGTTAATCAATAGATTAGATACTGGTAGTTATAAAAAATAATACTCCTCCGTCCCATTAATTTTGTACTTTATTGACTTTTTTTAAGTCAAATTTTTTGAACTTTGACCTATTATTATATAAAATTTATTATTGAAAAAAATATAAAAATATATTTTATAAACTTTCATTCAAGTAGTTTTAAAATATATATTTTATAAAATATATTTATTTAAAATATTTAAAATAATCATGGTCAAAGTTTTAAAATGTTGACTTTTAAAAAGTCAATAATAGACAAAATTAATGAGACGGATGGAGTATTTAATTAATGTATATAATTAAACACAAAATAAAATTTTAGTTGATTGATTTAATTAATTGTTTTAACATCCGTTGGACTGTCCAAAGGACGACACTTCATGGATTTCGGGATAATTCAATTTCATATTCGATCTGTGTTAGTTCTAGACTTAAATTAATTCTTGACCTCCTAAATTTTCATAATCTGATCAAAGATCTTTGTTTGATACTTGTCTCCTCCTAGAGACCTAACTCAATGAACAGTCGTAGTCGAACCACTCATTCCGTATGTTATATATATATAAGGATAAAATCCAGTTATATATTGTAAAAAAATTTAATTTTTATACGTTTTTAAATTATTAGATGAATGAAATAAATTACTGAGATTAACAGTAATAAATTTTTATTTTGGGTAAGTGAATCTATTTCATAATAGTTTTAGTCCCACGTCGATGATCATATATGCAAAGAAAAGGAAATGTAATTTATTGTTTATTTCTCGACGTTAGTTCGTTGAAATCTATAATAAAACCTTATTTTATTTTTCAAAACAAAATCCCAACAGAATCTTGACAAATATCTCAACTCTTACATGTGTAGGCATATATATAGCACGTGTGATTAATGAATATAATTAGTCATTTACAAACTTGATTAGCATGCAAATTACATTTAATGTAAGTACTTAGGAAGGACACATCACTAGAATAAACTAGTTTGACTTTACTTAAGGGTAAAATACATCACGTCACCTTATTATATGTTTGGCAATAAATATGTAACTTTTGAATTAAAATTAACAATTTAGTCACTCAATTAATTTTTTTATTACAAACAGGTCAGTACCATTAAAACGAAATGGACAACTTGGTATGATAAAAAATTTAGTTACCAAAACTTGTACATCTATTAATTTTGTCATAGTTTGAAATAACTCAATAAATTTAATTAATGTTCATATTTAAAAATTATATCAGTGAAGTGGTTATGTCTACTAACATGTGACATTAAGGTCATAATGGATTTGTTCCATTAGTTTGTTAATTGTCTAGTAATTATAGCAGTGAAGTGATTGTATATGTCGAGCTACACATATGTCGGTTATCGAGCTGATGGACAATGTCATGGATGCGAAAAGCGGTCGGAGGATGCAATATTGAAATTCTTAAATATGAAGGATTAAATTTATTAAATTGCGATCAAAATGATAGAATGTGCAAGTTTTGGGACTAAAACTATTATTATACCATGACATATTTTAATTTTAACAACAGATTGACATGTTTGTACAAAAAATTAATTGAGTGACTAGATTGTTATTTTTAGAAGAAAAATGACATGTTTGTTACTAGATCTATAATTAAGTGACATATGATGTATTTTACCCTTTAATTAATTAAGGCGTTTTTTTAATAGTCTAAAGGTAATTACAAGGTTGTATTTGTTCATACATATTCTAACCCTTTAACAATGTACAAACAACTTGCAGACAAAGCGATTAAATTCAGTTCTTGTAGGATGAACCCTTTAATTAATTAGGCCACTTGATGATCTACTGATCATTTTTAGTAATCATTACCTTAAAGGATTACATCATAAAACCTCATGATTGGTTTTGATTTAAAATGAGTTACAATCAGATTTAATCAACAAATGCTTAAACGGAATTATAAAACAAACAATACATAACTATGATTGGATTAATGATTATACATAATAAGTAAGTTCTGTTGCTTGGAACTAATAATTTGAGTAGGTCTCTTAATCATAAGATGCTTCAACGATGCATACCTTAGCTTTTTTTTTTTTATAAAGCATCAATTTTATTAATTTTTATTCAAGTCGAGAGCCTCGTTAAAAACCTCCCTAAGCTTATTTGGAGAAAAAGAGTATACCTTGACTGGATTAATAACAAAAAAAACCGAGCAAAAAGGCATTACATCCAAATCAGCCTCTCCCAATTACACAAAACAGATTCACTACAAAACAAAACAAAAACAACATTAACCGCCATGCTTTGAAGATCGTTGACATGTGCATTCCTTCCTTTGCAAGATGATCAACTATCTGATTCAAGTTCCTCGCTACATGAACGAAAGTACAATGCTGAATTTGGTTGCGTAAATTGTCTATTTCATCAAACACGGGCCACCATCGCCAATATCGAAGGCTTCTATCCGCTACCCAATTTAGCACCATTTGTGAGTCTGATTCAACAACCAAGCTTGCTCTCCCTATCCAACATGGTTCGATAAAAATTTCTAAAGTTGTTTTAAACGCTACCAGCTCTGCAAAATCAGCACTTATAGGATGAACAAGTCTAGAGAATAAGGCTCTTATATCTCCTGATTTTGTCTTCAGCACCCCTACACCTTGTATACAGATCTTTGAATGTGCCATCGGTATTGAATTTAACTTCACCTTCCATAGGGGGACACCACTCTAGATCTTCTTTGAGTTTTAGGCACCCAGTAGGATTACTCCACCAGTCTTGTTCATTAAGGATAAGGTCTTCATTCACAGCTTTAATCCAAATATAAGCTCTCATTTTTGTGTAGAAGATTAAGTCCTTCTTCTTAGTGTTTTCTCTTCAAATTTCTTTTCAGTTCTTGCCACCCAAAGACTCCAAAGGCCTGAAGCTACCAAAATGAGCCATACCGATATTGTTTTTCCTAACCAAGTGACATTAAAATAGAAAAGGAAGAAGTCATCCAGATTCAACAAGTTTGGCAAACAAATTAACCGCCAAACACAAATTTTCCTCCAAAAACAGCCTGCAAATATGCAAATCAACAACAAATGTGATGCGTTTTCTACTCCTTGCTCGCACCAAGGACAACCAGTCGCTTCCGCTTCAACATTTACCCCTCTCCTTATAAGGAGGTCAATTGTTGGTAACCTTCTAGTTTTTAAAAGCCATAAAAAACTTCTTACTTTTGGCGGAACCTTCAATTTCCAGATTTTGTCAAAATTAAACATGGGTCTTCAATGTTTGTTGTCGCAAGCAAATCAATGAGTTTTGCAACTGTGAAAGTCTCTGCATTACTGTGCACCCAAATTATCATATCCTCATACATTGTTCTAATATGCTCCCCTTCCACAATATCTTTCACCAAGGACAAGATATTTTCTTCTCTTTCCAGCAGTGGTCTTGAAAAAATGGCATCCCAGTCAATCTCCTTTAAATTGTTACTTTGAGTAATTGCAGCTACAACAATCCCTTTACAAATGGCTAGTCTATAAAGTCTTTGGAAAGATTTGAAAAGTGGCTTCTCCCCACACCAGTGATCTTCCAAAAAAAACCGTTTTGCCATCCCCAACTTCTATCTAAACGCCGATTGAATCATCCAATGTTCCACTTCAACATCAAAAAGGTTTCTAACAATTCCTCTTCAGACTAAGGAGACATTTTTCAATCTGCCTTGGGGTGAGATTGTCCTATGGATCGTCTCTCCATATTTACTGCAAACTATTTTCCGCCACAAGGCATCTTTCTCCAAAATGAATCTTCATCCCCATTTTGCTAACAACGCCTTGTTCTTTACTACAACGTTACATACTCATGCACCACCTTTTTTCTTTGGTAGACAAATTCTTCCCCAGTTTACCTTAGCTAGTTTCTTTTCGCCTGACCAATTACCCCACAGAAATTGTCTTCTTAGTTTGTCTATCTTTAACAACACTGCCTTTGGAGCTTGAAAAATAGACATATAATAAAGCGACAGCGATGAAAGGACAAAATTTATAAGTGTGACTCTTCCAGCGAAATTGAGAGATCTGCATTTTCATCCCACAAGCTTTCTTCTTATTTTGTCAACCACTGGTTCCCATGTTACTACTTTTCTCAAATCAGCACCCAAATGGATTCCCAAGTAACTGAATCGGAGGTTCCCCTTTTCAGAGCCACATAACAATGCTAATGAATCAAGTCTATTCACATTTACATTTATACCTGTTAAGTAAGATTTTTTGAAGTTTATGCTAAGACCCGAGCACACCTCAAAACATCTGAGAATGCTTTTCAGGAGCTTCAACTGATCTTCCTCAGCTCGCAAGAAAAAAATTGTGTCATTCGCGAATTGGAGATGTGTAATCATTTGTTGATCTCCAATTTGAATCCCTTCAATTAGTCTTCTACTCGCTGCTTTTTTAATTAGTTGATGGAGAGATTTTGTAACAATGATAAAGATGGGAAGATTCTGTAACAAGGATAAAGAGGAGGGGGGACAAAGGATCCCCTTGACTCAATCCCTAACTCAATGTAAATTTCTTCGTTGGAGAGTCGTTTAACAAGATCGAGACCTTCACAGTAGACAAGCACTCCAAAATCCACAGACACCATTTCTACCTGAAACCAACTCTGTTTAAGACCATGAACAGGAAATCCCATCTTACACAGTCGTATGCCTTTGAAAAATCAAGTTTTAAGATCACCCCTCCTCTGTTACTGGCTTCATTTTGTAATGAATGTATTACCTCGTTTGCTATCAAAAATTTGTCGTCCCTTTAAGAAAGTACACTGAGTTTCACTGATTAGTTTTCCCATTACCGTACTTATTCTTTTGGATAACACCTTTGACACTATCTTATAGATAGAACTCACCAAGCTAATAGGTCTGTATTCAGATATATCTCGTGGATGGTCTTTTTTTGGAATAAGCACAATAAAGGAAGAGTTTGCATTTTTGGAAGACTTCCTGTAGTATAAAAGTTCTCCATCACTTTCTTCAGATTGTCCTTCACTAACTCCCAGCATTTTTTATAAAAAGTAACATTAAAAATGTATGGTCCAAGGGCTTTCGAGTCTTCACAATCCCAAACTGCTTCCTTTATTTCCTCCAGACTGAAGGGCTTCTCAAGTGTTTCTGCTTCTTCCACTGATAGTCTACAAAATTCAACATTGAAGATAGCCTTCCAGTTTCGACTCTTGTAATTGAAATGTTTTAGGAAATGTTCAAAGATTTTTTGTTTCAATTTTCTCGGGTTCACTACACCACTTTCCCAAAGGTTTGATCCCAGAATAATATTTTTCTTTGCACATACCTTAACAGCTCTGTGAAAGAACTTTGTATTCAAGTCTCCTTGCTTCAGCCAATTTATCCTTGCTTTTTGTCTCCAGAGATCTTCTTGGACTTTTAGGTTATCCCACAACTCCATCTTTAACAGTTTCAATTCATTTAATTGATGTGTATCCAAACTGTGAACATCCACTTTTTTCTTTAAACTGTTGATGCAATTTTCCAGCCTCTTCACCTTATTATTAGTATTTTCTTGTGTTGCGTTCTATTTCTTGATTGCTTCTTTCACTCTTCTCATTTTTGTTGGCAGTGGCTTCCTTGACATATTAATTTCTTCCAATGCATCCTTTATCACCTTTAGACTAAATGTAACCCCCTAAACCCGACCTACAGGAAATAGCCGAATTTAAGAAGTCACCGTTGAAAACTTTTCCCTCAAGAAAACTAATTTTGAAAATTATACTTTAATTTAAAATAAAATAATCAAACTTTAATAATAAATAAAAATATAAATACCATAATAGATATTCGAATGATTATATAAAATTTCTGAAATAAAATCATAGTAAAGGAAATTTAGAAAAAAATAATCTCAAAACATATTTATTCTCAAAAGTATGAAATTACATCAATATCCCAATATAAAAATAATAATAATCTAAATAATTAAAAAAAAAATTCGTACTAAATAATAAAATAACCGAATAAAATGTGGTGAGATCCTCCAAGTACCACACGCCTAAAGTCCAGAGATGTCTGTAAGAGGAAACTATAGAAAGTAAGCTAAAGAGCTTAGTGTATCTCTAAAGTGCAAGAAAACCATAATCGTAAAACATAGTATTATTTTCTTAAAATCCTTTGAAAACATGATACAATATCACAAGCGTAATGCAATGCACCCAACTACGTCCGCCATAAATGAGAAAGGTTCCCATAACCTCCTCCCTACGTCCGCTAATCTGAAGTGGAATTCAGTCCGAAGGGTGAAACCACTGAACTTCCTCCTTACAAATCCCAACCCATGCTCATACACATATGATGTTTAAAATTCAAGTTTCATAAAAATAGTTCCATAAATCCGATATTCCGTAAACATACTTCAGAAACTATAGTCCATAAATTCATAAATCAAAGTTCCGAAAATCTGATGTTTCATAAATCAAATATTCCATAAATCATAATTAAAATACATTCTGAAATCGTATGCATATGATATCAACCATACAAACCATAATACATATAAATAATCATAAAGAGGTAAAATACCAACACATAGAAAAATAGTATATAATTTAATTATAGCACCGGAAGAAAACACACCTTAGCCAAGCTATACTCAACCTATAGAATGATGTGATTTTCCATGATCATAAGTATTGGATCTAACTGTATCGTTACCAGACTAAACTTGGGGTTGAAGGGATTAACGGGCAAGAAAGGGTATAGAGCGGTGGAGATTATTACATAAGAATTTAACAAATCAATAAGGGATTTTGGTGGCATGAACTATATAAAAAAGTAGGGTTCTTGGGATGATCTTATTTGAACTATGTGTGTGTATATTTATATGGAGAGCAAACCTAATTTAAGTAAAATAATGAAAGTGATATAGGATGGAATCAGCTTTGTAGAACCAAGCATCAAAGGCTTTGAAAGGTCTTGGACTCCAGTTTATTGCATCTCTGGCCATAAGCAAGGGGATATGATCTGGAATCTTTCTAGACAAACCACGAACTGGTATGTCATCATTATCCAAATATCAATTTTCTTCCACCAAGAATGTTGCGTGTAAAAGAGTCTATCGCAATGGTAGTGCAAGTGTACACGACGCAAGTAGTAAAGTGATACGAAGTATCGGATATCGTCTCCACAGGGATTGGGCTATAGCTTCACCTTAGTTCACTGCACGAAAGTAAGGAAATATTTGAGAGAATTGTCACGAAAATAATAAGGAAAAAACGCAAATAAAAGATTTGAGATATCAAGGTAGAGAGAATGGGCTGGTATTGAATTGCTCAGTAGTGCAGGTATCACAATGCTTAGGAACTCCAGTTCTGTCGTTGCGCCTGTCGCGGCAGCTGTCCATTGGTCGTCGCAGCAGCAAACACACCAACTCAGTACTCCAAGTTTGGCAAGAATCCCAGAATTACCTTGGCCTATCCATAGGTCCAAGTCTGTTGATGATTACGTCTTTGATGATACCTCCCGGTGTGAATCGAAGGATGAACACCGATGTGTATGAATTCTTCTTTAGCCACTTAACCTTGCCCTATCCCTAGGCACAAGATAGTTCAACTATAAACTAGATAACTTGCTCTTATTTCTTTCGTATACTTAACTCTCCCGATGCTAAGTAAATGGATAACCTCACAATGCTCTCCCGATGCTCTTGCAAGATATTAATAACCAAAATAAGAGAACTTGAAGTTTAATTTATTGAACTTGGAAAATCCTAAAACAAAACAACCCTTGCAACTACTTTACAAATCAACCCGTGGCCCTAGGGGGTTTTAGAACATATCGACGGCGGGTAAACGGCGGAGGGGTTTGGTTGTCGGTTATGGGGTATTGGATATCTCCTAGGTTGAAATCTATGCCCTTATATAAGCTTTGGGCTCAAGTATTCTAAGTTAACAAGGATTACAACTTTAATTAAAAGTAAGATTCTAATAAAGACTTAATATATTTGTGATTTTTGCTGTAAACTAACCTAAATGCAATGCAATGATGCTTGAATGCAGCAGAAATATGGGTTAAAAAGGGTGTAAATAATAGAACTTTTACACACTCAACACACCCCCAAACTCAAGTTTTTGCTTGCCCTCAAGCAATTAAGACCTAAACGAAAAATGAATATTTTTGTGTTGGCCTTCAAACAGTGAACTATCCCTTACCCGTCGCTCATTCTCTGTAGTGGCAGCAACCTGCCGGAAAGATTAGGATCTGTCCGGAATCTCACTATAGTCCTCGTGAAGTGTGTGCATGCTTGTGAACAGTTATATGTTAAGACTCTATTAGTTTCACTAGAATATTCAACTTTTTAACTCGAATTTTTATGCCAAAGTTTATTTTTTTGAAGACACATTTTCAAGCTTCTTTTCTTCTATTTTCAAGCTAAGTTTTACTAGAGCCAGTTTTAGGCACCTCTAGTTAGCTTCCTAGAGCCGGTTTCGGGCACCTCTAGGTTTTTGAGTTTCTTTTGCTAAACTTCTTTCTTAGAGCCAGTGTTAGGCACCTCTAAGGGATATTCAAGTACTAAGCATCCTATTCTAGTTTGGCTAAAAGAAATCTAAGCAATATAATAGCCACAAAAGTGTTTAAGTTTTTCAGAACTATAGAAAGGCTCTAAACTTCTCCTTAAACTGTCCTAAAGATGCTGCCACGGCAGAGCTGTCATGACAGGTAAGTTTACTTCACAGTTTTAAGCCAACAGTTTTTTTTAGTCTTTTCTGATTTTTTTAAGAACTTAATTAAATAAAAGACACAACAATTAATTAAAGATGTACTAAGACTCCATTAAAATGGGGGGTTGCCACCCCCAAACTCGAGGGTTGCATTGCCCTCAATGCAAATGACAGAAAAAAATGAAGGCAGGTACATCACAAAATATATATGAAGCAGGCAGCAATAAGAAGAAAATAAAAGACTTAGATTTTTAATCGCTGTCTTCACTGCTGGTTCTGACACGAATTTGGCGGCGACTTCTGGGTTGGGGGGCAGGCTGGGCAGGTTGCTCCACGACCTGCATGTCTGAGCTGCTACAGCTATCCCAAGTGCTGCTGCTGGTGGTGGTGGTGCTGGCCTTGGGCATTAGCTTTCTGTCGGCCATTCGTTTCTGCCTCTTGATAGGCGTGAATTCCTTCTCCAAATTCCTCAGAATAGGAGGTTCTGCCTCGCTGTCAGCCCAGACAGAGGAAGGGGAGAAACCAGCAACATAGGCATCGATGTCATCCGAGGGCTGTCGCTTCATCCCTCGGGCGGAGGTGTCTGCCGGAGGACTGCCAGCTGCCGTCGGGGCAGGTGATGGGGTGGAAGCAGCAGAATGTGTGTGTGGGGAGACAGGTGGTGTAGGTGTGTGGACAGGGGTGGGGATTGTGAAATAATGAGCAGATTGGTCTGTCGGAGCGGCTGCTGCGGCAGGTTCATGGGCAGATTCCTTGGATGATTCTGCTAGGGTGGCAGCCGGGTTGAAGGAGGAGAGGGGGGTTGCGACTGTCAGCTTCATGAGGCTGGTAATGTTGTTATCGGTCCAGCCTCGTCCTTTGACCAGTTTATCGGTGGTGGCTTCTGGTACAACAGCGCAGCGGCAGAGAGATGTGATCATGAATGGTAGGCAGAGGAGGGCGGTTGATCGATTGGTGCAGTCCAAGACGCTCTCCCTCATATAGCGGCCCACGTTGATAGGCCGATTGTTCATGATCGAATGAATGAGGGCTAGCCTATGCTGGTCCACCGTCGTGTGATGGGAGGACGGCAAGATGCGCTTCTTGATGAAAGTGTTCCATAGCTTGGCTTCTGGAAGCAACTGCCCCCTTTTGACAGTGTTGGGGTTCTTCTTGCTCGTATTCCACTCCGTCCCTTCTTCTGTCACCTCTGCCATGACAGCACCGAAAGCGGCAGAGTCGAGGGTGTCCAAAAACTGCTGATGTGCATCGTCGTTGGGACCAAAATAGAGGCCATACATATGGTTGATGCTATCGGCTGTTAATGGTACCTCTGTCCCTCGGACAGTTACTGATGTTGCCGTCCTACTGTCGATGGCAGCATAGAACTCCCTCACCAGCGTGTCATTCAATTTTGCTGGTTGCTCTGCGAATTGTTCCCAGAGCTGAGCCTTTATCGCCCTTGCAATGAATGGTTTGAGCCCCATGTTTTCTGCCTTTCAGATGTAGGTGAAACCTCTCTCTTCCCATAATTCCTTAGTCGCGAAGGACTGTGGGGTGGTTGCTGCCGGTGAAAAGGTTGAAGCAGCACTGCGGCGGGTACGTCTGGAAGACATGTTAGTTGCAAGGGTTGTGATAGTAAAGAAAACAAATAAAACGAGAGGGGAGAGCAAGTAAGAAGAAGCAGAAGTGAGGAAAATGAAAATGAAACGGGGTTTTATAGAGGTAGAGTTGCTGCCCGTTTAATGCTGTAACGGCAGGCGTGAATAACGGGGCGACTATTGAGTTTTAGCGTGTCTGACGCATCTGACACGCATTTATGCGTCTGTTACGCGTCTGTCACACGTTTCTGCGTCTGCCGTGACAGTCTGTTGACAGCCTGTCTTATCCGTGTCTGCGGCGGCAACTGGAACGACAGGCTTCAATAAATGGGCTTTGTTGGGCTGATGGATGGATTGTGGGCTTGGGTCACTTCTCCTTTTCTTCTTGACTCCTTTATTTCCTAAAAACAGAAAATATAAAAACATTATTAAAATAAACCTTATTTCCTAATAAATAATAAATAATAATAAAAAATAAATAAAAATAAAATTTAGGTTAAGTTAGGGGTGCCTCGTGGGGCATCTCCTAAGGTAACCACTTCCTGTATTCCTGGGGCTTCAGTCCCCTGATAATGCTTGAGGCGCTGTCCATTGACTTTGAATTGGTGCCCGTCTTTTAATGATCGGATTGTGATGGCACCATGAGAAAAAACTTGTACCACTTGGAACGGGCCAGACCATCTAGACTTTAGCTTTCCTGGGAAGAGTTTCAGTCTAGAATTTAACAACAACACAAGCTGCCCTGGGCAGAACTGTCGTGGCAGCAACTTCCTGTCAAGCCACTTCTTAGTTTTCTCCTTGTAAATTCTTGCATTGTCGTAGGCCATTGCCCGTATTTCTTCGATTCCATTCAGATCTAACGGCCTTTTTTGACCTGCCTTGTCCAAGTCCATATTTACTGCCTTGATTGCCCAGTATGCTTTGTGCTCTATCTCGACAGGCAGGTGACAGGTTTTTCCATAAATCAATCGGTATGGAGACATGCCCAATAGAGTCTTAAAAGTTGTCCTATATGCCCATAATGCATCATTAAGGAGTAAAGACCAATCTTCACTAGTTGGTTTAACCATCTTCTCAAGAATGTTCTTAACTTCCTTATTAGATATCTCAGCTTTTCCATTGGTCTGTGGGTGGTATGCTGTCGCGATCCCGTGCTTGACACCATATTTCTTCAAGGCGGCAGCAATAACCCTATTGTCAAAATGTCTCCCTTCATCACTGATTATCGCCTTAGGGATGCCAAATCTAGAAAAAATGTTTTTGTGCAGAAACTTTTGGACTGTCTTGGCATCATTCTTTTGAGTGGCGATAGCTTCAACCCACTTAGAGACATAATCCACTGCTAGGAGGATGTATAAATTACCACATGAAGATGGGAAAGGTCCCATAAAATCAATCCCCCAAACGTCGAAGATTTCGACTTCTAGAATGTTCTGCAGTGGCATCTCGTTTCTCCTCGAGATGTTACCTGTCCGCTGGCACCTGTCACAGTTCTTGTAGAAGTCCTGTGCATCTTTATACAGTGTCAGCCAGTAGAACCCTGACTGCAGCACCTTGGTAGCAGTTTTGTTGCCTCCTAAGTGACCTCCATATTGTGAAGCATGGCAGTGATGGAGAATGTCTTCTTGCTCTTCTTGTGGTACACACCTCCTTATAACCTGATCTGCACACATTTTGAAAAGAAGAGGTTCGTCCCAATAATAATGCTTAACATCATTTTGGAACCTCTTACTGGCTTGATAATTAAGATCAGAAGGAAGTATTCCGCTAACTATAAAATTAACGAAATCAGCATACCAGGGGAGTTCAGAAGACTTACCTGCTGCCATGGCTGTCGCGGCAGCGATTGCGGCAGCAAAGAGCTGCTCATCTAGGAAGGTCTCCAGTATGTGTGTCTCATCGATTGGTAGACTCTGTCCCTTCTCCAACCTTGACAAGTGATCTGCCACCTGATTTTCTGTCCCTTTTTTGTCCTTGATCTCAAGGTCGAATTCTTGCAATAGCAGGATCCACCGTATCAATCTAGGCTTTGCATCCTTTTTCGCGAACAGATACTTCAGAGCAGAATGGTCTGTGTGCACTATTACTTTTGTCCCAAGTATGTAAGAACGAAACTTGTCAATGGAGAATACCACGGCTAATAGCTCCTTTTCTGTGGTGGTATAATTCACTTGGGCGTCATTCAATGTCTTGCTGGCATAATATATGACATGAAACAGCTTATCTCTGCGCTGCCCAAGTGCTGCCCCGACAGCATAGTCACTAGCATCACACATGATCTCAAATGGCTGTGTCCAGTCTGGTGGATGTACTATGGGGGCTGTTACTAGTTTTTCCTTCAGAACCTTGAATGCTTCAGTACATTCTTCATTAAAGTCAAATGATCGGTTCTGCTCTAAGAGATGGCATAGGGGCTTGGTGATTTTTGAGAAATTTGCAATGAATCTCCGATAAAACCAGCATGCCCTAAGAAACTTCTAATGCCCTTGACTGTGGTTGGTGGCGGCAGCTTTTCGATCACTTCTATTTTAGCCCTGTCGACTTCTATCCCACGGCAGCTAATCTTATGGCCGAGGACTATCCCTTCATCTACCATAAAGTGGCATTTTTCCCAATTCAAAACAAGATTTGCTTTTTCACATCTTTCAAGTACCTTTTGAAGATTGCCGAGGCAGCTCTCAAAATCGTCTCCAAAGACGGAAAAATCATCCATAAATATCTCAAGGAAGTCCTATACCATATCGGAGAATATGGCCATCATGCACCTTTGGAAGGTGGCGGGTGCATTACATAGTCCAAACGGCATCCTCCTAAAAGCATACGTTCCGTATGGGCATGTGAAAGTCGTCTTTTCTTGATCCTCCGGTGCAATAGCAATTTGATTGTAACCTGAATAACCATCAAGAAAACAATAGTAAGGTTTTCCCGCTAATCTATCAAGCATTTGATCAATAAAGGGTAAAGGAAAATGGTCCTTTCGCGTAGCTTTGTTAAGCTTCCGATAGTCCATACAAACCCTCCAACCAGTCACAGTCCTGGCTGGGATTAACTCATTGTTCTCATTGGTTATCACGGTCATTCCTCCTTTCTTGGGAACACATTGCACCGGGCTCACCCATTTGCTGTCGGAGATGGCGTAAATAATACCAGCATCTAACCACTTTATTATCTCTTTACGCACCACCTCTTTCATCGCATGGTTAAGCCGCCTTTGGGCATCTATAGTCGGCTTATGATCTTCCTCAAGGAGGATTTTGTGCATGCATAACGCCGGACTAATGCCTTTTATATCAGCAATCGTCCATCCAATTGCCTTTTTGTGATGCCTTAGCATGCCGATTAGCTGTCGTTCCTGTTCCTGCGGTAGCTTAGAAGAGATGATTACGGGCAGTTTGTCATTTGAACCAAGAAAAGCATATTTTAACTGCCCTGGCAGGGGCTTCAGTTCTAAGGCAGGAGGTTCGACAGTAGATGGCTTTTGGATTATATGGTTATCTGAAGTGTAATTCAAAGGTTCGAATAACTTACCTGGACGATTGCCCAACCAGTTTACCTCATCCTGACCTTTAGTATCAGATGTATCGGATTCAGAGGAGTTGCTGTCGTCGGTACTGTCGTCAGTGCTGTCGTGACAGTCATGTAGGTGGCTGCCGCGGCAGTGACCAAATTTAATATCGTGACAACCCGACCTGATGCAGGGTTGATCAAGGGTAACATCAGTGATAGCCTTGCATTCCTCGTCCACATCAGCATGTTTCATTGCTTGGAGAACATTCAACTTAATTTCTTGATCATTCACTCGCATGGTGAGTTCTCCTTTCTCCACATCAATCAATGATCTTCCTGTAGCTAAGAAGGGTCGCCCAAGAATGACTGGTGCGTTTTCGTCTGCCTCACAATCTAAAACAAGAAAGTCAGCAGGAAAAATAAACTTATCCACTCTTACCAGAATATCTTCAATTTTTCCCTCTAGATGAACGTAAGAGCGGTCTGCCAACTGCAGAGTTACTGTCGTGGGCCGCGCCTTTCCAATACCTAATTTCTGAAAAACAGACTTTGACATTAAATTAACACTAGCACCAAGATCACAAAGTGCCTTACCCACAAATTTATTTCCGATTACGCAAGGTATGATGAAGCTCCCCGGATCCTTCTTTTTCTGGGGTGGCTGCCGATGAAGAATACTCATGCAACCTTCTGTCATCTTTACCGTTTCAAATTCCCCAAGTTTAGATTTCTTTGATATGACATCCTTGAGAAATTTGGCATAACCGGGCATCTCCCTAACGGCATCTAACAGCGGAATATTAATATGAACCAGCTTAAAAATATCATAAATCTTTTTAAGTTGAGATTCTTGCTTAGCTTGCTGTATCTGTTGAGGAAAAGGTGGCAGGGGACGATAGTCAGCAATACGTCCTTCCCACTGCATACGAATCTGAGGAGGTTTAGGTTCATCAGTTTTCTCCTCTGTCGCTTCTGCTGTCGTGACAGGCTCATCGGCAGCAGTCTGTTTATCACCTGTCGGGGCAGCTTCCTCGGCAGGTTTATCCAAGGCAGGTTCCTTTACTGTTTCAGCTTCTTTTTCCGGCCCTGGTAGTTTCTTCCCACTCCTAGTAGTAATTGCCTTACACTGCTCATGTGTGGGCTGCCTAGCATTTTCAGTATTGCTAGGGAATCCTCTAGTCTACCTCGGCTTAATATGTTGGGAAACCTGACCCATTTGCGTCTCCAGAGATTTCAAAGTAGCTTCATGATTTGTCATCCTCATCTCTGTTTTATCCATGAAATTCTCTGTCTTCTTGACAAACTGATTCATATTCTCAATATATGTACCGGTCTGAGACATAAAGGTGGCCAGAGTCTGTTCCAGTATACTACTCGTGGCAGCTGGTTGCTGCTGCGGCGGCAGTTGCAGCGGCAGTTGCTGTCGCGTCAGCAATCTAGGTCCTCCCTAATTCTAATTGTGTGCTTGAGGATTCAGGGCATTAATAGGATTACTCCAAGAAAATTTGGGACCCTTCCTCCAATTTGGATTATAATTGTTGGAATTGTAATTCGGCTTGTAGTTTCCAACATATTTTCCTTCTTCTACTTGTATTGGGCACTCATCCCGACTATGATTTCCCTCACAGATGTCACATACTTCCTCAACAGCAAATCCATGTAGTCTATCATCATTCAATAAACTTTTCATTGCTTTAGTAAGGAATGCTACATGTGATTTCATAGTGCTGTCGGCCTCATAATCCTTGACAGCAAGTACCCGTTTACCCCCTCTTCTAGCTGTCGGAAACTGCTCCTCATTCATAGCCAAATTTTTCAAAACTTGCAATACCTCGTCTAGATCTTTATCCAATAATAGTCCATTTGCTGCAGCATCAATTCGAATGCGAGTTTGTAAGTTAGCAGCATTATAGAACTTTGTTACCTGATTCCAGACGGGGAATCCATGCATTGGGCAGTTCCGTAGAAGAGTAGTAAATCTGTCCCAGGCCTCGTGCATTGGCTCGTCATCTTCCTGTTGAAAAGTAGCAATTTCATTACGTAATCGCTCAGATAAATGCGAAGGATTAAAACGAGATAAAAATTCATGAGATAAATCTGCACAGGTTATAATTGAACCCGGTGTAAGTTTATTCCACCAAGTTTTAGCTCTGTCCCTCAATGAATGGGGAAATAACCGAAGCCTCAGTATCTCCGGATTAACTCCTAGTAGTCTAAACGAACCACAGATCTCCTGGAACGTTTTGAGATGCTCCCTAGCATCCTTTGTAACAACACCACTAAACTTCCCGGCGTTGTTGATCATACTAAACATGACAGGTTTAAGCTCGAAGTTATCAACATCAATGTCCGGCAGCGTGGTCTCCAGCTCTACATGATCGTTCAACATGTAGTCACGCCAGGACCGTCGTCCATCTGCGGCAGGCGGGTCACCGACAGGCGGTATACCATCACCAGTAGACGGGTTACGGGCCATCTTCTCTAGCTGTTCCTCAAGGTACTCGTTCCTGGCTAAGAGGTGATGAAGTTGTTTCTTGAGATTGAAGGAACGTTCAATTTCCGGATCTAATGGATACTCAGGATCTTCACCTCTTTTAGATCTGCGCATAAACAAGAGAATCTCGTGAAAAGCAAGAGTTGAAAGCACCAACGAAAAATAGAAAAAGAAAAATTAAAAGAAAAACAAAAACAAAAACGAAAAGTGAAATAAAAGAAAGGTGTAGTTATGTTGCCAATCCCCGGCAACGGCGCCAAAAACTTGTTGCGTGTAAAAGAGTCTATCGCAATGGTAGTGCAAGTGTACACGACGCAAGTAGTAAAGTGATACGAAGTATCGGATATCGTCTCCACAGGGATTGGGCTATAGCGCCAAAAATATTTGAGAGAATTGTCACGAAAATAATAAGGAAAAAACGCAAATAAAAGAATTGAGATATCAAGATAGAGAGAATGAGCTGGTATTGAATTGCTCAGTAGTGCAGGTATCGCAATACTTAGGAACTCCAGTTCTGTCGTTGCGCCTGTCGCGACAGCACCTGTCGCGGCAGCTGTCCGTTGGTCGTCGCGGCAGCAAACACACCAACTTAGTACTCCAATTTTGGCAAGAATCCCAGAATTGCCTTGGCCTATCCCTAGGTCCAAGTCTATCGATGATCACGTCTTTGATGATACCTCCCGACGTGAATCGAAGGATGAACACCGATGTGTATGAATTCTTCCTTAGCCACTTAACCTTGCCCTATCCCTAGGCACAAGATAGTTCAACTATAAACTAGAGAACTTGCTCTTATTTCTTTCGTATACTTAACTCTCCCGATGCTAAGTAAATGGATAACCTCACAATGCTCTCCCGATGCTCTTGCAAGATATTAATAACCAAAATAAGAGAACTTGAAGTTTAATTTATTGAACTTGGAAAATCCTAAAACAAAACAACCCTTGCAACTACTTTACAAATCAACCCGTGGCCCTAGGGGGGTTTTAGAACATATCGACGGCGGGTAAACGGCGGAGGGGTTTGGTTGTCGGTTATGGGGTATTGGATATCTCCTAGGTTGAAATCTATGCCCTTATATAAGCTTTGGGCTCAAGTATTCTAAGTTAACAAGGATTACAACTTTAATTAAAAGTAAGATTCTAATAAAGACTTAATCTTCAAGTATCCTACTTTTCAGCCGCCTTCCTTGTTTCTTGGGATTTCCTCTCCTTAAGCTTTGGCTTGACATATCTTTTGATCCGGGGCTTGGAAAAATATATGGTTTTCACACGACAGACGAGCATAATTTTCTCTATCTATCGAGGTCCACTTTGCTTTTCCTCCGCTAACTTGCTGTCGACCTCTACTGTCACGGCAGATCCATGGCAGCATCGTCCTCATTGTCTGCTTGTCCAGTTCAACTCTTCTGCTTCTCTGCCCTGCGCCCGCCTTCTCCGTCAACTATGGCAGCAACCTACAAAATCAACCATCTTTTAGTAGAATCCGTGCCTTTAATATATTTGTGATGTTTTGCTGTAAACTAACCTAAATGCAATGCAATGATGCTTGAATGCAGCAGAAATATGGGTTAAAAAGGGTGTAAATAATAGAACTTTTACACACTCAACAAAGAACCTATCTAGTTTGCTTTCTCTTGTTTCCAGGTCCAATCCAAGTAAAATTTCTCCCACCGAGGGGTACTTCAACCAGATTGCATCTCTCGATGAAATTATTAAAATCTTCAATTCCTGGATATCTCACACCACTCCCTTTTCTTTCCTTCCTGGCTCTGATTGCGTTAAAATCTCCTCCTATTATCCATGGGTGCTGCCAACTTGATCTCAAAGCCAGAATTTTATCCCATAAAGTTTGTTTCCCAATTTATCACATGGTCCATAAACGTTTATAAAAGTGAAGTAGCAGTTTCCAGTAACTCATTTTCCAGAGATAAGAACATACCTGGGAGACAAAAGGCTCTTCTCTGCTACAAATTTTTTCTTGTCCCAAATAGTCAGTACACCCAGAGCGACCTGATGCTTCAACGAACTTGAACTCAAACTCATCATTATACCACATCCTCCCTACCTTTTGCTCACTAAAACTAGCCTTTTTCATTTCCTGGATAAACGACATTTCTACCTTGTTGTCTCTGATAATCTTGCTCAACGTAGACACTTTTAATTTTGAACCTAATCCTCTTATGTTCCAGGATAGGATCTGCATCTTCTCTGAGTTTATCTATTACTACTTCTAACCCTTCTTAGATTGTTCCATTTCTTCTAATCGGGTTATATCGTTTACTACAGCTTCTTCATCGCCTTGAATTTCGATACCCAAATCCTTCCCCACTTTTAGGGTCTTCTTCGCCTCCTTAGTTAAAATTTCTCATCTAGCTTTGAGGTCTGAGTCCAATAGCGATCTTCCGTCCACCTCTGGCTTCTCAAAAGATTTTACCTTCTTTTTGTATCTCCTTTTCGCACGATCCCTTTTTCTCTTCTCAACCTCAGCTAACGATTTGTCTTGGATATCTTGTAGAGACTCGTATCTTTTCTCCCTTGAATGGTTGCCCTTATTTGGAAATTTTGATAATCTAAACTTGCAGCTCCTGATCCCGTCGCTACTCGCCTCTATTCTCAAGTCTTCTTCGCTCTCTTCTTCTGGTTCCAGCCTCTTATCCCTTAGAATTTCTTCGCTGATTATTTTGTTTGCTCCTGGGTATGATTTCTCAATTGACTTTTCATGTTGGACCATTTCCACGTCTGAATCTGTTTCAGCAACACGCCCTTGCCCAATTCATTTTTTGGAAGCCCGTATAGCCCATATCCTTCACAACTCTAGATCTGTAGAGATCCCATTCTGTGTTATTTCTATCTCTTAGTCCATCTGATCCCCTATGAGCCCAATTAAGCCCATTTCCTTTTATTCCTTTTTGCAAACCCGCATCTGCATTATCTTCAGTACACCTGGCATTTCCATCACGTTTCTCTAACAACGCACCCAGGATTTCTAGTTCTCCAACAAACCTGGAATCTTCTCTTTTACTGTCACCGAAAAAATTATTTAAAATAATTTTGATGTACTCCTCATTTAATGTGTTCCTTTTACCAGTGCATTTGTCTCCTGGACTGTTTGCCTTCCTGTTTTCATCGAAATTTTTCAATTTTTCCGATGAGGAACCGAACGTCGTCGACTCAATTGAGGATGCTGCTTTTGCTGCAGGATTTTCATTTTTCTTCTCAGTCTGATCCATCTTTACTCCTAGTTCTGTAACTCTAGAGAGAAAGATGTCTCTCCCTACCTCAACTTCGATAATTTCTTCTATTTTCTGGACTTGGTTTGTTGAGATCAGAAGAGTCAACTTGTCACCGCCAAGAAAATGTGTTGAATTCTTCCCCAACGCCACTAGCGAGCCCCAAATATTTGCAATACGTTTGAAAGGTCTCTTGGTTCCAGACATGAAGTGGGATTCCTTGTACTTCCACCCAAGTAATTCTTTATACTAATCTGAAGGATTCTAACCATTTTTTCTATTTCTGTGAAGACTTCCTCCAGTAGTGACCATTTTTGTTCCTCTAGTAACTTCAGTAATTCCTCACCCTTAATCTCAATAAGAAACTTTTGGCCACCGATACTTCTCACCTCTAATTCGCCAAGACCCCAACTTAGGAGCCTTTCTTTTATTGATTCTGTCGAGCACACAGTTGTCGTTGACCCAATGAGGCATTTGTTGAGCCTCCGGAGAGCTTCCTCATCCACATGGCCCTCAACTTTTCTGTATTTTTTATTAAGAGTGTTATCGCTCTCGCCTCTCTTTTCTGATTGTTCTTGTAATTTGCTTAGATTTTGCTCTGTTGGTCTTTGTTCCTCCTTCGTTTTTGGTATAGCTGTAACGTTTCTGCCATTCCATCTTACCTCTCTTGGATTATCGCTTTGATTCCTAGCTTTTCTCCAATAAGAGGTTCTCCCCTTGTATCTTGCTATTGAAACTGATAGTCGAAACCCATATAGTCTGAAATCGTCCAGCCTTTCCATGGCTCTATTTGCATCCTTTCTGTTTGCGAATCTTACAAAACCAAACCGTCTCCCTACCTTGTCCTTTTCTTCGCAATAAACGAGTCTACCAGATCACCATGTCTATCAAAGGTTTGTCTTAATCCGCTCCAATGGAGTTTTGATGGAAGATTGTTGACGAACAGAGTAACGACTCATCCCCTATCGCCTTGCATTTCTCGAGTGGGACCATAATATCTTTTCAGTGTTTCTGTCTTGGTTTAATTTTGAGTTTTCTTGGGTGTTTAGGGTGTTTAAGGATTAAATTTAGAGAAATATGAGACATTGAAACATATTCAAGAATATATGGCATATTCTACAGTGTAGGTCCAATACGTATTTGCATACGGCGATATGGGTGAAGACGCCACCTGCAGACGACGATATGGGTGAAGACACCACTTACAGAGGGCGACCTGATATTTTTTTTTATTATTTTTTTCCAAAGCTACCATGTACTGAACACTTTACATTATAAAATATTAAAACAAACCCAATACGCTACCTGCAAGTGACGTCTTTCACCTCCACTTACATTGTTCAAATTTTCGTAGTTTCCAAAATAAAACTTAAAGTTTACTTTTCCCTACATTTAATTCCAAGTGGTAATATTCCCCTAATTTGTCCCTAACTTTGTTTGCAAATCAGAATCTATCTTTATTAAATTGGGATCTTTGTTGGATCAAGCCAACATAACTACACTTAGATCTCTCCCATATACTTGTATTGTAATGTGAGATTAGGTTTTCATCAAGCAAGTTTAACCTTTCTAATAGTGAAATTCTGTTTTTGGTCCTCTAATATACTCGAATATGAGATTAAGTTGATGTTACAAAGTTTTCTTTTTTGAACTTAAAGGGGCAGAAGCCATTACATCATATTAGCAGGCAACTGCAAATGAGGGGAACCAAGAAAGTCTCTTACTAGCAACTATGTTCGCTTCACGATGAATTAGTTGGAAGTTAACCATAAATTTACGAGTAATTATAGATAATTAAATTTAGAGAGTTAAAAGCCTAAATAAACACCAACCCTTTCATACATATCAACCACCATATTTTGTTATGGGATCTCATGGAGATTGAGATAGGGAAAGATTTGACAGATGACAGAAGCTAACAGTTGTTCCTACACACAAATATACTATCCGTAAAAGGTGTGACCTTTGATTTTGCTTACACTACGGAATCAATCATTGATTCATTTATTTTTTTCCCTTTTTCTTTTATTTTCTGAAATGAAACCATGCAAGATTGCAAGTTGTAAGCCATTTCCTTGTGTGTCAAAATCCTATATATAAAAGTCTACTCTTTCACAAATGTTTCATATTCCAACCCCTTCTCTTCTCTCTATTCTCTCTTTGTCTTCGAACTCGATTGTAATAAATTCCATAAAGAAATGGGTGTAGAGATCCAGCAACAGCAACATTCAGTTGGACTATCAAAGGTTGCAGTGTCCAAAACTCACGGAGAAGACTCTCCGTACTTTGCTGGCTGGAAAGCATACGATGGAAACCCTTACGACGAAGCAGTTAACCAGTCGGGTGTCATTCAGATGGGGCTAGCTGAAAATCAAGTGAGTAAATTAAACTAAAGATTTTAAGACAACAATCTGCATGTTTTAACAGTACTGTACTGATGTTTTTTTTTCCTTGTTCCTCGGAACAGGTTTCATTTGATTTGCTGCAGAAGTACTTGGAACAACATCCCGAAGCATCTAGAGCTCCTGGTTTCAGAGAAAACGCCTTGTTTCAAGACTACCATGGTCTCGAATCTTTCCGACAGGCAATGGCGAAATTCATGGAGCAAATTAGAGGTGGGAGAGTGAGATTCGACCCTGATAGAATCGTGCTAACTGCGGGCGCAACTGCTGCCAATGAGCTGTTGGCATTCGTATTGGCAGATCCTGGTGATGCTTTGCTTGTTCCGACTCCGTATTATCCAGGGTAAGAATCCGAAACTTGTATATAGGGGTGAGCAAAACTCGACTCGAAAATTCTTATTTAAACCAACGCTCATTTCATTCAGATTTGATAGAGATCTGAGGTGGAGGTCTGGTGTGAAAATTGTCCCAATCCATTGCGATAGCGCGAACAATTTCCAAGTTACACCCGAAGCACTCGAAGCTGCATATGAACGAGCAGAATCCATGAACATGACAGTGAGGGGAGTTGTCATAACAAACCCTTCCAACCCTTTAGGCTCCACGATCCAAGGATCGATCCTCGAGAAGATTCTTGATTTCACCGTACGTAAAAACATCCACCTTGTCTCCGATGAAATCTACTCCGGCTCGACTTTCTCACCGTCGGAATTCGTAAGCATTGCCGAAGTTCTCCGGAACCGAGCCTATAAAAAGGCCGAGACCGAGAGAGTTCACATTGTTTACGGTCTCTCTAAAGATCTCGGCCTCCCTGGTTTCCGAGTAGGAACAATATATTCCTACAATGACAACGTTGTGACGACGGCACGGCGGATGTCGAGTTTCACTTTGATTTCGTCCCAAACTCAACATCTCTTGGCCTGCATATTGTCCAACAAGGAATTCACCGAAAACTACATAAATTCGAACCGTGAGAGGCTCGGCAAGCGATACGAAACAATCGTCAACGGGTTGAAGAAAGCCGGGATTGAGTGCTTGAAAGGCAATGCCGGGTTGTTTTGTTGGATGAATTTGAGACCATTGTTGGATGAACCGACGCGAGAAGGCGAATTGGCCCTTTGGAAGAATATATTAAACGAAGTGAGACTCAACATCTCGCCCGGATCTTCATGCCATTGCTCTGAACCGGGATGGTTTAGGGTCTGTTTTGCCAACATGAGTGAGCAAACTCTTGGAGTTGCATTGGAAAGAATTCACAAGTTCATGGAACAAAGGAATAACTTGCAGTAAATAGCAGTCTGTAACCGTAGTAGCGGCCCTTATATAGTGATTTTGGCATTATTCGAAAATTACGCAACCGACATGTCAATAGCATATGTTTTTAAAAAATTTACGAATATAATATCTGCAATGACTGTAATAGCATTTATTATGTCCGCATCTGTGATAAACGCAACACAACTAAAAATGCAACCACAACGAAAATTTAAATCCATGCAGTAAACTACTAGTTTTTTTATGATTCTTTGGAAAAATGCAATTCGTTCGAAAAATTTGACGATTTGAGTAATTAAAAAAATGTAAAGTTTGATTATGTATATGTTGTTGTTGTTGTTGTTTAGGTGTTAAGTGATTATATATTTGTTTTCTTGCTTATGGGTATAAGCAAGTTTCTCCCATAGAAATTCTTGCATTTATTTTATCCGGAAGAACTTCTGCTCTTGTTTTCTCTTGTCACCTAAACTGGTTTATTGTAGTACTATTTTTCCTTTGATTAATTTAAGTTTAATTGTGGTTTTAGTCCCTTTATTATGTTTAAATTTGAAATTTAAGCCATTTACTTTAATTTAACATGATTTGATATAAAAAAGTTAGATGATAATTTTATACTTAAAAAGTTAACTTTTATTTTTTAGAAACTAAAACAAAGGGTAGAAAAAAAATATGGGTTTGAGTAGCTGTTAATTCTTTCAAGGTGAAAATTTAGGTGAGACAATTTTAAAACACAAAAGTGACAAATTTATTGAGACAAAGAGAGTATATTATAAATTGAATATAGTTTATTGGATTTTCAAGTGGCGTTAACTAGCCGACTGAATGCTAGAAAAAATAACTTAACTTTTCAAAACGGCCAATAATGTCATAACATTTTCAAATATATTCAATTAAAGGCTTAATTTTTCGAAAATGTCAAATAAAGTCCTAACTTTTTTAGCCTTATCAAATAAGGATCTGACATTTTCAAATATACTCAAACGAGAGCCCTTATTTGAAGTTTTTCCAAAAGTTTAGGCCTTTATTGGAGCAAGATCGAAAAATATAGGTCCTTATTTGATTGTTTTGAAAGGTTAGACCTTTATTTGAGTTTATACAAAAATGATAGGTCCTTATTTGACCATTTTGAAAGGTTATGCCGATATATGAGCAATACTTAAAAGGTTAGGCTCTTATTTAAACATTTAGCCAACAATAAACAATGTTATCAATTTAAACATAGTAACACTAAAAAAATAGAGGGATTTAGTTGTAAATTTTCTATCAGAGGGAGTTAAAACCATAATTAAACCATTAATTAATTCATGATGTATTTGACTTATTATTTAATTCAAGCAAGAAATGTTCTTTGTTTTTTGTTTTTTTTAATCCTTAGCTAAAACACAATCATTTCTTCTTCTTTTGCTTAAAAAAATTGGATACCATTACCAAACTAAGGAAAGAAATCGCATAATTTTGCTTAAAATAGTGGAAGGTCAAATATCTTCTTCATAATTCATATTCTACAAGCTATGATATATATGGACATATTTGTAGCATTATCTTTGTGATAAATTTGACAAATGTATTGAATTATTTTGAACTTTATTAAAATTTTAAAACTATAAATAAATAAAAATCGATTCAGTCAATTAAAAACGAACGTATTAATTTATTTGATATTACCATAATTTATGAAATTGGGGTTTTAAGTGTATAATTTTATCCGGTATGGTAGTTTTTTTTATAAGGTCTTTCTATGTTTGATAATCATATTGAATATTAACTATATTCAATATTAAATGGGAATAAGCTACTAAAGAAAGGGCAAAACTCTCTTAACTTTTTTACTAAGGTTTCAATATTAAATGCTGATGTGGAAATTACTTGCAGCACCCGAAACCAAAACCATGCAATATACATAGACACACGTACGTTTGATGTGAAAGCTTTCATAATTCATGAGTAATATCAGTCTTATTTTTGTTAATTATTATCTAATTATTTTTATTTGCATTCCAAAATTTTTAAAAAAAATTGTCAAAATCATGAGAAAAATGCCTGGGTTTAAGGCTAATCATAGATCAATAAAGATATCACTCATCCAATTAGGGTGTAAATGAACAGAGCGCTCGACGAACTGTTCGTATAACGTTCGTTTTTTATGTGAGTGACCATCTGAATCTATTTTATTTCATTCACAAGGTAAGAATTTAAACTCATAATTTTGCTTAAGGAATCTAATGCCCTAATCCCGCTAAAACAACTTATATTAAAAGTTAAAATGTTTGTCTCTTAATTAATTTTTTTGTATAACTATCGGGGTATAAAATTCGCTGACTGACTAATCTTAATTAATTCTACCCAGTTTATTATAATCATAACGTACGTGGGAATTAAACTCTCATTTTATAGGATTGACTCATGCAATCACCCAAATCTTAATAACTTTTTATTAATTAACTTTTTTTCATTATAGGATGATCCACTCAGATGTCCTAATCAAGCCGCACTTATTAACACTAAGCTTGATTAAGCTGTACTAATAATAATTAGATAATTTATTAGACCATCGATTGCATGGCTTGATTTATAGGATGATCCACTCAAATGTCTAAAGGTGATTACAAGGTAGTATTTGTTCATACATATTTTTGACCCTCTAATAATGTACATATAGCTTGTAGACAAAGTGATTTGAACATGTGTCCCCTAAAATGAACATCATCTAATTTTCCACTAGGATACTTGATCGAATCGCATGGCTTGATTTTTATATATTATATAATAAGGAAAAACATATGATTATTAGATTGATTAGATTTTTTGTACATGATTAGATTGATAAGATATTTTTTTAGGTAAATTAGGTTGATACGATATTGTATTGAACTTCACTTAACAACAAACCGTCGGTCCATTAATAGAATTAATTGCATCATATATGGTAGTGACGGGGTCAAAATTTTTATATAATGAGTCAGTGCATAGTATGATGTATGGAGAATTCTCACATCACAACAATAACTATTGTTGATCTCATGCCCCCAATAAATTAAGTGAGGTCAATTCTAATATTTTTTATAAAAAGTTTTAAAAATTCTATATTAACTCCTTGAAAACCTCATACTACAACAAATTAAGTGGGGTCAATTGACCTTACAAATGTCAATATAGATCTACCCATTAGGCTTGGCTTGGTAGAGAGGAAAGAAAATTGGAAAGTGAAAAATTAAAGTGATGGGAAAATAGAATGATGAAAAATATATTTTTTCTTTTCATCCGTGTGCTTGGTTGAGAGGGTGAAAAACTAGAAAGAAAATAAGTTTCTTTCCACTCTATTGCTTGGTACGATAAAAAGGTAGGAGGAAAGAAAATTAAGCTTTGAAAACTATAATTTTTATTTATTTTTTGTAATTTAGTCAAATATTTTTAATATGATTATTTTTACTCAATTTAGTCCCAAAAATTTTATTTCATCTAAAATTGACCCCTATTTGTTTCTAATTTTCATAATTGAATATAATATTTTTAATATAATTTTATTTTTGTTCAGTTTAATCCCTAATTTTTTTCTTTATTTCACAATTGACCTATATGTATTTTTATTTTTTTTCTAATTGAGTCTAATATTTTTAATATGGTTTTATTTTTGTAATAAAAAGAAGTAGAAACATCTTATACCTATATTTTTCTGATAAAAAGAAGTTCAAATCGAAATAAATTTAACTGAATTGAGGTTTAGGGACTAAAATGTAAATAATTCATATATTAGATTTTAAGTTAAAATTTTAGTTTCAGGTCTTTTAGACCCATTAATTCCAATTAGAGTTAATGGTAAATTCTGTTTGAAATCAAATTTGAAATAGAGTGTGTTAAGTGGATCAATGGATTGATCAAACCCAAGAGGGGGTGAATTGAGTTTTTAAAATTTGGAGTGAAAGTGGAATAGCAAAAATTGAAGAACAAGACAATTTAGAGTGGTTCAAGTTCCAAATGAACTATACATCCACTACCTTAGCTATCATTAAGGATTTTCCAACAATCCACTAATTGCTCTTCCCTTTTTCAAGGCTTAGAAGGTAACATTTACAATACCTGTCAAATTTCCTACCCAAAATTTGACCAAACCCTCACAAGATACAAAGAAGAAATTAAGGCAAGAAAGATATCTCTCAGCCCCTTTAAATACAAGCACTCAACCCAAATTTAAATACAATAAAGGAATTAAACACAACACAATTTGGGATTTTACAAGAGATAAGAAATTAGGCACTTTGAGCTTAGATTTTTGTAAGGATGTTTCTTTTGGATGCCATAGTTGTTTCTAGTCTTCAATTGGCTTCATTTTACACTTTCTCCATTAATTATAGTCGTTTGGGTGGTTAGGGTATTGAATATAGCCGTTGGGACCCTCTCTTTCCAATATAAATGCACTTCTGCAGCTTACTGTATCGGTACACGGGGATCCGTATCGATACCTGTCTCAAAATAGAAAGAGTCGTTGCACAATTACAAGAGAGGCATATCGATATGCGTGTAAGTGTATTGGTACAGAACATGGACTGTTTCGATACGGGTAAGACCGTATTGATACCATTATTCTCACAAAGCTCATTGGAAGTTTTCGTATCGATACGACAAAGGGTGTATCGGTACAGGACAACCAACACTTTAAATTTTTGTTACCTAACAACTGACACAAACGGTCAAAACATTTAAGGCTTTTCGAATTTAAAAATTCCATTAAATTCTTATTGATACGGGGACACCGTATCGGTACGCCATTCAAACTCTTTCAGTTTTTACAGAGAGAGCGTATTGATACAGATTCAATCTGTTTCGATACGTTGTTTCTATATGGTAAGGGGCGTATCGAAACGCGTTTCTTCAGTAGCCAAGTTTGTAAAAAAATGTATCAATACGACTAGAAGCGTATCGATACGCCTGAACGATTTTCAATAGTTTGTCCTTGGAACACTTAGAAAATATTTTGGAGTTTGAGTTTTTCAAACTAGATTAAAGCCTTGTTGATTTAAAATCTTTTGAGGGACTTAAAAATCTTTTTCAAGTTTTTCAATTTAATCCTTAAAATACTTTGTTATATCGAAATCAAACACAGGTTCTACAATCTCCCCCTTTTTGATATAACAAAACCAAAACTTGAAATTTTTAAGACTTTTGAAAAGCTTTGCAAAACAACTCCCCCTTAATATTTGCTAGGTAAAATTTAAGTTAAAAATTTAAAATTTTAAGTGTGAGCTTGTTCTCTCTCCCCCTTTTTGTTAGATCAAAAAGAATAGAGACATAGATAAACATAGGCAAGCAATATATTATAGATAAACATGAAGTTCAAAATAAAGAAAACATCAAAATCCAAATAACAATAATCAAAGCATAGGTTTTAGAATGCAAACTTAATCCTAAGAACATAATTCAAGGTGCATAATTAGATATCCTAAATGACATGAATGGAATGCAAAGAAAATCTACTACTCTTCTCCTTCGCCATCTTCATCGTCCTCTTCATGTGCATCATCATTCCTCCTTGATTGACGCCACTCATCATAAAAAGCGGTAAGAGATATGTTCATCAAGTTGTGACCGCCTTCAAGGGAAGTGAGACGCATCTCCACATTCTTCACACGATCTTCAAGGCTTGTAAAGCGCGTGTCAATAGCGGCAAACCCCGAATTCATCACTTGATCCATGGACGCAATTCTCGTGCGTAAGCCCATGAATTGTTCATTGAGAAAGGTCATAAAGGCATCCATGGAAGGCGGAGGAGGAGCTTGGGCGACTTGGGGATTGGCAATTTCTTCCAGAATCGCATCGCAAGGGAGCTTGGAGAGACAAAGCCAACTACCATTGAAGTAATGAAACTTCCCCCTTGAAAGAGATCTTTCATCAATGGGATCGGTGAGAGACGTCGGGTAGCCGTGAGAACAATCTATCTCCTTTTGGGTGAAGTGTAACACCCGTATTTTGGGGCTAGGAGTTAATCGAGTTTGTAGTCCGAGTCAATAAAATTAAATTAAATAAATTCAACCTTAAATAAAGACCCAATCGAGCTTTAGTAAAAAGAGGAGGGACCAATGTTGTAATTGGACCCAAAAGTTTTAAAAAGCAAGACAACATTAAAATAAAGTTGTCATCTTTCTCACATTTTCCCATCTTTAGTGTTAAACACCCCAAACCCTCTCCAAAACTCTCTCAAAGCTTGGTTACTATTCCATTGGATTGCAACCTCAATTCAAGGTGTTTTTGAAAGGTAAAATCATTTTCTTACTCTCCTTTCTATCCTCTATCTACCCATGGTTTTAGATTTCAAAAAAAATATGAAGTTTTGAAAATTAGGGTTTGATTTAAGTTTGGGTTTTTATGGGGGTTTTCATTTTGTTTTACAAAATTGAGTTGGGGCTTTGTATATTCAAGTTAAGAGGTGCAACATATCTTAATTTGGATGAATTTTGATGAAAATCCGTAGTAGGGTCTTAGGGCAAATTTTAAGGTGTCAAAACTTGGGTTTTTGGGAGGTTTAAGGTTGAAATTGAAGGGTTGTTGGTTTAGGGTTACTAGGAGGGTGTTTTGGGACCATTTAAATGTCATTTGGGTGTTTGAAAATGGAATTTTCTGCTGGGAAAAATAGAAGTACGAAAATGGGAATTTTGGTGATTGTTTGGGTTGGAAATTGTTGGAGCTTGGCTTGCACCTATGGGTTGATGTTGTGGCTGAATTTAGCAATCATTTGTGAGTATAAAATGTGTTGGAAACTTGAGTTTTGGTCAAGGATTATGGGCTGCTTGAATTAGATAAAGTTGGGGTTTGGTCATGACTTGAAACGTTGAGTTTGATATTTGAATTTGTATTCCGGGTTAGCTACCTTGATGTTTGAGTTGATTTGTGGTTGTTTTACTTGTGTTGAGATGTTTAGAAGCTTGGTTTTGGGTTGGTGAAGCCTTGGGAGCAAATTCGGGAATTGAAGACCATGGTTGCTTAGTATTTGAGCTTGGAGGTAGAGGTGAGTGGTTATTGTTTTTAAATGGTTTTAAACATTGGTTCAAGCATGTGGACCTAGGTTGAGCTTGGTAAACCAACCTAGAGTTGAGGTTAGGGTGGTAGCCTAATCTCAAGCTTAAGTTTAGGAAACTTTGGTTGAACTCCTAATTGCTTGTTATGCCTCTTGTTTATATGTGTTTACGGTAGTTATGTATATTGTGTTATACATGTTGTTGAGGTATGGTTTGATGCATTGCTATGCATGTGGTTTGAATTGTGAATTGTGCATGATGATGATCATGGTGAGTACATGCTAGGCATGGAAATGGGTTGTGAAACACATGTATGTGAGACATGATATTTGATGCATTGTTATATGCATGTAGATACGAAAAATGGATTGCGTTTAATATTAGCACTAGTATGCTTGGGTACAATGATCGATCATTAGGATGAGTGTGCACACAAATTGAGTCAAAACGTACGTGGCCTTGGTGGCGTTAAGGCACCAAGGAGGAGTACGCTGATGTAATATTCCACTGGAAGCTTTTATATATTTCTACGTGATGATGAGTGGAATCCCATCCGTAGGGCATGTGGCGATGAGTGGAATCCCGCCCATGCAAGGACCGCTGATGAGTGGAATCCCACCGAGGTAATGTTGTTGTTGGAAATGCGTTCCAACGGGCTATCCGCGTATTCGGGTCATAGCTAGGTGCCAATATGAGGTTGTATGAATATACCAATATGAGATTATGTATACATGCTTATATGATACGAATGTGATGCCTTTATGAATTGGTATATGATGTGGTTAATGCTTGAATTATCTATCGTGGTAAGTTGAGCTTATGAGTTGTTGAGCATGACATAAGGTTGACTATATGTTCATGCATCATGTTCATTTTGGCTTTGCGGACCAGAGGTATGATCATGCATTTCATTATGGAAATAGCTCGTGCTTGGACCCTGCATTGTCGAAGGTTTGTTTTATGAGCTACCCTCACTAAGCTTTTATGCTTACGCTCTCTTTTGTTCGACAATGCAGATAAATAGCTTGTGGGCGGCAAGGGCAAGGAAAGGTCTCCAAGTGTTGTTTACGGTTAGCTCAAGTATGATAGTTAAATTTAAAGATTGTAATAGTAAAGCAATGGGATAGGTATTGTTGTTTTGTGCTATTGTTGGTTGTTTAGGAGCATGTTTAGTCTCCTTAATTATGTTGTTTTTTATTGGCTTAATGATGCTATGTTTGGATTGTAACCATACTTAAATTGTTACCTTGTGTGTTGGTCATGTGCCTTTGAGGTTGCCTTCGTGTTAGAATATTGAAGTATGAGCTTTGAATGCTTGAATGCCATCTTGGGTCTATTGCATGATTTCCTTGATGTTTATACATGTTGGGTGCTTGTATGGCTGTATAGTGGTATGTAAATGTCGTGTGAATGTTTGGTTGGGGCTAGGGAAGTCTTAAATTGCATTTAGATTCGAGTCTTGATCGTTTTTGCTGAGTTTGGGAGGTTTTGCAGTGCAGGGGTATCGATACGGTTGGTACGGTATCGATACCACCTTCTTGATCAGGCCTCGTGTATCGATACACTTGAGAGGTGTATCGATACTATTTTGGTCACTGGAGCTACTGTCCAGTTCGGTATCGATACCAGCCCCAGGTGTATCGATACCGTCATCTTAGCGTTGACCGTGGGAAGTCAACCGTTGGGGAGGGTATCGATACACTCCTTGGGTGTATCGATACGGTCTCTATGGGTTGACTTTGACCAGTTGACCTAGTCAAGGGGGTATCGATACCGCCTGCAGTTAAAGCCTAAATCTAGTGAAGGGGTATCGATACACCCCTTAAGTGTATCGATACCGCCTGTAGTTTAAGTTTAAAAATTGGACTGTAAGATGTTGGGTTGAGTTCGTTTGTTTGCCTCGTGAACGTTGTTCCGCTGTATGACCACATAGGATTAAATACTCATCTAGACAAGATTTAAAATAAGAAAAAAAATAGGGTTGCTAACCGAGGGGGAATCCTTAAGGGGTTTTCACTCGGTTTTCCCCGTGTAGCTCACTCGGACCGATCATCCGGCCAGACCGGGACGAGGGGGTTACATGAAGAAATAACTCAAAGCCTTCCCATATGTGAATGGAGTGACAAGAGTAGTGTGACGGTGTTGCACGAGATAGACAATCTCCGCAAACATAATGCGAGCAAGATTTTGTTGTTGTCTTTGACGGAAGAACCGAATCAAAAAATCGCCAACTTGGCGGATAGTTGAATACTTTCCTCCCGAAGACCTAAACCACCAAGAAACCATCAAGTGAAGGATTCGATCTTGAGCATTAAGAGCAGTCACAGAACCTCCCAAGACATGGCCAAGAGAATTCTCATCATCAAGACCCTCATCTTCTAACTTAAAAACATCACAAATAGATTGAACATCGATGGTGATCTTTTTACCCATTAGATAAGAATTGACAACATGAGCTACACCCGCTTTATAGGAAACACATTTGGCATTAGCATAGAAAATCAAAACCAAATTGCGATAGAAAAAGCCGAGAATTTGAATAAAATCTATAAATTTCCATTCTTGGAGCAAGGGTAAGTATGCAAATTTGAAGCGCTCTGAGTTGAGAAAGGGAACGACAATTACCCTCTCTGGACGGATTTTATAGTTTTGAAATTGTCGGAAATAGGTGAGTTCTCCGGTGGTCCTAAAGCACTTTTGATAGATAAGAGTGAGGTTTGGGCGAGTACCATCTCCGGCATTAGAAGCTTCATCGACTTCGCTAGTACGCGCTCTCTTTTTGGGTGCCATTGTCTAGAGAAATATATCAAAAACAGTGTGTATGCATTATTTTTCTCATTCAACCCAGTGAAAATCAATAATAAAGGTTTTAAAAAATTAAAAGACAAATCAAAAACAAAAGTTTGGTAAAGTTTGTTTTTGAGAAAACAAAACAAAACAAGAAAAATTTAAAATGAAAATCAAAGAAAATAAAAAGATAAAAGAAATTTATACCTTGATATTGATAGAGAGGAATGGGAGAAGAACTTTGCACCAAATTGATGGAAAGCTTGAAAAGTTTGGTTTGATGTTGAAAACCCTCAAGAGATTTTGAGTTGTGTGGTGAAAATATGAGGGATTGAGAGGCTTTTATAGAGTAAAAACGGCTAGGGTTTTAAAATTGCAATTTTGGTAAAAGTGAAACTCTTTAAATGCCGTTAAGAAGCTGTCTACGCAATCGAGTATCGATACGCCAAGGAGTGTATCGATACGGGGGTAAAATGGTAATTCCTTGGAAACTCGTGTCAAAGGTTCGTATCGAAACTGATGTTATCCGTATCGAAACATTCTTAGATCGTATCGAAGCGGGTTTAATTGTATCGATTCCTGTTTTAGACAAAATACAGTCTGGTAACCTAATACAGTACGTGTATCGATACGTAGAAGGCCGTATCGATACCCTATGCCCAGAAATGCATTTTGGCTTTAAGAACAACCAAAGGCTCGACTTTAACACCTTATAAATGAATGCAATTGATTAATGAGCAGTTTTAAGCGTATTTTAACAAAAGCATACTCCTCTAGCTATAAGTATGGTTTCTATCAAGATCAACAACACATAAATATGTATTTTCACAAAATCAAGCAATTTTAACCTAAAAAGGTCCTAAAGGGTCAAGATAGGCTAGTTAGACCTAACTCTCTCCTAAGGGACCAAAAACATTCTTTGTCTAGAAGTTTAGTAAAAATGTCCGCTAGTTGGTTCAAGGTGTCAACGTACTCTATAGCAACATCTTCCTTAAGGACATGATCTCTAATGAAAAGATGCCTTGTTTCTATATGTTTGGTTCTAGAATGCTGAATGGGATTTTTTGTTAAGCATATAGCACAAGTGTTATCACATTTAAGGGGTATGATTTCAACTTTAACACCATAATGTAAGAGTTGTTACTTTATCCAAAGGACTTGAGCACAATAACTCCCTAAGGATATGTACTCAGCTTCGGTGGTAGATAGAGCTACACTATTCTGTTTCTTAGAGAACCAAGATATGAGCATACTACCTAAGAATTGACATGTTCCCAAAGTACTTTTCCTATCAATTTACACCCCCCATAATCCGCATCCGAATAAGAATGAAGGTTGAAGGTTGAATCTCTAGGGTACCAAAGACCTAGACAATAAGTATCTCTAAGGTACCTAAAGATTCTTTTAACGACTAAAAGGTGAGACTCTCTAGGACTAGCTTGAAACCTAGCACACAAGAAAAGATCCAATCATAGAGCGATAAAGCTTAGAGTCAACACACTTACCCCCTTCATTTTTGTCAAGCTGGGTAAATAAGCTCATTGGTGTAGCTTGAGGTTGTGCTTGCTCCAAGCCAAACTTCTTGAGCATATATTTCACGTACTTTGCTTGATTGATGAAGGTGCCATCCTTTCTTTGTTTGATTTGGAGTCCCAAGAACAATGAGAGCTCCCCCATCATTCTCATCTCGAATTCACCTTGCATTAACCTAGCAAACTCTTTGCAATGACACTCATTAGTATATCCAAAAATGATATCAACATATATTTGCACTACTAAGATGTCATTTTTATATCTTTTTATGAAAAGTGTAGTGTCAACCTTACCTTTTGCAAAACCTTTTTCAATTAAAAGTTTGAAAGTCTTTCATACCAAGCTCTGGGAGCTTGTTTTAAACCATAAAGAGCTTTAGTTAGTTTGAACACATTATTTGGAAATTTTGAATCCTCAAAACCCGGTGGTTGTTCCACATACACTTCATCATTTATAAAACCATTTAAAAATGCACTTTTCACATCCATTTGAAATATCTTGAAGTTATGATAACATGCATATGCAAGAAACATCCCAATAGCTTCCATTCTAGCTACAAGTGCATAGGTTTCATCAAAATCTATTATCTCTTCTTGAGTGTAACCTTGAGCAACTAATCTAGCTTTGTTTCTCACAATGTTACCACTCTCATCTAGTTTATTCCTAAATACTCATTTAGTTCCTATAGTAGATTGGTTACTAGGCTTTTTAACTAATGTTCATACATTACTTCTCTCAAATTGATTTAACTCTTCTTGCATAGCCTTAATCCAAAAATCATCTTTTAATGCTTCTTTAATGTTCTTAGGCTCAATGCATGAGATAAAAGCAACATGATTCATGAGTTTGAGAGAAGATCTAGTAGTTACCCCCTTGGATGGATCACCCAAGATTTCACCACATTTGACATAGTTAAACTCTTTTGGGTAACTCACTTCCTTTTCCTCAAGAGCCAAGTCCTTCAAAACTTCAAGAGGTGGATCTTGTGTATCTTCCTCTTTAGCTGGAATCTTATCCTCCTTTGAAGTTTATCCTCCATCAAAGGCATCAAGGATTCCTATATCATAATTACCACAAGATTCCTTCCTCGGAAGGAGGTTATCATCGAATACAACATGAATAGACTCTTCTACTACTAAAGTTCTTTTATTAAATACACGATAGGCTTTAGAGTTTAAAGAATACCCTAAGAAAATAGCTTCATCACTTTTAGCATCAAATTTACCTAAGTTGTCTTTACCGTTATTTAGAACAAAACACTTACAATCAAAAGGATGAAAATAGCTAATATTAGGCTTTTAGATTTTAAAATCTCATATGGTGTTTTCTTTAAAAGTGGCCTAATCATTACTCGATATACAATGTAGCAAGCAATGTTTGTGGCTTCCGCCTAAAAATATTTAGGTAAATTGTTTTCACAAAGCTTGGTTCTAGTCATTTCTTGTAAAATCTTGTAAAATCCTATTTTTCCTCTCAACTACCCCATTTTGTTGAAGAGTTCGAGGAGCCAAAAAATTGTGGCTAATACTATTTTCATTTAAAAACTCTTCAAAACCTAGATTTTGAAATTCGGTTCCATGATCACTTCTAATATGAGAAATTTTATGTTTAAGATCATTTTGAGTTAATTTTGAAAACGTGGTGAATTTTTCTAAAGACTCGTCTTTTGTACTTAAGAATAGAACCAAAGTAAACCTAGAATAGTCATCAACAAGTACAAAAGCATACGATTTACCACCCAAGCTCATAGTTCTAGTAGACCCAAATAAATCCATATGAATTAGTTATAAACACCTACTTGTAGAAACATCATTAATGGATTTAAAGGATGATCTATGTTGTTTACCCTTAGAGCATGCATCACATATTTTATCATTTGAAAACTTGATCTTGGGTAAACCTCTAACTAGATTTAGGGAAACTAATTTTTCTAAGAACACTAATGCTAGCATGTCCTAGTTTCTTATGCCATAGTCATGCATCATTTTCATTTTTTGCAACAAAACATGCATAGGATGTATGAATGTCATCTAGATGCACCATGTATATGTTACCTATGCGAAGACCAGTGTGCATTATATTATTTGATTTAATGTCAACAATTGTGCACCCATTTTTATCAAATAAGACATTAAACCCTTTATCACACAATTGACTAATGCTCAATAAATTATGTTTTAGACCATCAACATATAAAACATTTTCAATGAGTATAGTAGAGCGATTACCTATAGATCCAATACCTTTAATGTGGCCTATGGAGTTGTCACCAAATGTCACTACTCCTCCACTTTTTGGCTTTAAGTCCATGAATCGACTCTTGTCTTCAGTCATGTGCCTCGAGCATCCACTATCAAGGTACCATGAGTTTTGACTTTGTGATTTGGCCTTGTAGCAATGATCCCCATACATACAAAGAGTTAAACTTTGATTTTTGGTACCCAAATCATTTTGGGTCCACGAGTGTTAGCTCCCAAAAGCTTGGTTCCCTTAGGAATCCAAGGTGACATGACATCAACATTATTAGATTTGACAAGTTCCTTAGGAACTCGTACACTTCTAATTCTTTTAGTTCTATTATGCCTATAGAAGCCACTTTTTTGTAGTTATTGTTCTTTCTTTTAGGTTGGTTTGATCTAGATGATTCACCTATTTCATTTTTCATATTACCAACACTTTTGAAAGACTTCTTAAGCTCATTTAACACCTTTTGGTGTTCACTATTGCATTGAGAAATAAGATTGTTTAAGTCTACATTTTCATCTTGAAAAAATTTAAGTTCATCTTGTAAACCTAAGATCTTTTTCTCAAATTTCAAGTTAGCTTGAGAAAGTGAGTCATTTTTAGCATTTAATTCTGAAATGATCTTTTTATTTCTTAAGACGGACTCTTTATACTTCTCAAATAATTCATCATATACCTCTTGTGACTCATCATAAGCATCATGCAATTCATCAAATGTGAAATCAAAAGTAGATGAGTTTAGAGGTTACCATGGAGGAATCCTCTTCAAGAGCCATGAGGCAAAGGTTGGCCACTTCGTGTTCCTCATCCTCGGATGACTCCTCATCACTCCAAGTAGCAAGCTTGGCTTTGAGCTTATTCTTCTTCTCAAAGCCCTTCTTCTTGAGTTGAGGACACTCGGAACGAATATGTCCAAGTTTTTTTTCACTCAAAGTAAATGATTTGATCCCTCTCTTCTTCTTTGTTTTTGGTCTTGAAGTCCATTTTTCTTTCACGGTTGGACCTCATAAATCGTGAGAATATTTTGGCTATCATAGTCAATTCTTCTAGATCTTCCTCTTCACTAGAAGTGCTCTCCTCATGTAGAGAAGCTTTGAGAGCCACTCCTAGCTTTTTCTTCTTGTCTACCTCAAGCTTCTCTACTCTTCTTTTTACTTTCTTTCTTTCATCTTCCCTTCCTTGCTTCATGATCTCATGAGTTAGAAGAGAACCAACTAGCTCATCAAGCTTGAGTGTCTTCAAATTCTTGGCCTCAATGATGGCGGTTCTTTTCCCATCCAAGATTCAGGAAGTGAGTAGAGTAGCTTCCGGACTAGTTTGTCTTCCGGGATTATCTCTCCAAAACCATTTAGCCCATTGATGATTGTTGAGAAATGATCGAACATCTTTGAAACGGTTTCGTCGGGCTCCATTTTGAAATTCTCATAGCTAAGATTGAGAATTCCAATCTTTGTCTCCTTCACATCACTTGTTCCTTCATATGTAGTCTCAAGTGTATCCCACACTTCCTTAGCACTTTCGATGGAGGAAACTTTGGAATAGATATCAGGACCAAAAGAGAAAAATAACATGTGAAGAGCCTTATCATTGATTTGAATCTTCTTTCTCTCTTCTTCACTCATTTCATTCTTCCTTTTTGAAACAAGTGTTCCTTCGTCGTCTCTCTTCATCGGAATAGAGGGACCATATTCAATAGCATCCCAACAAGATAATCATTTAATTTAATGAAGAGACACATCCGATTCTTCTAAAATGGGTAGTTGTTACCATTGAAGAAAAATGGTTTTGTAGTCGATTGAGACTCGTACATGCTAGAGCCGGAGGTAGATACCATGGCTTGCTTTGTAGTTGATCACACTCTTCCTAGAATCTCCTCTTGTAGTTTTTAATCCTTCAAAGAGGTAGGCTCTGATACCAATTGTTGAGTGGATCAATGGATTGATCAAAGCCAAGAAGGGGTGAATTGGGTTTTTAAAATTTAGAGTGAAAGTGGAATAACAAAATTTGAAGAACAAGACAATTTAGAGTGGTTCAAGTTCCAAATGAACTCTACATCCACTACCTTAGCTACCACTAAGGATTTTCCAACAATGCACTAATTGCTCTTCCCCTTTTCAAGGCTTAGAAGGTAAACTTTACAATACCGGTCAAATTTCCTACCCAAAATTTGACCAATCCCTCACAAGATACAAAGAAGAAATTAAAGCAAGAAAGATATCTCTCAATACAAGTTTGCCCCTTAAATACAAGCACTCAACCCAAATTTGATACAAGATAGGAAATAAACACAACATAATTTGGGATTTTACAAGAGATAAGAAATTAGGCACTTTGAGCTTGAATTTTTGTAAGGATGTTTCTTTTAGAGGCAATAGTTGTTGCTAGTCTTCAATTGGCTTCATTTTATACCTTCTTCATTAATTTTAGTTGTTTGGGTGGTTAGGGTATTGAATATAGCCATTGGGACCCTCTCTTTCCACCATAAATGCACTTCTGTAGCTTATCGTATCGGTACACGGGGATCCGTATCGATACCTATCTCAAAACAAAAAGAGTCGCTGCACAATTACAAGAGGGGCGTATCGATACGCGTGTAAATGTATCGATACAGGACAGTAATTGTTTCAATACAGGTAAGACCGTATCGATACCATTATTCTCACAAAGCTCACTGGAAGTTTCTGTATTGATACGACAAAGGGCGTATCGGTACGAAACAACCAACACTTTAAATTTTTGTTACCTAACAACTGACACCAACGGTCAAAACATTTAAGGCTTTTCGAATTTAAAAATTCCATTAAATATGTATCGATACGGGGGACACCATATCGGTACGCCATCAAACTCCTTCAGTTTTTACAGAGAGAGTGTATCGATACAGATTCAATTTGTTTCGATACGGTAAGGGGCGTATCGAAACGCGTTTCTCTAGTAGCCAAGTTTGTAAAAAAGGTATCGATACGACTAGAAGTGTTGTAACCACCCGGACCCGCTTATGCGTTTAACCTAACTCCAAGCGGTCACAACCTATAATAAAAATCATGTGAAACATCCCAGTCAAAATATCAAAACTGACATAGTTTCCCCCTACGAGATATTTACGAACCATACTATAAAACCTGTTAACGATTATATATCAATACTATTCTCAGAACGATTATAAAATCTATCAGTATTGCTTTCAAATCCATCCAAAAGAAGTAAGTAATAGTTTAGTATCATGTGGTTACAAAATAGGTGATATGAAAGCATAAAGTGTTCAGTTATAACTAAAGCCAACATCCGGCAAAACCAAAAGATAAGTCGTATCAAAATATAAGCATAAGTCACCAAAATACAGACAGTTTGGAAGATAAGAACATTACAACAGTCTAGAGCTAAATGTATCGATCCTCTAGTTGCCGGGTCCAAAAGGGGTAGCCTATCACAAGTATCTGAAAGGGGAGAAGAGGAGGGCATGAGCTAGGGAGCTCAGTGTGTTCCAATAAGTGCAGATCAAACAAGAAAAAAATATATATCAACCATATCATAAGAACACATAACAGATCAATAGAAATGCTCGAGTGCATGCATGGGTTTACTAGTGACTACCCTTCAACCTTACACCAAATACAGTCCCCCAGAACTGCATCCATATGGACTTACCCTAGGCCTGATGGGCATAGGTGCAACCTAAGGGGCTGCCTTAGGTCCATAAGGATTTACCTGTGCTAAAGCATCGATACCTACTCAAAGGGGAGACCTTGATTCCATAAGGATTTACCAGCTGGATCAGGGATGTACCTACAAAAACTTCATAACATAACCCAATAGTATACCCCAGATAGTAATTAGTTTTCAGATTCCATACATGAGTAATAGAATGCATGTGACAGACATATTCTATTCAGAGTATCAGAAATGGAAGATTCATGCTTTTGGCATATAAATGGGCATACCATTGAGCAGAGCAGACATTCTCATCATTCATCATGCAAACAGATTATAACATTATAGGTCAAGCTAACAAATCATACTATCAAGTTCATCAGACAGCCAAGCAAAACCATCACAGATCAAGCAATCACATAACAAGTATACATATTGAACAAACATACATCTGGTATGCAGAGAATGTCATCATATATCTAGTTGATCATTTCATCTCATTTTTCCAACATAGCGATGCAATCTCAATAACAGTTGAAATATTCATCAAACATAATATTATTCATGATTAAATCATTATGCAATTCATTTAACAGAATATAGCATACAAGGAACACACCTCAAAAGCTAGTCGAAGAGAGGTCTAACGGACACCTGCCTCGGTACGCTCGGATACAGGGTCGAATCTTAGATCAAGAAAGAGTAATGGTCATAATGTGAAATAAGAGTTAAACTTGTTCTTATATATAGAGTTCAAATTCATACTGATATTCACTGAAGCGTGTGGGTGAGCGGGTCGAGAGGAGCTAGGCTGAGCTGGAGAGTGGTCACACGAGTCTCGAGTACCTTTACACAATTAATACACCATTTTAGTCACTTATTCGATTTATTATTATCTGAATAGAATAATTAAGTACATATGCATGATTTGGGTTTAAGGTTAGATTTGGGGGTCTTAGAGTCGAAATTTCGCAAAATGGGCTTCAAAACGGACTCAGGACGTCGAAAAACATAAAATAAGGCCTTTTCAAAAATTTTGACTTTTTGGTAAAAGTCAACGCTAACATCAGCAAGTCAACGCTGACGTCAACAGGTTAAAGTCAACGGGGTCAGGTCAACGCTGACGTCAGCAATCAACAGGGGGTCAACTGAGTTGACTCAGTGAGTTGACTAGAACATAGGTCGGTTCGGGTCGGGTCGAACTCAGGTGACGGGCTCGGGTTGGACCGGTTCGGTTCAGGCTAAATGGGCCGGTCGACTTAGACCGGTTCACTTACCCAAACTGAAACTATCGTCGGACGGCCACCGGAAAACTCGCGGAAGAGCTTATCGGCACCTGTTCAACCGAAAAACAAAGCCCAAAAATTACACGATGCATTCAAGCTGAAAACATATCGATTTTAGGCCGGAATATGAACGGATTTACCCCAAAAATGGTTTTGAACGACCGGAATCACGCAAGTCCGACCAAGGCTCTCCCGGCGGCAAACAGACGACTAACCAAGTGGGTTTTGTTTGGGTTGACGAGTGGAGCTGAGAATCGACGGTCGTTCCTCGAATAGACGACGATGATGGCCGAAAAAACTCAGAATATCGAAGGGCGGTTTGGTTTCGCGGACGCCCGATCTGGAAAAATAAGGCTGATGGTTACGTAACCGCGCGAGTGGGTGGCGGCAGCAGGTTCGGGGTGGGACGATGACTCTCCTAACGGTGGCGGTGTCGCACACGGAGCGGCAGTGCGGCAGCCGTGAATTCGCTAGAAATTAGGGAGGGGGAAGGTTCGAGAGAGAGAGTGAGAGAAGCCTTTTGATTCGAATTTATTTAATGTGGATAGATGATGGGTTTTTAGAATTTTATTTAATTCCACTCGGAATTCTCAACTCTCTAAAACATAAGGGAGTATTGGTGGCTTAAACACCAAGAGCTGTCTAGCTCAAATGGTTGGGTTACTAGCCACTCAACCAAGGGGTCATGGGTTTGAATCCCACCATCCCCACTTGGTTTATATATATATATTGAGTGTTACAAGTGTATCGATACACTTGAACGATTTTCAATAGTTTGGCATTGGAACACTTAGAAAATATTTTGGAGTTTGAGTTTTTCAAACTAGATTAAAGCCTTGTTGATTTAAAATCTTTTGAGGGACTTAAAAATCTATTTCAAGTTTTTCAATTTAATCCTTAAAACACTTTGCTATATCAAAATCAAACATAGGTTTTACAGAGTGCTAATTTCAAAAACAAGTAGTTTATGGGACATTTTGAAAACATTCATAAATTACAAGGGGTCAGTTTTTCAAAAAGTGAAATTAAACCTTTCTTTATGAAATCAATATCATCATTAACATATAGACCAAGTTTTAGGTTAATTCGAACTAAAATAAGTCCTTAACCGCAATTATAAATTTAGTGACTGAAATGTAAAGTTTTCAATTATTAGGTATTGGATTAAATTATAAAATAGAGGTCAATTCCAAATTAAATAAAACTGAGGGATTAAATTGAACAAAAATAAAACAATATTGAAAATATTAGATAAATCTATAATATTAGAAACAAATATGAGTCAATTTTGGATTAAATAAATATTTTAGGGACTAAAGTGAAGAAAATATTATTATATTAATAATATTGACTTTGATGATAAAATTTAAAACAAATAAGGTTAAATTTTAGATTAAATAAAATTTGTAAGACTAAATTGAAAAAAAATTATAATAAAAATATTGGATGAAACTATTTTACATACAATTTGATAATTTTATTATTAAAATAGGATACCTTTCACTTTTCTTTCTTATTTTTCACCCAAATTTGAAGAGAAAACTATTTGTATAGGAGCAAGGAAAACTGTCTCCCCTCTCATTTTCTTTCCTTCTAATTTTGCACTCTACCAAACATGAATCAACCATTAAATTAATTTTCTTTCCAATTTTCACTTCCCTACTTCCTCCCTTCCACTTTTTCACCCAACCAAGCAAAATTGTTACCATAAAATAAAAAAATGGTGAGATTATTGGAGGGCATAATGCCAAAAAAAATGTCCCTAACGTTTGATTGAATGGTCACTTTTTCTCCTATTCTTTTTTGAAGCAATTTAACCCTTAATGTTTCATTTTAGGTCAAAATAACTCATTCGTAATTAAAACAGTTAGTTAACTGACGATAAACAACTTGAAATGACTTGGTAGAATGACACGTCAAAAGAAAAAATATTTTATATTTTATACAATTTTTTAAAATTAGTTTTTGACTGATGTGTCATTCTATAAAGTTAGTATATTTGTCTATATGACACTGCAATCGTGGCGTGCACTGCCATATAGGTTTGCAACATCATTTCAAGCCATTTGTTGTTGGTTGACTAACAGTTTTCATCCGTAGAGGCGCCATTTTGTCCTGAAATAAAACGTTAAGGGCTGAATTGCTTCAAAAAAAATAGGGGCCAAAATTAAACTCAGTCAAACGTTAGGGGCATTTTTGGCATTATGCCTTATTAGAGTGATTAGACCTTTCTTTTGTTAGTGATGTATTTATTTCAAACATCTAATCTATAATTATTGTTTATATGTTAACAATATCTAGAACAAATGGTTAAAAGTTTTTAGTTGTCATCTTTTTTCTCCTAGGTTGTAGTTTTAAACCCATTAAGAGCAAATTTTTTATTTTCCCTCCCGTTCAAAAAAAAATAACTTTTATATGTGTTACATGAAATTATACTTACCTAATCATATATTATGCTATCAATATATTATAAGCTATGGTTTGATTTTGATGAATTCAAAATTAAGAATAACTTTTATGAACCTCAAACACACACTTTCACAGCTGAAAATGGGTGGAGTCGAGCTCAAACGGTGAGAAGTTCGAGTATGAAAACAATTTTAGACTCGTGATTTTCAAAATCTTACTCAAATATTAGTCTTTCGAATATATCTTAAAATGGAACCCAACTATTTGAGCTCAGTTATATTTGAACTCATTGACACAGTTGCATTTCCGAACTCTTAGTTCAAGTTCGAGCTCATTCCAATTACAATTTTTTAGTAAAGTATAAATCTAATGTCAAAATATTAATATAAATATATAGGATGAGTCTACAACGCTCGACGAGCATCGATGAGCACCACTAACGACGAGCACGGATGAACACTATTAATTTAATTTATAAAGATTTAAAATCTAAAGGACTCAACGTATAATTATAAATTATTTAAAAATCAGAAGGTAAATTAATTAAAATATTTTATTTTATTTTTAATTTTTTAAAACATAGATCAAAATACCTATCTACCCTAAAATTACAAAACCCTAATTTTGTTGATTTAAAATTCAAGCCGCCGCCGCCACCCCTGCCGCTGCCGTCGTCATCGCCGCCGCTACCTCCTGCAAACAGTCAATGATTCGAACAAGTTTCAATGCTTCACAAAAGAAATTGTATTGTTTACCCAATTACATGATCCTAATTACACAACCCTAATGAAAAATTTAATGAAAAATGGATCCGGTGATGTAAAGATCCATATGCCAAAAGGATTGTGTAATTTACAGATTTCGAGAGTTTTTCGTTCAAATCGTATTGTTTACCCAATTACTATTTGTTTCATATGAAAAATAGATCCGCTAATGTAAAGAAAAAAGGATTGTGTAATTTATAGATCCATATACTAAACCGTGTTGTTTACCCAATTACTATTTGTTTCATTCAAATCGTATCAAGAATCGTTATCGAGGGTTACGATTGAGAAGATTTAGACATTTAGGGTTTCGGAGAACACTAGAGTAAAGGAAAAAGAATTGAGAATTTTTATTAACTGTGAATAGTTGAAGTCAAACTAATATGTTTGACTAGAGTCTTTATTTATACACGGTAAAGAATAAAAGAACGGTTTAAAGAAAAACTAAAGAAAAAGAGAATAACAACTAACAAAACTTAACTAACTCTTATACAAATATCCTAATAGCCCCCCTCAAGGTGGAGCATACACATTATGTATGCCCAGCTTGGAGATGAAGAAACTAAAATCAGAAGATGACAAAGCCTTGGTGAAACAATCAGCTAACTGGTTCTTAGAAGAAACTGAAAACAGCTTTATAGTTTCATTTTGTATTTTTTCTCGTATCAAATGACAGTCAATTTTTATGTGCTTTGTACTCTCATGTTGAACAGGGTTCTCAGCAATCCTTATTGCAGATTGGTTATCACAATACAAATGAGTTGTTTGCAACTTAACCTGCAAATCAGAAAGGAGAAAGTTAAGCCATTGTAACTCACAAGTAACAGCAGCAATTGCTCTATATTCAGCTTCAGTTGAAGAACAGGAGATAGTATTTTGTTTCTTAGATTTCCAGGAAATCAAGGATTGACCCAAGAAAATACAAAAACCAGTAGTAGATTTTCTTGATTCTGGGCATGAAGCCCAATTAGAATCAGAGAAAGCTTTCAAGGTAAAATCATTTTGAGTAGGAAAAAATATACCCTGTCCTGGACTACCTTTTAAGTACCTAAGAACCCTATGAGCAGTAGTGAGATGAACAGAAGTAGAAGCAGACATATACTGGGACAATTGTTGAACAACATAACATATATCAGGCCTTGTATGAGTCAAGTATAATAACTTTCCTACAAGTCTCCTATATGTTGTAATATCAACCAAATGTGTTCCTGAGTGTGTAGTGAGTTTAAAAGTACTTATGACATGAGTGGAAACATGTTTAGATGTTAAAAAATCTGAATCTTTTAACAAATCTAAGGTGTACTTCCTTTGACAGAGGTTTATACCTGCATTAGACCTAATAACTTCCAATCCAAGAAAATACTTAAGAACACCCAAATCTTTGATCTTAAAGGTATTATTCAAAACTGTTTTAATGTTGGTTATTTCATCCATATTATAACTAGCAACAATGATATCATCTACATAGATAGAAAGGGCTATAAAAGAAGAACCAACACCTTTAATAAATAAAGAAGAATCTGAACCAGCTTGTTTAAAATTTAAAGACAAAAGAAATTCAGTAAGTCTCTCATTCCATTTTCTGCTAGCTTGTTTCAACCCATATAGACTCTTTTGCAATTTACAAACTAAACTAGGAGCATGAGAATTAAAACCAGGAGGAAGATTCATATATACTTCCTCTTGTAAATAACCATGCAAGAAAGTATTGTTAATATCAAGCTGATGCAAATGCCATTTATTAGCAGCAGAAACAACTAATTAGGTTCTAATGGTGTTTAATTTAGCAACAGGACTGAATGTATCAAAATAATCAATTCCAGATTGTTGAGTAAAGCCTTTTGCAACTAGACGAGCCTTATACCTTTCTAAAGTTCCATCTGATTTCAGTTTAGTTCTAAAAACCCATTTACAACCTATTGTTTGTTTACCTGGGGGAAGAGGAACTAGTTTCCAAGTTCGATTAAGTTCTAAGGCAATCTCTTCTTGCATAGCTATTTTTCAGCATTCATGCTTAATAGCTTGATTATATGTCTTAGGTTCACTCAAAATGGAAACATTATTAACAAAAGATTTATGAGCAGAAGATACATTATGAGATGAATCAACTTGATCAAGAGTATGAGGAGAAGACCTTACTTTAGGCATAGACACAACAAAATCCTTAAATTTTTTTGGAAGTTATCTTTGTCGAGATGGTCTCGAAAAAGCAACTTTCTGACCTTTTGATGCAACAATAGAAGATTGATGGTTATTTAAGACATTAGAAGGAACAATGGAAATTTGTTCATTTGAAACTAAAAGAGGAACAACAGAAGTTTGATTTTCATTTGATGCAGAAGTAACATTAGTACTATCATGAACACCAATATTATCAACAGAAAAAGACTTATCGGAAACATTTTCAACAGAAACATTTTCAACAGAAGTAGTATTTTCAGAAACAATTTGATGATGAGTTTCAATAGGTAAAGAAATATCCTTATCTATAAAACTGATGTCTTCAACAGAAACAGTATTATCATTTGTAGGAAGAATAACATCAGCTTGAACTATTTTAGAATCCTTAAAACGAAACTCATCTTCAGAAAACACAACATCTCTAGAAACAAAGACACTCTTAGTTTCTAGATCATACACCCTATATCTTTTAGTATTTTTAGGATATCCTAAAAAAATACATTTATGAGCACGAGGGTGCATTTTTTTTTTGGTTTTGACAAAACATATGCATAAGTGAGACATCCAAACACCTTCAATTGACTTAGCACATGTTTAGAATCATATAATAATTCAAAAGGTGTCTTGTTTCCAAGAACAGGAGTAGGTGTTATGTTTATTAGGAAAGGTGAATGAATAATGCAGTCTATCCAAAAAAAATAAGGGCAAATTAGCTTGAAATCTGAGTGACCTAGTAACATATAAAATATGTTGATGTTTACGTTCTACTGTACTGTTTTGTTGGGGAGTATATGTGCAGGATGTTTGATGTACAATCCCTTTATCTTTAAAAAAATCATACATTTCAAATTCTTTTGCATTGTCACTTCTTATACACTTTATCTTCTTTGAAAACTGAACTTCAACAAAAGTGTAAAACTTAGTAATAATATCTCTAACTTCTCCTTGTAATTTCATTGGAAAAATCAATAAAAACCTACCTTTTTCATCAATAATAGTAAGAAAATAAGAATGTCCATAAAGACTCTTAATGGGAAAAGGACCCCAAACATCCACATGCACAAGATCAAACACAAAATTACTAACAGTAGAACTAATAGGAAAAGATGGCCTTTTGTGTTTAGCTAGATGACATATATCACAACTAGGCAAACAACCAACAGGAATATCATTATGAATTTTAGAGAAAAATTTCATCCTTTTAGCAGAAGGGTGGTCTAATCTAGCATGCCAAATAGATAAAGAGGAAAGCTTAGAAACAGAGTTAGAGTTAGAAACCGAATCTGAAATTTGAATATGATATAGCCCATTAATTTGACTAGCTGTACCAATCGTCTTCAAAAGAACAGTATCCTGTACAAAACAATACTGGTGTGAGAAAATTAAAGCATAGGTACTATCTTTAACTAACTGAGAAACTAAAATGAGGTTAAAACCAAAATTAGGTATGTAAAGAACATCTTTTAAAAACAAAACAGAATTCAGAAAAATGTTACCAATATGTGAAACCTTAACATGATCATTATTGAGCAATTTGACAAACTTATTATGAACAATACGATAATTCTGAAAATAATGTAAAGTGTTAACAATATGATCGGTGGCACCTGAATCAATAATTCAGGTGTCACTTGAACCATTAAAAACAGAAAGAATATTATTTGTATCTGGAACAGGATTCTCAGGAACAAAGCTAGAAGAAAGGGCATTGATCTGAGACTGACTTTCAGAAACAGATGCAGAAGAATTTCTTTCTTGAAGCATAGAAACAATACTTTCATATTTCTCTTTGGTGAAAACATGAGAGGACACAGATTCTTGATTCCGAGAAGAATCACTAGAAGTTCCAGACTCATGAGAACTAATTTGATTAGACTTTGAAGACTGATATCTATTTTTATACCCAGGGAGAACCCATGTTTTCAATAACACTTGTCTATGGAGTGCCCAAAAATCCCGTAAAAAGAACAGGTAGGTTTCTTGGTTCTAGAATATACAAAGGATCTTTTATTATCAAGATTGGAATTTGAAATATAGGGCTTTTGTGAAGAAAACCTATTTGAGTTTTGAGAATTAACCCTCCCAGCTAAAAACACAGCAGAATCACAATTAGGACTCGACCCTAGAGTTCGTTCATGTTGGAGAACCAAAGCAAAGATTTCATTTATAGATGGTAAGGGTTTCATCATAAGGATTTGCGATTTTTGGACAGAAAAATTCTCATTTAGACCCCTTAAAAACCTAAGAATAAAATCTTGTTTCCTATATTTACTCGCATCACAAGAACAAGAAATTAAAGGCCTGAGATTTGAAATTTCATCCCATAATACCTTGAGTTACGTATGATAAGTTGTGACAAAAGACGAACCTTGCTGATGAGAATAAAAATCTTGCATCAGATCAGAAATCCGCACAAGATCTCCCTGGCTGAATCTATCAAACAAATCAAACCAAAGCTCACTTGCGTTGTCGATCCAGATGACGCTTTGGGCGATTTCGAGGCTTAAAGCACGCTGAAGCCAGGAAAGCACAAGGTTATTGCACTTTACCCAAGCACTATACGACGAATCATCTTTGCTGGGTTCTTGAATCGTGCCATCGACGAACTGGAACTTGTTCTTCGAGATGAGGGACATCTTCATCGAACGAGCCCAGTCGTGATAATTGTTGTCGGTGAGGAGGGCCGACGTTAAGACGAGAGCCGGATTCTCGTTTGGGTGGACATAAAACTCACTGTTGGGATCATCGGCGTGAACAGAACGGCCGTCCAACGTTTCAGAGGAGCGTGGATGCAACGAATCTACTGATACCATATCAAGAATCGTTATCGAGGGTTTCGATTGAGAAGATTTAGACATTTAGGGTTTCAGAGAACATGAGAGTAAAGGAAAAGGAATTGGAAATTTTTATTAACTGTGAATAGTTGAAGTCAAACTAATATGTTTGACTAGAGTCTTTATTTATACACGGTAAAGAATAAAAGAACGGTTTAAAGAAAAACTAAAGAAAAAGAAAATAACAACTAACAAAATTTAACTAACTCTTATACAAATATCCTAATAAATCGTGATGGGTCAGCAGTTTGTGCTCAAACAAAAGCAGTGGCGACAACAGGAGGCAGCGGCGGCGGCTTAAATTTTAAATGAACAAAAATTAGAGTTTTGTTATTTAGGGGTAGATAAGTATTTTAATTTATATTTAAAAGAAAATTAAAAATAAAATAATATATTTTAATTAATTTATCTTTTGATTTTTAAATAATTTATAATTATACGTAGAATCTTTTAAATTTTTAATCTTTATAAATTAAATTAATAGTGTTCATCGGTGCTCGTCGTTAGTGGTGTTCATCAGTGCTTGTCGAGCACTGTAAAATTTTTCATATATATATATATATATTAATGTAAATCATCTTTAATATCTAATATCTCAAATATTATGATTAGAAAGTACAGATATTTTATTGTTTTCAATTATCCAAATCGATCGCTTCTTAAAATTATATATCCAAAGAATGTTACGTGCATTTTTAAGATACTTTAATTTTGTTTAGCGGATGGCGTGATAAAGCCACGTCAGCATCATGATTAAATGATGAGGAAAACAATAATGATGCAGTTTGCATCCTATCAGCCAGCCGACAACTACCCTTTCCCTTCTTTCTTTCAATCTTCCAATTCTCCATGGGGTTTCGGAAAAAACTGGAATTTTGGTTGCGTAATCTGCGCTTCCATCGACCCAAATGGTCCCCATTTTATGGAAATTTTATTAAATAAATCCGTCCCACTATTTTTATCCGTGGTCTCAATCAAGGATGAATAGGGTCAAATTTTCAGTTAATTTAATTCGATTTGACCCGAAATAAATAAAAAATTTAAAAATAATTTATAAAAATTAAAAAAATTAAAGGTAAAAGTGTAAACTTTAAAAACTTCAATGCTCACCTTCCAACACACGTAGATAGGCCATTGTTTGCATGAGTTGGATAGGGTCAAATTTTTAGTTAATTTAGTTCGATTTTGACCTGAAACAAATAAAAATATGTATTTTAAATACACAACCCTATAAAATCTGATCGAGTCAAAACATGCTAGGTTCGGGTTCCATAACCACCCTAGTATGATACCACTTGAGCTAGCCATTAACATTCTCCTCAAAATTAAAATGACAAAAATCTAGAGACCAAAACAAAGTTCAAACATTTTAATAAAATAATATTGGATTGTTGGGTGGCATAAAAGGTAATTATTTGATGTACAATCAGTGGACCATTTTTTTTACAAGCGGGATTTTAAAACTGTCACATGTCCCTTTTAGAGCCTTAAATCCCAACCTTTAAATTTTAGATCTTAAACTCTAAACTATAAATCATAAAATTTATTCACAACCCTTAAAACCTGAAGATAAACCCTAGAACTTTAATCTTAAACCCTAAACCCTAACAACCCTAAAAACTAAGGGCTTGTGGAAAAAAAGTTTTCCACCGCCAATGCATAGAATATTTTCCCGGCATAAAATGCCTCGACACATATATTATAACATAATTTTTTCAAAAATATTTTGTATACAATATCTCGATTATCTGGTCTCTTCCCAAGTTAGAAGATATTAGACATTTAAACACGCTTAATTTTATTTTCTTTTATAAATAATAACAATGTCAATCAAATTAACACCAGTCAATTCATATTTAAAATATTTTGAATTACATAAAATTTGATTCTTTAATAATTTATATCAGAATAATAATGTTTGGATATTTTTTTCAGGTTGTATTTTACGTAGGTGGCATTTGAAATTAGGGTAAAGTACACAAATGATCACTAAACTATCCTTGAAAATATAAAATAGTTATTGAACTTTCAAAAGTACATAATGGCCATTAAACTTTAGTTTTTGTTAAAAATAATCATTGAGCAATTAACTATCGTTAAGTGGGTGATGTGGCAGTTACAAAAGTTTGAAAAGTAAAACATTTATGTATTCAATCAATTTAGTCTTAATTTAACTCTCATTATTGATGCCTAAATTGATTGAATGTATAAATATGGATGAATAAATGTATTATTATACAAATTTGTGTAACCGCGACGTCACCCACTTAACGACAATTAATGATCTAGTGACATTTTATAATAAAAACTAAAGTTTAATGATCATTATTTAAGTTTTAAAAATTTAATGACTATTTTATACTTTTAGAAATAGTTTAGTGACTATTTGTATATTTTACCCTTGAAATTATGATGAGCACAAGGGTGTCATGTCAGAGATGTGTTGTCCACAAGATTTTAGAATTTACATTGTACACATTGATGTAGCATCAAACCCAATCATTGATCTATTTCGCAATAATGCTACCTTTTTGCCATCAATGTGATGGGGAAATAAGAACTCATCAAATGAAAAAAAATATATTCTTATATAATTTTTAAATAATTAAATAAAAACAATTACATTCGAACACATTTGGATATATGGACACTAAAATTGTTAATTCTACTAAAAAATAGCCACTAGACGAATAAATTGTTATCTATATCGTAAATAAATCGTATGATTTAGACTAAGCACCATAGAAGCTTATTATGAGAGTAATCTTTTAATTCAATTTACTTCATTTAAAATATTGAGATTTATCCCCTAATTTTGTTTAAGAGACTCAATATCTCATCCTAGCATGTATTATTTTAATTGATAGTTAAAATAAATTGGTAAATTGTCCATTTATGTCAATGAAGCTACATATCTTGTTAAAAATTAAAATGAATAACTAATTATCAATTGGTTTAGTGAAATGAGATGTTAGGTCCTTAAATAAGGTCAGGAGTTTGAATCTCACGTAAATGAAACAAACTAAATTAGAAGGGACGCCCCATAATAGACCTCTGCAACATCCAATCCAAGTTAGTCTGTCATTGAAACGAATATTAGTGGTTATAAAAATATATTAAAATAAATAAATTTTATTTGCTATAAAATTTGGTGGCATGGTTAACCAGGTACCAACACGATTGGAAAACAACTAAACAATTACTTTTAAAAGGTTAATTAATATTATTAAAGATTACTTTTGTCTTTTCCATATACTTCTATACAATTTATAATATAACAATTAAAAAAATACTATTTTTAATAGAAAAATACTATTTATTGATCGAACATAGGAGTAAAGGATTTATACACAGTTTTTTTAACATTCCATATATAATTATTGATTGATTTTTTTATATATAAATACATTTTCGAATAAAATATCTAGTAATGATTAAATTAGCGACTAATTTGAACTAGTTAAATAAGAATAAAAAAAGCTGGGCCTTTCTCTTGTCACTATATATATGGGCCGCTAAACGTTGCCGCTAAATAGAGCAGTGGACTGTTTTAGGATAAGGGGCAAAAGTTAAATGTGTATGCCTTCTATTGTCGTTTGATTTCAGTCTCGACGTTGTATACAATAATCAGTGATTTTGATCAAAATCAAAGGATCAAAGATAGAATTGCATACAATAATCAATGAGAAGTGTCCAAGGAGAGAGTTCATTGTTCTTGATCAAAGTAAAAGGAGAGTTCATTGAAGTTTGAAGATTAAGAGGATTTAATAATGAACTGGTATAATTCATTGTTTAGTCTGACTTTAAATGCTGGTCTTTTTTTTAACATTTTTGGGGTCGCCCATTATAAGTGGACTTTAGGCTTATTTTGGAAATATGGTGAATAAAAAATAGGGAAATAAATCAAATAAAAAATTATTTGAGGAATTTTTTGGATATGGAAATTTGTCACCAGCTGCCGGTAATTTTGAAGAATATTTTTTTTATCAGTTTTCGGTGAATTTGGATTAAATTATAAACGAATAAAAACTAGTTAGAATCAAAATTGAATTAAAGGAAACGCCATCTAGGGACGAAAATGAATAGAAAAAATATATGAAGAACCATATAAGAAGTTATCTCTTTTATCAAAATCAGGCGTCAGTAAGTTGGGCGCCATCCATGCGTGCCTGATTTTGATAAAAGGGATAATTTCTTACATGGTTCACGTATTCTTGTTCTATTAATTTACATCCCAACATGATTCTTTTAGGCCCGAGAAACTTTTGGGCCCGTTCAGCAACGCTGAACCAACACCCGATTCCATAGACGCCCATTTGGGCAGCAAAAGCTGAAAAATGGTGCAGCAGGAAAACTAGACACCTAACCGACGGCCGTCAGGAGAAAAAAAGGAAAAGGACAAACTCTATAAAAGGTCCTGGTACTATGCTTTTTTGTGAATTTAGTTTCAATTATAATTTGATCACATCTATTTTTTTTTTTACTTTCATAAACATGTATTTTTAGATATGATAAAATTGTTTTTTTTGTTAATTCAATCAAATAATTTATTTGCGACACGTTTAAAAAATTAAAAAGTATAACGTTTGACTATATATATAAAAAAAAGTCAAGTTGTCCATATTACTTCACTAAATGTTTTAAAAAATATCCTCAAATTGTTTGATGAATTAGCATTTGATTGGAAAATATATTTCAAAAAACAGAAAGACCGAGGTATTGTTTGGTAATCTATTCAAAAAAAAATCAATCAACTGAAAAATTAGTATTTTCAATAACTTACTTTGTTTAAGTATATTATCCTTATATTAAAAAATATATTATATTTTGAGATTTACATTCGAATATAATTCATATGCTCTTTTATGTGCTCTTTATATGATTCACTAATGATTTTATACCAAATGTATTAAAGATTTTTCCATTATTTTATTGATTGCTAATATTTATTGATATTACACGTGACATAAAATGTTTGGCAGAACATATAAAATGATACAAAAAAGGGACAAGTGAATTCTATTATTTACATTCATCAAACAACCTGATTAGATTCAACACTGAATTTTAAGTAAAACATCAAACTGGTTTCATAATTTAAATCTAATGCTTAATTTTTCGACACTTAAATTTCAGTTTATCAAACAGTGTCCAAAAAAATATAGTAAAGGGACTAAATCTATAAAAACACTTAACACAGGGACCTTTTCAAAATTTGACCATTACCGGAAAATCACGAAAACAATGGACTACATTGTAAAGGTTGACCCTGTAGGAAGAGATTTTTCCTTTTGTTTTTTCTTGTAAAAATGAAAGGAAAAAGAACAAGAAGAAAAAAAACAAGTAATAATTTTCCGGGAAAGTCCAATGGATTCGCATAACATTAAAATACCATTTTTCGTGAATAAATTATGCAATAATTAGTGAGAAGTGTCCAAGGAGGGAGTTCATTGTTCTTGATAATCAATAAAAAAAGAAAGAGTTCATTGAAGTTTCAAGATTAAGAGGATTTAATTCTGAATTGATATAACAATAGGATAAAGGCTTAAATATATATTTAATACCTGAACTAGGTACATTCTCTCAAGTTAATACTTAAAGAATTTTTACTCTCAATTTGCTATCCGAACTTAAATTTCATTCATTGTTTTAGTATTTTATTAACTGTTTAGTCCTCAAAAGTTATACATTCTATCAATTTGATCCAAATTCGAAACAAGTCAATAAATTTAACCCTTAATATTTAAAAATTACATCAATTTAGAAAAAATATGATATTGTTAAATCAAACGAGTCTATAGAATCGAAGAAACAATTGGACAACTGCATTGTATGATAAAACAACAATTTATTATTAGACTTTTATTATATCATAAAAGTAATATAATATTCCCCGGGAAAAGAACAGACAATTTAGAAGAATTTTTAAATATAAAGAGCTAAATATATTGATTTGTTTCGAATTAAGATCAGGTTGATAGAATGTTTAAGTTTTGGTACCAGTTTGGGAGAATGTGTCTAGTTCAAGTATCAATTTAGGAGCAAAAATTCTTTAGGTACCGACTTGAAAGAATGTGCCTAGTTCATGTACCAATTTGAGAGTAAAAATGTTTTAGGTACTAACATGGGTAAATGTACCTAATTTAGGTACCAAATATTTATTTAAGCCCTAAGATAAATATATCAAGTTATCGATTCAATCGGTTGAACTTAGAATCGGATGTTATTGGCTTATTGTTTAGTTGACTTAATGTTTATTTGTCTTTTTTTAAAACATTTTTAGGATCGGCCATTATAAGTGGACTTTAGGCTTATTTTGAAAAAAAAAAGAATGGTGAATTAAAAAGTAGGGAAATAAATCAAATAAAAAAGTTTAAATATACATTTGATACTTGAATTATACATTTTCTCCCAAGTTGGTACTTAAAGAATTTTTATTCTTAAATTGGTACTTGAATTAAACATTTTCTCCCAAGTTGACACCTAAAGAATTTTTCCTCCCATTTTGATACCCAAACTTTAATTCCATCAACTATTCTAATACTTTTATTAACATACATAGTCCCAAAACTTATACATTCTATCAATTTGGTCATAATTCGAAATGATTCAATAAATTTAACCATGTGTATTTAAAAATACCATCAATTTAGTCATTTTTACGATACTTTCAAATTAAACAAGCCTAATGGATCAAAACAACAATGCGATAACTGCATTCTACCATAAAATAACATCAAATTGTTGTTAAAAAAATTATACTGGGAAAGTGATATAAACATTTACAGGAGAAAAACAAACAATTTAAGAACATAACAAATAATAAATTGATAAGATTTCTAAATATAAAAGGTTAAATTTATTGAATTATGACCAAATTGATAGAATGTATAAGTTTAGTATCAACTTGAGAGAAAGTGCCTAGCTCAAGTACCAACTTGGGAGTAAAAATTCTTTAAGTACCAATTTGGGAAAATATGCTTAATTCAGGTACTAATTTGAGAGTAAAATTTCTTTAGATACCAACTTGGGAGAAAATGTATAGTTCAGGTACTAAATGTATATTTAAGCCAATAAAAAAGTATTTGAGGAACTACTATATTTGTTACATTGGGTGGCGAAGTCGTATATGATCTACATGAGGATTGTTTTGAGTGAATTTGAGATCAATTTTTGGCTTTGGAAAGTTGTCACCAGCTGCCGGTAATTTTGAGGATTTTCTTTTTATCAGTTGTCGGTGAATTTGGATTAAATTATAAACGAACAAAAACTAGTAAGGGTCAAAATTGAATTAAAGGAAGCACCTAGGGATAAAAGTGAATAGAACAAAAATATGAAGAACCGTATAAGAATTTATTTTTTTATATCAAAATCAGGCGTCAGCGTCAGTAAGTTGCGCGCCCATTCATGTGTGCCTGATTTTGATAAAAGGGATAATTTCTTACATGGTTCACATATTTTTGTTCTATTAATTTACATCCCAACATGGTAAGGGATACAATCCAAATCAATGTGTGCGAAAAAAATTTAGGACTTAATTGATTTTTTTAAGTTTAAAAACTTCTTACATCCAATTTTAAAAATAAGGGTAAACTACATCATATACTATTAAGCTTTAAATTCAGTATCGATTATATCACTAAATTAAAACTCAATATTATTTTAGTACCGAACTTTAGTCTAAGCTTCAATTATACCATTGGACCATTAAAATCGATGACGTGGACGGATCTTAGCAGTCCACATGTAACAATGTGGAGGGATTTTAATGGTCCAGTGGTATAATCGAAGCTTGAACTAAAGTTTAGTGGTAAAATATTATTAATTTTTAATTTACTGGTATAATCGATTCTAATATTAAAGCTTAATGACATCTGGTGTAGTTTAACTTAAAAATAATTTAAACCAACGATAACTAACTATAAAAACGGACAAAAATCCTTTCCCCTTTTCAGTACATTTTTCTATGCCCAACGTAAAAAAAATCAAATTTTAAGCCTTAATCTTAAATTTTAAATCTTAAACCTCAAATCCTAAAAATTACACTCAATTTTTAATTCTCTAAACTCTAATCCTAAACCTTAATATTAAATCCTAAACTTATTTTTTATTGCGAGATACAGAACACACAAGACATAACATTTCTATTCATAAACATCACCTAATAAGCACCGAGAAACTTTTGTCAACCTGACAAACACCTAACCGACCGCCGTTAGGAGAAAAAAAGGAAAAGGACAAATTCTATAAAAGGTCCTTGTACTATGCTTTTCTTGTGAATTTAGTTTCAATTATAATTTGATCACCTTTTTTTTCTTTACTTTCATGTAGTTTTAGATGTGATAAAATTGTTTTTTTTTTGTTAATTCAATCGAATAATTTATTCGCGACACGTTTAAAATTTTTAAAAAGTATAACATTTGACTTTATAAAATAGTCAAGTTGTTTACTTCACTAAATGTTTTAAAAAATACCCTCAAATTGTTTGATGAATTAGCATTTGAATTTTGAATTGAAAAATATATTTAAAAAAACAGAGACCGAGGTCTTGTTTGGTAATCTATTCAAAAAAAATCAATCAACTGAAAAATTATTATTTTCAATAACTTACTTTGTTTAAGTATAGTTTACTTTGAAATTTACATTCGAATAGAATTCGTTTGCTCTTTTATAGGTCCTTTATATGATCCACCAATAATTTTATACCAAATGTATTAAAAAATTTATTATTTTGTTGATTGTTTATATTTTATTGATATTACACATAACATAAAATAGTTGGCGGGATATATAAAATGATACAAAAAAGACAAGCAAATTCTATTATTTACATTCATCAAACAATCTGATTAGGTTCAACACTGAATTTTAAGTAAAACATCAAACTGATTTCATAATTTAAATCTAATGCTTAATTTTTCGGCACTTAAATTTCAGTTTATCAAACAGTGTCAAAAAAATATAGTAAAGGGACTAAATCTATAAAAACACTTAACATAGGGACCTTTTCAAAATTTGACCATTGCCGGAAAATCACGAAAACAATGGACTACATTGTAAAGGTTGACCCTGAAGGAAGAGATTTTTCCTTTTGTCTTTTTCTTATAAAAATGAAAGGAAAAAGAACAAGAAGAAAAAAACAAGTAATAATTTTCCGGGAAAGTCCAATGGATTCGCATAACATTAAAATACCATTTTTCGTGAATAAATTATGGATCAAATCAAAGTCTCTTTTCCAGTTTTCCATTTACAAGAAATTGTTTATATATTTATTTTGGAAAAAAAGAACCTTTTTCATCTTTTCCAATTCACTTGTCATCGAAATCATCAGCCACTCTTCACCTCCAGAAATGCAGAAACTGCTTCACAAGAGCTTCAAGCCAACCAAATGGTATTTTTCTCTTCTTTTTCTGTCTTTGAATCGAACAGGAACTGACCGTTTGATTCTTTTTTTGAATTTTGGGTTTTGGTTTGTTGCAGCAAGACAGCTTTAAGGATGGCGATACCACGAATAAAGCTGATGAGGAACAAAAGGGAAGCTCAAGCTAAGCAGTTGAAGAGAGAATTGGCTCAGTTACTGGTGGCGGGGCAGGATCAGACGGCAAGAATTCGGGTATTTGGTTTTGAATCAAAGTTTTCAACTTTTCATCATATTCGTCAGGGATTTAAATTGCGGTTGCAGCTGCGTTTTCAGTCGTGTTGTGTTTATTGCAGTTACGGACATAACAGTTTCTGATACTGCAGTTTCGGACAGTGACGATACAGCGGACCGCTATTTAAACCCCTGGATTAATCATGAATTTGTTTTGTGATTGTTGTGTGTACTGATTCTGGGTTTTTGTATTGGTAGGTGGAGCATGCGGTTAGAGAAGAAAAGACTGTGGAAGCTTATAATCTTCTTGAAATATACTGTGAACTTATCGTTGCGCGTATGCCGATGGTTGAATCTCAAAAGTATGTAAAATTACTCCCTCTGGTAGTTTTTTTGGAATATATATATATACACACATATACATATAAATGGAAGTTGTCTTCCTGAATTGGATTGCTAGTGTTCCCTTTTCGGGATCCTGTGTACCGATTGGATGATCGGCCGGGAGATAGTGATTTCTGATAAGAGAGACATGGATAAATGTTGTGGTTAGTTCATCGAGAGGATGGATTTTTAAGTGTTTTTCGTGTTTTAGCTGGATTATGTTTGCTTGTTTCTATCGAATTTAATAGCTTCAGGTTGTGTTTAACTGATCTGAATTATTCAGGGACTGCCCTATCGACTTGAAGGAAGCGATTGCCAGTTTAATATATGCATCTGCAAGGTGTGAAGATATACCGGAGCTCAAGGATGCCTCCAAACAGTTTACAGCAAAATACGGGAAAGAGTTTACTTCTGCCGCACTCGACCTGCGCCCTAACTGTGGTGTTGGTCGTATGGTGAGTTTGTATGGAATGGTTGAAATGTAACTGACATGTTTGATCGGTGATAGTATTAACTGATCCATACGCTGTTTCCTTTAGTTGGCTGAGAAGTTATCGGCCAAGGCACCTGATGGTCCGACCAAGCTCAGAATCTTGACTGCAATTGCTGAGGAACACAATATCGAGTGGGATCCTGCATCCTTTGGAGCAAAAGAATCAAAGGTTTATGATGACATGCTGGTAAGACTAGTATAGTTCAAAATAGGTTATTTTTTGTTCGATTCTCCGACATATAATCATGTCGAGTGTCCTCCTTAGAGAAATATTCGATTCTGCAGAAAGGGCCAAATACTTTTACTGAGGCTGCCAAAGTTTCGGCATATCCTTCTAATATCCAAGCTCCACCTGGTCCTTATGAGCAGAGACCTAGTGTTCAAATTCCGAAACATGCTGAGAAAAATGATACGCCTACAAGCTTCTCCGAATACAGCTCTAGATCGTCTCCTAATCCCAAGGATTTTACTTATTCCAACACTGGTGGTGCCGATAATTTGATGTCCTCTGGAACCTATTCTCCAAATTCAAAACCTCCTGGTACGTTAATTATTAGATTTAAACATGATGGTTTTTTATCTTAGTTTATTCTTTCTCTGTTACTTATAGTATATATTTGGGTGCTCGGTTTGCAGGAACTGGAAATCAAGGGTTTAGGCATTCGTATTCTGGAAACGAGAGTGCCTACTCTTCACCAAGGCAACATTGGAATATGGACTTCAAGGATGCTACTACTGCTGCTCAGGTTGCTGCAGAATCTGCAGAGCTAGCGAGTATGGCTGCCCGAGCTGCTGCTGAGCTTTCGAGCCGTGGAAGTACGACTCAGCAGTATTTTATGGAGTCGCCAATGTCACCTCTTTGTCGTACGAGGGATGAGGAACCACGAAAGTATACTGGCTCAGCATCTCAAAACGAATCATCAGTGAATAACAAAACCACAGATGCATATTCTGAAAGAAGCTCATTTCTACAAGTCCCGTTAGACCATTTCGCTGAAGTGAATTTGACGAGAAAATCAGGCGAAAACGGTGATCATCAGAGTGTCAGGGGCAGGGAACAATCAAGCTACTCTCATTCTCATTCTCAGTCAAATAGTTTTACTGATGATCATGATGTTTTCTCTAATTTTAACCGGCTAAAGTCAGAAAATGATAAGAGAAACTCGGGGGACAGCCGGACGCCATTTGTGAATGAGCTGCATGATACATATAATTCTGATTTTGCTGATTATCAGGAAGTGAGGATCCAGAAGCAATCAAGTCGTTCTTCGTCTCATTCTCGATCAAGTACTTTTTCCGATGATCATAGTGTTGTATCAAGTTTAAACCGTCAGAACTCAGGGAATAACAAAGGAAGCCTTCAAAGAAGCACAAAAGAAGCAACATATTCTTTCAACAATGCTGCAGCTGTTTTTGACGATTATGGATCAGATGATAATGAAGACCGTTTTGATATTGAGGAAGAGCACGCGGCACATGAATTCAGTATGAGCTTATCAGCACGAGGCACTGAGAAGAATGTCGAGTCACGTGGAAAGTCCTTTACAGAATCACATATTTTCTCGGATCAGCGAGCAACTCCTGTCTTCTTTGAAGTTTCAACCATCTTTGCAGCTCCACCACATGGAGATGACTTGCCGGCGACTTTTGATGATTATGGCCCTAGTTCAGAAAGTGACAAAGAGATTGACAAAACTACGATTGCTAGGAGCACCAAGCCTAGTATAGGTAGTAACGGAAAGAGTATGGATTCACACCAAGCTGGAAACAGTGCTTTCAATCCACAATTTGTTCAAGTCATGGGAGATACTGAACTCTCTAATGATTCTAGTCCGGAAGAAGGTATGAAATTGAACTTTGGAAACTTGACGGGTGGCCTTCGACATAAGGGTTATAGGCTTCCACCATATACAAATAGTCCACGAGGCAACGATGCATCTACTAGAATTCAGCAGTCATCCCCTCCTGCAGCAGTGGAGGCTTCAGTTGGTTCGGTATCTTACAATCAAGAGCCATACAATAGGAAAAGGAGTGATGAAGTGAATAGAAAACTGAACATGAGAGCATCGAGTACTCGTGTTGATCCTAGTGATTATGACTCTGAGGAGAGACCAAAACAGACTTCTAGTGGCACTCGAGACCGGTATAACAAAACACCAAGCATTGAAGAAAATCAAAGATCTAGCTTAAGGGTCGCAGTCCCATATTTTGGTTCGGGAAATAGTGGTTCTGATGAAGACCTTCCTAACACAAATTTAAATGCTTCTTCCAACACCGGTTTTTCTCGAAGGACAAAGGCCTCTCCTTCAAATTCACAGAGAAGCTCTAATCTTAAAGCTACTGTTTCTTCTGAGCCAAGCATAGGTTCCGGCTATGGTGAGAAGAATTCCTCCTCGAGGAGTTCAAATGCGGACGAGTCTCTACCAAAGACTCAGTCTCAGAAAAAGAACTCGAATCACTTGGGAAGTTTTCAGCATCCCCAGTTGTCATCACAAGCAACTTCAAGGCTGGTCTCAGAGATCAAAAGATCTTCATCTGATAGAACTTCGAAGTCATTGGAAAGGGAACAATCATCCATTTCTGTCCCGAAGAGTATAACATCAGCTAGTGCCAAAAGTTTGACTACTCAAACTTCAATCGGCGAGGGCCAGTCCAAGCAGAATGCTAGTCATGTTCATCCAAAGCTTCCCGATATTGATATCTTAACCGCACACTTCAATTCAATCAGACAGAATCGACAATGAACATAAGATTCTTTCCGAATTAGTTTAGAATGGTTTTTTTATTAACTACAATGTATACATTGTTCATGTTTATACAGGTCCTTGAGGTTACAGAGATGTATATATAATATAACATGTATTATTTGTTTATGGATCTGTTTCTCACATGCTTCTTTGATTTGGAGCTTTCTGTAATGCAATAAAACTGTTCTTTTGGGACACTGGTCGCGTGACATCGTGTTTATAAGTCGTATTGTTCGTGTGACATCGTGTTTATAAGTTGATATTGTTCTCTTTGAGTACTCGTAGTGTTGAAGAATGAACTGTTGAAGAATGATCCATTGGCAACAGCTTGTGAAAGTGGTTATTGTAAAACAAACTTTTGGAGGGAAAAAGTTTGTTATTCTTTGCCTTGTAATTAGGTCAAAAAGCTGTTACTCTTGTATAAAATGGTCACTCACTGAATGAGAAAATCATCCTTTTTCCTTCTTCCTTGCTTAGCAAACGTTATACTCTAGTGGTAAGTTTCACATGGTATCAGTCGTTTCACTGATCTTGTGATTTCTTTTCTTTTTCCTTATCCCACCATGGTTAGCCCTGTTGTTAATGTCACCGACTCCGTACGAGAGGAGAGTATTGAACAATCGTTTTCCAACAAACGAATTAGCATTCGATTGGATGATACTAATTTTCTCCTATGGAAGCAGCAGGTGATGTTGATGATACGTGGTCATAGTCTTGAAGACTATCTTGATGCATCCATTTCCTCACCTCCCAAACTCATTACTAATGAAGCCGGTTCCCGTGTCGCTAATCCAGCCTATCTCCGGTTCGTCCAACAAGACAGCTCTCTCGCCTTCTGGCTCTTGTCCACCGTTGGCCCTAATTTTCTACCAAAATTGGTTGGAGCAGACACCACTGCCTCGATCTAGAAGACCATCTCTAGTTTATACTCTCAGTTGTCCACCACCAAACTGGTGCATTTACACTGTCGTCTCCGATCCATTAAGAAGGCAGATCTGTCGATGCGCGCCTATACCATGCAGATCAAAGAGATCTATGACCTTCTTGCTTCTTGTGGCAGCCCGGTTTCAACCGTCGAGCAGATTGCCACCATCCTCAACGACTTACCTTCTAAATACGATCCATTTGTGGCTGTCATTTCAGCAAGTCGTGATCCTTATACTGTGGAAGCAGCAGTTTCAATTTTGGTGGATGCTGAAACGCGTATTGCTGATCCTCTTTGCATGCCAATTGGAATTAACAATACACGTTTCTCCGATGATCCGCCCATATCCACTGATTTGCGTCACCGTGATGATCCTATGAATTCTGGTGGTCACTTCAGAGGCCGTCCCAGGACTCAATGCCAAGTGTATGGAAAACTTGGTCACCTTGCTGATCGTTGTTGGCATCAGTTTGATAAGAGTTATCGTGGTGGTTCCTCTACTTCCCAGCCTCAGCCTCCAGTTTCTTCTCAGGCTAATGCTTGCTATGCAACTGAGTCACCTGATGTTGCTTATGATCCTTTTGTTACTGCTGTAGCCCCTGATCTTGCCTCTCCTGGCCCTTCCCTTGACTCCTCTCAAGATAACTCCCTTGTTGCTGTTGTTCCTGGCTCATCGTCTGTTGTTTGGTTCCCTGACTTCGGTGCTACGCATCATGTCACAAATGCACCTGATGCCCTTCATTTTGCTAACACTTACTCTGGTACAGGAAAAGTTCATTTAGGTGATGGATCTGCTATTTCAATTTCTAGTATAGGGCAAGCTGATTTCATTACTTCCTCTCGGCAGCTTAGGTTATCTCATTTACTTCATGTTCCTAAGATCACGTGTAATCTATTGTCCATTTCAAAGTTTACTGCTGATAACAATGTGTTTTTGGAATTTCATGCAAACTCTTGTTGTCTGAAGGATGAGACAACATGTCTTCCGTTTATGCATGGGGTTCAAGAAGGTGGCTTATACACCTTCACTGGTGATGCATCTTCTAGTCCTGCCATGGCAAATTCTACAGAAGTTTCCTCTCCGTACTGGTTATGGCATCAGTGTCTTGGTCATCCCTCGCGCGATGTTCTTAATTTAGCTACGAATAAACAAATAGCTCTAGATGATCACACTATTTGTAAAGCTTGTCAGTTAGAGAAAAGTCATGTTCTTCCCTTTAAGTCCTCCAATACAGTGTATTCCTCACCGTTTGAACTTGTAGAAGTGGATTTATGGGGACTTGTTTCAGTTGTTTCTAATGGATTTAAATACTACATCTCTTTTGTTGATTTATACTCGCGCCATTATTGGGTTTATCTTCTTAAGAGCAAATCAGATGCACGTACAACTTTCTCGTTATTTTATGCTTTTATTCAAAATCAGTTTAGCTGCAATCTTCGAGCAATTCAGACTAATGGTGGTGGGGAGTTCCACTTCCTTGATTCTCTGCTTGCTCCTCTTGGTATTCAGCATCGTGTCTCATGCCCACACACCTCTCAGCAAAATGGCGTGGTGGAGAGCAAGCACCGTCATATTATTGAGACAACTTTAACCTTATTAGCTCAAGCATGCATGCCTCTCAAGTTCTGGTCCTATGCTATTTTGAGTGCGGTTTATCTCATTAACAGGCTCCCAACCAAGGTCCTTGCTAACTCTTCTCCTTTACAAAAGCTCATTGGAAAAACTCCTGATTACAAGTTCTTGAAGGTCTTTGGCTGTGAATTCTATCCTCACTTGCGTCCCTACAACAATCACAAACTACAACTTCGATCCAAGGCTTGCCTCTTTCTTGGTTACTCACCCAAGCACCATGGATATCAATGTGTTGATGATGCTGGCAGAATTTACATTTCTCAAAATGTTATCTTTAATGAACATGTCTTTACTTTTGCTAAGGGTTCACTTGCCTCCTCTACAACATCTCAGACTCGAGCCACATCATTTGTTCCATCGTTTCCCGAGGCAACTGGTTTTGCACCGTCATCTTCTAATAATGTCTCGCAGCAGGCCACCTCTTCTTTTGTTGAAGACACATCTTACACTCATGAGGATGCTCTTTCAAGTCCTCATACACCACATCACACTCTTGTTACCCCTCAGGAGGACGAGACTAACCAGCCACCTTCTCCACCTGACATACCTACCCCAGGAGATATCGTGCTTCCAGCTCCTATACCAGCTCCTACACCACCCGATCCACCTCTTCCAGTTGGTAATAGCCATCCTATGGTAACTCGAAGTAAGGTTGGCACATTTAAACCAAAGCTGTATAATGTTCAAGTTTATTTCACCCCTACAACTATACAAGAAGCTCTACAACAACCTGAATGAGCTGCTACAACTATGCTTGAATACAATGCTCTCTGTAACAACAACACGTGGGACCTGACCCCTCTACCTCCTGGCAAGAGAGCTATTGGCTGCAAATGGATATTTTGAATCACATACAACCATGATGGCACAATCAATAAGTTTAAGGCGCGACTTGTTGCAAAAGGGTTCACTCAAGTTCCTGGGCATGATTTTCTTGAAACATTCAGTCCAGTAGTCCGATTCTCCACGATCAACATCCTAATTTCAGTTGTTGTATCTCATGGATGGCCCCTCCATCACGTTGACGTAAACAACGCCTTTCTTAATGGGGATTTAAGTGAAGAAGTATTCATTCATCAACCTCCTGGCTTTATTCAGCATAACCCTGATGGTCATCCTCTTGTGTGCAAATTAAAAAAAGCTCTTTATGGTTTATGTCAGGCCCCTCGAACCTGGTTCCTCAAATTGAAAGCATGCTTATGCAACCTTGGGTTTCACGCGTCACTGGCTGACAATTCCTTATTCATTCGAATTTGTGATGGCACTACCATGTATATTGTGGTCTATGTAGATGATATTCTACTAACATGAAACTCCCCATCTCATATACAACTTACCATCAACACTCTACATGCTCAATTCTCAATCAAAGACCTTGGCCATCTAAAATTCTTTCTCGGGCTTGAGGTACATACTTTTGCAAATGGCTTATTCCTCAGTCAAAAGAAGTATGTCCTTGAATTACTCACCAAAACTTCCCATGTTGATGCCAAATCAGCCATGACACTTATGGTCACCTATCCAAAACTCAGTAGACACGATGGTGATCCGCTCTGTGACACGCAAGGCTTTCGAAGTGTTGTAGGTGCCCTTAAATATCTGTGCCATACACGTCCTGATCTCTCCTTTGCTGTCAACAAGGTGTCACAATAAATGCAATCCCCTACGCAAGTTCATTGGCAGACAGGCCAAAGGATTCTTCGATATCTCAAAGGCACAATCGACTTTGGTCTTTGGTTTGAAGTGCAGCAACCTGATTCTATGTTACTCACTGCCTTCTCTGATGCTGACTGGGGTAGTGATGTTGACGATAGACGTTCTACCTCTGGCCATTGTGTACTACTTGGCAGTCATCTTATATCTTGGTGTGCTTGTAAACAAAAGGCAGTCTCTAGATCCACAGCTGAATCAGAGTATCATAGCCTTGCAGACACCTCTTCTGAATTAATTTGGGTGCAGTCTGTTCTACGTGACATGGGCCTTTCTCTTCCTGATATCCCAAAGATTTGGTGCGATAACACAAGCACTGTGTCCATGGCGGCCAATCCTATTCTCCATGCCAAGACCAAACATGTCGATCTTGATCTTCATTTTGTACGAGAGAAGGTCACTGCAGGCTCCTTGCAAGTTAACTATGTTCCAGCTCGCTGCCAACTTGCAGATATTTTCACCAAACCCTCTGCAGTACAACACTTTGAAACACTCAGGCGACAACTTAATGTTCTCGACTTGTCTCAGCTTGGAAAAGAAAAAAGAAGCAGAGGAAATGTTGAAGAATGAACTGCTGAAGAATGATCCATAGCTGGCAACAGCTTGTGAAAGTGGTTATTGTAAAACAAACTTTTGGAGGGAAAAAGTTTGTTATTCTTTTCCCTGTAATTAGGTCAAAAATCTGTTACTCCTCTTGTATAGAGTGGTCACTCACTGAATGAGAAAATCATCCTTTTCCCTTCTTCCTTGCTTAGCAAACGTTATACCCTAGTTGTAAGTTTCACACGTTGATCTTGGAAAGTTTCGTCATCCGAAGCGGACCCCTGTAACCCCCTCGTCCCGGTCTGGCCGGATGACCGGTCCGAGTAGGCCACACGGGGAAAACCGAAGCAAAACCCGTTAAGGTTCCCCCTCGGTTAGCAACCCTAAAAATTTCTTTTTAATTTAATCTTCTCTAAAGGCACATTTAAATCCTATATGATCACAACAGCGGAATAATTTGAGGAAGACAAGCATCTGGACACAAAACGGCAATTAAATAGTCCAATTTTAATTCATTAGGCAGGCCGTTTCGAAACACCTTTGAGACGTATCGAAACGCCTTGACTTGGTTAACTGCCTCAAGTCCACACGAGGAGGCCGTATCGGAATGGAGGTCAACCGTTTCGAAACACCCTCAACGGTCAACTTCTCGTGGTCAATGAGATATTGACCATTCCGAAACCCCTAGACTCGTTTCGAAACCCCTTCATATCGTCAATTTCTCAGATTTCCAGTAGCCAAAGTGTTCCAAAACTCGTTTCGGAATAGGGGTTCACAGTGGCCAAACCGTATCGAAACGAGTTCCGATACGGGGTCCCTGAAGCCTTACTCGTTCCGAAACGACTCAGCCCGTTTCGAAACACTGGTTGTCTGCAATTATCAAAAGCCAACTTTAAACAATTCCCAACCACACCAAAGGCCCGAAATGACCCCAAGAAGCACTCAACACTTACAAGCATGAACTAGAGGCATGAATCCTATGGCAATACATGCTCAAACACACAAGGCATAAGATGAGACTTCCATTCATGGCATTTACACAAAAGGCAAGATTTGCATATAAAGGGCATGCTTAGGAACTCAAAAGCCAAATGGCACAATTCATCACATGAGGGTTTACATGCCAACCAAAAGCAATTTAAACATCCTAAGGCATGACCATCTAACACCAACATTCGTCAAAGCTTAGCATGGTTACAAATCCAACAAAAACATAAATACCAACAACCTTACCTCGGTGGGATTACACTCATCACCGGACCTTGCATGGGTGGGATTCCACTCATCACCACATGCCCTACAGATGGGATTCCACTCATCATCACATAGAATATAAATAAATTTCCGGTGGAATATTACATCACCGTACACCTCCTTGATGACTCAACGCCATCAAAGCCACGTACGTTTTGACACAATTGTGTGCACACTAATCCTAATGATCGATCATTTACACCCGGTAAGTTAATTAGTGCCAATTTCTTTAACCACATCACACATCCACCATTTATATCGCATACTCATCACATATACATACCAAGGTACACACATACAAATCAATCCACATTTCACAAGGACAAATAGGCAATGGCATAACATTCATCAACAGGAAATCAAGGAGTTAAACTACCAATTTAACTCCCACCTAGGAATGGCCTACCAAGCTCATTCCCACACATCCACTACACACACTTGAACCAACTTTAAAACAATTTAAAGTTTTACTCACCACCCTTCCTTGGCAACCCAACCAAGCAAGCAAGCCTCCTAAATGCCCAGATTCGATCCCGATGCTTCTTCGATGTCTCCTCTTGTTTCTAGTCAATCAAAACACAACCATTACTCACAAATCAATGCTAAATTCCAGTCACCAACTCCAACCCATAAGTACAAGTCAAACCTCAACAATTTCCAACCCAAACAATCACCAAACTCCCCATTTTCGAGCTCCATTAAAACCCAGCTGAAAACCATGATTTCAACCACCCAAATGACATCTAAATGGTCCCAAAACACCTTCCTAACATCCCTAAACCATCAGCCCTTCAACCCAAGCCTAAAACACTCCAAAAATCCCATTTTTGACACCTCAAAAATGGCCACAAGGACCCACTTCGGGTTTTCACCCAAAATCACCCATTTTAACATATTATGTGTATTTTAAGGAGACTAAACCAAAACCCAACTTAATAAATCGAAATCAATTGGAAAACCCCTTAAAAATTCAAATTTTCTTTAAACTTGAAATTTAAAAAGATGGTAGTTTTCAATTTCAAGACTAGGTAAATGTAGAGGATGAAGAGGAGAGTTCAAATGTGTGATTACCTTCAAAAACGCCCTTGAATTGATGAAGAAATTTGATGGAATAGTAAATTTGGGGTTTGGGTGGGTTTAGGGTGGTTTTCACGTTGGAAGAGATGGGGAAGACAACTTTTTCCCTTTTTTTGTTCTTTTAACTTCAAAAAGGTGGTCTACTTTTTAAATTGTTTTGGCTAAATTACCAAAATGATCTCTCCTTTTTATTTAAAAGCTCAATTGGCTCAAGCCAAGGTCAATTTGATTAAAATTATTTTCACCGACTCGGACCAACTAACCCGACTAACTCCTAACCCCAAAACGCGGGTGTTACAACCCCCATATGGTACCAATGGTGCAAACTAGTTTAGAACCTAAAATGATCCATAAACTGTTAGGAACACTTGTCTTGGACAAACCGTTGACTTCCATGGACTAATAATAAGCTGTGTGTTTTTGTAAGAGAATTCTTGAAAGATAATGACAATGTTAATCTATTACATGGTCATGGGGTATAAAACATGTTGTGTCTTTGCTTAATTATGGTTGTCTCAATTAATGTTCCTTTTTGAAAATTATACTTGCCTTATGTAACAGGCCAAAGAGCAATAACACTATGGTTATGGATGAAATGAGACCTTAACTTAATCAAAAACTAATTCGAATTAATCTGAATTTGTTATGATGATCAATCGATGGAGTGTGGCCAAGAGAGGGTGAATTGACAATTTTAAAAATGAAAGGGAGCAAATTGAAAGATATAAAATTGAGACAAGAGATTTATAGTGGTTCAACCTTGTAACAAGGTCTACATCCAATACCTTAGTTTTCCACTAAAAATTTTCCCAAATTCACTAAGAATTTCTTCCATTTTTCTAGGCTCAAGAGGAAACCTTTACACTATCGAAACTTTCTATCTCAAAGCTTTGATAAATCGCTATTTTACAAGAAAAGAAATAGAAAATTGAGAAGTCCTTTCAAAGGTAAATGTTTGTCAAATAATAAAGCCCATTCAAACCCAAAACTTGAATTAAAAGATTACAAATATGCACTCTCCAGTGGGTTACAAGAATTTGACTCTAAAAGCTCAAAGATGGTTGAATTTGTGCTTGAATGCTTAAGACTTGTTAAATAGTTGTTGTTGTAGCTTTGGAGACTTGTTTATATACCCCTCATTGATTTCTAACTGTTTGAGTGGTTGGGATATTGAATAGAGCCGTTGGGCTGCATTTTTCCTGCAATAAATATTGTCTGCCAACCATCGGTATCGGGACACAGACTGTTATAACGGTACCTGCCAAAAGAAGAAAGAGTCATTGTACAAAGGAGTATCGATACACGAGATGGCATATCGGTACGGAGAGTGTATTTTTATAAATAGGTATCAGTACGAGCTAAGCCATATCGATACCGGTTTTGCTCACTAGAAAGTTGAGAATGAAAAATTGTATCGGTACACCTAAGGACGTATCAGTATGGTATAAATAATTTTTAAAGTTGTAATTCCAATAAACTAACAAGGGAAACAGTCTAAAATTAATTGTAAAGATTTACAAAATCTAAATACCTCGTATCGATACAGGTGAAGTTGTACCGATACTCAAAGGTCATTTGGTTCCCAGGTATGAATGACGTATCGATTCAGCTACATTCTTATCGGTTCCTAATAGCCATTAAGTATAAATTGTTTTTTCAGTAGCTAAATCTGAATCGATACGGCTAAGGGCGTATCGATACTCCTGGACCAAAATTGGCTATTTGAGTACAAAAACACTTAGAAAATATTTTGGTTTTAGTTTTTGACTTAGAAACAATTTTATGTTTGAATCCTTGTCGTTTTGTGATTCTTTTTTAGTACTTAAAAATTTATCCAATTTTACAAATTAGTCAATGAAATCCTTGTTATATCGAAATCAAATATTAGTTTTATAATCTCCCAGTTTTGATATAACAAAACCAAAGTAAATTTTTAAGTAAACTAGAAAAATACCCTCTTTCTTTAAGGCTAAAAGATAGTTTTATTTTGAAAATCTTTTAAAATTTAATCTCAATTCTTCTCCCTTTTTGTTAGATCAAAATCAATAGGGTAAATAAAGCAAGATATAAAACAATAAATAACTCCAAGCATGAAGGAAACAACATAGATATTATAAATTCAAAACATAAGGTTCAAAACAAAATAATAATTGAACATAAACTTAAAAACATAATCCTAAAGCATAAAACTCAAAGCATAAAGTCATAGAAATTCAAAAACATAAGAACATAAGTGCATAAAACTCAAATCCGAATATGTTATGATATGGATGAGATACAAAAGCCTAAGAATCATCTTCATTCTCATCTCCATCCTCTTCATCATCTTCCATAGCATCATTACCAAGTGAATGTCCATGCCATTCGTCGTGAAACACGGTGAGAGTCATATCTATCGAAGCTTGACGAGTCTCAATAGAAGTGACTCTAGCTTCCTAGGATACCAAACGAGTATCAAGCGATGTAAAGCCGAAAGTCATACTCGTATCCAAAGAAGAAAACTTCCCATCAAGATAAGCCATAAGAGCATCAAAGAAAGGTGAAAGTGGAGCAACTAGAGCAATTGGATCAACAGGAACATTCTCCACGTGCTTTGGCTGAACATCACCGGGAAGATCCGCAATACAAATCCATTCTCGTTTGTAGATAGTGAACTTTTCTCGGCGGAGTGAATGATCATCGATGGGATCGATGAGAGGTAAAACAAGGTCATAAGAGCAACCAATCATGATCTTGTGGAACATGTAGCTCAAGGTGGTGCCATAGGTGAAAGATGTCACAAGAGAGGTATGGCGATTTTGCACAAGGTAGACTATCTCAGCAAACATAATCTGAGCTAGGGTTAGGACGCTTACTCTCACAAAAACAATGGATCTAAAAATCATCGACTTGACGAATCGATGACCATTTACCACCAGATGGTCTAAACCACCAAGTGATAAGAAAGTGAAGGAAGCAATCATGAGCATTAAGTACGGTCACGAAGCCACTTTCAGTATGTCCCAAAGAATCCTCATCATCTAATCTCACATCCTTTAAACCCAAAAGATTAGATGTAGAAGAAGAGTCAAGTTGAAATTTTTGTCCCATAAGGCAAGACTCTATGGCTATAACTTCGGTTTTAGCAGGGTTTAAAATACACATGGCATTAGAGTAAAAAATAAGGACAATGTTTCGGTAAGGAATCTCGGATATGCTCAAAAAGCCCATGAACTTCCATTGAGTTAATAAATCAAGATAGAGAAAGTGAAATTCATCGGAAGTCATGAAAGGGATAGAAACAACACGCTCACGAAAATTTTTGAAATTTTGGTAATGTTAAAAACGGTCCATGGCATGAGGACATTGAGGTTCATTAAAACATAGTTGAAACATATTGCTCAAGTTAGGTTTTGTACCATTATTTTTAGGTTTGGGATTTGAATTTAAAGAATTAGACCTGATCTCTTTTCTCGCTCTTTTCTTATGACCCATGGTAAAAACCTTAGAAAGAAATCAAACCACAAAACAATGTATGCATAAACATCACACTCAATCCAATGATCAAAGTATTATGAAAAACTATATTGTATAGTTTAAAAACATATACAAGTATAAAAAAATTGGTGAAAGAAAAACTACGAAACAATGTAGAAAAATATATGAGTATAATTTTATATTCAAATAAAAAAAATTCAGTTTTGAAAGATTTTTTGTAAAATTTTTGAAACCCAGACTATTTACAATCTAAATATATGATTTTGATACACAAAAGCATGATAATTAAAAAGAAAAACAAATTTTAAAGAAAGTTGAGTTTTATACCTTGAATATGGATGAATGGATGAATGAGAGATGATGTTGCACAAACTTAATGATAAAGGCTTGGTTTGATGTTGAAAACTAAAAGCCCTAAAGAAATTTTGATGATTTGTGAGAAAAGCAAAGAGTTTGAAGGGTTTAAATAGATGAAAAATTGACCTAGGGTTTTAGAGAGAAAGTTGATTTTGAGTTAAATTAGGAAAACCTTGTTTTAATGCTCATTTAAGACTCTAGCGGCTACGCGTATCGTACACTAAAGTAGTATACCGATCCCTATTGCGTACCAGTACGGAATGTACCCATACCAATCCCTAACTTGTACCAGTGCATATTTACCTATACCAAAACTGCCTCATGATACCCGTATCGGTACATGATTCCCCGTATCGATACCCCTGAGCCAAAAATGTCTTTTTTTAGAACAAGTAGCTCAAAAATTCGAACTTGATTGAATTGACATGCATGTATATGATATGAGATCATCGTGTATAATCAAAAATAGATGCAAACTCCCATAGCAACATGAATAAATGCATATAGGAGCACAAACACAAAAGCCTGGAAATCAACCAAATTCAAGCAAGATTTAAACACTAAAAAGGGTCTAAGGTTCAAGAAAGGCTAGTAAGCCCCAACTCTCTCCTAAGAGAAAAAATGTTCTTTGTCTAATGGTTTGGTGAATATATCAGCTAGTTGGTTCAAGGTATCTACATATTCTAGAACTACATCATTTTTCAAGACATGATTTTGTTGAGTGGATCAATTTAATGTGATTTGGCCAAGAGAGGGGTGAATTGGCTATTTAAAATTTAAAAGAGCAAATAGGAAATTGAAAAATGGAGGACAAGGAAATTTATAGTAAGCTTCTAACAAGCTCTACATCCACTACCTTAGCTCTCGCTAAGGATTTTCAACAACTTTCACTAGATGTTCTTCCCCTTTTATAGGCTAAGGAGTTAACCTTTACAACTGGTCAATCTTTCTACCCAAAGATTAACCCAAAAGACTCTATTTACAAAGAAGAATTTGGCAAAAGAAAATATCTCTCTCAAGACTGAATATTTTGCCCAATTACAAACAAACACTCTCCCAAACTTGAACTAAAGATTGACAATAGGAATTTGAACAAGTTGGGTACAAGATTTGACTCTATTAAGCAAAAGGGTTTGGAATATAGCTTGGATGTTGCAAGAAGGTTCAATAGTTGTTATTGTAGCTTTTGAGGCTTGATTATATACCATTGCATTGATTTCAATCCGTCTGGTGGTTAAGATCATCAATTGAGCTGTTGGGCTTCATTTTCCCGAAATAAATGCACTTTTGCAACCTATGTATTGATACTCAAACAATTGTATTGATACCTGTCTTAAAACAGAAAGAGCCGTTGTGCACATTTAAAAGGGCATATCAGTACGCTATAAGGGCATATCAGTGCGGGTATAGTGTAAAAATAAGGGCATATCGATACTCTATGATCGTATCAATACGAATTTTGCTCACTGGAATCCTGAGAAAAACTTTGTAAAAAGTGTATCAATACACTATAAGGGCGTATCGATTGGGTCTAACGACTGTTTGATTTTTGCTGAAATTATAACTGACAAGCAACGATCAAAAACTTTAAATGCAAAGATTTATCAAATCAGATCAAACCGTATCAATACGGGGACTTACTATATCGGTACATTATGCCTTAAAGTTAAGCCCAAGTAAAATACCGTATCGATACAGGTAAAATCATATCGGTATGCTTTTGTTGATTAAAATTCCAGAACCTAAAAATTGTATCGATACGGCTACAGCGTATCGATACGCCTTGGCATATAAACAGATTTTGGGCTATTAACACTTAGAATTTTTTTTCTTGAAACAATTTATTTGACTTAGATATATTTTGGTTCAAGTTTGCTTGTCAATTTCTGAGACTTTGAAATACTTAAAAATTTATTTATTTTTACAAATAGGTCATTAGACACTTTGTTATATCAAAATCAAATTAGGTTTTACAATCTCCCCCTTTTTGATATAACAAAACAAAGTAAATTTTTAAGTGTTTTGAAAACTTTGGTTTACTTCCCTTAATTTAAGATTGGTTTTCAAAGATTTGTAAAAATTAATGTTTTACACTTCTCCCCTTTTTGTTAAATCAAAATCAATGCAAACATTCTAGAATATAGACAAGATATAGCAATGAAGTACAAAGCATAATTAAAGCAACATAATAGCATTAAAATTCAAAATGAAATCCAAAGCAATAATAGTTCAAAGTAATTTCAAACTTAAATCCAAACTTAATCCTAAAAACAAAAGCAAAGTATAGGGTTTCTAACATAAAGGTGCATGAAAATGAAATCCTAATATGATATGTAATGAGATGATATGCTCAAAAACTACCCGGTCCCATCGTCTTCATCCTCGTCCTTTTCGTCTTCATCATCAATGTTGGCTTGAGATTGCTGAGTTTGGTTAAGCAAGCACCATGGAAGGCGGTGAGAGAGACATTCATGGAAGTTCATTGTTGTTTAATGGCCTTGACTCGATCCTCCAAAGATGTGAAACTAGTATCAATGGCAGAAAATCCGGCATCCATGTTATTCCCTAAGGTGGTGAATTTCTCATTGAGATACGCCACGAGTCCATCCATGGAAGTTTGAGCTTGTGGACTTTTGGACCTTGAGAAGCTACCGGAGGCAGTTGATCTTCTTGAGGAGGAAGGAGAGCAACACGAACCCACTCATAATTAATGTACTCAAAGTGAGCACGAGTAAGAGAGTGTTCGTCAATGGGCTTGCCTAGAGGCTCGATGACATTATGGGAACAATGGATCTTTAAGGAATGAAACAAGAAGCTCAACGTCGTGCCATAGAAAAGTGACTTGACTTGATCGATGTGACGGTGTTGGACAAGATAAACCAAGTCGGCAAACATAATTTGGAAAAGATTTGGGCGCTTACCCTCACGAAAACAACAAAGCCAAAACGTATCAACTTGGTGAATGGTAGAGAATTTCCCACCGGAAGGGTGAATCACCAAGAGATGATGAGATGGAGGATACAGTCATAAGTGTCAAGGATGATGACGAAGCTAAGTTGAGAGTGCCCCAAGGAGTGTTCATCATCAATTCCCAAGTTTTCAAACCCAAAAACATTGCATAAAACCGTTTGATCAATTTGAAGCTTTTTGCCCATAAGATAGGAGTCAATGGCAATAACACTCTCTCTAGCTTGGTCATGGACACATCGGGCATTAGCAAAGAAAATCAAAACAAGGTTTCTGTACATAATTGGGGGTACACTTAAAAAAGGTAAAAGCTTCCATTGTTGTAACAACCCAAGATATTTGAACTTAAACCGTTTGGAGTTTAGAAAAGGGATTGAAACAACTCATTCATCCCGGATTGGAAAGGCTTGGTATTGTTTATAATGGGCCATAGCCGAGGGGGTTAGAAAACTATTTTGAAGAATAATACCAAGGTTCAGTTTAGTAATACCCTCATTATCCAAAGTGGTATTGGATGAACTAGAAGCCAAATCTTTCCTTTGTCTCTTTTTCGGTGCCATAATATCGTTAAAAACATCAAAACCATTCGAAAACAATGTATGCAATTATCATCACATTCGATCCAAAAGTCATTCCAATAATTCAAGGTATTGAGAGAAAAAAACTATATTTTGTACATTAAAATCATATACAAGTATAAGTATGAATTTTAGTAAAATAGTTTTGAAAAATAGTATACTAAAATATACGATATATTTATATATTCGAAACAAAAAATTAGATTTTAAAGATTTTTTGCAAAAAAAAAAAAACTTCAAAACCATACTACAAGTATATGTTCTATACAAAAATTGAATAAAAACAAAAAAGAAATTTAAACGAAAATTAAAAATAAAAGAAAAAGGGTTTTATACCTTGGGATGGGAAATTAGATGAATGAAGGATGATTAATGCACCAAATTTCTTGCAAAGCCTTAGCCTTGATGTGTACATTGAAAACCTTCAAAATATTTTAGGTTTTTGGTGTGAAAAATCAAGAGATTTGAGGAGTTTATATAGGGATTTTTGACTAGGGTTTGAAAGAAAAAGGAAAAAGAGTTTAAATTAAAGTAAACCACTCTTTTAATGCCCATTTAAAGCTCCAGCGGCTTACCGTATCGATATGCTGATGTGGCATATCGATCCATTGTATCAGTACGTTTTTCATACTTTATCAATACCCGTGAGCATATCGATACAGTTAAAACTGTATCGACGCCGATTAAGCAACCCGTATCGATACGCGATGACCTGTATCGATACTCTTTTACCATAAATGCATTTTTGAGCTGACTTGAGTTCAAAATTTGGATTTTAAACGTCCCTAAATGCATGTGTATGATGAATGAGCAGCATTTATGAACTAAAACAGATACATACTCCCCCTAGAAACAAGCATAGATGCTTCAAGAGGCGAAAACATATAAGCATGATCATCAATCAAGTTCAAGCAAATTTTGACATTTAAGAGCTCTAAAAAGGTCAAGATAGACTAGTTAGACCTAACTCTCTCCTAAGAGTCAAAAAACGCTCTTCGTGGCTTTGTAAAGATATCCGCTAGTTGGTTTGAGGTATCAACATATTCTAGAACTACATCATTTTTAAGGACATGATCCCTAATGAAATGATGTTTTATTTCTATGTGCTTGGTTCTAGAATGTTGGATGGGATTCTTAGTGAGACATATGACACTAGTGTTGTCACACTTAAGGGGTATGGTACCTACATCAATTTCATAGTCTAGAAGTTGTTGCTTCATCTAAAGGACTTGAGCACAAAAACTTCCGGCCAATATGTATTCCGCTTTGGTGGTAGATAAGGCTATACTATTTTGTTTCTTAGAGAACCAAGATATGAGCATACTACCTAGGAATTGGCAAGTGCCAGTGTACTTTTCTATCTATCTTACAACCCCCATAATCTGCATCGGAATAAGCATGTAAGCTAAAGGAAGAGTCTCTAGGATACTAAAGGCCTAAACAAGGTGTGTCTCTAAGGTATATAAAGATTCTCTTAATTTATACAATATGTGATTCTCTAAGACTAGCTTGAAACCTAGCACAAAAGAAAACAATAAACATGATATCAGATCTACTTGCGGTAAGGTAAAGCAAAGATCCAATCATAGAACGATAAAGCTTAGAATCAACACACTTACCTCCTTCATCCTTGTCAAGCTTAATTGATGAGCTCATTGGAGAGGCTTGAGGCTTCACATTCTCCAAGCCAAACTTCTTGAACAAGTTCTTGATGTACTTAACTTGATTGATGAAGATGACATCCTTCATTTGCTTGATTTGGAGCCCCAAGAAAAATGAAAGCTCCCCCATCACGCTCATCTCAAACTCACCTTGGATCATCTTAGAAAATTCTTGGCAATAAAAGTCATTAGTAGAACCAAATATAATATCATCAACATAAATTTGAACTACTAATATGTCATTGTCATTTCTTTTAATGAAAAGTGTAGTATCCACTTTGCCTTTTGCAAAACCTTTTTCAACCAAAAAGTTTGAAAGACTTTCATATCAAGCTCTATGAGCTTGGTTCAAACCATATAAAGCTTTTTTTAATTTGAAAACATGGTTTAGAAAAATTGGATCTTCGAAACCCGGTGGTTGTTCTACATACACTTCTTCATTAATAAAACCATTTAAAAATGCACTTTTGACATCCATTTGAAAAAGCTTGAAATCATGATAACATGCAAATGCAAGAAGCATCCTAATTGCTTCCATTCTAGCTACGGGTGCATATGTTTCATCAAAATCAATTACCTCTTCTTTAGTTCCTATTGTGGATTTATTACTAGGCTTATCAACTAAAGTCCATACTTTACTTCTCTCAAATTGATTAAACTCTTCTTCCATGGCCAATATCCAAAAATCATCTTTTAATGTTTCTTTGATATTTTTAGGCTCAATGCATGAAATAAATGCAACATGGTTCATTAATTTAAGAGAAGATCGAGTAGTTACCCCCTCAGATAGATCACCCATGATTTCACCACCCTTAACATAGTTGAGTTACCTTGGGCAGCTCAATTCCTTTTCCTCAATTGTCATATCCTTTAAAGCTTCAATGGGAGGATCTTGTGCTTCTTCCTTGGTTGGAGCCTCATGCACCTTTGATGGTTGCTCACCACTAATGACTTCAATGATCCCTACATCATCATCATCAAAAGAATTCTTCCTTGGAAGGAGGTTATCATCGAAAACCACATGAATAGACTCTTCTACAACTAAGGTTCTTTTGTTAAACACTTGATAAGCTTTAGAATTTAAAGAGTAACCAATAAAAATTGCTTCATTACTTTTTGCATCAAATTTACCCAAGTTATCTTTTCTATTGTTTAGAACAAAACACTTACATCCAAAGGATGAAAATAGCTAATGTTAGGCTTCTTTGATTTTAAAATCTCATAAGGAGTTTTCTTTAAAATTGGCCTAATCATTACTCGATATATAATATAACAAGCGATGTTTGTAGCTTCCGCCCAAAAATACTTAGGTAAATTATTTTCACAAAGCATGGTTCTAGCCATTTCTTCTCAAGTTTGATTTTTCCTCTCAACTACCCCATTTTGTTGGGGAGTGTGAGGTGTGGAAAATTTGTGGCTAATACAATTTGAGTTACAAATATTTTCAAAACCTAGATTTTGAAATTCTATTCCATGGTCACTCCTAATATGAGTTATGTTTTGACCAATGTCATTTTGAATAACTTTTGAAAATGTGATGAATTTTTTTAAAGCCTCATCTTTTGTACTTAAAAAGAGAACCCAAGTATATCTAGAGAAGTCATCAACAAGAACATATGCATATGATTTTCCACCTAAGCTAATAGTTCTAATAAGCCCAAAGAGATCCATATGGATTAATTGTAAAACCCTGCTAATAGAAACAACATTAATGGATTTAAATGAGGCACATTTTTGTTTACCCTTGGCACAAGCATCACAAATTTTGTCTAATGAGAATTTTAGCTTAGGTAAACCTCTAACTAGATTTTGGGAAACTAATTTTCTAAAACACTTATGCTAGCATACCCTAGTTTTCTATGCAACAACCATGCATCATTTTCATCACTAGCAACCAAACATGCATGGGATGTATGTATGTCTTCTAGATGCACCATATAAATGTTACCTATGAGATGACCAATGAGCATTACTTCATTTGTTTTAATGTTCACAATTTTACACTCATTAACATCAAAAAGAATATTAAACCCTTTATCGCACAATTGACTAATGCTCAACAAGTTATGCTTAAGACCATTAACAAATAAGACATCTTCAATGAGAATAGATGTGAGATTACCAATAGAGTAAATACCCTCAATGTGACCTTTGGAGTTGTCACCAAATGTTACTACTCCACCACTCTTTGGCTTGAGCTCCATGAATCTACTCTTGTCGTCGGTCATATGTCTTGAGCATCCACTATCAAGGTACCAAGTGTTTTAACTTGAAGCTTTGGCCTTGTAGCAATTATCGCCCTACAAACAAAGATTGGTTCTTGATTTTCGGTACCCAAACCATCTTGGGTCCATGTGAGTTAGCTCTCAAATACTTGGTTCCCTTAGGAATCCAAGAAGAAATAGCATGAATATTATTACAAGCTACAAGTTCCTTAGGAACCCATACACTCCTAATTCTTTTAGCTCTATAATGCTTTTGAGAGCTTCTTTGTTTGTAGCCCTTAAAGTTCCTCTTCATATAGTTGGGTTTTGAAGAACTTTTTTTTAAATTTGGTTTCCCAACTACATTTAGAGAAGCTTTAAGTTCATTCACCACATTGTGGTGATCATCATGAACTTTGGAGAGAAGATTGTTTAAATCAACATTTTCATCTTGAAAATATTTTAAATCATCTTTTAAAACTGAAATCTTCTCTTCAAGTTTCCAAATGATTTTGGATAAAGAATCATTTTTGAATTTTAAATCTGAAATGAACTTTTTTGTTTTTCAAAACCGATTCTTTATATTTTTAACCAATTCGTCATAAAACTCTTGTAGCTCATCATAAGCTTCTTGAAGCTCATCAAATGTAAAACCAAAGCTAGACGAGTTGAGGTTTACCTTAGGATCGTCATCAATGGCCATGAGGCAAAGATTTGCTACTTCATGCTCCTCTCCATTGGATGATGATTCCTCATCGCTCCAAGTAGCAACATGGGCCTTTTGCTTCTTCTTCTTATCGAACCCCTTCTTCTTGAGTTGAGGGAAATTCGATCAAATGTGGCCCGGTTTCTTGCACTCATATCAAATGAGTTTATCTTTTTCTTCTTCTTTGATCTTGTTCTTGAAGTCTCTTCTTCTTTGGAACTTCCTTCCCTAGTTGGACTTCACTAACCGAGAGAATCTTTTGGCTATCATAGCCAATTCTTCAAATTCATCTTCTTCACTTGAATTGCTCTCCTCTTGTGGTAATGAGGCTTTGAGAGCAATCCCTTGTTTCTTCTTTTCCATCTCTAGCTTCTCTACTCTTCTTTCTTCTCTTCTCTTCTCTTTTCTTCTTCCCTTCCTTTCTTTATGATCTCATGAGTAAGGAGAGATCCTACCAACTCATCAAGCTTCAACATCTTCAAGTTCTTCGCCTTGATGATTGCGATTCTCTTCCCATCCCGTGATTCGGGAAGAGAGTAGAGTAGCTTTCGGACAAGCTTGTCTTCAAGAATGATCTCACCGAAGCCCTTGAGACCATTTATGATCACCAAGAACCGATCAAGCATTTTGGAGATGCTCTCATCCGGTTCCATCTTGAAGTTCTCATAGCTTAAGTTGAGGATCCCAATCTTGTTCGCCTTCACGTTGTTGGTCCCTTCGTATGTGATCTCTAACTTGTCCCACACCTCTTTTGCACTTGTGTACAATGACATTTTGGCATACTTGTTGGGTCTGAGTGCACAAAATAGAATGGGAAGAGCCTTGTCATTGACTTGGAGTCTTCTCCAATCTTCATCGGTCATCTCCACCTTGGACTTTGGAACAAGTGCCCCTTCATTTTTTCTTTTTATTGGAATTGTCGGTCCTTCTTCCACTACATCCCAAAGGACATAGTCGGTAGACGTGATGAAAAGCCTCATTCGGTTCTTCCAATAGGGATAGTTATCCCCATTGAAGAATGGTTGTTTAGTGATAGATTGAGACTCGAACAAGTTTGGCCCGAAGGTAGATGTCATGACTTTGATTGGATGATGATCAACAATCTTCTAGGATCTCTTCTTGTGGATGTTAAGCCTTCAAAGAGGTAGGCTCTAATACCAATTGTTGAGTGGATCAATTTAATGTGATTTGGCCAAGAGGGGGTGATTTGGCTATTTAAAATTTAAGGGAGCAAAAAAGAAATTGAAAAATAGAGGACAAGGTAATTTATAGTGGTTCAAGCTTCTAACAAGCTCTACATCCACTACCTAAGCTCCACTAAGGATTTTCAACAACTTTCACTATATGTTCTTTCTCTTTTCTAGGCTAAAGAGGTAACCTTTACAATTGGTCAATCTTTCTACCCAAAGATTGATCCCAAAGACTCTTACAAAGATTAATTTGGCAAAAGAAAATATATCTCTCAAGACTGAATATTTTGCCCAATTACAAACAAACACTCTCCCAAACTTTAACTAAAGATTGACAATAGGAATTACAACAAGTTGGGTACAAAAATATAGTTGTTGTTGTAGCTTTTGAGGCTTGTTTATATACCATTGCATTGATTTCTAGACGTTCTGGTGGTTGAGATCATCAATTGAACCGTTGAGCTTCATTTTTTCCACAATAAATGCACTTTTACAACCTACCGTTTCGGTACTCGAACAACCGTATCGATACCTGTCTCAAAACAAAAAGAGTCATTGTGCACATTTAAAAGGGTGTATCGATACGCTATAAGGGAGTATCGGTGCGAGTATAGTGTAAAAATAAGGGTGCATCGATACTCTGTGACCGTATCGATATGAATTTTGCTTAGTGGAATCCTGAAGAAAACTTTTTTAAAAAGTGTATCGATACGCTATATGGGCGTATCTATATGGTCTAATGACTGTTTGAATTTTACTGAAATTATAACTGACAAGCAACGGTCAAAAAATTTAAATGCAAATATTTATCGAATCATATCAAATTGTATTGATACGGGGACTTACCGTATCGGTACGCTATGCCTTAAAGTTAATCCCATGTAAAATGTCGTATCGGTACGGGTAAAATCGTATTGGTGTGCTTTTGTCGATTAAAATTCTAGAACCTCAAAACAATATCGATACGGCTACAACGTATCGATACGCCTTGGCATACAAACAAGTTTTGGGATACTAACACTTAGAAAAATTTTCTTGAAACAATTTATTTGACTTAGAAATATTTTGGTTCAAGTTTGCTTGTCAATTTGTGAGACTTTGAAATACTTAAAAATTTATTTACTTTTACAAATAGGTCCTTAGATACTTTGTTATATCAAAATCAAATTCGGTTTTACATATATCTAATGAAGTGATGTCTTATCTCTATGTGCTTGGTTCTAGAATGTAAGATGAGATTCTTAGTGAGACAAATGACACTAGTATTGTCACACTTTAAAGGGGTGATACCTACATCAATTTCATAATCTAAGAGTTGTTGCTTCATCCAAAGGACTTGAGCACAACTTCTGGCCGAAAAATACTCTACCTCGGCGGTAGATAATGATACACTATTTTCTTCTTAGATGAGCATACTACTTAGGAATTTGCAAGTATCGGAGGTACTCTTTCTATCTATATTACAACCTCCATAATTCACATTCGAATAAGCATGCAAACTAAAATAGAAATCTCTAGGATACCAAAGGACTAAGCAAGGGGTGTCTCTAAGGTATCTAAAGATTCTCTTAACAGCTTGTAGGTATTATTTTTGGGAAACGCCGGTACACCCCATGGCGCAGCGAAAAATTATCCGGCGAATTCCGCTAGTGATCTATGTACAAGGGAAAAATTCAGGGTGAGTAGGGATGAAATATTACCTTAATAAATCTGGTATCTTGATATCCTTAGGGAGTTAGGATAAACCAAATCGAATCTGAGTTATCACAATAGCGCTCCGACCTTTACACAGTCCACCCGAACGAAACGAACACTATTTTCTCTTCTATAACTGTTAGAGAGGTTTTCCGAAAAAGCATACTTTGGGTGCTAGATCATATGCCTTTATATAACATTAAAAAAACCTAACTCTAATTAAATTTGGATTCATTAAATATACAATATATTTAACCGAATATAATTAAATATGTAGAATCTAATTCTACTTTAATTTGAATTCATTAAATATACAATATATTTAATCGAATACAATTAAATATGTAGAATCTAATTCTACTTTAATTAGGTTTCTTTAGAATATATATATATATATATATATATATTAATAGTGTTTGATAGTAACAAGAATTATCTAATTATTAAAATATATATAAACGAGATTATCTATAATTACAATAATTATAATAATTTCGTCTTTAATAATTATTACGTGTACAACAAGTTTGTACACATGCTATCTAGTCGATATTTGTTCATTTCAATCATAAGGTGTGACCCTTGTAGGTTCATATAACGTTACTAGTAATATCTAGAACAATTCTAATATTACAAACAATTAGTGACATCTAGCAATACATCATTGCTACCTAAGTTACATAAAGTCGTGGTTTGACTTTACCTTTTTCCGTGATTAACTTGTTTTATGTATTACATCATTTTTCCTTATATCTAGATCGAACACAAGTCATGGATTAGTCAGACTTGTATAGTCCATCTAATATTTCTTGATATCTTGAGTAGACTATGATAAACGAATAACTATGATATCTCATGTCAATTTATTCGAGCATGGCCATGCATTTCCTAGTCTCACTCAATCAAGTGGCCTACGATATTACTCCTATTATATAAGAGGGACAAATCCTATCTTGATCAACTATATTTCGCTATATAGAGTGTGACATATCCAACATCAGTCTTTATAGTGTAGTCTATTACAACACAAGTTTGACTGCATCAAAATATGTCACCCTCGATATTGAAATAATGATGATCTCAAGTTTGAGGATCATACACTTAGTTATCACCATGAGCAATGTTGTGACTGTCACATAATAATCCAAGAAACATGCTCATAGCGGGTCAGTCTAATATGTCATTCTCTAACACATACTTTTGTATTGCTTTTGACATCTCTATGTCAAAAACAACACTTTGTTATCAACCAACTACATATTAGTCTTAATATATTATTGTTGTCCACGCCCACAATAATTCTCGACTAAGGACATTCAAGAATAACTATATTATTCTAAGGACTTTATTATAATTCAGTTTATTTATAGATGCACAGAATAAGACTGAAATAATAATAATGGTTTTATTAATAAACAAGATGAAATGAGTATGTCTTTTACAATCATCTCATGATTGGTCTTTGGGCATACTCCAACATGATTCTATAGGACTAGCTTGAAATCTAGCACACAAGCAAACACTAAACATTATATCTGATCTACTTGCAGTAAGATAAAGCAAAGATCCTATCATTGATCTATAAAGCTTTAAATTAACATGTTTACCCCATTCATCTTTGTCAAGCTTTGTAGAAGAGCTCATTGGTGTGGCTTGAGGTTTCACATTCTCCAAGCCAAACTTCTTAAGCATATCCTTGATGTACTTAGCTTGATTGATGAAGATGTCATTCGTCCTTTGTTTAATTTGGGGTCCCAAAAAGAATAAGAGCTCCTCCATCATGCTCATTTCAAACTCATCTTGCATTAACTTAGCAAACCCTTGACAAAACAACTCATTAGTAGTGTAATATCCTAAACATTGGTCTAGGAGTGTAATTCATTGGGACCATAAGTTAAATTGCAGTAAAAATGAAATCTTTTAGACTTATCAAGTGTATTAGGATCAAATTTGAAACAAATGAAATGTGAATCACTATTTAGTAAAGGACTAAAATGAATGCCTTGAAAACCTACAAGGTTGCATGTTAAATGAATGATAGTGGGAAGGCATACACACTTGCCATGCCTTGGTTAAGGCAAGTGTTTTACGGTTGGAGGATCTCGGCAATTTGGAAGGATGATAAATCAAACTCTCATCCTCATCTTCTTCTTTTCTCTCAGTGATCGAAACCCATAGATGTGAGAGAGAGAGTGAAAGCTTGCTAAGAAAAAAATCATCGGTGAAGCTCCATCTTGGTTGATTTAAGATCTTATTCGAATAAGTTAAGGGTGAGGGTAAGAAAAATCTTCCAATTCCTTGAACTAAAGCTTAGATTCTAGATTACATGAGTGTTATGTTATTTCTAGATTTGCTAGAAAGGAATCAAGTTATTCTAAGCATTTCTTGAAGCATTCGAATGATATGTGAAATGAATATGCATGATGTATGTAAATGTATAACATGCTTGATATGTGAAATGAATATTCAAGCATGTTAGTTTGCTTATTAATGAACTCTAGGTTGATTAGGAAAATCAAATGTTTGAATAGATCATAACTTGTTGTGCAGTTGAATTTGAAGCTTGAAATCAGTTCCATTGCTTAGTAGTATCATTATTTGACTGTTTTGATGAATAAAATTGAGTGTTATACTATGAAAATAAAATGGGATTTTGGTTGATAATTTTAGGGACTATTTTATGGAATTAAAGAAGCAAAATTGGATTGTTTTGATATGAGAAAATGGGCAGTTTTATCTACTAAAACATGGGACTATTTTTTTTTAAAAAGAGAGAAGAATGAGGATTGTTTTGTGAAGTTTAAAGGATTGTTTATAAATTTAGGGACCGTTCTGTATGTATATAAATGTTTTGGGTATTATTTTGTTGTGTAAAATATGTATGCAAGTATAATGAATTAAATTGACATGAATATGAACACTAGAGGACTGTTTTAAGTATGTACATGTATGTAAATGAAATTTGGGGCTGTTTTGCATTGGTATAACGGTTAATGGAGTGTTTTGAGTAGTTAAAAATAGGGGAAATATTTAAGAATGTATATGTGGATTGTTTTGAATATATAAAAACATGTTAAGGATTGTTTTGTGCATGTAGTTGCATACTTATGAAATTGAAGTAGTTATGCCTATACTTGAACATTATTGGGTTGTTTGAGCACATATATATGTGTATATAGACATAAATGAGGTTGTTTTACTTATTAAGAACAAATAATGAACTGATTTGTGTAAAGGTTATATGCATACATGGGTATTATAGTTGTCTTGAAAGTGAATGAATGATAAGGACTATTCTAATGAATGAATGTATTCTTTGCTATATTTAGATCAAGAAGGGATTGAACAAGTAAAGACTAAAGTAGAGCAAGTCGTAAATAAACAAAAGAGGATTGTAACTCGGGAGCAACACTAGCTTGGATTAACTTGTGAGTGTAGTTTAAAGTCTCGGGATAGAGTGAAACTATCCCAAGCATCTTTATTTTACATTAATTGATTTGTCTTGTTATTAAAGTTAAAATTGAGCTAATTTGGCTAAACTTGGATACAAGGTAAGTACTTTATTAAAAAGTACTTTATGATATGAAAATTGATTGAAAGCATAATGTATGGTTAAATTATATATATATATAGGAGCTTAACATGATAAGAATTGAGCCTTGATTGAAATTACATGAATTTGAAGCTAAGCGCATTCTTGACTTTGATATGATAAGAAATGCTATTTGAATGCTTTGATAAGGAGCTAAGCTCATTCTTGACTCTGATATGATAAGGAATGTTATTAGAATGCTTTGATAAGGAGCTAAGCTCATTCTTGACTACGATATGATAAGAAATACTATTCGAATGCCATGGTAAGGAGCTAAGCTCATTCTTGATTTTGATATGATAAGAAATAAATGGAAAGCCTTGGTTTCGAGTCAGTCATATGTATAGATGGCATGCCATAGAGTCCATAGAGCTCATGTTGGGGTGGACTATGATCCTTATTTGGCGACAGCTGGAGGGAAGTGTTGTGGTCATTTGGCGATAGTAGGAGGCATTGATTGATACTATGAGTACCTTTTTGTTGGCGACAATTGGTTGGGGATTCGTGTACCTAGGCTATTACTTGATTTTGAAGGCTATGAAAAAGTTAAATAATGAAACTTACAACTAATTCAAGGATTAAATCTAATATCTCTCGTGTAAAAAATCTATGTCTACAATATGTTATGTTTACTATCTTATATGATAAGTATCATTTGATTATGACATGCTATGTTAGATACCTTGTTTGATAAGCAATAAACAAGTAACTTATGTACTGGAAGGATATGATAAAAGAAAACATGAAAGTCTAAGTATTAGAAAGATTTGAACCTTATAATAACTTGCATCTTAAGCAACATTACCTAAGGATCTTTGAACTTTCTTGTGAGTAAAGATATGTCAATTGTGAGTATGCCATGTGAATAAGCAAATGAGTATGCTCTCTTAATTAAATTGCTTGCTCGATTACTATAAAAATATGTAAATTCATGTCTTGTTCTATTGACTCTATATAGTAGGGTTATTGGCTTGATGGAAGTAGAATTTCATGGTTACTTGCTTAGCGTTGATAAGCACTATGGTTTGTCTTTTATTTAATTCTTATAGAAACATCTATTTTGATAAGTAAATTATGTTAAAAATAAGTCATGCTTGATAACTTATATATATATATATATACATGAAATGCCACACTTGAGAGATTTAAGAACTGTTTTAACTAAATTCAACTATGTCTTGGATTGTTTTGAATCTATAATATTATATACGAGATTTAAGGATTGTTTGATTAAAACCAACTATGTCTTGGACTGTTTAGGGTATTGCTTAAAACTGTTTTGAAGCAAAAACTGGATATTTTGGATTGTTTTGCAAATTTGGAAATACAAGGTTGCTTTATAAAGTTCCAAGGGACTTTTTTGAAGCAAAAACTAGATGTTTTGGACTGTTTTGAAAATCTGGAAATACAGGATTGTTTTATAAAGTTCAAGGGACTGTTTTGAAGCAAAAATTGTATGTTTTGGACTGATTTGCAAATCTGGAAATACAGGGTTGTCTTATAAAGTTCAAGGGACTATTTTGAAGCAAAAATTAGATGTATTGGACTGTTTTGTAAACTGGAAATTAAGGGGTTGTTTTGCTAAGATTATGGAATGATTTGTACATGCATGGACTGTTTTGAATCTATAATGATATATACGAGATTTAAGGACTGTTTTTACTGAATCCAACTATGTCTTGAACTGTTTTGAATCTATAATGTTATATACGAGAGTTAAGGATTGTTATTTATATATATATAATGAATTAATGATACTATGGATATTTTAAACAAAATATGTACAAGTGAAATAGGTTGCTTGAATCACGAGGCTGATAAAAAGAAACCAAGAAAGCTTATAAGCTAAATAATGAATCAGGGTATTGACTTATATAGTAAGTAATGTCTTTATTGAGTATCTATTTGGGGAAATAGATAAGTAAGTTTGAATACTTATAAGTATATGTATAAGCTATATTTGAATACCTAAAGTATATATATTGTCACGCCTAGTTCGAATCTAGGTGAAAGGATGGGTTTGTTCCATGCTTAGGTGCCTTAAGCTACATCACTAAGTAATTATACTTATTAATCATTTCTTTGTCTTTCAGGTTAAGTTCGTTTTGGTTAGCCTTGAGCCTGGACAAGATCATCAGAAGTCGAGATTGTATGTCTTGTATTTCCTTAAAGAACTCCTAGATGGTAGCACATAATCGTTGGGCTAGGCATAATGCATTTAATTACTTCTTTGATTATCACATGTGTATAAGTTTCATAAGTAACCATAGTTATTTGTAATGGCCTTTTTAGGTTTTTTGGTTATTTGTTTGCTAAGTTCTGTTTATTATGGTAATCGGTTAGTTGCTTGATAGATAAGCCATGCTAGGTATTTATATATTCAGTCGCCAGCTTGTTGAGTAAGATATAATAGTTATAGTGTTGGAATAAGTTAAGAAAATGAATAAAAATAAGGACACCTATGTGTTTCAAAAGAGATTAAAGGTTATAAGCAAATGCTTGTTATGCTAATAGAAGATTGAGTAAGTAGTCATGTTCATAAAAGTGGTCTATGCTTATCGAACCATCTTAGAGAGGTTGGTCCTTAGGTGGTTGTTGGATTGCTTGTTTGCTAGTATTTTCCATGTTTGACTTGTTTGGTCCTAATAAAGAATAATTGTAAAATCCTTGTTGGGTAAATGATTGTTGTAATAAACTAGTAATAATTCTATGAGATTAGATAATGTTTTAGTGTCTCCTAGTAATTGTTTCAGCCTTAAGGTAATGACCTATAGATCTTCGATGTTTTTTATGTGCTAATTCATAGAGATAAAATTGGAATAATAAAGATATAGTTAATAACTAATGGTTTGAAGATGTTGCACTAGCGAATGAATGGGATTAATCTAGTTGGCCTAATTTGTAATGAATCTTAGAAGATTACAATCGAAGTCTAAGCCACCTTTGTAATGAATGGTTAAATGTCTTTAATAAGTAAAAGATTTCGAATGTTGGTGAAATGAAAGACCTTAATTTGATGCTTGAGGAATAAGTTTATGGGTTGGTAATCCTGTAAGGAAACGTAAGATAGGGTTTAAATTTGTTACGAAAATTGAGTATTTGGAAGTTTGATCTTGTCTTTGTATCACTTTTGGTGTTCGAAATCAGGACCTACATGTGTTAAGTCATTCCTTGTTTGCATTGTAATAAGCTCTAATTAGGTTTACTCCTATACCAGGTTAGGGGTGTTACAAGTAGAACCAAATATAATATCATCAACATAAATTTGAACTAATAAGATGTATTTGCCTTTTCTTTTAATAAAACGTGTGGCATCCACATTTCCTTTGTCAAAACCTTTTTCAATCAAAAAAATTGACAATCTTTCATACCAAGCTCTAGGAGCTTGTTTTAAACCATATAAAGCTTTTGAAAGTTTAAAAACATGGTTTGGGTATTTTGGATCTTCAAAACCGGGTAGTTGCTCTACATACACTTCTTCATTTATAAAACCATTTTGAAAATCACTTTTCACATCCATTTGAAAAGATTTGAATTCATGATAACATGCAAATGCAAGAAACATCCTAATAGCTTCCATTCTAGCTACGGGTGCATAGGTTTCATCAAAACTGATTCCTTCTTCTTGAGTGTAACCTTGAGCAACAAGTCTAGCCTTATCTCTCACTATGTTACCACTCTCATCTAGTTTTCTTCTAAAAACACATTTAGTTCCTATGGTATATTTATTACTATGCCTATCAATCAATGTCCATATTTTACTTCTCTCAAATTGATTTAACTCTTCTTGCATGGTCAATATCCAATAATCATCATTTAATGATTCTTTGATATTTTTAGGTTGTATGCATATACCTCTTGTAATTCATCATAAGCTTCTTGAAGCTCATCAAATGAAAAATCAAAAGTAGATGAGTTAAAGGTTACCTTAGGATCCTCTTCTAGTGCCATGAGACAAAGGTTGGCCACTTTTTGCTCCTTTCATCGGATGATTCCTCATCACTCCAAGTAGCAACATGAGCCTTGAGTTTCTTCTTCCCAAAGCTCTTCCTCTTTAGTTGGGGATAATCGGTCTTGATGTGCCTTGATTTCTTGCACTTATAGTAAACTATTCGATCCTTCTCTTCCTCCTTTTTCTTGTTCTTGAAACCCCCTCTTCGATGGAACTTTGTTCCTCGGTTGGATTTCATGAACCGAGTGAACCTTTTGGCTAGCATAGCCATTTCTTCATCTTCCTCCTCACTAGAATCTATAACCCCCTATACTCGCCTATGCGTTACAACGGATCCTAGAAAGTTACATTAGGGTCACAAGAGCGACCCACAGTAAAAATACACAAAAAACATATTTCTTCAAAACACTTATTAAACTGTAAAATCAACTTTTGTTTAAAATACCATTTTAGGAAGTCATTTAAACACATAACAGAAATTTCAGAAAGTGCTTTACAAATACTATAATAAAACAATACATGACAAACATGCCCACTAACTATACGGTACCGTACTCCAAAGGCAACACCTAGACTACTCCGAACACTGTTGTCAACCATTATACCATGATATATTCTTTTAACCTGCGATGGTAAAAACAACGTAAGCTTGAAAAAGCTCAGTAATACAAAACTACCAAAAGATACTATAAGCTCATGCAGATATATGGTAGGCATAACATTTTCATAATGTTCCACCTAGTAACAGTCTCCATTTCTATTCTACTATTTCGAGGTTGCATCATACTCGAGAATAACAATATTTGTTCTTTATTCAAACATCGAGAATTTGACGGGAGTTATATAGGCTGGTAACATACAGAGGTGGAAATCAGAGAGTTTAGTGTCTAGTGTGTTCCAACAGTGCAGTGTTAATGCATGAAATGTAACAATGCAGTAAACATTTTTATTTCAAATACATTTGTTTCAAGTAGCAGTAAAGTTCATTTTAATTCTTTATTTACCCTCCAACCATACTCCAGTATTTAGTTTCCCCAGTGCGGTATCATGTACATGCATTAACCTGAGCCCATTGGGCATGGGTATCATCCTAAGGAATACCTTAGAATACGGGTGGCCCTTGCCGAAGCATAGGAACTGAAAACGGGCGGACCTAGCTGAAGCATAAGACCGAAAACGGGCGGCCCTAGTCGAAGCATAGGACCGAAAACGGGCGGACTTACCAGTCAGATCAGAACTGAGCCGATGGTAACTTCATATCATGTCCCAAGTACCCCAGTGAATCAGATCATCAATAGTTCATTAATCAATAACTGTATTTTTAGTAACACATTATCCATATAGCATGTTTGTCATATCGGGTGCACATGCATATACTAGAAATATAGTACGGTCATGCTTAATTTATAAAACATGTCATGTTCATGTGAGTTCAAGTATGTCAATCATGTGCACGTGATCGGTATTATAACATGTAAATCAGTATGAAAAAACAGTCGTGTAGCACACATGGAACACACTAGGTGGAATAGTTTATTTCCTTGGAGATACTTGGCATTTACAGAAGAGAACACATTAAACTTTTGACAATTGAACGGATTTATGAAACGAGACCCCTGCTAAAAGAAGGGTTTGTACTAACGATTCAAATCAGATATTCAGGAGATGATACATCAAGATCTTTGAGAGTTTTGGCATATCATGAGTGATTTAGCCATTTAAGCATGCAATGTCATTATGGTCATTTTGGTAATTTATACCAACAAGGCGTAACCAGTGGCTCAGAAATTCTATTTGCTCATCATGTTTCCAATCAGGCATTCAGAGATTTCTACGTCAAGATCTTTCACGATATCAGATACATTTGGGGCTATTTTGATTACTTTAGCCAACGAGGGCATTTTGGTCTTTTAGCTATTATGGGTGATTTTGTAATTTAGCCCAATAGTTATAAAATGACGATTTACAATATTTAAGATTTTCATAAGTTAATCGAGCCTCTAAAACCAATCAAACTAACATGTCCAAACCTTACAGTACTAACCAAACCTTCTGATGTATGCACTTCACAGGTATCATTTCCAAATATTGTTTGTATCGTATATCTGAAAGGTTGCCTTCATATTTCACCACAAGACTTGACACGGAGTAGTCAAACTAATACTCTGTGCGGAAAAACTTACATCCTTATATTAATATCAAGAGTGATTGACGTACATGAGTCATGCTTCAACCCTGAAATGCATTTCAGTCATTTTCAGCTTTATTGGCATTTCTAAAATTTTATCAAAGGCAATTTACTTATTCCAGTCAAGAGGGGTATTTCAGTCATTTTCAAGCTCAGGATATCCATCATTCCTGTCAATTGAACTATTTATAGTATTTCAATCATTTAAGTACTCGTGGGTGTTTCAGTCATTCAAGAAATTTTGGTACCTCCAACCACTTCATTCATTTCAGAAATCAAGGATTTATCCATCCTTCCAGTTAATTTGCAATCCTCGGTGTCCGATGATACTTCAACCTTTTTGGTCAATACGATCATTCTGATTAATTTAACCGTAACAGTATTTCCAATACTTTTAGTCATTACGATCAATTAAATATTTTGAGCTACTTGATTAATTCAGGGGTATGGATAGTTTCTCGTAAATCTATACTCGGATATTCATTCCAAATTCAAGGAAACCTAACACCTTACAATCTTGAAGGTTTAAATCTTGTTACCATAACTTTCCAAGTAGTTCGAGGATTTTAGATGATGTTTTACCATATCCAGTGTAGATTTCTAGATCGCTTCCAATTCCAAGGGTATTTTAGTCATTCTCATACATTAAGGGAATTTTCATAATTTCATATCCAAATATTTTTTATCATTTAATCATTTGACATTAATAATCGGGTTTGGAGATTAGTTTCCTTATTACTTAATTTATTGAACTCTAGATCCTGACATTTGTTAACTTCCTCGTTCGAGCATTGCGATCTTATCTAGGTTAACATGCTTAATTTCATATCTGGTTTGACTTAAGCAGAGTTAACAGTACTCTTCATCATATTCATGCATGCATTAATCGAATACCAACATGTTCATAAAACATACTAAAGGTAGTAGTGTATTACCTCGGCTTTGAGCTACCTCGATCGATCCATGATACTCCATTCAATCACTCACTTGAACTTGGATTTGACATCACTCGATAATATGGATACGTAGAAATGTGAATTGTATTAGAAACAGAACTTAAACGCGATAATCGAATTTATCCAAAAAGTCATACATTGAAAAATGGCTTACCACGTTTGAATTTGGAAAAACGAGTTACGCCAATGGATTTGGAACGTCGAGAAACCCCCAGATAGGGTCTCCAGAAAAAGTCAATTCTAGTCAAAAAGTCAACGATCAACGTCTCGATCAACGGCTCGGTCAAACGGCTCGGCGGCTCGGTCAAACGGTCAGACGGCTCGGCAGCTCGGTCAAACGATCAGACGGCTCGGCGGCTCGACCAACCGGCTCGGCTGAGACGACTCTAAGTGCCCAGAACGAAGCCCACTCGCGGCTGGCGGCGCGTGAGGCACGTGTGATGGTTGTGGACGTCCGTTGGCTACAAAAATTTACAGGCTGATAGTTTTTGCCTTCCGAACACGGTGGTGGCCTCGGATTTTCAAAATTCAAACTCAAAGTTTGAATATTGACCTTTCAAGTTTTCCGACGATACACATACATCCCCTCCAACGATGACTTCGATGATGATTTCGTTGGTACCGGTGAACTTGTCTCGACAAGATGAACGCAATGATGGTAGAGGTGTCGAAAATGGACGGTCGGATCTCGGTAGATCTGAGATTGAATCTCTACCAATTTCTTTCTTTCCCCAAAATTTAAAAAAAAAACAACCCATATCTGCCAACACGTTAACTTGGTAAATTTAATGTTCTTCAAAGAGAAAAGGTCAAATCACACTCTTTTGCCACTTAATTTTTGGGGAGTTCACACTTTTGTCTCCAAACTTTATTCCGTTTTCAAATTGGTCATCAATTCCTTATAAATCAAGCTTCCCAAACCTGAATTCATTCAATTAAGACCCAAAACTTATTATTTTAGAGAAAAAAAGGATTAAATCTCCCATAAATTCTTAAAATTTTACTAGCCCCATTTGCGATTGTTACAATTCTCCCCTCCTAAAAGAAAACTTCGTCCTCGAAATTTATCAGAGTCGGGGAAATGTAACACAACTATTTTATCTACTCTTGTACCGCAACTTATCCATCAGAGTATCCTTGTTTCTCGGGTTTCTCAAACGGTCACAGATCAATCTAGTAATTTCCTCAATTACTTGGGCTATCTTTAGACTCAAAGTCATCCCATCATACATCTCGAACCAATTAATCAGAATACAATAATGAATCCATATCGAACTTCATACGGTGTCAAGCAAACACTCGTCTCATAATTTTTATTATACACGATCTTAGTCAGGGATAAGTAACCTTTCCAACCGCCATAAAAGTCAATCATACGACCTTGAAGTACATCCTTCAGAATATGAATTACACTACTAGGTTAGCCATCAATTTACGAATGAGAAACTATACCTGAAATCCAACGAGTACTCAAGACCTTCAACAGAACCTCCTAGAGTCATGTTATAACATCAAATTTTAGTTTGGAATGATACATAACGATAAACCATGCCACATTTTCAGAGACAAATTCTTTTTTTAAGCCGATTGAACAAAAACAAGGTTTTAAACGGGTATCACTTACCTTTAGTAAAATTTTCAGACAATTGCTTCCTACGTGTACAATAGAGTCACCACAGAATTTACACATTTCGCCGTATTCACAAACACTTTTCTTTTAATTTCATACTACTTTTATCAAATTTCTATCAAGATATTCTCAAACATAAACATTATCATCGAATAGTCTTACATGCAATCCTATATCGATCATCTCACATAATCAAAACTTTATCCTCAACATGAATCATATCTTCAATTTAGAATGCATAATTCATCTCATATTCTTTATCCATATTTTAATCCATCAATTTAATTCAAAACACAGATGAACGATATAGACATTTCTTACTAGTACAGATCGATCTATGGAAGGCAGAATGCATGGAATCACTTAATTAAGAAAAAGAGATTCAACATCGGAGTTTCGGCTTAGAAGAGTACGGTTATGCTAGGGGCATGCATAAATCAGACACCCTATGAGTGACGATCGCCCGATCTACCCAGAATGACGCAACTCTAAGCTCTGATACCATTAAATGTAACCCCCTAGACCTGCCTATGCGTTACAACGGATCCTAAAAAGTTACATTAGGGTCACAAGAGCGACTGTTGAGTGGATCGAATGATCGATATGAACCAAGAGGGGGTGAATTGGATTTTTAAGGTTTAGGTGGTGGAAATTGCAAATTAAAAAGATAGACAAGGAATTTTAGAGTGGTTCAAGTTCCAAATGAACTCTACATCCACTACCTTAGCTTCACTAAGGATTTGCAACAATTCCACTAATTGCTCTTCCCCTTTTCTAGGCTAAGGAGGCAACCTTTACAATTTTCGGTTAAATTTTCTACCCAAAATTTAACCCAATCCTCACACAAAGATAACAAAGAGTTTGATGGCTAAGATAGTATCTCTCAATAAAAATTGTAGCCCAATTACAAGCACTCAACCCAATTGAAAAGGATAAGAATGAAAATTACAATTGGGGTTTCTAGACAATATGGGATTTTAGCACAAATGCTTGGATTTGATGTATGGATATTTGCTTTTTGGATCAATAGTTGTTGCTGGAGCTTTTAGAGGTCCATTTTATACCTTCTCATTGATTTCTAGCCGTTGTGGTTGTTGCATTCATCAATAGAGCCGTTGGAGGTGTTATCTCACCTCCATAAATGCAGTCTGCAACCACCCGTTTCGGAACGCGGGGACATGTTTCGAAACGGACCAAAATAGAAAGAGTCGTTGGGGTGCATTTAAGAGCCCGTTTCGAAATGTATTGAACTCGTTTCAAAACACTTTTGCTACTGTCAAGGGTCGTTTCGAAACAGCTTGAGCCCGTTTCGAAACACCCTAACGGTTTTTGAAAATTCAGTTAAAAACATTGCAACGATCTTAATTTTCAAATCAAAATGAATAACTGTTTCGAAACGCTTGAAGTCATTTCGATACGGGTTCATATGTTCTAAAGCCGTTTCGATACGCGTTTCGGAACAGGGGTTGACAGTGGTGAAATCGTTTCGAAACGCCTTAGGCCGTTTCAAAACAGGGACTTGAAAAACATTGTTCCGGCTTTAAAACACTTAGAAAACATTTGAAAACTTTGGCATATTCTTAAATCATATGGGGATGTTTGAGGACTTAAAAATTTGTTTTGACATTTTCAATTTAGTCCTTTGGTTATTTAGTTATATCAAAATTAAAATATCGATTTCACAATCTCCCCCTTTTTGATATAACAAAACCAAAGTTAGAATTTTTAAGAGTTTTGAAAATTTTGAGCATATTCTAACTCCCCCTTAATTTAAGATAGGTGTTTAAAGTTTTAAAAATATTTTAACTTTGAAATTCAAGTTTTAAAACTTAAAAACACTTTAAACATTTAAAACGAATTTTTGTTTTGGCTCTTAAATTTCTTCTCCCCTTTTTGTTAGATCAAAAATAATAAATAAGGCTCATAGAGAAGACAAAGGATTAGTACCAATAAGCATTAAGTAATAAGCAACAATAATATCAATTTATAAAATTAAAATATCCAAAGCATAAATCAACATTAAGTTTAAAATATAATCCCAAATAAGATCAAAAGCATAGGTTTTTAAAACATAATGAAACATAAAGATGCAAACTTAAACCTAAAATGCATAGATAATATGATATGATATGAATCCTAGGCCTCGTCACCACCATCATCATCATCCGAAGTCTCATCATCGCTCTTGACTTGAGAACGGTGAAACTTCGTCCATTGGCCATAAAGGGTAGAGAAGGACAAATCCAAGTTCGAGTGGGGAGTCTCAAGGGATAGGAGGCGATCCTCTACATTTTGCAAGCGAGTGTTGATGGTACCAAAACCCGAAGCTATGTTAGTATCCATAGCATTGAACCGCTCGGTAATGAGAGCCATAAGAGCTTCATTGTTTCCAACTTGAGCTTGCGGTTGAGGTTCAACGGGAGGAGGAGGAGGAGGTGTTTCTCTATCAACACGTTCCCAAACATTGTTCACATAGTGAAAACCGGACTTGCGAAGAGAGGACTCACCAATCTTGGACTTGCGAGGTTCCGGGGAGTCGTAGGTGCAATCGAGACCAATCGTGCTAAAGATGTGGCTTAAGATCGTGCCATAAGTAAAGGATTTCAAGCCATCGGTGTCAATAAGCTTAACATTATTAACCATCTCGGCAAATATGATCTTAGCAACATTAGGGCGCTCACCACGACGGAAACATTCAAGCCAAAAGTAATCAACTTGACGGATATGAGAGTATTTACCTCCGGAGGGGCGAAGGAACCATGATACCATCAAGTGAAGAAAACGATTGTGCGCATCCAAGGCAAGCACTGGACCGGTGTTAGTGCCAAAGTGACGTTCATTCTCAATTCCTACATTCTTAAGGGAAAAAGTGGACTACAAGAGAACAACATTAACAGTAAACTTTTTCCCTAACATAAAAGATTCAATTCCTACAACCTCAATATTTGTTTCATCATTAATAAGACGAGCATTGGAGTAAAAGATGAGTACCATATGTTTGTAGCGAATGTCCGGGATGCTCAACAAAGGAAGAAGATCCCATTCGCTCAAACGCTCGAGGTAACGGAAAAGGAATCTCTCGGAGTTAAGGAATTCGAGATCAATGACACGCTCACGACGAACTTCGAAATCCTGGACATATTTGAAACGAGCTCGCATCTCTGTAGTTTGAAGGGATTTCTGAAAGAGCTGAGCGAGATTCAGACGCATGCTCGACTCACCGGTTTGAACGGACTTACGCTTTTTGCTAGCATTCTCCGACATCCTAAAAACATTAAGCAAACAAGTTTTGTTTTAAAAATTAAGTGTATGCATAGATTTCTAAATTCAATCCAATGATAAATCCCACTTAGGTTTTAAAAAAATTAAAACAAAGAAAAATAAAAAAAAACAGTAAGAGAAAATACGACTGAAAATTTTTATATTCGAATCAAAAAATTTAAGATTTTGAATTTTTTTACAAGATATGGAAAACCCAAACATAAAAACATATAAACTATACAAAAATAAAATTTTCTAACCTAAGATTCGAACATAAATTGAAGGAAAAAGAAAAAGAGGAAAAATACCTTAGTTTGGGATTTTGGATGAATGGATGAAAATCCTTGTACAATGTTGATGAAACTTGCTTAGACTAGAGTTTTAGAGAAAAACCCCTCAAGATCTGGTGAAAAACAAAGAGGTTTAGAGGGTTTTTATAGGGAAAAAGTTGGGTTAGGGTTTTTAGGATTTTGAAGTGTTATAGTTTAAAGTGAATTTTAACATTAAAAGCCCTACTTAAAGTTGTTTGTGAAACCATTTCGGAACGGTCTTGACTGTTTCGAAACGCGAGCACGAGGGTTTGACCGTTTTTAGAATTTCAGCTGACCGTTTCGATACGGTGTTGACCGTATCGAAGCCCCGTTGACCCGTATCGAAACTCGTTTCGATACACCCCTTGGCAGTAGCAAAAACGTTTCAAAACCCTTTTGAGGCGTTTCGAAACGCCCTTCTCTCAGACATGATTTTAAGGCATCTGTATCGAAACAGGTTGACCCGTTTCGATACACCTGGGCCTGGAAGTGCAGATGAGGCTCTAAAAGTGTAGAAAATTGAGTTTTTCTAAGGCCTAACTTGCATGAATGACATGAATGAGCAGGCAAAACATATGCAAACATAAATATACTCCCCCTAGCTATAAGCATGGATGAAATTAGGAGTCAAAACACATAAACATGGCATTTCACAAGATCAAGCAATTTTAAGCATAAAAGAGGTCCTAAAAGGTCAAGATAGGCTAGCTAGACCTAACTCTCTCCTAAGGGACCAAAACGCTCTTTGTCTAAAGGTTTGGTAAATATGTCTGCTAATTGATTTAAGGTGTCTACATACTCTATAACCACATCTTCTTTAAGGACATGATCTCTAATGAAATGATACCTTATTTCTATGTGTTTGGTTCTAGAGTGTTGGATGAGATTTTTTGTTAGATATATAGCACTAGTGTTGTCACATTTTAGGGGTATGGTTTCAACTTTAATTCCATAATCTAAGAGTTGTTGCTTCATCCAAAGGACTTGAGCACAACAACTCCCTAAGGATATGTACTCGGCTTCGGTGATAGATAAGGCTACACTATTTTGTTTCTTAGAGAACCAAGATATGAGCATACTACCTAGGAATTGACAAGTTCCTGAAGTACTTTTCCTATCGATTTTGCAACCCCCATAATCTGCATCTAAATAAGCATGAAAGTTGAAGGTAGAGTCTCTAGGATACCAAAGACCTAAACAAGGAGTATCTCTAAGGTACCTAAAGATTCTCTTAACGGCTATAAGGTGAGACTCTCTAGGACTAGCTTGAAACCTAGCACACAAGCAAACACTAATCATGATATTCGGTCTACTTGCGGTAAGGTAAAGCAATGATCCAATCATAGAATGGTAAAGCTTAGAGTCAACACACTTACCTCCTTCATCTTTGTCAATCTTTGTAGATGAGCTCATAGGTGTGGCTTGAGGCTTTGCATTCTCCAAGCCAAACTTCTTGAGCATATCCTTTATGTACTTTGCTTGATTGATGAAGGTGCCATCCTTCTTTTGCTTGATTTGGAGTCCTAAAAAGAATGAGAGCTCCCCCATCATGCTCATCTCGAATTCACCTTGCATTAACTTAGCAAACTCTTGACAATGACATTCGTTAGTAGAACCAAAAATAATATCATCAACATAAATTTGAACTACTAAGATGTCATTTTTATAAAAAGTGTAGTGTCCACCTTACCTTTTTCAAAACCTTTTTCAATTAAAAAGTTTGAAAGTCTTTCATACCAAGCTCTAGGAGCTTGTTTTAAACCATAAAGAGCTTTGGTGAGTTTGAAAACATGATTTGGAAATTTTGAGTCTTCAAAACCCGGTGGTTGTTCCACAAACACTTCTTCATTTATAAAATCATTTAAAAACGCGTTTTTAACATCCATTTGAAAAAGCTTGAAATTATGATAACATGCATATGCAAGCAACATCCTAATGGCTTCCATTCTAGCTACGAGTGCATAGGTTTCATCAAAATCTATTCCCTCTTCTTGAGTGTAACCTTGTGCTACTAGTCTAGCTTTATTTCTTACAATGTTACCACTCTCATCTAGCTTGTTCCTAAAGACCCATTTAGTTCCTATGGTAGATTGATTACTAGGCCTATCAACTAATGTCCAAACGTTACTTCTCTCAAATTGATTTAACTCTTCTTGTATAGCCATAATCCAAAAATCATCTTTCAATGCTTCTTTAATATTCTTAGGCTCTATGCATGAGATAAATGCAACATGATTCATTAATCTAAGAGAAGATTAAGTGGTTACCCCCTTGGATGGATCACCCAAGATTTCACCATCTTTGACATAGTTGAACTTACTTGGGTAGCTCATTTCCTTTTCCTCAAGAGCCAAGTCCTTCAAGGCTTCAAGAGGTGGATCTTGTGTGTCCTCTTCTTTTGTTGGAATCTAATCCTCCTTTGAAGCTTGTCCTCCATCAAAGGCATTTATGATTCCTACATCATCATCATCACAAGAATCCTTCCTTAGAAGGAGGTTATCATCGAATACAACATGAATAGATTCTTCTACTACTAAAGTTCTTTTGTTAAATACTCGATAGGCTTTAGAGGTTAAAGACTAACCTATGAAAATAGCTTCATCACTTTTTGCATCAAATTTACCTAAGTTGTCTTTTCCATTATTTAAAACAAAACACTTGCAACCAAAAGGGTGAAAATAGCTAATGTTAGGCTTTTTAGATTTTAAAATCTCATAAGGTGTTTTCTTTAAAATAGGCCTAATCATTACTCGATTGACAATATAGCAAGCGGTGTTTGTGGCTTCCGCCCAAAAATATTTAGGTAAATTATTTTCACAAAGCATAGTTCTAGCCATTTCTTGCAAAGTTCTATTTTTCCTCTCAACTACCCCATTTTGTTGAGGAGTTCGAGGAGCCGAAAAATTGTGGCTAATACCATTTTCATTCAAAAAAATTTCAAACCCTAAATTTTGAAACTCGGTTCCATGATCACTTCTAATATGTGAAATTTTAAGTTCAAGATCATTTCGGGTTAGTTTTGAAAATGTGATGTATTTTTCCAAAGCCTCATCTTTAGTACTTAAAAATAGAACCCAAGTAAATCTAGAAAAATCATCAACAAGTACAAAAGCATAAGACTTACCACCCAAGCTCATAGTTCTAATTGGCCCAAATAAATCCATATGGATAAGTTGTAAACATCTACTAGTAGAAACATAATTAATGGACTTAAAGGAAGACTTATGTTGTTTACTCTTAGAGCATGCATCACAAATTTTATCATTTGAAAATTTTATCTTGGGTAAACCTCTAACTAGATTAAGGGAAACTAGTTTTTCTAAAACACTTATGTTAGCATGTCCTAGTTTCCTATGCCACAACCATGCATCATTTTCATTTTGTGCTACTAAGCATGCATGAGATGTATGAATGTCATCTAGATGTACCATGTATATGTTCCCTATGCGATGACCTATGAGCATAATATTATTAGATTTAATGTCTACAATTTTGCATCCATTTTTATCAAATAAAACATTAAAACCTTTATCACACAATTGACTTATGCTCAATAAGTTGTGTTTAAGACCATCGACATACAAGACATTTTCAATGAGAATAGTATAGTGATTACCTATGGAACCAATACCTTTAATGTGGCCTTTGGAGTTGTCACCGAATGTTACTACTCCTCCACTTTTTGGCTTTAGATCCATGAATCTACTCTTGTCTCCGGTCATATGCCTTGAGCATCCACTATCAAGGTACCATGAGTTTTGACTTTGTGCTTTGGCCTTGTAGCAATGCTCCCCCTACAAACAAAGATATTAAGCTTATTTTTGGTACCCAAATCATTTTGGGTCCATGAGTGTTAGCTCTCAAAATCTTGGTTCCCTTAGGAATCCAAGATGACATAGCAATAATGTTATTAGATTTTACAAGTTCCTTAGGAACCCATACACTTCTAATTCTTTTAGCTCTACTTTGTCTAGGAAAGCTACCTTGTTTGTAGTAGTTAGTCTTTTTCTTAGGTTGGTTTGTTCTTGAGGATTCACCTATTTCATGCTTGACACTACCAACATTTTTAAAAGACTTTTTGAGCTCATTTAGCCCATCCAACACCTTTTGGTGTTCACTATTACATTGAGACAAAAGATTATTAAGGTCAACATTTTCATCTTGAAAAAATTTTAGTTCATCTTTCAACCCTAATATCTTTTTCTCAAATTTTGAATTAGCTTGAGAGAGTGAGTCATTTTTCTCATTTAGTTCCAAAATAATTTTTTATTCCTAATGACCGACTCCTTATATTTCTCAACTAATTCATCATAGACCTCTTGTAACTCATCATATGCATCATTCAGTTCATCATGTGTAAAATCTAAAGTTTATGAGTTAGAGGTTACCATGGAGGAATCTTCCTCAAGTGCCATGAGGCAAAGGTTAGCCACTTCTTGTTCGTCATCCTCCGATGACTCCTCGTCACTCCAAGTAGCAAGCTTGGCTATGAGCTTCTTCTTCTTCTCAAAGCCCTTCTTCTTGAGTTGAGGGCACTCCAAACGTATGTGGCCGGGTTGTTTGCACTTAAAGTAAATGATTTGATCCCTTGCTTCTTCTTTGTTCTTGCTTTTGAAGTCCATTTTTCTTTGGATTTTTCTTCCCCGGATGGACCTCATAAAGCGTGAGAATCGTTTGGCTATCATAGCCAATTCTTCTAGCTCATCATCCTCACTAGAAGAGCTCTCCTCATGTAATGAAGCTTTGAGAGCTATTCCCGTCTTCTTCTTCTTTTCAGCCTCTAGCTTTTCTACTCTTTTCTCTTCTTTCTTCTTCTCTTCTTCCCTTCCTTGCTTCATAATCTCATGAGTAAGGAGAGAACCCACAAGCTCATCAAGCTTTAAAGTCTTCAAATTTTTAGCTTCAATGATGGCGGTTCTCTTCCCATCCCAAGATTCGGGAAGTGAATATAGTAGCTTCCGGACAAGCTTGTCTTCCGGTATGATCTCTCACAAACCTTTGAGCCCATTGACTATAGTGGAGAACCGATCAAACATCTTGGACACCATCTCATCGGGCTCTATCTTGAAATTCTCATAACTAAGATTGAGAATTCCAATCTTAGTTTCTTTAACATCGTTGATTCCCTCATAGGTAGTCTCAAGAGTGTCCCACACTTCTTTGGCACTCTCAATGGATGACACTTTAGAATAGATGTCCGGACCGAATGAACAAAAGAGCATGTGGAGAGCTTTGTCATTTACTTGAATATTTTTCCTTTCTTCTTCACTCATCTCCATATTTTTCTTCAAGACCATCTTTCCTTCACTATCTTGCTTCAATGGAATGCAAGGGCCATCTTCAATGACATCCCAAACTAAGTAGTCATTGGACTTGATGAAGAGACGCATTCTATTCTTCCAAAAAGAATAGTTATCACCATTGAAGAAGTGAGGCTTTGTAGTGGATTGAGACTCATACATGCTCGAACCGGAGGTTGAAGCCATCTCTTGATATTTGATGATCACACTCTTCCTAGGAACTCCTCTTGTGGTTGTTAATCCTCAAAGAGGTAGGCTCTGATACCAATTGTTGAGTGGATCGAATGATCGATATTAACCAAGAGGAAGGTGAATTAGATTTTTAAGGTTTAGGTGGTGGAAATTGCAAATTAAAAAGATTGACAAGGAATTTTAGAGTGGTTCAAGTTCCAAATGAACTCTACATCCACTACCTTAGCTTCACTAAGGATTTGCAACAATTCCACTAATTGCTCTTCCCTTTTTTCTAGGCTAAGGAGGCAACCCTTACAATTTTCGGTTAAATTTTCTACCCAAAATTTAACCCAATCCTCACACAAAGATAACAAAGAGTTTGATGGCTAAGATAGTATCTCTCAATACAAATTGTAGCTCAATTACAAGCACTCAACCCAATTGAAAAGGATAAGAATGAAAATTACAATTGGGGTTTCTAGACAATATGGGATTTTAGCACAAATTCTTGGATTTGATGTATGGATATTTGCTTTTTGGATCAATAGTTGTTGTTGGAGCTTTTAGAGGTCCCTTTTATACCTTCTCATTGATTTCTAGCCGTTGTGGTTGTTGCATTCATCAATAGAGTCGTTGGGGGTGTTATCTCACCTCCATAAATTCAGTTTGCAACCACCCGTTTCAGAACGCAGGGACCTGTTTCGAAACGGACCAAAATAGAAAGAGCCGTTGGGGTGCATTTAAGAGCCCGTTTCGAAATGTATTGAACTCGTTTCGAAACACTTTTGTCACTGTCAAGGGTCATTTTGAAATAGCTTGATCTCGTTTCGCAACACCCTAACGGTTTCTGAAAATTCAGTTAAAAACATTGCAAAGTTGCATAATTTTCAAATCAAAATGAAGAATCGTTTCGAAATGCTTGAAGTCATTTCGATACGGGTTCATATGTTCTAAAGCCGTTTCGATACGCTTTTCGGAATAGGGGTCGATAGTGGTGAAATCGTTTCAAAACGCCTTAGGCCGTTTCGAAACAGGGACTTGAAAAACATTGTTCCGGCTTTAAAACACTTAGAAAATATTTGAAAACTTTAGTTTTTAACTTTGGCATATTCTTAAATCATATGGGGATGCTTGAGGACTTAAAAATTCGTTTTGACATTTTCAATTTAGTCCTTCGTTTCTTTAGTTATATCATAATTAAAATATCGATTTCACAGCGACCCATAGTAAAAATACACAAAAAAACATATTTCTTCAAAACACTTATTAAACTGTAAAGTCAACTTCTGTTTAAAATACCATTTCAGGAAGTCGTTTAAACACATAACAGAAATTTCAGAAAGTGCTTTACAAATACTATCATAAAACAATACATGACATACATGCCCACTAATTATACATTACCGTACTCCAAAGGTAACGGCGAGACAACTCCGAACATTGTTGCCAACCATTATACCATGATATATTCTTTTAACCTGCGATGATAAAAACAACATGAGCTTGGAAAAGCTCAGTAATACGAAACTACCAAAAGATACTATAAGCTCATGCAGATATATGGTAGGCATAACATTTTCATGATGTTCCACGTAGTAACAATCTTCATTTCTATTCTACTATTTCGATGTTGCATCATACTCGAGAATAACGATATTTGTTCTTTATTCAAACGTCGAGAATTTGACGAGAATTATATAGGCTGGTAACATACAGAGGTGGAAATCAGAGAGTTTAGTGTCTAGTGTGTTCCAACGGTGCAGTGTTAATGCATGAAATGTAACAATGCAGTAAACATTTTTATTTCAAATACATTTGTTTCAAGTAGCAGTAAAGTTCATTTTAATTCTTTATTTACCCTCCAACCATACTCCAGTATTTAGTTTCCCTAGTGTGGTATCATGTACAGGCATTAACCTGAGCCCATTGGGCGTGGGTACCATCCTAAGGAATACCTTAGAATACAAGCGGCCCTTGCCGAAGCATAGGAACCGAAAACGGGCGGACCTAGCTGAAGCATAAGACCAAAAACGGGCGGACCTAGTTGAAGCATAGGACCGAAAACGGGCGGACTTACCAGTTAGATTAGGACTGAGCCGATGGTAACTTCATATCATGTCCCAAGTACCCCGGTGAATCAGATCACCAATAGTTCATTAATCAATAACTGTATTTTTAGTAACACAATATCCATATAGCATGTTTGTCATATCGGGTGCATAGGCATATAGTAGAAATATAGCACGGTCATGCTTAATTTATAAAACATGTCATGTTCATGTGAGTTCAAGTATGTCAATCATGTGCACGTGATCGGTATTATAACATGTAAATCAATATGAAAAAACAATCGTGTAGCACACATGGAACACACTAGGTGAAATAGTTTATTTCCTAGGAGATACTTGGCATTTACGGAAGAGAACACATTAAACTTTTGACAATTCAACGGATTTTTGAAACGAGACCCCTATTAAAAGAGGGGTTTGTACTAACGGTTCAAACCAGATATTCAGGAGATGATACATCAAGATCTTTGAGAGTTTTGGCATATCATGAGTGATTTAGCCATTTAAGCCTACAATGGCATTATGGTCATTTTATCATACACGTGCGTTTTGGTAATTTATACCAACAAGGCATAAACAGTGGCTTAGAAATTCTATTTGCTCATCAGGTTTCCAACCAGAAATTTAGAGATTTCTACGTCAAGATCTTTCACGATATCAGATACATTCGGGGCTATTTTGATTACTTTGGCTAACGAGGGTATTTTGGTATTTTATCTATCAGGGGTGATTTTGTAATTTAGCCCAATAGTGATAAAATGAATATTTACAATATTTAAGATTTCCAAAAGTTTATCGAGCCTCTAAAACCAATCGAACTAACATGTCCAAACCTTACAGTACTAATCAAACCTTCTGATGTATGCACTTCACGGGTATCATTTCCAAATACGGTTTGTATCGTATATCTGAAAGGTTGCCTTTATATATCACCACAATACTTGCCACGGAGTAGTCGAACTAATACTATGTGCAGAAAAACTTCCATCCTTATATTAATATCAGGAGTGATTGATGTACATGAGTCATGCTTCAACCCTTAAAGGCATTTCAGTCATTTTAAGCTTTATCGGCATTTCTAAAATTTTATCAAAGGCAATTTACTTATTCCAGTCAAGGGGGTATTTCACTCATTTTCAAGCTCGGGATATCCATCATTCTTGTCAATTGAACCATTTATAGTATTTCAATCATTTAAGTACTCGTGAGTGTTTCAGCCATTCAAGAAATTTCGGTACCTCCAACCACTTCATTCATTTCAGAACTCAAGGGTTTATTCATCCTTCCAATTAATTTGCAAACCTCGGTGTCCGAAGATACTTCATCCTTTTTGGTCAATATGATCATTCCGATTAATTTAACCGTAACAGTATTTCCAATAGTTTTAGTCATTACGATCAATTCAGTATTTTGAGCCACTTAATTAATTCAGGGGCATGGATAGTTTCTTGTAAATCTATACTCGGAGATTCATTCCAAATTCAAGGAAACCTAACACCTTACAATCTCGAAGGTTTAAATCTTGTTACCATAACTTTCCAAGTAGTTCGAGGATTTTAGATGATGTTTTACCATATTCAGTGTAGATTTCTAGATCGCTTCCAATTCCAAGGGTATTTTAGTCATTCTCATACATTAAGGGAATTTTCATAATTTCATATCCAAATATTTTTAGCATTTAATCATTTGACATTAATGATCAGGTTTGGAGATTAACTGTCTTATTACTTAATTTATTGAACTCCAAATCCTTACATTTGTTAACTTCCTCGTTCGAGCATTGCGATCTTATCTAGGTTAACATACTTAATTTCATATCTGGTTTGACTTAAGCAGAGTTAACAACACTCTTCATCATATTCATGCATGCATTAACCGAATACCAACATGTTCATAAAGCATACTAGAGGTAGCAGTGTATTACCTCGGCTTTGAGCTACCTCGATCGATCCATGATACTCCATTCGATCACTCTCTTGAACTCGAATTCGACATCACTCGGTAACTTGGATACATAGAAATGCGAATTGTATCAAAAACAGAACTTAAACGTGATAATCAAATTTATACAAAAAGTCATACATTTAAAAACGGCTTACCGGGTTTGAATTTGGAAAAACGGGTTATGCCAATGGATCCGAAAAAGTCACTTCTGGTAAAAAGTCAACGGCTCGGTCAACCGGCTTGACGGCTCGGTCAAACGGTCAGACGGCTCGATAATTTGGCTCGGCGGTTCGGTCAAACAGCTTAGCCAAATGGTCAGACGGCTCGGCGGCTTGGTCAAATAGCTCCGCTGCTCGGTCAAACGGCTCGACGGCTCGGTCAAACGGTCAGACGGCTCGGTCAATTGGCTCGACGGTTCGATCAAACGGCTTAGTCAAACGGTCAGACGGCTCGGCGGCTCGGTCAAATAGCTCCGCGGATCAGCGGCTCGGTCAAACGGCTAAACGGCTCGGCTCAGACAGCTCTAAGTGCCCAGAACGAAGCCCACTCACGATCGGTGGCGCGTGAGGCGCGTGCGGTGGTTGTGGGCGGCCGTTGGCTACCAAAATTTACATGCTGGTAGTTTTTGACCTTCTGAACACGATGGTGGCCTCGGATTTTCAAAATTCAAACTCAAAGTTCGAATACTGACCTTTCAAGTTTTCCGACGATACACATACACCCCCTCCAACGATGACTCCGATGATAATGTCGTTAGTACCGGTGAACTCGTCTCGACAAGATGAACGCAATGGTGGTGGAGGTGTCGAAAATGGACAGTCAGATCTCGGTAGATCTGAGATTGAATCTCTACCCAATTCTTTCTTTCTCACCTTCCTTTTTCTTTCCCCAAAAATTAAAAAAAAAACCCACCCATATCTGCAAACACGTTAACTTGGCAAATTTAATGTCCTTTAAAGAGAAAAGGTCAAATCACACTTTTAGCCATTTAATTTTTGGGGAGTTCACACTTTTGTCTCCAAACTTTATTCTGTGTTCAAATTGGTCATCAATTCCTTATAAATCAAGCTTCCCAAACCTGAATTCATTCAATTAAGACCCAAAACTTATTATTTTAGAGAAAAAATGATTAAATCTCCCAAAAATTCTTAAAATTTTACTAGCACCATTTGCGATTGTTACAGAATCGCTCTTTTCTTGTGAAGCTTTGAGAGCAATTTCAAATCTTCTTCTTCTCTACTTCTTTCTTCTCACCTTCTTTTCTCCTCCCTTCTTCCCATCTTCTCTTCCTTTCTTCATAATTTCACGAGTTAAGAGAGACCGCATGAGAGCATCGAGCATCAAGGTCTTGATATCCTTGGCTTCGATAATGGCGATTCTCTTTTCATCATATGACTCAGGAAGAGAGTGGATAAGCTTTCGATCAAGCTTGTATTCCGGAATGATTTCTCCGAAGCCTTTAAATCTGTTGACGATGACGGGGAATCTATCGAACATCTTTGTGATGTCCTTTACACTTGTGCAAGAAGACATCTTTGAGTAATCATTCGGTCCAAGAGCACAAAAGAGCATGCGCATTGCTTTGTCGTTTACTTGCAACTTCTTCCGATCTTCATCGGTCATCTCTTGCTTGGACTTGGGAACGTGTCTTTCTCCTTATTGCTTCATCGGAATGGATGGTCCATCTTCTTCTACATCCCAAAAAAGGTAATCGTTAGATTTGATGAATAGCCTCATACGATTCTTCCAATAAAGATAGTTATCCCTATTGAAATAAGGTGTTTTGGAGATGGATTGAGACTCGTAGAGGTTTGTGCCGGAAGTACAGGACATGGCTTGTTGGTAGATTGATCAAAACTTCTTCAAATCGACTCAAGAGGATGTTAATCCTTCCAATGAGTGTGGCACTGATACCAATTGTTAAGATGATCAATCGATGGAGTGTGGCCAAGAGGGGGTGAATTGATAATTTTAAAAATGAAGGGAAGCAAATTAAAAGATATAAAATTGAGACATAAGAGATTTATAGTGGTTCAACCTTCTAACAAAGTTTACATCCACTACCTTAGCTCCCCATTAAGGATTTTCCCAAATATTACAAGTTAGTCCTTGAAAATGATTAGAACTGGAAAATTTATCAAAATTTACAAATTAGTCCTTGATATCCTTGTTATATTAAAATCAAATATTAGTTTTACATAATTCAAAATTATTAGAAATTAAAATGTTCACACACATAAAACTTGAGCTTCAAACTTGAATTATCTTAATCCAAAACAGTCTGAACATGAGATAACATAGACTAAACCCAAAATGATTAGAACTCAAAATGTTTAGACACATAAAACTCAAGCTTCAAACTTGAATTATCTTAATCCAAAACAGTCTCAACATGAGATGACTTAGACTAAAACCAAAATGATAAAAAAAATTAAAACTCGAATTAACTTGAACCATATTAATGGGACATGAGATCCCATTTGTATGTGATTTATTTATTTATTTTGGTTTAAAAATGTTCAGACACATAGAACTCGAGCTTCAAACTTGAATTATCTTAATCCAAAACATTTGAATATACGATGACCTAGACTAAAACCAAAATGATTAGAACTTGAAATGTTAAGACACATAAACTCGAGCTTCAAACATGAATTATCTTAATCCAAAACAGTCTGAACAATAGATAACCTAGACTAAACCCAAAATGATTAGAATTCGAAATGTTTAGACACATAAAACTCAAACTTCAAACTTGAATTATCTTAATCTAAAATAGTCTGAACATGAGATGACCTAGACTAAAACCAAAATGATAAAAAAAATTAAAACTCGAATTAACTTGAATCGTATTAGTGGGACATGAGAGTCAATTTGTATGTGATTTATTTATTTATTTTGGTTTAAATATGTTAGGGATCCTTGTACTATTTTAGAATTAAAATTTTAGTCTTTATACTTTATTTTTATAAAAATAAGTCCATATATTATTTTATTTGAAAATCTTAGTCCTCTTGAAAGTTGAAAGCTAAAAATAGGCAAAATTTTGTCCCCAACTTTTTAGTTTTTTAATCACTTTGACTCTTAATTTTAAAAATAAATATTTTCAATCGTCTATTTTTAAAGTTTTAAGGGTCAAATTCAGAGAAAAAAATGCAACATGGATGCTTTAAAAAAGTTTTTTTTTTATAATAACCTGGTCAAACATTAATGTAAAATCGAATAAAATTTAGAGGAGACTAATACCTTAAATAAAAAATTATATGAATACTCAATTTTGTAAAATTAAAGTATATGACTAAATTTTATATTTTGAAAAAGTGCAATGACTTTAGACATGTTTAAACTATTTATGAGTTTGTCAATGTAGAAATAACAAGGGTAAAATACATCACACGGCACTTAATAATAGCTTTGGTAATAAACATGTATTTTTTTTTCTAAAAATAATAATTTAGTTTTTTAATTAAAATTTTGTTATAAGCATGTAACTCGTTATAATTAAAATATAATATGGTATAATAACAGTTTTAGTCCTCAAAACAAATGTATATTGTCAATTAGATCCTAATTTAAAAGAAATTCAATAAATTTAACATTTCATATTTAAAATTTTCGATTTTGTACCCTTCTAACAAACCTTCCGACCACTTGTAGCACTCCACGCTATTTTCTATCAGCTTGATAACTGACAGATGTGATAGCTAAACAGACACAATCATTTCATTATTGGACAACTCACAAACTAGTAAGATAAACTCATTATGACCTCTACATCCCTACTAGACATAATATCTTCACTAATACAATTTTTAAATATAAATAATTAAATTTATTGAATTATTTTGATTTAAAACTAAATTAATAGAATGTATAAATTTTGGAACTAAAATTATTATTATAACAATCCATATTTTAGTTTTATAACAAAATTTTAATTGGACGATTAAATTATTATTTTGAAAAATGACATATTTATTTATTTTACCCAAATAACAAATACCGTGTAATTAGTGTGGGTTCCGATCTCTATAAAAACCAATCAAGTGAACGCCACGTGATAGCCGGAGGTTTTGAAGTTCAACGTCGGCGAAATAAGGCGGAAACCTAAGATCGGAGGTTTAATCGGAGTTATCAACCATGTTGAACCGGTTTTTTGGAAAACCCAAGCAGGAAGCGGCTAATACATTAGCAACTTTAGACAAATTAAATGAGGTATTTTCTTCGATTGTTCATTTTTAATGTGGAATTCATTTGCTTTTCTCTAAATGTTCGGTTAATTATATTGCTGGATTTGTTGTAATTTGATTTATCAGTCAATAATTGATGTGATATTGCTGGCTGATGGATTTGCTTTAAGATGTTTGATTATATTCTGGATTAAAGAAAAAGAATCTCTATCTTTCATTGTGCATGAAAATTCCTTGGCTGATCTCACTAGAATTTGAATCGTAATAGTTAATACTGGTTGAGTATTATGGATCTGCGTGTGCCGCGAATTGCAAATTATGTATTTGTTTTCCTCTGATTAAATTACATTGTTTCTCTTCTACACTATGCTTATAATCGGAACCTTGTATTCATTTCCATCATGCAGACGCTTGAAATGCTGGAGAAAAAGGAGAAAGTACTTCTGAAAAAGGCTGCTGCAGAGGTCGAGAAGGCCAAGGAATTTTCCAAAGCGAGAAACAAGAGAGGTATGGTTTCAATGCCTATGTTATGCACAAATATGTTTGTTTTCCGAGTGTTTGCACGATTTTCTCTGTTGAAGAAGTACATATCAAGTTTTGGAACTTTCTGACTTCTGATGTAGTAAATATGGTAGTTTTCATGATTTAATTCCCTGAAGAAACAACAGGACATATTAGACTTAAGATGCCCCAAAATAAAGAATAAAAGAAACACAAATGCTTTAACATCGTTGCAAGTTTTGGTGTCTTTTGTTTTCCGATGATGTGAGTTCTTAATATTGTTTTGACATTGTGTCATGTTCTAATGCCAGATTAACATTAACATGCTAAGATATGATTCTGAATTTCTGATGTGTAATATGCTCATGTCATGTGAACACATTCAAAGATATTGTCCTCGTGTGAAACAATGATTTATAGTTTAGTTTTTATCATTTATCTTCTCATCTATGACTTAATTAAATTAATGCTGGTTACATTTATTCAAAGTTTATATTGTTTACACTGGGTATTCATTGATACTACTTTTATCCAGCGGCTATACAGTGCTTGAAGAGGAAGAGACTATATGAGCAGCAAATAGAGCAGCTTGGGAACTTCCAGCTTCATGTTCATGATCAAGTGAGCTTTGGTTGTTTTAGTGTTTTAACCAAGTCCTAAGAGTATTTTTTCCTTTCAAATTTTGCTGTTGCTAGTGATGCTATAATTGTTTGTTCGTATCAACCTCTACAGATGATAATGTTAGAAGGTGCTAAAGCCACAACTGAAACCGTAGATGCATTGAGAACTGGAGCAGCTGCAATGAAGGCAATGCAGAAAGCAACGTATGTAACCTATATTTATCTGTATTGTTAGCTGAGAATTTTCTTTAAGGTTTCGTCATTGTTTTTTACCCTCTGCTTCATCTTACACCATAATGTTCAAATGTGCTAACTTGCAATTTGTGCTATGTATTTAGCTGTTAGTACTTATTCTTGGATCTTCATGAAGCATCAATCATAGACAGTGCACTATTTTACTGAAAATATCGTTCTTTACAGGAACATAGATGATGTTGACAAAACAATGGACGAGATCAATGAACAAACCGAAAACATGAAACAGATTCAGGAAGCACTGTCAACCCCTATTGGAGCTGCAGCTGATTTTGATGAGGTTATTGCATTTAGTCGCATCCACTAGTCTTCTTTTGTCTTCTCCTGCTTTTTATTTATGTTTAAATATATCATGTCTTATCATATATACATATCTAACAATGAGTCGAAATTGTTGATGGTGTAGGATGAATTGGAGGCAGAACTGGAAGAACTCGAAGGTGCTGAGTTGGAAGAGCAGCTTCTCCAACCTGCAACAACGGCTCCTGCAGCACCAGTGCAGGTGCCTGCTGGCAGGCAACCAGCTCGTCCTATTCCTCAAAAGCGCACAGCCGAGGAAGATGAACTTGCTGCGTTGCAGGCTGAGATGGCGCTTTAAGGTAATTCATTCTTATTTCATTATGTTGCCCTTTTTTTTGCTTGGACGACTACGGGTGTTGTCATGTTGCAAAAAATGAGAGAGATGCCATATTTGTACTATTGAAACTTGTCTAGAAATTTGTGTGTTTAAGGTATACAGACAATGTACATAAAGATTGCTTGAACCAAAAGGAAGTACTTTGCTTCCTCTTTTCATGCTTTTTTTACATACTCTTATTGAAACTTGGTGGCCTTAATTAAAGTGTATTATTGACATTCACTTAGTGTGGAATGACCATTCCATAACAAAAATGAAAATTTTTCTACTATGGTCAGGGGTTTCATTGTTCGGTTAAAATCGATTTCACCGATCTAACCGAAGTTTATTTTATTGAATATTTGTGGCTTAGGTTTAGTGTTTATTTATTGGCTATTTGAATTTTATGCAAATTTATGTAGGCCCATCTGGAAATCAAATACTATTATAAGTGGACTTCAAACTCAATAGCCTTTGGACTCTTATTAATTGGGCTGCCATTTGCTCCATTCCGAAGACATATTTTGAGCTAATTCAAAAAGTATTAACACATATATTCGACCGTTTTAAAATGTTAGATCCTTATTTAAGTGGATAAAATAAGTGTAATCGTACTGAAAAGTTGGACCTTTATTTGAGTATTCAGTCAATTTATCCCCAAAATTACATTTTTTTCATTTCACTAAAGTTGTTTTTATTTGTCCATTTTTTGAAAAAAAAAATAATTCTAATTATTTTAAAATATTTTAAATAATTAAATTTTACAAACATATATTTATAGGAAAATACTTTGATGCACAAGCTGTGTAAACTTTAGTTTACACAAGCCCTTTAATTTTAGGGTTTAGGGTTTATGGTTTTATGTTAGGGTTTAGGGGTTTAGTATGTAAGGTATATAATTTAAGGTTTATGGTTAGAGTTTAGAGTTTAGGGCTTAGGGTTTAGGGTTTAGGTTGCTAGGGTTTGTGATTTAGATTTTAAATTTTATAAAAGGATTGTGTAAAAAAATTTTACACAGCTTGTGCATCAAAATAAAACCCATATTTAAAAAGGAAAATACTTTGATACACAAGCTTGTGTAAAATTAAGTTTACACAAGTTTTTAATTTGAGGGTTTAGGGTTTATGGATTTAGTCTGTAGGGTATATTATTTAAGGTTTATGTTTAGAATTTAGGGTTTAAGGATTAGATTTTAGAGTGTTAGGGTTTGGGATTTAAGTTTTAAATTATATATAAAGATTGTGTAAATTTTTTACACAGCTTGTGTATTAAAATATAACTCATTTAAAAATTACTTAATTGAAGGTTTTTAAAAATATATTTATTTAATTTTTATTACTAATAAATTTAAATAATATGGAATCAAAGTTATTTAAAAAAACAACAATAAAAGCAATTTTAATAGAAAATTTTAGTAAAAACAGATAATATCTTTCGAAACTTTTTGACTTTGAATAAAAAAACGTTTTTTGAATTTTATTATTATTTCTTCATGTTTCTATCATATTTAAAAAGGGTTTTATTTTGATGCACAAGCTGTGTAAATTTTTTTTACACAATCCTTTTATAAAATTTAAAATCTAAATCACAAACCCTAGCAACCTAAAACCTAAGCCCTAAACCCTAAACCCTAAATTCTAACCATAAACCTTAAATTATATACCCAACATACTAAACCCCTAAACCCTAACCTTAAACCCTAAACCTTAAACCCTAAAATTAAAAGGCTTGTGTAAACTAAAGTTTACACAAGCTTGTGCATCAAAGTATTTTCCATTTAAAAATTACGGAACTTTGAATTTTTTTATTTTTATAGTGTATTATCATTTTTAATAAATTTTAGTTCTAGTTAAATTTAAATGAGTTAAATTATCTTCAATAATAGATTGAGCGGTGCTAAAGAGTGGCACTCCTAAAATTTTTAAATTTTGATATATTAATATTTATGTGGATGTCTATCATGATTAGAACTTTATCTAAGGAATTTTATTTATTTATTATTAGGAATATTATCTTTATTAATTAGAGTTTAATGTATTATGTACTTTTTATGCGTATAAATAGATGAAGGCATTGTACACAATTTTAGTTTTTGATAATAATATGAATCTTCCTTTTTCTCTCATCTCTTTGTTCTTTTATACTTGTTCGTTGTTATTCATTATTTTATTCACAACATGTTATCAGCATGAGACTCTAACCAACTGAGGTGTATGTCGTTCAAATCCTAAAAGAATTGTCGAAAAAAGTTGATTCTAGCATGAATTAGAGATAAGTTCTTCTCTTCGATTATATTTTAATTATCGATTATTTTTCTCTCTTAATCTTTAATTTGATTTTAATTGAAAAATCAATGGTTGCTCGAAAGATTTTGGTGCTCTTTGTTCAAATCCCAAAGAAGTTATCGGAAAAGTTTTAATCATACGTTGAACCAAAGATGGTGGCATGTTTTGAAGGTTTGAACGAGCCATGAATTTGAAGCACGATCTCGCTCGATTCGTGATTCTTATCGGAGATTCTCCGAAAGAATTTCAATTTTATATTGGTGACTACAATTTTGTGATCTACGACGAAAAGAATGCGAACCAATGTTTAATTGCAAAGATTTTGGCTTGAATGCACCTCTTAAATCTTGATTCGCCGTCCACCCAATCAAAGGTCACGTTTTTCATTTTTTTTTATTTTCAAAAGAAAATTTCTTTATTTCTTAGCTTATATTTGAACATTGATAGTTATTCACGATTATTATAATTATGAGATTTGGTATTTTTAATCATGATTTAAGTTTTACATGTATTTAAATGGCTTGGAAAGAGACGTGATATAAAGGGATTATGAGAAGCTATCTCTGTAATTTGATATGTCTCCATTGTCTTCGAGAGAAAAATCAATATCGGTAAATTTTGGTTTTATTTTTATTCTTTATATTATTATTTTAAAGTACGATAAATCATGTGATTTTGCTCGAAAGTAATATTTCTTTTACATCGAAAAACTCAACTTTAGACTTCTCCTAATGTCAGATTACAAAAATTCATCTTGACAAGAATTTTGTGGAAGGTCTTCCTTGAAGTGAATGCAAGCATGATGTTTATTCCATGCGATTATCAATGATGAGGTATTCTTTTACCAATAATGTTTATTCCATGCAATTATTGGATTCGTTTCATTCCTCGTAGAGAATGCAAACATGGTAAATCATTATTTAATTGGTAACAGAACTAAGATGTAATCCAAGTATATTGGTTGGACATCCTGTTCTGCGAAGCTATTGGTCTCAAAGGAGGTTTTTAAAGGACCTTGTAGACTAGTTTAACAATTTCGCGTACGAGAATTAAATCTTTGTTCTCTGTGAGAAAGATATGTGAAAAAAGTTTTAAAGGCCCACTGGCTCTACTCCATTCCCTGAAGTGAATGTGAGATTATATTATAGAAAGAATAAACACATTAGAAGTTGTGGTCGTGATTGAAACCATGAATATAAACATGGAAAATATGGTCATTTTAAGGATACGCATACTCATCCGTAGTGAGATTATAAGGATGACAAGAGTGATAAAGATCATTCTAATGAAGTAAAATTCTTTTTATTACCAATGCAATATTATAAATCATTGGTCTTGTACTTGTCGTACGTTGAAAAATCAACAAATGATAAAGAGAAGAAAATATAAGCAAATTTTGTTTGTGAAAAATGACGAAGATGATATTGGTCTAACTTTATTTGGACATTGTTGGTCTAACTCATTTGGACGTTGTTGATTTTCTTATAACACTCGAAGAGAATAAATCATCTTCTAATTATTCTCATAACTTTGAAGAGAATTATTTATCTTTTTATTTATTTTTCTTTATGTTTATTTACTTTACACGCATTAATTATTTACGTATTATATTTATATTTATATTTATATACTATGATATTTATTTATTTTGTTTAACATAATTACTTGTCAAATACAATCTATGGTGACGATTTATGCTCAACATAAGCATAAGATATATTTTCACATTTAAATGCAAGGGAATAATGTGAGTATTATATCTCAAAGTACTGAAAATATTGATGCTCTAGAAGAGCAATAAATTCTTGAGAGAAAGCACATTATGAAAAGTACATAATTGCGAATATTGCAATAATTACCTCTAATGGTAATAATATCGTCACCACTAGAAGTGATAATTTTAAGAGAGCAATATGAGTTTGCAAAATATCCCTTTAAGAATTATAGATAACATATATTATCAATTGGCATATGAAATAAGCCAATGTGGATATAAGTTCTGGTAGCCAAAAGTCAGTGGAAAGCTCTAGAAGAGCTATATATAGCTACTAAAAGATCATTTTCATTGAAAGCTTTGAAAGAGCTAAATATATTCCTATTCAGAAGAACAGTTTTGATGGTTGTACTAGACATGTACATGTTGTAAAACCTTTGTTTGATTTTGATATAATTAGATATCTAAGGATCTATTTGTAAAACTTAAAATTGTTTTTATAAGTCCCTTAATAAGTTTTAAAATAACAACACTTTAAAACTGATTTATAAAACTCAAACTCAAAATATTTTCTAAGTGTTTCAAGGCAAAACCATTGAGATTCGTCCAGGCGTATCGATACAGCACCAAGCGTATCGATACTATTTTGCCAAACTTGGTTACTGTCGGAACCAGTATCGATACCCCAAACCCTAGTATCGATACACCCATGTGTTAAAATTCAAAGAGTTTGATAGCGTACCGATACGGCTAACCCTCGTATCGATACGAGCTTTATAAATTTTTAAATATTAAGTCGGTTTAAAAATATGACCGTTGGTGTCAGTTGGTTGGTAACCAAAACTTTAAAAAGTCGTTGACTAGTATCGATACGACTAACCCCCGTACCGATACGAAGTTGGACAGTGAGCTAAGTTCAGAAAATGGTATCGATACGGCCCTTGCCATTTCGATACCCAGTACCGATACGCTTACGTGCGTATCGATACCCCTTATTAAATGCACACAACGGCTCTTTCTTTTCTGAGACAGGTACCGATACACATTCCCGCGTACCGATACCGGTAGCTGCAGAAGTGCATTTATGGTGGTAAGAGAGGGTTCCAACGGCTCCATTTATGTTCCAACCACCCAAACGGCTAGAAATCAATGAGGAGGTATAAAAGACACATCCAAAAGCTACAACAATAACTATTGATCTTCAAGAAAACACTTATTCATCAAATCCAAGCAATTGTGCCAAAATTCCTATTTTGTCTAGAAATCCCAATTGTAATCTTCATTCATATTTTGTTAAATTGGGTTGAGTGCTTGTATTGGGGCTATCATTTGTATTGAGAGATACCTTATTAGCCATCAAATTTCTTTGTTCACTTGTGTGAGGATTGGGTTGATTTTTGGGTAGAAAAATCAACCGAAATTGTAAAGGTTGCCTCCTTGTCCTAGAAAAGGGGAAGAGCAATTAGTGGAATTGTTGCAAATCCTTAGTGAAGCTAAGGTAGTGGATGTAGAGTTCATTTGGAACTTGAACCACTCTAAATCCCTTGTCCATTATTTTCAATTTGCAATTTCCACCACAAAACCTTTAAATTTCCAATTCACCTTCCTCTTGGTCAATATCGATCTTGCGATCCACTCAACAATTGGTATCAGAGCCTACCTCTTTGAGGATTAACAACCACAAGAGGAGTTCCTTGGAAGAGTGTGATCATCAAAGTATCAAGAGATGACTCCAACCTCCGGTTCCGGCATGTACGAGTCACAATCGACCACAAAGCCTCCCTTCTTCAACGGTGATAACTATTCTTTTTGGAAGAATATAATGCGTCTATTCATCAAGTCAAATGACTATCTTGTGTGGGATGTCATTGAGGATGGGCCATATATTCCATTGAAGCAAGATGGTGTTAAAGAAGAAAGTGGAGATGAGTGAAGAGGAGAGGAAAAAGATTCAAGTCAATGATAAAGCTCTCCACATGTTATTTTGTGCTTTCGGTCCGGACATCTACTTAAAGGTCTCATCAATTGAAAGTGCCAAAGAAGTGTGGGACACTCTTGAGACCACTTATGAAGGCACCAATGATGTTAAAGAAACTAAGATTGGAATTCTCAATCTTAGCTATGAAAATTTCAAGATGGAGCCTGATGAGACGGTGTCAAAGATGTTTGATCGATTCTCCACGATTGTCAATGGTCTAAAGGGCTTTGGAGAGATCATACCGGAAGACAAGCTTGTCCGGAAGCTACTCTATTCACTTCCCGAGTCTTGGGATGGGAAGAGAACCGCTATCATCGAAGCAAAGACTTTGAAGCTTGATGAGCTTGTGGGTTCTCTCCTTACTCATGAGATCATGAAGCAAGGAAGGGAAGATGAGAAGAAGAAAGAAGAGAAAAGAGTAGAGAAGCTTGAGGTTGAGAAGAAGAAGAAGATGTGAATAGTTCTCAAGGCTAAAACTTCACAACATGATGAGAGCTCATCTTGTGAGGAGGATGAACTTGAAGAATTGGCTATGATAGCCAAACGGTTCTCACGTTTCATGAGGTCCAACCGGGGAAGAAAAATCCAAAGGAATATGGACTTCAAAGGCAAGAACAAAGAAGAAGGAAAGGATCCTATCATTTGCTTTGAGTGCAAACAACCCGACCACATACGTTCGGAGTGCCCTCAACTCAAGATGAAGGGCTTTGAGAAGAAGAAGAGACTCAAAGCCAAGCTTGCTACTTGGAGTGATGAGGAGTCATCGGAGGATGACGAACAAGAAGTGGCTAATCTTTGCCTCATGGCACTTGAGGAAGATTCCTCCTTGGTAACCTCTAACTCATCTACTTTAGATTTTTCATATGAAGAATTAAATGATGCATATGATGAGTTACAAGAGGTATATGATGAATTAGTTGAGAAATATAAGGAGTCGGTCATTAGGAATAAAAAGATTATTCTAGAACTAAATGAGAAAAATGACTCACTTACTCAAGCTAATTCTAAATTTGAGAAAAATATATTAGGATTAAAAGATGAACTTAAATTTTTTCAAGATGAAAATGTTGATCTTAATAATCTTTTATCTCAATGTAATTGTGAACACCAAAAGGTGTTGGGTGAGCTAAATGAGCTCAAAAAGTCTTTAAAAAATGTTGGTAGTGTCAAGCATGAAGTAAGAGAATCATCTAGAACACACCAACCTAAGAAAAAGACTAACTACTACAAACAAGGTAGCTACCCTAGACATAGTAGAGCTAAAAGAATTAGAAGTGTATGGGTTCCTAAGGAACTTGTAAAATCTAATAATATTATTGCTATGTCATCTTGGATTCCTAAGGGAACCAAGGTTTTGGGAGCTAACACTCATGGACCCAAAATGATTTGGGTACCAAAAACCAAAGTTTAATATCTTTGTTTGTAGGGGGAGCATTGCTACAAGGCCAAAGCACAAAGTCAAAACTCATGGTACCTTGATAGTGGATGCTCGAGGCACATGACCGGAGACAAGAGTATATTCATGGATCTAAAGCCAAAAAGTGGAGGAGTAGTAACATTTGGTGACAACTCCAAAGGCCACATTCAAGGTATTGGCTCCATAGGTAATCACTCTACTATTCTCATTGAAAATGTTTTATATGTCAATGGTCTTAAACACAATTTATTGAGCATAAGTCAATTGTGTGATAAATGATTTAATGTTTTGTTTGATAAAAATAGATGCAAAATTGTAGACATTAAATCTAATAATATTATGCTCATAGGTCATCGCATAGGGAATATATACATGGTGCATCTAGATGACATTCATACATCTCATGCATGCTTAGTTGCTCAAAATGAAAATGATGCATGGTTGTGGCATAGGAAGCTAGGACATGCTAGCATAAGTGTTTTGGAAAAACTAGTCTCTCTAAATCTAGTTAGAGGTTTACCCAAAATAAAATTTTCAAATGATAAAATTTGTGATGCATGCTCAAAGGGTAAACAACATAAATCTTCCTTTAAATCCATTAATGATGTTTCTACTAGTAGATGCTTACAACTAATTCACATGGATTTATTTGGGCCAATTAGGACTACGAGCTTGGGTGGTAAGTCTTATGCTTTTGTGCTAGTTGATGATTTTTCTAGATTTACTTGGGTTCTCTTTATAAATACTAAAGATGAGGCTTTGGAAAAATTCATCACATTTTCAAAATTAACCCAAAATGATCTTGAGCTTAGAATTTCACATATTAGAAGTGATCATGGAACAGAGTTTCAAAATTTAGGGTTTGAAGATTTTTTAAATGAAAATGGTATTAGCCATAATTTTTCGGCTCCTCGAACTCCTCAACAAAATGGGGTAGTTGAGAGGAAAAATAGAACTTTACAAGAAATGGCTAGAACTATGCTTTGTGAAAACAATTTACCTAAATATTTTTGGGCGGAAGCCACAAACACCGCTTGTTATATTGTAAATCGAGTAATGATTAGGCCAATTTTAAAGAAAACACCTTATGAGATTTTAAAATCTAAAAAGCCTAACATTAGCTATTTCCACCCTTTTGGGTGCAAGTGTTTTGTTTTAAATAATGGAAAAGATAACTTAGGTAAATTTGATGCAAAAAGTGATGAAGCCATTTTTATAGGTTACTCTTTAACCTCTAAAGCCTATCGAGTATTTAACAAAAGAACTTTAGTAGTAGAAGAATCTATTCATGTTGTAATCGATGATAACCTCCTTCATAGGAAGGATTCTTGTGATGATGATGATGTAGGGATCATAAATGCCTTTGATGGAGGTCAAACTTCAAAGGAGGATGAGATTCCAACAAAGGAAGAGGACTCACAAGATCCACCTCTTGAAGCCTTGAAGGACTTGGCTATTGAGGAAAAGGAAGTGAGCTACCCAAGGGAGTTGAACTATGTCAAAGATGGTGAAATCTTGGGTGATCCATCAAAGGGGGTAACCACTCGTTCTTCTCTTAGATTAATGAACCATGTTGTATTTATCTCATGCATAGAGCCTAAAAATATAAAAGAAGCATTGAAAGATGACTTTTGGATTATGGCTATGCAGGAAGAGTTAAATCAATTTGAGAGAAGTAATGTTTGGACATTAGTTGATAGGCCTAGTAATCAATCTACAATAGGAACTAAATGGGTCTTTAGGAACAAACTAGATGAGAGTGGTAACATTGTGAGAAATAAAGCTAGACTTGTAGCACAAGGTTACACTCAAGAAGAGGGAATAGATTTTGATGAAACCTATGCACCCGTAGCTAGAATGAAAGCCATTAGGATGTTGCTTGCATATGCATGTTATCATAATTTCAAGCTTTTTCAAATGGATGTTAAAAGCGCTTTTTTAAATGGTTTTATAAATGAATAAGTGTATGTGGAACAACCACCGGGTTTTGAAGATTCAAAATTTCCAAATCATGTTTTCAAACTTACCAAAGCTCTTTATGGTTTAAAACGAGCTCCTAGAGCTTGGTATGAAAGGCTTTCAAATTTTTTGATTGAAAAAAGATTTGAAAAAGGTAAGGTGGACACTACACTCTTTATAAAAATGTATAAAAATGACATCTTGGTAGTTCAAATTTATGTTGATGATATTATTTTTGGTTCTACTAATGAATGTCATTGTCAAGAGTTTGCTAAGTTAATGCAAGGTAAATTTGAGATGAGCATGATGGGGGAGCTCTCATTCTTTTTGGGTGTTGACTCTAAGCTTTATCGTTCTATGATTGGATCTTTGCTTTACCTTACCGCAAGTAGACCGGATATATTGTTTAGTGTTTGCTTGTGTGCTAGGTTTCAAGCTAGTCCTAGAGAGTCTCACCTTATAGCCGTTAAGAGAATCTTTAGATACCTTAGAGATACTCCTTGTTTAGGCCTTTGGTATCCTAGAGACTCTACCTTCAACCTTCATGCTTACTCGGATGTGGATTATGGGGGTTGTAAAATCGATAGGAAAAGTACTTCGGGAACTTGTCAATTCTTAGGTAGTATGCTCATATCTTGGTTCTCTAAGAAACAAAATAGTGTAGCCTTATCTACCACCGAAGCCGAGTACATATCCTTAGGGAGTTGTTGTGCTCAAGTCCTTTGGATGAAGCAACAACTCTTAGATTATGGAATTAAAGTTGAAACCATTCCCCTAAAATGTGACAACACTAGTGCAATATGTTTAACAAAAAATCCCATCCAACACTCTAGAACCAAACATATAGAAATAAGGCATCATTTCATTAGAGATCATGTCCTTAAGGAAGATGTGGTTATAGAGTATGTAGACACCTTGAATCAATTAGCGGACATATTTACAAAACCCTTAGACAAAGAGCGTTTTTGGTCCCTTAGAAGAGAGTTAGGTCTAGCTAGCCTATCTTGACCTCTTAGGACCTCTTTTGTGCTTAATTATGCTTGATCTTGTGAAATGTCATGTGTGTATGCTTGGACTCCCAATTTCATCCATGCCTATAGTTAGGGGGAGTATGATTCTATTAAAATATGCTTAGAACTGCTCATACATCATTTGCATACTCATAGGAGATGTTAAGTTCGAGCCTTTGGTTGTTCCTTGAACCAAATATGCATTTCTGGGCATACAGTATCGATATTGATCTACGCGTATCGATATCTGTTCTTTATTCCGTTTCCCAGAATTCTCTTCGCTTCACGGGTATCGATACGATTAACACCGTATCGATACAGGTCGTTTCGATACGGACCCCTCCGTTTCGATACGACTTTCCAACAGACATTTTTGCGGAAAGGTCTATTCTATCCTCGTATCGATACCCCAACGGGCGTATCGATACTCGATTGCGCTGATGGCATTAAATAAGCTTTTAATGAGTTCAAATTTTACCATAGTTCAAACTCTTCAAAACCTAATTAACCCTATCCGTTTTTGCCTATAAAAAAGCACTTCCTCCTTCATATTTTTACACCTCAACTCAAATCTAAAAGAGTTTTTGAATCAAGCAAGGCTTTGTGCTCTCTTTCTCATCTTTGTGCTAGTTTTCTTCAATCTTCAAGTTTCTATCAAGGTAATCTCTTTCTTTTTTCTTTTTCAATTTTTTTGTTTTGATTTTTTTTGTTTCATCTTTTCATCAAAACTTTGTTTTTCTTCAAAAAAAAATTTCTTGAAATTTTCTTTTAATTTTTTTTAAATTTTTTTACCTTGATTTCTACTCAAATTGAAGAAATCCTCTTTGCTTAATCTCTCTTTTAGATCATGGCACCAAAAGAACCTTCGAGGAAGCGTTCAAGGGTTACCCAAGCCGGTGAATCTTCCACCTTTGGAGAAATTGCTCGTCCAAACTATTCCATCATCTATGATCAATGTTTTCATGGCAATTCGGGTCTCACTCACTTTCGTCAATATGAGAATTACAAGATCCGTGCCGAAAGGGTAATCTCCGTTCCTTTTCTCAATTCGGAGCGTTTTAAGTTTGAATATCTTCCTTTATTTCATCGTTGGAACTTCATGGAGTTTATCTCTATTCCTGGATTTTTCTATCGCCTTTTGGTTTTGATTTTCTATGCTAATGCCAAGTGTATTAGTCGTGATGGGGAAGTTGTTGCTATTAGCTCTTACCTCATGGGGAAGAAAATTATTCTTGATGTCCAATCCATTTGTGAGGTTTTCAATTTAGAGGATGAAGGCCTTGACGATGAGCATGCTTTGGGGCATGTTCTTCATGGATCCGTCACTGCCCTAAATGCTCAAGACCAGATCTTACACTTGATGATGTCTTGGTGGTTCTGTCCCTCCGGAGGAAAGTATTCCACCATTCGTCAAGTGGACGATTTTTGGATTCGGTGTTTCCGTGAGAGAAAGCGACCAAATCTTGCTCGACTCATGTTCGCGGAGATCGTCTACCTCGTGCAAAATCGTCACACATCTCACGTCACCTCCTTCACATACGGTACGACTTTGAGCTATTTCTTTGTTAAAAAGGATATTGATTGCTCTTATGACTATCCCACTCCTCTCACCGATCCCATTGATGAGTGATCTCTTGCTCGGGCAAAGTTTTCTTATGTTAATGGTGAATGGGTACGTCTTGCCGAGTTACCACCGGAAGTCGCCGCCGCTTTCGAAGAAGCTCAAGCGCCTCAAGCTCCTCAAGCTCCTCAAGTCCCACAACCCAACATGGATGCTCTCATGACCTATCTGAATGAGCAATTTACCGGGTTGCGTACGGACATGAACACTCGTCTTACTTCAATGGAAACTACCTTTGATACTAGGATGACGGGTATGGAGAATCGCCTCACATCTCTTGAAAGCGGGCACAATTCTTTGCATATTTCCATTGCCGCTTTCCATGATGAATGGCGTAATAGTATGCGCACTAATGAGCCTTTGGGAGTTGATGATGAAGATGATGAAGACGAAGAAGACGATGCTTAGACGTTTCTTCATGTTTGTCATGCATATCATTTAGGATTTTCTATTTATGCACCTATGTTTTATGTTCTTAGGATTAAGGTTGTTTTAGGATTAAAACTTATGCTTTGATTTCTCTTTTGTCTTTGTTTGGATTTTAAGTATTTTGCTCTAATCAATAAAATCTATGTTGCTCATTATACCTTTGATTTCTTTATGTACTTAATTGTCTCAAAGAATTTTTGATCTAACAAAAAGGGGGAGAAGAATCTAGCTCTCACACTTCAAAATATTTTGATTTTAATTCAAAGGTTACCAAGCTTATATTAAGGGGGAGTTAACTTTGTAAAGGTTTTTCAAAATGTCAAAAATTTTAAGTTTTGGTTTTGTTATATCAAAAAGGAGGAGATTGTAAAACCTATGTTTGATTTTGATATAATTAGATCTCTAAGGATCAATTTGTAAAACTTAAAATTGTTTTTATAAGTCCCTTAATAAGTTTTAAAATACCAACACTTTAAAACTGATTTATAAAACTCAAACTCAAAATATTTTCTAAGTGTTCCAAGGCAAAACCATTGAGATTCGTCCAGGCGTATCGATACAGCACCAAGCGTATCAATACTATTTTGCCAAACTTGGTTACTGTCGGAACCAGTATCGATACCCTAAACCCTAGTATCGATACACCCCTATGTTAAAATTCAAAGAGTTTGATAGCGTACCGATACGGCTAACCCTCGTATCGATACGGGCTTTATAAATTTTTAAATATTAAGTCGGTTTAAAAATATGACCGTTGGTGTCAATTGGTTGGTAACCAAACTTTAAAAAGTCGTTGACTCGTATCGATACGACTAACCCCCGTACCGATACGGAGTTGGACAGTGAGCTAAGTTCAGAAAATGGTATCGATACGGCCCTTGCCGTTTCGATACCCAGTACCGATACGCTTACGTGCGTATCGATACCCCTTATTAAATGCACATAACGACTCTTTCTTTTCTGAGACAGGTACCGATACACATTCCCGCGTACCGATACCGGTAGCTGCAGAAGTGCATATATGGTGGTAAGAGAGGGTTCCAACGGCTCCATTTATGTTCCCAACCACCCAAACGGCTAGAAATCAATGAGGAGGTATAAAAGACACATCCAAAAGCTACATCAATAACTATTGATCTTCAATAAAACACTTATTCATCAAATCCAAGCAATTGTGCCAAAATTCCTATTTTGTCTAGAAATCCCAATTGTAATCTTCATTCATATTTTGTTAAATTGGGTTGAGTGCTTGTATTGGGGCTATCATTTGTATTGAGAGATACCTTATTAGCCATCAAATTTCTTTGTTCACTTGTGTGAGGATTGGGTTGATTTTTGGGTAGAAAAATCAACCAAAATTGTAAAGGTTGCCTCCTTGTCCTAGAAAAGGGGAAGAGCAATTAGTGGAATTGTTGCAAATCCTTAGTGAAGCTAAGGTAGTGGATGTAGAGTTCATTTGGAACTTGAACCACTCTAAATCCCTTGTCCATTATTTTCAATTTGCAATTTCCACCACAAAACCTTTAAATTTCCAATTCACCCCCTCTCTTGGTCAATATCAATCTTGCGATCCACTCAACACATGTGAAATTGAATCACATATTATGGTAAACCAGAAGTTTACTAAATTCAGAAATATATATACACACATGTATATAGTTGTCATGATCGGTTAGACCATCCTGACCAATAATGATCCAGAAATTATTGAGATTTACATGCACATGTATTAAAAGAACCTAGAGTTCTCGTGGTACTTATTCTGAAAGAAATTAATTAAATTTCGTTTATTAAAGAACATGAAGTTCTTGTGTTGCTTAAAGGAATTGATTAAATTTCATTTACTAAAAGAGCCTGAAGTTCTTGTGTTGTATGTTCTTAAAAGATTTAGTTGATGTCACTTACCAAAAGAACTAGAACTTGAAGTTCTTGTACTGAAGTTGAGACTGCATGTCTTGCATATCTGAATAAAATATGGGCCCATATATCCACAAATGTGGAAAGTTTTATATAATTTTAGTAGATGCATCTACATTGTTTTATCAACTTACAACCAGAAATTTGTGAGATTGATTCTAAAAGGACTCAGATTATGAAATTAGACTATTCGTCTTGTAAAAGCTAGTGGGTTTATATTTTATGTTATATCAGTTGTTACAAAGCCTATTGATTATGAAAAATACAGTTTAACAAAATTTCAATTGGATGACTCCTCTTTAATAGCTAAACTATGAGAACAAAAGAGTTATTATTTATATGGTATTTCCATATAACAACACTTATACGCATCAAGCCAACGAGTTATAATGAACTCCCCATTATGATTGGTTTTTGGTCAGAAGTCATACATTTTCCATTTTATAATTTTTTATTGTGCGATATGAACTGCTCCACCACAACGCACAAAATGGGTAAATAAAAATGGTTGAGAATATATATTGAGTACGAGTCTCCTTTTATGTTTAAACTCTTAAACATTAATTGGAGAATCATTTATGAGATGATTTTTCTCAACATCAGGGAGAGAGAATAATCAGCTGGATAAAGAAGGAAAATGAATTATCATTATATCAAAAAGGGGGAGATTGTAGAACTAATGTTTTGATATAATAATTGAAAAATGTTTTGGACTAATTTGAAAAGAATTTAAAACTTGTTTTTAAGTCCAAACAACTTGAATTTATGTTTGAGGTATTTTAAGAGGTTTTTGGCAAAGATTTTTCATGTTTTTAATAGCCAAACTTGTGTTTTTAGAGTACCCGTATCGATGCGGTAAACCCCCGTACCGATACCTTTTTGCCCCAGTTTGGCCACTGTCAAAACCCGTATCGATATAGGCCATTGTCGTTTCGATACGGATCGGGATCGTTTCGATACGCCAGGTCAGCGTACCGATCCCCTTTCAACCAACCCCAACGGCTATTTCCCAACGGCCATTTAAATGTGAACCCGTACCGATACGCCCTCAAGCGTATCGATACGCCTAGGCTGGCAAGAGCCCAACGGCTAGTTCCTCATGAAGGTCGTAACGATACGGTTCCATGCGTATCGATACGGATAGCTGCAGAACAGCATTAATGAAGGGAAATAAAGTCCTCAACAGCTCCAATTCATCCTCAACGGCTACAAACTCAATTGGGAGTATAAAAGGGACCTCCAAGCATCTTGTAATGGTTAATGCTTCAATTGTTACAACATTATGATGTCAAAATTTGTCTAGAGCTTAAATTGTTTATTTCTTACTTAGACAACACTTGTGAGCTTACATTGTTAAATTTGCTCAAGTGTTTAGGTTTTGGGTGAATGCTTATAATTGCAAACAAACACATTTTAGAGGGATTTCTAGTTTGCTAAGTCTTTGTTTGTAAAGAGAGTCTTCCTTCAAGCTTTGGGTAGAAAGCTTTGAGGGTTGTAACGGTTTCCTCCTAATCCTAGAAAAGGGGACGAAATTCTTAGTGAATTTGTTGGAAATCCTTAGTGGGGAGCTAAGGTAGTGGATGTAGACCTTGGTTAGAAGGTTGAACCACTATAAATCCTTGTGTCTAATTGCCAATTTTTCACCTCCCACTAAAACACCCAATTATCCAACTTCTCCACACTTGGCGAGCAAGAACGGTTGATCGAATCGAGCCCCTAAAATCTCAACAATTGGTATCAGAGCTTGGCTCAATCGAAGGGGATTCACATCCTATTGAGAAGACCCGGCAAGCTCGATCAACATTTCACCAACCGGCTCGATGGCACAATCAATCGAGAAACCGCCCTTCTTCGACGGAAATCACTATGCCCATTGGAAGACAAATATGAAATTCTTCTTGAAGTCAAGTGATTACAAGCTATGGGACATAGTTGAAGATGGTTCGTTCGTGCCTCAAGGAAGCAAAGCGGAATGGAGTGCCAACGATCGCAAGAAGATGGAGCTAAATTGCAAAGCCTTGCACATGCTCTTTTGTGCATTTGGCCCAACCATCTATGAGAAGATGTCTTCTTGTGAGAGTGCCAAGGAGGTATGGGACAAGCTTGAAGTCACATACGAGGGAACAAATGAAGTCAAGGAGACCAAGATTGGGCTCCTAACCTTAGAGTATGAGAACTTCAAGATGGATCCGGAAGAGAACTTCGAGAAGATGTTTGATAGGTTCTCCACTATCACCAATGGTCTTAAAGGTTATGGAGAAGCCATCCCGGAAGAGAAGCTTGTCCGAAAGCTCATCTACTCCCTTCCCGAGTCATGGGACTCAAAGAGGACCGCCATCATCGAAGCCAAGAATCTCAAAACCTTGAAGCTTGATGAACTCATGGGGTCTCTTCTCACTCATCAAATAATGAAGAAAAACAAAGAAGAGGAGAAGAAGAAGGAAGAGATTAGAGCGATGGAGAAGAAGAAGATCATGGAGCTAGGAATCAATGCTAGTGCCACAGCTCTCAAATCCTCCACATGCCATCATGTAGATTCAAGTGAGGAGGAAAGTGAAGATGAAGAGATGGCCTATCTCTTCAACAAATTTGTCCGGTTCATGAAGAGCAAAATGGAAAAATCCAAGCATGAATCGATGAAGAAGATGAAGGACTCCCACAAATCCAAAAAGAAGGGATCATCTTGAAAACAAGCATATGTGGCCACATGGAGTGATGAAGACTCCACCGATGATGAAGTAGCCCACCTATGCTTAATGGCCCTCAATGAGGGGGAGGTAACTTCTAACTCATCTATTTCAAATTCTTATACATTTGATGAGTTACAAGATGCCTATGATGATTTGCTTTTGGAATTCAAGGCATCATTTTCCAAGAACAAAAAGTTAATTTCAAAAATAAAAATTGAAAATGATTTGCTTTCCAAAACAAATCTTGAACTTGAAGCAAAATTGAAAGATTTTGAACAAAAATGTTTTGATTTACAAAATTTGCTTCTCAAAGTTCAAAAAGAAAAAGATTTGATTTCCAATGAACTTGAAAAGAAAAATAATTTTGGAAAATTAATTTTTTATGTAAGACAATCTAGTGCCCCTATATTTATAAATGGTAAATGTTTTAGAAGTGTTTGGGTCCCAAAAGGACTAACCACTTCAACTAAAAAGGATGAAATTGAAAAATGGATTCCTAAGGGGACAAAATTTTGCGCAACTAACGTCTATGGATCCAAAAATTACTTGATTGTCTTTTTCTAGGTGTGATGGAGAGTGATCAACAAGTCAAAAATTGAGGGGGAGCTCCATACACACAAGGAAGAACACTTGAAGAAGAAAGGCTTCACATCCTCCCTCTAGGTTCAAGTGTTTGGTAAAAATTCTAGTTGCTTTTGTGTTTATTTGATTATTTCTCTTTTATGTCAACTAGATAATCATATATGTTGAACTAACATTCTTATGATGCTTTCAGTAAGGGGGAGCCAATTTTAAACCAAAATTTTAAGTGTGTCAAATTTCTTTTACCTCTATTGTTATTTTGAAACTAAATGTTTTTAAATTCTTTTTGATATAACAAAAAGGGGGAGAAATGGTTTGAAAAATTGAATTTTCAAATGAATAAGGGGGAGCTTTATTTGATTTCATATCTTTAATCTCTTATTCACATTTTTAAAGTCAAAAGGGGGAGAATCCCAAACAATTTTTCAAGTGAGTTTTATTATATCAAAAAGGGGGAGATTGTAGAACTAATGTTTTGATATAATAATTGAAAAATGTTTTGGACTAATTTGAAAAGAATTTAAAACTTGTTTTTAAGTCCAAACAACTTGAATTTATGTTTGAGGTATTTTAAGAGGTTTTTGGCAAAGATTTTTCATGTTTGTAATAGCCAAACTTGTGTTTTCAAAGTACCCGTATCGATACGGTAAACCCCCGTACCGATACCTTTTTGCCCCAGTTTGGCCACTGTCAAAACTTGTATCGATACAGGCCCTTGTCGTTTCGATACGGATCGGGATCGTTTCGATACGCCAGGTCAGCGTACCGATCCCCTTTCAACCAACCCCAACGGCTATTTCCCAACGGCCATTTAAATGTGAACTCGTACCGATACGCCCTCAAGCGTATCGATACGCCTAGGCTGGCAAGAGCCCAACGGCTAGTTGCTCATGAAGGCCGTACTGATACGGTTCCACGTGTATCGATACGGATAGTTGCAGAACAGCATTATTGAAGGGAAATAAAGTCATCAACGGCTCCAATTCATCCCCAACGGCTAGTAACGGCTACAAACTCAATTGGGAGTATAAAAGGGACCTCCAAGCATCTTGTAATGGTTAATGCTTCAATTGTTACAACATTATGATGTCAAAATTTGTCTAGAGCTTAAATTGTTTATTTCTTGCTTAGACAACAATTGTGAGCTTACATTGTTAAATTTGCTCAAGTGTTTAGGTTTTGGGTGAATGCTTATAATTGCAAACAAACACCTTTTAGAGGGATTTCTAGTTTGCTAAGTCTTTCTTTGTAAAGAGAGTCTTCCTTCAAGCTTTGGGTAGAAAGCTTTGAGGGTTGTAACGGTTTCCTCCTAATCCTAGAAAAGGGGACAAAATTCTTAGTGAATTTGTTGGAAATCCTTAGTGAGGAGCTAAGGTAGTGGATGTAGACCTTGGTTAGAAGGTTGAACCACTATAAATCCTTGTGTCTAATTGCCAAATTTTCACCTCCCACTAAAACACTCAATTATCCAACTTCTCCACATTTGGCGTGCAAGAACGGTTGATCGAATCGAGCCCCTAAATCTCAACACAACTGCCAGACATATTTACTGACCTAATGAGAGTAATTAAGTCTCATATACCAGCTAAAAATGCTCTAAGTTTAAATTATATGTTAGAGCGTATGGATGTAAATCATGCCTGAAGCATGATAGTTGAAATTAGTTCCAATGATCAAAATTCTCGTAAATAGAAAGTAGTATGAGATGGTCATATATTGGAGGCAGGTGCTCTTGAAGAGACCCAAGACATAACTAATTATAAAACTTTTGAAGAGTTCCATGTACCTAAATAAAGATTGAAATCTTGAAGAGATCTCAATGAGTTATGTCACTACGAGAATGGAACCAGAAAATAAAAAGTTGTCGACAACGATTTTGCAAACAATTTTACATATGTAAAACCTATGTTTGATTTTGATATAACTAGATCTTTAAGGATCAATTTGAAAAACTTAAAATTGCTTTTGTAAGTCCCATAATAAGTTTTAAATCACGAACTATTTAAAACTGATTTGAAAAACTCAAACTCAAAATATTTTCTAAGTGTTCCAAGGCCAAACTATTGAAAAACGTTCAGGTGTATCGATACACTCCCATGCGTATCGATACCTTTTTACAAAACTTGGCTACTGCCGGAACACGTATCGATACGGCAAACCCTCGTATCGATACGCCCCTGTGTTAAAATCTAAATAGTTTGAATGGCGTACCGATACGACAAACCCTCGTATCGATACGGCCTTAATAAATTTTAAATATAAGTCGGTTTAAAAAATATGACCGTCGGTGTCAGTTGGTTGGTAACCAAACTTTAAAAGGTCGTTGACCCGTATCGATATACCTAACCCCCGTACCGATACGGATATCGACAGTGAGTTAAGTTGAGAAAAAGGTATCGATACGGCCTTTACCGTTTCAATACCATGTACCGATATGCTTACACGCGTATCGATACCCCTTATTTATTGCACACAACGGCTCTTTCTTTTCTGAGACAGGTATCGATACACCTTCCCGCGTACCGATACGCATAGCTGTAGAAGTGCATTTATGGTGGTAAGAGAGGGTTCCAACGGCTCCATTTATGTTCCCAACCACCCAAACGGATAGAAATCAATGAGGAGGTATAAAAGAGACATCCAAAAGCTACAGCAACAACTATTGATCTTCAAGAAAACATCTATTCATCAAATCCAAGCAATTGTGCAAAAATCTCATATTGTCTAGAAACCCCAATTGTAATTTTCATTCTTATCTTGTTCAATTGGGTTGAGTGCTTGTAATTGGGCTATCATTTGTATTGAGAGATACTCTATTAGCCAACAAATTTCTTTGTTATCTTGTTGTGAGGATTGGGTTGAATTTTGGGTAGAAAATTCAACCGAAATTGTAAGGGTTGCCTCCTTAGCCTAGAAAAGAGGAAGAGCAATTAGTGGAATTGTTTCAAATCTTTAGTGAAGCTAAGGTAGTGGATGTAGAGTTCATTTGGAACTTGAACCATTCTAAAATCTCTTGTCTATCTTTTTAATTTGCAATTTCCACCACAAAAACTTTAAAAATCCAATTCACCCCCCTCTTGGTTTATATCGATCTTTCGTTCCACTCAACAATTGGTATCAGAGCCTACCTCTTTGAGGATTAACAACCACAAGAGGAGTTCCTTGGAAGAGTGTGATCATCAAAATATCAAGAGATGGCTTCAACCTCCGGTTCCGACATGTATGAGTCTCAATCCACTACAAAGCCTCCCTTCTTTAATGGTGATAACTATTCTTTTTGGAAGAATAGAATGTGTCTCTTCATTAAATCAAATGACTATCTAGTGTGGGATGTCATTGAAGATGGCCCTTATATTCCATTGAAGCAAGATGGTGATGGCAAGATGGTTTTGAAGAAAAAGGTGGAGATAAGTGAAGAAGAACGGAAAAAGATTCAAGTCAATGATAAAGCTCTCCACATGCTATTTTGTTCTTTCGGTCCGGACATCTATTTTAAGGTCTCATCCATCGAAAGTGTCAAAGAAGTGTGGGACACTCTTGAGACTACTTATGAGGGCACCAACGATGTTAAAGAAACTAAGATTGGAATTCTCAATCTTAGTTATGAAAATTTCAAGATGGAGCCCGATGAGACGGTGTCAAAGATGTTTGATCGTTTCTCCACTATTGTCAATGGGCTAAAGGGTTTTGGAGAAATCATACCGGAAGAGAAGCTTATCCGGAAGCTACTCTATTCACTTCTCGAGTCTTGGGATGGGAAGAGAACCGCTATCATTGAAGCTAAGAATTTGAAAACTTTGAAGCTTGATGAGCTTGTGGGTTCTCTCCTTACTCATGAGATCATGAAGCAAGGAAGGGAAGATGAGAAGAAGAAAGAAGAGAAAAGGGTAGAGAAGCTTGAGGTTGAGAAAAAGAAGAAGATGAGAATAGCTCTCAAAGCTAAAGCTTCACAACATGAAGAGAGCTCGTCTAGTGAGGAGGATGAACTCGAAGAATTGGCTATGATAGCCAAACGATTCTCACGTTTTATGAGGTCCAACCGGGGAAGAAAAATCCAAAGAAATATGGACTTCAAAAGCAAGAACAAAGAAGAAGGAAGGGATCCTATCATTTGCTTTGAGTGCAAACAACCCGGCCACATACGTTCGGAGTGCCCTCAACTCAAGAAGAAGGGCTTTGAGAAGAAGAAGAAGCTCAAAGCCAAGCTTGCTACTTGGAGTGATGAGGAGTCATCGGAGGATGACGAACAAGAAGTGGCTAACCTTTGCCTCATGGATCTTGAGGAAGATTCCTCCATGGTAACCTCTAACTCATCTACTTTAGATTTTGAAGAATTAAATGATGCATATGATGAGTTACAAGAGGTCTATGATGAATTAGTTGAGAAATATAAAGAGTCAGTCATTAGGAACAAAAAGATTATTTTGGAACTAAATGAGAAAAATGACTCACTCACTCAAGCTAATTCAAAATTTGAGAAAAAGATATTAGGATTAAAAGAAGAACTAAAATTCTTTCAAGATGAAAATGTTGATCTTAATAATCTTTTGTCTCAATGTAATAGTGAACACCAAAAGGTGATGGTTGAGCTAAATGAGCTCAAAAAGTCTTTGAAAAATGTTGGTAGTGTCAAGCATGAAATAGGTGAATCCTCAATAACACACCAACCTAAGAAAAAGACTAACTACTACAAACAAATTAGCTATCCTAGACATAGTAGAGCTAAAAGAATTAGAAGTGTATGGGTTCCTAAGGAACTTGTAAAATCTAATAATATTATTCCTATGTCATCTTGGATTCCTAAGGGAACCAAGGTTTTGGGAGCTAACACTCATGGACCCAAAATGATTTGGGTACAAAAAACAAAAGCTTAATATCTTTGTTTGTAGGGGGAGCATTGCTACAAGGCCAAAGCACAAAGTCAAAACTCATGGTACCTTGATAGTGGATGCTCAAGGGATATGACTGGAGACAAGAGTAGATTCATGGATCTAAAGCCAAAAAGTGGAGGAGTAGTAACATTTGGTGACAACTCCAAAGGCCACATTAAAGGTATTGGCTCCATAGGTAATCTCTCTACTATTCTCATTGAAAATGTCTTATATGTCGATGGTCTTAAACACAATTTATTGAGCATAAGTCAATTGTGTGATAAAGGATTTAATGTTTTATTTGATAAAAATGGATGCAAAATTATAGACATTAAATCTAATAATATTATGCTCATAGGTCATCGCATAGGGAACATATACATGGTGCATCTAGATGACATTCATACATCTCATGCATGCTTAGTTGCACAAAATGAAAATGATGCATGGTTGTGGCATAGGAAACTAGGACATGCTAGCATAAGTGTTTTAGAAAAACTAGTCTCCCTCAATCTAGTTAGAGGTTTACCCAAGATAAAATTTTCAAATGATAAAATTTGTGATGCATGCTCAAAGGGTAAACAACATAGATCTTCCTTTAAATCCATTAATGATGTTTCTACTAGTAGATGCTTACAACTTATCCATATGGATTTATTTGGGCCAATTAGGACTATGAGCTTGGGTGGTAAGTCTTATGCTTTTGTAATTGTTGATGATTTTTCTAGATTTACTTGGGTTCTATTTTTAAGTACTAAAGATGAGGCTTTGGAAAAATTCATCACATTTTCAAAATTAACCCAAAATGATCTTGAACTTAAAATTTTACTTATTAGAAGTGATCATGGAACCGAGTTTCAAAACTTGGGGTTTGAAGATTTTCTAAATGAAAATGGTATTAGCCATAATTTTTCGGCTCTTCGAACTCCTCAACAAAATGGGGTAGTTGAGAGGAAAAATAGAACTTTGCAAGAAATGGCTAGAACTATGCTTTGTGAAAACAATTTACCTAAATATTTTTGGGCGGAAGCCACAAAAACCGCTTGCTATATTGTAAATCGAGTAATGATTAGGCCAATTTTAAAGAAAACACCTTATGAGATTTTAAAATCTAAAAAGCCTAACATTAGCTATTTTCACCCTTTTGGTTGCAAGTGCTTTGTTTTAAATAATGGAAAAGACAACTTAGGTAAATTTGATGCAAAAAGTGATGAAGCTATTTTTATAGGTTACTCCTTAACCTCGAAAGCCTATCGAGTATTTAACAAAAGAACTTTAGTAGTAGAAGAATCTATTCATGTTGTATTCGATGATAACCTTCTTCCTAGGAAGGATTCTTGTGATGATGATGATGTAGGAATCACAAATGCCTTTGATGGAGGACAAACTTCAAATGAGGATGAGATTCCAACAAAAGAAGAGGACACACAAGATCCACCTCTTGAAGCCTTGAAGGACTTGGCTCTTGAGGAAAATGAAGTGAGCTACCCAAGGGAGTTACTCTATGTCAAAGATGGTGAAATCTTGGGTGATCCATCCAAGTGGGTAACCACTCGATCTTCTCTTAGATTAATGAATCATGTTGCATTTATCTCATGCATAGAGCCTAATAATATTAAAGAAACATTGAAAGATGACTTTTGGATTATGGCTATGCAAGAAGAGTTAAATCAGTTTGAGAGAAGTAACGTTTGGACATTAGTTGATAGGCCTAGTAATCAATCTACAATAGGAAATAAATGGGTCTTTAGGAACAAGCTAGATGAGAGTGGTAACATTGTAAGAAATAAAGCTAGACTAGTAGCACAAGGTTACACTCAAGAAGAGGGAATAGATTTTGATGAAACCTATGCACCCGTAGCTAGAATGGAAGTCATTAGGATGTTGCTTGCATATGCATGTTATCATAATTTCAAGCCTTTTCAAATGGATGTTAAAAGTGCATTTTTAAATGGTTTTATAAATGAAAAAGTGTATGTGGAACAACCACCGGGTTTTGAAGACTCAAAATTTCCAAATCATGTTTTCAAACTTACCAAAGCTCTTTATGGTTTAAAACAAGCTCCTAGAGCTTGGTATGAAAGACTTTCAAACTTTTTAATTGAAAAAGGATTTGAAAAGGGTAAGGTGGACACTACACTTTTTATAAAAATGACATCTTAGTAGTTCAAATTTATGTTGATGATATTATTTTTGGTTCTACTAATGAATGTCATTGTCAAGAGTTTGCTAAGTTAATGCAAGGTGAATTTGAGATGAGCATGATGGGGGAGCTCTCATTCTTTTTGGGACTCCAAATCAAGCAAAAGAAGGATGACACCTTCATTAACCAAGCAAAATACATAAAGGATATTCTCAAGAAGTTTGGCTTGTAGAATGCAAAGCCTCAAGCCACTTCTATGAGCTCATCTACAAAGCTTGACAAAGATGAAGGAGGTAAGTGTGTTGACTCTAAGCTTTATCCTTCTATGATTGGATCATTGATTTACCTTACCGCAAGTAGACCGTATATCTTGTTTAGTGTTTGCTTGTGTGCTAGGTTTCAAGCTACTCCTAGAGAGTCTCACCTTATAGTCGTTAAGAGAATCTTTAGGTACCTTAGAGATACTCCTTGTTTAGGTCTTTGGTACCCTAGAGACTCTACCTTCAACCTTCATGCTTACTCGGATGCGGATTATGGGGGTTGCAAAATCGATAGGAAAAGTACTTCGGGAACTTGTCAATTCCTAGGTAGTATGCTCATATCTTGGTTCTCTAAGAAGCAAAATAGTGTAGCCTTATCTACCACCGAAGCCGAGTACATATCCTTAGGGAGTTGTTGTGCTCAAGTCCTTTGGATGAAGCAACAACTCTTAGATTATGGAATTAAAGTTGAAACCATACCCTTAAAATGTGACAACACTAGTGCAATATGCTTAACAAAAAATCCCATCCAACACTCTAGGACCAAACACATAGAGATAAGGCATCATTTCATTAGAGATCATGTCCTTAAAGAAGATGTGGTTATAGAGTATGTAGACACCTTAAATTCATTAGCGGACATATTTACGAAACCTTTAGACAAAGAGCGTTTTTGGTCCCTTAGGAGAGAGTTAGGTCTAGCTAGCCTATCTTGACCTTTTAGGACCTCTTTTGTGCTTAAATATGCTTGATCTTGTGAAATGCCATGTTTATGTGTTTTAGACTCCTAATTCCATCCATGCCTATAGTTAGGGGGAGTATGCTTCTATTAAAATATGCTTAGAACTGCTCATTTATCATTTGCATACTTTTAGGAGTTGTTAAGTTCGAGCCTATGGTTGTTCTTAGAACCAAATATGCATTTCTGGGCATACGGTATCGATACGGATCGACGCGTATCGATACGTGTTCTTCATTCAGTTTCCCATAATTCACTTCGCTTCACGGGTATCGATACGATTAAACTTGTATCGATACGGGTCGTTTCGATACGGACCCTATCCGTTTCGATACGACTTTCCAACGGGCATTTTTGCGGAAATGACGATTCTACCCTCGTATCGATACACCCTCAGGCGTATCGATACTCGATTGCGCAGACAGCTTGAAATTTGGCTTTTAATGAGTTCAACTTTTACCAAAATTAAAACTCTTCAAAACCTAAAAACCCTAGTTGTTTTTGCCTATAAAAAGGCCCTTCCTCCTTCATATTTTTCACACCTCAACTCAAATCTAAAAGAGTTTTTGAATCAAGCAAGGCTTTGAGCTCTCTCTCTCAACTATTGTGCTAGAATTTTCTTCAATCTCTCAAGTTTCTATCAAGGTAATCTTTCTTTTTCTTTTTCAATTTTTTGTTTTGTTTTGTTATTTTGTTTCATCTTTTTCTTTAAGCCTTTGTTCTTCAAAAAAATTTCTTCAAATTTTTCTTAAATTTTTTTTACCTTGGTTTTTACTCAAAATTGAAGAAATTCGTTTGCTTAATCTCTCTTTTAGATCATGGCACCAAAAGAACCTTCGAGGAAGCGTACAAGAGTTTCTCAAACCGGTGAATCCTTCACCCTTGGAGCGATTGCTCGTCCGAACTACTCTACCATCTATGAGCAATCCTTTGAAAACAACACGGGTCTAACTCATTTTCTTCAATATGAGAATTATAAGATTCGTGCCGAAAGGGTAATATCTGTTCCTTTTCTCGACTCCGAGCGTTTTAAGTTTGAATATCTTCCTTTATTTCGTCGATGGAACTTCATGGATTTCATCTCTATTCACGGTTTTTATTATCGCCTTTTGGTTTTGATTTTCTACTCTAATGCCAAATGTATTACTCGTGATGGGGAAGTTGTTTCCATTAGCTCTTATCTTATGGGGAAGAAAATCATCCTTGATGTCAAATCTATTTGTGAGGTTTTCAAATTAGAGGATGAAGGCATTGATGTTGAGCATGCTTTGCGGCATGTTCTTAGTGGATCTGTCACCGCCCTAAAAGCTCAAGACCAGATCTTACATTTGATGGTGTCTTGGTGGTTTCGTCCCTCCGGAGGAAAATATTCGACCATCCGTCAAGTGGATGATTTTTGGATCCGTTGCTTCCGTGAGCGAAAGCACCCAAATCTTGCTCGACTCATGTTCGCGGAGATCGTCTACCTCGTGCAAAATCGTCATACAACTCTCGTCACCTCCTTTACATATGGTACGGCTTTGAGTTATTTCTTTATTAAAAAGGATATTGATTGCTCTTTTGACTACCCAACTCCCCTCACCGATCCCATTGATGAGCGATCTCTTGCTCGGGCAAAGTTTCACTATCTTAATGGTGAATGGGTACGTCTTGTCGAGTTACCACCCGAGGCCGCCGCCGTTTTTGAAGAGCCTCAAGCTCCTCAAGCTCCTCAAGTCCCACAACCCTCCATGGATGCTCTCATGACCTATCTCAATGAGCAATTTACCGGGTTGCGCACGGAGATGAACACTCGGCTTACTTCCATGGAAACTACCTTTGATACAAGGATGACGGGTATGGAGAATCGCCTCACATCCCTTGAAAGCGGGCACAATTCTTTGAATATTTCCATCGCCGTTTTCCATGATGAGTGGCACAATAGCATACGGGATAATGAGCCAATGGGAGTTGATGATGAAGATGATGAAGACGAAGAAGACGATGCCTAGACGTTTCTTCTTGCATCTCATGCATATCATTTAGGATTTTCTATTTTATGCACCTTTGCTTTATGTTCTTAGGATTAATGTTGTTTTAGGATTAAACCTATGCTTTGATTTTCTGTTTTTGTTTGGATTTTAAGTATGTTTTTATGATTATTAATATAAGTGTTGCTTATTTATACCTTTGCCTTCTTTATGCACTTAATTGTCTCAAGATTTTTTGTTCTAACAAAAAGAGGGAGAGAAACTAGCTCACACTTCAAATATTTTGATTTTAACTCAAAGGTTACCAAGCTTATATTAAGGGGGAGTTATCTTTTGTAAAGTTTTTTCAAAATATCAAAAAATTTAAGTTTTAGTTTTGTTATATCAAAAAGGGGGAGATTGTAAAACCTATGTTTGATTTTGATATAACTAGATCTTTAAGGATCAATTTGAAAAACTTAAAATTGCTTTTGTAAGTCCCTTAATAAATTTTAAATCACCAACTATTTAAAACTGATTTGAAAAACTCAAACTCAAAATATTTTCTAAGTGTTCCAAGGCCAAACTATTGAAAAACGTTCAGGTGTATCGATACACTCCCATGCGTATCGATACCTTTTTACAAAACTTGGCTACTGCCGGAACACGTATCGATACGGCAAACCCTCGTATCGATACGCCCCTGTGTTAAAATCTAAAGAGTTTGAATGGCGTACCGATACGGCAAACCCTCGTATCGATACGGCCTTAATAAATTTTAAATATAAGTCGGTTTAAAAAATATGACCGTTGGTGTCAGTTGGTTGGTAACCAAACTTTAAAAGGTCGTTGACCCGTATCGATACGCCTAACCCCTGTACCGATACGGATATCGACAGTGAGTTAAGTTGAGAAAAAGGTATCGATACGACCTTTACCGTTTCGATACCCCGTACCGATACGCTTACGCGCGTATCGATACCCCTTATTTATTGCACACAACGACTCTTTCTTTTCTGAGACAGGTATCGATACACCTTCCCGCATACCGATACGCATAGCTGCAGAAGTGCATTTATGGTGGTAAGAGAGGGTTCCAACGGCTCCATTTATGTTCCCAACCACCCAAACGGCTAGAAATCAATGAGGAGGTATAAAAGAGACATCCAAAAGCTACAACAACAACTATTGATCTTCAAGAAAACATCTATTCATCAAATCCAAGCAATTGTGCAAAAATCTCATATTGTCTAGAAACCCCAATTGTAATTTTCTTTCTTATCTTGTTCAATTGAGTTGAGTGCTTGTAATTGGGCTATCATTTGTATTGAGAGATACTCTATTAGCCAACAAATTTTTTTGTTATCTTGTTGTGAGGATTGGGTTGAATTTTGGGTAGAAAATTCAACCGAAATTGTAAGGGTTGCCTCCTTAGCCTAGAAAAGGGGAAGAGCAATTAGTGGAATTGTTGCAAATCCTTAGTGAAGCTAAGGTAGTGGATGTAGAGTTCATTTGGAACTTGAACCACTCTAAAATCCCTTGTCTATCTTTTTAATTTGCAATTTCCACCACAAAAACTTTAAAAATCCAATTCACCCCCCTCTTGGTTTATATCGATCTTTCGACCCACTCAACAACATATAATACTTCTATAGAAGTAAAGAAAGAAAACGATGATTTTGTATAAGAATCTATAGATGTTGAAATCATTGGTCAATATAAAAAGACGCTTTGAACTTCTAAAAGTGAAGTATTTCGACTAGCAGTCTAAACACCTAAAGGTGTAATGCAAGTGAGGCATAAATAAGTAGTCATAAATACGACTTGACTTATGATTTATGAAGAGTTTTAGTTACTTCATGGTGGATGCAATTAATTTGGTCGTTATGAAATATATTGCATGCGTCTAATTATTTATGGATCCCTATTTATCCTTAAAGGATTTAAAATGCTAGAAGCATTTGGAAATTTTTGTGGAAATTTATTTAGACATGTCTCATTGAATATTTTGGCGCATTTTGTATAATCGCCTTAGTGAGTACTAATTGAGGAAATATTGGAAGAATGATCAGGTTTCCTTATGTATTTTATAAAAGAGTTTTGGATCAAGATTCATTATGATAATTTGAATTTCATTAAAACTTCTGAAGAGCTTCAAATTGGAAACTCATGAAGAACTTTCAAAGCATTTGAGAAAAAGAATCTTTAGGTGTGGTTTTGTCTCGACCTAAAGATCGAGCACTTAAATATGCGTTTTTGTCTATGAATGGACATAAGTTGAAAGAATCTTAAAGAAGATTCAATATGGATAAAGCATATCTATTGTAAGATTATTGGATGTGAATAAAGATAATTATATCTTTTCTTGGTCTTGAGGCATCATATATTAGTTGGTCAAGAAATATTCATGGATATACAAAGATCAATCTTTAGATCTTCAAACATTCGTTGATGCCTTCTCAAATGTTGTAGAAATAATTGTTATGCACGAGGGAAGCCAAAAATGTGTTTGGCTAAGACCATTGACCCAACATATCCAAAAGATAGGTGAATTTACTTTCACGGGATATGATACAAAGCTATCTTGTGTGAAGATAATGCAAGATGTATATCTCAATTTGAAAGGTGGATACATCATGGAACATTGTTGAGTGGATCAATGAAACGATATAAGCCAAGAGGGGGTGAATTGGATTTTTAGAACTTTTGGTGGTGGATTGGAAAATTAAAAATGCTAGACAAAAGGATTTAAATTGGTTCAAGCTCCAATCGAGCTCTACATCCACTACCTTAGCTTCACTAAGAATTTTCCAACAATCCAATAATTGTTCTTCCCCTTTTTTAGGCTAAGGAGGTAACCTTTACAATACCGGTCAAATTTTCTACCCAAAATTTGAACCAATCCTCACTCAAGAAATACAAAGAAGATGAAGGCTAAAACTAGTATCTCTCAATACAAAATATAGCCCTTTTACAAGTACTCAACCCAATTGAATAGATAGGAATGGAAATTACAAAGTTCACAATTGGGGTTTACAAGAAATAATAGGATTTAGGCACAATTGCTTGGATTTGATGTTTTGATGATTCTTTTGAGATCAATAGTTGTTGTTGGAGATTTTAGAGGTCTATTTTTACCTTCTCATTGAATTCTTGCCGTTGGGGTTGTTGCATTCATCAATATAGTCGTTGGGATGTTATCTTCCCTCCAAAAATGCAGTCTACAACTACTCGTTCTGAAACGCCCGACCCTGTTTCGAAACATAGCAAAATAGAAAGAGCCGTTGGGGTGAAATAAATAGACCGTACCAAAACGGGCACGATAGTTTCGATACGCTAAGAGCCCGTTTCAAAACTCGTTTCGAAACACTTTGCCACTGTCAAAGCCTGTATCGAAACGGCTTAGAAGAGTTTTGATACGCCTTAACGATAATTTTAAATTCTATTATAAAACTTCAATGGTCATATTTTAAAACCAAGTTTGAATTCCGTTTCGAAACGTTTGAGGTCGTTTCGATACTGCCGTATCAAAACGGATCAAATCGTTCTGATGCTCTTCATCCGTTTCAAAACACGTTCCGAAATAGAGGTTAACAGTTTCAAACTATTCTGAAACGTCCAAAGGCCGTTCCGAAACGGTGACTCAAAAATCACTATTTTGGCTTGATAAACACTTAGAAAATATTTGACAAGTTGAGGTTTTGACTTAAACTTTTTTCTTTCAATGCATAGAGAGTTTTTGAGGACTTAAAAATTCATTTTCCATTTTTCAATTTAGTTCTTAAATTCTTTGTTATATCAAAATCAATTTATTGGTTTCACAATCTCCCCTTTTTGATATAACAAAACCAAGTTAGAATTTTTAAGAGTTTTGAAATTTTGAAAACGTTCTAACTCCCCCTCAATTTAAGATGGGTTTTTAAAGTTTTGAAAAGATTGAAAATTCAAGTTTTAAAACTCAAAACCGGCTTAAAAAATTGTGGCTCTTATATTACTTCTCCCCCTTTTTGTTAGATCAAAAAGAATAATAAACTAGGCTCAACAAGAGAAGAAACAGGGTTAAAAGCAATAAAAATATAATATAGATTCATATAGTTCAAATATCCAAACATAAAACTTAAAGCAATAAAGTTTAAAGCTCAATCCCAAACAAAGCAATCATAGCATAGGTTCATAAAGCATAAATAAAATAAAGGTGCAAACTTAGTCCTAATATGATAATCTAATATGATATGCAATGAAGACCCTAAGCCTCGTCATCGTCACCATCAACATCTGAAGAATCATCATCAATTTTCACTTGAGCACGATGAAAGGTCATCCATTGACCATAGAAGGTAGAGAATGATAAGTCCATCAATTGATGTTGATTCTCAAGGGCGGTGAGACGATTCTCCACTGACTGCGAACGAGTATTGATAGCACCAAAACCCAATGCCATGTTTGTATCCATTGTGTTGAACTGCTCGGTGAGGAAACCCATAAGAGCTTCATTGTTAGGACCCGGAGCTTGAGGTGGTGGCTCAACTTGAGGTGGAGGGGCTTGCCTATCAACGCGTTCCCATCGGCCAAGAGTGTAGTGGAACCCGGACTTATGGAGAGAAGATTCACCAATCTTGTTCTTACGGGGTTCTAGAGAATCATAGGAGCAATCAAAGTTGAGGATGCCAAAGATATAGCTCAAAACAGTCTCATAAGTGAAAGATTTAAGAGCATCGATTTCACGAAGCTTCACATTATTGACCATCTCGACGAACATAATTTTGACAAGATTTGGCCGTTCTCCTCGGCGAAAGCACTCAAGCCAAAAATAGTCAACTTGACGAATATGAGAGAATTTACCTCTAGATGGGCGAATGAACCATGAAATCATCGAGTGTAGGAACCGGTCATGAGCATCTAAAGAAAGAATGGAGCCGGTGTGAGTGTCAAAGTGGGTTTCATCCCCAATGCCTTCGTTCTTGAGCCCAAGAGCATTCACTAAAAAGGATATGTTGATAATGAACTTCTTCCCCAAGAGATACAACTCAATGCGAATCACCTCGTTATGATCTTCATTATCAACGAGCATGGCATTTGAGTAGAAAATGAGAACCATGTGCATGTAGATAATATCTGGTATGTTCAAGAAAGCCATGAAGTTCCATTCTTGCAAACACTCTAGATAGCGGAAAGCGAAACGCTCAGAATCAAGGAATAGGACATCAACAACACGCTCTCGACGAATGGCAATATCCTTGACGTAGGTGAAACGATCCTTCATCTCTTGAGTCTGAAGACTTTTGAGAAAAAGTTGGGTGAGATTAGGACGGATATTGGCTTGACTTGAAGCTTCACTCAATTGACATGTCTTACGTTTCTTGTTAACGTTTTCCATGGAAAAATCCTTAAATAGGGATTTTGGATGAATGAGTGGAAGATCTTGCATAAAATTGTTGAAGCTTGCTTAGACTTGAGTTTGTGTGTAAAAGCCCTCAAGATTTGATGAAAATAATGAGGTTTGGAGGGTTTTATAGGGAAAAATCGGGTTAGGGTTTTTAGGATTTTTGAGAGTTTTAATTAAAAGAGAACTTTAACATTTAAGACCCTTTTTAAAGCTGTCCGCATACCCGTTTCGAAACAGGCACGAGCGTTCCGAAACATGAGTACCGAAACGTTGACTGATGTTTCGAGTCTAGTTAACCATTCTGATACGGCTTTGACCGTATCGAATCCCACGTGTTGACCCGTATCGAAACTCGTTTCGATACACTTCTTGGCAGAGGCAAACCGTTTCGAAACCCTTTTAAGGCGTTTCAAAGCACCCTAGTCATAGATCACTCTTTTAAGGCACCCGTATCGAAACAGATTGACCCGTTTCGATACACCTAGGCCTGCAGGTGCAGATGAGGCTCTAATATTGCAGAAAAATGAATTTCATGAAGTCCTATATGCATAAATGATATGAATGAGCAGGAATAACATGCACAAACATAAACATACTCCCCTTAACTATTAGCATGGATGAAATTAGGAGTAAAACCACATAAGAATGGCATTTTTCAAGAAATCAAGCAATTTAAGCACAAAAAGGTCCTAAAACAAAACACTTGCAACCAAATGGATGAAAATAGCTAATGTTAGGCTTTTTAGATTTTAAAATCTCATATAGTGTTTTCTTTAAAAGTGGCCTAATCATTACTCGGTTTACAATGTAGCAAGTGGTGTTTATTGCTTCCGCCCAAAAATATTTAGGTAAGTTGTTTTCACAAAGCATGGTTCTAGCCATTTCTTGTAAAGTCCTATTTTTCCTCTCAACTACCTTATTTTGTTGAGGAGTTCGATGAGCCGAAAAGTTGTGGTTAATTCCATTTTCATTTAAAAACTCTTCGAAACCTAGATTTTGAAATTCGGTTCCATGATCACTTCTAATATGAGAAATCTTAAGTTCAAGATAATTTTGAGTTAATTTTGAAAACGTGATGAATTTTTCTAAAGCCTCATCTTTAGTACTTAAAAATAGAACTCAAGTAAATCTATAATAGTCATCAACAAGTACAAATGCATATGATTTACCACCCAAGCTCATAGTTCTAATAGGCCCAAATAAATCCATATGAATTAGTTGTAAACATCTACTTGTAGAAACATCATTAATGGATTTAAAGGATGATATATGTCATTTACCCTTAGAGCATGCATCACAAATTTTGTCATTTGAGAACTTAATTTTGGGTAAACCTCTAACTAGATTTAGGGAAACTAATTTTTCTAAAACACTAATGCTAGCATGTCCTAGTTTCCTATGTCATAGCCATGCATCATTTTCATTTTGTGCAACAAAACATACATGGGATGTATGAATGTCATCTAAATGCACCATGTATATATTACCTATGCGATGACTAATGAGCATTATATTATTTGATTTAATGTCAACAATTTTGCAACCATTTTTATCAAATAAGACATTAAACCCTTTATCACACAATTGACTAATGCTCAACAAATTGTGTTTTAGACCATCGACATATAAAACATTTTGAATGAGAATAGTAGAGTGATTACTTATGGATCCAATACCTTCAATGTGGCCTTTGGAGTTATCACCAAATGTCACTACTCCTCCACTTTTTGGCTTTAAGTCCATGAATTGACTATTGTCTCTGGTCATGTGCCTTGAGCATCCACTATCAAGGTACCATGAGTTTTGACTTTGTGCTTTGGTCTTGTAGCAATGCTCCCCCTACAAAAAAAGAGTTAAACTTTGATTTTTGGTACCCAAATCATTTTGGGTCCACGAGTGTTGGCTTTCAAAAGCTTGGTTCCCTTAGGAATCCAATGTGACATAGCAACAACATTATTAGACTTGACGAGTTCCTTAGGAACCCATACACTTCTAACTCTTTTTGTCCTATTATGCCTATGGAAGCCACTTTGTTTGTAGTTGTTGTTCTTTCTTTTATATTGGTTTGACTTAGATGATTCACCTATCTCATTTTTCACATTACCAACACTATTGAAAGATTTCTTAAGCTCATTTAACACCTTTTGGAGTTCACTATTGCATTGAGAAATAAGATTATTTAATTCTACATTTTCATCTTGAAAGAATTTAAGTTCATCTTGTAAACCTAAGCTCTTTTTTCTCAAATTCTAAGTTAGCTTGAGAAAGTGAGTCATTTTTATCATTTAATTTCGAAATAATCTTTTTATTTCTTATGATTGACTCTTTATACTTCTCAACTAACTCATCATATACCTCTTGTAACCCATCATAAGCATCATACAATTCATCAAATGTAAAATCAAAAGATGATAAGTTAGAGGTTATCATGAAGGAATCCTCCTCAAGAGCCATGAGGCAAAGGTTGGCCACTTCGTGTTCCTCATCCTCGGATGACTCCTCATCACTCCAAGTAGCAAGCTTGGCTTTTAGCTTCTTCTTCTTCTCAAAGCTGTTCTTCTTGAGTTGAGGGCACTCCGAACGAATATGACCCAGTTTTTTGCATTCAAAGCAAATGATTTGATCCCTCTCTTCTTCTTTGTTTTTGGTTTTGAAGTCCATTTTTCTTTGAATCTTCCTTCCTCGATTGGACCTCATAAACCGTGAGAACCTTTTGGCTATCATAGTCAATTCTTCTAGGTCTTCCTCCTCACTAGAAGTTCTCTCCTCATGTAGAGAAGCTTTGAGAGCCACTCCTATCTTCTTCTTCTTCTTATCTACCTCAAGCTTCTACACTCTTCTCTCTTCCTTCTTCCTTTCATCTTCTCTTCCTTGCTTCATTATCTCATGAGTTAGGAGAGAACCCACTAGCTCATCAAGCTTGAGTGTCTTCAAATTTTTCGCCTCAATGATGGCAGTTCTCTTCCCATCCCAAGACTTGGGAAGTGAGTAGAGTAGCTTCCTGACTAATTTGTCTTCTGGGATTATCTCTCCAAAACCATTTAGCCCGTTGACGATTGTTGAGAAATGATCAAACATCTTTGGCACAGTTTCGCCGGGCTCCATTTTGAAATTCTCATAGCTAAGATTAAGAATTTCAATCTTTGTCTCCTTCACATCACTTGTTCCTTCATAAGTAGCCTCAAGTGTATCCCACGCTTCCTTAGCACTTTCGATGGAGGAAACTTTGGAGTAGATGTCGGGACCGAAAGAGCAAAACAACATGTGAAGAGCTTTATCATTGATTTGAATCTTCTTTCTCTCTTCTTCACTCATCTTATTTTTCTTCTTTGGCACCAATCTTCCTTTGTCGTCTCTCTTCATCGGAATAGAGGGACCATCTTAAATGGCATCCCAAACTAGATAATCGTTGGATTTAATGAAGAGACGCATCCGGTTCTTCCAAAAAGGGTAGTTATCACCGTTGAAGAAAGACGGTTTGGTTGTTGATTAAGACTCGTACATGTTTGACTCGGAGGTAGATGTCATAGATTGTTTTGTGGTTGATTGCACGCTTCCTATGAACTCCTCTTGTAGTTGTTAATTCTTCAAAGAGGTAGGCTCTAATACCAATTGTTGAGTGGATCAATGAAACAATATAAGCCAAGAGGGGGTGAATTGGATTTTTAGAACTTTTGGTGGTGGATTGGAAAATTAAAAATGCTAGACAAGAGGATTTAGAGTGGTTCAAGTTCCAATCGAACTCTACATCCACTACCTTAGCTTCACTAAGGATTTTCCAACAATCCACTAATTGTTCTTCCCCTTTTTTAGGCTAAGGAGGTAACCTTTACAATACCGGTCAAATTTTCTACCCAAAATTTGACCCAATCCTCACTCAAGAAATACAAAGAAGATGAAGGCTAAAACTAGTATCTCTCAATACAAAATATAGCCCTTTTACAAGCACCCAACCCACTTGAACAGATATGAATGGAAATTACAAAGTTCACAATTTGGGTTTACAAGAAATAATGGGATTTAGGCACAATTGCTTGGATTTGATGTTTGGATGATTCTTTTGAGATCAATAGTTGTTGGTGGAGCTTTTAGAGGTCCCTTTTATACCTTCTCATTGAATTCTAGTCGTTGGGGTTGTTGCATTCATCAATATAGCCGTTGGGATGTTATATTCCCTCCATAAATACAGTCTGCAACTACCCGTTCTAAAACGCCCAACCATGTTTCGAAACAGACCAAAATAGAAAGAGTCGTTGGGGTGAAATAAATAGACCGTACTGAAACGGGCACGAACATTTCAATGCGCTAAGAGCCCGTTTCGAAACTCGTTTCGAAACACTTTGCCACTGTCAAACCTTGTATCGAAACGGCTTAGAAGCGTTTCGATACGCCTTAACGATAATTTTAAATTCTGTTATAAAACTTCAACGGTCATATTTTAAAATCAAGTTTGAATGTCATTTCGAAACGTTTGAGGTCGTTTCAATACTGTCGTATTGAAACGGATCAAATCGTTCCGATGTTCTTCATCCGTTTCGAAACACGTTCCAAAACAGAGGTTAACAGTTTCAAATTTTTCTGAAACGTCCAAAGGCCGTTCCGAAACGGTGACTCGAAAATCATTGTTTTGGCTTGATAAACACTTAGAAAATATTTGACAAGTTGAGGTTTTGACTTAAACATTTTTCTTTAAATGCATAAAGAGGTTTTGAGGACTTAAAAATTTATTTTCCATTTTTCAATTTAGTCCTTAAATTCTTTGTTATATCAAAATCAATTTATTGGTTTCACAAACATACTAATCCAAAGTTTCATCCCTCACGATCTTTAGAAAAATAATATTCAAGATTGAATTATGAAGATTCAAAGATCTTCTGTGATGTTTTCATGAGGGGGAGTAAATACGCGTTGCACTCTTTTTCCCTTAACCGAGGTTTTGTCCCAATGGATTTTCCTGGTAAGGTTTTTAATTAGGTAACATGTTATGTGTATCAAAGATGTGTGTACTATTTTCCCTTCACTAAAGAATTTTTTTTTTCCACTAGGTTTTATCTTAATAAGATTTTAGCGAAGCACATTATATTCATAGACATTCAAAGGGGAGTGTTATGAATATTTGTGGCTTAGCTTTAGTGTTTATGTATTGGCTATTTGAATTTTATGCAAATTTATGTAGGTCCGCTGGAAATCAAATACGATTTTAAGTGGACTTCAAACTCAATAGCCTTTGGACTCTTATTAATTGGGATGCCATCTGTTCCATTCCGAAGACATATTTTGAGCTAATTCAAAAAGTATTAACACATATATTCGACCGTTTTAAAAATGTTAGATCCTTATTTAAGTGGATAAAATAAGTGTAATCGTACTGAAAAGTTGGACCTTTATTTGAGTATTCAGTCAATTTATCCCCAAAATTACATTTTTTTCATTTCACTAAAGTTGTTTTTATTGACTTTTATTTGTCCATTTTTCGAGAGAAAAAAAAATTAATTCTGATTATTTTAAATATTTTAAATAATTAAATTTTACAAACATATATTTAAAGGATAAATATTCTATACACATGCGGTGGAAACTGAAAGTTTCCACAAACGCCTTAGTTTTAGGGTATAGGGAGTTAGTTTAGGGTATATGTTTAGGGGTTTAGGTGTAGGGGGTTAGAATTTAGGATTAGTTGTTTCAATTGAAGGTTTATGGTTATAATTTAGGGTTTATAGGTTAAAACCTAAATCCTTACCATATTACCCTAAAAACTAAACCCTAACATATAGACCCTAAATTATAACCCTAAACTTTAAATTGAAACAAATATCCCTAAATTCTAAACCCCTACACCTAAACCCCTAAATCATATACCCTAAACTAACTCCCTATACCCTAAAACTAAGGCGCTTGTGGAAACTTTCAGTTTCCACCGCCAGTGTATAGGATATTAATCCATATTTAAAAAGGAAAATACTTTGATACACAAGCTTGTGTAAAATTAAGTTTACACGAGCTTTTTAATTGTAGGGTTTATGGTTTTATGTTATGTTTAGGGTTTATGGGTTTAGTGTGCAGGGCATATAATTTAAGGTTTATGTTTAGAATTTAGGGTTTGAGATTTAGAATTTAAGGTTTAGATTTTAGAGTGTTAGGGTTTGAGATTTAGGTTTTAAATTATATAGAAATATTGTGTAAAATTTTTACACAGCTTGTGTATTAAAATATAACTCATTTAAAAATTACTTAATTGAAGGTTTTTAAAAATATATTTATTTAATTGTTATTATTAATAAATTTAAATAATATGTGTTGAGTGGATCGAATGATCGAAATGAACCAAGAGGGGGGTGAATTGGATTTTTAAAGGTTTAGGTGGTGGAAATTGCAAATTAAAAAGATAGACAAGGAATTTTAGAGTGGTTCAAGTTCCAAATGAACTATACATCCACTACCTTAGCTTCACTAAGGATTTGCAACAATTCCACTAATTGCTCTTCCCCTTTTCTAGGCTAAGGAGGTAACTCTTACAATTTTCGGTTAAATTTTCTACCCAAAATTTAACCCAATCATCACACAAATAGAACAAAGATTTTGATGGCTAAGAAAGTATCTCTCAATACAAATTCTAGCCCAATTACAAGCACTCAACCCAATTGAAATGATAAGAATGAAAAATATAATTGGGGTTTCTAGACAATATTGAGATTTAGGCACAAATGCTTGGATTTGATGTTTGGATGTTTGCTTTTGGATCAATAGTTGTTGCTGGAGCTTTAGAGGTCCCTTTTATACCTTCTCATTGATTTCTAGCTGTTGTGGTTGTTGCATTCATCAATAGAGCCGTTGGGAGTGTTATCTCACCTCCATAAATGCAGTCTGCAACTACCCGTTTCGAAACGCCCGACCCTGTTTCGAAACAGACCAAAATAGAAAGAGTCGTTGGGGTGCATTTAAGAGCTCGTATCAAAACGGTCTTACCCATTTCGAAACACTTTTGCCACTGTCAAGGGTCGTTTCGAAACGGCTTGAACTCGTTTCGAAACGCCTTAACGGTTTCTTGAAAATCAGTTAAAAACTTGCAATGATCATATTTTTCAAATTAAATGAAGAACCATTTCGAAACACTTGATATCCTTTAGATACGGGTTCTCTATGTTCTGAAGCTGTTTCGATACTTGTTTCGAAACATGAGTTGGCAGTGTTGAAAACGTTTCGATACCCGTTTCGAAACATGGGTTGACAGTTTCAAAACTGTTTCGAAACGCCTTAGGCCGTTTCGAAATAGTTCGAAACAGGGACTCGAAAAACTCTGTTTCGGCTTTAAGAACACTTAGAAAATATTTGGAAAGATTAGTTTTTAACTTAGGCATATTCTTTAAATCTTATGGGGATGTTTGAGGACTTAAAAATTCGTTTTGACGTTTTCAATTTAGTCCTTAGGTTCTTTAGTTATATCAAAATTAAAATATCGGTTTCACAATCTCTCCCTTTTTGATATAACAAAACCAAAGTTAGAATTTTTAAGAGTTTTGAAAATTTTGAACACATTCTAACTCCCCTTAATTTAAGATAGGTTTTTAAAGTTTTAAAAAAGGTTTTAACTTTGAAATTCAAGCTTTAAAACTTAAAAACACTTTAAACATTTAAAACGAATTTTTGGCTCTTAAATTTCTTCTCCCCCTTTTTGTTAGATCAAAAAAATAAACAAGGCTCATAGAGAAGAGATAGGGTTAGTAACAATAAGCATTAAGCAATAAGCAATAAGCAACAATAATGTTAATTCATAAAATTAAAATATACAAAACATAAATCTTCAACATAAAATTCAAAGCATTATCCCAAATAAGATCAAAAGCATAGGTTCATAAAACATAATGGAAATAAAGATGCAGACTTAATCCTAAAATGCATAGATAATATGATATGTCATGAATATCCTAGGCCTCGTCGTCATCATCATCATCCGAAGTCTCCTCATCGCTCTTGACTTGAGGACGACGAAACTTCGTCCATTGGCCATAGAAGGTAGAGAAGGACATGTCCATGGCCGAGTGTGAATTCTCAAGGGATTGGAGTCGATCCTCTACATTTTGCAAACGTGTATTAATAGCACCAAAGCCTGAAGCCATGTTAGTGTCCATGGCGTTGAACCGCTCGGTAATCAAAGCCGTGAGAGCTTCATTGTTCGCAACTTGAGCTTGTGGTTGAGGTTCAACGGGAGGAGGAGGAGGAGGTGCTTCCCTATCAACATGTTCCCAAACATTGTTCACATGGCGAAAATCGGACTTACGGTGAAAGGACTCACCAATTTTTGACTTGCGGGGTTCCGAAGAGTCGTAGGTGCAATCGAGACCAAGCTTGCTAAAGATGTGACTTAAGACCGTTTCATAAGTGAAAGATTTCAAGGCATCGGTGTCACGAAGCTTAACATTGTTAACCATCTCGAAAAAAATGATCTTAGCAAGATTAGGGCGCTCACCACGACGGAAACACTCAAGCCAAAAATAGTCAACTTGACGGATGTGAGAATATTTACCTCCGGAGGGGCGAAGGAACCATGAGACCATCAAATGGAGGAAACGATCGTGCGCATCCAAAGTAAGCACTTGGCCGGTGTGAGAACCAAAGTGACTCTCATTCTCAATTCCTACATCCTTAAGAGAAAATGTAGACTCCAAGAGAGGGACATTAACAACAAACTTTTTCCCCAAAATATAAGATTCAATCCCAACAACTTCGGAATTTTCTTCATCATTGATAAGGTGAGCATTGGAGTAAATGAGAAGTACCATGTGTTTGTAGAAAATGTCCGGGATGCTCAACAAGACAAGAAAATCCCATTCTCTCAAACGCTCGAGGTAACGGAAAAGAAATCGCTCGGAGTTAAGGAAGTTGAGATCAATCACACGCTCACGACGAACTTCGTACTCCTTGACATATTTGAAACGTTCTCTCAACTCTGTAGTTCGAAGAGATTTTTGAAAGAGCTGGGCGAGATTTGGACGCATACTCGAGTCACCGAATTGAACGGACTTACGCTTTTTGCTAACATTCTTCGAAGTCATCCTAAAAATATAAGCAAACAAGTTTGAAAAAGAATTAAGTGTATGCATAGATTTCTTAATTCAATCCAATGGTAAATCCCACTTAGGTTTTTAAAAAAAACAAGTTTTTTTTAAATTAAAACAAAAAAATTAAAAGAAAAACAGTAAAAGAAAATACGAGTGAAAATTTTTATATTCGAATCAGAAAATTGAAGATTTTGTAAAAATTTTACAAGATATGAAAAACTCAGCATAAAAACATATAAACTATACAAAAATAAAATTTTCTAACCTAAGATTCGAACATAAATTGAAGGAAAAAGAAAAAGAGGAAAAATACCTTAATTTGGGATTTTGGATGAATGAATGAAAATCCTTGCACAATATTGTTGAAGCATGCTTAGACAAGTGTTTTAGAGAAAAACCCCTCACGATTTGGTGAAAAACAAAGAGGTTTAGAGGGTTTTTATAGGAAAAATTTGGGCTAGGGTTTTTAGGGTTTGGGAGAGTTTTAAATAAAGTGGAACTTTATCATTAAAAGCCCTTCTTAAAGTAGTTCGCGGATCCATTTCGAAACGGGCTTGACCGTTTCGAAACGCGGGCACGAAGGTTTGACCGTATTTTGGACTTCAGCTGACCGTTTCGATACGGGGTTGACCGTATCGAAGCCCCGTTGACTCGTATCCAAACTTGTTTCGATACACCCCTTGGCAGTAGCCAAAATGTTTCGAAACCCTGTTAAGGTGTTTCGGAACGCCCTTCTCTCAGATATGAGTTTAAAGCATCCGTATCGAAACATTTTCACCCGTTTCGATACACCAGGGCCTGGAAGTGCAGATGAGGCTCTAAAAGTGCGGAAAATTGAATTTTTCTAAGGCCTAACTTGCATGAATGAGCATGAAAAACATATGCCAACATAAACATACTCCCCCTAGCTATAGGCGTGGATAAAATTAGGAGTAAAACACATAAACATGGCATTTCACAAGATCAAGCAATTTTAAGCACAAAAGAGGTCTTAAAGGTCAAGATAGGCTAGCTAGACCTAACTCTCTCCTAAGGGACCAAAAACGCTCTTTGTCTAAAGGTTTTGTAAATATGTCCGCTAATTGATTTAAGGTGTCTACATACTCTATAACCACATCTTCTTTAAGGACATGATCTCTAATGAAATGATGCCTTATTTCTATGTGTTTGGTTCTAGAGTGTTGGATGAGATTTTTTGTTAAACATATAGCACTAGTGTTGTCATATTTTAGGGGTATGGTTTCAACTTTAATTCCATAATCTAAGAGTCGTTGCTTCATCCAAAGGACTTGAGCACAACAACTCCTTAAGGATATGTACTCGACTTCGGTGGTAGATAAGGCTACACTATTTTGTTTCTTAGAGAACCAAGATATGAGCATACTACCTAGGAATTGACAAGTTCTCGAAGTACTTTTCCTATCGATTTTGCAACCCCCATAATCCGCATCCGAATAAGCATGAAGGTTGAAGGTGGAGTCTCTAGGGTACCAAAGACCTAAACAAGGAGTATCTCTAAGGTACCTAAAGATTCTCTTAACGGCTATAAGGTGAGACTCTCTAGGACTAGCTTGAAACCTAGCACACAAGCAAACACTAATCATGATATTCGGTCTACTTGCGGTAAGGTAAAGCAATGATCCAATCATAGAACGGTAAAGCTTAGAGTCAACATACTTACCTTCTTCATCTTTGTCAAGCTTTGTAGATGAGCTCATAGGTGTGTCTTGAGGCTTTGCATTCTCCAAGCCAAACTTCTTGAGCATATTCTTTATGTATTTTGCTTGATTGATGAAGGTGCCATCCTTCTTTTGCTTGATTTGGAGTCCCAAAAAGAATGAGAGTTCCCCCATCATGCTCATCTCGAATTCACCTTGCATTAGCTTAGCAAACTCTTTGCAATGACATTCGTTAGTAGAACCAAAAATAATATCATCAACATAAATTTGGACTACTAAGATGTCATTTTTATACATTTTTATAAAAAGTGTAGTGTCCACCTTACCTTTTTCAAAACCCTTTTCAATTAAAAAGTTTGAAAGTCTTTCATACCAAGCTCTAGAAGCTTGTTTTAAATCATAAAGAGCTTTAGTGAGTTTGAAAACATGATTTGGAAACTTTGAATCTTCAAAACCCGGTGGTTGTTCTACATACACTTCCTCATTTATAAAACCATTTAAAACGCGCTTTTAACATTCATTTGAAAAAGCTTGAAATTATGATAACATGTATATGCAAGCAACATCCTAATGGCTTCCATTCTAGCTACGGGTGCATAGGTTTCATCAAAATCTATTCCCTCTTTTTGAGTGTAACCTTGTGCTACAAGTCTAGCTTTATTTCTCACAATGTTACCACTCTCATCTAGCTTGTTCCTAAAGACTCATTTAGTTCCTATGGTAGATTGATTACTAGGCCTATCAACTAATGTCCAAACGTTACTTCTCTCAAATTGATTTAACTCTTCTTGCATAGCCATAATCCAAAAATCATCTTTCAATGCTTCTTTTATATTCTTAGGCTCTATGCATGAGATAAATGCAACATGATTCATTAATCTAAGAGAAGATCGAGTGGTTACCCCCTTGGATGGATCACCCAAGATTTCACCATCTTTGACATAGTTGAACTCCCTTGGGTAGCTCACTTCCTTTTCCTCAAGAGCCAAGTCCTTCAAGGCTTCAAGAGGTGGATCTTGTGTGTCCTCTTCTTATGTTAGAATCTTATCCTCCTTTGAAGTTTGTCTTCCATCAAAGGCATTTATGATTCCTACACCATCATCATCACAAGAATCCTTCCTTGGAAGGAGGTTATCATCGAATACAACGTGTATAGATTCTTCTACTACTAAAGTTCTTTTGTTAAATACTTGATAGGCTTTAGATGTTAAAGAGTATCCTATGAAAATAGCTTCATCACTTTTTGCATCAAATTTACCTAAGTTGTCTTTACCATTATTTAAAACAAAACACTTGCAACCAAAAGGGTGAAAATAGCTAATGTTGGGCTTTTTAGATTTTAAAATCTCATAAGGTGTTTTCTTTAAAATTGGCCTAATCATTACTCGATTAACAATATAGCAAGCGGTGTTTGTGGCTTCCGCCCAAAAATATTTAGGTAAATTATTTTCACAAAGCATAGTTCTAGCCATTTCTTGAAAAGTTCTATTTTTCCTCTCAACTACCCCATTTTGTTGAGGAGTTCGAGGAGCCAAAAAATTGTGGCTAATACCATTTTCATTCAAAAAATCTTCAAACCCTAAATTTTGAAACTCGGTTCCATGATCACTTCTAATATGTGAAATTCTAAGTTCAAGATCATTTTGGGTTAGTTTTGAAAATGTGATGAATTTCTCCAAAGCCTCATCTTTAGTACTTAAAAATAGAACCCAAGTAAATCTAGAAAAATTATCAACAAGTACAAATGCATAAGACTTACCACCCAAGCTCATAGTCCTAATTGGCCAAAATAAATCCATATGGATAAGTTGTAAACATCTACTTGTAAAAACATCATTAATGGATTTAAAGGAAGACTTATGTTGTTTACCCTTAGAGCAAGCATCACAAATTTTATTATTTGAAAATTTTATCTTGGGTAAACCTCTAACTAGATCAAGGGAAACTAGTTTTTCTAAAACACTAATGCTAGCATATCCTAGTTTCTTATGCCACAACCATGCCTCATTTTCATTTTGTGCTACTAAGCATGCATGGGATGTATGTATGTCATCTAGATGCATTATGTATATGTTCTCTATGCGATGACCTATGAGCATAATATTATTAGATTTAATGTCAACAATTTTGCATCCATTTTTATCAAATAAAACATTAAATCCTTTATCACACAATTGACTTATGCTAAATAAGTTATGTTTAAGACCATCGACATACAAGACATTTTTAATGAGAATAGTAGAGTGATTATCTATGGAGCTAATACCTTTAATGTGGCCTTTGGAGTTGTCACCAAATGTCACCACTTCTCCACTCTTTGGCTTTAGATCCATGAATCTACTCTTGTCTCTGGTCATATGCCTTGAGCATCCACTATCAAGGTACCATGAGTTTTGACTTTGTGCTTTGGCTTTGTAGCAATGCTCCCCCTACAAACAAAGATATTAAGCTTTTGTTTTTGGTACCCAAATCATTTTGGGTTCATGAGTGTTAGCTCCCAAAACCTTGGTTCCCTTAGGAATCCAAGATGACATAGCAATAATGTTATTAGATTTTACAAGTTCCTTAGTAACGCATACACTTCTAATTCTTTTAGTTCTACTATGTCTAGGAAAGCTACCTTGTTTGTAGTAGTTAGTCTTTTTCTTATGTTGGTTTGTTCTTGAAGATTCACCTATTTCATACTTGATACTACCAACATTTTTAAAAGACTCTTTGAGCTTATTTAGCTCATCCAACACCTTTTGGTGTTCACTATTACATTGAGATAAAAGATTATTAAGGTCAATATTTTCATCTTGAAAAAATTTTAGTTCATCTTTCAACCCTAATATCTTTTTCTCAAATTTTAAATTAGCTTGAGAGAGTGAGTCATTTTTCTCATTTAGTTCCAAAATGATTTTCTTATTCCTAATGACTGACTCCTTGTATTTCTCAACTAATTCATCATAGACCTCTTGTAACTCATCATATGCATCATTTAATTCATCATATGTAAAATCTAAAGATGATGAGTTAGAGGTTACCATGGAGGAATCTTCCTCAAGTGCCATGAGGCAAAGGTTGGCCACTTCTTGTTCGTCATCCTCGGATGACTCCTCATCACTCCAAGTAGCAAGCTTGGCTTTGAGCTTCTTCTTCTTCTCAAAGCCCTTCTTCTTGAGTTGAGGGCACTCCGAACGTATGTGACCAGGTTTATTGCACTCAAAGCAAATGATTTGATCCCTTGCTTCTTCTTTGTTCTTACCTTTGAAGTTCATTTTTCTTTGGATTTTTCTTCCCCAGTTGGACCTCATAAAGCGTGAGAATCGTTTGGTTATCATAGCCAATTCTTCTAGCTCATCCTCCTCACTAGAAGAGCTCTCCTCAAGTAGTGAAGCTTTGAGAGCTATTCCCATCTTCTTCTTCTTTTCAACCTCTAGCTTTTCTACTCTCTTCTCTTCTTTCTTCTTCTCTTCTTCCCTTCCTTGCTTCATAATCTCATGTGTAAGGAGAGAACCCACTAGCTCATCAAGCTTTAAAGTCTTCAAATTTTTAGCTTCTATGATGGCGGTTCTCTTCCTATCCCATGATTCGGGAAGTGAATATAATAGCTTCCGGACAAGCTTGTCTTCCGGTATTGTCTCTCCAAATCCTTTGAGCCCATTGACTATGGTGGACAACCGATCAAACATTTTGGACACCGTCTCATCGGGTTCCATCTTGAATTCCAATCTTAGTTTCCTTGACGTCATTGGTTCCCTCATAGGTAGTTTCAAGAGTGTCTCACACTTCTTTGGCACTCTCAATGGATGACACTTTGGAATAGATGTCCGGACCGAATGAACAAAAGAGCATGTAGAGAGCTTTGTCATTTATTTGGATCTTTCTCTTTTCTTCTTCATTCATTTCCACCTTTTTCTTCAAGACCATCTTCCCTTCACTATCTTGCTTCAATGGAATGTAAGGGCCATCTTCAATGACATCCCAAACTAAGTAGTCATTGGACTTGATGAAGAGATGCATTCTATTCTTCCAAAAAGGATAGTTGTCACCATTGAAGAAGGGAGGCTTTGTAGTGGATTGAGACTCATACATGCCCGAACCGGAGGTTGAAGCCATCTCTTGATTTTTTATGATCACACTCTTCTTAGGAACTTCTCTTGTGGTTGTTAATCCTCAAAGAGATAGGCTCTGATACTAATTGTTGAGTGGATCGAATGATCGAAATGAACCAAGATGGGGAGTGAATTGGATTTTTAAAGGTTTTGGTGGTGGAAATTGCAAATTAAAAAGATAGACAAGGAATTTTAGAGTGGTTCAAGTTCCAAATGAACTCTACATCCACTACCTTAGCTTCACTAAGGATTTGCAACAATTCCACTAATTGCTCTTCCCCTTTTCTAGGCTAAGGAGGTAACCCTTACAATTTTCGGTTAAATTTTCTACCCAAAATTTAACCCAATCCTCACACAAATAGAACAAAGATTTTGATGGCTAAGAAAGTATCTCTCAATACAAATTGTAGCTCAATTACAAGCACTCAACCCAATTGAAATGATAAGAATGAAAAATACAATTGGGGTTTCTAGAAAATATTGGGATTTATGCATAAATGCTTGGATTTGATGTTTGGATGTTTGCTTTTGGATCAATAGTTGTTGCTGGAGCTTTTAGAGGTCCCTTTTATACCTTCTCATTGATTTCTAGCCGTTGTGGTTATTGCATTCAGCAATAGAGCCGTTGGGAGTGTTATCTCACCTCCATAAATGCAATCTGCAACCACCCGTTTCGAAACGCCCGACCCTGTTTCGAAACAGACCAAAATAGAAAGAGTCGTTGGGGTGCATTTAAGAGCCCGTATCAAAACGGTCTTACCCGTTTCGAAACAATTTTGCCACTGTCAAGGGTCGTTTCGAAACGGCTTGAACTCGTTTCGAAACGCATTAACGGTTTCTTGAAAATCAGTTAAAAACTTGCAACGGTCATATTTTTCAAATTAAATGAAGAACCGTTTCGAAACACTTGATGTCGTTTTGATACGGGTTCTCTATGTTCTAAAGTCGTTTCGATACTTGTTTCGAAACATGGGTTGGCAGTGTTGAAAACGTTTGGATACTCGTTTCGAGACATGGGTTGACAATTTCAAAACCGTTTCGAAACGCCTTAGGCCGTTTCGAAACAGGGACTCGAAAAACACTGTTTCGGCTTTAAGAACACTTAGAAAATATTTGGAAAGATTAGTTTTTAACTTAGGCATATTCTTTAAATCATATGGGGATGTTTGAGGACTTAAAAATTCGTTTTGACATTTTCAATTTAGTCCTTAGGTTCTTTAGTTACATCAAAATTAAAATATCGGTTTCACAATATGGAATCAAAGTTATTTTAAAAAAACAACGATAAAAGCAATTTTAATAGAAAATTTGAGTAAAAACAAATAATATCTTTCGAAACTTTTTGACTTTGAATAAAAAACGCTTTTTGAATTTTATTATTATTTCTTTGTTTCTACAAGATTTAAATATTATGGAACTTTGAAATTTTTTATTTTTTTATCGTGTATTACTATCATTTTTAATAAATTTTAGTTCTAATTAAATATAAATGAGTTTAATTATCTTCAATAAGAGATTGAGCGGGGCTAAGTAGTGTTACACTCCTAAAAATTTTAAATTTTGATATATTTTAAATATTGGTTATATTTTTATTGTAATCTAATTTTGCATCTTATAAAATATTAAGGTCTGTTTAGTTTTAGAAAAATATTTTTATTATTTGTTAAATATTTTTTATTTTTAAAAAAATAAATTTTAGATTTAGTTTTTTGAAAATTAGAAAACATGATTGGTTACTTGTTTTCAAAAAGAAAAAAATAAATATGTTTGGTATTTAGCTTCTCAAAATAGAAATGAAAAAAAAAAAAAAACTCAACAAAGGTCCTAGTAGAAAAGTGGATGATATTCATTCAAGGAGACGCGGGTTCAAATCGTTTTGTCTGCAAGGTGTATGCACGTTATCAAAAGGTTAAGAATATGTATGAAGAGATACTACCTTGTAATGACTTTTTGATCATGCTTTCCTAAAACATTTTCAATAAAAAATATTTTTTTATGTTTACAGATTTTTACTTATTTTTGTTATTATTTTTTAATTGTACAATTAAAACATATTTTCTTCATATTTTTTCAAAAAACTAAAACAGACTACATTATGTAAAACCAAACATGTCCGTATAATCTCAGTTCTCTAAATATTTTAAATAACTTCTTACATGTTTACACATTTGTGCCGGTCAGTTTCTCCAAATATTGTTGCTTTAATTACTTCCCAAGTCATTATCAGTTTTCAAATTATTCAAATTAAGTCCGAGTATCTCTTTTTCTGTTTAAATATTTTTAAGATTCTTATAAATTTTAAAATTAGACAAATTAAGTCATAGTGTCCATTTTTTATTTAAATATTTTTTAGATAGTTATTGTTTTTTTAATTAAACAAATTAAACATAATATTTCATTCTAATGTCATGTATACTAATAAATATTAAAAATAATATATTATTAGTGCATTAAATATGAATCTTATCGCATATATAATGGTATAACCACCATCATACAATTAATTTGTCGACTAAACTTGATCAGATATTACATAAGTTTATTATAAGTATGATCCTTATCATCTCATTAAACAAACTGATTGTCGATAATAATATATTATATAAAGGAAATCGTCCCCAAATCAATATCATGGATGATCATAGCTCCTCTTTGTGAATTATATAATATCATAATTACCTACTTCGAAAAAAGTCCAAAGATAATGTCTAGTTGTTTCCATCAAAGGTCCCACAAACAGCCTTTTTAATTAATTTTTTTCCTATAAACACATGAAAGCGACGATCACCTCATATTTTATATCACTTGCTTGTTTTGACGGCAATTTTGATTTGCCGGCTAATCACACTACATGACTACCCTTTTTTCCCATTTGTTTATTGTTTTTGGCTTAGGGTTTATAGTTACTTTTATAAGCCTTTGGGGTTTAGGGATAATGTAAAATTTGGTCCCTGGGTTCTGTAATTTGATGCATTTTGATACTTGATTTTTTGTTGTTTGTATTAGTTATGGAACTTGACAACTTCCTTGACTTAGTTTATTTCGGTACTTAAACTTTTTTTGTTACATGTTTTTTCATATAACTACCGGTATTATATTTATAGATTGATCAATACAAATCAGGTACAACATACGCTAATTATAGGGACAACCCTCCTAACCTAGCTTGATTCATTTAGAACGTTATAGTTCAAATTATAGATAATATTTAGGGGACCTAGTGTCTTGTCTCGCTAGACCAGTTAATAATTGGTCATTTGTTTTTCCTAACTTGATCTTTGAACTTAGATTTTTAGTCCTTTTTGTGATGTTGCACTTTGAGAGTATGTTATGTCATCATTAAAAATATTTTTTTCCTTTTGTATAATCTTATAGTGGCACAATAAAATGACTAAATATTGAAATTCAATGGCCAAGTTGAAAATTTTGTCAATTTCTAACATTAATGCTGATTAAAAAAAGTCCTAGTTCCAAATTCATGAGCCAAAATTTACATTAAACCTTAATGGATCTTTCCTGAGTTGGTGCCATATATTAATCAAGTCCAATTCAATTGAGAAAAGACTAAAAAATCACAACTTAATTAAATGATAATATATATCATTATAATAATGTTTATCTTTTCATTTTTCGTATAACACTTAAATAAAATAACTAAAAACTATTTTTTTGAAAACTAAGGTGATTATAAATAATATATGTTCTAAATATACTCTCAACTATTTGATAATGTATGCTCAATCACCCTTCTGTTACTGTTGGTGCTCGAACCTGTAAACTCTAAAAACAACAATTATTCCCTTAACCATTAAGGCAAGTTAGTTCGTGCAAAATAACTAAAAACTATTGAAAGATCAAACACGAGATTAGCATATTTTATATAAAAACTCTTTATCACTTCAAATTCCACTAATCATTTAATCAATTAATCTTTATAAATATGTTATGGGTTTTATTTTGATGCACAAGCTGTGTAAATTTTTTTTACACATTCCTTTTATAAAATTTAAAATCTAAATCACAAACCCTAGCAACCTAAAACCTAAGCCCTAAATCCTAAACTCTAAATTCTAAATTCTACTCATAAACTTTAGATTATATACCCTACATACTAAACCCCTAAACCCTAACCTAAAACCCTAAACCCTAAAATTAAAGGGCTTGTGTAAACTAAAGTTTACACAAGCTTGTGCATCAAAGTATTTTCCATATGTTAGGGTTACATAAGATTATTTTTCACTCGTATGTGAGCATAAAAGAAAAGGAAAACATCATTAATCACTAACATATTCTTGACATATTTTATTACGGATAAAAATCATGTCCTTTTTTGTTGTTCCAATACTAAAAAATATTAAAAATTAAATTTTAAGCTCTAACCTTAAATTCTAAATCATAAACTTTATACCCTAAAAAATACACCGTACCCTAAACTTCTTAAACTCTAACAGTAAACCATAAACCTAATTTTTAGTGTAGGGGCATAAATAATGACACCGAAAAAGGTAGAAGATTTATATTCGTTTACATAATATGAAAAATTCATCTATACAATATACATCTATTTGGTATAGTCCATGACAAAACTTTATTATCTTTTTATCTTACTATTTCGCCTTTAATTATCTTTTAAATGATTTTAATGATTTACATCAATAAAAAAAGGGGTCCATAATTCAATTATTTTATTTGAATTATATATATAATATTATGTCAAGATTTTATCAATATAGACATGACCATGATTAAGATTTTGCATTGACATTTAAGAATCATGTTTGAATACTTTGTGCAAGAAACCGGCAAAGTCATCATAATCACATGTCTTAGGATTATTTCTTCTTTTATCTTAAAACGCAATTTGTTTGAACCGTCTTTTCGTTTGGACTATGTTAAGATTACATCTTTGTATTTGTCAAAATCATAACGATGAATATTGAAATTAGTATAAACTAAAATTATCATTAGATAAAAAATGTGAAACACGAGATCACTCATTTTTCCTTAATAACTCTGTCCCTAATAAAAATACTTTACAAACTTATAAATTGAACAACGATGAAAAAAGAAATTCATACTTGCTTCCTCCAATCTAATAACTCATTTACACAAGTTTTGATTGACTCAATCCTTAATCGATTTTAATTGAGTCAATCTTTAATTGACGAAGAGTAAAAAAAAAAAAACTTAATCTCATAACATATAAACATATGTATAACAACTCACCACAACTTTCGAGTGAAGATAGAGTAAAAGTTTTCAGTTCATGAAAGAGGCTTATTTGATCCGGAACTGAAAACCTTCACTCTACCTTTTTTTTTTTGAACTATTTGACTTTCATTACAGAAGTATATTATAAAACTCTCGACCCTTTTAAGTGAATTGTTTTCAATCTTTTACACTTGGTTTTTTGTAGATATATTTTCTTAAAAATTTGAATTAATTACAAATTTGTCATTCTCACTTTTAAAATTTTATGTTTTGTCCGTGAGTCATCATATCAACAAATGTACAAGTGTTATAAAGAGATAAATTAGTTGAATCCAAAAAGATTTATTATAAAAATAAGAGAAAGCATTACATGTGTTATGTAATAGCATTTACTTAAAAGCTGGTCGTGGGTTGAAGGGACAGCATTATCGTCAACTGCGAGAACCAGACCTACCACTACCCATTACAGTTTAAACTCAATAATAATAGGCAGATGATGGTGTCTTCTTTCTTAAACCCTTTTGCTTCTCAATAATCCACTCTAGGGATTCGAGACAACATGATCCTAAATCTAATCTTTCATTTTTTTAGCTTTCTGAAATATAACATCTCACTTCATTATTTTAAAAGCTCGTTCGGCGCAGTTTTCTCAACCAGTGTTTGACTGTTGAACGAAAAAACAATATTAAATGGTCATAAAAGTACTTTAAACGGATGTTTTACCGCCTGATTTAGTCTCAAACGGGCGTTTTCACTCAAAGTACCGTTTAAAAATTCATGTCGAACGAAGCTTAAATGTCATTGCCAAAGGAAGAATTAAAACCCTAAACCCTAACTCTAAAATCTAAATCAAAACTCTAAATTTAATTCTTAAATCATAAAAATTAAATTCTAAATTCTAAACTTATTGTCAATAATGTTAAATTTTAAATTACAAACTATAAAATCTCAAGCTTGTTTTACTATTATTAGTAGTATTTAATTACTTAACATAAACATCAAGGCTAATATCATTGAGAAGAATTAATATTGTCACGTACACCATATAAAATTCATTTAGTCTTAAATCTTTTTAGAAGGTTGGATGAGCGTACATTAATTACTAAGATTATTTTTAATTTTTTCTTTGATAGTGTAAAACTCATTTAGTTTTACACTAATTCATGGCCATTTGATGAGTGAAATGGATGGATGAGATTAACAGTAAAAATATGAAGATTATCACTTGAAAAAAAACATAAGGACGTAATCTTAACCATTTATTACCATCATTCAACGATCCCAAAAAAAGTGTAAAACTAATTGAGTTTTGCACCATGTAAGTCGATCCTAACCCATATATATATAGAAAAATTCTACAACGAGCGTCGAACACCGCTGAACACCACTAATGCTGAACACCGCTGAACACAATTAAATAAATTATTAAATATTAAAAATCTAAAGGACTCAACATACAATTAATAATTATTTAAAATTAAATTAAATTAAATTATTTTTCATATATATTATATTTTTTAATCTTTGTTTTTAAATAGGATAATGATGATTTTAGTCCCAAAATTTATACATTTTGTCAATTTGGTCTAAATTCTATCAATTAAAGCATCATCTTAAATATTTGGGTTAAACAATGGAAAAAGTAAATTTAAAACCCAACTTTTTTGCAGATTTCATAAACCATATCACCCAATTCTCGTCTCAAATTCCAATCCTTAAATAATCACAATTCAAAGTTTCAAACCTTCATATTCAAAAACACGGATTTATCTCACGCTAATATTACAACAAAATCTATATAAAAAAAAGGCTTAAGGGTGTAATAAGCCCTTGAACTTTTGGAAAAAAAAATCAATTAAACCCCTAAACTATTTTTGCACCCAATTAAGCCATTGAACCAAAAAAATTTAATCAATTAAGCCCTTGAACTAAGAAATTAAATCAATTAAGCCATTTGACCAATTTTGACCATTAAATCTTGACAATTTTTTTCTTTAGATATTACCGGCACATGATACATTACAATTTTATCATGTTGCATTTACAAAAAAAAAATCAAACTGAATTTATTTTATAAATTTTTTAAGTTTTTTTAGAATTTTAGAACATTTGAAAAAAAATTTAAATAAAATAAAAAATTCTAAAAATGTCAAGTGGAAACACTATGACGCGGCGCACTGCAACAGTTGATAAAAAAATTGTTCATATTTAATAGTCAAAATTGGTCAAAAGGCTTAATTGATTCAATTTCTTGGTTTAAGGGCTTAAATGATTAAATTTCTTGGTTCAAGGGCTTAATTGAGTGCAAATAAAGTTCAAGGGCTTCATTGATTTTTTCCAAAAGTTCAAGGGCTTATTACACCTTTAAGCCAAAAAAAAAACAATCGACGACGCCGCCTCTTTCTCTTGTATTTCGAATTCACCATTTCTTTACCTAAAATTTTCGTAGTCTCTCAGTTTTGCTTTCTTCAGGTACGGTTCGATCATCATGTTTATTTTTCTATTTTATTTCAAATTTAGGGTTCAACCCAAATATTCAAAGTTGAGAAGTTGTTGCAGAGGAAGAAGGGAAAAAAATAAGAAATTTAGGGTTTAACTCAAATATTTAAGATGAGATAAATCTGTGTTTTTGAAGGTGGAGGTTTGAAAACTTTGAATTAGGGTTATTTAAGGATTGAAATTTGAGATAAGAATTGGGTGATTAGGGTTTATTAAATTTGTAGAAAATTTGGGTTTTAAATTTACTTTTTCCATCGTTAGAGGAAGAAGAAAGAGGACGAGAAAATTTAGATCTTACCCAAATATTTAAGATCACGATTTAATTGATAGAATTTGGATCAAATTGATAAAATGCATAAATTTTGGGACTAAAATTATTATTATACCATTTGAAAATAAAAATTAAAAATATAATATATATGAAAAATAATTTTATTGAAATTTTATTTTAAATAATTATTAATTATATGTCGAGTCCTTGATGTTTTTAATTTTATTAATTAATTTAATGGTATTTAGCGGTGTTCAGCGTTAGTGGTGTTCAGCGGTGTTCGACGCACGTGGTAGACTCATCCGTGTGTATATATATATATATTCAATACACCAGCGGTGGAAACTTTTAGCTTCCATAAGCGTCTTAGTTTTAACATTTAGGGATCAAGTTTAGGGTGTAAGATTTAGGGGTTTATGTGTAGAGGTTTAAAATTTAGGTATAATGGTTAGGATTTAGGGGTTAGGGTTGGGATTTAGGGTTTATATGTTAGGGTTTAGGTTTTAGGGTAATATGTTGAGGATTTAGGTTTTAATCTATAAACCTTAAATTCTATCCATGTTCCCTAAATTCTAAATTTCTAAACCTAAACCCCTAAATTCTATACCATAAACTAAGTCTCTAAACCCTAAAATTAAGACATTTGTGGAAACTTTTAGTTTCCTCCGCCGGTGTCTCAAATAATTATTCGTATATATAAGATATGTGATTTTAAGCATGAATGTGTGAAATTATATGTTTAATTTGGGAAATGAGATGAGATAAAGATGGTTTGATTATTGTTTTTTTATAATTTAAACAATTTTATCATTACAATTGTGGTTTAATGACAAATATATACAATATAGTTATTATGAAATTTAGTGTGACGAAAGTCAACGTAACTTGAAGTAAATGGTTAAAGACTCCTGTTGACAACTAATTCCTTTCTTTAGGTCCTAAATTTTAGTTCTAGTAGGAGCAATCTCCCTTTCCCCTCTCCCAGGTATAAAAATGTTTTAAAAAAATTAGTATGTCAAAATTATCTATTTTTTATTTTTCATAAAAATAATGTCATTTTTAATTTTATTTTTTAGATACCATAAAGCTAACAATTATGAAGATGGACAAAAAAATATCAGGGCGAAAGCAAGATTTTATGTTAGGGAAGCGAATTTTTATACTTAGGGTATGTTTGTTTCACTGAAATCTGTTTCCGGAAAATGAATTTTGAAAAATAAACTACATTTTCTAAAAAAAAAACTACAAAAAATATTTTCTAATGTTTGGATGATGTTATGTAATTCATTTTACGTTGTTTGGTAGAGTTTCCTAATAATTTCATGAACAGTCCACAAACAAGCATCGATAATGCTAAACATGAGTTCCAACCAAAATATAGTTTAGGGTTTAAGTTAGTGTTTAGGGTTTAGAATTTATGGTAGCATTTAAGGTTTTATATGGTTTATTGTTTATGTTAGTATTTATGGTTTAGGGTTTAAGGTTTAGTGTTTAATATTTATGGTTTAGTGTAGTGTTTATGGTTCATGGTAGCATTTAGTGTTTAGGTTACTATTTAGGGTTTAAGATTTATGATTTATTGTAGTATTTAGGGTTTAAGATTTAGGGTTTATGGTTTGTGGTTAGGGTTTAATATTTAGGGTTTATGGTTTATGTTAGAGTTTGGGGTTTTATGATTTATGATTTAGATTAGTGTTTATGGTTCATGGTTCAAGTTTTAGGGTATCATTTAGGGTTTAGGGTTTAATTTAGGGTTTAAAGGTTAGTGTTTAGTTTTTAAGGTTTTAAGTTTAGGTTAGTAGTTATGGTTTATGGTTATGATTTATGGTATCATTTAGGGTTTAGTATTTATGGTAGCATTTAAGGTTTAGGATTTAATGTTTATGCTTTATGGTAGCATTTAGGGTTTAAGGTTTGGTATTAGTGTTTAGGGTTTAACATTTAAGGTTTATGGTTTATGTTAATATTTGGAGTTTAAGGTTTAGATTAGTGTTTAGCGCTTAGGGTTTAGAGTTGAAGAGACTGTAGTTACATTCGATTTCACAATGATAAAAAAAATAAAGGGTAAACTACAAAAAGGATCACGAAGTATGAGTAAGTTTCTCTTTTTAGCATTGAAGTTTCAAAAGTAATGAAATGGTCACTAATGTTATCGTTTTGTAACAAATCGGTCACTCTACAATCAACTTTCGGTAAATCGATGATGTGGCATATTAACAAAAGGCTAACTTCCAATTTACTCTGTAAAATGTAACTAAGATTTCAATTTGATCCTTTAACATATTTTTAACTATCAAAATTCAATCTTTGAATCAAAACTCGCCCCAAAAAAGTTACAATTGTTTCAAATAGCTTGAAACACTGTTGTTATGGCTAAAAAATTTGAATTGAAAACAAGGAAAATCAAAAGAAAATTCAAAACAACAATAAGAAGAAGCAGCAGAAGAAAATAGGCAGATTGAAACCCAGTAAAAATAAAAAAATTATATATTATTTTTCGGAGAAAAGGGAGCGAAATGTCACGCCCCGCCTGGTCACGACCCAGCCAACCGAGGGGCACACCCGCCCGGGTGCACCGAGCAGCACCGAGGTGTGCCACCCATGTGCGCTATGCGCGCCCGATCTGCCCCGCCTAGGTGCGCTACGCGCACCCAAGACGCCCCACCTAGGTGCTCACGGGCTAACTTGGAGAAAATAAGGCATACCAAGCCTTTTAAGGCCACAAGTGCTCCAAATAAGACTCTAGATCGACCTAGAAGGCCCCACACGTTTCCACACCCACCCGAGGGGTTCCAGAAGGCTCCACATCAATCTAGGCTCACCCGGAGGAACCTAGAAGACCCGAGAATGATCAAGAGGGCTCAAGACAAGTCCGGAAGGCTCGGGACAACTCCGGACATCTCCGGAATATTCTAGAAACTTATAGATATGTGTAGAGCTATAGAGTAATCTAGAATAGTAGAGATGTATGTAGATAAGTATGAACTTATCTAGAAATATCTAGGCTAAGTAGATATTTTGGGAGGCGAAACCGTAACCGTTGGATCAAATAGATCCTAGCCGTCCATTGAGGAGGTTGGTGCCTATAAATAGGCCACCCCTCTCATTTGTAAATGATCCAAGAAGTGTGTACTAAAACACTTGTAAAGCTTTCTCTTGTAAGCTTCCGTTGTGCAATACAAGGTTCTTTCCTTGTAAATCTCTCTTGCTCCTTTCGTTTGCCATAGCGTTGCGACATAAAGGCTTACTAGCATCGTGCCGAGTGTGCTAGTGCCGCACGGATTTGAGCCGAAGAAATAAGTCCGTGACAGTTGGTATCAGAGCAAGTTTCGATCGCTTGGGAGAATGGCTAAGACCGCCAAAACTCAAGCCGCTAGCCCGTCCGAGACCGAGGTCACGCACGACCAAGGAGTGCAAGACGTAAGGGTTGACCCTGCCGAGACAAGGCCTCGTGCCAAATCCAAGGACATACTCACTAGCTTGGAGTCCCGCTTGACTCGCGTGGAGGAATGCACATCTTGCATGGGTGCCCAAGTGGACGACCTTCAAGAGCGGATTGAAGGCCTCGAGGTAGAAGACGCCGAGATCCACACAGCCGTGAGGGCCATGAAGATCAAGCTAGAGGAGACCCTGCGCGCGGAAATGGGAGAAGTACGCGACGCACTCTTGGCCGAACTCACAAAGGTACGTGAGTCATTCCAACATGAACTCACCAACATGTATGATCAACTAGAAGCATTGCAAGGCGACCTTGCCTTGTGCAAACGTGCTATGGCAGCCGGGCCAAGCACCACCGTGGAGGCTAGAAGGGTGGAGGTACCCAAGCCTCAAACCTTTTCAGGGACACGCAACGCCAAAGAAGTCGACAACTTCTTGTATGGCTTGGAGCAATATCTAGAAGCCGTTGGCATCAGGGACGATGCCTCTAAGATCCAAATCGCAACCTTATACCTCACCGACACCGCCATGCTTTGGTGGAGGAGAAGGCGTCTCGATGTCGAGAGAGGTACATGCACCATCACTACCTTTGCAGATTTTAAAAGGGAACTTAAAAGGCAATTCTATCCGGAGAATGCCGAGGAAGAAGCGAGAGCACGATTACGAAGGCTCAAGCAAATGGGGAGCATCCAAGACTATGTCAAGGAGTTCACTAGCTTGGTTCTTGAGATCCCCGATCTCTCAGAGAAGGACTCACTCTTCAACTTTACTGATGGACTCCAACCTTGGGCCAAGACCGAGCTAAGGCGAAGAGGAGTGCAAAGACTTGCCGATGCCATCGCCGTGGCCGAGAGCCTCATTGATTACCCAAGCCACAAGGAGCCCAACAACGAGCCGAGGGACAAGAAGAGTGGCCACTTCAATGGGGGAAGAGATAGGAGCCCGCGTAAGGAGAGTCACAAGGACGAGGACACATCAAAGCACAAAGGCTCGTCCTCATGGAGGGACAAGGACCGAGGCAGGTCTAGAGACTCTCAAGGTGCCAAGAGATCACCGCCTAGTAGTTGCTACATCTGCGATGGCGACCATTGGGTTCGGGAGTGCCCACAACGCCGAGCCCTTAGTGCAATCCTAGCCAAGCATCAAGAGGAAAGTGATGCCGACGAAGGTAGTGATGCCAAAGGGGGCCAAGGTGCACAAATGGGATCGCTACAGCTCTTGAATGGAATCCAATCCGCCCCAAAGACCCAAGCCAAGGGATTGCTATTCGTGGACGTTACCATCAATGGAAAAGCATCGAGAGCCATGCTCGACACAGGTGCGTCCCATAACTTTGTCTCTTTACATGAAGCAAAGAGGCTTGGTCTTAGCATCGTGAAAGGGGGAGGATCCGTCAAGGCCGTGAATTCTGCCGCTCAACCCATCTATGGGTTTGTTCGAGGAGTCAAGACCGTCATTGGGACATGGTCAGGCCGCATGGACTTCTCGATTGTGCCGCTAGATGACTACCCGATCATCCTAGGGCTTGAGTTCTTTGAACAAGCCAAGGCAATACCGATGCCTTTTGCCAACAGTCTATGCATCACCGAGGGTGCACCATTATGTGTGGTTACAACCATAAGGGCCACCAAGCCAGGGACGAGAGTCGTCTCAGCAATTCAGCTCAACAAGGCCGACCGTAGGGCCAAACCATCCAAGGGATTGAACCAAGACAAAGGGGTGAACGTGTCTAGGAAGGCCACCAAGCATGTTCAAGGGGAGAACATCGCTACAAAGACCACCGAGGGTCCAGGTTCGAAGCCAAGGTCTTCCATCAATGCCGACAAGCCGAGGGCAAAGGCAAGGCGAGCTAGGAGTCGAGGGAAGCGCTCCAGCAACACCCCTGTTCCACGAGGACGCGACGAGGGCGTCACGAGATCGGGTGGGGGAGGATGTCACGCCCCGCCTGGTCACGACCCAGCCAACCGAGGGGCACACCCGCCCGGGTGCACCGAGCAGCACCGAGGTGTGCCACCCATGTGCGCTATGCGCGCCCGATCTGCCCCGCCTAGGTGCGCTACGCGCACCCAAGACGCCCCACCTAGAGGGTCACGGGCTAACTTGGAGAAAATAAGGCATACCAAGCCTTTTAAGGCCACAAGTGCTCCAAAGAAGACTCTAGATCGGCCTAGAAGGCCCCACACGTTTCCACACCCACCCGAGGGGTTCCAGAAGGCTCCACATCAATCTAGGCTCACCCGGAGGAACCTAGAAGACCCGAGAATGATCAAGAGGGCTCAAGACAAGTCCGGAAGGCTCGGGACAACTCCGGACATCTCCGGAATATTCTAGAAACTTATAGATATGTGTAGAGCTATAGAGTAATCTAGAATAGTAGAGATGTATGTAGATAAGTATGAACTTATCTAGAAATATCTAGGCTAAGTAGATATTTTGGGAGGCGAAACCGTAACCGTTGGATCAAATAGATCCTAGCCGTCCATTGAGGAGGTTGGTGCCTATAAATAGGTCACCCCTCTCATTTGTAAATGATCCAAGAAGTGTGTACTAAAACACTTGTAAAGCTTTCTCTTGTAAGCTTCCGTTGTGCAATACAAGGTTCTTTCCTTGTAAATCTCTCTTGCTCCTTTCGTTTGCCATAGCGTTGCGACATAAAGGCTTACTAGCATCGTGCCGAGTGTGCTAGTGCCGCACGGATTTGAGCCGAAGAAATAAGTCCGTGACAGAAAGGTGTACAAAAATCTGCAATGTTTTTTTTTCTGGAAAACTTTGTTAAGATTTGAACAGTTGAATTTGAAGTATATATATATTATGATGAATTGATGATGGTGGGGGATTGGAGCTATTTGAAACAATTGTAACTATTTTGGGTGAGTTTTGATTCAAAGTTTGAATTCTGAGCATATGGGATTGTGAGAAGAAGGCTTGAGGGGAAAGTTATAGTTAAAAATATGTTAAATGGTCAATTTGAGGTGTACAGAAACGGTAGAGTGACTGATTTATTATAAAACGACAATGTTAATACGTTACGTTAGTGACTATTTCATCACTTTTAAAACTGAAGTACTGAAAAGAAAAGCATATTCAGACTCTGATGACCATAATGCACTAAATATCGAAACCTAAGAGTAAAGGTCGGGCATTTATTTTGGGTCATAAGAATAGACCCCATTGTAACACCCGTGTTTTGGGGTTATGAGTTATCCGGGTTTTTAGTTCGAGTCAATAAAATTAAATTAAAATAAATTCAACCTAAAATGTGGCCTAATTGAACTTTAGTAAAAAAAGGAAGGACTTATGTTGTAATTTGCCCAAAATTTTTTTAAAAAGGATGACAACTTTCAAAGTTGTCATCTTCTCCCCTTTTCCCATTATTTCCAACATGAGAAACACCCACCACCATCTTCAAACCCTCTCAAACTTCAAGCTTACATTCCTTTGATTTCTTCATCAATTCAAGGGGTTTTGGAAAGGTAATCACATATTTGAACTCTCCTTTCCATTTCCTATCTATCCATGGTCATTGATTTTAAAACCATGAACTTTTGAAAATTAGGGTTTATATCAAGTTTGGATTTTTAAGGGGGTTTTCCAATTGGTTTTGATAAATTGAGTTGGGGCTTTAGTTAATCATGTTAAAAGGTGTAACATATATCAATTTGGTTGAATTTTGGTAAAAATCCGAAGTGGGTTCTTAGACCCATTTTTAAGGTGTCAAAAAGTTGATTTTTGGTGGGTTTTAGAGTGTAATTAGGGGGCTGATGATATATGTATGCTAAGGGGATGATTTGGGACCATTTAGATGTCATTTGGGTGTTTAAAAACATGATTTTCTGCTGGGTAAAATATGAGTACGAAAATGGAGTTTTGGAGGGTTTTGGGTGAGTTTTGGGGGTTGTTCTAGGTGGGATTTGATTGCCCAATGGTAGTACTATGGTTAGGGATTGATTTGGGATCATTTGTGGGTGCAATGGATGTTGGAAACATGGTTTTTGAACATGGTTTTGGGGCTGTCCGAGATTGCAAATATTGGGGTTTGTTCATGGCTTGCAACGTTATAAATTGAATTTGAATTGTGTTCCGGGTTGGTCTTTTGATGTTGGGCTGATTTGGAATTGTTTGAAATATGTTTGAGGTTGTTTAGAAGCGAGAATTTATGTTGGAGAGGCTTCGGGAAGAAATCCGGAAATTTGAGGGAGGTTGCTTGCTTGGCTTGGAGCTTGGAAGCTTATGTGAGTGGTTAAATATTTTTAAATGGTTTTCAAGTGTTGGTTCAAGCATGTGAACTAGGTTGGGATTGGTAGACCCACCTAGAGTTGGGATTAGGGTGGTAGCCTAATCCCAAACTTTAGTTAGAGACCTTGGTTGATCTTTAAAGTGTTGAACTATGCCTCATGTTTAATCATGCTTATGGTGGTTATGCTTACGTTGTTATACATGTATGTGGAGGCATGGCTTAATGCATTGTTACATGCATGTGGATGATAAATGTGATAGAGATATACATATGTATGAAATTTGATGTGATAATTGTGTTGTTGAGATACATGTAGTGTTGGCATGTGTGATGATGTTATGAGGTGATTGTATGATCCGAGGATCATGATGAGTACATGCTAGGCATGGAAATGTGGCTTGTGCATGACGGTGAGTCATGGTGAGTACGTGCTAAGCACGGAAGTTATTATGAAATGGTATTGTGAAAGAGTAGCGAAATGTGTAGTATTGGCACTAGTATGCTTGGGTACAAATGATCGATCATTAGGATGTCTAGTGTGCACACGTGAGTCAAAATGCGCGCGTGGTCTTGATGATGATAGTCATCAAGATGGAGTACGGGTTCGCCCGGAAATCATCCTATATATATTAGTAGGTGATGAGTGGAATCCCATCGACGGGCGTGAGGATGAGTGGAATCCCCTCCGCGTGAGATGAGGCGTGAGGATGAGTGGAATCCCCTCCGCGTGAACGGTGATGAGTGTAATCCCACCGTCAGGTAATGGTTGAGTTGTTGGATGTGAGTTCCAACGGTTATCCGCGTATTCGAGTCATAGCTAGGTGCCAATACGGATTGTGGTTTATGTTGCCAACATGTGATTAATTGTGAGCCAATGTGATTTGAGATGTGTTGCTAACATGGTTTAATATATGCAATTTCATATGTTGTGGATTTAAACATGTTGAGCATGACATGATATTGAATATATGTTCATGCATCAGTTATAATTATGGCTCGTGTGGATCGGAGGTAAGATCATGCATTTTATCTTGGTTGTAGCTCGTGCTTGGACCCTGCATTGTCGAAGGTTTGTTTTATGAGCTTACCCTCACTAAGCTTTTATGCTTACGCTCTCTTTTGTTCGACAATGCAGATAAATAGCTTGTGGGTGGCAAGGGCAAGGAAAGGTCCCATGTGTTGCTTTTGGTGAGCTCAATGTATGGATCTTAAATGATAGAATGTAATAGTTAAGCAATGGGATAGGTATTGTTGTTTGAGTTTGGGTGTATGTTGATGATTTGATTTGGCCTTGGTTTGTAAAACATGTTATGCTTTGATGTATGCTTGTGTGTGGTGGCATGTCTATAGACGTTAGGTTGCCTTGTTATGGTGCAAACCTCTTTTATGTTATCTCGTGCCTTCTAAGGCCCTTGAGTTCCATGTATGACTTGAATGCCTAATTGTCTTTGTTAGAATGTCAAGTATGGATGCCTTGTTCAAGTTTGAATGCTAAGTCGCTTGTATGATCTATGCATCACCTTGTGTTGATTTGTGCCCTTTGGCTTCATGTGAATGTATGCTTTTATGGTTGGATTGCCTTAGGATTGATGATAGTGTGCTGGTTGAGGTTCTAGAGGGATTTAGGGGCCTCATTGTGCCTTAAATCAGCTAGAACATTTAAGTTCGTAGCAGGGGTATCGATACGATTGTTACGGTATCGATACCACCTTCTTGTTTCAGGCCTCGCGTATCGATACACTTGAGGGGTGTATCGATACCATTTTGGTCACTGGAGCTACTGTCCATTTCGGTATCGATACCGGCCTATAGTGTATCGATACCGTCATCTTAGCGTTGACTGTGGGAAGTCAACCGTTAGGGAGGGTATCGATACACCCCTGAAGTGTATCGATACCGCCCTGTTGACCTAGTCAAGGGGTATCGATACACCCCTTAGGTGTATCGATACCGCCTGCAGCTTAAGTTTAAAATTGGGTCGTAAGATGTTAGTTCGAGTTCGTTTGATTGTTTCGTGAATGTTGTTCCGCTGTATGATCACATAGGATTAAATACTCATCTAGACAAGATTTAAAATGAAAAAAATAGGGTTGCTAACCGAGGGGGAATCCCTAAGGGGTTTTCACTCGGTTTTCCCCGTGTGGCTCACTCGGACCGGTCATCCGGCCAGATCGGGACGAGGGGGTTACATTTGTTGGTATCAGAGCCTAAGGTTTCCGAGACCTTGGGCAGGTAAGTGAGGTAAGTTAAGTTCTTGCATTGAAATTGCACGGTGTTTGCTTGCCATGTAAGCATGTTGCTTGTTATCCGTGTATGCTGTGATGTATGATTTTTGATTGAGGATGTATGTTGTTTGATCGTACGCATGTGTTTGCTTGTTTAGCAAGTAAGCCTTGTTATATGCTTGGTTGAGCGTATATGTGCGTTGATTTGTTTGAAACATATTTCGTAGAGTCCCATTGCTACTATTACATCAAAAAAAAAGAGATTTTAAGTGAGGGGAACATACTTGAGCCACTTGGAAGCCTTGCCTTGCTAACCCAATCGTGTATGTTTTATTGTTGATGTTGTTGTTGATTTAATTGCTTTTCGGTAATTAGAAGTTTTAGTTCTAAAAAAGGTGGACGATGTTGAGGGAGTCCATCATCTTAGTTAGGGAGGTATGGTTGTACCGGAATTGAGGTACAATTTGTCCGTTTGAGACGGTGTGTATATGGGTTGATTCTTGTGGATGAGGGACGGTGCGATCAACTCTGGCATTAGTTAGTAAGAAGAAGTGAAGGCCTATGAGTGGGGGTTAGAGTAGGGTCGATGTTTTACCGAATGAGCCCTTGGAATAGTATTAAGTTGGTTTCCTCCAGTTGATTCTCAATCTGTGCTTTTGTATATCGTTAGCAAGTATGCGAGTTGAACATGCCTGGTGAAGTGTTAGTTGGTGACCGTTGGGGTTCGGCCTATGATTTTAATGCAAGACAGCCGGTCAGTGTCCGTGAGTGGGAGCTAGTTTGTGTGATTGGGTCAGTGTACGTTGAGTTGTCTTTCAGCAAGCGGAAGAGATGAAGTCACTTCCGATACAGTTGAGCCGAGAAGGGAGTCTTGAGCTTTGACTCCAGGTTGTTTGTTAGGGGTAGAGCAAGTCCAGCATGACTGTTTGTGTGTGATCAGAATTGAATCTTGAAGTTACGAGATGCTCTAAGAACAGTTTAAAAGAGTCAGATTTTGTTGAAAAACTAGTCTGAAAACAAGAGGACAAAAGACTATCAGTTGTGTACATGTTAAGTTGCAATTTCTGCGAATACCTCCTTTTGCGTGAACATGTAAGAAATTGGATATCCTTGTTGAGACCTTAGATGTAGGGACACATGTGACTAGCCTTTGGGAGATAGTAGTGATCAGAAAGATGTACAGAAGATGTTCGTTAGTGGTTCAGAGTTACTAGTTCTTAGTAGATGTGAAGTGATTGCCTTCCTACGGTTTCGGTGTGCCTTTTTGACATGGTTTGGCTTGTAGAGCACAAAGCTAGGATATACATGGAGATGAAGAAAGAGTTGCCTTGAAGTCGCAGAATTTGTGAGATATTAGTGGTAAGTGAGGATGTGAACTTCTTGTCGAATGTTGATCCAGATTCAGAGGTCGAAGATTGATTGAGTTTAGTTGGAAGGTTTGCTTAGCAAGTGTGATGAATTTGATTTTGAATGAAGATTAAACCACAGAATGCTAGAATAGTTTGTGTTTTCCTAGAAATGTTTGGAAGATTTACCCGGTTTGTCTCTTGATAGAGAAGAAGAATTCATTATTGGGACCGTCTCCGAGGTTGCTTCTGTTTTATTAGCTCTGTAACTTATGAATCCCGGAAGGATTGAGAATGTTGAAGAAATAACTTCAAGGTTAGTTGGACCTTAGACTCATTAGGCCTAGTACGTCATCTTAGAGTATGACAGTACAATTTGTGAAGAAGAAAGAGTGACAGAACGAGAATGTGTTTAGATTTCAGACAGTTGAAACGAGTGTCAGTGAATAATTAGTATCCGTTTCTGAGTGTCAGTGAATTGTTGATCAGTTAGTGTGTGCTTCAGTCTTTTTGAAGATTAATTTGAGATCCGTTTACTACCAGTTGAAAGTGAGAAAATTTGAAGTACCGAAGACAGCTTTAGGGGTGAGATGTGATCACCTTGATGTTCTGAGTTATGCCGTTTTGTTTGACTAGTGTATTAGTTACCTTCATAGAGATGTTGAACAGAATAATTCTCGAGTTCCTTGATCAGTTGGAGTAGTTCTCATAGATGACACACGAGTATATTCACGTACCGAAGAAGGCCATGACAAGTTTTGAAGTTAGTGTGGTAGATCCTTTTAGGGAATCGGTTGTATGTCAAGTTATGCAACGTGAACTTCGAGTTAATGAAGATGTTCTCCTAGAACATGCAAATCATCCGAGTGTATTAGGGTAAATCCCAAGTAGGCAAAAGAAGACATGAGTTGGAAGAAATTGAAGATTGTGACAGATATCTATAGTTCCTAGGTCTAGCATTGTTACTTTCAGAGAATTGTAAATGGTCCTTTGAAGATAGTTGCTCCATTGATAGATTGCTATAGAAGAATGTTCAGTTGTGTGGTTAAATGCGAGATAATGAGCCATAGAGAAACTGAAAGAAACTTTGATGAAAACTTCGACCTTGATCCAGCCTATACTAGAGAAAGAGCTTGTGAACTGTAGTGACGTGTTACATGTAGGGTTAGGTTGTGTGCTTATGCAAGACGAAAGATTTCGACTTGTTCGTCGAGTTAGTTGAAAGACCGTGAGAAGAGTTATCCGATATGAGACATAGAGTTAATTACAGTTGTAACTGCTTCGAAGACTTAGAGGCAAAGCTTGTATAGTAAGAATTGCGCAGTGTATATGTACGTATCATTAGAGCTTGAAATATTTGAAGACTTGGGAATGGTTGGAACTTGAACAACATGAGTAGTTAGAATTGCTTGAAGACTGTGATCTCAAGATTGAGTACTATCTGAAGAGAGTCTACGTAGCAACCGATGTTCTGAGTTGTATTTGCTGTTAGATTAGTAGTTGAGTTACGAGTTGCAATTGCCGAATTCCGTATATCAAATGATAGTAGTTTTGTGGCCGAGTTTCGGGTTGAGACTACTTTGAGTCAGAATGTTTGATGAGAAACAGTTGCAAGACAGATTCTTGGCACCTCACGTGCAAGACATAGCGGAAAGAAGACCTTCAGAATACAGTTCAGAGATGATAGAGTTTGTATTGTTAGAGATAGAATTGTTGTACTGATTGACATAGTGTTTTGAGACGTGTTGTTTTGGTCGAAGCGCACGGTGGTTTATTTGTATTGCATCTGAGTAGTATGAAGACGTATTGTGGGTTGAAGATGAATGCTTCTGAATTGAGTGGATGAATAATATGGTTCAGTATGAGAGTAAGTGAGTAATAGAGATTCGAGATTTCAACTAGATTATTTTTGAAGACGTTGGTATAATGTTTGGTTACATGTTGAAGACAGAGGATCAGTCAGAGAAAGTTATGAGTCAAGTGTTCAAACAATGATGTATGAGATTATGAATCGGGCTAGTATAGTTGTTTATTTGTTGCGGTTACCACCAGAGCTAGAAAGAGGTTTGTGATGTGTCTGTGAACCTATAATTCGGGAGTGTGAGTCAGACATGTTTCGTGCTATGTTTGTTGAAGAGATTGAGTTGAGTTTGAAATTGGCATGCCTTGAAGAATCAGTTGAGATCTTAGTGTAATATAGCAAATGTTGTGTGGTAAGTCTTTCGAGTTGGTTAGTATGTTGTGGTGAGAGAGGGATGCGTGGAGATGCATGTTTCAGTGGCCCTCCGTGATCGATGAATTTCGGGGATGAAATTTCCTTAAGTGGGGGAGAGTTGTAACACCCGTGTTTTGAGGTTATGAGTTATCCGGGTTTATAGTTCGAGTCAATAAAATTAAATTAAAATAAATTCAACCTAAAATGTGGCCTAATTGAACTTTAGTAAAAAGGGAATGTCTTATGTTGTAATTTGCCCAAAATTTTTTAAAAAGGATGACAACTTTCAAAGTTGTCATCTTCTCCCCTTTTCCCATTATTTCCAACATGAGAAACACCCACCACCATCTTCAAACCCTCTCAAACTTCAAGCTTACATTCCTTTGATTTCTTTATCAATTCAAGGGGTTTTTGAAAGGTAATCACATATTTGAACTCTCCTTTCCATTTCCTATCTATCCATGGTCATTGATTTTAAAACCATGAACTTTTGAAAATTAGGGTTTATATCAAGTTTGGATTTTTAAGGGGGTTTTCCAATTGGTTTTGATAAATTGAGTTGGGGCTTTAGTTAATCATGTTAAAAGGTGTAACATATATCAATTTGGTTGAATTTTGGTAAAAATCCGAAGTGGGTTCTTAGACCCATTTTTAAGGTGTCAAAAAGTTGATTTTTGGTGGGTTTTAGAGTGTAATTAGAGGGCTGATGATATATGTATGCTAAGGGGATGATTTGGGACCATTTAGATGTCATTTGGGTGTTTAAAAACATGATTTTCTGCTGGGTAAAATATGAGTACGAAAATGGAGTTTTGGAGGGTTTTGGGTGAGTTTTGGGGGTTGTTCTAGGTGGGATTTGATAGCCCAATGGTAGTACTATGGTTAGGGATTGATTTGGGATCATTTGTGGGTGCAATGGATGTTGGAAACATGGTTTTTGAACATGGTTTTGGGGCTGTCCGAGATTGTAAATATTGGGGTTTGTTCATGGCTTGCAACGTTATAAATTGAATTTGAATTGTGTTCCGGGTTGGTCTTTTGATGTTGGGCTGATTTGGAATTGTTTGAAATATGTTTGAGGTTGTTTAGAAGCGAGAATTTATGTTGGAGAGGCTTCGGGAAGAAATCCGGAAATTTGAGGGAGGTTGCTTGCTTGGCTTAGAGCTTGGAAGCTTATGTGAGTGGTTAAATATTTTTAAATGGTTTTCAAGTGTTGGTTCAAGCATGTGAACTAGGTTGGGATTGGTAGACCCACCTAGAGTTGGGATTAGGGTGGTAGCCTAATCCCAAACTTTAGTTAGAGACCTTGGTTGATCTTTAAAGTGTTGAACTATGCCTCATGTTTAATCATGCTTATGGTGGTTATGCTTACGTTGTTATACATGTATGTGGAGGCATGGCTTAATGCATTGTTACATGCATGTGGATGATAAATGTGATAGAGATATACATATGTATGAAATTTGATGTGATAATTGTGTTGTTGAGATACATGTAGTGTTGGCATGTGTAATGATGTTATGAGGTGATTGTATGATCCGAGGATCATGATGAGTACATGCTAGGCATGGAAATGTGGCTTGTGCATGACGGTGAGTCATGGTGAGTACGTGCTAAGCACGGAAGTTATTATGAAATGGTATTGTGAAAGAGTAGCGAAATGTGTAGTATTGGCACTAGTATGCTTGGGTACAAATGATCGATCATTAGGATGTCTAGTGTGCACACGTGAGTCAAAATGCGCGCGTGGTCTTGATGATGATAGTCATCAAGATGGAGTACGGGTTCGCCCGGAAATCTTCCTATATATATTAGTCGGTGATGAGTGGAATCTCATCGACGGGCGTGAGGATGAGTGGAATCCCCTCCGCATGAGATGAGGCGTGAGGATGAGTGGAATCCCCTCCGCGTGAACGGTGATGAGTGTAATCCCACCGTCACGTAATGGTTGAGTTGTTGGATGTGAGTTCCAACGGTTATCCGCATATTCGAGTCATAGCTAGGTGCCAATACGGATTGTGGTTTATGTTGCCAACATATGATTAATTGTGAGCCAATGTGATTTGGGATGTGTTGCTAACATGGTTTAATATATGCAATTTCATATGTTGTGGATTTAAACATGTTGAGCATGACATGATATTGAATATATGTTCATGCATCAGTTATAATTATGGCTCGTGTGGATCGGAGGTAAGATCATGCATTTTATCTTGGTTGTAGCTCGTGCTTGGACTCTGCATTGTCGAAGGTTTGTTTTATGAGCTTACCCTCACTAAGCTTTTATGCTTACGCTCTCTTTTGTTCGACAATGCAGATAAATAGCTTGTGGGTGGCAAGGGCAAGGAAAGGTCCCAAGTGTTGCTTTTGGTGAGCTCAATGTATGGATCTTAAATGATAGAATGTAATAGTTAAGCAATGGGATAGGATTGTTGTTTGAGTTTGGGTGTATGTTGATGATTTGATTTGGCCTTGGTTTGTAAAACATGTTATGCTTTGATGTATGCTTGTGTGTGGTGGCATGTCTATAGACGTTAGGTTGCCTTGTTATGGTGCAAACCTCTTTTATGTTATCTTGTGCCTTCTAAGGCCCTTGAGTTCCATGTATGACTTGAATGCCTAATTGCCTTTGTTGGAATGTCAAGTATGGATGCCTTGTTCAAGTTTGAATGCTAAGTCGCTTGTATGATCTATGCATCACCTTGTGTTGATTTGTGCCCTTTGGCTTCATGTGAATGCATGCTTTTATGGTTGGAATTCCTTAGGATTGATGATAGTGTGCTGGTTGAGGTTCTAGAGGGATTTAGGGGCCTCCTTGTGCCTTAAATCAGCTAGAACATTTAAGTTCGTAGCAGGGGTATCGATACGGTTGTTACGGTATCGATACCACCTTTTTGTTTCAGGCCTCGTGTATCGATACACTTGAGGGGTGTATCGATACCATTTTGGTCACTGGAGCTACTGTCCATTTCGGTATCGATACCGTCATCTTAGCGTTGACTGTGGGAAGTCAACCGTTGGGGAGGGTATCGATACACCCTGAAGTGTATCAATACCGCCCTGTTGACCTAGTCAAGGGGTATCGATACACCCCTTAGGTGTATCGATACCGCCTGCAGCTTAAGTTTAAAATTGGGTCGTAAGATGTTAGTTCGAATTCGTTTGATTGTTTCGTGAATGTTGTTCCGTTGTATGATCACATAGGATTAAATACTCATCTAGACAAGATTTAAAATGAAAAAAAATAGGGTTGCTAACCGAGGGGGAATCCCTAAGGGGGTTTTCACTCGGTTTTCCCCGTGTGGCTCACTCGGACCGGTCATCCGGCCAGACCGGGACGAGGGGGTTACACCCATCTAATCTAACTGCACTCAAGACTTGTCTATTAAGCTTAAAAATTTACCATGAGTAAATATCATGGATTTTTACTCAAATATTTTCAAAACTTAATTATTTCTCAATTTTTTATAAAAGTCAATTTTTTTTTCTTGCCCTCTTGATTTTTTTAAATTTTACCTTAACTAATTGAGACCGACAAACATCGCACACCTAATTCTAGTGAGCGAGTATCTCAACGAAAGTTTTTTATATATACAAAACATCAAACTCAAAACCTACTTAAATATACCAAGTTGCTTACCACTTTAATCAATCCACGTTGATAAAGTGAAGTTTTTTTAATAAACTTGTTGGCTTAGATTTATAGGTAATAATTATTTCAACTCGATTTTCATAGAATTTTTATTATAAATAAACTCTTATAAAAATCGACTAATACTCTTCATTGCTCAATTATAAATTAAATATGTGCATTAAATTTTACATTTTAAAATAATATGAATATCTTTTCCTATATTTAATCCAAATAATTTTAACTACACTCAAACCAAATCACCAAAATGTCTAAATCAAAAGTTGAATTTCATAATTAGTCCAAAACAAACCACAACAACTAAATAAAACATGATCTTGTCTAGTTTTGCACGCCCTTAATCGTCCCTTCTTGAACCAAGTCTTGAGTGCAAAGAAAACAAGATATGGTTTCCATTTTCCATCTATTCCTGATAAATCCTTAAATAATATTATATATTTAGATATTAATGTCGTGAACGAAGTAAATTAAATTAAAAAGATTGTTTCTACAATATGCCTTTATAATATTTTATTTAAATTTATCGATTAATAAATCAGATATAATTATTATATAAAAGAATTCACACCTGATCCACCTTAAATATGAACCGAGAAAATTATAAAATAAAATAAAATTTATAATAGCTTGAATTGATTTATTTTTATCACAAATTCCCCCTCCAAAAAATCTTCATTAAGGATTTTGAGAGTTTTGACTTTCTATTAACCTATACGTATTAATCAAACATCATCAATCATGAAAGTTTTTGTGGGGAAAATAGCTTTCAATAGGGTTTCCTTCTATTATACTCCAAAATAACAAAGTCTATGGTTATTGCATCATTCCCAAATAAAACCAAACACCTGTAAAAAAAATATTTAATAGAGATATACTACATTCTCAAGGTAAATGTTAAAATTCGAACCGATACAAAATTAAACATGAACATATGTGATCATTAGGCCAATTAGTAAATCTTCTTGTAAAAAATAATTAAAATACCACAAAACTTAAATATAAACAACAATTAGTTGGTCTAGTAGGTCAGAGATTCGAATTCTGACGTTATGAATTAAATAAAATATGTTAAAATAATTGTTCATATAACGAGTCTTTATAGTATATGATCTGAACTAGTCAAGTAATAAATTAGATACAAAAGAATATAAAAGAAAAGAGAGCAAATGGATAATCCGATACAGAAAATATACATTGCATTACTAGTACAAAATAAGGATTAGCAACTTGGATTATCATATAATTAAAAGCATAATATCAAGCATTAGAGTAATAGTAATAATAATAATAACTCGTTGCCTTGCTACCCCTATAGACAAAGATTTCTTCTATTTCTCATTCACAGTGAAGAAATCTCAAAATATTGATTGAAAATAAATTATATTTCCGTTTTTGTTTTCTAGTTTACCAGATCCGAAACCCAGTCCAAATCCGGAGCTCCGGCAGATTGACCCGGGTTAACCCGCTCCAATGAATTCTCTTTACTCAGCTTCTCAAACATCTTTGCACGTAAATCACGTCCGGATTCAACCCGTTCCATCACCGGCTCTTCTTCACAAACTTTATCCCATGAATCCAAGTACCCGATCCCCGGACGGGTCAGGTTCCGGGTCGGAGTACTGGGTAGGCTGCAGAAACCGGGTCGAATCACTGCCGCTCTGGGTGAGCCACAGCCTACTTGGAATGACTTGACTTTACCCAGCTGCAGGTTCCTCAAAGAAGTTACCATATCGTTAATGGAAGCCGAGCCGAGTGAACGGCTCAGCGTCTGAGCCATCGGCGAAACCGGAGGCGACGACTCGGCACGGGGACTAACCGGAGGCGAACCGGAACGAGGGGATGACCAAAACGTCAGCGTTTTGGCACAAGAAGGTGAAGAACCATCATAAGAATCAGCAGAGCCAGAGGTCACGACCCGGAGCTGGTCCGGGGTGTGAGCGAAGAAACAAACCCGACGCCTACAACCCGGCCCGTCTTTACACGGCTGAGTCCGGTAACGAGCCGGGTGGAGCCAACACTCGAAAACGCCGTGAGCGAACTCGCAAGAGTCCCCCTTCCGACAGCTCCCTTTTCGGAAATCGGGGCAAGCCGTACCCGAGTAATGAAACTTCCTCGGGTCACGCCGGCGGGCTTTCTCGCCGGGATGGGCGTATGGACACTCCGTCCAGTCATGCGATCGACCACGAGCGCACCTCCGGACCTTGAACTCGAACATCCTGAAATGATCGCAGGAGTAAGCATCCACCGGAGAATCCGGACTATCCAGACTCGGGAACTCGGAATCCAACTCGACGTCGGGTTCGTTCGACGGCAAGTAACGTTGCAACGCTGAAAACGCTTCCTGGAGGTAAAACGGGGTGCCGTTACTGTTGAAGTTGCTGTCGGGTGTATTATAACTGATGGGAGAATAAACGACGTCCGTTTGATCTTCGTCGGGATCAGGCCAGGGGGGTACGTGGACGGTTGGATTGGGACGATGAGTTGCTCCGAGCATCATTTTTTTTCAGTTTGGGATTGAAAGATTTGTATACAGAAATACCGGCAGGATTTGGATGCTTATAAGCTGAAGCTGGGAGTGGAAAGTTAGACTGTTTAACCGTGGTTAGTTTTATAGTAACCGTGGTTGTTTAAAAATTTGGCAACTACTATATACTTTTTTACTCGTTAATAAGGTTGAATATTAGATTGAGTCGAATTAAAAAAAAATTCAGTTAGTCGAGTTAAAGAATTTTATTTTATAACTCAAGCTTTATTTTAAAAAAATTCGAGTATAGTTGAATTCAAGTTTCCATTTAAATTTAATTGTAAACATTTATGATTTTATAATACTAATTAGCTTAAATTTAAATAATTTTCAATAATCATATACAATACACGTATATATTTCTTAATATTTTTTTATATGTGATATATATACATATATATATGTCTGGCATAATTGGAGACTCGAATTGAAATTTAAAACTGATCTACTAATTATTAAAAAATTTAAATTATTCGAATTTTCATTTTATAACTAAAACTTTATTTTAAAATTTTTGAGTCGAATCAACTTCATGAAATTACTAGTCATGTCAAAACTAGTCAAGTATTTTGACATTGAGATGAATAATTCAATTTTTTTCAAATCAATTCGAACTTTACTCAACCCTAATCATTGATTAACTATTTTAGATTGAATGTTGCAGATGTTTATTACGAGGGTGACCCTTTCAAACTAAAAATTAAATACCAAATCTTACTTGAGGATTTAGTATCTCATTTCATTTAATCAATTCATTGTTGATAACTAATATAAGCATTATATATATATATATATATATATATATATATATATATATATATATATATATATATATATATATATATATATATATCACCGTAATAGATTAATCAAACACTAATTTAATAGTAAAATTTAATAGTAAAATAAAATAAAATAAATATTTTTAATAAAATAATTATATAAAATTGAAACACAAAACAAAATATTCAACATAAAAGGTATTTTTATATTTTTTAAATAAAAAATTCCAAATGCAATATTCCACGATTTCACACCGATATTTATTACTTTGTCTATAACTTCTGTTGAACAAATTATTTCTAATGTACTACTTCGTTTGTTTCAGTAAATTGTCATTTTTATACTTTAAAATTATTTTACTTAATATATCACTTTAAAAAATTCAACAACTTTTATAAGATGAATATATTTTCTCATTTTTCTAGTTTTCTAATAAAAACAAAAATTAACTTTCTAAGGCAAACTTGTTATTCAAATTATTTTACACCATATATTTTTTTCCTAAAAATAAAACTTCGTAAAAAATAAACATCTGACAATATAGGTGGAACGAAAATAGGGGTGTGCATAATTAACTATAACCGTTAACCAGTATAACCGTTGCATTTTATAGGTTAATTAACTGAATCGTTAAGGTTAAATGGTTTCGGTTAACCGAACTGCTAAAAATGATGATTAATGATTACGGTTACAAATTTTGACAAATGGTTAACCTATAAGTTAATTGTTTTTAAATTATTTATACATATATAAATCGGTGAGTGATTTGATGGTAGAGTTAATTTTTGTGGCTTGTGGTACTAACTCATTGAAGCTTCATTTACCTTTTTTTTATGTTCGTTAAATATTTGTCTTTAGAACTTTGATGGTGTATTTTTATGTCCTGAATTTTGTGTTGTGTTGGAACTTTATAGTATGTAAGTACTTTTTTAAATTAAGTTTGAAGTTAGTGTTTAGAATCTCACTATTTAAGTTTTTTCCTAAATATTTTTATATAATATTTATCGGAGACATAGTTTCATTATTATAAAAAAAAGAACATGTGAAAAAAATTTAATAGGTTATTGGTTAATCTATTATCGAATCGTCCGTTAACCGTGTCTTAATGGTTAATCGTTAGTGGTTAACCATTTTTTAACAGTTAGATTACAGTTAATAAAATTTAATAACCGTTATAGCAATTAATCGACCATTTATGTTAAACGGTAAGATTAATCTACCATTAACACCCATAAAGGAAATGAGTATAATTTTACCGTTTCAAATGGATAGAGATGAAGAAAAGTATTTTTTTTTTACTTTTTGATAAAGTGAAAAAAAAAAAAACAGTACAATTATAGTACAACTGAACGTATTGATTAATTTCCATCCACTTCTCTGACAGGAAAAAGGAAAATAAGTTAAACAAAGCCCCATCCTTTGAATTCCTTAAAATTGGAAATAATTTAACAACTTGATGTGTGTGGACCTCCATGCTATCTATTCCAATTTTAAAATTTTCGTATCATTTCGATTTGAATCAATTTTTATTGTTATGAATCGGTTTATTTTGAATTTAAATTATTTATTTAAATTTAAGGTTTAAGTTTTCAGGTTGAGATATTATAGATTTTTATTACTTTTAAGTTTATGTCATTTTATATTATTTATTCAAATCGTATTAAAATTTTGATCGATTTGGATTTAAATTTTAAAATAAAATAAACCTTAATCATTAATTCTTTTTATGTTTCATGCGAGTTACTGAGTTTAGTTTTTTAATCATTCTAATGATGTCATCTTGTCATATTTTTGTGTGGTTAAGAAACTGAAATTATATATTATTGTTTGGTAAATAGTGGTTTGGGCCCTGTTAGAGGTTTAAGGTATAATTAGAAGGTTGACTAGTCAAATCCGCTAATATTGATGTTTGGTTAATAGCGGATTGAAAGAACGGATTGAGGTGAAAAAATTAATTTTGAAAAAGCTCCTAATATGAGCTTTTTGAGATTAGAGGTTTGATATTAGAGTTGTAATGACTCTTTTACCCTTAACAATTACTAAAAATCTCCAAATAACTTAAATTAAATAATAACATTTTTAATATAAATAATAACATATTAAATATTCGACTTATTTGTTGTTACTAGGGGTGATAACGAGCCGAGCTCGGAATTTTAGGCTCGAGCTCGGCTCGAAAACAATTCTATTGGGCTCGAAGCTCGTCAGGCTCGGCTCGGCTCGAAATGAAAAATTTTGCTATAGTTTTTTATATAAAATATTCGTTAAAAATCTCTTTCATAACCAATACTAAAACGAAATTCAATGACCGGAAAGGGGAAAAAAGTGCCAAAAATTAGATTAATCCAAATAATCAATAAATATTCTTATATTACAAACACATAATTAAAGAAAATACAAAATCAAACAACAATCAACTAATGAAAGAAAATACAAACACATAATTTATTTTAGTGCATATGTAGATTCCGAGCATGTTCACGAGCTTTTCGAGCCGAGCCTGGGTAGACTCGGCTCGGCTTGTTAAGGCTTTGAGCCGAGCCCGAGCCCGAGTCGAGCTCACTCGAGCTGAGCTTTGACCGAGTCGAGCCCGAGTAGCTCGCGAGCCGGTCAGGCTCATTATCACCCCTAGTTGTTACTACTAATTTATATGGTGATATTTTTAAGTTAATTCTATTTTTTATTATCACATATTTATATGTGCATATAATTTTTTTATAATTATATAAATAATAAATTAATATATAAATCTTTCAAATATGTTTAAGAAATTTATATAAAAATAATTTTTATAAATCTAATTAATATTTATTAGATACAAAATATTCATAACTGATAAATTATTCAAACAAGTATTGAATATAATCATGTCCTTATATGTCATTTTGCTTGTTTAAATAATCAAACAGCTATCAGCTATCAGTTAATTTTATCAAACACTTTTATACAATCAGCTAATACAACCCGTTAGTCAAATCAGCTAATGCAATCAGCTATCATCTAATATAATCTGCTATCAGCTATCCGCTAATTGCCAAACATGGCCATAAATAAAAATGTCACCATTTTAATTTTTTTATGTGTAGTGTGATTATAGAATAATATATGTTCATTAGTCTTAGCCTTTTAATAAGGTATATACATTGTACAGATAAAATTACTCGAATTTGAATCACCTACGGATAATAACATTTTCTTTTACTATGATCACTTAATCCTTTGAGTTTTAACCAAGAAAAAAATGATTTTGCACTAGTATGTTTTTTTATTAAATAAGAGGTATTATATTCTTATGTCGATATATGAATTCATACAAAATGAAATAATATGAGTATTTTTAACTAATATGCCAATAAGTGGATCCCACGTACTAATATGTTTTAACATTGGATAATTTGTTCCAATGTAAATTGATCATTAAGTCATATCCGAGGGTATTAATAAATTTAATTTCTTTATTTATTTTTAGCTTGTCCATTTTGACTATTTTCATCATTTTTCCTCTTTAATGAAATTATATGTCTCCCATAAAAGAAAATGGCACTAGGAAGTAAACATTTGTAGTTTTGAAGCAAATGATTGTTACAAGCACATTGTGTTACATCCATTCTTTGCCATCCTTTTTTTTTGCCATCCCTTTTGATTACCGGTGAACACTCATCAAATCAAGTGGAATAGAATGAAAAAAAATTAATAAGATGTCGAGTCATATTTTAATATTTTAACTCAATTTAATTTTTTTATTTGAACCGAGTGAAATGAAATTTAAATCAAATAAATTTGTTCCATTTAAACTAAAAGTTAGGTCAAATTAAAATTTTGTCAATAATATGAATAAATTCTAAATTAGATTAAATAAATTTAGGAGCAGATGTCTTTGAAAATTCTTTTAAAATAAAACAAGAGAGAAAAAAACAAGATGCTTTAGTTTTAACAATTTACTTGTTTAAAGCCTAAATTTATAGTTTTGGAACAATTTTTTTTTTTGTAATTTTTAACCAATTAACATATTTTTAAAAATTTCAGGAACTCAAGTAGTATTTACTGAAATTTAAATTTTGGTTTATTCGTATTATTCAAACGGTAAGAATCAACTCAACCATAACTCAAAAAATCAAAGTACTTGAGTAACTCAATTTAAAAAGCCGAATAACTTAATTCAATTAACTTGAAATTTGAATTTTTTGAGTCGAATCGAATTTTGCTCACCCGACTCTACTCTCAACCACTGTTGTTTTATCTTTAGCTTCTTTTTCTTTACCTTAAATCGTTTATATTAAATGCAAAATAATTAATTAAATTTAATGTCACAAGTTAAATGATATTATTTTTAGAGCTGCTACAACAAAGTCTGAAAGTTATTGACAGTTGGGGTTGTTGTTAACAGTTGGCCCGTTAATAATAACAGCTGGCCCGTTAAAGGTTTGTTACTGGTTGTTGTTGAGTCTGTTAGACAATTGGTTTATTGATATAAACAGGTCCCAATAGTTTTCTATAACCAGAATTATTCATTTTATTAGATTAATAAAAGAAGTAGCCTTATTCTCTCTTCTCTAGGGTTAATCGTTTCCCACTTTTTAATCCTTTCTCAATCTCCGTTCTACAGTTCACCGAATTCTCTTACCGGAGGTATTTCAACATGGTATCAAAGCTACGACGTTTGTTCCGATCGTGATTCCACCTGTCGTTTAACATTTCTTGTTGCTCGTAAGAAAGGTGTTTCTCTTTCTTTGTTCGTATGTTCTCCTCTCGTCTTGCAAGCATGGTGACTCCGCTGAATTCAACCGATGATGATGTAGTTATGGCTCGCGACGATGATGATTCTACAACTCAAATGTTTTTTAACAAACGAATCAATGTTTGTTTTGATGATTCAAACTTTCTTCTCTAGAAGCAGCAGGTGATACTGATGATTCGTGGCCTTGGCTTGGAGGAGTATCTAGATCCTGAAACTCCAAAGTCAATCAAGATTATTCAGCGTCCAAACGGCGGTCGTGCTGTGAATCATGAGTATTCTCAATTTGTGAAGCAGGACAACTCGCTAGCTTCGTGGCTGCTGTCGATGGTGAGCTCTGATGTCTTTCCACAACTGGTTGGCGCAGAAATGTTCGCGGACATTTGGAGAGTCATCGCAGGTCTATTTTTAAAACTCTCTACAACGAAGGTGATGCACCTTCACTGCAAGCTTCGTTCAGTGAAAAAAGAAGCAATGCATATGAGGGACTATACTGTCAAAATTAAGGAGATCTGTGATCTCTTGGCTCTATCCAGTCACAAAGTGTACGTAGTGGAGCACATTGCAACTATTTTAAATGGTTTGCCCACTGATTTCGCACTATTCGGGGATGTTATTATTGCAAGTCGTGAGCCACTCTTACTTGAGGGAGTTGTTTCAGTGCTGGTGTGTGAAACCGATATTTTAATTTTGATATAACTAAAAACCTAAGGACTAAATTGAAAATGTCAAAATGAATTTTTAAGTCCTCAAACATCTCCATATGATTTTAAGAATATGCCAAAGTTAAAAACTAAGTTTTTCAAACATTTTCTAAGTGTTTTAAAGCCGGAACAGTGTTTTTCAAGTCCTTGTTTTGAAACGGCCTAAGGCGTTTCGAAACGATTTCACCACTATCGACTCCTGTTCCGAAACGCGTATCGAAACGGCTTTAGAACATATGAACCTGTATCGAAACAACTTCAAGCGTTTCGAAACGGTTCTTCATTTTGATTTGAAAATTATGACCGTTGCAATGTTTTTAAATGATTTTTCAAAAACTGTTAGGGTGTTTCGAAACGGGCTCAAGCTGTTTCGAAACGACCCTTGACAGTGTCAAAAGTGTTTCGAAACGAATGCACCCCAACGACTCTTTCTATTTTGGTCCGTTTCGAAACAGGTCCCTGCATTCCGAAACAGGTGGTTGCAAACTGCATTTATGGAGGTGAGATAACACCCCCAACAGCTCTATTGATGAATGCAACAACCACAACGGCTAGAAATCAATGAGAAGGTATAAAAGGGACCTCTAAAAGCTCCAGCAACAACTATTGATCCAAAAGCAAATATTCATACATCAAATCCAAGCATTTGTGCTAAAATCCCATATTGTCTAGAAACCCCAATTGTAATTTTCATTCTTATCTTTTTCAATTGGGTTGAGTGATTGTAATTGGGCTACAATTTGTATTGAGAGATACTATCTTAGCCATCAAACTCTTTGTTTTCTTTGTGTGAGGATTGGGTTAAATTTTGGGTAGAAAATTTAACCGAAAATTGTAAGGGTTGCCTCCTTAGCCTAGAAAAGGGGAAGAGCAATTAGTGGAATTGTTGCAAATCCTTAGTGAAGCTAAGGTAGTGGATGTAGAGTTCATTTGGAACTTGAAACACTCTAAAATTTCTTATCAATCCTTTTAATTTGCAATTTCCACCACACAAACCTTAAAAATCCAATTCACCCCCCCTTTTTGGTTCATATCGATCATTCGATCCACTCAACAATTGGTATCAGAGCCTACATCTTTGAAGATTAACAACCACAAGAGGCGTTCCTAGGAAGAGTGTGATCATCAAATATCAAGAAATGACTTCAACCTCCGGTTCGGGCATGTATGAGTCTCAATCCACTACAAAGCCTCCCTTCTTCAATGGTGATAACTATTCTTTTTGGAAGAATAGAATGCGTCTCTTCATCAAGTCCAATGACTACTTAGTTTGGGATGTCATTGAAGATGGCCCTTACATTCTATTGAAGCAAGATAGTGAAGGCAAGATGGTCTTGAAGAAAAAGGTGGAGATGAGTGAAGAAGAAAGGAAAAAGATTCAAGTAAATGACAAAGCTCTCCACATGCTCTTTTGTTCATTCGGTCCGAACATCTATTCTAAAGTGTCATCCATTGAGAGTGCCAAAGAAGTGTGAGACACTCTTGAGACAACCTATGAGGGAACCAACGATGTCAAAGAAACTAAGATTGGAATTCTCAATCTTAGTTATGAGAATTTCAAGATGGAGCCCGATGAGACGGTGTCCAAGATGTTTGATCGGTTATCCACTATAGTCAATAGGCTCAAAGGTTTTGGAGAGATCATACCGGAAGACAAGCTTGTCCGGAAGCTACTCTATTCACTTCCCGAATCTTGGGATGGGAAGAGAACCGCCATCATTGAAGCTAAAAATTTGAAAACTTTAAAGCTTGATGAGCTTATGGGTTCTCTCCTTACTCATGAGATTATGAAGCAAGGAAGGGAAGAAGAGAAGAAGAAAGAAGAGAAGAGAGTAGAAAAGCTAGAGGTTGAAAAGAAAAAGAAGATGGGAATAGCTCTCAAAGCTTCATTACTTGAGGAGAGCTCTTCTAGTGAGGAGGATGAGCTAGAAGAATTGGCTATGATAGCCAAACGATTCTCACGCTTTATGAGGTCCAATCGGGGAAGAAACATTCAAAGGAAGATGAACTTCAAAGGTAAGAACAAAGAAGAAGCAAGAGATCAAATCATTTGCTTCGAGTGCAATAAACCCGGCTACATACGTTCGGAGTGCCCTCAACTCAAGAAGAAGGGCTTTGAGAAGAAGAAGAACCTCAAAGCCAAGCTTGCTACTTGGAGTGATGAGGAGTCATCCTAGGATGACGAACAAGAAGTGGTCAACCTTTGTCTCATGACACTTGAGGAAGATTCCTCCATGGTAACCTCTAACTCATCATCTTTAGATTTTACATATGATGAATTAAATGATGCATATGATGAGTTACAAGAGGTCTATGATGAATTAGTTGAGAAATAAAAGGAGTTGGTCATTAGGAATAAGAAAATTATTTTGGAACTAAATGATAAAAATGACTCACTCTCTCAAGCTAATTTAAAATTTGAGAAAAAGATATTAGGGTTGAAAAATGAACTAAATTTTTTTCAAGATGAAAATGTTGACCTTAATAATCTTTTATCTCAATGTAATAGTGAACACCAAAAGGTGTTAGATTAGCTAAATAAGCTCAAAGAGTCTTTTAAAAATGTTGGTAGGTCAAGCATGAAATAGGTGAATCTTCAAAATCAAACCAACCTAGGAAAAAGACTAACTACTACAAACAAGGTAGCTTTCCTAGACATAGTAGAGCTAAAAGAATTTAGAAGTGTATGGGTTCCTAAGGAACTTATAAAATCTAATAACATTATTGCTATGTCATCTTGGATTCCTAAGGGAACCAAGGTTTTGGGAGCTAACACTCATGGACCCAAAATGATTTGGGTACCAAAAACAAAAGCTTAATATCTTTGTTTGTAGGGGGAGCATTGCTACAAGGCCAAAGCACAAAGTCAAAACTCATGGTACCTTGATAGTGGATGCTCAAGGCATATGACCGGAGATAAGAGTAGATTCATGGATCTAAAGCCAAAAAGTGGAGGAGTAGTGACATTTGGTGACAACTCCAAAGGCCACATTAAAGGTATTGGCTCCATAGGTAATCACTCTACTATTCTCATTGAAAATGTCTTGTATGTCGATGGTCTTAAACACAACTTATTGAGCATAAGTCAATTGTGTGATAAAGGATTTAATGTTTTATTTGATAAAAATGGATGCAAAATTGTATACATTAAATCTAATAATATTATGCTCATAAGTCATCGCATAAGGAACACATACATGGTGCATCTAGATGACATTCATACATCTCATGCATGCTTAGTAGCACAAAATGAAAATGATGCATGGTTGTGGCATAAGAAACCAGGACATGCTAGCATTAGTGTTTTAGAAAGACTAGTTTCCCTTAATCTAGTTAGAGGTTTACCCAAGATAAAATTTTCAAATGATAAAATTTGTGATGCATGCTCAAAGGGTAAATAACATAAGTCTTCCTTTAAATCCATTAATGATGTTTCTACTAGTAGATGTTTACAACTTATTCATATGGATTTATTTGGGCCAATTAGAACTATGAGCTTGGGTGGTAAGTCTTATGCTTTTGTACTTGTTGATGATTTCTCTAGATTTACTTGGGTTCTATTTTTAAGTACTAAAGATGAGGCTTTGGAAAAATTCATCACATTTTCAAAACTAATCCAAAATGATCTTGAACTTAAAATTTCACATATTAGAAGTGATCATGGAACCGAGTTTCAAAATTTAGGGTTTGAAGAATTTTGAATGAAAATGGTATTAGCCACAATTTTTCGGCTCCTCGAACTCCTCAACAAAATGGGGTAGTTGAGAGGAAAAATAAAACTTTGCAAGAAATGGCTAGAACTATGCTTTGTGAAAATAATTTACCTAAATATTTTTGGGCGGAAGCCACAAACATCGCTTGCTATATTGTCAATCGAGTAATGATTAGGCCTATTTTAAAGAAAACACCTTATGAGATTTTAAAATCTAAAAAGCCTAACATTAGCTATTTTCACCATTTTGGTTGCAAGTGCTTTGTTTTAAATAATGGAAAAGACAACTTAGGTAAATTTGATGCAAAAAGTGATGAAGCTATTTTCATAGGTTACTCTTTAACCTCTAAAGCCTATCGAGTATTTAACAAAAGAACTTTAGTAGTAGAAGAATCTATTCATGTTGTATTCGATGATAACCTCCTTCCAAGGAAGGATTCTTGTGATGATGATGATGTAGGAATCATAAATGTCTTTGATGAAGGACAAACTTCAAAGAAGGATGAGATTCCAACAAAAGAAGAGGACACACAAGATCCACCTCTTGAAGCCTTGAAGGACTTGGCTCTTGAGGAAAAGAAAGTGAGCTACCCAAGGGAGTTCAACTATGTCAAAGATGGTGAAATCTTGGGTGATCCATCCAAGGGGGTAACCATTCGATCTTCTCTCAAATTAATGAATCATGTTGCATTTATCTCATGCATAGAGCCTAAGAATATTAAAGAAGCATTGAAAGATGATTTTTGGATTATGGCTATGCAAGAAGAGTTAAATCAATTTGAGAGAAGTAATGTTTGGACATTAGTTGATAGGCCTAGTAATCAATCTACCATAGGAACTAAATGGGTCTTTAAGAACAAGCTAGATGAGAGTGGTAACATTGTAAGAAATAAAGCTAGACTAGTAGCTCAAGGTTACACTCAAGAAGAGAGAATAGATTTTGATGAAACATATGCACCCGTAGCTAGAATGGAAGCCATTAGGATGTTACTTGCATATGCATGTTATCATAATTTCAAGCTTTTTCAAATGGATGTTAAAAGCGCGTTTTTAAATGGTTTTATAAATGAAGAAGTGTATGTGGAACAACCATCGGGTTTTGAAGACTCAAAATTTCCAAATCATGTTTTCAAACTCACCAAAGCTCTTTATGGTTTAAAACAAGCTCCTAAAGCTTGGTATGAAAGACTTTCAAACTTTTTAATTGAAAAAGGTTTTGAAAAAGGTAAGGTGAGCACTACACTTTTTATAAAAATGTATAAAAATGACATCTTAGTAGTTCAAATTTATGTTGATGATATTATTTTTGGTTCTACTAATGAATGTCATTGTCAAGAGTTTGCTAAGTTAATGCAAGGTGAATTCGAGATGAGCATGATGGAGGAGGTAAGTGTGTTGACTCTAAGCTTTACCGTTCTATGATTGGATCATTGATTTACCTTACCGCAAGTAGACCGGATATATTGTTTAGTTTTTGCTTGTGTGCTAGGTTTCAAGCTAGTCCTAGACAGTCTCACCTTATAGCCGTTAAGAGAATTTTTAGGTACCTTAGAGATACTCCTTGTTTAGGTCTTTGGTACCCTAGAGACTCTACCTTCAACCTTCATGCTTATTCAGATGCGGATTATGGGGGTTGCAAAATCGATAGGAAAAGTACTTCGGGAACTTGTCAATTCCTAGGTAGTATGCTCATATCTTGGTTCTCTAAGAAACAAAATAGTGTAGCCTTATCTACCACCGAAGCCGAGTACATATCCTTAGGGAGTTGTTGTGCTCAAGTCCTTTGGATGAAGCAACAACTCTTAGATTATGGAATTAAAGTTGAAACAATACCCCTAAAATGTGATAACACTAGTGCAATATGTCTAACAAAAAAATCCCATCCAACACTCTAGAACCAAACACATAGAAATAAGGCATCATTTCATTAGAGATCGTGTCCTTAAAGAAGATGTGGTTATAGAGTATGTAGACACCTTAAATCAATTAGCGGACATATTTACAAAACCTTTAGACAAAGAGCGTTTTTGGTCTCTTAGGAGAGAGTTAGGTCTAGCTAGCCTATTTTAACCTTTTAGGACCTCTTTTGTGCTTATAATTGCTTGATCTTGTGAAATGCCATGTTTATGTGTTTAGACTCCTAATTTCATCCATGCTTATAGCTAGGGGGAGTATGTTTATGTTTGCATATGTTTTGTCTGCTCATTCATGTCATTTATGCAAGTTAGGCCTTAGAAAAACTCATTTTTCTGCACTTTCAGAGCCTCATCTGCACTTCCAGGCCCAAGTGTATCGAAACGGGTGAACCTGTTTCGATACGGATGCCTTAAAATCATGTCTGAGAGAAGGGCGTTTCGAAACGCCTCAAAAGGGTTTCGAAACGTTTTTGCTACTGCCAAGGGGTGTATCGAAACGAGTTTCGATACGGGTCAACGGGGCTTCGATACGGTCAACACCGTATCGAAACAGTCAGCTAAAAGTCTAAAAACGGTCAAACCCTCGTGCTCGCGTTTCTTAATGGTCAAGGCCGTTCCGAAACGGTTTCACAGACAGCTTTAAGTAGGGCTTTTAATGTTAAAATTCACTTTAAACTAAAACTCTTCAAAACCCTAAAAATCCTAACCCGGCTTTTTCCCTATAAAAACCCTCTAAACCTCTTTGTTTTTCACCAAATCTTGAGGGGTTTTTCTCTAAAACTCTAGTCTAAGCAAGTTTCATCAACATTGTGCAAGGATTTTCATCCATTCATCCAAAATCTCAAAATAAGGTATTTTTCCTATTTTTCTTTTTCCTTCAATTTATGTTTGAATCTTAGGTTAGAAAATTTTATTTTTGTATAGTTTATATGTTTTTATGCTTGGGTTTTCCATATCTTGTAAAAAAAATTCAAAATCTTAAATTTTTTGATTCGAATATAAAATTTTTCACTCGTATTTTCTTTTACTGTTTTTTTTGTTTTAAATATTTTTAAAAACCTAAGTGGGATTTATCATTGGATTGAATTTATAAATCTATGCATACACCTAATTTTTAAAACAAACTTGCTTGCGTAATGTTTTTAGGATGTCGGAGAATGCTAGCAAAAAGCGTAAGCCTGTTCAAACCGGTGAGTCCAGCATGCGTCCGAATCTCGCTCAGCTCTTTCAGAAATCCCTTCGAGCTCCAGAGATGCGAGCTCGTTTCAAATATGTCCAGGATTTCGAAGTTCGTCGTGAGCGTGTCATTGATCTCGATTTCCTTAACTCCGAGCGATTCCTTTTCCGTTACCTCGAGCGTTTGAGTGAATTGGATCTTCTTCCTTTGTTGAGCATCCCGGACATTCGCTACAAACTATGATACTCATCTTTTACTCCAATGCTCGTCTTATCAATGATGAAACCAATACTGAGGTTGTAGGGATTGAATCTTTTATGTTAGGGAAAAAGTTTACTGTTAATGTTGCTCTCTTGGAGTCCACTTTTTCCCTTAAGAATGTAGGAATTGAGAATGAACGTCACTTTGGTACTAACACCGGTCCGGTGCTTCCCTTGGATGCGCACGATTTTTTTCTTCACTTGATGGTATCATGGTTCCTTCGCCCCTCCGGAGGTAAATACTCTCATATCCGTCAAGTTGATTACTTTTGGCTTGAATGTTTCCGTCGTGGTGAGCGCCCTAATGTTGCTAAGATCATATTTGCCGAGATGGTTAATAATGTTAAGCTTATTGACACTGATGGCTTGAAATCATTTACTTATGGCACGATCTTAAGCCACATCTTTAGCACGATTGGTCTCGATTGCACCTACGACTCCCCGGAACCTCGCAAGTCCAAGATTGGTGAGTCCTTTCTTTGCAAGTCCGGTTTTCACTATGTGAACGATGTTTGTGAATGTATTGATAGAGAAGCTCCTCCTCCTCCCTTTGCACCTCAACCGCAAGCTCAAGTTGGAAACAATGAAGCTCTTACGGCTCTCATTACCGAACGGTTCAATGCTATGGATACTAACATAGCTTCGGGTTTTGGTGCCATCAACACTCGCTTGCAAAATGTAGAGGATCGTCTCCTATCTCTTGAGACTTCCCACTCGAACTTGGATTTGTCCTTCTCTACTCTCTATGGCCAATGGACGAAGTTTCGCCGCTCTCAAGTCAAGAGCGATGATGAGACTTCGGATGATGATGATGGTGGTGACGAGGCCTAGGAATTTCATATCATATCATATTATCTATGCATTTTAGGTTTAAGTTTGCATCTTTATGTTTCATTATGTTTTAGGAACCTATGCTTTTGATCTTTTATTTGGGATTATATTTTGAACTTAATGTTGATTTATGCTTTGGATATTTTAATTTTATGAATTGATATTATTGTTGCTTATTACTTAATGCTTATTGGTACTAATTCTTTCTTCTCTATGAGCCTTATTTATTATTTTTGATCTAACAAAAAGGGGGAGAAGAAATTTAAGAGCCAAAACAAAAATTCGTTTTAAATGTTTAAAGTGTTTCTAAGTTTTAAAACTTGAATTTCAAAGTTAAAACATTTTTAAAACTTTAAAAACTTTTGGTTTTGTTATATCAAAAAAGGGGAGATTGTGAAACCGATATTTTAATTTTGATATAACTAAAAACCTAAGGACTAAATTGAAAATGTCAAAACGAATTTTTAAGTCCTCAAACATCCCCATATGATTTTAAGAATATGCCAAAGTTAAAAACTAAGTTTTTCAAACATTTTCTAAGTGTTTTAAAGCCGGAACAGTGTTTTTCAAGTCTCTGTTTTGAAACGGCCTAAGGCGTTTCGAAACGATTTCACCACTGTCGACCCATGTTCCGAAACGCGTATCGAAACGGCTTTAGAACATATGAACCCATATCGAAACGACTTCAAGCGTTTCGAAACGGTTCTTCATTTTGATTTGAAAATTATGACCGTTGCAATATTTTTAACTGATTTTTCAAAAACCGTTAGGATGTTTCAAAACGGGCTCAAGCTGTTTCGAAACGACCCTTGACAGTGGCAAAAGTGTTTCGAAACGAGTTCAATCCGTTTCGAAACGGGCTCTTAAATGCACCCCAACGGCTCTTTCTATTTTGGTCCGTTTCGAAACAGGTCCCCGCGTTCCGAAACGGGTGGTTGCAGACTGCATTTATGGTGGTGAGATAACACCCCCAACGGCTCTATTGATGAATGCAACAACCACAACGGCTAGAAATCAATGAGAATGTATAAAAGGGACCTCTAAAAGCTCCAACAACAACTATTGATCCAAAAGCAAATATTCATACATCAAATCTAAGCATTTGTGCTAAAATCCCATATTGTCTAGAAACCCCAATTGTAATTTTCATTCTTATCTTTTTCAATTGGGTTGAGTGCTTGTAATTGGGCTACAATTTGTATTGAGAGATACTATCTTAGCCATCAAACTCTTTGTTTTCTTTGTGTGAGGATTGGGTTAAATTTTGGGTAGAAAATTTAACCGAAAATTGTAAGGGTTGCCTCCTTAGCCTAGAAAAGGGGAAGAGCAATTAGTGGAATTGTTGCAAATCCTTAGTGAAGCTAAGGTAGTGGATGTAGAGTTCATTTGGAACTTGAACCACTCTAAAATTCCTTGTCAATCCTTTTAATTTGCAATTTCCACCACACAAACCTTAAAAATCTAATTCACCCCTCTTGGTTCATATCGATCATTCGATCCACTCAACATGGTGGATGTAGAATCTAGGCTTACTGATCCAATTGATGTACTAGTTAGAATTAATTTGACCTAGTTTCAGTCTAACGATGTACCTAAAATGTTAGAAAATGTGTGACCTTTCAATCAAGATTGAGGTCGAGGCTCAAGGTTTGGTTACAATCGTGGTGGACGTTTTCGAGAGAGGTCTCAGCCACAGTGTCAGATTTGTGGTAAGCTGGGGACATATAACTGACTCTTGCTAGTACTGATTCGATAAACATTTCAAGGGTGTTACCTCTCAGTAACCTCGACAGAACACTAATCCACAAGCTAATGTTTGTCAATATCAGTCTGATATATTTGAACAATTTTATAAGCTGTTTATTGACAACACTGCGGGAACATTTGGTGCAACAGATAGTCAACAACCTATTGACTCTGTTCATGTTAATTCCTTGACTACGTCTGCATTGACGATGGTTCATTCATGTGGTATCCTGATTCGGGAGCTACGCACCACATTACCAACAACATATCATGTGTGAACTTAGTCTCATGTTATAATGGTTTGGCTAAGGTTCATTTGGGTGATAACACTGCCATTAGTATACATCATGTGGGTCAGTCTGCTATTCATGCTTATAGTCAAAAACTTGTGATTGATAGATTGCTTCATGTGCCCCAAATCTCTTGCAATTTATTGTCCATGTCTAAGTTGGGTTATGATAATAATGTGTTTTTTTAGTTTCATCCTACTCATTGTTGTGTAAAGGATGAGAGGACAGTGGAGTTACTCTTAAGGGAGTTGAAGAAAATGGCATATATAGTTTTCCTGTACGCATGGGTAATTCAGCTTCAGTACATTATACAACTGTGAATAAAGAGGCATCAACTTATTGGATTTGGCATCAAAGACTTAGGCATTTGTCTTCTGTCGTACTTAGTTCAGCTTTGAATAAAGGCTTTCGTCTTGACAGCTCGTCCATTTGTGCAGCTTGTCAGATAGGAAAGGCTTATGCATTATCTTTTTTTGAATCTACTACCAAGAATACAATTTCTTTTGAATTAGTCGAGATGGATGTATAGGGTCTTGTCCCTATAGTGTTTGTTGGTTTTCATACTATGTTTCTTTTGTCGATGTGCATAGTAGAAATTGTTGGACCTAATTGCTTCAAAATAAAAGTGAAGTTTCTAGAGTGTTTGATACTTTTGTGGCCTTAATAAAACTCTGTTTTCTTCTGTTATTAATGATGTACAAATCGACGGTGAGGGTGAGTTTCAAGCTATTATGAGTAAGTTGAACTCTTTAGGAATTCAGCATCGTGTTACGTGTCCTCATACATCACAACAAAACGGAGTGGTAGAACGGAAGTATGTCAAATCGTTGAGACTGCCTTGTGTCTTATTGCTCAGGCTACGGTTTCATTAAAATTTAGGTTGTATGCAGTGCTAACATCCACGTATCTTATAAATCATTTGCCATCCCAAGCCATTGGAAAGTTATCTCCATACAAAAATTGACTGGTAGGAAACTAGACTATGGATTTCTTCATGTTTTGGGGTGTGCTTGTTACCTTTATCTTCGACAATATAATCTTCATAAATTGGATTTTCACTCTCAACAATGTATCTTTCTAGGGTATTCTCAGAAGCGTCACGGGTATCAATGTCTTGATATTCGAGGCCGAGGTCAGCTTTATGTTACTCGATATGTGAGGTTTGACGAATCAATTTTTCCTTTTTGCAGAGGGGCTTACTTCAAGTACAAAATCTATATAAAAAAGGCTCGAATAAGACTTTGTTCCTCTCGTGCTTGTTTCCAATAAACAAAGGGAGACATGGATTTTTGTTCCATTTTCAAGTTAGAATGGTGCAACAGATTCCAACAGTAGTCCTCTAGTTGCAACTGTTGTGTCTGATGATCAAACAATGATACATGACAATGCTGCTGATTTATCACCACATGTGTCATCATTTGACAATTCATTGGGTGCTGACGAGTTTGCAACTTCAAAAAGCTTTGAGAATGATGATGAGCCTTAAACAAGTGCAGCTCCTATTCCAGCACATGATGAAGATGGCGGTTGTGTTACCTCATTTCCAAATGAGTCCAAATCTGCAGTACCAACAGTTGCATCTAATGCAAGAACGATGGGAAATACGCATTCCATGACGACTCATAGTAAACGATGGATTTTTAAGCCGTAGGAAGTTGTGATGAAGTTGCGCGAAATGTTTATAAAGCCATGGAGAATGTTGATTGGCGAAACGCGATTATGGCAGAATATTCAACCTTGTTGACCAATGGAACTTGGGAGTTGGTTGAAGCACTTGTAGAGCGCAAAACCATTGGTTGCAAATGGTGTTTAAGGTTAAACGAAACATGGACGTGTTAGTTAATCAGTACAAAGCCTGTTACGTGGCCAAGGGGTATTCTCAAGTTTCGGGTCATGACTTCACTGATACGTTTAGTTTAGTGGTAAAATCACTCACTATCGACATAATTATTTCATTGGTTATTTCTAATAAATTGGTAATACACCAAGTTGACATCAACAAAGCTTTTTAAAAGGTGATTTACGTGAAGAAGTATTCATGTAACAACCACCCGGGTTCGAGCAAAAGATTTCACTGGTGCTACTCTTGTCTGTAAGCTTGTCAAAACTTTATATGGGTTGCGTCAAGCCTCAAGAAGCTGGTTCTTCCAACTTAAAAATTTTCTTCTAACATTGCAATTTAAGTGTTCCTTGGCTGACACCTTGTTGTTCATATATAGAGCTGAGGGGTGATTACGTATATTTTCATTTACGTCGATGACATTATGCTCATAGAAAATTCAGATTCTCACGTTGCCCAAATTAAACAACAACTTTCATGACGAGTTTTCTTTGAAGGACCTTAGGGTTCTTGACTATTTTCTGTGTAATGAAGCTTTCGTAACTAGCACTGGAATTTTTTTGACACATAAGAAGTATGTATTAGACTTGCTTGAAAGGACACAAATGGAGGGAACCCAACCAGTTGATACACCTATGGTTGTTACACCGAAGCCTAGTAAGTATGATGGTGAACCTTTTACTGAAATTACTAAGTTTTGTAGCATAGTTGGTGCCTTGATTTATATATGCCATACACATCCGGATATCTCGTATGCGATGAACAAAGTATCTCAATACATGCAATGTCCTACTGTTATTCATTAGAGTGCAGTCAAGCACATATTAAGATATCTCAACGGTACTCTTGATTTCGGTTTATGGTTCCCTGCTTAGCAAAGCACTGTGCCAAGTCTTGTTGCATTTTCGAATACGGACTAGGGCAACGATGAAGATGACATGAGGTCTATTTTCGGATATTACGTATAATTCGAAAGTCACTTGCTTTCATAGAGCTTCAAAAAATAGCGCTCGATTTTGAGGTCTACTATTGAGGTTGAGTATAGACAACGCTACTTCTGAAATTTTGTGGGTACGGAATTTGTTGACTGACATGGATGTGCAGTTGAGTGATTTGATGAAATTTTAGTGCGATAATACTAGCATGATTGCTATGGCTACGAATCTGGTGATGTACATTAAAACAAAAACATGTAGATTTAGACTTACACTTTGTTCGCGAAAAAAGTTCTTGACCGTATGTTAAAAGTTAGATATGTACTAGGAGATTGCCAAATTGTTGACTTGTTGACTAAGTCATTGTCATCACAATAGTTTGTCACTCTAATAAGGAAGATGAATGTTGTTTCATTTTTAAGATTGGAATAAGAAGAAAGTATGATGAATGTTAGAGCTGCTACAACAAAGTCTGAAAGTTATTGACAGTTGGGGTTGTTATTAACAACCGGCTCATTAAAGGTTTATTATTGGTTGTTGATGAGTCTGTTAAACACTTGGATTTATTGATATAAATATATTAGTTGGGTTAAGCTCAATAAATTTTTTTTGTAACTAAAATTATCCATTTTATCAGATTAATAAAAGAAGTAGCCATATTCTCTTTTATATATGGTTAATCATTTTTTTCCTTCTTCATCCTTTCTCAATCTCTGTTTACCTTTCTTGTTCTATAGTTAATTAAATTCTCTTATCGAAGGTGTTTCAACAATTATCTAGTCAAATAAATGAAATTATAAAGCATGTTAACTATGACACTCGAGTTATCATGGTTTAAAAATCTAAAAGGATTAAGAGTTCATCACATTCTTCATTATTTAAATTTATTTCTTTTGTTTGGAATTTTATTGTTCATGTTGTTTGAGTTTATTTTGATGCATAATGTCAAAAAATTCTCCAAACGTTTGACTAAATAATCATTTTGGTCCATATTCTTTTTTGAACTAGTTTGACCCTAACATTTTATTTTGGGTCAAAATGACCCTTGTGTAGATGAAAAATGTTAGTCGACTAACGATAAACAACTTGACAGAATGATACATCAGCAGAAAATATCAATTTTATATTATATATAATTTTATAAAATCATTTTTTGACTAGTGTGATATTCTTTCAAGTCAACATCTTTTTCTATATGGCACTATTTTGTCAGCGTGCATTGCTATGTAAGTTTATCACGTCATTTTAAGTCATTTACCTTTAATTAACTAACACTTTTCATTCGTCAATGATCATTTTGATCTAAAATAAAACGTTAAAGGGTTAATTGGTTTAAAAAAAGAATATACGCCAAAATGTCTATTTCGTCAAACGTTGAAAATATTTTTTAACTTTATATCTTATTTTATGAACAAAACTAAAATAGAAATCTCCGCCACGTACAAGTCAATCTAATTTTATAGTAAAAACAACCGTGACTACCTACAATAATTGATGGATTATTTTATATTAACTAATTATGGAGTCTAATTTCTAAAAGGAGAGGTGTCTTCAAGTACTAGGACATGCAAACTTTAACTAATAATGCAAGTTAGTAAAATTTTTATTATAATTTTTTAAAAATTATAATATTGTCATTTAATTAAAATTTTATTATAAACATATCATTTCATCGTTAAAATTAAAACGAATGTTCAAAATTAATTTGGCTACGCTTCAAAATAAGTCAATAAATTTAATTATTTATATTTAAAAATTTAATTAGTAAAGTGATTGTGTTTACTAACAAGTGTTGTTAGGACTTAGGGTCATAATGAATTTTTTTTTCTATTAGTTTGTCAGTTGTCAAATAATGAAGTGATTGTTTTTGAGGTTATCCTATCCTTTTGCTATTGAGTTGATGGGCAGTAGTATAGAATACAACAAGTGTCAAAAATTTTAAATATAAAAAATTAAAATATTTAATCCCAAACTGATAAAATATATAAGCTTTAGTACTAAAATTATTATATTATCAAGCCATATTTCCATTTTCACAAGAAATATTTTGATTATTCAATCACAAGAAATATTTTGATTATTTAGTTAACATTATATTAAAATGACAAATTGTTATATAATTTTAAAACACCGGGAGAGGAGAATGTAGTTAATCGACAATAAGAATTAGAAACAGGCTCAACAGTCTTAAAAGAGAAATTATATCATAGGCCCAGCTCACTACATCATCTATGATTCTAATTATAAAATTATTAATTTTATTAATTTTTCTACACCATCTTTTTTATTAAGTGAGTATTCACTCATATTTACCGTAAATTAAATTAAAAAAAATATTTTTACCAAGTGAAGAATCAATTGGTAAAATGATAACTTAAAAGATTAAAAAAATTGATGATTTTTATTGGTTGAAATTATATATGACGTATCGAACCGGACCTATGATATAATTTCTCGTCCTAAAATAACAAGTTAATATATATACGTATATATATATATATGTGTGAGTTAGTATTTAATCTATTATATATTATTAATGTTTAAATATTATCTTGGGCCGTTTTCATATATTTATTACTGTAATATATTTTACATTTTCAATTATTTATTTAAATATTAATTAAAAACATTTAACCTTCAATAATTTTTTAATAGTCTCAATGTGATTATAAAGTAATATTTGTTCATATTGTTTTTTCTAAATCCATAAATAATGTACACACTTTACAAATAAAATTGTCTGAACCCGAATCTCTTATGCTAAACATCGAACTATTTTCGATTAAAATCACCCATTGAGTTCAATATTCAATAAAAAAATTTTGAATAGTCAATGCCCAATAATATATATATATATATGTGTGTGTATGTGTCATGTGTGTGTACGTAGAGGACCTCAACGTGTCTACTTTTGTTTTGGTAAGTTTAGTTTGACCGTACGCGTGGCCTGGTGCTGTCCTTCTCGGGGAGTGGGAACAAAAGGAACCCCCCCACATCTGTGAATCGACTCGTGCCTTCATCCTCTTGTCTTCCCTTTTTAGCCTCGAGATTCGATTTTTATTGCACTTATTTTGGATTTTTTTTTTCCGAATCAAGTCACTATCCGAAGAAAGCATTATTAGTTTAAACGAGATCCTTAATATATCATTAATTCAATTTTGTTTTGGATGAGGTAACCATAGTTAGCCGGTTGGTCAAGCTGCTCATCTTTATTATCTTAATTTTTTTTGGGTTATGGATTTTAGATTCGACAGAAACACATCTTTTTTTCACTTAAAATTTCTCCTCCCCTCCACTTATTATTAGGATTAGAATTTATCAAAAAAAGATTGTTTTGGATGGTTCGACTGTTTTTTGGTCATGTAATTGATTTTATTAGTTAGAACTTACATAGATTGATTATCGAATTTTGAATTTTTAAATGATTTTATTGAAAATCGATATATATATAAATAATATTTTAAATACATTAATAATATATAATAAATTAAGTTTGATTAAACATTTTGAATATATTTATAATAAATAATAAATATATTATGGTTCAAAATAAGGAAAATATTTTATTTACTAACAGTGAATTTTTTCACAAATGTTTAATTAGAATTTATGGTTGGAGTTTTAGTATTTGTGATTATGTTTTAAGGTTTGAAAATATATTTTAATTTAGAGTTTAACGTTTATAATTTAGCAAATAAAATTTTGGACCTCTAAAAGGGATAATAGCAAATTTAGAGATTAAAGTTTTCCACTAACAGTCATCAAATAATTAGACTTAAGATTTTAATCCCTAACGTTTTAGGTTATTTGTTCGAATGATTTTGAATTTAAACTATTTAGGTGGAGATCTGTTTTGAGGTTGTTGATGAATGGTAATAAATAGGGGTAATATTAATATTTAATAGGAAGATGAGAGCAAATTGAAATTGAATGTGGTTTTAAGCCATGAACCGACAATTTCTTTTGTGTGGTGGCATATATTGCATTTTTCAACTACCGGTGTAAAGAAAATTTATTTGATTTCAAATGACTCATCCAATCTATTTTGACTTGATTTTTTGATTTTTTTAATAGGATAATAAACACACTAAAATTTTACACTTAATTCTGACTTTAAACCAAATTACAATTGAATTCGAATCTCAAACGGTTTTCTCTTTTGTTCAATCCCTTTAATCTGTGGTCGGCAAACAATCTTTGTATTGGTTGTCGACCACCGATTTTTATCAACTTTCTTGTTTTCATTTCAATAAGAATCTCTGCTTCTGTAGCACGCTCTTTTTATCCTAGTGACACGCTTCTTCTTCTGTCTTTGTGACATGTTTTTGTTTTGTTTTTTTGTTTGGTCCATCTGTCTTCGTGGTAGGTTTCAACATACCCTAGCATTCGATTGTTGTTCGCACAGAGATTCACTCGGCGCTAGTTTCTGATTCATGGTGTTGTCGGAGGTCACTTGGAATGTTTTATCCCCACTCGTTGATGGTTGTTTGCTGATAAAATCAGTCCTAGGTAGCAGTACCTTTTGCCTGACAGAATGGATCATGCATCACTACTTCCTTCTTTATGTGTCTCGTTTGGACAAAGACAAGGAGATTTAGGAAGCTTTTGAATTGTTGTTGATATGCGTATTTTTATAGAAATTTTTATTTTCACTGTTTTTGAGTTGTAAGAATTTTTTGGGTTATTTTAACCTAAATTTTCTTCTTTTATATTGCGTTGTAATTAAATTTTTCTATGGTTTAATAAAAATTCAGTGTCTATTTAAAAAAAAAACATGTAACAACTCCCATCACGTGATTAGGGAGGGGTTTTTATAAAGTCCAAACCCTAGAAAGAATGCATGAATCTACATGACATGGAGGGTGAGCCTATTGATAATTATAATAAATAATTAAATGTATGGAAACATTGAATTTATTCATATTTTCATGTGAATAAACAAAGATGGGTAAGGAAACCCTAACCTAACCAAATACATGCATGCATTGGTTGGTGTTTTATTTTCTCGTGATGTTTTAGGGTTACCGTATGGTCACGGTCATTGCACAGATGAAAAACTTTTGTTTTCTTGACAACGAAGTTGTACTTTGTTTTTTACACTCAAATCTTGCTATCGAATCACGTCGGAGGGATCCTATTAGGCTTGTAAACGAACCGAACGAACACGAACAAAGATATATTTATGTTCGTTCGTTAAAATGAATGAATGCAAATGACCACAAATAACTAAACAAATATAATTTGTTGTTCGTTCGTTAAAATGATAAACGCACGCAAACGACCATTAATGAACGAAACAATGAAATTGATTGACAGATGAAAAGTCTAGGATTATTACTTAAGTAGTATGACGTCATTTAATTTTTCCCTTTTATTTCATATTTTTAATATATATTTATGATTTTTTTAAATATAATACTTTTGTTATGAAAAATAATAAATATAAATGGTCATGTGTGAATAAATTTAAATGAACATAAACAAACATAAGTGAACGAACATAAATGAACGAAGTACCAAACTTCACGAACGTAAATAAATGAACGAGTTCTTTGTTTGTGTTCATTCATTTAATTAAATGAACAAAAATCTTGTCCATGTCCATTTATTTAATAAATAAACGAATTTCCAGTCGAATGGTTCGTTGAACGTTCGGTTCATTTATAACCCTAGACCTTATACATGCATGCATGTTGCTGTGACATAGACCAAACAATTTCCCATAAGTAAGAATGGACCAAGAGAGTGTTAGGGAGCATAGACAGAGCTAGGATCGTACATTGGAAGGAACAAGAGTCTATTAGTCCTTTAAATTTAAAAATTAAGAGGGACCAAATACTTTAATTAACTAATATTTAAACTAGAAAAGAACTAAAATACTATTATATCAAAAAAACAATTCACTGAGGTGACATTTATAAAAATTTTAAATTCTTATTTAGTTTAGGTATTTTCTGTTTATGATTAATTTCGTATCCCTTAAATAGCTTTCTAAAATTTCAAACCCTAAATTTAAAATCATGCGTCGGTCTCAATATGGTTAACCAATACTATGACTCTTAACTAGCAAGATCCACTTTCTTTGTTTACACTTTGTTCATCAATACTATGTTAATATGGCCAAGTCCCATTTTAATTTTAAACCGATGCTAAGGAGTTAAACATCAATGTACCTTATTTTAAGGTAATTGCTCTGGAAGATATTTGCAAATCGCCCCCATTAGCAAGTTATAGTTTTTTCCTCTATCTAAGTTTAAAGAAATTATTTAACGAAATTTTTACTAATATATTTTTTTTATTTTAATAAAATATAACCTTCAAAAAAAGTAGGGGGGACAGATATACCCTTTATTTAAATGACGATATGAACAATTATTTATTAAAGGTCCAAGAAAGTTTTCTGGCCTCAAACTTTTAAATTTTCATTTTAAATTCTATATTTCTTTTTCACCCTTTTAACCTCGAATTTCTGTTTTTATTTTTGTCAATTTGAACCGATTGACGAAAAAAAAAAACTAACGCCAACCTTCTTTTCTTTTCGTCAACGGTGACGTTGATTATTTTGTCACTTTGCACAAAAAATTACTTTTTTAATAAATATTTTAAAAACTGAAAATACTTATTTAAATTATTAAAAATTCTAAAAGCTACATATTCAAAAAAATCTAAAAGATATTAAAATAAAAAATTAAAAGATATTTAAAATATGATACATTTTTCTATTAATGAGCGTTATTTAATAAAAAAATAAAGTTGATTAGAAAACGAGAAAAGGTTTAAAAACCAAAATTATATTTTCTTTACTGCAGAGGTTGTCAATATTTCTAGGATTTGGAGAATCTGGTGGGCACGTTGATTTGAAAGTGAAGGGATCGAGGATTGGGAATAAATAATCCACTTTTGTTTTAAGAATATAATTGATAATTGAATAAATCATTGATTTTTAATTTACAAATGATTGAAAAACAAAAGCTTTAAAAAAATTAGTGGTAAATAACTTGATATAGCTTAAGCATATCTCGAGTTTGAGATCTTGTGTATGTAGATAATTTTTTTGAGAGACTCACCCAGCAAAATCAAATGTGCAACGTGAGTCGGTCCAGATTAATCAAAGCCAAAGCCCTAAGAAACTGAGAAAGCAACCAAAAATTTTCTAAGTTAAAATAATTTAAAAAGTGATCTTATTAGAAAAAGAGATTGATATTTTTTATTTAATTCAGGTTTAAACATCTATATTTTATAAAGTATGAGTTATATCTAATGTTAAAAAATAGATATTACCATAAAATTATATTAACTTTTTTTTTTAAAAAATAAATATTACTTACATATCTTTACCTTGTTGAGAAATTGTGCCCCCTATTAAACTTCAAGTTTCAAATGCTTCATTAAAATAGTATGATATATATATATAATTTATGCTAGATTTTGTATTCAAAATAGTTAATTTAATTTGCGTTTTAATCCTTGATTATAAGTAAAATGATAAGCGACTGACATAGAGTCAAAAATGTCCATAAAGTTTGACTAAATAGTTATTTTGGTCTATATATTGTTTTTTGAATTAATTTGACATTAATGTTTTATTTTGTGTCAAAATGGTCTCCCCACTACAGATGAAAAATATAAGTCAACTGACGATAAACAACTTGAGATAGCACAAAATTATGCGTCATAAGAAAAAATATTTTATATTTTATAAAAAAAAATTTTGACGGATGTGTCGTTATGTAAAGTGAGCATATTTTTCTATATGACACTGCTATCGCGACGTGCACTGTCATGTGAGTTTATCACGTCATTTCAAGCTGTATATCGTCAGTTGACTAATAATTTTTATCCGCGGGAGACTATTTTGACCCAAAGTAAAACATTAAGTTAAATTAGTCAAAAAGAATAAGCCAAAACGACTATTTGATCAAACGTTAAGGGAAATTTTTGGCATTATGTCTAAGCGATTTATATATAATCTACTATTAGTTTTGGATTTAATTATTAAGTAATGATTTTTATTCATATTATCTAAATATTTTTATATGAAGATATAAGAAAAATCAAAACAATAATTTGTTGGTATATAAAAGGGTATTTTAATTATTTAAGCTAAATTGGTGTCGATGTGATTTGCGACAAAAACTCAACCATAAGTTATATATATATATATATATGGATAGGACCAAATTATATTGTATAAAATTCTTTAAATTTTACACGTTTTTTAAATCGTTGGATGAGTGAAACGGATGGATGAGATTAACAGTAAAATATGTGAAGATTATCACTTGGGAATTAAAACATGGAGTTAATCTCACCCATCCAACGATCCAAAAAACGTGTAAAACTTAAAGAGTTTTACGCAGTGTAATTGATCCTAACCCATATATATATATATATGATCCGTTTACACAGTGTAAAACTCTTTAAGTTTTACACGTTTTTTGGACCGTTGGATGAATGAAATAAATGGATGAGTGTAACACCCGGGTTTAGGGGTTAGGTGAAAATAATATTTTAATATTATTTGGGCTCGGGTTGGTTTTTGAAATGATCCTTTTAAAATTTTGAATTTCAAAATAAACATTTTAAAATGGGACCAAAATGATTTAGACTCAAAGTTGAAGAGCTAATTTAAAAACAAGGAAACTATTCATTAATGGCCTTATTGTAATTTACCCATCTTTCCAAATTAAATCCCCTTATTTCAAATAAAACACCCCATTTACTATTCATTGTCTTCCTCTTCAAAATTTCCAACGTGAAATAGAGCTCTCTACCCAAATCTACCATTCCATCTTATTCCTCATCCATTTCAACTCCAAATTGAAAGGTAATAACGTTTTTGACTTCCCCTTACCTCCCTCTCTTTAAAAGTACCATTTATTTTAATTTTCATTGAATATTTGAAAATGGGGTTTTCAAAGAATTTGATTAAAAATGGTGCCTTTGTGTAGCTAAACCTAATATTTTGATTTATTATGGTTAGTTATGGAATATAGGAGCCAAATGATACAACATATGTGAATTTCAAATGATTTTAATCAATTTTCGGAATTGGGCTTTAAGAGGGTTTTTGGAGGGTTTTAAAGTGGGATTTGGGGCTGTTTAATGTTGGATTTTGAGGGCTGTAGGTAGTATGATATATGAGGATCATTTTGGGTGTAATTGATGCTTGTTTGGGTGCTTGAAATGGAAGATTTTGGTGAGCTTTAAGGGCTGCTCGGAAATTCTGTTTTGGGGTTGATTTTGGGTGTTGGGTGCTTGGTAATGTTAATCCGGGTTAGTTTCGATGATAAAATATTGATTGTGGATGTTTTGTTTATGTTTGGGTTTGATTAGAATCGAGTTTGGGCATCGGTGAAGCATCGGAAGTGAATCCGGAAAGTTGAAGGTTGTTGCTTGCTTGGTCGTTGAGCTTGGGTGGTTAGGTGAGTGGTTAATTGCTTTAAATGATTTTAAAATAGTTGGTTCGAGTATATGGACTAGGTTGGGCTTGGTAGACCCACCTAGAGTTAGGATTAGGGTGGTAGCCTAATCCTAAGCTTGATCTAGAGCCATTGGATGAACTCATTATATGGTCGTGTATGTCTCGTTTGAAATGTGGTATGAATGCTTGTGTATATTGTATCATACATGTGGGTTGAGATATGACTTGTAATACTTGAGACATGCATGATGATGGTTGTTGGTGAGTACGTGCTAAGCACGAGGTTGATTGAAATGAGTAATGTGAAGTGAGTAAATATTGGCACTAGTTTACTTGAATACAAATGATCGATCATTAGGATGTTAGTGTGTACACATGAGTCTAAAGTCGCGCGTGGCCTTGGTGGCGTTGAGTCACCAAGGAGGAGTACGGGTTCGCCCGGAATTGTATTTAAATGTAGTCGGTGATGAGTGGAATCCCATCGACGGGGCGTGAGGATGAGTGGAATCCCCTCCGCGAGACCGGTGATGAGTGAAATCACACCGTGAGGTAATGTGGTTGTTGGATGTGAGTTCCAACATGTCTATCCGCGTATTCGGGTCTTAGCTAGGTGCCAATGTTGTTTGATGTGTATCGATATGTTGAGGTTTATGACCATTGATGAGATGCTTGAATGTGATTACATGTAATGTGGAGTTAAGCTTATGATCATGACATTTATAATGTACATTGCTCATGCATTTTATTCTCATGACTCTTGTGAACCCTTGGTATGTTGGTGAAATGCCTTGGCTAGATCGTGCTCGGACCCTGCAATGTTGAGGTTTGATTTTAGAGCTTACCCTCACTAAGCATCTTTGCTTACACTCTCTTTGTTCAACATTGCAGATCCTTAGTTCGCGGGTTGCTCGAGCAAGTGGAGGGCCTCCAAGTGTGGTTGTTAGCTTGAGTATTTCAAGTATGAGTTTTTAAGTTGAATATGTAATGGTTTGAGCAATGGGACATGTAATGTTTTGTTGGATAATTGTAGGTTGTTAGGAGCATGTTTTGACTCCTTAATACCTTGCTTTTGTATGGTTGTGTTGCCATGATGAATGTTAACTCATGCCTGAATTGCTCTTTTTGAATGTTAGTTAAATGCCTTAGAGGCCATCTTTATGTTTGAATGATGATTGAATGAATGCATGTTTGTGAAGTTTTGCCTAGTGTTAGATTTGTCTAAATCTTGTTGAAGCATGCTAGTATAGTTGGTAAGCCTTAGGTTGAATTGCTATGCTGTTATAGGGTTTTTTGGTCATGTTTTGGGGCACCATTGTGCCCTAAAACAGCCAAAACGTGTCTGCAGACAGGGGGCGTTTCGGAACGGGTCACCCAGCTCCGAAACGGTCCCTTTGCAAATGGCTTGCCGTTTCGAAATGGATGGGGGTCGTTCTGAAACATTTTTGCTACTGGAATTTTGAGAAATTGACGAGATAAAGGCGTTCCGGAACGGGTCTCTAATGTTTCGAAACGGTCAAATCTCGTTGACCACGAGATATTGACCGTCAAGGTCGTTTCGATACGGGTCTCCCCTGTTTCGGAACGGTCACCTTATGGTTGACCCTGGCCTGTTGACTAAGTCAAGGCGTTTCGGAACACCCTAAGGGCGTTTCGAAACGGCCTGCTGTAAAAGGGCTAAAATGTGCTGTTTGATGTTTTAATTGGTTGGTGTATGTTTCAATGTTTGCATTTTCCGCTGCCGTGCTTCACATAGGTTTTAACTAAGCCTCTAGACAAGATAAAATAAAAAGAAAATTTTTGGGTCGTTAACCGAGGGGAAACCTTAACGGGTTTCGCTTCGGTTTTCCCCGTATGGCCCACTCGGACCGGTTATTCGACCAGACCGGGACGAGGGGGTTACACTTGTTGGTATCAGAGCCTAAGGTTACCGAGACCTTGGGCAGGTAAGTGAGGTAAGTTTAAGTTTTTAAATTGAATTGCACGGTGTTTGCTTGTTTTGCAAGAATGATTGCTTGTGTGACAAGTATGTTGATTGTTTTATTTTAAAGCATGTGTGTGTGGGTCCCATTGCTACTATTACATTGGAAAAATGATTTTTAAGTGAGGGAACATACTTGAACACTTGGAAGCCTTCCCTTGCTAACCCAACTTGTATGTTTTGTTTTTGTGGTTGTAGTTAATATCTGTGAGAGCGATGTCTAGACCGAGAGGTAGACCGAGGTTGGTTCGTCAGGAACCACGAGTTGCGGCTCCTATTGAGCCGGCAGTTGGTGTGGAGGCTCACCTAGAAGGGCCGGTGGCCGCGAGAGTTGGCGCTCCTCCACCACCTCCACCACCACCACCTCCTCCACCTGGAGTTGGGGGCGAGGATGGAGCCGGAGGAGATGGACCTCAAGGTGGCCAAGGAGGCCAGGGTCTAGCTGGAATTGACATAACTTCGCTAGTGCAAGCAATAGCGGGAGCATTTCAGGCCGCAGTTGCGGGAGCTCAGGCTGCAGCTCAGCCTAGGTGTGATGATGCTAGTCTACCGTTGGAGAGGCTCCGTAGCTTAGGGGCCGAGGAGTTTAGAGGATCTACTCCGGAGAGGTCGGAGTTATGGTTGGAGAAGACAGTTCGTATCTTGGCTCAGATGGGTTGTGCAGGCGCACGTAGATTGGGTTGTGTGATCTCATTGCTTCAGGGTGATGCCTACACCTGGTGGGTCACCATTACTACCGGGGTTCCAGAGACAGAGATTGATTGGGAGTTCTTTGAGTCTGCTTTCCGGAAGAGGTACTTGGGACCGAGGTACCTAGATGAGAAGAAGAGAGAGTTCATGGCTCTCACTCAGGGAGATGCTTCTGTGACTAATTATGAGATTCGTTTCGTTCGTCTGAGTCAGTATGCTCCAGAGTTAGTGCCTACTGAGAGGGCTCGATGTGATCATTTCAGATACGGACTTCATGAGGAGGTTAAGAGGTATACCTTAGCTTCTGATTATTCTGACTTTGATGTCTTGGTTGCTAGAGCCAAGGACATTGAGCACAGCTTGGGGCTGGCCAAGCGTTCTAGGGGATCTAGTTCTGGTAAGAGGCACAACAACTTTGATGGTAGAGATGCCAAGAGGCACAGAGGTGGCGGACATCAGTTTGACCATAGACGTGGCGGTGGCCACCATGGTAGGGGCCATCAGGGCCATAGAGGAGGAGGGCGTTTGCCCGAGTGTACCCGCTGTGGGAGACATCATGCTGGTGAGTGTTGGGGTAATTTCCATGCTTGTTGGAACTGTGGTTCGAGGGACCACTTTAGGAGGGATTGTCCGCACCAGGCGGCTCAGGCACCGAACATTGCTCAGGCTCCTACGAGAGCGAATGATTTTCAGAGAGGCCGTGGGCGCGGTCGTGGCTACTTCCAGCCTAGGGCTGATGCACCTAGGGTAGATGCTCAGAGGAACCTTGCTCATGTTGTGGCTGTGCAGCCAAAGGCGGGAGGACCAGCGAGAGTCTATGCTCAGAGAGAGGCTGGGAACGACACCGATGTGATAGCAGGTAATTTTGAGTTACAGTCTATGTCTTTGCTTTCTTTGGTTGATTCGGGTTCTACGCATTCCTACATTTTGAGTGAGCATGCACAGAAGTTAGATATCCCTGTTAAGATCTTTGATGTAGGCATGCATGTTACTAGTTCTTTTGGTGAGACAGTTGTGGTTAGACGTATGTATAGGAGGTGTCCACTGAAGATTCAGGGTCATGTGTTCTCAGTTGATATGATGGAACTTCCCTTCTATGGTTTTGATATTATATTGGGTATGGATTGGTTGGTTGAGCATCGGGCTAGTGTGGATTTTGAGACAAAGAGAATTTCTTTGAAACTTTCCGATGACTACGAGGTAGTGGTAGTGGGCGAGAACATTAAGTTCTTGTCTAATGTGGTGTCAGCTTTAGAGGCTCATAGGTTGATAGACTCAGGATGTGGGGCCTATTTAGCTTATGTTATGAATCCGGACATGAGTGAAGCTAGACCGAAAGATATCAGGACAGTGTGTGACTTTCCAGATGTGTTTCCTGAAGAGTTGTCGGGTTTGCCTCCTGACAGAGATGTTGAGTTTGTGATTGAGACAGTTTCAGGGTCTAATCCATTTTCGATAGCTCCGTATCGTATGGCTCCGAAAGAGTTGAAAGAATTGAAGAGTCAGTTGCAAGAATTATTAGACCGTGGTTTCATTAGGCCTAGTAGTTCTCCGTGGGGTGCTCCAGTGTTGTTTGTGAAGAAGAAAGATGGTAGCATGCGCATGTGTATTGACTATAGGCAGTTGAATCAGTTGACTGTGAAGAACAAGTATCCGTTGCCTCGTATAGATGATTTGTTTGATCAGTTGAGAGGTGCTTCAGTGTTCTCGAAGATAGATTTGAGATCCGGGTAATATCAGTTGAAGGTGAAAGAGTGTGATGTTCCGAAGACAGCTTTTAGGACTAGATGTGGTCACTATGAGTTTCTTGTGATGCCATTTGGGCTCACGAATGCACCAGCAGCATTCATGGACATGATGAACAGAATTTTCAGAGACTATCTAGACCGTTTTGTAGTTGTCTTCATTGATGATATACTTGTGTATTCGAAGACAGAAGAAGAGCATGATGAGCACTTGAGATTGGTCTTACAGAGATTGTTGAGCAATCAGTTGTATGCGAAGCTTAGTAAATGTGAGTTCTGGATTCGGGAGGTTGTATTTCTTGGCCATGTTGTTTCGGCCGAAGGCATTCGAGTTGATCCATCGAAGATTGAGGCTATTGTTGAGTGGAAACAACCTAAGTCCGTGACCGAGATTAGGAGTTTCCTAGGATTAGCCGGTTACTATAGGAGGTTTGTTGATGGCTTCTCTAGAGTAGCTGCTCCCTTGACTAAGTTGTTGCAAAAGGGAGTCAAGTTTGAATGGTCAGATGCAAGACAAAAGGCTTTTGAAAAATTGAAAGAGGCTTTGACGAATGCTCCAGTGTTAGTGCAACCTGTTTCAGGTAAAGAGTTTGTGATTTACAGTGATGCCTCCTACGTAGGCTTAGGATGTGTTTTGATGCAAGATAGGAGAGTTGTTGCTTATGCTTCTAGACAGTTGAAGATTCATGAGAAGAACTATCTTACCCATGATATAGAGTTGGCCGCAGTTGTCTTTGCATTGAAGATTTGGCGTCACTATTTGTATGGTGAGAAGTGTATAGTTTACACCGATCACAAGAGCTTGAAGTACTTGATGACACAGAAAGAGTTGAACTTGAGACAAAGAAGGTGGCTAGAGTTGTTAAAAGACTATGATTTGACCATTGAGTACCATCCGGGTAAAGCAAACGTAGTAGCCGATGCTTTGAGTAGAAAAGTGGCCGTTGAGTTGAGAGCTATGTTTGCTAGATTGAGTGTGTCCGATGATGGTGGTTTGAACACCGAGTTGCAAGTGAAGCCTTCTTTGATTCAGTTAATTAGAGAGAAGTAGTTGCAAGATGCGAGCCTAGTTCCTCATATTCAGGACATAGCCGAAGGAAGACCGACTGAGTATAGTTTCAGTGGTGAGAGCTTGTTGTGCTTTAGATATAGAATTGTTGTACCGGAAGATGTTGAGTTGAGACGTCAGATTCTGAGTGAAGCACATTCGAGTCCCTTTTCTATGCATCCGGGTAGTACCAAAATGTACCGAGATTTGAAGAATGACTACTTCTGGGTTGGTTTGAAGAGAGATGTAGCCGAGTATGTGAGCCGTTGCATGGTTTGTTAGAGAGTGAAGGCAGAACATCAGGTTCCCTCAAGTTTTCTACAGCCTTTGAAGATTCCGGAATGGAAATGGGAGAGGATCACCATGGATTTTGTGTCGGGGTTGCCTTTGTCTCCTTCGAAGAAGAATTCAGTTTGGGTGATTGTTGATAGGTTCACTAAGTGTGCTCACTTCTTAGCAGTGAACACTACGGATTCCTTAGACAAGTTGGCAAACTTGTACATCCGTGAGATTGTGAGACTTCATGGAGTTCCGAAGTCTATTTTTTCAGATAGGGTTCCTAGATTTACTTCGAGGTTCTGGGGTTGCTTGCATAGTGCTTTGGGTAGCCGTCTGCATTTCAGCACATCTTATCATCCGCAGTCCGATGGGCAGTCAGAGCGAGTGATACAGATTCTAGAGGATATGCTTCGTTGTTGTGTGATTGATTTTCAGGGTTCTTGGGAGAAACACTTACCGTTGGTTGAGTTTGCTTACAACAACAGTTATCAGTCTAGTATTCAGATGGCACCCTATGAGGTTTTGTATGGTAGACGATGTAGGACTCCGATTTGTTGGGCTGAGACAGGTCAGAGGTTGTTACCTATGCCAGACTTGCTTAAGGAAACCACAGAAAAAGTGGAGTTGATTTGTGACCGTTTGAAAGCAGCTTCCGATCGTCAGAAGTCTTATGCAGATTTGAAGAGGAAAGAGATTGAGTACTCAGTGGGTGAGAAAGTGTTTCTGAAAGTATCTCCGTGGAAGAAGGTAATGAGATTTGGCCGAAAGGGCAAGTTGAGTCCGAGATTCATTGGTCCGTATGAGATAGTTGAGCGGATTGGGCCTGTAGCTTATCGTTTGAGGTTACCTTCGGAGTTAGAAAAGATCCATGATGTCTTTCATATTTCTATGCTTAGGAGATATAGATCGGATCCTTCTCATGTGATGCCCGTTGAGGAAATAGAGTTAAATCCGAATTTGTCTTATAACGAAGAGCCCGTTGAGATACTTGCTTCTGATAGCAAGGTGTTGCGTGGCAAGACCATAGAGTTGGTCAAGTTGTTGTGGAGACATAGAGGTGTGGAAAAGGCCACGTGGGAGAGGAAAGCGGATATGGTTGAGCAGTTTCCGTATCTGTTACCACCAGGTAATTTCGGGGACGAAATTCCTTAAGTGGGGGAGAGTTGTAACACCCGGGTTTAGGGGTTAGGTGAAAATAATATTTTAATATTATTTGGGCTTGGGTTGGTTTTTGAAATGATCCTTTTAAAATTTTGGATTTCAAAATAAAATTTTAAAATGGGACCAAAATGATTTAGACTCAAAGTTGAAGAGCTAATTTAAAAACAAGGAAACTATTCATTAATGGCCTTATTTTAATTTACCCATCTTTCCAAATTAAATCCCCTTATTTCAAATAAAACACCCCATTTATTATTCATTGTCTTCCTCTTCAAAATTTCCAACGTGAAATAGAGCTCTCTACCCAAATCTACCATTCCATCTTATTCCTCATCCATTTCAACTCCAAATTGAAAGGTAATAACGTTTTTGACTTCCCCTTACCTTCCTCTCTTTAAAAGTACCATTTATTTTCATTTTCATTGAATATTTGAAAATGGGGTTTTCAAAGAATTTGATTAAAAATGGTGCCTTTGTGTAGCTAAACCTAATATTTTGATTTATTATGGTTAGTTACGGAATATAGGAGCCAAATGATACAACATATGTGAATTTCAAATGATTTTAATCAATTTTCGGAATTGGGCTTTAAGAGGATTTTTGGAGGGTTTTAAAGTGGGATTTGGGGTTGTTTAATGTTGGATTTTGGGGGCTGTAGGTAGTATGATATATGAGGATCATTTTGGGTGTAATTGATGCTTGTTTGGGTGCTTGAAATGGAAGATTTTGGTGAGCTTTAAGGGCTGCTCGGAAATTCTGTTTTGGGGTTGATTTTGGGTGTTGGGTGCTTGGTAATGTTAATCCGGGTTAGTTTCGATGATAAAATATTGATTGTGGATGTTTTGTTTGTGTTTGGGTTTGATTAGAATCGAGTTTGGGCATCGGTGAAGCATCGGAAGTGAATCCGGAAAGTTGAAGGTTGTTGCTTGCTTGGTCGTTGAGCTTGGGTGGTTAGGTGAGTGGTTAATTGCTTTAAATGATTTTAAAATAGTTGGTTCGAGTATATGGACTAGGTTGGGCTTGGTAGACCCACCTAGAGTTAGGATTAGGGTGGTAGCCTAATCCTAAGCTTGATCTAGAGCCATTGGATAAACTCATTATATGGTCGTGTATGTCTCGTTTGAAATGTGGTATGAATGCTTGTGTATATTGTATCATACATGTGGGTTGAGATATGACTTGTAATACTTGAGACATGCATGATGATGGTTGTTGGTGAGTACGTGCTAAGCACGAGGTTGATTGAAATGAGTAATGTGAAGTGAGTAAATATTGGCTCTAGTTTACTTGAATACAAATGATCGATCATTAGGATGTTAGTGTGTACACATGAGTCTAAAGTCGCGCGTGGCCTTGGTGGCGTTGAATCACCAAGGAGGAGTACGGGTTCGCCCGGAATTGTATTTAAATGTAGTCGGTGATGAGTGGAATCCCATCGACGGGGCGTGAGAATGAGTGGAATCCCCTCCGCGAGACCGGTGATGAGTGAAATCCCACCGTGAGGTAATGTGGTTGTTGGATGTGAGTTCCAACATGTCTATCCGCGTATTCGGGTCTTAGCTAGGTGCCAATGTTGTTTGATGTGTATATCGATATGTTGAGGTGAAGAACTATGTGTTTTGATATAATAATTGAAAAATGTTTTGGACTAATTTGAAAAGAATTTAAAACATGTCTTTAAGTCCAAACAACTTGAAAATTTTGTTTCGAATGATTTCTAACTTTAGCCGATCTTTTTCAAAACATGTATGATCCGTTTTTGCACTAAAGCTGTTTTTTCAGTCTCCAAGGCAAAAAGGATCGATCCCCTGATAAAAGGGATCGATCCCTTGATTGACAGTTTCACTCCTTTTTTGTCTTAGTGCAAAAGGATCGATCCCCTGGTTTATGGGATCGATACCTTTTTCCAACGGTCATATTTTTCATAAGAAAGGATCGATCCCTTTGTAAAAAGATCGATCCCTCGTGTTATAAATGCTGAACTTTTTGTAGGTAACGACTATTTTGCATCCCCAACGGCTATGACTCATCCCCAACGGCCATAAACGGCTAGAAACTCATTACACACTATATAAACACCACAAGGACACTTAAAGATGGTTAGAGACAATATCCAAGCTTCATGATCAAGAGAAATAACATTTAAGTCTTTATTCTTCATTTCTCTTGTATATATTGTATAGAGAGTGTTCTTTTATTGTTTTATTCTTTACACTCTTGTGAGCTTAATTCTTGTAAAGACCCACCTTGTGAGGTTTTCATTGTTTACACAAACTACCTTGTAAAAGGGAGAGGTTCTAGTTTAGCCTTGAGAGAAAAACTAGAGTGTTTCTATCTTAGCCATTGAAAAGATAGGGTTGTAAGGTTATCCCTTTGGCCTCAAAAGGAAGAATTCATAGTAGTGAATTGGAAAATCCTTAGTGGTGTGCTAAGGTAGTGGATGTAGACTTTGGTTAGAAAGTCGAACCACTCTAAAATCATCGTGCAAATTGTCTATCATTTTTATCGATTTTAGCCAATTCTTTCGGGAGTTCAATTCAACCCTCTTGACGGTTTTAGAAGATCGATTCGAGCGTGTTACAAACCCAACAATTGGTATCAGAGCCTTGTCTCCATCAAAGGACTAACATCTGGGAGTAAAGATCCAACACTCGTAGTCCACCGTTCAAGAAAATGGCAAGCGGTTCTACAATGATTTCATTTGAAGAAGGCCGCTCTATCATGTGTCCTCCTCTCTTCAAAGGAGAAGGTTACTTCCAATGGAGCAACATCATGAAATATTTCATCCAAGGATTCAACCTCGACATTTGGATGATTATCAAAGATGGACATTTGGAAGCTCCTAAGAAGAAGAAGAAAATGAGTGCCAAAGACACAAAGAAGGACCATCTCAATACAAAGGCTATGCACATTCTTCTTTGTGCCCTAAGTGAAGAGATTTCCAAGAAGATCTCCCCATCCAAATGTGCCAAAAAAATTTGGGAGAAGCTTGAGAAATTATATGGGAAAAAAGAGAAGAAAGATGATGCTTCATCATGTGCAATCCTCCTCTCAACACCAAAGGTGGATGGTGTTTTGGCTCTCGATGAGCCCAAGGTATCTTCCAATTCTAATTATCCAAATGCATATTCATTTGATGAGTTACAAGATGCTTTCGATGAATTAATTTTGGAATTTGAGACCATGAATTCCAAATTTAAGAAAATGATTTCTAAACTTGAATTTGAAAATGATTTTCTTTTGAAAACAAAATTAGATTTTGAAAAAGAAAATGAGATTTTGAAAAATGATTTAGAGTTTTCAAAAACAAGCAATGGAATTTTAGAAAAAGAAAATCTTGATTTAAAAGTTAAGCTTGAAAGCTTAGCAAAAGAAAAAGAAATTATTTTTAATAATTCATGTCATTCCATAATGACAAAATGCTCACATTGTCATAATCATGGTCATTCCTTGCATACTTGTCCTATAAAGAAGAAAAAATCTTATAGGATTAGACAAATATGGGTTCCTAAGGGAACTAGAGACATTGAGATTAATTTTAATGGATCCAAAGCAATTTGGATACCAAAATCCAAGTAAGTGTCTCTTGTAGGTGTGTTGGAGCAAAGGCAAGAAAAGCAAGAATCTCAAATGCTCTAGTCACACATGAGAAGAAGATTGGGTAACCTCTAAGCTTAAGGCTTTTATTTTATACATTTGGTTATCTAACTTTTGTTTAAAGTCTTGGATTATTTGTTAAGCCTAACAATAATACAATGAGTAAGGGGAGCCAAATTTTAAAACAAAAAATTTTAATTGAATCAAAATTTTTAAACCTCCATTGTTATTTTGAGCTTAAAGTATTTTAAATTCTTTTGATATAACAAAAAGGGGGAGAGTTTGGTTTGAAAAATTGTATTTTCAAATGAATAAGGGGAGCTTTACTTACTTTTCAGTTTTTCATCTCTTATTCACATTTTTAAACTTGAAGGGGGAGAATCCCAAACAATTTTTCAAGTTGGTTTTATTATATCAAAAAGGGGGAGATTGAAGAACTATGTGTTTTGATATAATAATTGAAAAATGTTTTGGACTAATTTGAAAAGAATTTAAAACATGTCTTTAAGTCCAAACAACTTGAAAATTTTGTTTCGAATGATTTCTAACTTTAGCCGATCTTTTTCAAAACATGTATGATCCGTTTTTGCACTAAAGCTGTTTTTTCAGTCTCCAAGGCAAAAAGGATCGATCCCTTGATAAAAGGGATCGATCCCTTGATTGACAGTTTCACTCCTTTTTTGTCTCAGTGCAAAAGGATCGATCCCCTGGTTTATGGGATCGATACCTTTTTCCAACGGTCATATTTTTCATAAGAAAGGATCGATCCCTTTGTAAAAGGATCGATCCCTCGTGTTATAAATGCTGAACTTTTTGTAGGTAACGGCTATTTTGCATCCCCAACGGCTATGACTCATCCCCAACGGCCATAAACGGCTAGAAACTCATTACACACTATATAAACACCACAAGGACACTTAAAGATGGTTAGAGACAATATCCAAGCTTCATGATCAAGAGAAATAACATTTAAGTCTTTATTCTTCATTTCTCTTGTATATATTGTATAGAGAGTGTTCTTTTATTGTTTTATTCTTTACACTCTTGTGAGCTTAATTCTTGTAAAGACCCACCTTGTGAGGTTTTCATTGTTTACACAAACTACCTTGTAAAAGGGAGAGGTTCTAGTTTAGCCTTGAGAGAAAAACTAGAGTGTTTCTATCTTAGCCATTGAAAAGATAGGGTTGTAAGGTTATCCCTTTGGCCTCAAAAGGAAGAATTCATAGTAGTGAATTGGAAAATCCTTAGTGGTGTGCTAAGGTAGTGGATGTAGACTTTGGTTAGAAAGTCGAACCACTCTAAAATCATCGTGCAAATTGTCTATCATTTTTATCGATTTTAGCCAATTCTTTCGGGAGTTCAATTCAACCCTCTTGACGGTTTTAGAAGATCGATTCGAGCGTGTTACAAACCCAACATGAGGTTTATGACCATTGATGAGATGCTTGAATGTGATTACATGTAATGTGGAGTTAAGCTTATGATCATGACATTTATAATGTACATTGCTCATGCATTTTATTCTCATGACTCTTGTGAACCCTTGGTATGTTGGTGAAATGCCTTGGCTAGATCGTGCTCGGACCCTGCAATGTTGAGGTTTGATTTTAGAGCTTACCCTCACTAAGCATCTTTGCTTACGCTCTCTTTGTTCAACATTGCATATCCTTAGTTCGCGGGTTGCTCGAGCAAGTGGAGGGCCTCCAAGTGTGGTTGTTAGCTTGAGTATTTCAAGTATGAGTTTTTAAGTTGAACATGTAATGGTTTGAGCAATGGGACATGTAATGTTTTGTTGGATAATTGTAGGTTGTTAGGAGCACGTTTTGACTCCTTAATACCTTGCTTTTGTATGGTTGTGTTGCCATGATGAATGTTAACTCATGCCTGAATTGCTCTTTTTGAATGTTAGTTAAATGCCTTAGAGGCCATCTTTATGTTTGAATGATGATTGAATGAATGCATGTTTGTGAAGTTTTGCCTAGTGTTAGATTTGTCTAAAACTTGTTGAAGCATGCTAGTATAGTTGGTAAGCCTTAGGTTGATTTGCTATGCTGTTATAGGGTGTTTTGGTGATGTTTTGGGGCACCCTTGTGCCCTAAAACAACCAAAACGTGTCTACAGACATGGGGCGTTTCGGAACAGGTCACCCTGTTCCGAAACGGTCCCTTTGCAAATGGCATGCCGTTTCAAAACGGATGGGGGTCGTTCCAGAACATTTTTTCTACTGGAATTTTGAGAAATTGACGAGATAAAGGCGTTCCGGAACGAGTCTCTAATGTTTCGAAACGGTCAAATCTCGTTGACCAAGAGATATTGACCGTCAAGGTCGTTCCGATACGGGTCTCCCCTGTTTCGGAACGGTCACCTTATGGTTGACCCTGGCCTATTGACTAAGTCAAGGCGTTTCGGAACACCCTAAGGGCGTTTCGAAACGGCCTGCTATAAAAGGGCTAAAATGTGATGTTTGATGTTTTAATTGGTTGGTGTATGTTTCAATGTTTGCATTTTCCGCTGTCGTGCTTCACATAGGTTTTAACTAAGCCTCTAGACAAGATAAAATAAAAAGAAAATTTTTGGATCGTTAACCGAGGGGAAACCTTAACGGGTTTCGCTTCGGTTTTCCCCGTGTGGCCCACTCGGACCGGTTATCCGACCAGACCGGGACGAGGGGGTTACAATGAGATTAACGGTAAATATGTAAAGATTATCACTTGGAAAAAATAAGGAGTTAATCTGAGCCATCCACTCTATCATATAACGATCTAGAAAACGTGTAAAACTTAAATAGTTTTACATTGTGTAAGTTGATAATATAATTGTTGAATTTTTTCACGGTGTATAGAAGAGATGGTACAGTGAATAGTTATATTTGCACAGTATGATATGAGGGATAGGTGATTAGATTTCTTTGAAATTTATAAAATTAATAAAAGAACAATATATATTGTAATATATTCAAAATATAGAGTAATAATAATTCTAAAAATTAATATCTTAACCATTCAGAATTTATATATATATATATATATATATATATTTAAATTTTTAGAATTTTGAATAAAATAAACTTTCATTATCTCGCGTCATGTCATTATTATTTTAAGTTATCACCATCCATTTTATTTTTGTATTTAAGAAAACTACTCGGTTTTGGTATTTGAAATAAACGCAATTTTAAATCAAACCCCTTTTAATTATTATTTAAAGAAATGACCCCATAGATCTAAATTTAGAAAAATGACCCCCAAATCCGCCACGTATGAAGAACTCGCTTTCTGGGAATAGCGAGTTCCAACCTTGCTTTCTACAAAGAGTGAGGTCTTCATATGTGGTAACACTTTTTAGAATAACGAACTTAACAGGAACTCGCAGTTCCTCGATAATTTGAAGAGTCGATTTAATTTATTGCGGGCAATTTAATGGAACTCGCTTTCTGCAGAAAGCGAGTTCTTTGTAAATCGGGTTGGCAGACCAAGTGTTCATAGGCATGTTCGAGCAATATTTCGAGGTTATTAATCATATAATTTTAGTAAACATTGAGTTTAGGTACGTAGTACTGGAACTCGTCTTTCATTCGACACAAATATGGGCAAGTTCAGTGCACTGTAAACTAAGTAAAATTCACGTTGAAAACGGTTCCATAGCTTGTTTTTGTGAATGGATGAAAATATAAAATGGTGTGATAGGTAGTTCTGTCAAATTTTCTGGGTTTTTAATCCAAGAATTATCACAATTTTTGACCTTGGAGGCGTTGTAGTGGAACTTGTCCTCCATAAGACTAATATTGGTACGTGCGATACATGGAGAATGGTATAAAATTTGCGTTAAAAATAATTCCAAAGTGTGGTTTTGTCCAGGAACGACAAGTCGGAAAGAGAATTCTTAAAATGAATGAGACCTTATTATTTAAATCGAAACTTGAGGGACGCGGTTTATTTACAATCAACAGTAATACAGTAAGAAATTACAACCACTTAGTCGATACGAGGGCCCGAGCGATTAGGACACTTGTTACTCGTGTGTTCGGGATTTCTACATGTAGTGCAAAGTTTCATTTGCCTGGTTCGTTCTCTGTGTTCGACCATATCCTCTGCACAGTAAATCTGTGTCGATCGTGAACGTCTGTTTTCTCATAGTAGTGCAAGATCTAGGCGAATGACCGGTTCAGCGTCAATGGTATACGGATCAATTTCATTTCTGATGGGAGGAAACTTTTTTTTCCGTAAACCTTGAATACCGTTTCTAGTAAGTATACAAGATCAAGCAATCTCATGTAGTGAATCCGTTAGGAAGAACAAGTCGCAATGACGTGTGCGCACATGTATTTGAATGTTTGGAAGACTCCGTATTCGTAGGTTCTGTGCCTTAGATCTACCACGTACGCGTTGTGATGTATGCCTTTCAATAGCCTCGAAAATTCTGAAACGCAGAACAAATGACCTTCTCGAGAGAAGAGAGTTGCAGTCATCGCATTGAATGGTGCACATAAGTTTGCAATTGTTCGAGGAGGTCCGGATGGACTTTGTGGCCACCTGCCATGTACTCAGTTGCTTGCCTTTTCAGGGTTGCAAATAGGGTAGCCAAACGATAGTAGGTCGCTTTGACAACGGAAGTGATATGCAAATGTCGCACTCCATTGAGTGCTAAGTTGAGCGCCTCAGCCAAGTTCGTTGTCATGTGACCATATCGTTTACCCCCATCATATGATCAAAGCCATTTTTCACTCGAGATTTTGGAAAGGTAGTTCGCACCATCTTTATTCATGGCTCTCAATTCTGTGAACAGCGGGTCTACCTCATGTACGTAATGCGAGTTGCCTTGGGAATGACAGATTAATAGTTAGGGGCAAACAATACATGCAAAGATATCGTAAACGTAGAGGACCTAAAAGACATACCCATTCGAAGCACCATAGCACATTCATCTTGGTTCTTGTACTTGTACAAGTAGTTGGCAGTAATGTGTCGTAAGAAGTAACGGTGGTAAATATGGGGAGGCTGCCAAGACCGACCCAAAACGTTGTATTATGTACTTGATTGATGTGCCTCTATCATAAATAACACATATCCCATCGTCCCTTGCCCGCATTACAGGAGAAAGAACATGTCTTCGTAGGTTCTGAAGGAAGAACTCCCAAGACTCGAGATCCTCCTTTTGGACTATTGCGAAGGCTATAGGAACATTTTTTCGATTGTTGTCTTGTACAACCGCAAGAAGTAAGACCTGTATATATTTCTCGTACAACCAAGTACCGTTGATCTGAACCATCGGCTTGCAGTGCATGAATGCATTAATGCACTACGGAAATGTCCAAAATAGCCGGTAGAATTGACAAACACTTGGTACGTCACGATCATTTTCGTATGCTGAAGTCGTCTCAAGTTTTACAATCTTTTCGGGTATGTGTTTCTGCATCAGTTTTAGCCACAGGCACAACTCGTTGTAAGATTCCTCTTGTAATGCCCTGGTTTTGGGCCTAGATGTTTTAGAGGAGAAATCGGGTCGATCGAGAACGATTCGAATCTTTAAGGGAGGTTTATGGAACACATAGTTCGGGATGCTTTAAAAATATGGAAAAATATCGAAAAATCCTCATTTATTATATTAAAGGTTATGGTGAAAACAATTTTACAAAATGTAATTTGGAAATACTACATTTCGGTGTAGTGACCAAATTGCAGTTTTTGCAAAAGTTGACTAGGGATTGTTTTTAAAGGATTGAAACTTTGAATCTTTAAGGAGCTAATTTTACTAAATTGTTTCTCATCAGATTTCTCTTTAATTTGAGAGTTTTTAATAATGTTTTAATTAAGGAATAAAGGAGAATTAAAAAGAAAGTCTAAGTCGACTTTTTCATAACTACCTTACGTTATTTTTCTCTCATTTCATTTTCTCTCAATTTCTACTCAGCCAAACACATTTCCCTCACCAATTAACCTTTGATTTTCATCTCTTTTGCTGAGATTTCATTCTTCTAAGGATTTCTAATCTCTACCTCATCAAAACCTTTTGTTTTTACTTTGGATTTTCAAGAAATCTTGCCCAAATTGAGGAGAAATCAACCATTAGATGTAAGTTTCGTCCTTCTCCTCTAATGATCAATATTTTACTGAAATTCCCAAGTTCTCAATCCTTTGTTAATTATTTTTAAGTTGCTTTAATGTTAGAAACATTAAATTATGGTAAAACTCAAGATTCTTGGTGAGATCTTGATGATTTTCGTAACTCTTGGTTAGGCTCTGTTTTGAGGTTGATTTCTAATTTATTTTGGATGATAATTGATGTTATAAATGAAGTTTTATCAAACAAATCCCGAATAGGTTTGTATTCCTAAGTTTTACATGTTAGATTTGTGGTTTTTGGAGTGTTCTTGGTGTTCTGTTGTTACTGGAAATATAAGGACGTGTTAATGATGATTTTTGGTGTTGATTGAGGTTTATAAATGATTAGAATTGATAGATCTTGGCTAGGCTTTGTTTTGGGAAAGTTTGGAGATGATTTCGGTTATTTTGGGTAGCCGAAATGGTGTTTTTGAGTAGTGCAGCGAGTTTGTTTGAGTGGCTGGTGATTTCAATGCATGATGATGCATTAATCCTCCGCTCTTATGTGTAATAAACAAGGGAGACATCTTTGGACGCTTTTGGTGTTGATCTGGAAGTGTCGGAAGCCTAGATATTATTTTGGCAAGTAAGCGAAACGTAATCGGTGAGTGCGAATGGTTTTAGAAGTCATCGAGGGATAAAGAATCAAGTTTTGGGGATTTAGGATTGGTTTGAAACACCATACTAATTCCGGAAGTATGTATGGCTAGATTTGCTCTCGAATATGTGGTTGATGCCCCCAAATGCTTTTACATGCTCTTGTTTTGAGATAGACAAATTCCTACTGTTTTATGCATAATTTGTAGCATGAGATGATGCTTTGTAGAGTTTTCATGAGATAACATGTTGTATTAAAGAGTTTTAAGATTTTGATTTAATGCAAAGCATGAGATATGGTTTTGAAATGAGATGAGAAATATTTGAGAAATATTGCATCAAAACAGTAGGTGAGATGATGATTTTAATGTAATATATTGGAATAAATGATGAGATTATTACCGGATATAATTGGTCGACCAAATAGTATAATAGTGCACTATAAACTAAAAATTCGCACGTGCTCTTTGGAGTCGAGCAATGGGAGTAGTGCCATATCGATCCAAAGTGAGAATCCGATGGTGAGACATACCATCGGGGTAGGACTTGGTGAAATACCCAAGCTTTATGGTGAAAAGTGATACCGCCATGAGAGTCCGGTGATGTGAGATTCCAACGGGGTAGGACTTGACTTTGAGTCAAGCTAATCCGCATATTCGAGTAAAGATGTAATATGAAATGCCAATATATGAAATTGCATTTGATTCACATGTACCAAATGTTGAGATAATTTATGCTATGAGAAATGCATATGAGATTTATGGTATGAAATACTTTAGTTTTCATTAAGAATGTGTGTGGCTTTACCATGAGATTTGCTTTGGTTTAATGCATGAGATAGAATATAGGTACATGTGTTTTCAAATGGAGAGTTGCTTTGAAATGGTTTTCAAGCATGAGATAGAAAGAGCATGTTGTAGAAAATGGTTTTTGAGATAGGGTTTTAAAGATGCATTGTTGTGTTGGTTTTCTTAGAGCTTGCCTCACCAAGAAAATGTGCTTACGCTCTCTTTTACCAACAATGCAGATAATTGAGACGTTTTTGGGTAGCAAGGAGGCTAAGGACATCCAAGGAAGTGAGAAGCTCATGTATGGTGATGTTTTCATATGCCTTAATAGTGATATTTGGCAATGGGGACTTATGGTTGGTTTTGGGAGATGTGTTTTGAACTCCCTAGGTTTGTGGCAAGTTTAATATGGTATTTGTGGATTTTAAATATCCTTTATGATTTGGTTTGAAGCTTGAGGGTTTTGTATGGTTTTTATGACTAGGGAGCATGCTTATAGACTCAATGATAACATGCTTGATGCCATGCTTTAGCTTAAGCTTCATAATAATGTTCTTTGATGTCTAATCATGTTGTGGGTGTGATATGGTATGATTTGGGATGTGTTTGAATGTGTAAAGATGTGAAAAACCAGGAAAAATGTATAGTTGCAGGGCAGGGTGTATCGAAACACCCTTATCTGTTTCGGAACAGGGGCCTGAAATGACCATAGTGTTTCAGAACGGGTAAGAGTGTTTCAGAACACTTTGGCTACTGGAGAGCCATGTTCTGATACGAGTCTCAGAACGCACCCGAGTACCGAAATGGTCAACTCCGTTTCAATACAAGGGCCAGCATTTTGAAACACCCGACCGTTGGACTGTATTTTGAATGGTTTCAAGTTCTTGCTTTTTACATTTTAGTCCTTGATGATTGTTGATGCAATTGGTTGAGTTTGGAATGTTTAATTTAGTTGATTTTTGACAGAGACGCATGAAATATGTTTAGTTGCATATTGGTAAACCTAGAATCTGCAAAGTTCTCGTAATTTGTAAAATTTACGTTTTGGTATCTAAAAGTCTAATTCTTATAATTAAACCCCTAAATGGATTCCGGTCGTTGTGCCTTTCCTTCCTATGATCTTGAGTGATCACATGGGCTTAATATTGCATTTAGAAAAGATAAAAAGAAAAAAATGATCGTTAATCAAGGTTGACTTTCGGGTTGACTTTGGTTTTCCCTATGTAATCTTTGTAGTTCAGGTCAAACGTTTAGGCCGGGATAAGGGGGTTACACCTCCCATTGGCAAAACAGTTTTTGCACGGCCCGCCACCTTGCATACCATGCTTTATGGTAATTAAGAATGTAGTCGTATCGTGTTTTAGCTGCAATGATACATGTGGCAACCATCACACGGGGATTTGCTTTGGTCAGTGGCATGAAGATATCACATAGGACGTACACATCCAAGTTCTTGTGATCCAGACTTAGGCTGCTCGCGGTACATATATAAGGCCCATTCAGTTTTGTGATTCGCCACAGCCCGCTCAGCATCTTCAAGGATGATACATGAACCCCCCACTTAAATCACTGTTTCTTGTGGGCGTACTTCGCAATGTAAAAATTCAATTGGGTTTTCTTCACAGTCGATGTAACTGCTCGAAGAATGTTGTAGTGCTTAATAGCAGTCGCAACTAGTTCTTTTGTCAAGAATGCCATCCCAATGGCCAATTTACCATCAGCACGGTGGTTGTAACCATTAATTGTTGGGAATTGTGAAAATTTCAGAATGTTCAAGGCATCTATATCAACCGTTATGAAGTTGGATGGTGGCTAGTAATAAGAAATATGTGTAGTCGATACTGGAACGTTGCTTTCTGCTGGGTGTTCTTTGTTGCCTTCTAAATTTTTGAAGGACCCTGCTGGAATGTTCACGTCTGCTGGTTCTTTATAGAAGGGCCCTTGCTCGTCGCCATCGGGTCCGGCTTCCCTAACCGGGTTTTTGTCAGAAATATCCCTCTCGAACTAGTATAGTTATGTGTCGTCGACTGCTACCCTTTCAGACGAGCAGACTGGTCGTCGATCCCGAGACCGCTCACGAATCATATTACCAAGATCAAAATCGAGCACACCAACACAAGAATGTCTCCCTATAGATGGTTGAACATACTTCGTACTAGGGACATACATTGAGTATCGTCCATACGAGAAATCATCGAAGGGGTTGGACACTTCATGGTCGGATGACCTCATGTAGTAATGGGATGATGACGTTGCATCCCCTATACTATACGAATTGTACATTGCATGTATTCGTATTGGAGAGGATGGTGCTCAAATTCATCATTCAGGGGCTGGTTCAAGTCGTTGCTGAAACTAGCTACGCACTAATGTCTTGGCACAGAACACGACGATACACCGAACTCGTTGCAGGGATTGTATGTAGTTAATAGGTTGAAATCATTTTGTAAACTGGCCGTCAGGCTATCAATATTGGCATTAAGGTCAATGTCGAAATTTGCCCGTCTCTAGCTTGGGATTTTGATACTAGCATCAGAATCAGAAAATGATGCATACAGCTCGAGGGTCCCTCCTAATGAATACTCCAAGTGGGTAGCCAACATCAACTCTACATCACTATTGTCCCCAATGTGGCATACTGAGTAGGTTAACAGTTCTAAAGAGATCGACAGACGATACTTCAACTCGTCCAGATTTTCCCCAAGGCCATGCGAGACATTGTTTTCCACTCTCTTAATCAACTTCTTGTACGATAATATCCTCGAAATCGTTATTCTTACAATATTTGCGGGCTGAAAAATAACGTCGATTTTGGCATCAGCGATTATCTCGCCATCGTATTATACTAGAACAACAACACTTCATCGTCTCGACATTTTCCCAGGAATTGAAACACTTTTATGAAAACTATACAATACAATCATTCCATTTTGTATGATATGAGAGGTCCAATATTATTCATTCAGAAAATCCATAATAATTTTACTTTTGTAGACGTGTCAGACATGCTGTGTCAGCATTACTAACTTTGCAAGGATCTCGTTTTCTGTAGAAAGTGAGTTACTTTGAGATACCTGAATCTCGCTTTTTGTAGAAAGTAAGTTCCTTGCATAGTCAGTAGTGTTGACATAGCGTGTGTGACACGTCTGCAAAAGCAAAATTCTTCTGAATTTTCTAGATAAATAATATTGGTCCTTTGTACCTCTTATATCAGTCAGAATGGAATGTTTGTTTGAATAATTGAGGTAATGGGAGGTAATGTTGTTTGAATAATTGAGGTAAATTGTATCTCCCTACCGTAACGTGCTGAAAAAGATCATTTAAGATGATTTATACCGAACAATGTTTCACATAAATAAAGGGGGATAAATTGTAGTGTTGCACATACTTAGAATATTAGTAAAAGATGAAAAATCAACTCATAAAACATAATTTGACGATGATTTGAGAAGTGAAAGGTTAATCGGAATCATCGTAGTCAATTGAAATGTCTAAACTTAAGTTAAGTTCTTCGATCAGTTGTTGTTTTTATTATCTGTGCCTGTACATAAAAAACTGCAACTCGTTGGCAGCTGCATCAACATCCGGTGAAGACGTAGCTTGTGCAGTGGTCACTGTGAGTGCAGACGAAGCAACTTCTATGAGTGCAGACGTACTACATTCGCTGACGTTGATCTCATCAAACTTAACATTTAAATGGATGTATTTAGCTCCTACAGAATTGAGTCGGTCATACATGTTACGTACGTCGATTTCGTTGGTAAGCTTCAGAATGTAGTGCGTTTCAACTGATGTTGATGTTGGGATTTTACATTCCAAGTAAGAAATTTGCTTGTCAATACGTTTACTAACCTTGTTTGATATCATCTGCAACAAATCATGGAGTGACATATTGCTGGTGATTGTTGAGTCGAAATAAGTACCGAGAAAATAAAATGTTTTGAAAAACTTAGTCATGAGAGGAGCAAAGAGTTGGATATTTTTGGTAAAATAGACATATTTAGAGTGTGACTTTTATAGTGAAGGAAAAATACCGTGTGAGTAAATTAAATTCAAATAAAAATCATAATAGAATAAAAAGAATCTAGTATTTAAAGCGGAATAAAACCCCATGACCTCACATTCTGCAAAATGTGGTATTTAAGGGACCTCACTTTCTGCAGAACGCGAGGTCCCTTCTGACCGTTCAGTAGACGCATCTTTTTAATGAATCTTGCTCTCTACAGAACGCAAGGTACCTTAAATATCACGTTTTTCAGAATGGGAGTTCCTTAATGTCGCTTCCTAAAGGTGCGAGGCCTCCTATAAATAGCGTCCCTACAATCTGATTTACCCCACACCTCACACAATCAACTATTCTATCTTCTACTTTTCCTATTCTACATATCCTATATTTTTTACACAATGGAGGCTTTATTGAGGCTAGACGAACCTTCGACTACTGGCGGACAAATGGGGAGGTAATATTCTTTTTTTTACTTTAAATTATTTCTTTATTCTTTTATTTATTGTTTCCTATATATACATATATATAAATATATATATATATATATATGTATATATATTATGTTTTACTATTTTTCTTCAAGGACTACAAACGAGCATTGACATGCTATCTAAATCGTATTACGGTCTCATCAGATGCGAATATTGTTCTGTTTATTGCTGAAGCCGATTTTGGCCATGTCGCTACTATCGTTGGTGGTACGAAGTTGAACCGTCCCTTTATTAACGCCTTATTAGAACAATGGAGGCTAGAGACGCACACATTTCATCTTTCGTGTGGCAAGACAACAATTACACTGGAAGATGTTGCATATCATCTTGGCTTGCCCACTGACGGCGAGGTTACTACCGGTGTTGCCGACGGTAATTGGGCGACCCTGTGTGCTGACCTGCTGGGAGTGGTTCTGGACAAGTTTGACGGTGGCAAAATCTTACTAACTTTTTTGGAGCAGAATTTTACAATCCTCCCCCGATGCGGATGACGAAGCAAAGCGGGTAAATATATTTAATTTATTATATATTTTGTTTTCTAATTTTTAATAATTAAAATATTTTATAATGGTACTTATTATTTTCACAGCGGTTTTCTTGTGCCCACATCCTACGAATTGTTGGAGGGATTTTGATGCCTGACAAATCCCGCAACAAAGTCCACCTGATGTGGCTGCACCATCTCTGTAATTTTGCCAAATCTAGCAAAAATGTTGGGGAGCATCGATCTTGGCCTTTCTATTCAGGGAGCTTTGCAGAACCGTCGATCCTGACAGAGCTGCAATCAAAGGATGTCTTTTACTGTTGTAGATTTAGGCTTGATTTCAAATGCCATTTTTAAGCTCGCGACCTAGACACCCGACCCCGTACCTATTCCCACTTATTCTGAGGTACTATTGAAATTATTTAATTTAATTAAAAGAATATTTTTAAACTATTACAATTTTTTAAATTCTTTTTCATTAATGACAGGTGGTGCCTTCCACTCACTCACTAGGGACTGCTAGAGACACAACAAGACTATAGACTGCTGATCGACAAGATACAATATGAGGTCAGGATTTCAGACCATTTTTCTTAATTCCTCAAATTCTTTTTCTAATCAAACTTTATATGACTCACGTTAAAAAAAATTGTTTAGTTTCTGTGGACACCGTACACTGCTCCTTCAATTTAGGACTGTATTCCGAAGGACATTACGGACACCTCTGACTTCTAGCTGTTGCTAGTGCCACTCATCAACAACGAAATTGTCGAGTGGCATCCTACCGACCAAGTTCTGCGACGATTTGGCTACGTCCAAGAGGTTCCGGAGCTGCCATCCAATTTGGACGAATTACATCGGTTGACACGGCAGGGGAAGACGGAAGTCCATTAGACCCATCATCACGCTAACTAGGTCGGGAAATGGTTGACAAGGTATGACAGGCGGTCACCCATCTGTGAACGCATTGTGAACCAGGACGTCACATTCGACTATATGTAGTGGTACCACTAAAATGAGAAGCCACATATACTAACTCGGGAGAAGCGCGAGTGAGAAATTAAGGTACCTCCCCAAAACCGCCCGCTCGCACAACGTCAAGCCACCCAACGCTAGCCGACACAACGTGGTACTAGAATGGGGCTTAAAAGCTAGAAACAATGAACTCATACTGCAGGGGCCTCGTCGTCTGGAAAAGCACAAGCAGCAGATCAGTCCGTGGAATAGCGTTCGGCACCAATGCCATGACCGCCATTCATGCACTCTGCTTCGTCATCATTTCTGCAGATGGGTGGTCTTGAGACGTTTTAGCAGATGAGGCCACCACCCGATATTTTGATCACGGATGCCTTTTGTCCCTTTATGCCGATACATCCAACATATAACCCGACACCGCCTTTTGTATATGTTCCTCCGGTGTTTGATGTTCCACCATTGGCAGCACAGTTCGACTACAACATTTTCGAGCATGCGACGTCGTAGAGCTTGTTCTACATCGGCCCCGGTGCCAGCGGTGGTCCGCATTTCGGGGACGATCATGGTGCCGCTGATGATGAGGACAACAATGACGACGACGATGATGGAGCACATACCGTTCGAATGAATCTGCCACCTGATCGTCGTGCACCCAGCTACGAAACGAGTGGACATAAGGGTGAGCAAAACTTGACTTGAATCGAAATAATTGATACTTTTTAATTTCGAGTTATTCGAGTCGAGTTATTCGAATTAACTCGAGTAACTCGAAAAAATTTTGAGTTCGAGTCGAGTTGAAATTTTCCCAACTTGAAAAACCGAAAAACTGAATTTTACAATTTGGTCTTTGATTTCATTTTTCTTCAAATCCTCTTTCATTTTAAGTCCATTTTGACCAAATTTGAACCACATATTCCTAAACCAACGTTGAATACTTATTTATCTTCAATTTATAATTTTGGAAATAAATTTCATTTTTTTTTCAATTTAGCCCCTTAAACTTTGTATGATTTTCTCATTTCTTTAACCCCTAATTCGTTTTAAGTCAATTTTTGATCAAATTTGAACCGCATGGTCCTAAACCACCGTAAAATACATATTTAGCTCCAATTCATATTTTTTAAATTAAATTTTAAACTTTTGCATTTTAGCCCCACAACTTTGAATGATTTCCCATTTCTTCAATTCCTCTTTCGTTTTAAGTCTATTTTTGACCAAAATTAAACCACATGATTCACTAACATTATAATATATATATATATATATATATATATATATATATAACTTCAATTCATATTTTTAACAAATATATTCTTTTTGCAATTTAGTCTTTTAACTTTACATTTTATTCAATTTGATCATTCAACTGGATTTTTTTGTAATTTTTTTCTTCACATCAATTCGTTGACTCATTTATACTCTCATCAATACATTATCCCCAAAAGTTCCTTATTTAAAAATAATATTATAAATATATTTTAGAAATTTAGATGATATTTTCTATTAAATAACAGTACAAATCTTACTTATACATGTTTAAAATAATATGAAGAAATATATATGCATATCTTATATGATTAGAGAAAGTCATTTAAATTAAAATTAAACTCTACTATAACATGGTAAATAATTATAATTAAATTTGTATAGGAACTCAAAAACTCGACTCGAATCAAAAAAATTTCAAATTAAGTTCAAGTTGTAAAATATGACGCGTCAAATCGAATAAATCGAAAATTTTTAACTCGACTCGACTCGATCGAACGCTCACCCCTAGGTGGACATGGGCATCATTAGGACGAGGGGGTGTCTAAAATTTTTTAATTATGTTTATGCAAGACTTTATTTCTTATTTTATAATTATCAATATTTTATTCTACCTTATTTTTTACATAGTTTTTAGATTTTTTTATTTTTCGTTATTTTTCTGGATAAACAATAATGTACATTATTCGATTAATAAACCGAATATGCCTATCATGCCATTTTATAATTTCATTCATTCACAAAAAAAGCTATGGAATCGTTTTCTACGTGAATTTTACTCGGTTTATAATGCACCGAACTTGCCCATATTGGTGTCGAATAAAAGACAAGTTTCAGTACGACGTACCTAAACTCAACGTTTACTAAAATTATACGATTAATAACCTCGAAATATTGCTCGAACATGCCTATGGACGCTTGGTCTGCCAGCCCGATTTACAAAGAACTCGCTTTCTAAAGAAAGCGAGTTCCATTAAACTGCCCGCGATAAATTAAGTCGGCTCTTCGAATTCTCGGAGAACTCGCGTTATGCAGAAAGAGAGTTTCTGTTAAGTTCATTATTCTGAAAAGTATTGCCATGTAAGAAGACCTCGCTCTTTGCAGGAAGCGAGGTTGGAACTCGCTATTCCCAGAAAGCGAGTTCTTTATACGTGGCTGAATTGAGGGTATTTTTTTTTAAATTTAGGTATGTGGAGGTTATTTCTTTAAATAATAATTAAAATGAGGTTTTTATTTAAAATTGCCTAAAAAAGAAAGAAAGAAACTTTCGAAAAGAAACACAACACATCATGTAGATATTGACACATACTTAAACCTACGAAAAGACACTTTGTCTCCTTAAAGAATAGAACAAAATATATTATCTCTAAGAATAAAAAATAAATTTAATGTTTTCAATAAGATTCTTCATTTTGTTTTCCAAATATGGGACGGTTCACATGTGTCTAAGGGATTCCATTTCTCTAAACAATTTCTTGGCCAAAAAGAAGCACAAGCACCATCCCATCATTATATCAATTATCAACTATATTAAACAAATTGATCAATGGATGAAAATGATAATTGTGGGCATTTCTTGTCTAAATATGTTGTGTTTATATTATTTACGGTTCTAATACTCAAAAAAGCATTAATTTATGATCTAATATTCTTTGTAGAGACTAGTTTGGTTTGTATGACGAGTTTCCTATACTTTTTATTTTTTAATGGAACTTATCAAACTGGTATGGTGAGTTTTATAAGATATTCGTTATCAGCTCGCATTAATGAAATAAAAATCTACGGAACTCGCCTAACGAATTTCATTAAAAAGGTAAAAAAACATATGGAATTTGTCCATCCAACCATGTGAATTCTTGTAGAGGGTAGAATTAATTTTTAAGGTGTTAGATATGTAAATAATATAAAAAATGGGATATTTGCGTAAAACACCTCTTTATATGAAGATATTGGAAATTATTTAAAATAGTTCCGATAATTTAGGAAATATATAGAAAGTTTTGGGCCACGAGTAGTAGAATATTGGATATAATAGTTGTGTATTTTGGAGTCGGGTACTGTCAAACCACATTGATGTTAAAGAGATGTTATCCAGAGTGGATCTTGACAACAGAGTTTAGGAAATTTACTTAGAATTTTAAACATTTTAAAGGTTAAATTAAAAAATTTAAAGTTTTTGAATGGTTTAATTTTAAATTTTCAAAAAAATGTGTTAACTAAATTTTTTGAGACTTAACGGAAATATTTTTAAAAAAATTATTTAATTAAAAACATTCAAAAAATTTAAAACAATTTTAGAATTTTGCAAAGGTAAATTTAAAATTCTTAAAATTTTAAAAGACTAAATTTCAAATTTTTGAAATTTTGGGTGCCAGGGCTCTCCTGACTCCCATATCCATATGCCCCTAGATGTTATGGTCTCATAACTTTTATAATGTAATTGTTTCTAAACGTCCCGTTAAGTTTGGGACGAGTCAAATTAAACTTTATCTCATTTTTTATTTAATTATTTTTAGATTTCAATTAATTTTGAGATTAGTCAAATTAAGTTATGCTCTTATTTTTTGGTTTAATTGTTTTTTTTTTCGGTAAATGAAGAAGACTTATACAGCCTGATGTAGGTCTGTTGAATTGAAATATTCACCCAAATTCTACTTGGTTATTAAGTTGACTTTTTAGTGTAATTCTAGTGGTTGAAAATTAAATAGTAATTAGATTTACTTATTATTAAGTAAGAAGTTTTAAAAAATTAGGTTTTTTGGTGACCAATTATTTGACCCTTTAAGATTATGAGAGAGAAATATTGAGATATATCTAACCATTTTGAGGTCTTTATTTGTGAGATGAGTTTTATATGTATTAAGAGACAGTTTATGATAAATTTTGTTCCTGTTTCGTGTGGGAATGGAAGAAGAAAGAACGCGCCTCACGCGCTTTTCCTCCTATTCTCTTTTCCGGGAACTTGTGACCCTCAGAGGGCGATGCGACCTGTCCGAGCCGACTGTCTTGCTCGAAGCCATGAGAAGGTGGTTTCCTCCTTCCTGTGCTCGTCGGTTGCCGGTGCCAGGGGGGACGACGCCGGCTGGTGGAGGTTTGGTCCAGTTCTCAGGGGAGGGTCTTCGCAGGATTGCGCAGGAGGATGCGTCAAATAGGGCTCGGACGAGGGCCCCCTGCCCTCTACGGTTTAGCCGGTGCAGAAGACCCTTTTTGGGTGGCGGTGGCGAGGGTAAACGGCGGATCTCGTCACCGGTAGGCAAGCTCTCAAGACTCAGGCCCCCAGGCAATGTTTCATTCACACGTCGGTGCTCCTCTCCTCGAGCGTTCATAGGCGCTCCGATGAAAGTGTCTTCGACGTTGCCGCTGGAAATGGCCACCAGATCTGGCCATCCTTTTTCGTCGAGCAGTGACGCCGGAGCAGCAGGTTCCCACTCATGCAAAATTTTCACAGCGACGGGGGTTTGTTACCTTTCGTTTATCTACGTCCCTCAGTCGGCGTTAAACGAGGGCAGCATTTGCCAAGGAGTAGCGGTGGACGGCATCACACCGGCGGCGAGGTTGACAGATTTGGTTTTCCGGATAGTCATAAATATTGTTTTTCTCGACGGTGAAGGGTTTGGCACGGTTTTCAAGGGATGTGGGCTGGCCTTTAGGACTTGCAGGTTCCCAAGGTTTGCTACTTTCGGTCATCTCGCTGATATATTTTTTCAGCTTAAGAAAGTGGGCTGTGTTAAGCTTTCCTTATTCTCTGCTAAGGGAGAAGTCAACGATGTTGAAGAATTGAGTCTATCAAGGGGAATATGGATTTTTACCCCTGTAATAAGATTTGGTAATCTTGCTTTATCCTTTCCCAGTTATGACCCATCCCCTTTCCAGCTATTACTCTCTGGATCTTTTAGGAAGTGGCCCAATACTTTCTATTTTAAGGTGTTCTTCACCGTGAATTATGGATCTGGGGAAAAGCTTAAAACTAGGAAGGGTGGCAACAATAGCAAGGCGATGATTTTCAGAATCAACTGGGATCCAGGCGGTCTCGCTCGGTCCTCAAAACTTTGGTGTTTACTCTGGACTTTTCAGGCAGTTGTGTTTTTGTCGCCAAAGGATGATCAGCGATCTAAATTTTATTGGTTAATGCTTGGTAGGTGTTTCTCTTTTAGGTTTGTTAGGTGTTTCTCTTTTATGTTTAGGGTCTGCCATGTTTTTGATAAACCTGCGCTGAGGGAGAACTCGATGGAATCCCATCTTTCGAATCGGGTGATAATGGGTGTTGTCTTGATAAGGACCGACGGATCTTCGTCGGAAGCCTGCCTCTGGGAAGAGCTCTCAGACACGGCCATTGTCGTAATCTCTAAGAAGGATCAGTGGCTTCCATTTTTTAGTTGTCCCAGGATTCGTCCAGGTTTTATCTCCTTTGTGAAAACTGTGCTTGATTCTATATCAGACAGTGATGGTTGTTTTTGGGTTTATCGAACTCTTTGTCTGCTTCGCTTGGGCGGCTCGAAGCTTGTTTGCGGATGTCTTAATTTTTTAGGTTGTGTGGCTGGCTTTGCTGCTGGCTTTTCTCTGGCGTTCAGATGTCTGTGCATTGGTGTTAATGGCCTTGCTTGGCACTTTTCGTTTGTCGTAGGTTTGTGTGTGGTGCCCGTGGTGGTGGGACCACCGGTTTGTATCCTGTTTGTTTCCTTTTGTATCCGTTTGTTTGCTTCTAGTTATGAATGAAAATATGCAAGTCTTTATCGATCAAAAAAAAAAAAGACAGTTTATGATAAAATGTCAGGTTTATGAGACATATCTAGTTTGAAAATATTTCGGAATTTGAGATATATCAAAATCTGAAATACAATAAATTTCTTGTAATATATTTTTTTTTGCAACTTTTATTTATTATATAATTATTCACTCATCCGCGGAAATAAACAAAAATTACATACTGTATTTTTTATTAAGAAGTGTTACAATAATAATCTCAAATAAATATAAAAATTTAAACATACTCAAATGATAAAGCGAATAAATATCTATAACTACTAAATTAATTAGCATATCTATAACTACTAAAGTAATTAATATAGATGAGACAGTTAACAGTATATATAGTTGGAGGATAGTGTTATGGGAACTCTGGTCATGTTACTGTAATTCCCGTGCATCACACCATGTTTGTTGATTTACCTACCTTTATCAGAATTCAAACTTTTCAAAGTTCCAATCAACTTTGGGAGAAAATATCTAATAGATCATGGCAAATAATACATGTTATTGATACCAAATTTTATGAGATCAAATTAAATAATGATTTCTGAATTTTATTAATCACAAATACAATAATATATTAAAAACAGGGAAAAATGACAAGCTTACTAAAAGTCTCTTATAATGGTGTAAAAATGCATACATTTCTATCGAAATTAACATATCAAAATCCAGAAATCTTTATGTATCTCTTTATCTCTATTCAAATGAGACGCTTTACAGTGTGAAAAAATAGTGGTGAGTCGAACTAAGTTATCAGGCAGATTGCTCGGCTACCCATGTCTGATTACATCGCCAACCAACCATCAACCGAGTGGGGCTCCATCTTTTAAGACAACCGAAAGAACCACAATCAGATATTAGTGTCGTGAATATCTCTGTACGAGCACCAACCGATTGCTAAGGTATGCTGAAAATCATGCAACAAGGATAGATGAAACGAACCACAAAAAAATCAAAGAAAACGTGTTACAAGAACAGAAAAAACACGTGCCACAAAAACATAAATTTCTATTAAAACTTAAAAATTTAAGAAAAAACAAGAAAAAATAATAGACCCGATGGACAATCAATACTAAAATTAATTTCCGACCGCTAACTAAAAAATAAAATTATAGGAGACAAAAATTTGAGAGAACGGCTAGGTTAAAAACCTTGAACAAAATTGAAGAACCCAAGATAATAAATTATTGAATTTTTATTCGAAAAATGGAGAAAAAATATTGATTTGACTAAACCATGGATTATTAATTTTCAATCTACTTTTAGGGGAATATTTCACCATTGTATGTCATAGTCAACTCACAGCATTCACAGTCTATATTGTTTCTTGTTAGGCAAGATTATTTGGAAGTCTCCAGATCCTCGCTTTGGTTGCTTGATGGTGTCTTTCCATAATGGAAGACAAGGACTATTTAATTAAAAAATATACAAAAATTTTCTAATTTTTTAAAAATTATATATGAATTTCAAATTTTTAAGTGGAGTAACTGCCTTCTCCAGCCTTCCTCGATTTATTTCTAAGTACAATAGAATTTAAATTGTGAACTTTTTAATTTTCAAGTCGAGTATTACTATTCGAATTTAAATTAAATAATATTATTCATGTGTCAAATAAATGAATTTGCAAAAAAGATCTAGATTCAAAATTTTAGATCATGTGTCAAATAAATGGATTTGCAAAAAAGAAGAAGGAATCTGAGTCCATGGGAAGTTGGATGATCAAAGCTCGAATCACCTTAAAAACGAACATATTTTTCATTTTTGTAATTTAAAATCAAATTTAGATATTCGAATCAACATCTACATAAATAACGTGGATTCCGACAATGAATATTTAAAGATGTCTATTCACTATTCTCTAAATCCTAACGAATAGTAATTTTAACATCTAAATATACAATATCAAAATATGTAAAAAAAGATTGAATATATGTAAATATTCGAATATGCAATCTAAATTATCATCCCTAATCTCTACTCTATGTGTGAGTGGATGTTAAAAAAATTATGTCCATTAACCATAAAATTAAGTGAGATGGTACGGGTCTTTTCTACCTTAATAGTGTCGAAGATTCGATTTTTGTCCTGGACATCAAGCAACTTTAAAACTTGTGGCTAACATCTACCCCTAATATGAGCTGACAATGACATAACATGAATGATTGACCATTGGACTCACTCCAATAAATACCTTAAAAACTAAAAAAATATATGTTCATTGATATTATTTATATTCATAATCGCTCCATATTGTTTCATATGGTTCTACACTCCTACCTCACTCCTTTCACTAAAGAATTTTCAGTTTAATATTAAAAAGTTATGTAGTTATAATTTATGAAAAAGCTTATGATATTAGTACTCCAAGACCAATACTTAGCAAACCAATGTATGGGGTTAAAAAAATGATGAACCTATTCTATTAGCACCCACTAAAGTAATCAAAGAGAGGGTAGATAAGATTGTTTTTATTTGTATTTAGTGTGTCTAGGGCTGTAAACGAACCGAACGAACACGAACGAGGGTGTGTTCATGTTCGTTCGTTTAACTTTAACCGAACAAATGAACGAACACGAACATAAACGAACACAAAATTTCTTGTTCGTGTTCGTTCATTAAGGAATGTAGCTTGTTCATGTTCGTTCGTTTAAATGGTAAACGAACATAAACGAACACTAAAGAACACAAACGAACATAAACGAACATGAACGAACATGAACGAACATATATAATTTGTTAAATATTTAATATTTTTTGTTAGTTCGATTAATTTAGTTAATTAACCGATTTTTAAACCGAATTAATCGATAATTAAAATTTGAAAAAACTCTTAATTATTAGTCGAAACCTAAAATTATCTAATAGATTAACCAATTTTGTTTTGGTTTGGTCGGTAAGTTCAGTTTAACCGAATAATGAACACCCCTAGACATATGTAAATAAATTTAAATGAACATAAACGAACATAAACGAACGAACACAAATGAACATAAACGAACGAACATAAATGAACGAGCATAAACGAACGGATTACCGAACGTTCACGAACATAAATGAATGAACAAGCCTTTTGTTCGCGTTCGTTCATTTAATTAGACGAACAAAAAATCTTGTTCATATTCGTTCGTTTAATAAATAAACGAACATAAACGAACTTCCCGCAGAACGGTTCACGAACGGTTCGCTGAACGTTCGGTTCGTTTACGGCCCTAAGTGTGTTTGTTTTATAATTTATGTTTAAAATTTTTTATTGTTATTTCTAATAACATTATTTTTAGATTTTGAATCTTTATTATCCCTTTAGAAGTTTAACTTGTATTATTTTTTTTAACTTATCTTACTACCAGGCAGGAAACCATGTTAATAGTGGGAGTCTGGGAGGGACTTTGCCCTCCAATTTTTCTGGTCAAATTAAGTGTTACCCCCAAAATTTTTAATTTATTATTCTTAGGTCCCTATGATTCTGACATTAGTCAAATTAAACCAAAATCCCTACTTTTTTTTGTTTAATACTTGTGAGATCCTATTCTAAAGCACTAAACAAAAGCATGTGAGGTATATAATTCCTTGCTTGCACTTTCCTCTGAATCTTTCAAAGTAGGTAGAAGCTGGTAGAGGAAACTCTTTATATTAAAGCTGAAAGACTGAAGGGAATGATTGCCTTTTGTGGAACCAATTGTCTAAACAACAATTGTAAGCCTTTTAAGCTTTTGATTATCATATGTCCAGTAGGGTATTGATTCCAATCTAAAGCTACTAGCTTGGATTAAAACACAAATCCTCAAGTAAGGATGTGTATTCGATCTACTCTAGTAAAAAAATCGAGTAAATTGAGTTGATAGAGTCATATTTTATAACTCAAGCTTTATTTGAATTTTTTTTTCAAGTCGAGTCGAGTTGTTTGAGTTTGTGCACAGGTTTAATTGTAAATATTTATAACGCGGAAAAAATAACCAAAGTGATACCAACATAAAAAGGCACGCAAGATAGATAGGATTTAACGTGGTTCGGCCTTGCTTACCTCCAAGGTTGAGAGAAACGAATAGCCCACTATCAATGTACAAAACACGAAGAGTACAAATACATAATATCTCATATAATCATGTAACTTGATGTATATATCTCAGAATTCGGTATATCCAAAACACTCTTTCTAACGTCTCTCCAATAAACCTGTTTTATTTTAAATCAATACATGTTATAATATAATTGCATCAAATATTCAAATTTCAAAATATTAAATAATAGACTGCACCATGTTATCTTCCCCTAACGTATGGGTACCTCCATAAATTAATTTATAGTGGCCCATCTTATAGGCTTTTTGAGCCAATACCCATGTTATAGTTAATGGCATTGGGTATTGATTTAATGAAGTAGAATCTCTCTTAAGCACCAGAGACCCAGCCCATCATCTAGTTTTAGCAGAAATTTCTAGTATATAATTCCAGAACTGACGATTTTGACTCCAATTTATAAGTTCTACACCATCAATTTAATCTAAGATAAATTATGTAAATCGTTATTAAATTTTATTTTTAAATTTATTTTTGTTACTAAAGTTTTAAAACGTTCAATTTATTCATTGAAATTTAGACATTGAACGTTTTCTTTGAAAACTTTAAACATTAAACGTTTTTTTGTCACTCCTAAACGGTCGTAAATAGTGGTCGTTCAGTCCCAAATTTCACAAGTCAATTTATCACGACCTCCTGAGTCTGAATTCGACCTCCATTTTGTCGAAAGTGGTCAAAAGTTTAAGAATCGGCCAAAAAAATTTTTTTTTTATAGTTTTTCTCTCATTGATCTCTCTCCTCCGCTATCGGATAAAACTCATTTTTCATTATGTTGTTTCTTTCGTGCCGATGAAATTTTTCACCTTTTAAAACTTGAAAAAGTTCTTTCGCTCACCCTTTAAAATGGACATTGCCAAAAGTTAACAGAAGAATAATAAAAAAACGTTCAATGTTAAATTTTAATGACTAAATTGAACGTTTTAAAATTTCAATGACTAAATTAGATTTAAGAGTAAAATTCAATAAAAATTTACATAATTTATCTTTAAATCTAAGTGCAATCTAATCTGATTTGATTATAAAAAAGTCTAACAACATAATCTGAATTGATTCGAACCTGAACAAATAAATTAAAATGACTCGAAGTTAAAGCGACAAGATTAAAAGAACCCAAAACTGTGAATTACTTCAAATATGTCCCCCGGATGGAAGAAAAACTGAAAGAATAAAAACATGTCGAGGAAAAAGAAGAAAGCATTTTTCTAGCTTTCTGCTCAAACCCAGGAACGTAACTATATTGCCCCTCCCTACCACGAATTTTATTTTTTATTTCACTATTGTCCCCTTATTTAAATTTATTTTAAAAATTGGTTTATTTATAAATTTATCCCCTACTTTCAAACATTTATAATTTATCTCCCAACTTTAAATTCTAGCTCTTTTCCCGCTAAGACCAAGAGTTTAACAACCTAGTAATCACTGCAGCAAGAGGTGAAATTGTCATTGAAAATTTGTAGGGTTTATTTTTATTAAGAAGATGTATCTTGTTCATCGTGGCAAAGCTCCTTCCTTAGTTTCCTCGAGAATAGCCGACATGCATCCATGCTGAGATCAATGGCGGCCGAAAGGGCGATAAACAATGCAGCATCGGCCATGCATGTAACATGTTGCATCCCAACTTGTACCATAGGCTTGCTAACTTTGCCTTCGCCTTCCACGGTCGAACCCATTACGAATCTTTTAACTGGTGACCTTAAACTCGTCAATGCCGATGAAGCCAGTCTCGATACTTTCCTATCTATACAAAACAAGCCACCCTTTTTAACACTCATCGTAGCTTCGGCAATAGGGATGCCATTACTCGGTCCATCCTCGGTAACGAGCTCAAATTTATAGCCTAAGCCGTCAACTGGACCCCTTTCTCGCCACGCCTCGAGACGTCCCCACGGTTTCCAACTGCTAACTGAGAAGCCGTGAGGGCGGAGTATTAGCCACGCCCCGGGGTTCGACCGCGAAACACGGTCGGTCCCGGGGGAGGGTACAAATGGAGTGATCATCGAGGCAGCTGCGACGGGAGAACCCGATAGGTCGTATATCATTATCATCCATCCTTTCCGTTCCCTTCCCTGCTTTTCCTTTTCTCCTGCTAATGTTCTCATCCATCCTCTGTTCTTGCTGGAAAAATCTGGTGGGAGAGATCTGATTTCACCATTGACATTGAGATAAACAAAGCAATATATTAGTACATTATACGCATATGTATACATATATATTTAAAAAGGGTCAATTTATGGTTTTGGTCCCTCCACTATGATTTTGAGCACATGGAAGGGAATCCATGGTGGTTGTATTTTGACCAAAACAAAAGCATGAGACTTTATTCTTGCAATGGGATTTAAGTATCAGTTAATAAGAGATTTTATTCTCCAATGTGATTCAACTTTTCTATTAAATTTGAAGTTCACAAAGGTCAATGGCTTCACTAAACTGTTTATATGAAATGGTCAAATTTTGATTTTAATCCCTCTACTATACTTATATTCAGGATTCAATCTTTATACTTCATTTTCACACAATCTTTTTTTTTTTACTTTTTAAAATGTTAATATCAGTTGTAATCCAAATAATTAACATTAGCACATATTTGGTTCAAAATATTGACATAGATTTTTCTGTTAAAACACTAATTCTAATATGAGGAGTTAGAATGATTGTTTTAGGAAAAAAAACTGAAATCAACATTCTAATCAAAAACACAATACTAAATGAATTCCAATTAATTAGTGGGGTTTGATAAGTTTGATAAAATTATTAAATTCGAGTTATTTGAATTTTACGAAGAGGTCTTTTAAAGATTCAATTCGACTCTAATTTTAGTTGAATGGAGTGATACTTGGGCATGTTTATGTAAGACAATACCACATGAGCCATGTGCCTAAATCAAGGAAAGTTGGAAGAATTTGATTTCCACTCCCAAGGGAAAACTACAGATCCTATTAGAAGCGCATTTTAGCACAGACTCCAAGAGAGCTCACTAAAATGCACCATGCTGGTATTGCCAAAGGAAACAGAGGAATGCAGTGACTTACCGGGATCTTGAACGGTCGGCGCTGAACTTGCAACTGAAAACTGGTTGTCTAATGTTGCATTGGATTTGAAACACGACCGGGCTGCATTCAGGTTCTCCGCCGAACTGGAAAACGAACCGGGGATCGGGTTCGGCTCTGACTGTTAAGTGAAGCTTAGCGGTGGGTTTTTCCGGATCGTTGCCGAGTTTCATCCACCCGTCTTGGAAAATCGCCGGTCTGGTTTGCGACACCCCCAAGTCGATACTAACCTGAACTGAACCCATCAGCTTCCCGCTGCTGACGCCGCAGGTTCGCCGTCCCATGCGTCCAGTGTAGACTTCGACACATAGCGTAACTGGCTTCCCGGAGAGACGGCGGAGAGTTATCGCGTCGAGGTGGAAACCGGAGGCGGAGATGGACGATTCAGGCGGGGAATCACATTCAGCGGCGTTTTTGCTGAGGGGCAACAAAGCCGTTTGAGACGGGAAGTTCTTGAGTTTCAGCTTGCAGAAACACGGCGTCGTAGTGGGGTAAACGCCGGCGCCGCCGGAAGATTTCGTCGGCAGCGGGAGTTTCAAAGCTAATGATTCGACGAACAAACGAACGAACGGACATGGATCCATGGTATTGATCTGGGTTTGTTCGGATGGGTATTTGTTTAAAACGACGATGGGAACTCGAAATGAACGTCGTTGACAGGGAAGAGCTTGGGAATCATCTACGATTTTTGTTTTGTTGTTAAAAAACTATTGAATTCTTGAAGCTGCCTCCAATGGCGGCAGTGAAAGAATTCCCGCTGTTTATATAAGCTGTTTTATTTTTTTTTTGCTAATTTAGAAAAGCTTAAAATATGGTAATTCACAAAGAAAAAAAAGGATCGATTTGGTAAATTATATATTTTTAATATAACCACTTATATCTTATTAATTGGTCAATTAATTAATATGTTATATTTTAATATACAGTCTGTAAATTTTTTTTACACAATTCTTAAATTTTAAACTCTAAAATCCTAAGTCTGACACTCTAAAACTTAAACCCAAAAATCTAACATTAAATCTTAAATTTTAAAACCCTACAACCAGTGACGGAACTATATTTTAAGTCGGTTAATCGTCCCTCACTCCCGTTTTTTTCACTTTTATTCCCTTATATATATATTTTTTAAAAATTTACTTATTTATGAATTTGCCCTACTTTCAAATATTTATGTTTTACCTCTAAATTCTAAATCTTAACTTTGTCTAATTGTCTCTACCTACAACATATAGGGATGGGCACGGGTCGGGTCGGGTCGGGTCGGGTTTTTGGCCCACCCGAACCCGACCCGAAAATAAGTATTTTAAAACCGAACCCGACCCGATCTAATTTTTTAAAAAACCCGACCCGACCCGACCCGAAAATAAATATGCTAAACCCGACCCCGACCCGACCCGACCCGACATATAGAAAAAAAAATTAATTTTAGGGACCTAATTGTAAAAAAATAATTTTAAGAGGCATAATTATAAAAAATAATAAATTTAAGGACTAAAATATAAATAAAAATTAATTTTAAGGACCTAATTATAAAAGAAATATTTAAAGAGGGGGTATTATTACAAATATCCCTAAAAAAATAAGGGAAAATTACACTATTAATCCCGGGTCGGGTCGGGTCGGATTTTTTCACCCTAAAACTCGAACCCGACCCGACCCGACCTCACCCTACATAAAAACCCGACCCGACCCGACCCGAACCCGATTTTTTCATAAAAATACCCGACCCGATCGGGCCGGGTCGGGTCGGAACCCGTCGGGTCCGGGTGAAATGCCCATCCCTAACAACATAAACTCTAAACTAAATTCTTAACTAGAAATTTGAAACACGTGTAAACTAAAGTTAGAATGTTTATAAGTCGGGGGGAAAATGTGGGACCAAGACAGCTGGGAAGAGGCTGTCACCACGTTGTAATAAAAGTGGGAGGGTTTGCTGAGCTGGACATGGATTGGGTTGGGGGTGGTAGAAGTCTTGTCTTCTTCATTCCTTACAACTCCATTTATCAAATAAGATGGTTGACGTGGCATTCTCCGGCGCTTCCTCTTCTTCAATCCCCGCCGTTTTCTGTCGGCTACACTTTTGGCGGCGTTACAAGATTTATTATTGTTCTTGGTCTAATTATAATTTTAGTCCCTATACTATACTGAGATTTAAATTTAACACACAATTTGACCATCTACATTTATTAATTTTTTTCGCATATTGCCAAAAAACCCATAACATTTGATTGAATAGCCATTATGTCCCATATTCTTTTTTGAAGTAATTTATCTCTCAACGTTTTATTTTGAGTCAAAATTACCCTCTGCGAATGAAAACAGTTAGTCTACTAACAGTAAATAGAGATGGGCACGGGTCGGGTCGGGCCGGGTTTTTGGCCCACCCGAACCCGACCCGAAAATATTAACCCTAAACCCGAACCCGAACCCGACCCGACCCGACCATTTTTTTTAAAAAATCCGACCCGACCCGACCCGAAAATAAATACCTTAAACCCGACTCCGACCCGACCCGACCCGATCTATGTAAAAAAATCAATTTTAGGGACTAAATTGTAAAAAAATAATTTTAAGAGACTTAATTGTAAAAAATAATAAATTTAAGGACTAAATTGCAAATAAAAAAAATCAATTTTAAGGACATAATTATAAAAAAATATAAAAAAGGGTATTATTGCAAATATCCCTAAAAAAAATTAGGGGAAAATTACACTATTAGTCCCGGGTCGGGTCGGGTAGGATTTTTTCACCCTAAAACCCGAACCCGACCCGACCCGACCTCACCCTACACAAAAACCCGACCCGACCCGACCCGAACCCGATTTTTTCATAAAAATACCCGACCCGATCGGGCCGGGTCGGGTCGGAACCCGTCGGGTTCGGGTTCCGTGCCCATCCCTAACAGTAAATGGCGTGACAACACTAACATAGCAGTGTCATATAAACAAAGATGTTAACTTGAAAGAATATCGCACCAGTCAAAAAATAGTTTTATAAAATTATACAAAATATAAAATTATTTTTTCTGCTGACGTGTCATTCTATCAAGTCATTTCAAGTTGTTTATCTTTAGTTGATTAATCGCTTTCATCTGCAGAGAGGTCATTTTGACCCAAAATGAAACACTAAAAGTTAAATTGTTTCAAAAAAGAATATGAGCCAAAATAATTATTCACTCAAATGTTAAATATTTTTTTTCTTTATACCGGTTTTTATAAAGATAATATTAAGCATTTCATCGATATGTACATCTATTATTAATTGAATAAGGTTAACAATATTTCCACTTGGTCTAAATTGTATAAGCGAAAAATTGTAAAATTAACGTCATCACCTTAATAATAACAACTAATAGTGTTATCAAACAGAACTATTACTAATGTTATAATAATACGTAAATAGAATTATATAAAAATAAAATAATAAATTAAATCTCAAATTTTAATAACAAAAGGACTAAAATCATAATTAAACCTTTTTTTGGGTAAGATTTGGCTGGGATTAGATTTGGATTAGCAATAAGGATATTTGACACCTGCGAGGACGGTTTAAAGATTTAAGATGCCATGTGTAATTTATTAAAATGTGGCATTTAATTTATAATAAAAAATATGATTTGTTTTTTTAAATAAAATTTCCTTAATATAAAATGTTAGATTAATTATTCTTTTAAGCAATATAAAAATGAGTTACAAACTTCTAAAAGTCTAATCAGGGACGGAGCTAGGATTTGAAGTTAGGGGGCAAAACATAAATTTTGAAAGGTGAGAGGGGCAAATTCACAATTATCCCAATTTTTTCTAAAAAAATATAAAAAATTAAAGAGTAAAAAATAATTTTCTCCCCTACCAGGGGGGCCACAGCCCCACCCATGGGAGTTGTGGCTCCGTCCCTGAGTCTAATATTTTCACTTACAAAGTGATGTTATTCTTGCATATTTTGAAGCAAAAACATCTACAATGCTTTTGATATCAGCTTCTTCCAAAAGATCAATCTCAATTGTCATCAAAACAAGTCTATTTAGTCTTTCTTGTGACATATTTGTCTGTAAGTATGAGTACACAAACTTCAATTTTGAAAAGCTTCGTTCTACAGAAACAACAATAATAAGAATTTCTAACAACATCAGATAACACATCTTTCTTAAGAGCATTCTCAAAATTATTGTAATAAGATTTGCGATTAATGTCATCTAATGAATATATTTTATCGTAATGAAACAAGAAGCCTCAAATAACGTCATCCTATTTAAAATTTTTTTGCAAAAAGACAAAGAAGAGCATTTCATATCGACATAATATTTTTTCCTTTTATTTTATAAAACTATTGTAAAGAAACAAATATAGCAAAAAAGACAAAGAAAAGCATTTTAATTGTAATTAAAACAAATTTTCATTTATCAATCATATTAATGTTAAGAAATACCTTTTCACAACTTAGATTTATATATAGCCGAACTCATTGGGTGGTATAAGTGGAAAAAGAGATATTGTTATTTGTATTGTTGAGTTGTGTGGAGCTCGATTCGATCAACTAATATTGCTCACCAAGTGGTGGAGAGATGGATTTTTGGGTGGAAGGGTTGTGGAAGCTAGAAAGAATAAAGACACAATGATTTATAGTGGTTCGGCCTTCTAACAAGCACCTACATCCACTACCTTAGCTTCCCACTAAGGATTTCACAATCAATCCACTAATTGATTCGTCCCCTTTTCTAGGATTAGGAGGAAACCCTTACAACCGATCAAGCTTCTACCCAAAGCCTTGATCAAAACCCTCTTTTACAAAGAGACAAAGAAAGCAAACTTAAACCCTCTAATAGGTGTTTGTTTGCACAATGAAGCACTCACCCAAATCCTAAAACACTTGAGCAAATTTGACAATTTTGGCTCACTAGTGTTTGTCTATACAAGAAATGACAAATTAAGCACTAAGACAATTTCTTGATCATTTGATGTTTGACAATATGAGCATTTGCCTTCTCTTGATGCTTGGAGGTCCCTTTTATACTCCCAATTGAGTTTGTAGCCGTTTAGGACCGTTGGGGTTGAAATAGAGTCGTTGGAGCCTTTAATTCCCTCCATAAATGCAGTCTGCAGCTCCCCGTTTCGAAACGCTCGAAGCCGTTTCGAAACACCCTCAATATAGAAAGAGCCGTTGTAGTCTGTCAGGGTACCCGTTTCGGAACACCCCATTGCCGTTTCGGAACGCGTATCGGAACGCTATAAGCCCGTATCGAAACGACCTGCATTTAAAAGTTAGTTGGGAAAGAGCCGTTGGGGTTTATGACCGTTGTGGTCAGTGCCACGTGGGCGTATCGAAACGGCCTAGCTTGTTTCGAAACGCTGGCCCCGTTTCGATACAAGTATCGAAACGTTTTGGCCACTGGAGGCACCTGTTTCGAAACGCCCTAAGGTGTATCGAAACACTTGGTCAGTTTTGTTAAAATTGCCCTTTGAAAACATGAAAAACCTTTATGAAAAATTCCTTAAATATTATTTCAAGTTGTTTGGACTTTGGAAATGTTTTAAATACTTTTTAAATCAGTCCAAAACATTTTTCAATTATTATATCAAAACATTAGTTCTACAATCTCCCCCTTTTTGATATAATAAAACCACTTGAAAAATTGTTTGGAATTCTCCCCCTTTAACTTATAAAATGTGAATAAGAGAATAAAATTTTAATTCACATAAGGCTCCCCTTATTCATTTTGAAAAATCAATTTTTCAAACCATTTCTCCCCCTTTTTGTTATATCAAAAAGATTTAAAACATTAAGTTCAAAAATAACAATAGAGGTAAAAAAAAATGACAAAAGTAAGAATTTGGTTTTAAAATGGCTCCCCTTACTCAAAGCATCATCAAAAATGTTAGTCACAACATATATGATCATCTAGTTGAATTTAAACTAAAATAAACAAAATGAAAGCAAAAACAACTAGAATTTTACCAACACTTGAATTCAAGGGAGGATGTGAAGCCTTCCTTCTCCAAGTGTTCTTCCTTGTGTGCATGGAGCTCCCCCTCAATGTTTGACTTGTTGAACATCTCCATCACACCTACAATAGACAATCAAGTAATTTTTGGTATCCAAATTGCTTTGGATCCATAGACGTTAGTAGCACAAATTTTAGTCCCCTTAGGAATCCATTTTTCAATGTCATCCTTTTTAATTGAAGTGGTTAGTCCTTTTGGGACCCAAACACTTCTAAAACATTTTCCTTTAATAAATCTAGGGGCACTAGATTGTCTAACATAAAAATTTGATTTTCCAAAATTGTTTTTCTTTTCAAGCTCTTTGGAAATCAAATCTTTTTCTTCTTGAACATTTTGAAGCAATTTTTGTAAATCAAAACATTTTAATTCAAACTCTTCAAGTTTTGCTTCAAGTTCAAGTTTGGTTTTAGAAAGCAAATCATTTTGAATTTTCAACTTTGAAATCAATTTATTGTTTTTCAAAATGTGGCTTTTAAAATCTAAAACCAAATCGTCATAGGCATCTTGTAATTCATCAAAAGAGTAAGAACATGAAGTAGATGAATTAGAAGTTACCCTTGAATCTTCTTCGATGGCCATAAGGCAAAAGTTGGCTTGTTCATCATCGGTGGAGTCCTCATCACTCCAAGTAGCCACATGTGCCTTTTTCTTATGGCTTGAAGTGCTTGCCCTCTCTTTTCTCTTGGGTTCTCGTTCAAGCTCTCTCAAAGCTTTCTTCATGAACGGGGCACACTTCTTGAAGAGATGAACTATCTCTTCATCTTCATCCTCCTCTTCACTTGTGTAGACATGATGGCAAGTGGAGGATTTGAGAGCCATGGCACTAGCATTGATGCCAAGCCCTTTGATTTTCTTCTCTCCCATAGCTCTAATTTCTTCCCTCTTCTTCTCATCCTCTTTATTCTTCTTCATGATTTGATGAGTAAGGAGTGACCCCATTAGTTCATCAAGCTTCAAATTCTTCAAATTTTTGGCTTCGATGATGGCGGTCCTCTTTGAGTCCCAAGACTCGGGAAGTGAGTAGATGAGCTTTCGAACAAGCTTTTCTTCCGGGATGGCTTCTCCAAAACCTTTAAGACCGTTGGTGATGGTGGAGAACCTATCAAACATCTTCTCGATGTTCTCTTCCGGATCCATTTTGAAGTTCTCATACTCCAAGGTTAGGAGCCCAATCTTGGTCTCCTTGACTTCATTTGTCCCCTCGTATGTGACTTCAAGCTTGTCCCATACTTCCTTGGCACTCTCACAAGAAGACATCTTCTCATAGATGGATGGACCAAATGCACAAAATAGAATGTGCAAGGCTTTGCAATTTAGCTCCATCTTCTTGCGATCGTCGGCACTCCACTCCGCTTTACTTCTTTTAGGCACGAACGGGCCATCTTCAACTACATCCCATAGCTTGTAATCTTTTGATTTGATGAAGAACTTCATCTTTGTCTTCCAATGGGCATAGTGAGCTCCGTCAAAGAAAGGCGGTTTGTCGATTGATTGTGCCATTGAGCCGGTTGATGAAAAAGTGATCGAGCTTGCCGGATCTTCTCAATAGGATGTTAATCCTCATCGATTGAGCCAAGCTCTAATACCAATTGTTGAGTTGTGTGGAGCTCGATTCGATCAACAAATATTGCTCACCAAGTGGTGGAGAGATGGATTTTTGGGTGGAAGGGTTGTGGAAGCTAGAAAGAATAAAGACACAATGATTTATAGTGGTTCGGCCTTCTAACAAGCACCTACATCCACTACCTTAGCTTCCCACTAAGGATTTCACAATCAATCCACTAATTGATTCGTCCCCTTTTCTAGGATTAGGAGGAAACCCTTACAACCGATCAAGCTTCTACCCAAAGCCTTGATCAAAACCCTCTTTTACAAAGAGACAAAGAAAGCAAACTTAAACCCTCTAATAGGTGTTTGTTTGCACAATGAAGCACTCACCCAAATCCTAAAACACTTGAGCAAATTTGACAATTTTGGCTCACTAGTGTTTGTCTATACAAGAAATGACAAATTAAGCACTAAGACAATTTCTTGATCATTTGATGTTTGACAATATGAGCATTTGCCTTCTCTTGATGCTTGGAGATCTTTTTTATACTCCCAATTGAGTTTGTAGCCGTTTAGGACCGTTGGGGTTGAAATAGAGTCGTTGGAGCCTTTAATTCCCTCCATAAATGCAGTCTGCAGCTCCCCGTTTCGAAACGCTCGAAGCCGTTTCGAAACACCCTCAATATAGAAAGAGCCGTTGCAGTCTGTCAGGGTACCCGTTTCGGAACACCCCCTTGCCTTTTCGGAACGCGTATCGGAACGCTATAAGCCCGTATCAAACGACCTGCATTTAAAAGTTAGTTGGGAAAGAGCCGTTGGGGTTTATGACCGTTGTGGTTAGTGCCACGTGGGCGTATCGAAACGGCCTAGCCTGTTTCGAAACGCTGGCCCCGTTTCGATACAAGTATCGAAACGTTTTGGCCACTGGAGGCACCTGTTTCGAAACGCCCTAAGGTGTTTCGAAACACTTGGTCAGTTTTGTTAAAATTGGCCTTTGAAAACATGAAAAACCTTTATGAAAAATTCCTTAAATATTATTTCAAGTTGTTTGGACTTTGGAAATGTTTTAAATACTTTTTAAATCAGTCCAAAACATTTTTCAATTATTATATCAAAACATTAGTTCTACATGTATGTTATCAATGAGTTAAAATTAATGAACAGATACTTCCACATAATTATACTAAAGTGTTAAAAAATTGCATATTTATATTGTTTTGTATATGAAAAATAACATTATGACAATTTTGGTCATTATACATGAATTTGATTCAATTCAAGTTTAGATATAGTCGTCTATGAAAGATTATTAATGATGAGAGAGAGAATTCTCTTACACTATGTAAAACTTGAAAGTTTTATACGTTTTTTGAACCTTTAAATGATACACTATCACAAGAAAAAAAATAAAGAATTAATCGTAACCATTTATTACTCTCATCCAACGATCTAAAACATGTGTCAAAATAACACACACGCACGCAGGGACGGAGGTATATAGGGGATGGGAGGGGTTGTTGCCCCTCTCAAAATTTTTGGTATAATTACATTTTAGGTCCTTTTTCAGTTTAAATATTAATTAAATAAGATATTTGCCCCTCTTAATTTTCAGATTCAAAGACTTAATAGACTCTTGCCCTTCCTAATGTTTGGTCCTAATTCCGTCACTGCACGCACGCATATATATGCATTCAAACATCCAAGTTGAGACCAACCTAACAAACTCTTTTGAGAGGGGTATGACTGTTGTTAATGCTCAATTGTAACTCTCCTTTTAAGGTCATTTAATTTTATTATAAATATAATTAAATTGTGCTTTCAAAATGACAATTTTATCCTCACCATTTAATTTATAAATAGTGGACATCTCTTCTCATTTGATAGATCCCGTAAGCAAATGACATTTGCCTTAGAAACATTCTTTTTTGGTTTTCATAAACCTTTTCTGAGTTTAATACTATTATAAATAGTGGCCACTTAATTCTATTATAAATATAATTAATCTTACAGACAATTTTATATCATTTGTGGCACTAACAATTTCCTTTTGTGAAGTTACAAAGACAACATGATGTTTAAAAATTTGTCTATCAAATCAAATCTATCAAATATTTAGTTCATTTCACATTCAGTGATTTATTTTTATTTCGGACCGTTAAGTAACTTAGTTCATCTTATCAATCCACAATTGTGACAAGATATAATATACAAGCTTGAACTAATTATGATTTTGAACCTCTATAAAAATACTATTTTTTAATGTTTCATCGAATAATCACTTTGATTTGGATGACATCAACCTAACCTTTTATTTATTAAATTAGTTGTAACTAATTAATTTTTTTAATTAAAGTATTTAAAAAGTGGATTTGGGAGGATTCTTCTTTATTAATTTGTATTATTGTCTTGGGTTTAAGACCTGTGAATGTAGTAACGTTAAATACCCAATGGGCCCTTGTGTTTTTACTAAGCCCGACGAGATTAATCATTACTTAGATCGTTAAATGAATAGTCATAGTCACTCGTGGTTCACACCAAAAATATAGGAATGACCAAGTGTTTGATGCAGTGATAAGACACATTACACTCCTAGAGTTATGTGAAAATTCAAAAATTCGAATTTGGTATTTCATTGAATAATATAATAATATATTAATAAAAGATAATTATTGTACAAACAAGTATAATTTATAATTATAGACATATTCGCTTATATCAGTGTAAATATGTTTAAGATATTAAAACTATTTTACACCAATGTAATTGTGTTTTAGATTATATAAAAACTTATTATGTTAAAATTAAATATTGATAAGTGACAAATGTTATGCAAGCAATTATGAATTTTATATTTTAAAATCGATTTGAGGTTTTAGGATTTGTCAAAGAGATCACAAAATCAAAATCCTGTTAAGTTTTAAGTGCCAAAATCGATTACAACTTATCTGAAACAAATGAAAATCAAAGAAGGATTTATGTTTCAAATTGGTTTCAACCAAAAGACGTTTTCCAAAAGAAAAGGTTACACAATACATATTTTTGGAGGTAAACATGTTTATTTGGGAACTAAAAATTATTTATTATTTTTATAATTTAATTTAAATATAATTATTTTAAAAAATTAAATCAATATGTTGGTTAGATTATTTGACATGGTCATTCAATGTATTATAGGTTAAAAGAATTTTTTAATAGAACAAACGAATAAACTTAAAATATTTACAGAATCATAATATTTTTCGGTGATACTACATAATAATAATTAGATACTTGTTTTTGATAAAAAAATAATTTAAAAGTTTAAAATAAAAAAAAATTAAAATTTAGGATTGAATTTTAATTTAAACAAAAAATTTAGGCTAAACTACACTTCCAATCACCAATCTATTTCTCTTTTCATATTTTGGCCACTTAACTATTTTTTGGAAAAATCATCACTAATATTACGTTTTTTCCTGGTTTTAGTCACCCTTCGTTAAAAAACTAATGGAAAAAATAGTTTAGTGACAAAAAATAGAAAAGAAACAATAGATTGGTGACTAAAACAGGAAAAAAACGTAACATTAATGACCAAAAGAGGGGAAAATGTAATTTTAGTGCAGTTTTATCAAAAATAATAGTTCGGTGACCAGAACAGGAAAAAACAACAGGTTGATAACTGCAAATGTAGTTTATCGAAAAAATTAATCGTAGATCCGCCCTTGCCTAGAAGAGAACCCAACTTCGAATCATTTAGACGATATTGTTGTGAATTAAGGGAAACCATGAATTTCAAACATGAACAGTAAAATAGACATGAAAGATACCAAAAAATATAGGGATTAAATCTTAATTTTCAGCACAGTAGAGGGATCGAAACTAGAATTAGACCGAAAATAAAAGAAAGAGAATTGCATGCATGCAAAGGAGGGTATTGCATGGCCATGCTATCAGCGTTGCTAAAATAAAGGAGGACGTGAATAGCAGCCATGAAAAGTTGCAAAACGAAAGGCTAAGAAAAATTCATCAAATCACCTTCTGTTCAAACCTTCCCCTTATTTATATTCCCCATTATCAACCTTTCACCATTATCAAGCTTGAAATCTTCTCTACAAACCCAACATTCCTTGGTAATCCGATAACTGAACACGAAAACAAAATGTCGTGGCAATCTTACGTAGACGAGCACTTGATGTCTGATATTGATGGGCAACAAGGCCAACACCTTGCCGCCGGTGCGATCGTTGGCCATGATGGGAGTATTTGGGCTAAGAGTTCTAAGTTCCCTGAGGTTATTTATTATAACGAAACCCTTTTTTCCCTCATTTGATCTGGTTTTTTATCGATTCGTCTGCTTTGTTGTTTTTACAGTTGAAGGCTAGTGAGGTCTCAGACATAATGAAAGATTTTGATGAACCAGGCCACCTTGCTCCTACGAGGTTACACCTTGGTGGCTCCAAATATATGGTGATCCAGGGTGAGCCTGGTGCTGTCATCCGTGGAAAAAAGGTGATATAATTTTATCATCACAAGTATGAATAATAATAGTGACTCATTGATATGTTGTCACTATACTCCCTCCCCAACCAAAAATAAAAAACGAAGCTGAGTCTTAATTGATAATAACAACTTGATTTAGTCACAATACAACAATAATAGTGACGTTTTACTTGTGACCTAATTTAAATTTGTCCAAAAAGTAACCAAAGAGTAACATGTCACGATTACTAATTTCATTAGTGACACAAACAAATTACGTCACAAATAACCTACTTTTTGTGACGAAACACAATCAAATGATCACTAAAAATCTTACTTGTTGTAGTGCTTGAAATTGGGTTAAAATTGTGTATGTGCAGGGACCAGGAGGAATCACTATTAAGAAAACCGGACAAGCTCTCGTGCTTGGCATTTACGAGGAGCCGGTGACTCCGGGACAATGCAACATAGCTGTCGAGAGGTTGGGTGATTATCTTGCCGAGCAGGGCCTTTAGTCGGCTTATATATCTTCCATTGAAACCAAAGGAATTGGCGTCCACTTCCATTGAAACCTATGGTTGTTGAGATGGCATTTGGACTTGGTTGATTCCCTTTGTTTCCTTCACCATTTTTGCTGCTTATTTCTGGTTTTCAATTGTTTTTCTTTTGTGGGTTTTGTGTATAACTTGTCGTTAGGCACTATTTGATGCCTAAATTGTCTGTTCTTGTTCATGTTTTGCCAAGTTTTTCCTACATGACAATCGATTACATAAAAGCTACTATTGTCATTGACAGTCTCTTCTCTTTTTTTTTTTTCGTTTTGTGTCTATGAAAATAATTATTATAGTTCCTCAAAAAATTATTATAATAACGTACCAAAATGATGTTTATACCGATAATTGGTGCAATAGTACGACACATTATACGCTAACATGAACAATACAAATTGATAACTAACTTGATTTTTGGGAACAAATTGATTAAAAACACTAGTAAGTACTAATTTTTTTAAGAATAAAATCAAGATTAGGTTTAAGTACCAATTTGATTCAATAAGCCATGTTGAAGAACCAATTTGAACTTTAACCCTTAATTTGTTTTTTTTAATTTAGGCCTAAAGAATATTTTTTCTATCATACTTGCCCAAAACTAATAATGTTGCCCTTCACTTTCAATTTCATCAATTTAGCCTATGAAATCCTTGAAGCATTTAGACTTATGAATACTTTTTTGGGGCAAAATATATCCATTTGTTAATAAACAATAAGAATAGCATTAGAATCTGACTGACGAGAGACAATAGAAGAGTTTTCAAATGAAAGTGTTCAATTTTTTAGTATTTTATAATTTTTTACTTTCAATCTCAAAAGTCATTGTTACTCAAGTTCAAAGTTGATTCCACTAAAAATATGTACGAGGAATAGCATTAGACTCTGGGTGACGAGAGACAATAGAAGACTTTTCAAATGAAAGTGTTCAATTTTTTAGTATTTTATAATTTTTTACTTTCAGTCTCAAAAGTCATTGTTACTTAAGTTCAAAGTTGATTCCACTAAAAATATGTAAAAATATGTATGAGGAATAGCATTAGACTCTGAGTGACGAGAGACAATAAAAGACTTTTCAAATAACATTATACTAAGTACTAATTAAAAAAAATCAAGATTAGGTTTAAGTACCAATTTGATTCAATGAGCCAAGTTCAAGAACCAATTCAACTTTAACCCTTAACTAATTTGTTTTTTGTTTTTTTAATTTAGGCCTAAAGAGTATTTTTTTCTATCATACTTGCCCAAAACTAATAATGTTACCCTTCACTTTCAATTTCATCAATTTAGCCTATGAATCCTTGAAGCATTTGGACTTATGAATACTTTTTTGGGGCAAAATATATCCATTTGTTAATAAACAATAAGAATAGCATTAGAATCTGGCCGAGGAGAGATAATAGAAGACTTTCCAAATGAAAGTGTTTAATTATTTAGTATTTTATAATTTTTTACTTTCAATCTCAAAAGTCATTGTTACTCAAGTTCAAAGTTGATTCCACTAAAAATATGTATGAGGAATAGCATTAGACTCTGGGTGACGAGAGACAATAGAAGACTTTTCAAATGAAAGTGTTCAAATTTTTTAGTATTTTATAATTTTTTTGTTTTTTATAATTTATGTTTTTATAATTTATACTTAATTTTAAAACTTTTAATTGATTTTATTATTGAATTTTTAACATTTATTTTTAAAATATTTGAATAATTTTTACATTTTCAATATTTTAAAATTTTAACAATTTCTTAAATTCTTAATTTATTTGCTTAAAGATTAAACAAACCCTCGATTTTATTTATAAAAATCAATTAAGCCTTTGAACTCGACCAAAAAATACATCGTTTTCTCTCTACCACATCATCATTTACACATAAATAGCCAGACTAGCACAATGGATCACCATGTCAACCCAATTAACAATTACGTAAGCACCACATTATCATTCAACAATGGTTTTCATTGATCAAAGGACAATATTTATGCAATTTAGGAAATTAAATTCCAGAACTAAATTGACGAATTTAAAACGATGACAACATTACTAATTTTACAATGGTAAAATTACACCTTAAGCCTTTAATTTAACTACTTTTGCGGCATTACCATTTGTATTTATAACGAACCCTCCCTCTCTTTGTCAACTAAAAGTACAATAAATTGGTTCTTGAACAAATATGAATAAATTTCTCTCTTTTTGATTCTCTGAAGAATCCATTATAAACAGAAGAAAATGAAGAGCAAGAAGCCGCCATTGAAGCTCTTCCTTCCTTCTCAAGTAAACCCAATCAGTTCCATCTGGTAAGTTCTTTTCTTCTCTAAGTTTCGGATCAAAGACTCCATTTTTATTTAGTAAGTTGGTTCTTGAATCAAATTCTTGTTTTTTTTTCTTGGAATGTGACAGATCATGACGATGAATTGATGCAAAGATATTGTTTATTTCTTGGAAATCAAGGTTGATTTTGAATTCTCAATGGAAGATCTTGAGACCGTCAAAGTGGTGTGGAAGTTCTGCACATAAATGGTGTAGTACACAGCTTGTTCCACATAAATGGTGTGGAAGTTCATTTGCTAGGAAAGTGAATTTCTGCACCATTTATGTCGAACAAGTTGTACGTCCACTGTCCTTCCCAATAACTTTGATGGTCTTAAGGTCTTCCAGTGAGAATTCAAAATAGGAAGGCACTTGATAACGATGATAAGATTTCGTTGGAGTTTGGTTTGCTCGTGACATCAAATATTTAAGGAATCTCCGGTAGGTTTCTTTGGTTACCAGACCTAATATTTTCACCGATTGATTCAAAGATATTGTTTCTTTCTTGGAATCCAAGGTTGATTTCGAATTCTCATTGGAAGATCTTGAGACTGTCAAAGATGTTTTTCATTGTGCTTGTGCAATTGCAGGTCATGCAGATGAACACACTACACTAGATTTGTTATATGGCTGCGGTTTTCACAGCGTTTTCGACACAAACGCCACTAATATTTCACTTATTGCGGCGTTAAAAGGCGAAACGCCACAAAAAAGTAAACTTAGCGGCGTTTCTAAATAAAACGCCGCGGTAGAATAACAAGTAGTGGCGCTTTTAAAAAAACGTACAAATAAGTCTCGTGTTTCACGACGTTTTTACTTGTAAACGCCGCAATAGGTTTGTGTCGTGTTATTAGTGCCGTGTTATCCCCTTTGATTGATCCAAGGTGACTTGACGATACCAAATATTATTAACATATAAAAAATTGTCTTTGTTTATTTACTGATGAAATTTTTTTAGAATTTTTCTTTGAGGTCTAACCGGACTAACAGGTAGTGAAAATCATCCATCCTAAGGTGAGAACCCTTAGAAACTTGGTAATTCTATTTTCTGTTCATTTGTGCAAGCAAACATGCTGAAGTTACACATGGGCCTTAAAAATTCTATTTCTGTTCATTTGTGTAAACAGACATGTTGAAGTTACTCATTGGAACTATATAGACAATTCATAGTCTAAAGTTTATCAATGTAACCATAAAAACAATATAGACAATTCATTGTAATCGAAACAAAATCAAATAGTCATAATTTTGGTTTTATTTATATTTCAAATGTAACTTCATTAGATTAATTTCCTCGAGTAATCAACTACTATTATGGGAACCGAAAACTGGTATTAAGTTTGGTGAGAGGTATTAGATCATATTGAATAATAAATATGAGAGATAAGCTCAATATTGGGAATATACATTTCATTAAATTATTAGCATTTAATGGCAGCAATGGAATCCCATAACTTGGAAAATTATTGGATGGAACATTCCTACCACGTATGATATGGTCCTTCCAATAACTTTTTGCCACATAAGCTTTTTTTCATTCATGTCAGTTCTTGTGTTCACTTTCAAATCTATCTTCGCCTCTTTTTCCTCTAGTCACTTCTAGAATCAAATTCATTCCAATCTCTTATAATACTTGGCCTATTTTGCTTGTTGCCTACAATTTGCCCATGTGGATTTGCATGAAACAATCATCGTTTATCTTATCCATGATAATCTCCAGTGAAAAAGGTCTCAGGAATGATATTGACATCTATATGCAACCTCTTATTGAAGAGCTGAAACAATTATGAATGAGTGTCGAAACATATGATGTATTGAAGAAGGAGAACTTTAATTTAGATGTAGCTTTATTGTGGACAATTACTGTAACACCCGAGTTTAGGGGTCTGGTGAAAATAATATTTTAATATTATTTTGGGGTTCAGTTCTATAATTAAAATAATCTTTTGGGCCTCGGGTTTCAAAAACAAACTTTTGATGTTAGACTAAAATGGATGAAATACAAAATGGAGGGATTTTAAAGAATAAAGGAGATAGTCATTCATTAATGGCAAACTTGTAAATAATACAAGTTCCAATTTTAAATCCCCCTTTATCAAACATTTCACTATTCATCACCTTCAAAACACCATTTCAACGACATTGAGCTCTCATCCTCCATTTCTACTATTCCATCACATAGCTCCTCCATTTCTACTCGTTTTTGAAAGGTAATACAATTTTTGACTTCTCCTCAACTCCCTCTCTTCAAAAGTACAAATGGTTTTCATTTTCCTCAATGTTTTAGAAATGGAGTTTTTGGAGATTTTGATTAAAAATGATAACTTTATGTTGTTAAACTTAATATTTTGATTCAATGTTGTTAGTTATGAAGTCTAGGAGCTAAATGGTACCACATATATGAGTTTTTCTTGGTTTTGAGCAAATTCCCGAAATTGGGTTTAAATGGGGTTTTTGAAGGGTTTTGAGTGAGTTTTGGGGGTTGTTTTAGGTTGGAATTGATGAGCTAATGTTAGTGCTATGGTTAGGGGTTGATTTGGGATCATTTGTGGGTATAAAAGGTGTTGGAAACATGAGTTTTGGATGAGGTTATGGGGCTGCCCGAGTTTGGTTAAATGTGGGGTTGTTCATGGCTTGAAATATTGTGATTTGTGTTTGAATTGTGTTCCGGGTTAGTACCTTGATGCTTGGGCTGATTTGAAGTTGTTTGAATTGTATTGAGGTTGTTTAGAAGCGAGAACTTGTGTCGGTGAAGCATCAGGAAGAAATCCGGAAGCTTGAGGGTGGTTGCTTGCTTGGCTTTGAGCTTGAAAGTTTAGGTGAGTGGTTAATGTTTTAAAATGGTTTTGAATGTTTGGTTCAAGCATATGGACTAGGTCGGGCTTGGTAGACCCACCTAGAGTTAGGATTAGGGTGGTAGCCTAATCCTAAGCTTAAACTAGAGCCATTGGTCGAACTTGTAATGGATGTTTATGCCTCGTATGACTTGTGATATGATTGTTTATGTATAAAGTGTTACACATGTGTGATGAGGCATGATTTGTGATGCATTATGATATGCATGTGAATGGTTCATGATTGTGATCATGGTGAGTACGTGCTAAGCACGGAATTGGTTGTAATGATAATGTGAATTGAGTTAAATGTTGACACTAATATGCTTGAGTACAAATGATCGATCATTAGGATGTTAGTGTGCACACATGAGTCAAATTTGCGCGTGGCCTTGGTGGCGTTGAGTCACAAGGGAGGAGTACGGGTTCGCCCGGAAATTGTATTTATATAGTCGATGATGAGTGGAATCCCATTGACGGGGCGTGAGGATGAGTAGAATCCCCTCCGCGAGACCGGTGATGAGTGTAATCCCACTGTGAGGTAAAGTGGTTGTTGGATGTGAGTTCCAACGTGGTTATCCGCGTATTCGGCTCATATCTAGGTGCCAATAATGATTGATATGTGTATCAATGTTTTGTGGAATGTGATTTCTACTTGGATGCTAATATGTGTTTACAAATGTTGAGACATAGAGCTTGTTGAGCATGACATATAATTGTATATCATTCATGCATCTTTAACATTTGGCTCTTAAGGATCATTGGTAATCATGCCTTTACCTTGGTTGAGATCGTGCTTGGACCCTGCATTGTCGAGGTTTGTTTTTAAAGAGCTTACCTTCACTAAGCTTATTGCTTATGCTCTCTCTTTGTTCGACAATGCAGATCCTTAGTTCGTGGGTTGCTAAGTGCAAGAAGGGGGCCTCCAAGTGTGCTTCGTGGTGCTTGTTTAGCTACCAAGTATGAACATTTTAATTATGATGTAATGGTCAAGCAATGGGACATGTAATCGAGTTATGATGCTTTTGAACTATGTTGTTGTCGTTTAAGAGCATGTTAGACTCCTCGTATGTATTCGTTAACTTGGCTTTTGAGATGTATGCCCTTGCTTGTAAACCTTGTTTGTATTTGCTACCTTAAATTGTGTAAGTATTGACTATGTTGAAGTATGCTTTTGGTAATCCCTTGATTTGATGTTTCTTTATATGCCTTGGGTGTTTGAGCATGTTTGTCTTAGGATCCATTCCTCTAGATCATGTATGTTTATGTTGAGTGTTGTTTGGGGTCGTTTAGGGCCCTTAGAATTGTTGAGAAATGCCTAAGTATGATTTTCGAAGGTTGCAGACAGCCCGCGTTTCGAAACGAGCTAGGCCGTTTCGGAACGGGTAAGGCTTCAGGGACCCCGTATCGGAATGCGTTTCGATACGGTTTGGCCTGTGAATCCTCTGTTCCGAAACATGTATCGAAATGTTTTGGCTACTGGAAATCTGAGAAAATGACGAGATGAAAGCGTTTCGAAATGGGTCTAAGGGTTTCAAAACAGTCAAAATCTCGTTGACCACAAGAAGTTGACCGTTGAGGGTGTTTCGGAACGGTTGACCTCCGTTCCGATACGACCTCCTCGTATGGGCTTGGGGCAGTTGACCTGGTCAAGGGCATTTCGATATGCCTCAATGGTGTTTCGAAACGACCTGTATAATGGTTTAAAATTAGGCTGTTCAAATGCTGTTTTGGGTTTTGATGTTTGTCTTCCGCATTTTTATTCCGTTGTCAAGATCACATAGGATTCGAATGAGCCTTTAGAAAAGATTAAGTTAAAAAGAAAAATTTGGGTTGCTAACCGAGGGGGAACCTTAACGGGTTTTGCTTCGGTTTTCCCCGTGTGGCCCACTCGGACCGGTCAAGCATCCGGACCGGGACGAGGGGGTTACACTTGTTGGTATCAGAGCCTAAGGTTACCGAGACATTGGGCAGGTAAGTGAGGTAAGTTCAAGTCTTGAGTTGATATGCACGGTGTTTGCTTGTATTGTAAGCATGATTGCTTATGTGACAAGTATGTTGATTGTTTTGTTTAAAAGCATTTTGTTTGGGAGTCCCATTGCTACTATTACATCGGGAAAGAATTTTTAAGTGAGGGAAACGTACTTGAGCACTTGGAAGCCTTGACTTGCTAACCCAATCTTGTATATTTTGTTTGTTGTGGTTGTAGTTATCGTTTGTGAGCGATGTCTAGGCCGATGAGTAGACCGAGGGTGGTTCGTCAGGAACCACGGGTTGCGGCTCCTGTTAATGAGCCGGTGGTGGGAGTTGAGGCTCACGTGTTGGAGCCTGCTGCTGGAGTTAGAGTTCCTCTACCACCTCCACCACCACCACCTCCTCCGCCTGGAGTTGGAGGTGAGGATGGAGCTGAAGGAGAGAGACCTCAGAGTGGCCAAGGTGGCCAAGGTCCGGCCGGAATTGATATGACTCCGCTAGTGCAAGCTATAGCGGGAGCATTTCAGGTCGTAGTTGCGGGAGCTCAGGCTGCAGCTCAGCCTAGGTGTGACGATACTAGTCTAACTTTGGAGAGGCTCCGTAGCTTGGGGGCCGAAGAGTTCAGAGGGTCTACTCCAGAGAGGTCTGAGTTATGGTTGGAGAAGACAGTTCGTATCTTAGCTCAGATGGGTTGTGTGGGCGCACGTAGATTGGGCTGTGTGGTTACCTTACTTCAGGGTGATGCCTACACCTGGTGGGTCACCATTACTACTAGAGTTCCAGAGGCAGAGATTGATTGGGATTTTTTTGAGTCTGCTTTCAGAAAGAGGTACTTGGGACCGAGGTATCTAGATGAGAAGAAGCGAGAGTTTATGGCTCTTGTTCAGGGAGATGCTACCGTGACTGACTACGAGATCCGCTTTGTTCGTTTGAGTCAGTATGCTTCAGAGTTGGTGCCTACTGAGAGGGCCCGATGTGATCGTTTCAGATATGGGCTTCATGAGGAAGTTAAGAGCTATATCTTAGCTTTTGATTATTCTGACTTTGATGTCTTGGTTGCTAGAGCCAAGGACATTGAGCATAGCTTGGGGCTGACCAAGCGTTCTGGAGGATCTAGTTCTGGTAAGAGGCACAACAACTTTGATAGTAGAGATGCCAAGAGGCATAGAGGTGGCAGACATCAGTTTGACCATAGACGTGGCGGTGGCCATCATGGTAGGGGCCATCAGGGCCATAGAGGAGGAGGGCGTTTGCCCAAGTGCACCCATTGTGAGAGACAACACACTGGTGAGTGTTGGGGTAACTTCCATGCTTGTTGGAACTGTGGTTCGAGGGACCACTTTATGAGAGATTGCCCGCATTAGGCGGCACATGCACCGAACATTGCTCAGGCTTCTGCGAGAGCGAATGATTTTCAGAGAGGTCGTGGGCGCGATCGTGGCTACTTCCAGCCTAGGGCTGATGCACCTAGGGTAGATGCTCAGAGGAACCTTGCTCATGTTGTGGCAGTGCAGCCAGAGGTAGGAGGACCAACGAGAGTTTATGCTCAGAGAGAGGCCGAGAATGACACTGATGTGATAGCAGGTAATTTTGAATTACATTTTATGTCTTTGCTTTCTTTGGTTGATTCGGGTTCTACACATTCCTACATTTTGAGTGAGCATACATGGAAGTTAGATATACTTGTTGAGATCTTAGATGTAGGTATGCATGTGACTAGTTCTTTTGGTGAGACGGTTGTTGTTAGACGTATGTATAGGATATGTCCACTGAAGATTCAGGGTCACGTGTTCTCTGTTGATATGATGGAACTTTCTTATTATGGTTTTGATATTATTCTAGGTATGGACTGGTTGGTTGAGCACCGAGATAGTGTGGATTTTGAGACGAAGAGGATTTTCTTGAAGCTTTCTGATGACTATGAGGTAGTAGTAGTAGGCGAGAACATTAAGTTCTTGTCTAATGTCGTGTCAGCTTTAGAGGCTCGTAGGTTGATGGATTCCAGATGTGGGGCTTACTCAGCTTATGTTATGAATCCGAATATGAGTGAAGCTAGACCGAAAGATATTAGAACAGTGTGTGACTTTTCGGATGTGTTTCCTAAAGAGTTGCCGGGTTTACCTCCTGACAGAGATGTTGAGTTTGTGATTGAGACTGTTTCAGGGTCTAATCCTGTTTCGATAGCTCCATATCGTATGGCTCTGAAAGAGTTGAAAAAATTGAAGAGTCAGTTGCAAGAATTATTAGACCATGGTTTCATTAGGCCTAGTAGTTCTCCTTGGGGTGCTCCTGTGTTGTTTGTGAAAAAGAAATATGGTAGTATGCGCATGTGTATTGACTATAGACAGTTGAATCAGTTGACTGTGAAGAACAAGTATCCGTTTCCTCGCATAGATGATTTGTTTGATCAGTTGAGAGGTGCTTCAATGTTCTCGAAGATAGATTTGAGATCAGGGTACTATCAGTTGAAAGTAAAAGAGTGTGATGTTCCGAAGAGAGCTTTTAGGACTAGATATGGTCACTATGAGTTTCTTCTGATGCCGTTTGGGCTCACGAATGCACCTGTAGCATTCATGGATATGATGAACAAGATTTTTAGAGACTATTTAGACCGTTTTGTAGTTGTTTTTATTGATGATATACTTGTGTACTCGAAGACAGAAGAGGAGCATGATGAACACTTGAGATTTGTTTTACAGAGATTGTTGAGCAATCAGTTGTATGCGAAGCTTAGTAAATGTGAGATCTGGATTCGAGAGGTTGTGTTTCTTGGCTATGTTGTTTCGACCGAAGGCATCCGTGTTGATCCATCAAAGATTGAGGCTATTGTTGAGTGGAAACAACCTAAATCTGTGACCGAGATTAGGAGTTTCATAGGATTAGCCAGTTACTATAGGAGATTTGTTGACGGTTTCTCTAAGGTAGCCGCTTCTTTGACTAAATTGTTGCAAAAAGGAGTTAACTTCGAGTGGTCAGATGCAAGACAGAAGGCCTTTGAGAAATTGAAAGAAGCTTTGACAAACGCTCCAGTGTTAGTGCAACCTGTTTCAGGTAAAGAATTTGTGATTTACAGTGACGCTTCCTACATAGGTTTAGGATGTGTTTTGATGCAAGAAAGAAGAGTTGTTGCTTATGCTTCTAGACAGTTGAAGATTCATAAGAAGAACTATCCTACTCACGATATAGAGTTAGCCTCAGTTGTGTTTGCATTGAAGATTTGGCGCCACTACTTGTATGGTGAAAAGTGTATAGTTTACACCGATCACAAGAGCTTGAAGTATTTGATGACACAGAAAGAGTTGAACTTGAGACAGAGAAGATGGCTTGAGTTGCTAAAAGATTATGATTTGACCATTGAGTACCATCCAAGTAAGGCAAATGTAGTAGCCGATGCTTTGAGTATAAAAGTGGCCGTTGAGTTGAGAGCTATGTTTGCTAGATTGAGTGTATCCGATGATGGTGGTTTGATCACCGAGTTGCAAGTGAAGCCTTCTTTGATTCAGTTGATTAGAGAGAAGCAGTTTCAAGATGTGACTTTAGTTCCTCATGTACAGGACATAACCGAAGGAAGACCAACCAAGTGTAGTTTCAGTGGTGAGAGCTTGTTGTGCTTTAGAGAGAATTGTTGTACCAGAAGATGTTGAGTTGAGACGTCAGATTCTGAGTGAAGCACATTCGAGTCCTTTTTCTATGCATCCGGGTAGCACCAAGATGTACCGTGACTTGAAGAATGATTACTTCTGGGTTGGTTTGAAGAAAGATATAGCCGAGTATGTGAGCCGTTGTGTGGTTTGCCAGAGAGTGAAGGCAGAACATCAGGTTCCTTCAGGTTTGTTACAGCCTTTGAAGATTCCGGAGTGGAAATAGGAGAGGATCACCATGGATTTTGTGTCGGGGTTGCCTTTGTCTCTTTCGAAGAAGAATTCCGTGTGGGTGATTGTTGATAGGTTCACTAAGTGTGCTCACTTCTTAGCAGTGAACACTACAATTTCCTTAGACAAGTTGGCAAACTTGTACATCCGTGAGATTGTGAGACTTCATGGAGTTCCAAAGTCTATTGTTTTAGATAGAGATCCTAGATTTACTTCGAGGTTCTGGGGTTGCTTGCATAGTGCTCTAGGTAGCCGTTTGCATACGCTCTCTCTTTGTTCGACAATACAGATCCTTAGTTCGTGGGTTGCTAAGTGCAAGAAGGGGGCCTCCAAGTGTGCTTCGTGGTGCTTGTTTAGCTACCAAGTATGAACATTTTAATTATGATGTAATGGTCAAGCAATGGGACATGTAATCGTGTTATGATGCTTTTGAACTATGTTGTCGTCGTTTAAGAGCATGTTAGAATCCTCATATGTATTCGTTAACTTGGCTTTTGAGATGTATGCCCTTGCTTGTAAACCTTGTTGGTATTTGCTACCTTAAATTGTCAAAGTATTTACTATGTTGAAGTATGCTTTTGGTAATGCCTTGATTTGATGTTTCTTTATATGCCTTGGGTGTTTGAGCATGTTTGTCTTAGGATCCATGCCTCTAGATCATGTATGTTTATGTTGAGTGGTGTTTGGGGTCATTTAGGGCCCTTAGAATTGTTGAGAAATGCCTAAGTCTGATTTTCGAATGTTGCAGACAGCCCGCGTTTCGAAACGAGATAGGCCGTTTCGGAACGGGTAAGGCTTCAGGGACCCCGTATCGGAACGTGTTACGATACAGTTTGGCCTGTGAATCCCCTGTTCCGAAATGGGTATCAGAACGTTTTGGCTATTGGAAATCTGAGAAAATGACGAGATGAAAGCGTTTCGAAACGGGTCTATGGGTTTCAAAACGGTCAAAATCTCGTTGACCACGAGAAGTTGACCGTTAAGGGTGTTTCGGAACGGTTGACCTCCGTTCCGATACGGCCTCCTCGTATGGGCTTGGGGCAGTTGACCTGGTCAAGGGCGTTTCGATACGCCTCAATGGTGTTTCGAAACGGCCTGTACAATGGTTTAAAATTGGGCTGTTCAAATGCTGTTTTGGGTTTTGATGTTTGTCTTCCGCATTTTTATTCCGTTGTCATGATCACATAGGATTCGAATGAGCCTTTAGAAAATATTAAGTTAAAAAGAAAAATTTGGGTTGCTAACCGAGGGGGAACCTTAACGGGTTTCGCTTCGGTTTTCCCCGTGTGGCCTACTCGGACCGGCAAGCGTCCAGACCGGGACGAGGGGGTTACAATTAATGATTTTCCTGCTTTTGCAAATTTATCTGGTTGGAGTACCAAAGGTTGTTATGCTTGTCCTTGTTGTGCTACACAAACATTTTCGAAGTGGTTGTATAATAGAAAGAGGTTCTCTTAAATTGGACATCGTCAGTGGTTAGGTGAAAATCATAGATTTAGAAAAGAATATATTTGATGGTACTGAGGAGTTCAGAAAAGCTCATGAGCAAACAACTGGGTCTGATATCTTGTCGATGTTGCAACATATACAGTTTTCTTATTGGAAGACAAATCAACCACCAAATGAGGCAGAGTTGTGGAAAAAATATTTTCTTCGAGTTGCCTTATTGAAAGCATAACATTTTGAGACATAATCTTGATATCATGCACATTGAGAAGAATGTTTTTAAGAATATTATCGGGACCATTCTCAATGTCGATAGAATCTAAAGACAATCTAAAGAGTCGACTTGACTTAGTTGACATCAGAATTCGACATGATCTGCATCCTGAGGAACCTCCTAATAGAAAATTTTTGATACCGTCTTCTATTTTTGCAATGTCAAAGAAAGAAAAAGAAGTGTTTTGCATGGTGTTTGACACGCGTCGTAACGTGTTAAGAATAATTTCCTTATTCCAATAAATAAATAAATAAAGAAATTAAACTAAATATAGATAGGGAAGTAGGAGTCGAACCCACAGGGACTTAGAACTTTCCTTGTCGCGCTTTTGTAGTTTATGAACCAAGAGTATTTGATGGAGCTATGATGATGTGATTTAGGTGGGGGGTTGTTGTAATGAAATGTAATTGTTTGAGAAAGTAAAAGAAAGATTTTAAAAGAGTTTAAAGTAAAAATGAGATTATCAGCTTCGGGCTTTCGCGTTGACTTGTTCTACTTGGTTCCTTGGTAAAAGTTTTTATTTCGAAAAACTTGTTGGCAAAAATTACTTCAAGGTCAATCATTGAGTTTTTGTTTGTAAACTGAATTTCCAAAATCAATTTTTGGTTTTAGTTTTGATAATTTGTCTAAACCAACTCAATGTTTGAGAAAACAAATTACTTAATCTTGTAACCAACTCGAAAAGTCATTTCTATAAAAACGATTCGATCTCAATTTCCCTTAGTAATCTATTTACTAAGTGTGTTCCCTGGAAGTCGGATTTGTTTCAATAACCGATCCTCCCTCCCACTTGATAGATGAAAATAATTGTTTTTCTTCAAAGTCAATCTTTGAGTTTAAAAATCATTTTGATTTGGAAAATAAAGTTTGAAGAAATTGAGAGAAGTTTTCGAAACGTTTGAAGCATAGTTTCAAACCTCGCCTTGAGAACGCGTCATTGCAAAAGCCTTTGGCTTAAAAAGATCTAGCCGAGCATGGTTATTAAATTAACCATGCTCAACATTTAAAAAAAATTAAAAGAAGAAATGGAAGAAAAGAACTAAAGTAAAACTAAGAAGAGAAGAATTTCCAAGAGAAGAAGAAATGATGTTTAATTGCTAATTGAATGATGACAATACTTACCCCAAAGAGGGGTATTTATAGTGTTTTAAAATAACCTAGGTAAAACATAAAATGATAATTAAAATTAAACAAAATAATTATCCAAAATTTAAAATTTAAAATTTAAAAAATCCGGTGATAAGCTATCTGATAAGCGGTCTGATAAGCTATCAATGGTGCTGACTTCATCTTCTAGAAGACGTTGACGTGGCGCCCAGTCAGCATTCATGCCCTGGTTCATGCCCATGAATCTGCCCATGACTCCAGCATTTTCTGCATAATTCCAGCTTATTTCCAGCATCACGTCTCCTGCATGAAAACATCATAAAACAGCCCAATTAAGTCCCTTAAACATATATTTAATCGAAATAAGGACAAAAAACACAACCAAAATAAATACTCATCAAATCCCCCCTCACTTATCCGATGCTTGTCCTCAAGTATCTCAAAATTAAACAACCTAAGCTCAAGTTATCATCCTTAATTTCACGAAGTCTCAAAGTTTCCGATATGATTAAGTATCTAAACATGAAAGAAAAATAAGGAGAAAAATAGATAAATGGTAAGATTAAGAAATTTATGAAAAAACGACATTCCAATACCCTACTAACATCAATGATGCAAACCAAGTACCCTCACAAGGAAACGCTCATGACACTCAAAGTGTTTTAAGGGTAGAGAAAAATCACTCGAGCCAAAACTAATTAGAGCATTACCATAGGCTTGTGGTTAAATCTAATCTCCACTACTAACATGAATATGATGCAAAAATCAAGAGGTCTTAAAGAAGGGTTGTAATGAGGATAAGGTAAGGGTAGGATAAAGGCTGAAAATAAGGGTTAAAATTCAAGACAAAAATCATCCTAAAAATATATTCGAAATCTTTTTTTTCTTTTTTTCTCATTCGAACTAAAACCACAATGTATTTTTTTTCGAACTGCACTGTTTTTTTTTCTGCAGACTCGAACAATTTTCTGCACTTTTTCTGCACTGCATATTCGAACAGTTCTGCTCAAATTTTTTTTCTGCACAGTATATTTTTTTTCTGCACAATATTTTTTTTGCTGTTGGACTGCATTTACTCGAATCTGTTTTTTTAAGACGATTTTGTCTTGAAAATGGGACAAAAATAATGGAATTAAGAAAAAAAAGATTAGGCTAAAATGTGGTGATTTTCAAGAAAAAGGCCAAGGCTCAAAAATTGTTTCACTAGGGGAAATTAATTAAAGTGTAGATAATTTGTTTGGGAAGATAAATGGTTAAAACCTAGTTCCTCTATCACATTTAAGCATCATAATCAATCAACGTAATCTCAAAAAGAATTTAAAAACAAGTTATAGAATGCAACTAATGTAGCTAGGCACACTCAAAGAAACAAAGAGCAAATATATTAATGCATGCTCATTAGGCTAAAAAACTCACAAAAATGTCTTGTGTACTCGGTAAGCATCATGTGAAGTAGAGAAAGAAAATGTAATATAAAGGATTTTTATCAAAAATTAATCATGCCAAAATCTACCATGCAACCTAGAATTTTCTAACAAGATAGATACAAAACCATATGAAAATGGTGAGACAAGGCAAAACTAAGGATTTAACGAAGAACTTAAATTAATAAAATCAAGAATTCAAGAGAACAACCAAAACGGATAAACAAGATAAAAATTTGATAAGCATATCTCCCTCCCCTCACTTGATGCATTTTGTCCCAAAATGAACATAAAATAAAATAAAAGAGAGAGGGTGAAAATACTCCCCGATCGCAGAAGAGCACGTTTCGGTAATGGGCTCCGAGTCTGGTGTAGGGACGGAGGCGAGCTTGCTCTCGAGTTCGGACCACGATGGTGGTAACGGTGGACGATCGAGTGATGAAGGTTGAAGATGAAGCGAGAATGGTGGCTGGTGATATTGAAAAAGAATAAAATAAGAAAAAAATGGTTTAATGAAAAGGGATTGTTGAAGAATTGAACGTGGGTTTAAAAGCAAGTGGGGTCCACAGGAAGATAAAATATGGGTTTAATGTTTGATTTAGTTTAAAATATGGGTGAAGTGATTGGGTGGGAAAAAAAGGATAAAGGGAAAATCCGAATTTTTATTTAAATTCTAAAAATTGGGCCCACCAAATCTTGTTGAAAAAGCTAGCTTCTCATCCTTTTATTTGATCTAAATTATCTGCAAACAAAATAAATAAGAGATAAGATAAAATAAAATAAAAATAAATTTGAAAATAAAATAATTAAAATGAGATAAGATTAAAAAATAAATTCGAAAAGAGATAAGAATAAATTCGAAATAAATTCGATTTTTCCCTTTTTTATTATTTATTATTTTTATTTTAACTAAAGATAAAATTCAAATGACATCAAATTATAGCAAATTAAAATGAAAAAAATAATAAAAGAAAATAAAGAAAGTAAAAATAATATAAAATAATAAAATAAATAGAGTAAAAAGAAGAAAAGATATGGGTTGCCTCCCATTTAGCGCTTGTTTAACGTCGCTAGCTTGACGACCTTATTCAAGTAACATGTTCGATTAAACGAATTTCCTCGACTAGACCAACCGGAGCATTGTAATAGTACGGTTTAAGCCGTTGACCGTTAACTTTGAATGGCTCTCCAGAATTACTTTTAATTTCCACTTCACCATGTGGAAAAATATTAGTCACTGTATACGGTCCAAGCCACTTTGATCGTAATTTCCCTGCAAAAAGTTTTAATTTAGAGTTAAATAATAAAACCTTTTGACCAATATAAAATGATTTAAATGCAATATTACGATCATGAAAATCTTTATTTTTATCCTTAAAAATTTTCGAACTGTCGTAAGCATTTTTCCAAATTTCTTCCAACTCCTGGATATCGAGTTTACACGTTTCGCCAATTAGATCCATTTTCATGTTGCATTTTTGGACCGCCCAAAGCGCGCGGTGCTCTAGTTCGACCAGTAAATGGCACGGCTTACCAAAAACAAGGCGATAAGGGGACATCCCGATGGGACCCTTATATGTTGTCCGATAGGCCCATAATGCGTCATTCAGCTTAACGCTCCAATCCTTCCGATCAGGTTTCACGATCTTTTCAAGAATGGTCTTGATTTCACGATTTGACACTTCCGCCTGACCATTTGTTTGCGGATGGTACGACGTCGCGATGCGTTGGGTGACGCCAAATTTTTTCATTAGCGCGTCGATGAATCGATTGATAAAATGTTTCCCTCTGTCACATATCAACGCTCTTGGTGTGCCAAACCTGGAAAAAATACAATCTTTTAGAAATTTGACAGTGTTTTTAGCATCATTATTTTTTGTGGCTTTCGCCTCAACCCATCGCGAAACATAATCAACAGCTAAAATAATATAAAAATTACCGAATGATGATACAAATGGCCCCATATAATCTATCCCCCACACATCAAATATTTCGCAAACATGAATAGGATTTAGAGGCATTTCATTACGTCGACTTAAGTTACCAACTCTTTGACATTTATCACATGATTTGCAAAATAAATATGTGTCTCGATAATATTAGGCCAATAGAATCCGCATTCAAGAATTTTATGAGCTGTCCTTTTAGGTCCATAATGTCCACCACATGCATATGAATGACAAAAATTAAGGATAGATTTTACCTCGTCTTCGGTTACACATCGTCGTATTACCTGATCGGAACAATGTCTCCAAAGGTAGGGATCATCCCAAATATAAAACCTGGATTCCCTCTTGATTCGGGTAATTTCTGACCGTGGCAAGTCATGAGGTAATTCACCTATAGCCAAATAGTTCATGATGTCCGCAAACCAAGGTGTTGAAGCTTGGGCCATCATCAAATTTTCTTCAGGGAATTCGTCATTGATAGGCGAATTTGAATTGGTTAGTGGGATTCAGCTAAGGTGATCGGCCACAAGATTTTCACTCCCCTTCTTGTCCTTTATCTCGAGATCAAACTCCTGGAGGAGTAAAATCCATCAGATCAGCCTTGGTTTTGCTTCCTTCTTGCTCATCAAATATCGCAAGACTGCATGATCAGAAAAAACAATAATTTTAGTTCCAAGTAAATAAGAGCGGAATTTATCTAAAGCAAAAACTACAGCAAACAGTTCTTTTTCTGTAGTTGAATAATTTCGTTGCGCTGGATCAAGCGTTCTCGATGCATAGGCGATGACATGAGGCTCTCGTCCTTTCCTTTGTCCGAGTACCGCTCCAACACTAAAATCCGAGGCGTCGCACATAATTTCGAACGGCAAGTTCCAATCGGGCGGTTGTACTATTGGCGCGGATACAAGTTTCTCCTTAATTGTATCAAACGATTTCCTACATTCGGATGTAAAGTCAAACTCTACATCTTTCTGCAGTAACCGACATAGTTGTTGTGCTATCTTTGAGAAGTCTTTTATAAATCGCCTGTAGAAACCTGCATGTCCAAGAAAAGAGCGAATATCCCTCACGGTTGTGGGGTATGGAAGTGAGTGTATAATATCCGTTTTAGCTTTATCAACAGAAATCCCTTTAGAAGAAATTATATGTCCTAATACTAAGCCTTTATTAACCATAAAGTGACATTTCTTATAATTAAGCACAAGGTTAAATTCAATGCATCATTTTAAGACATTGGTTAAATTCAATAAACACTCACCAAACGAATTACCATATACAATGAAGTCGTCCATAAATACCTTGATCCCTTTCTCAACATAATCCGAAAATATACTTACCATACATCGCTGGAACGTAACCGGAGCGTTACATAGTCCAAACGACATTCGTCGATAGGCGAAGGTCCCAAATGGGCACGTAAACGTGGTCTTTTCTTGGTCTTCAGGGGCTACATGAATTTGAAAGAAACCTGAAAAACCATCGAGACAACAATAGTGAGATTTACCAGCTAATCTTTCAATCATTTGATCAATATATGGTAAGGGAAAGTGATCTTTTCGGGGTTAGAGAATTCAACTTCCTGTAATCTATTCAAACTTGCCATCCATTCTGAACTCGAGTTGGAACTAACTCACCTTTGTCATTTCTGATTACCGTGACGCCGGTCTTTTTAGGAACAACATGAATAGGACTTACCCACTCGCTATCCGAGATCGGATATATGATATCGGCGTCTAAGAGTTTTTGAATTTCGTCTTGTACTACCTTCATCATGGGATCATTCAAGCTTCGCTGACCTTGTCGTGACGGCTTTGCCCCTTCCTCAACTTTGATCTTGTGCATACAAGTTGAGGGGCTAAGTTCTGATGTCCGCTACCGTCCACCCGATTGCTTCTTTATACTTTCGCAGGACTATGACAAGATCGACTTCTTCCTCTCCGGTTAATTCGTTCGAAATGATAACCGGTAAGGTATCATTATCTCCTAGGAAGACATACTTAAGGTGGGATGGAAGTTCCTTTAATTCCAACTTTGGAGCATGCAAAATAGATGGCAAAGGTTTAGTCTTTGATGGAGTTAAAGATAAATCAGAATTAATAAAGGAAACAGATTCGTCCTCATTTTATGCTTCATCGTCGCAAAGCTCATAGTTCATATCAAAGTTATTAAAAACATTAGTATCTGCATACTCTTCTATATATGGATCAACAATATCAATTGAGTTAACAGATTCAACCTGATCAGGATACCTCATTGCCTTATAAACATCGAATTCTACTACCTCACCGTCGAATTTCATGGATAAAAGGCCGCTCCTTACTTCTATTTTCGTGTTTGCTGTACTAAGGAATGGATGTCCCAACAACACTTCGGAGCAAGTGTTTGTTCTATCGTGAGCCATATCGATCACGTAGAAGTCCGCATGGAAAAATAAGACATCTACCTTTACCAAAAAATTTTCCAACACTCCTTCTGGATAGATGACTGATCGATCTGCCAACTGTATCGTAATCCTGGTTTCCTTCAAAGGATCATTAGTTATCATTTTATAAACAGAAAGCGGCATTACATTTATTGAAGCCCCAAGATCGCACATAGCACGTTTAATAGATACGTTACCGATTTGACAGGGTATAGCAAACATACCTTGGTCTTTCATTTTGGGTGGCAACTTACGTTGAAAAACTGCAGAAACGTGCTTTCCCAAATTTACCCTTTCGTGCCCTGTGAGTTTTCGCTTGGTTGTACAAAGCTCTTTAAGGAAACGAGCATACCTTGGCACTTGGCGAATGACTTCTAAGAGGGGTGTAACACCTTAATTTTGGGCTTGGAAGTTTAGGGTCTGTACCGGACCAGTTTAAATTGCGGTTCGAAATAAAAGGTGGTTTTTAGGGAAAGCCTAGTTCGGGATGCATTAAAAATATGGAAAAATATCTAAAAATCCTCTTTTATTATATATAAGAGAATGGTGAAATCAATTTTACAAAATGTGGTTTGGAAGTATGACATTTCAAGTTAGTGACTAAAATGTAATTTTTGAAAAGTTGATGATTGTTTTAAAAGGATTGAAACTTTGAATCTTTAAGGAGCTAATTTACCCAAGAAGAGGTTTCTCCAGATTTTTCTTAATATTAAAGATTTATTAAATGATATTTAATAAAAGGAAAAGAGGGAAATATATATTTTTGATTTCATAACTAACTTTTGTCAAAATTTTCCCATTTCATTTTCTCTCCATTTTCTCTCAGCCAAACACATTTCCCCAGCCTCTTTTCCTCTGATTTTCACATATAAAGTTGAGATTACAATCTCCAAATGGTTTCTAATCATTTCTACACTAAAACCTCATCATTTGCTTATTGAATTTCTCAAGATTTTGGCTCTAAACAAGGAGAAACTCACATTTAGAGGTATGAACGTTCTTCTCTTCTAAATACTTAGTTCTTTACTGAAATTCCCAAGTTATCAATCCTTAATTTGAGTTTTATAAAATGTTTTAATGTTGTGTTCTTGATCTTGGCTTAAAATGCAAGATTTGGATTTAATTTTGAAGAAATTCGTATTAAATGATTGGGCTCTGTTTTGAGATGTCTTTTTGATGTATATTGGATGTATAAATGATGTGTAATTGAGGTTTAATCAATGCAATCCCGAATAGGTTGATTTTCCTAAGTTTTTGCTTGAGTTAATGGTGGTTTTTGGGATGATTTTGATATTCTGCTATAGCTGGAGGTATAAGGACGTGATTAGATCCTTTTTGGATGTTAATTGATGTATAAGAATGATTGGAATTGATGGATCTTGGCTGGGTAATGTTGTAGAGGTGTTTGGATGTGATTTCGGTTGTGTTTAGTAGCCGAAATGTGAGTGTTGATGAGAGCAGCGAGTTTAGGTGTCTTGGTTGAAGATATTAATGCATGATGATGCATTAATCATCTGCTTTGATGTGTTTAAAATAGGGGAGACATCTTCAGATCCTTGTGGTGTTGATCCGGAGGCTTGATCGGCGTTTCGGCAAGCTTGCGAAGCGGAATCGGTGAGTGAAGTTTGGTTTTCAGCTTTGAAACCAATGTTTGAAGGTTATGGGAGCTTAGTTTAAGTCTAAACAACTTAGCTAAGCTCAAGAGTAAGTTTTCAGAAAAACTCTCTTTTTGATGAACCATGAGATGGTTGGATGCAATGTGGTTTATTTGCATGTTTTAAATTCAGTTTTGAAAGCATATTTTTAGCATGTCTAATGCTGCTTTTGTAAGCCATGTGTTGAAGGATGCTCAAGGTAAGAGATCCTTGTTTGAACATTGATAAATGTGGTTTTGATGCATAGTGATGCATGATGGTTTAATGGCTTTGTTAAATGCTTTAAAACAGTGGATTGATGATGTTAAATGATGTATATTGGCAAGTGATGTATTGGTTTAAAAGTACTTGAATCGGATATAGTTAGCCGGCTATAGGATTGGGTGCACCGTGAATAAAGTCGCCTTGGATGTTGAGGGGTTGTGATTGTACCGTAAACTCCATCCAAGTACACTAACGAGATGGTTAAGATCACAATGGTGGTTAAAAGTCCATGTGTGTATCTTGTGTATGGTTAAGATCACAATGGGGGTTAAAAGTCCATATGTGTATCTTGTGTTGTGTGTCCCGTGTTCTCGTTAGTGATGTTATACAACTACCAATGAGTGATGTGGAGGGGTTGTGATTGTACCGTATACTCCATCACGGGTGTTGAGGGGTTGTGATTGTACCGCTAAACTCCACCTTGATATTGGTAGTGTGTATGAAGCGTATGGGACAACGCTTGTAATCCGCGTATCCGATTGTGTTTTGAGTTGTAAAATGGTTATGGATTATCACTTGAAAGCCAATATGACATGTTGAGGAATTGAAGCATGAGATGCTTGTTTTGTATGCATTGATGCATGATAAATGTTGTTTTGAATCTAAAGACCTTGGAAAGGTGTATTTAAAAAAATGCGTTATTGTGTTGTTTTAATTGAGCATTCCTCACTAAGCTATGTGCTTACGCTCTCTCTTTCTTGAGCCAATAATGCAGAGCATTGAAGTGCTTTAAGGGAAGCAAGGAGGTCAAGAATCCAAGTGGAAGTTTAAGCTCATGTATGGTGACTATTTTCACAACACTATTAGTTTTTTGGTATTTGGCAATGGGGAACCTAGATTGTGTTTTTGGGAGATGTTTTGGACTCCCTAAGTTTGGTTTTATGTCTTTGATGATGTTGGAACATGTAAATGGCCATTTGGTTTTGGTTTGGTGATTTGATGCTTGCATGATTTCTTTTATAGGATGTATGCCTATAGATTTGGAATTTTCCTTAAATGATGCCATGATTGAGTTTTGATGATGCTAGTATGTTCCTTTGATGTTTGATGATTTGTGGATATGATATAGAGGTCATATGATTGTGTTTGGTGGGTCAAAAGTGTATTAAACCAGAAATATTCTGCAATTCTGGGCATCCCGTATCGGAACGGGTGCTACTGTTTCGGAACAGGTGGCCTGAAATGGCCATGGCGTTTCGAAACGGGTAGAGCCGTTCCGGAACGGATTTGCCACTGCCAAGCTCTGTTCCGCAACAGGTTTCGGAACGGTCCCGCGTTTCGGAACGGTTCTTCCCCGTTTCAGAACACTCGACCGTTGGGCACTGAATCTGATGGTTATATGTTTTGAAATCCTCACGTTTTGGTCCAGATTCTTGTATATTCAATTGTTTGAGTTTGTGATGTTCGTTTGAGATGAAATTTGGCAGAGAGGCATGAAACATGATTAATTTCATAATGGTAATCCAAAAGTTGACAAAGTCCTCGTAATTTCCAGAATTTACATTTTGGTCCCTAATTTCGTTTATTGTGCAATTGAGTCCCTAAATGTTTTCCGTTTGCGGTGATTTTAAAGTATGCTTATCTCAACAGTATGATTAGGGTTAAAGTGCATTTAGACAAGATTAAAAAGAAAAAAGGGTCGTTAATCAGAGTTAACTTTCGGGTTAACTTTGGTTTTCCCCGTATAATCCTCATAGTTCGGGTCAACCGTCTAGGCCGGGCTAAGGGGGTTAAATTTGGTGGTATCAGAGCTGAGTTCTCGAGTAATTGGGAATTGTTATGTGGGTGATATGTGTATGATTGCTTTGTATGCTTGTTGAGTGAAAGTGTGATGTATGAATTGTAAGAATGTTACAATTGTGGTGTGTGCTTTGGTGAAGCATGTTAGAGGGACCCATTGCCAAATCAAAGCTAATGAAATGTTTTGTTTTTAATTGGAGATGAGCTTGAGTACTTGGATTGCTTACCTTGCTGAGCCTGGCTTTGTTTATTGCATTTGTGATTGCATTGTGTAGTAAATGGGACCTCGTAGAGAGACGAGGATTAATATGCGAGCTATGACTCAAAATGAGAATGAGGAGAATGTTGAAAATGTGGTGGATTTACCTCCTCCACCTGGTGGTGGTGGTGCTGGGGGTGAAGGAACTGGTGCTGGTGCTGGTGCTGGGGTCGCTGGACCTGAAGCTGGGCAGGGGCAAGCTGCTCCTGATATGACAATGCTGATACAAGCTATTGCTGGAGCTTTTCGGGCGGCAGTAGCTGGAGCTCAAGGAGCTGGGCATCAGGGAGATGCTAATGCTAGGCTACCTCTGGAACGTTTGCGCAGTCTGGGAGGGACTGAGTTCAGGGGTTTGTCTGCTGAAGGTTCTGAGTCTTGGTTGGAAAGTACCAAGAGAATTTTGGGACAAATGAACTGCAATGATGTGTAGAAGCTGGGCTGTATAATATCGTTGTTGCATGATGATGCGTATACCTGGTGGACAACCACTATCTCCGGAATGGAAGATGCTGATGTGACTTGGACGTTCTTTCTGAACGCGTTCAAGAGAAGGTATCTGGGTGTGCGATACCTGGATGAAAAGAAAAAGGAATTCATGTCTCTTACTCAAGGGAGCATGTCAGTGGCTGAGTACGAGGTTCAGTTTGTTCGACTCAGTCAGTACGCACCTGAGCTTATCCCTGTTGAGCGGGAGAGGTGTGAACGTTTCCGTTATGGTCTGGTAACATAAGTAAAAACTTATATGTTGGCTGCTGAGTACACTGATTTTGATGTGCTGGTTGGTAGAGCAAAAGACATTGAGTTGAATTTGGGTTTATCTTCTAGAGGAGTTGGTCCTAGTGCGGGCAAGCGAGCTGCTGAGTATAGTTCCGGTGGCGGACGGAATAAGAGAGGACGTGATCGGAAGTATCAGTCTTCAGCTAGACGTGGCGGTGGAGGGCAAGGTGCGCCTGTTCAAGGAGACAAGGCGAGAGCTGATCCGAACACATGTTGGACATGTGGATAGCGTGGTCATCTGAGGCGTGATTGTCCTCGAGCAGCGAGGGAAGTACATGCTCCTGTTGTGGTGACCGGTAATTCGTGCTGGAACTGTGGTTCGGCGGATCACATGAGGAGAGAGTGTCCTCTGTTGGCCGGCGGTGGTCAGGGACGTGCTCCTGGAGTTGTTGCACCATAGAGAGGTCGTGGGCGCGGCCGTGGTAACTTCCAGCATAGAGAGGATGGTGGAAGGAATGTGGCTCATGTGGTAGCTGTTCAGCCTGAGGGTGGTGTCCAGGCCATAGTGTATGCTCAGAGGGAGGGGAGGAATGACACGAATGTGATCGCAAGTACTTTCACTTTGCAATCCTTGTCATTACTTTCCTTGATTGATTCTGGATCTACACACTCATACATTTTGCGTGAACATGCTCAATTGCTTGGTTTGCCTGTTGAGTCTTTGGATGTTGGTATGCGTGTAACTAGTTCTTTTGGTGAGACTGTTGTGACGCGAAAGCTTTATAGAAGATGTCCTTTGGTTGTGCAAGATCATGTTTTTCCTGTTGATCTTATGGAATTGCCTTTCTATGGTTTTGATGTAATCCTTGGTATGGATTGGCTTGTTGAACATCGAGCTGTTGTGGATTTTGAGAATAAGAGAGTTTCGTTGAAGCTTGCGGACGATTATGAAGTAGTGGTGGTTGGTGAGAATGTGAAGTTTCTTGCCAATGTGGTGTCTACGTTGGAAGCGAGCCAGATGCTGAGGCAAGGCTGTGAAGCTTACCTAGCCTTTGTGATGAATCCTAGCTCTAAAGAGTTGCGGGTGCAAGATATCAGGACTGTGCGAGAGTTTCCTGGTGTGTTTCCGGAGGAGTTGCCTGGATTGCCTCCTAATCGCGAAGTGGAGTTTGGAATTGAGCTGTATGAAAACACGACTCCGGTGTCCATTACTCCCTATCGAATGGCACCTAAAGAGTTGAAAGAGCTGAAGACGCAACTTCAGGAGTTGCTTGATCGTGGGTTCATTCGGCTGAGTGTGTCACCTTGGGGTGCACCAGTTTTGTTTGTGAAGAAAAAGGATGGCACTATGAGAATGTGCATTGATTACCGTCAGCTTAACAAGTTGACTATCAAGAATCGGTATCCATTGCCGAGGATTGATGATCTTTTTGATTAATTTCGGGGAGCGGCTGTGTTCTCTAAAATTGACTTAAGGTCAGGGTATTATCAGTTGAAGGTGAAGGATATGGATGTGCCTAAGACAACCTTCATAACGAGGTATGGGCATTATGAGTTCCTTATGATGCCGTTTGGTTTGTCGAATGCTCCTGCAGCTTTCATGGACATGATGAATAGAGTGTTCCATGAATACTTGGATAAATTTGTTGTGGTGTTCATTGATGATATCCTCGTGTACTCTCGTACTGAGGAGGAGCATGAAGGGCATTTGAGGATTGTGTTACAGGCTTTGTTGGAAAATCAGCTTTATGCTAAGCTGAGCAAGTGTGAGTTCTGGCTAAGAGAAGTTGTGTTCCTTGGTCATGTAGTTTTCTTCTGAGGGGATTCGTGTTGATCCTCAAAAGATTGAGGCAATAATGAATTGGAAGCCTCCTAAGTCTGTTCATGAAGTCCGTAGTTTCCTTGGTTTGGCAGGATATTATTGGAGGTTCGTGGATGGGTTTTCGAAGATTGCTGCACCTTTGACGAAGTTGTTGCAGAAGGATGTTAAGTATGAGTGGACGAAAGCGAGACAGCAGGCTTTTGAGAAGCTTAAGGCAGCTTTAACGCAAGCTCCTATCTTGGTTCAACCTGAATCACGGAAAGAGTTTGTGGTGTATAGTGATGCGTCCTATGTTGGTTTGGGATGTGTGTTGATGCAGGAGGGTAAGGTGGTGGCTTATGCATCGCGTCAGTTGAAGGTGCATGAGCGCAATTATCCTACGCATGACATTGAGTTGGCTGCGGTAGTGTTTGCTTTGAAAATTTGGAGACATTACCTGTATGGTGAGAAGTGTACTGTGTACACGGACCACAAGAGTCTGAAGTATTTGATGTCTCAGAAAGAGTTGAATCTTAGGCAATGACGTTGGGTGGAGTTGCTTAAGGATTACGATTTGACTATCGAGTACCATCCGGGTAAAGCTAATGTTGTAGCAGATGCCTTGAGTAGGAATGTAGCTGTTGAGTTGAGGGCTATGTTTGCCAGTTTGAGTATTTCACGTGATGGTGGTCTTGTGGCTGAGTTGCAAGTGAAACCATCCTTGTTTCAGTTGATTATAGAAAAGCAGTTGTTGGATGATTCCTTAATGCCGCATGTTCAGGATATTGCAGAGGATAGGCCATCGGATTTCTGCTTTAATGATGATGGAGTGTTGTGCTTTGGGAGTCGGATAGTAGTGCCCAATGATGTTGATTTGAGGCGTGCTATTATGACTGAAGCTCATAGTAGTCCTTTTGCTATGCACCCTGGTAGTACTAAGATGTACCGTGATCTTCGTGATGAGTACTATTGGGTGGGTTTAAAGAAGGATGTTGCGGAGTTTGTAAGCAAGTGCATGGTATGTCAGCGGGTTAAGGCTAAACATCAGTTTCCTTCAGGGTTGTTGCAACTGTTGAGGATTCCTGAGTGGAAGTGGGAAAGGATTACCATGGACTTTGTGTCTGGTTTGCCTTTGTCGCCATCGAAGAAGAATTCGGTGTGGGTGATTGTGGATCGCCTGACGAAGTGTGCGCATTTCTTGCCTGTGCATACTACGTGCACTTTGGATAAGCTTGCGGAGCTGTACATTGCTGAGATTGTGCGGCTGCATGGTGTGCCTAAGTCGATTGTGTCAGATAAAGATCCGAGGTTTACGTCGCGTTTCTGGCAGTGTCTGCATCAGGCATTGGGTACACGGTTGAATTTCAGTACATCTTATCATCCGCAGTCGGATGGACAGTCTGAACGTGTTATCCAGGTGCTAGAGGATATGTTGAGGTGCTGTGTGATTGAGTTTCAGGGTTCTTGGGAGAAACATTTGCCTTTGGTAGAGTTTGCCTAAAATAATAGTTATCAGGCGAGTATTCAAATGGTACCTTATGAAGCTTTGTACGGGAGGAAGTGTAGGACTCCTCTTTGTTGGGCTGAAACGGGTCAGAAGTTGGTTTCAATGCCAGCTTTTTTGAAAGGAACCGCTGAGAAGGTGAAGCTCATTTGTGAGCGATTGAAGGCAGCTTCTGATCGGCAAAAGTCTTACGCGGATTTGAAGCGTAAGGAGATTGAGTATGCGGTGGGTGACCGTGTGTTTTTGAAAGTTTCACCTTGGAAAAAGGTGATGAGGTTTGGTCGGAAGAGTAAGTTGAGCCCTAGGTACATTGGACCATACGAGGTAATTGAGCGTGTGGGTCCTGTTGCGTACAAGTTGAGGTTACCGTAAGAGTTAGAAAAGATTCATGATGTGTTTCATGTTTCTATGCTTCGGAGGTATAGATCAGATCCTTCACATGTGATGCCTGTGGAAGAAGTGGAATTGAATCCGGATTTGACCTATGATGAGGAACCGGTGAAGATTCTGGATTCGGATAGTAAAGTTCTTCGAGGCAAGACCATTGAGTTAGTAAAGGTGTTGTGGAAGCATCGTGGTGTTGAGGAAGCCACGTGGGAACGGAAGGATGACATGTTGAAGCAGTTTTCGTACCGTTTTCCTTCAGGTAAATTTCGAGGATGAAATTTCTTAAGGGGGGGGGGGGGGGAGAGTTGTAACACCCCAATTTTGGGCTTGGAAGTTTAGGGTCTGTACCGGACCAGTTTAAATTGCGGTTCGAAATAAAAGGTGGTTTTTAGGGAAAGCCTAGTTCGGGATGCATTAAAAATATGGAAAAATATCTAAAAATCCGCTTTTATTATATATAAGAGAATGGTGAAATCAATTTTACAAAATGTGGTTTGGAAGTATGACATTTCAAGTTAGTGACTAAAATGTAATTTTTGAAAAGTTGGTGATTGTTTTAAAAGGATTGAAACTTTGAATCTTTAAGGAGCTAATTTACCGAAGAAGAGGTTTCTCCAGATTTTTCTTAATATTAAAGATTTATTAAATGATATTTAATAAAAGGAAAAAGAGGGAAATAGATATTTTTGATTTCATAACTAACTTTTGTCAAAATTTTCCCATTTCATTTTCTCTCCATTTTCTCTCAGCCAAACACATTTCCCCAGCCTCTTTTCCTCTGATTTTCACATCTAAAGTTGAGATTACAATCTCCAAATGGTTTCTAATCATTTCTACACTAAAACCTCATCATTCGCTTATTGAATTTTTCAAGATTTTGGCTCTAAACAAGGAGAAACTCACATTTAGAGGTATGAACATTCTTCTCCTCTAAATACTCAGTTCTTTACTGAAATTCCCAAGTTATCAATCCTTAATTTGAGTTTTATAAAAGGTTTTAATGTTGTGTTCTTGATCTTGGCTTAAAATGCAAGATTTGGATTTAATTTTGAAGAAATTCATATTAAATGAATGGGCTCTGTTTTGAGATGTCTTTTTGATGTATATTGGATGTATAAATGATGTGTAATTGAGGTTTAATCAATGCAATCCCGAATAGGTTGATTTTCCTAAGTTTTTGCTTGAGTTAATGGTGGTTTTTGGGATGATTTTGATATTCTGCTATAGCTGGAGGTATAAGGACGTGATTAGATCCTTTTTGGATGTTAATTGATGTATAAGAATGATTGGAATTGATGGATCTTGGCTGGGTAATGTTGTAGAGGTGTTTGGATGTGATTTCGGTTGTGTTTGGTAGCCGAAATGTGAGTGTTGATGAGAGCAGCGAGTTTAGGTGTCTTGGTTGAAGATATTAATGCATGATGATGCATTAATCCTCTGCTTTGATGTGTTTAAAACAGGGGAGACATCTACGGATCCTTGTGGTGTTGATCAGGAGGCTTGATCGGCGTTTCGGCAAGCTTGCGAAATAGAATCGGTGAGTGAAGTTTGGTTTTCAGCTTTGAAACCAATGTTTGAAGGTTATGGGAGCTTAGTTTAAGTCTAAACAACTTAGCTAAGCTCAAGATTAAGTTTTCGGAAAAACTCTCTTTTTGATGAACCATGAGATGGTTGGATGCAATGTGGTTTATTTGCATGTTTTCGAAAAATTCTATTTTGAAAGCATATTTTTAGCATGTTTAATGCTGGTTTTGTAAGCCATGTGTTGAAGGATGCTCAAGGTAAGAGATCCTTGTTTGAACATTGATAAATGTGGTTTTGATGCATAGTGATGCATGATGGTTTAATGGCTTTGTTAAATGCTTTAAAACAGTGGATTGATGATGTTAAATGATGTATATTGGCAAGTGATGTATTGGTTTAAAAGTACTTGAATCGGATATAGTTAGCTGGCTATAGGATTGGGTGCACCGTGAATAAAGTCGCCTTGGATGTTGAGGGGTCGTGATTGTACCGTAAACTCCATCCAAGTACACTAACGAGATGGTTAAGATCACAATGGTGGTTAAAAGTCCATGTGTGGATCTTGTGTATGGTTAAGATCACAATGGCGGTTAAAAGTCCATATGTGTATCTTGTGTTGTGTGTCCCGTGTTCTCGTTAGTGATGTTATACAACTACCAATGTGTGATGTGGAGGGGTTGTGATTGTACCGTATACTCCATCACGGGTGTTGAGGGGTTGTGATTGTACCGCTAAACTCCACCTTGATATTGGTAGTGTGTATGAAGCGTATGGGACAACGCTTGTAATCCACGTATCCGATTGTGTTTTGAGTTGTAAAATGGTTATGGATTATCACTTGAAAGCCAATATGACATGTTGAGGAATTGAAGCATGAGATGCTTGTTTTGTATGCATTGATGCATGATAAATGTTGTTTTGAATCTAAAGACCTTGGAAAGGTGTATTTACAAAAATGCATTATTGTGTTGTTTTAATTGAGCATTCCTCACTAAGCTATGTGCTTACGCTCTCTCTTTCTTAAACCAATAATGCAGAGCATTGAAGTGCTTTAAGGGCAGCAAGGAGGTCAAGAATCCAAGTGGAAGTTTAAGCTCATGTATGGTGACTATTTTCACAACACTATTAGCTTTTTGGTATTTGGCAATGGGGAACCTAGATTGTGTTTTTGGGAGATGTTTTGGACTCCCTAAGTTTGGTTTGATGTCTTTGATGATGTTGGAACATGTAAATGGCCATTTGGTTTTGGTTTGGTGATTTGATGGTTGCACGATTTCTTTTATAGGATGTATGCCTATAGATTTGGAATTTTCCTTAAATGATGCCATGATTGAGTTTTGATGATGCTAGTATGTTCCTTTGATGTTTGATGATTTGTGGATATGATATAGAGGTAATATGATTGTGTTTGGTGGGTCAAAAGTGTATTAAACCAGAAAAATTCTGCAATTCTGGGCATCCCGTATCGAAACGGGTGCTACTGTTTCGGAACAGGTGGCCTGAAATGGCCATGGCGTTTCGAAACGGGTAGAGCCGTTCCGGAACGGATTTGCCACTTCCAAGCCCTGTTCCGCAACAGGTTTCGGAACAGTCCCGCGTTTCGGAACGGTTCTTCCCCGTTTCGGAACACTCGACCGTTGGGCACTGAATCTGATGGTTATATGTTTTGAAATCCTCACGTTTTGGTCCTGATTCTTGTATATTCAATTGTTTGAGTTTGTGATGTCCGTTTGAGATGAAATTTGGCAGAGAGGCATGAAACATGATTAATTTCATAATGGTAATCCAAAAGTTGACAAAGTCCTCGTAATTTCCAGAATTTACATTTTGGTCCCTAATTTCGTATATTGTGCAATTGAGTCCCTAAATGTTTTCCGTTTGCGATGATTTTAAAGTATGCTTATCTCAAGAGTATGATTAGGGTTAAAGTGCATTTAGACAAGATTAAAAAGAAAAAAAGGGTTGTTAATCAGAGTTGACTTTTGGGTTGACTTTGGTTTTCCCCGTGTAATCCTCATAGTTCGGGTCAACCGTCTAGGCCGGGCTAAGGGGGTTACAAGGCGAATGTTCACTTGGACCTTTTTAAATACTTCAATAATTTCTCTCTCTTTAGCCTTTTTGTCACGTTTTACTAATCGTGATGGGAAATGAGGTGCGACTTCAAGAGGTGGAGTAGAAGGAGGAGATGATGGTAGAGGGTTATTTTGTTTTCCGTTACCTTCTTCCATGGCAGGAGTGAGATTGTTGTTTTTTGATGGTTCTTTTGGAGCTATAACTGTCCCACTACGGAGTGTGATGGCGCTTATATTTTCCCTAGGGTTTGTCTCGGGTTGTTTACCTTTGGAATCAAGACGGCTTGCTAGCTGGCTTATTTGTTTGTCTATCTCTTGTAAGTGGGCCTCGGTACGAATTTGGAATTTCTCTTGGGACATCGCTAAATGCTCAATTAAGGTTTCTAGAGATGTCTTTTGTTGTGGGTAGGGTTGATTTTGTCTTTGGTTGTTTGCGTATCCAAAGTTTAACTGGTTTCTCCACCTTGGATTGTATGCATTTCCCATGGCATTGGCTTGGGCGACATCATCTTCCTGAATCATCAGACAACAGTCTGTCGGATGTTCTGGGCTAGTACAGATCCGACAAAGTCTAGCTGTTCCCTTTTTTCTTGCAAGAAGAGTTTGCACTATTTCAGCTAATTTATCAACCTTATTTTCTAAAGAAACTGTTCTTACCTCGCGAACACTTCGAGATGGTTCGCTAGATTGATTAAACCTTTGTGAGTTGGCAACCATGGTTGATATCAACGTTGTTGAGTGGATCACAAGATCGATATAGACCAAGAGAGGGGGGTGAATTGGAAATTTAAAGTTTTGTGGTGGAAATTGCAAATTAAAATGATAGACAAGGAATTTAGAGTGGTTCAAGTTCCAAATGAACTCTACATCCACTACCTTAGCTTCACTAAGGATTTGCAACAATTCCACTAATTGCTCTTCCCCTTTTCTAGGACAAGGAGGCAACCCTTTACAATTTCGGTTGATTTTTCTACCCAAAAATCAACCCAATCCTCACACAAGTGAAAAAAGGAATTTGTTGGCTAATAAGATATCTCTCAATACAAATGATAGCCCAATTACAAGCACTCAACCCAATTGAACAAGATATGAATGAAAATTACAATTGGGGTTTCTAGACAAAATGGGATTTTTGCACAATTGCTTGGATTTGATGTTTGGATGTTTGCTTTAGGATCAATAGTTGTTGCTGGAGCTTTTAGAGGTCTCTTTTATACATTCTTATTGATTTCTAGCCGCTGTGGTTGTTGCACTCATCAATAGAGCCGTTGGGGATGCTATCTCACCACCATAAATGCAGTCTGCAACAACCTGTTTCGAAACACGGGGTACCTGTTTCGGAACAGACTAAAATAGAAAGAGCCGTTGGGGTGCATTTAAGAGCCCGTTTTGAAACGCCTTAGGGCCGTTTCGAAACAAGTTTGCCACTGTCAAGGTTTGTTTCGAAACAGTCTTAGCCCGTTTCGAAACACCCTAACGATTTTCAGAAAATTAGTTAAAAACAACTTCAACAGTCAAGTTTTTCAATTTAAACTTAAGAAATGTTTCAAAACTCTTGGCTTCGTTTCAAAACGGATTTGCTACTGTCAAGGGTCGTTTCGAAATAGCCTTAGCCCGTTTCGAAACACCCTATTTATCTTTAAATATTCAGTTAAAAATATTGCAACCGTTATGCTTTTTCAAATCAAACATGAAGAACAGTTTCGAAACGTGTGAGACCGTTTCGAAACGGGTTCAAGTGTTCTTAAGCCGTTTCGATACACGTTTCGGAACAGGGGTTGGCAGTGATGAAAATGTTTCGAAACGCCTTAGGGCCGTTTCGAAACAGGGACTTGAAAATCACTGTTTTGGCTTTAAACACTTAGAAAAATATTTGAAAAAACTTTGTTTTTAACTTGGGCATAATCTTAAAATTATATGAGGATATTTTGAGGACTTAAAATTCGTTTTGACAGTTTCAATTTAGTCCTTAGGTTTTTAGTTATATCAAAATTAAAATATTTGTTTCACAATCTCCCCCTTTTTGATAGAACAAAAACCAAAGTTAGAATTTTTAAGAATTTTGAAAGTTTTGAAAATATCCTAACTCCCCCTTAATTTAAGATAGGTTTTTAAAGTTAAAAAATGTTTGACTTGAAATCCAAGTTGTAAAGCTTTAAAAAACCTTTTAAAAATTTAAAACGAATTTTAGTTTGTGGCTCTTAAATTTCTTCTCCCCCTTTTTGTTAGATAAAAAAGACTAATGAAAGCTCATAGAGAAGACAAAAGATTAGTACCAATAAGCATTAATAAGAAACCATAATATTAATTCATAATATCAAAATATCCAAAACATAAACCAACATTAAGTTCATAATAAAATCCCAAACAAAATATCAAAATCATAGGTTCCTAAAACATAATAAGACATAAAGAGGCAATCTTAATCCTAAAATGCATAGATAATATGATATGATATGATATGATATGAAGATCCTAGGCCTCGTCATCATCATCGGAAGTCTCATCGTCGCTCTTGACTTGAGAACGGTGAAACTTCGTCCATTGCCCATAGAGAGTAGAAAATGACAAATCCAAGTTTGAATGGGAAGTCTCAAGAGTATGAAGGCGATCCTCGACATTTTTCAAGCGATTGTCCATAGCATCAAAACCCGAAGCAATGCGAGTATCCAAAGCATTGAACCGCTCGGTAATGAGAGCCGTGAGGGTTTCATTGTTTCCAACTTGAACTGGCGATGGAGGAGTAACGGGAGGAGGAGGAGGAGCTTCTCTATCAACCCTTTCCCCAACATCATTCAAATAGCGAAACCCGGATTTGCGTAGAGAGGACTCACCAATCTTGGACTTGCGAGGTTCCGGAGAGTCGTAGGTACAATCGATACCAAGGTCATTAAAGATGTAGCTTAAGATTGTGCCATAGGTAAAAGACTTCAACTCATTTGTGTCAATAAGCATAACATTATTGACCATCTCGACAAAAATAATATAAGGCACATTAGGGCGCTCACCTCTACGGAAACATTCAAGCCAAAAATGATCAACTTGACGGATGTGAGAGTATTTACCTCCGAAAGGTCGAAGGAACCACGAGACCATCAAGTGAAGAAATCGATCATGCACATCCAAAGTAAGTGCCGGACCGGTGAAAGTGCCAAAGTGACGTTCATCCTCAAGACCTTCATCTTTAAGTTTGAAAGTTGATTCCAAGAGAGCAATATCAACAACAAACTTTTTACCCAATATGAAGGATTCAATTCTAATAATCTCGATTTTGGTCTCATCATTAATAAAACGAGCATTAGAGTAAAAAAGGAGTACCATATGTTTGTAGCGAATATCCGGAATGCTCAACAAAAAGAGAAGATTCCACTCACTCAAACGTTCGAGATATCGGAATAAGAAACTCTCGGAATTGAGGAAATCAAGATCAATGACACGTTCTCTACGAACTTCGAAATCCTTGACATAAGTGAAGCGAGCTCGCATCTCATTAGTTTTAAGGGATTTCTGAAAAAGGAGAGCAAGATTCGGACGAATGCTCGAATCACCGGTTTGAACGGCCTTACGCTTTTTGATAGCTTGTTCTTCCATCTAAAAACATTAAGCAAGTATATTTTAAATTAAGTGTATGCATTGATATTAAAATCAATCCAATAATAAATCCCACTTAGGTTTTTGAAACAAAATTAAAAAAAAACAGTAAAGAAAAATACGACTGAAAATTTTTATATTTGAATAAAAATTTTGAGATTTTGAATTTTTTTTACAAGATATGGAAAACCCACAAAGGAAAACATATAATTTATACAAAATTACAATTTTCTAACCTAAGATTCGAACATAAATTAAAAAAATAAAAAAAGAGAAAAATACCTTAGTTAGGGATTTTGGATGATTCGATGAAAATCCTTGCACGATGTTGATGAAACTTGCTTAGATTTGAGTTTAAGAGTAAAACCCCTCACAATTTTGTGAAAAATAAAGAGTTTGAGAGGGTATTTATAGAGAGGGAGGCGATTTAGGGTTTTTAAGAGTTTGATAAAAAGTAGAATTTTAACATTAAAAACCCTAAATAAAGCAATCTGCGATGCCGTTTCGGAACGGTCAGGACCGTTTCGAAACGGGACGACTAGGGTTTGACCGTTTTGAGACCATAGGCTGATCGTTTCGATACGGTGTTGATCGTATCGAATCCCTGTTGACCCGTATCGAAACACGTTTCGATACACCCCTTGGCAGTAGCCAAAACGTTTCGAAACACATTGGAGGCGTTTCGAAACGCCCTTCTCTCAGAACTGGATTTAAGGTATCCGTATCGAAACTGGGTCTCCCGTTTCGATACACTTGGGCCTGGAAGTGCAGATGAGGCTCTAAAAGTGTAGAAAAATGAAGTTTTCTTAGGCCTAACATGCATAAATGTCATGAATGAGCAGGCAAAACATATTCAAGCATAAACATACTCCCCCTAGCTATAAGCATGGATGAAATTAGGAGACTAAGCATACAAACATGACATTTCACAAGATCAAGCATATTTAAGCACAAAAGAGGTCCTAAAAGGTCAAGATAGGCTAGCTAGACCTAACTCTCTCCTAAGGGACCAAAAACGCTCTTTGTCTAAGGGTTTTGTAAATATGTCCGCTAATTGATTCAAGGTGTCTACGTACTCTATAACCACATCTTCCTTAAAGACATGATCTCTAATGAAATGATGCCTTATTTCTATGTGTTTGGTTCTAGAGTGTTCGATGAGATTTTTAGTTAAACATATTGCACTAGTGTTGTCACATTTTAGGGGTATGGTTTCAACTTTAATTCCATAATCTAAGAGTTGTTGCTTCATCCAAAGGACTTGAGCATAACAACTCCCTAAGGATATGTACTCGGCTTCGGTGGTAGATAAGGCTACACTATTTTGTTTCTTAGAGAACCAAGATATGGGCATACTACCTAAGAATTGACAAGTTCCCGAAGTACTTTTCCTATCAATTTTGCAACCCCCATAATCCGCATCCGAGTAAGCATGAAGGTTGAAGGTAGAGTCTCTAGGATACCAAAGACCTAAATAAGGAGTATCTCTAAGGTATCTAAAGATTCTCTTAACGGCTATAAGGTGAGACTCTCTAGGACTAGCTTGAAACCTAGCACACAAGCAAACACTAAACAAGATATCCAGTCTACTTGCGGTAAGGTAAAGCAAAGATCCAATCATAGAACGATAAAGCTTAGAGTCAACACACTTACCTCCTTCATCTTTGTCAAGCTTTGTAGATGAGCTCATAGGAGTGGCTTGAGGCTTTGCATTCTCCAAACCAAACTTCTTGAGCATATCCTTTATGTATTTTGCTTGGCTGATGAAGGTGCCATCCTTCTTTTGCTTGATTTGGAGTCCCAAAAAGAATGAGAGCTCCCCCATCATGCTCATCTCAAATTCACCTTGCATTAACTTAACAAACTCTTGACAATGACATTCATTAGTAGAACCAAAAATAATATCATCAACATAAATTTGAACTACTAAGATGTCATTTTTATACATTTTTATAAAAAGTGTAGTGTCCACCTTTCCTTTTTCAAATCATTTTTCAATCAAAAAATTTGAAAGTCTTTCATACCAATAAAGAGCTTTGGTAAGTTTGAAAACATGATTTGGAAATTTTGAATCTTCAAAACCTGGTGGTTGTTCCACATACACTTCTTCATTTATAAAACCATTTAAAAATGCGCTTTTAACATCCATTTGAAAAAGCTTGAAATTATGATAACATGCATATGCAAGCAACATCCTAATGGCTTCCATTCTAGCTACGGGTGCATAGGTTTCATCAAAATCTATTCCCTCTTCTTGAGTGTAACCTTGTGCTACAAATCTAGCTTTATTTCTTACAATGTTACCACTCTCATCTAGCTTGTTCCTAAAGACCCATTTAGTTCCTATTGTAGATTGATTACTAGGCCTATCAACTAATGTCCAAACATTACTTCTCTCAAATTGATTTAACTCTTCTTGTATAGCCATAATCCAAAAATCATCTTTCAATGCTTCTTTTATATTTTTAGGCTCTATGCATGAGATAAATGCAACATGGTTCATTAATCTAAGAGAAGAACGAGTGGTTACCCCCTTGGATGGATCACCCAAGATTTCACCATCTTTGACATAGTTCAACTCCCTTGGGTAGCTCACTTCCTTTTCCTCAATAGCCAAGTCCTTCAAGGATTCAAGAGGTGGATCTTGTGTGTCCTCTTCTTTTGTTGGAATCTCATCCTCCTTTGAAGTTTGACCTCCATCAAAGGCATTTATGATTCCTACATCATCATCATCACAAGAATCCTTCCTAGGAAGGGGGTTATCATCGAATACAACATGAATAAATTCTTCTACTACTAAAGTTCTTTTGTTAAATACTCGATAGACTTTAGAGCTTAAAGAGTAACCTATAAAAATGGCTTCATCACTTTTTGCATCAAATTTACCTAGGTTGTCTTTTCCATTATTTAAAACAAAACACTTGCAACCAAAAGGGTGAAAATAGCTAATGTTAGGCTTTTTAGATTTTAAAATCTCATAAGGTGTTTTCTTTAAAATTGGCCTAATCATTACTCGATTTACAATGTAGCAAGCGGTGTTTGTGGCTTCCGCCCAAAAATATTTAGGTAAATTGTTTTCACAAAGCATAGTTCTAGCCATTTCTTGCAAAGTTATATTTTTCCTCTCAACTACCCCATTTTATTGAGGAGTTCGAGGAGCCGAAAAATTATGGCTAATACTATTTTCATTTAAAAAATCTTCAAACCCCAAATTTTGAAACTCGGTTCCATGATCACTTCTAATATGTGAAATTTTTAGTTCAAGATCATTTTGGGTTAATTTTGAAAATGTGATGAATTTTTCCAAAGCCTCATCTTTAGTACTTAAAAAGAGAACCCAAGTAAATCTAGAAAAATCATCAACAAGTACAAATGCATAAGACTTACCACCCAAGCTCATAGTCCTAATTGGCCCAAATAAATCCATGTGGATTAGTTGTAAGCATCTACTAGTAGAAACATCATTAATGGATTTAAAGGAAGACCTATGTTGTTTACCCTTTGAGCATGCATCACAAATTTTATCATTTGAAAATTTTATTTTGGGTAAACCTCTAACTAGGTTATGAGAGACTAGTTTTTCCAAAACACTTATGCTAGCATGTCCTAGTTTCCTATGCCACAACCATGCATCATTTTCATTTTGAGCAACTAAGCATGCATGAGATGTATGTATGTCATCTAGATGCACCATGTATATGTTTCCTATGCGATGACCTATGAGCATAATATTATTAGATTTAATGTCTACAATTTTGCATCCATTTTTATCAAGTAGAACATTAAATCTTTTATCACACAATTGACTTATGCTAAATAAATTGTGTTTAAGACCATCGACATATAATACATTTTCAATGAGAATGGTAGAGTGATTACCTATGGAGCCAATACCTTTAATGTGGCCTTTGGAGTTGTCACCAAATGTTACCACTCCTCCACTTTTTGGCTTTAGATCCATGAATTGACTCTTGTATCCGGTCATGTGCCTCGAGCATCCACTATCAAGGTACCATGAGTTTTGACTTTCTGCTTTGGCCTTGTAGCAATGCCCCCTACAAACAAAGATATTAAACTTTGGTTTTTGGTACCCAAATCATTTTTGGTCCATGAGTGTTAGCTCCCAAAACCTTGGTTCCCTTAGGAATCCAAGATGACATAGCAATAATATTATTAGATTTTACAAGTTCCTTAGGAACCCATACACTTCTAATTCTTTTAGCTCTACTATGTCTAGGGTAGCTACCTTGCTTGTAGTAGTTAGTTATTTTCTTAGGTTGGTGTGTTCTAGAGGATTCACCTATTTCATGCTTGACACTACCAACATTTTTCGAAGACTTTTTGAGCTCATTTAGCTCACCCAACACCTTTTGGTGTTCACTATTACATTGAGATAAAAGATTATTAAGATCAACATTTTCATCTTGAAAGAATTTAAGTTCATATTTAATCCTAATATTTTTTTCTCAAATTTAGAATTAGCTTGAGTAAGTGAGTCATTTTTCTCATTTAGTTCTAGAATAATCTTTTTATTCCTAATGACCGACTCCTTATATTTCTCAACTAATTCATCATATACCTCTTGTAACTCATCATATGCATCATTTAATTCTTCATAATCTAAAATAGATGAGTTAGAGGTTACCATGGAGGTATCTTCCTCAAGTGCCATGAGGCAAAGATTAGCCACTTCTTGTTCATCATCCTCCGATGACTCCTCATCACTCCAAGTAGCAAGCTTGGCTTTGAGCTTCTTCTTCTTCTCAAAGCCCTTCTTCTTGAGTTGAGGGCATTCCGAACGTATGTGGCCGGGTTGTTTGCACTCAAAGCAAATGATAGGATCCCTTCCTTCATCTTTGTTCTTGCTCTTGAAGTCCATCTTCCTTTGGATTTTTCTTCCCCGGTTGGACCTCATAAAGCGTGAGAATCGTTTGGCTATCATAGCCAATTCTTCAAGTTCATCCTCCTTACTAGATGAGCTCTCATCATGTTGTGAAGCTTTAGCCTTGAGAGCTATTCCCATCTTCTTCTTCTTCTCAACCTCAAGCTTCTCTACCCTTTTCTCTTCTTTCTTCTTCCCATCTTCCTTTCCTTGCTTCATGATTTCATGAGTAAGAAGAGAACCCACAAGCTCATCAAGCTTCAAAGTCTTCAAATTCTTTGCTTCGATGATAGCGGTTCTCTTCCCATCCCAAGACTCGGGAAGTGAATAGAGTAGCTTCCGGACAAGCTTGTCTTCCGATATGATCTCTCCAAAGCCCTTTAGACCATTGACAATCGTGGAGAAACGATCAAACATCTTTGACACCGTCTCATCGGGATCCATCTTGAAATTTTCATAACTAAGATTGAGAATTCCAATCTTAGTTTCTTTAACATTATTGGTGCCTTCATAAGTGATCTCAAGAGTGTCCCACACTTCTTTGGCACTTTCAATTGATGAGACCTTTGAATAGATGTCCGAACCGAAAGAACAAAATAGCATGTGGAGAGCTTTATCATTGACTTGAATCTTTTTCCTCTCCTCTTCACTCATCTCCACTTTCTTCCTTAAAACCATCTTGCCTTCACCATCTTGCTTCAATGGAATATATGGCCCATCTTCAATGACATCCCACACTAGATAGTCATTTGACTTAATGAATAGACGCATTCTATTCTTCCAAAAAGAATAGTTATCACCGTTGAAGAAAGGAGGCTTTGTAGTAGATTGTGACTCGTACATGCCGGAACCGGAGGTTGAAGTCATCTCTTGATATTTTGATGATCACACTCTTCCAAGGAACTCCTCTTGTTGTTGTTAATCCTCAAAGAGTTAGGCTCTGATACCAATTGTTGAGTGGATCGCAAGATCGATATAGACCAAGAGGGGGGTGAATTGGAAATTTAAAGTTTTGTGGTGGAAATTGCAAATTAAAATGATAGACAAGGAATTTAGAGTGGTTCAAGTTCCAAATGAACTCTACATCCACTACCTTAGCTTCACTAAGGATTTGCAACAATTCCACTAATTGCTCTTCCCCTTTTCTAAGACAAGGAGGCAACCCTTTACAATTTCAGTTGATTTTTCTACCCAAAAATCAACCCAATCCTCTCACAAGTGAACAAAAGGAATTTGTTGGCTAATAAGATATCTCTCAATACAAATGATAGCCCAATTACAAGCACTCAACCCAATTGAATAAGATATGAATGAAAATTACAATTGGGGTTTCTAGACAAAATGGGATTTTTGCACAATTGCTTGGATTTGATGTTTGGATGTTTGCTTTAGGATCAATAGTTGTTGCTGGAGCTTTTAGAGGTCTCTTTTATACCTTCTCATTGATTTCTAGCCGTTGTGGTTGTTGCACTCATCAATAGAGCCGTTGGGGATGTTATCTCACCACCATAAATGCAGTCTGCAACAACCCGTTTCGAAATGCGGGGTACCTATTTCGGAACAGACTAAAATAGAAAGAGCATTTGGGGTGCATTTAAGAGCCCGTTTCAAAACGCCTTAGGGCCGTTTCGAAACACGTTTGCCACTGTCAAGGGTCGTTTCGAAACAGTCTTAGCCCGTTTCGAAACACCCTAACGGTTTTAAGAAAATCAGTTAAAAACAACTTCAACGGTCAAGTTTGTCAATTTAAACTTAAGAAATGTTTCGAAACGCTTGGCTTCGTTTCGAAACGGATTTGCTACTGTCAAGGGTCGTTTCGAAACAACCTTAGCCCGTTTCGAAACACCCTATTTATCTTTAAATATTCAGTTAAAAATATTGCAACCGTTATGCTTTTTCAAATCAAACATGAAGAACAGTTTCGAAACGTGTGAGACCATTTCGAAACGAGTTCAAGTGTTCTTAAGCCGTTTCGATACACGTTTTGGAGCAGGGGTTGGCAGTGATGAAAACGTTTCGAAACGCCTTAGGACCGTTTCGAAACAGGGACTTGAAAATCACTGTTTTGGCTTTAAACACTTAGAAAAATATTTGAAAAAACTTTGTTTTTAACTTGGGCATAATATTAAAATTATATGGGGATATTTTGAGGACTTAAAATTCGTTTTGACAATTTCAATTTAGTCCTTAGGTTTTTAGTTATATCAAAATTAAAATATTTGTTTCACAAGTGTTTTAGCCGCTTTTGGGGTCATATTGACTAGAGCTCCGCCACTTGCCGCATCCACTACTTTCATATCCATAGGCGTCAATCCTTCATAAAAATACTGAAGAAGGGTTTGTTTCGACAATCCATGTTGTGGACAATTTGCTCACAACTTTTTAAACCTCTACCAGTATTCATATAAAGATTCAGCTTCTTTTTGTTGAATGCTCAGGATGCTGCGCCTAATCTCACTTGCTTTAGCTGTAGGGTAGAACCTATCAAGAAAAAGTTTAACCATGTCAGTCCATGTTGTAACAGAATTAGGGGGTAAATCAAATAACCAATCTTTTGCTATATCTGCTAAAGAAAATGGAAAAGCTCTAAGTTTGATTTGGTCATCGGATACTCCCTGTGGCTTTGTGCTTAGACAAACCATGTGAAATTCCTTCAAATGTTTGTGTGGGTTTTCGTTAGGCAAACCGTGGAAGGTTGGTAGTAGATGAATCAAGCCAGTTTTTAGTTGGAACGACGTTTCACCATTCGGAAAGGTTATGCACAAGGGCTGATTGTCCTCAATTCCCTTATCAGCTGTTGGATCGTTTGTTCGTTGTTTCCCATTTGGCGTTAATTTTTGGGATGTATTTAACATGTTCTTCCAGATTTCTCCTGGCCATAAACAATAAAAAACAAATAGTAAAAGTTGCCGAAATCCCCGGCAACGACGCCACTTTTGACACGCGTCGTAACGTGTCAAGAATAATTTCCTTCTTCCAATAAATAAATAAATAAAGAAATTAAACTAAATATAGATAGGGAAGTAGGAGTCGAACCCACAGGGACTTAGAACTTTCCTTGTCGTGCTTTTGTAGTTTATGAACCAAGAGTAGTTGATGGAGCTATGATGATGTGATTTAGGTGGGGGTTGTTGTAATGAAATGTAATTGTTTGAGAAAGTAAACGAAAGATTTTAAAAGAGTTTAAAGTAAATATGAGATTATCAGCTTCGGGCTTTCGCGTTGACTTGTTCTACTTGGTTCCTTGGTAAAGGTTTTTATTTCGAAAAACTTGTTGGCAAAAATTACTTCAAGGTCAATCCTTGAGTTTTTGTTTATAAACTGAATTTCCAAAATCAATTTTTGGTTTCGTTTTGATAATTTGTCTAAACCAACTCAATGTTTGAGAAAACAAATTACTTAAGCTCGTAACCAACTCAAAAAGTCATTTCTATAAAAACGATCCGATCTCAATTTCCCTTAGTAATCTATTTACTAAGTGTGTTCCCTGGAAGTTGTATTTGTTTCAATAATCGATAATCCCTCCCACTTGATAGATCAAAATAATTGTTTTTTCTCCAAAGTCAATCTTTGAGTTTAAAAATCATTTTGATTTGGAAAATAAAGTTTGAAGAAATTGAGAGAAGTTTTCGAAACGTTTGAAGCATAGTTTCAAACCTCGCCTTGAGAACGCGTCATTGCAAAAGCCTTCGGCTTAAAAAGATCTAGCCGAGCATGGTTATTAAATTAATCATGCTCGACATTTTAAAAAATTAAAAGAAAAAATGGAAGAAAAGAACTAAAGTAAAACTAAGAAGAGAAGAATTTTCAAGAGAAGAAGAAATGATGTTTAATTGCTAATTGAATGATGACAATACTTACCCCAAAGAGGGGTATTTATAGTGTTTCAAAATAACCTAGGTAAAACCTAAAATGATAATTAAAATTAAACATAATAATTATCCAAAGTTTAAAATTTAAAATTTAAAAAATCCGGTGATAAGCGGTCTGATAAGCTATCAATGATACTGACGTCATCTTCTAGAAGACGCTGACGTGGCGCCTAGTCAGCATTCATGCCCTGGTTCATGCCCATGACTCCAGCATTTTCTGCAGAATTCCAGCTTATTTCCAGCATCACGTCTCCTGCATGAAAACATCATAAAACAACCCAATTAAGTCCCTTAAACATATATTTAATCGAAATAAGGACAAAAAACACAACCAAAATAAATACTCATCAGTGTTGAAGAATATAAAGGTCCTAGATGGGTATGCATCAAATATATCTCGATGAGTCAGTGTTAAAGATCGAAGACTTTATTCTCTAAAGTCACATGATTATCATATATTGATGCAAGATTTAATGCTAGTTGCACTACGTGGTTGTATGTCAAATGAGGTGAAATCTCACATAATTGAACTTTCCAATATAATGAAAGCTCTTTGTGGGAAAGCACTGATGGTTGAAGAAATTGAGAAACTGCAAGATCGAGTCGCCTTGACTTTATGCAACTTGGAGAAGATATTTCCACCTTCATTCTTCACAATTATGGTGCACTTGCTGGTTCATCTCCTTCACGAAGCTAGAGTTGGTGGACCCGTTTTTTATCGATGCATGTATCTTATAGAGAGGTACGAATCGATTGATATGTATTCAATTAGTATTGAAAATTCATTTTAATTACAACTTTATACAATAATGTTGTGTTTATTTCTCGTCTAGGTTCTTGTGCAAGTTGAAGTCTTACTGTCGTAATAAGCGTTATTCAGAAGGATCAATTGTTGAAGGGTATTTGGATGAGAAGTGTCTGACTTTTTGCTCTCGATATTTGGAAGATGTTGAAACGAGATTTAATCGACCAAATAGAAATGAAGTGTGTAGTACTAATAACTTAGCTGCGACTTATTTGTTTGGAAGTTATGGGGAACCACTTGGCAAAGTTAAAATTGCACAGTTAGATGTTAAGTCTTGGGTACAAACACATCGTTATGTTCTTTTCTATCACGATTCAATAGATTTCTTACTCACGTAAGTTTTACAACATAAATCATAATTTATTCACTTCATCTTTTATATTTTTCATTTTAACCATAAAACCTATTTTATAGTGAGTATAAATAAGAGTTGTAATCTCGTGTACGCCCCCAAAGATTACATCAACGAGAGATTCATAAGTTGTTTATAGAAACTTTTCATGAATGGTTAGGGCGAACGGTAAGCAACGTATTCTTCGTACGGTAAGCAACTACATCAACGAGAGATTCATAAGTTGTTCACAACATGTACATGTTGTGGTCTGCAACCATTCTTTTTACCGACATGGATCGAGGATCTTTGGCCAATGTGGTTCGTCGAATCGTACCTTGCACAAGCATGTGTACCGTAACACCCAAAATTTCCCCTAAATAAAAAAAATCTAAAATTTGAAATCCCTAATTCAGTAACCTTAGAATTTAAAAATTTCTAATTCAAAATCTAATTTGAATTTAAGGATCAATTGGGCTTAAACCATATTTTAGTGACCTTATTGTGATAAATCAAGTTTTGGTGGGCTATTATGAAAATCGGGTTAACCTAGGAACCCATATGTCACAATTTACCCAAATTTATATGTTGTATAACCCTAATGTTATGTTAAGCTGTCCGTGAAGTTTCCAATTGTTGCAGCCGCTATTCCCCATCTCCCTTATCTCTCCTAATATCTCCGTCATTCGAATAACATACCCTCTCACCTCTCGAAATCATTTTTATGCTTTTTTTTCCAATCGAACTTTGGTGAGTTTTTAGCATTGCACAATTATAACCCCCTCGTCCCGGACTAGCCAACAGACCGAACCGAACGAGTTACACGGGAAAAAACGTAGCAAAACCCGTTAAGGCCTCACTCTAATTAGCAACCATATTTTTTCATTTTATTTATCTTGTTTAAATATTACTTTTAATCCTACGTGTGAAGACAACATCGCAAAAGCGAAAGCGGAATTCGAACCAAAACAGAGGACACACGATAATTTAAAATTACCAAGTAGCTTACTTGTCAAATCTCATGCTCACGAGGTAAAACCATAAAAAAGGGCACATATAAACTCAACTAAGAAGCATACAAGCAATAGGGACTAAAACACAACATTTGAAAACCCTCGAAGATGCCTTTTAACCGTTTTAACTACCTGCATTTCGAAACATGCATGCTCGTTCTAAAGCGCGAGCTTCATTCAAAAAGGTAACATCAAGACGTTCCAAAATGGTCCTACCTGTTGGAGTATGCCAAAAGACCAATCATATGATGATTGAATAGACATACTATTTTACTAGATTTATCAAGTAATGGGATTGCCGTTCTTATCATTTGGTATGTTTCTATGCATCAAACTAACCATTTGATAATAATGTCTGATAAGTGTTTATTTTGGTTATGTTTTTAGTCCTTGTTTTGATCGAATATATATGTTTGAAGGACTTAATTGGGTTGTTTTTGTGTCGTTCTTGTGCAGGTTACGTAATGACAGAAACGAGTTGAAGTGCTGCAGAAAATACTGAATTCGTGGGCAGATTCATGGGCATGAACCAGGGCATGAATGCTGACTGGGCGCCACATCAGCACCTTCTAGAAGATGACGTCAGCAAGCTTGATAACCTATCAGTCCACTTATCAAGATAGCCTATCATCCGAATTTTATCTTTTAAATTCAAAACTTTGATATTTATCTTTTGTAATTTTATTTAAATATTTTAGGATTTATCATCTTAGGTTTTTAGGGTTTTTCAACTACTATAAATACCCCACTTTGGGGGTGAATTATTCATCAAAAACATTTTCCATTGTTCTCTTCTTCCTTGAGTAATAAAGTTCTACATTTTTTCTCCATTTTCTTTTCTCCATTTTTATTTATTTTATTAAGTATGGTTTTTTCACAAACCATGCTTAACTAAATCCCTTTTAGCCAAAAGCAACGCCAAACCCGACAAATCTCGTGAGATTAGGAAAATACTTCAATCCTTCGACAACTCCTTTTTAGATTCTCTGCAAAGTTGATTAGGCAATCGGCCTAATCTTTAGGCATCGCAATTGTTTCATTCCGAGAGCGCGCATCGGCTTGAAGTGGTTTAGATCCATCGTTGGGGACGAGGAAAAGCTTGTAGCCAATTCAACTCCCTAAGAACAAACTTAGTGGCGGTCCACTAAGGGGAATCGAAATCGGAAACAACTCTCATCGAGACGAATATCCGAGCACGGGCTTCTCCAGCACTAACTCAGATCTGGGTTAGCATCGATTGTCGTGGCTAATTCACAAAAGTTTGACTTCAAGGATTGCCCTGGGAGTCGAATCTACCAACGAGAAGTAAGTTACAAGGGTTGGGCCTTGTAGACTGTAACCTGCAGGAAAGTCGAAGAAAAATCAACTTCAGTGATCGAAGATGTCGTGGCAAAGCGTGGCTTGAGGCTATTTCTATCCATAATTCTTTCTCAACATTTATTTTTACGTTTTTACTATTTTTCTCATTCAAATCACTATTCTAAAATCCCCCTTTATTTTCTACAGGTTATTGGTCTAAATCAGAAGAAAGGTGTTAGAGTTCCTATTCCCTGTGGATCGACCCTTACTCTCGCTATATTATTTTAAATCTTATTTTATTTGAGTTTAAGGTTTTATTTTTGACACTATACGACGCGTGTCAATGTCCATACAATAATACGATTATTGTTAAATAGGATCCTTAGTCGAATATTATTACGGGTATGCACAGTGATAATATATAAAGACTAATATGTGGTTGATGACAAGCGTTGTCATTGACATAGAGATGTCAAAATCAACACATAAGTATTTGTTAGAGAACAACATATCGGATTGACCCGCTATGAGCATGTTTCTTGGGTAATTATGTGACAGTCACAACATTGCTCATGATAAACACATGTATAATCCTCATACTTGAGATCAACATGATTTCAACATAAAGATTTACGCATTTTGACATAGTCAAACGTGTGTCGTAACTGACTACATTATAAAGACTGATGATTGGATACGTGATGACCTATGTAGTGAAATATGGTTTATAAAGAAAGGATTTGTCCCTCCTACATAATGGGAGAAATATCTTCGGCCACTTTATTGAGTGAGATTAGAAAATGCATGGCCATGCTCGAATATTATGATATGAGATATCATAGAGATTCGTTTATCATAATCTACTCAAGACATCAAGAAACACTAGATGGACAACGCAAGTGTGACTAACCCATGACTTGTGTTCATCTAAGATATAAAGGACAAAAGGATGAAATACATAAATGAAGTTTATTCAGGAATTAGGAAAGTCAAACCATGACTTCATGCAACTTAGGTAGCAATGATGTATTGCTAGATGCCACTCATTGTTTGTAAAATTAGAACAGTTCTAATTTTGCTGCTAACGTTGTATGAACCTACAAGGGTCACACCCTTCGAATAATACAAACAAAAATTGGAAACCATACTCCCTATTTTATGGAGGTTGCCGAAAATCCCCTATGGGATAGGGGAAATCGACAACTCCTTTAAATGGGAATAATATTAGATAAATATTGTATTTATCAAATATTATTTAGAGTATGGAAAATATTTAAAGACTTAAATATTATCGAATAAGATTCTAGAAATTTAAATATATATTTGGAATTTATATAATGTATATTTAATTCCAAGTTTATGTAGAATTAGATTCCACATAATTAAAAATATATATTTAAATATATTTAAATCCAAATAAAGATAGAATGAGATTCTATATAATAAAATATATATATTTGGATTAAATATAATGTATATTTAAATCCATGTTTTATATAGAATAAGATTCTACATAATTATATATATATATATATATATTTCATTTAATATTATTAAATATAATGTATATTTAATATGAACCAATTTCAAGTAGAATTAGATTCTATGAATTTTGGTTGAAATTGGATTTAAGGAATTCAACTAGAATTAAGTCTCTAAATACTATTTAAAGGGACAAGGGCTAGCAACCAAATTATCCATCTTCCTCCTCTTGAAGATTTCGACAACACCCCTAGGGATTCCCCACTAGAATTCGACATATCCCTAAGTGTTAGGGAGGCAGAAACTTTGTTCGTTTTGTTCAGGTGGACTCCGTAGAGGTCGTTGCGAACCTATGACGATTCTGGTTTTACTTGTCGTGGTTATTTCGACATACCGTCGGTTTTCCAGTTTCCAGAGTTTTAAAAGGCAACTCTTCATCTTTTCACCTCGGATTCGTTCTTGTACATGGATCCTGGCTGGATTACATCGGATTAATTTTTCCGTTGTGCCATGGGGCGTGCCGACGTGACCCAACACTACCTTGTTTCGAAACAGGAGCCTCTAGTGGGCAAACATACCGGAATGACCCTACATGGTTCCAAAACAGGAATCTCCAATGGAAAATCGTACCAAAACGACACTACCCCCGTTCCGATACGGGTGCCCCTGGAGCTCGATCGTTCCGAAACCATATATGGCGTTTCGAAATCGCCTGGACACAATTTAGCTCAAAAATGCATTTCGGCATCTCCAAATGTCCCCAAACTTTCCCCAAAACATCATAAACCACATATCAACTTATTATACAAATAATCTAGAGGCAAAACACCCTAAACACGACTTGAAACATGCATACACGCTACAAAATGGATCTCAACCTCAGCTCATAAGAACACTTAGCTTCAAAAACACTAACAAGGCAAAACGCATAGCAATTCATCCAAGGCCACATCAAACCTCAACATAACATGGTATCAACATTTAAAACATGCTAGCAACTTAATCATAACCAAACATAGGAGTTTGAACACCAACTCCTTAACATAAAAGTCTAGTATTCCCAATGTCTAAGCATTATTACAACCACAAAACCATACTTTGAGCTTAGCAAGAACTCCAAGAACTCCTCTCTTGCCCACTTGCCTCCCGAAGCCTCTAAGGATCTGCATTGTTGAAAAAAGAGAGCGTAAGCTTAAGAGCTCAGTGAGCGGAGCTCTAAAGCACAACAACAATGCAGTTTAAAACATATATTTTAGTTTTAAAAAAACAAAACCACTTAAGAAGAGATACAATGCAAAGGAAACATAGATGATACATGGTTTGCACATGCACAACCATCCCCGGTGGGACAACACATCGTTGTACACAACAACTAGCATTTTTCCGATGGGACTACACATCACCGTACTCATCTATTAGTCACTACCGGTGGGACTACACATCACTGTATACAACGACTAACCATCATGTGAGGCTTGACATCAACTACGACTACACAACAATATTAGAATGGAGAGTAAAGGAAATCCACATTTCACACAACAACATAAATATTCTCACACACCAACACTTAACGAAACAAGGTAAATTAGGCAAACTTACACTTGGGTTTAGGTTAGCCCTTAAGGCTCCACCCAAACCCCCAAGAAACCACTTCAAATCATTTTAAACTTCAAAACATTACCACTCACCGATAGAGCCCAAACGAAAGCCGAAACACCGACCTCAAGCCTCCGCAACACCCAATATCGCGCCCAAAGTACCCGAATCAATCTCCTTTGCTTCAAGACAACCCAAAATAGAATATTATGATGCTAATATACTTGTAAACCAGCAACAACCCGGAAATCCACTCCTTGCAACCAAAACACATTGATTCAAACCCAAATTTCACCCAAAACTTCACTAATTTCGTTCTAGACAACCCCCAAACTGAATCCATCAATTTCAACCATCAAAACACATCCAATATCATCTAGAAACATACCTCAACATTAAAGAAACCACCAACCACGATTTCATCCCAAAACCAAGCAAAAAACTCTACATTTTTAACCCCAAAATCCCATTTTTAGACCCATTTCGGGTTTCCTACTATTAGCCATAATTTTAGCATTTTTAAGACACTAAAACATGATTAAAAACACCCTTAAACATGGCATCAAAAGACCCAAATGAAAATCCCAAGAAAAAACTCATTTCTCCAACCCAAAACCAAAAATGCATTTTAATGGGTTTAAAAGAAAGTTTTTAATGAGTACAAGTTTAATATGTAAGAATCTAAGCAAGGAAGAGATTACCTTGAAAAATTTTGCTTGGATGAGGGATTTGAGGCAATGGAATAATGAAATAGGGTTTAGGAGAGGTTTTATGTGAAAAAGGGGATTTTTGGAGAAGATGATACTTTTCAAATTTCTTTTCTTTATTTCATTTACTCAAAATTCCCATTTTGCCCCTTTAAATAAAAGACCCATTTTGTCTATTAAAAATGTTTTCTTTCGATTAAACTAACCCGAACCGGTTTAACCAAACCTGGCTATCTCTCGGGCCCCAAACTCGGGCATTACATAACCTTTATTTTCTCATTCGTCTCGTGGGTAAACTCCACCACCTAGTTTTACTAATTGTAAATTATTTTATACCTATTTTTTAGGGATTTGGATATGCGATATGGTGTAGTTTATATATGTGTTTTAGACGACATTAACTTTGAGGAAGACGAGTTACCACCTCTTTTGCCTATTCGATCTAATCGTGCACGTACAACGAGGACTATACATGAATATTCTTTTAGATTAAGATTAGTGGTTATGTTGTTTAGTTGGTGGAAAAGTGATAGATTTTTAATGTAGATTTTTATATCGTAGGTTTTGATTCAGTTAGGCCCAGTGCTAGACCTGAACGTGAGAGACGTTCTTCTCTACGATAAGCTATTGTTGCTTGAGGTGTGTTTCTTCTTGTGCTATATGATAATGTTTTTATCGTGTTTCATTATTTTATATCGTATGCATATTTTTACATGTGATGTGGCATGATGATCTTTTCGTTCATTTTTACTTGATTTGTGATTTAACTAAACATCAGATTTATTGAATTGTGTATCATCAGATTTATCGAACTATGTGTTGAGACTGTATCAAATGTGATTTTACATTATTGTTTGCATGGGCTGGGATTGTACGGTGGAAGCAATGGTTTTTACCATGCATTGATTGGTGGATGTAGAGAGTGGTTTTGGGGAACCTTACTCTTCAGACGGTGTTGTAGTTGGGATTCATTGTATCGTTTTTTATAAGTTAAGGCTTTTGAGTTGTGCATCGTCATTTGTGAATTTAAAGATTATATCGAAATATATATGTTCTTGAGATTGAGATTTTTCTTACACTTTAGAGACATACTAAGCTCTTTAGCTTACTCTCCCTTAGTTCTTCTTTCAGATATATGTTGACGCTCCAAAAGTACTATTTTTTATGCCTATTTCACATGCTCTTTCTTGTCTTTTAAGTACATTTAGATGCATTTTGGTCACAAAATCATGCATTGCATAAAGAGTAAGGATTCAATGTTATGTCAGTGTGAAAGGTTGTTTTGGCACCTTTTTTTGCAGGTTGGCATAGCTGATGGCACATCTGCTCGTGGTGCATGAGCAGGTTAGCTCAAGAAAGAGACGACGCCAAGTAAGATGTCGAGTAGTCGTTGGCACATAAGGAACTTTAATGCCAAGCACCGGTCAACAAAGAAGAACATTTGATGCTAGACCAAGAAGATGTTGGCCCCGAAAAAATAGGACTGGATCAAGCTGCTAGAAAATAGGGATTGAATCAATCTCCAAAGAAATAATGGACAAGCAGTGCTAAGCGCGGTTGGTAGTACCATGTCGAGCTGCGATGCAAGAAGAGCAATGACACGATGACGTCAGCCCTAATCTGATCAGCCTTAGGATTCAAACGTTGGATAAGATGACCACCTTCCTTATCCCTGCACGTTCAAATTCAAATCTAAGATAATCCTAGGCTATCCATGGAGTCCCATTTAAATCCGATCAAAGAAAACTTGAGGAGAGCGAAAAAACGAGGGGAGTGATCGGAGATAAGGTTCAACATTCGACTAAGAGCCTGGCTGTGAAGAGCTGCATTGAGAGACCCTCTTCTAGCCCATCCTCTTTGTTGTTATTTTATTTTCACTTAGTTTTAATGATGATGGATGTTAAAAACGATGATGATTTTTTGGTTGATACCCTCACCATGAACAAATTTCATAGTTGGTGAAGTGTGTTTGCGTTTGAACGCTATGTTTTTGTTTAGTTTTTAATAAATCAACACTGCCTCGACACTATTTTTCATATATGACATGTTTACTATTTTTTAATGCGCTACCAAGCGATAGCTGATACTCCCTTTTTAAAATATTATACCAAGCGACGACTGACATAGTTAGCCTTTGCAACTCAATATCATAACTGACTTGGATGGCAACGATCAGTTGCTAGATACTAAGGAGAGATACTTTGAAAGAAGATGTTCAAGTAGATGAACATACTCCTGGAGTAAAATCTACCCCTTAAGAGTAAAAATTGATGCTTAATCGAATTGATTTATGAAAAAAAACATTCACTATAGACGTATAGGGGTTTTCCATGATTAATTTAGGGTAATGCTATTGACAGATGCATTGCTACTTTTGAATCTGCTCAGCAAACAATGCCAAGACATTATTTATTAAAGGCTGACATGACATGAATAGCGTGAAAACCAGTCACTCCTTGTCAATGCTCGTCATTTGCTAAGATACCTTCCTTGCCATCGTTTAAATTTACTTTTCGTACTTTCATTATCTTTTCATTTTTCAAAAACCACTCTATATCAAAAACATCTTTTTCACAAGACAAGTAATTAGCAAAACAATTAAATCCCAAATACAATTTCTGTGGGATCGACACTCAGCTTAACTATTGTATTACTTGCAGATCGTGTATACTTGTACGCAATATATTTTCTTGGCACTAAGTTAACACCTTTCCAATATCTTTTACGCCCTATTGCCAGCAAATAATCATTCAAGTCGAGAGTCTACAATATACAAATAGACATATGTGACTCGGTACTTAGAGCATCTCTTATTTTACTCGGTTAATTTATCATCGGCATGAACTTTATTTTAGACTACCAGATTAATACTATTTTATGTTTTAGGACATTTACGTATTTTAGACTGCGGAACTTTATATTTTTTAGATTATGTTTCAACATGTATTTACACACTTTATTTTAGATATCTTATTAAATGATCGGATTATTTTTACAACGTTTGAGTTTTGTAAACAATTATGGTATTTTACGATATTTATTGTTATTTAATAATTAATTTGTTTTATAAATTATTTAAACCTAAAATCTATTACCTCAGAGAAAAGTTTTTAATAGTGACTTTTTAAACTCGGTCGTTTCTTCTAAGCCGGGTTTAGGGGTTACATGTACGCAGGGATATACATATAAAATGCGTCTACTTCCATTGAAACCTATGATTGTTGAGATGGCATTTGGACTTGGTCGATTCCCTTTGTTTCCTTCACCATTTCTGTTGTTTCTTCTGCTTTCCAATTGTTTTCTTTTGATGCCATTAATCATATCGTCTGTTCTTGTTCATGTTTCGCCAAGTTTTCCGACATCACATAAAAACTCCTATTGTCATTAACACCGTCTTTTCTCTTCCTTCCCTTTTGTGTTCATGAAAATAATAATTATAGTAATGTACCAAAATGATAATTATACCTATAATTGGTGCAATAGTCCAACATATTGTACTCTAAATCAGAAAAAAATAACAAATCTCTAATATGAACAAAATAAATAATTTGAAAGATTTAATAAGTGAGAATTATGTAAAACCTATTTCGATTTTGATATAAGAAATTGTTTAAGGGACTAAATTGTAAAAGAAAATAAATTTTTAAGTATTCAAAAGTCTCACAAATCGACAAGGAAAAATTTCTAATTCTGAAACCTAAACCCAAATAAATTTTCTAAGTGTTTTCCAAGCCATCAAACACGCCCATGTGTATTGATACGCCTTATGCGTTTCGATACGGGTTTTCACTACAAGAATTTTTACTTGGCATACTATTTCGATAAAGCCTTCATCTGGGTTTGTCTTTAAGCTTTAACGTATCAATACGACCATGCTTGTTTCGATACAACATTCATATGAGTTTAAGTTTATGTTTTAGCGTACCGATACGGCCTCCACCGTATCCATACGGTGTCTTAAAGATTTTCAAATCTTTGAATTTATTAATTTGACCGTTGCCTTGTCAGTTATCGGAATCAACAAATTTTAAATGATCGTTTACCCGTACCGATGCAATTTTTGCACTCAAATTCCAGTGAGCAAACTTCATACCGATACGGCCTAGCCGTTTCGATATGACCCCCATTTTACATTAAGGTCGTTTCGATACACCTCACTCATATCGATACTCCCATGCTTTTTTACTCTACAATGGCTCTTTCTTCTTATGGCAGATATCGATACATGTATTCGTGTACCTATACAGATGCCTACCAAACAACATTTATTGTGCCAAAAATACAGCCCAACGGCTCTATTGATGACTTCAACCACCCAAACGGTTAGAAATAAAAAAAAAGGATATAAAAACAAATTGGATATAAAAGCATCCAAGAAAAATCCAATCACTTTGAGCTTTTTGAGTAAAACCCTTATACCCAACTTGTGTAATCTTCATTGTAATTCTTTATTTCAAGTTTGAGGGGGTGTACATTTGTATTTGGGAAAATCACCTATCTATTGAGAGGTCAAATTTTCATTTGCCAAACACTTCTTGTAAAAGAGTGAGTTTGATTAAGCTTTGGGTAGAAAGCGTAATCGGTTTGTAATAGTTTCTTCCTAACCCTTAATTAATTTTTTAACTTAGGCCTAAAGAATATTTTTTCTATCATACTTGCCCAAAACTAATAATGTTGCCCTTTACTTTCAATCTCATCAATTTAGCCCATGAAATCCTTGAAGCATTTGGACTTATGAATAGTTCTTTGGGGCAAAATATATCCATTTGTTAATAAACTATAAAAATGAATTTCAAAAATCATTGTTACTCTAATTCAAGGTTGATTCCATTAAAAATATGTATGAGGAATAACATTAGACTTTGGCTGACGAGAGACAATAGAAGACTTTTTAAATGAAAATGTTCAATTTTTTAGTATTTCATAAAAAAATTGTTTTTTTTATAATTTATGTTCTTTAATTTTTACTTAATTTTAAAACTTTTAATTGATTTTATTATAGTATTTTTTGACATTTATTTTTAAAATATTTGAATAATTCGAAGGACCACATCATCATTTACACATAAGGACAACATTTATGCAATTTTGGAAATTAAATTCGAGAACAAAATTAACGAATTTAAAACGATGACAACATTACTAATTTTACAATGGTATAAAATTACACCTTAAGCCTTTAATTTAATTACTTTTGCGGCATTACCATTTGTATTTATAACGAACCCTCCCTCTATTTGTCAACTAAAAGTACAATAAATTGGTTCTTGAAGAAATATGAATAAATTTCTCTCTTTTTGATTCTCTGAAGAATCCATTATAAACAGAAGAAAACGAAGAGCAAGAAGCCGCCATTGAAGCTCTTCCTTCCTTCTCAAGTAAACCCAATCAGTTCCATCTGGTAAGTTCTTTTCTTCTCTAAGTTTCGGATCAAAGACTCCATTTTTATTTAGTAAGTTGGTTCTTGAATCAAATTCTTGTTTTTTTTTCTTGGAATGTGACAGATCATGACGATGAATTGATGCAAAGATATTGTTTATTTCTTGGAAATCAAGGTTGATTTTGAATTCTCAATGGAAGATCTTGAGACCGTCAAAGTGGTGTGGAAGTTCTGCACATAAATGGTGTAGTACACAGCTTGTTCCACATAAATGGTGTGGAAGTTCATTTGCTAGGAAAGTGAATTTCTGCACCATTTATGTCGAACAAGTTGTACGTCCACTGTCCTTCCCAATAACTTTGATGGTCTTAAGGTCTTCCAGTGAGAATTCAAAATAGGAAGGCACTTGATAACGATGATAAGATTTCGTTGGAGTTTGGTTTGCTCGTGACATCAAATATTTAAGGAATCTCCGGTAGGTTTCTTTGGTTCCCATACCTAATATTTTCACCGATTGATTCAAAGATATTGTTTCTTTCTTGGAATCCAAGGTTGATTTCGAATTCTCATTGGAAGATCTTGAGACTGTCAAAGATATTTTTCATTGTGCTTGTGCAATTGCAGGTCATGCAGTCAAATGCCGCGGTAGAGAGACAAGTAGTGGCGAGCCTCGTGATTCACCGCGTTTTTACTTGTAAATGCCGCAATAGGTTTGTGTTAGTGGCATTTTTTATAAACGTCGCCATAGGTTATGTTTTTAGCGGCATGTTATCTTTAAACGCCACAATAGGTCATGTATTAGTGGCGTTTTAAGTTATAAGCGCTGCAATAGGTTTTGATTTAATATCCCTCACCCTCCCAGACGCATGCAAACGTGAAAATCCCTAAATCTATCGTGCTCAAATCCCTAATCGGTCCTGCTTGTCGTCGTCGTCCAGTTCGTCCCCCGTCGACCGTCCGTCAGGCCGCTCGGCAAAGTCTCTGAAACTGCTCCGAAACATAGGAACCGGTAAATTTGGTTCCCCTTCTATTTTTCAAAATTGTTCATCCTTATTTGAGACACTAAGGGTTTGACTGTAAGGATGTTTAATCAGTTTGGTATGTATTTCTTTTTCAGACACTTTGGTTAACAATACAGATTTATGTCTTGGTAACTTGGGATCTAGTTAAATATAATATGGAGAATGTTAAGTGGTGCTATTCCATATTATAATATTGTATATGCATATGTAAATATATATACATATATCAGCATAATCAAACAACACTATCAAGTTTAACGAGTGATATATTCGGAATAAGTTGAGAGGGAACCCACATCTCTGAATTAAGCTGCAAAATTGTTGATAAATGAACTCTACATCCACTACCTTAGCTTCAAGTTCTAAATGAACTCTACATCCACTACCTTAGCTTCACTAAGGATTTGCAACAATTCCACTAATTGCTCTTCTTCTTTTCTAGGCTAAGGAGGCAACCCTTACAATTTTTCGTTAAATTTTCTACCCAAAATTTAACTCAATCCTCACACAAAGGTAACAAAGAATTTGATGGCTAATAGAGTATCTCTCAATACAAATTGTAGCCCAATTACAAGCACTCAAACCAATTGAAAATGATAAGAATGAAAATTACAATTGGGGTTTCTAGACAATATGAGATTTTAGCACAAATGCTTGGATTTGATGTATGGATATTTGCTTTTGGATCAATAGTTGTTGCTGAAGCTTTTAGAGGTCCCTTTTATACCTTCTCATTGATTTCTAGCCGTTGTGGTTGTTGCACTCATCAATAGAGCCGTTGGGGATGTTATCTCACCTCCATAAATGCAGTCTGCAACAACCCATTTCGAAACGCGGGGTACCTGTTTCGGAACGGACAAAAATAGAAAGAGACGTTGGGTGCATTTAAGAGCTCGTTTCGAAACGTGTTAAAGCCGTTTCGAAACACTTTTGCCACTGGAAAGGGTCGTTTCGAAACAGACTAAGCCCGTTTCGAAACACCCTAACCGATTCTAAAAAATCAGTTAAAAACCTTTACAACGGTCATATTTTCAAATCAGAATGAAGAACCGTTTCGAAACACATGGATTCGTTTCGAAATAGTTTTGCTACTGTAAAGGGTCGTTTCGAAACTGATTGAGCCTGTTTCGAAACACCCTATTAATCTTTGAAAAATTAGTTAAAAAATATTACAATCGTTATAGTTTTAAAATAAAAAATGAAGAACAGTTTCGAAACGCATGAAGCCGTTTCGATACGGGTTCAAGTGTTCTAAAGCCGTTTCGATACGCGTTTCAGAACAAGGGTTGGCAGTGATGAAAACGTTTCGAAATGCCTTAGGCCGTTTCGAAACAGGGACTTGAAAATCACTGTTTCAGCTTTAAACACTTAGAAAAATATTTGAAAACTTTGTTTTTAACTTTGGCATAATCTTAAAATCATATGGGGATGTTTTGAGGACTTAAAAATTCGTTTTGACATTTTCAATTTAGTCCTTAGGTTTTTAGTTATATCAAAATTAAAATATTGGTTTCACATAGAGTTTTTGGGAATAATGTTTCATTTTGCAAAAATTCCTCAATCCATCATAGATATGAAGAAAATGATAAAGGATTTGGGCCTTGGTTATGAGAAAATCCATAGTTTTCCGAATGATTGCATGCTGTATTGGGGTGATCGAAAAAACCAAGAGTCCTGTCATGTATGCGGTAAACCACGACAGATGAATAAGGATGTAGAAAATATTAGTGAGGATGAAGTTGAAGCACGATCAAGAAAGAAGCCAGTTAAGATTCTACAATATTTTCCTCTAATACCTAGGCTTCAAAGACTGTTTATGTCTTCAAAGACTGTTGAGTCTATGAGATGGCATCATGATGGACGAACATATGATAGATTATTAAGGCAATCTGCGGATAATTTAGCTTGGAAGTAATTTGACCAAAAATTTTCAAGTTTTGCAGAAGATCCTCAAAATGTCAGGCTTGGTCTTGCATCTGATGGGTTTAATCCTTTTAAAATTATGAGTTCTTCGTACAATACTTGGCATGTTTTGCTTGTTCCCTATAATTTTCCCCGTGAATTTGCATGAAACAGTCATCCTTTATCTTGTCCATGATAATCCCCGGTGAAAAAGGTCCCGAGAATGATATTAACATCTATATGCAACCTCTTATTGAAGAGCTGAAACAATAATGGGTGGGTGTCGAAACATATGATGTATTGAAGAAGGAGAACTTTAATTTGCGTACAACTTTATTGTGGACAATTAATGATTTTCATGCTTATGCAAATTTATTTGGTTGGAGTACCAAAGGTCATTATGCTTGTCCTTGTTGTGCTACACAAAGAAATCCTAACATTTGATTGACTAGTCATTATGCCGATAATTGGTACAATGGTACGACACGTTGTACTCTAACACGAACAATACAAATTGGTAACTAACTTGATTTTTTGGTAAAAATTGATTAAAAAATACTAAGTACTAATTTTTTTAAAAATAAAATCAAGATTTGGTTTAAGTATCAATTTGATTCAATACGCCATGTTCAAGAACCAATTTGAACTTTAACCCTTAATTAATTTTTTTAATTTAGGCCTAAAGAAAATTTTTTATATCATATTTGCCCAAAACTAATAATGTTGCCTTTTACTTTCAATTTCATCAATTTATCCAATGAAATCCTTGAAGCATTTGGACTTATGAATACTTCTTTGGGGCAAAATATATCCATTTGTTAATACACAATAAGAATGAATCTCAAAAGTCATTGTTTTTTTGAAATGTACTGAGCCTCATTAAAAACCCCCTCTAGACCTAATTAGGGGGAAAAGAGTGCCCATTATATTTATTAGATAACCAATCGTCTGAAACATTACACGAAAATTGAGTAGAAATAGGGATGAAGTCAACCTGCTTTCTCCCTGGTTGAACTAAGTTACAAGTGAATTACACAGTACTCATAAGAGAATTAACACCCTACCCACACCAAGTCCAAAACCCTACCTATTCCTTGCCGAGCAAGGTTATGAGCCAACCCATTGACCACTCTGGACGCATGGCAAATCTTCGCGCGATCCCTTGATCTTAGCCGCATACATTCGAGTAGAAGATCAATAAAGCTGCTAGGAGCATTGGAGGATTGGTTTAGCCATTGAACAGCTAGTAAACTGTCGGATTCTACAATAAAAAGATCATTAGCATTCTGGCCTTTAGAGAGAAATAAGTTGAAAGCTTCTATAATAGCCAAAATTTCAGCTCTTGTAGGATCAACCATCCCCACCGATTTCGAGAACTTCAATAGCTGTTTGCCACTATGATCTCTAAGAATGCCCCTGATTCCTCCTAACCCGAAACTCCCCCTCACCGAGGCGTCAACATTGAATTTTAAAGCTCCATGAGGTTGTGTCGTTCAAGAAACCACTACCTCGTTAGAGCCTTTCATCGTAGCAATGGTGCACATGTTGGGATGTCTGACAAAGTCCAACATCGAAGGAATGCAAGCAGGCCATTTAGACTTACACCAATGGCCAATCCGAACCATAGTGATATCGAACAAGCTGGCTTCACATAGCTTTTTCTTCTTGAACAACATCTCGTTCCTTTCCAACCAAATTGACCATACTATCCCGTAGAACGCTACCAACCACACTGGTTTATTCGAGGCCTTCATCGATATGTTGTCTCAAAGGACCATTAGCTCCTTTAAATTTCTTGGCATTACTAAGGTCACGTGCCATTTATTACACCATTTCAACCATAACAACCATGTCATAAGACAATGACAAAAAAGATGATCTTTTGTCTCCTCCAGCTTCCCGCAAAACACACAAAGACTCTCATCCAAGCCTCTTATGCCCTTTTTTTCAAAGCTTCAATTGTTGGAATTTTATTTTGAATAACCCTCCACAAGAACATTTCAACCTTGGGTGGCACTAGGTTTTTCCAAACACATTTCCAAACAACATCAACCTCTAATCCATTTGTTGATACTTGAGTACAGTAGTCTTTAGCACTATAGATCCCGTTCGACGATGCACACCAATATAAGCCATCTTTGAACGTCTTTGCTGAAGAGGCACGATTAATGGTATCGAGGAACTCTTCCCAAATCACTTCATCCCACTGAAATAACTTTCGTCTTAGATCAACATTCCACTTTCATCTTCCATTTACCACTTTGCCAAATTCACAAACTTTACCAGACCTGTTGATTGCTAAACAATGAATTCTAGGAAAGGCTCCTTTAAGAGACGTAATTTCAATCCAATGGTCCTCCCAAAAGCTTATATTTTTACCATCTCTAAGGGTGCATCTGATATTTTTAGTTAAAGCATCTTCCGGATTACTTAAGGGTTTAATAATGTTGCTCCAAACCTAGGATTGTTTTTTTCCATCCGCTTTTCCTGGCAACAAAGAATTATCCGAGTAGCTATACTTCTCCTCAACAATCTTTCTCCAAAGGCTATCCGGTTCTTGGCTAAACCACCAAACCCATTTATTCAGCAATGCACGATTTTTATACTTTAAGTCAAAAAAGCCTAACCCTCCATATTCTTTCGGTTTCACTAAGTTGTCCCAATTTACCCAGTGGATTGGCCTAGGAACGTTGGGGCCCCAAATGAAGTGTGCAATATGCTTATTTAGGCTAACATCAACAGTGGTAAGGCATTTGAAAAATACTCAGGAAGTACACAAGTAGATTGCAAAGCACAGACCTAACAAGACATACTCTACCTACGAAGGAGAGGAACTTACCTTTCCACCCCGCAAGCTTCACCCCTACTTTGTTAATCACAGGTTTTCAGATTTGAATTGAGTTCCTTGAAGCACCCAATGGTAGTCCGAGGTAAGTCGTAGGTAAATAGCCAAAACTACAACCATGTTTTTGCGCCCAATCTTTAACTTTGTTTGTCGCTGTATGAATTCCATATAAGCTGGTTTTCCTCAGATTTAAACTCAGCCCAGAAGCTAGCTCAAAGATTTTAAGGATTCGTGTAATATTCACCACATTTTCCAAATCAGCCTTAGCGAAAATTATAAGGTCATCCGCGAACTACAGATGGGATACCTTGAAGTCATTATAGCCTATACCAACCCCATTCATGATCTCTAATTTAACAACTTTATGAATTAGAGAACTTAGAGCCTCTCCCACTATGTTAAAAAGGATAGGGGATAAGGGACAACCCTGCCGCAAGCCTCTCTTAATTGAGAACATTTTGGTTGGTTTCCCATTGACGTTGACCGAGATCATAGCTGTTGAAAGGCACAGTGATTTCCAATTTCTCCATCAAGAACCAAATCCCATTTTGTGAAGGATGAAGTCTAAAAATGACCAGTCCACAATGTCATACGCTCGTCGGAAATCAGCTTTAAACACAATAGCTTCTGATTTTCTTTTTGTCAAATCATCTATGACTTCGTTTGCTATCAACACACAATCTACAATTCATTGACACGGAATAAAGGTGAACTGGTTCTCACCGATAACTTCATTAATAACTAGGCTAAGTCTCCTTGATAAAACTCTTGCGAGAATCTTATATAATCTGTTGACTAACGAGATCGGTCTATAATCCTCGACAGTTATCGGACAATCCTTTTTTGGTATCAACGATATGAAGAAATGGTTGAAATGTTTATCCTTAATCTTCCCTTTATAGAAATCATTGAAGAAACTGAGCATGTTGTCTTTGAGAGAGGGCCAGAACTTTTTGTAGAAGTCCAAATTAAAAACATCAGGCCCGAGGTCTTATTACCTTCGGTAGATCCGATTGCATCCCAAATCTCTTCAATCGAAAACAGAACTTCAATTCTCCTGGCCGATTCACTACTGATAAGGTTGAGGCCACAATCGAATCTTTTAAGTGGGATTGTGTTTGAACTGTTATAAGTATTCCTAAACACTTCCTCGAACACAACTTCGATATGTTTCAGATCTATGAACACTTTCTTCTTCCATTCAACAGAGGGAATTAGGGTTCTGATTCTGCGTAATGAGACCACAAGATGAAAGTACCTCGTGTTTTTATCACCCTCCGCAAACCATCTTATTCTTGACTTCTGATGCCATTCTCGTTCCCCTCTTCTGATGCCATTTCCTCGCCAATATGAGCATTAAAACCAACAACACAAGACTCTTCTTCCAACTTTGAGATTCTTTCTTCTAATTCAGTTGTAGAAGATTTCTCTTTAGCTCGAAATTCTTTAACCCAAACTTTGATTGTTTCTTTCACTTTTTTCAGAGTGCAACCCATCCCTTTACCTTTCATCTTCGCTACAATATTGTTTATGATTTCCACTACCTCGGGAAATTCTAACCAATGCGTAAACAATTTGAACGGTCTCGAGCCACCTCTTAATTCATTATCCACAATTAGCACTGGTTTATGATCTGATAAGCTCTTTGGCAAGGTAAGATGATGCAGATTCGAGAACCATGAGAATACCTCAAGAGACAATAAAAATCTGTCCAATCTACTAGCTGCAGTGGAAGAGCCCCCTCTAAACTAAGTAAATCTCTCACCCTATAATGGCAGGTCAAGTAAGTTGTTTATTTGGATGAAATTACCCAACAATAGTCCCGATTCCAAACCCGTACTAGCCTTTAATCTTTCCTCAGCACACAAAACATCGTTAAAGTCACCTCCTACGATCACTGGAAGATTCAGATTAGCTATGAATAGAGAAATCTCTTCAAAGAAGCTCCTTCTCTCACACGAATCATTGGGCACGTAGATATTGATAATTCCACATTTTTGATTACCCGACCCCAGGGACCCTACCATGGCTATGAATATGCTCTTAATCACCATGTTTTCAATCATAAGGAAATTCGAATCCCACAGAGAAATTAAACCCCCAGACGCCCCTTCAGAAGGAGAGACCACCACCCCACCGAAATTACTACCTTTAAGTCATTTTTCTAGCCATGATTTGATATTACCCAATTTGGTTTCCTGCAACAAGAAAATTTTACATTTTGATTCATGTATGACTTTTCCCACCGCCCCAACCTTCTTCGGTCTACCCAAACCACGTATGTTCCAACTAAGACACATTGTAGTCATAAGAAGATGAAAAAACACGAGAGGAGATTAGAGATCTAACCCTTCTTACACCCCTTCCCTTTCCTCCACCTCTACCAATCGGGCCACCGCCGTTTCATCTGGTGCTTCAAAATTTACTCTTAAATGATTCCCCAAACGTAAAGTTGCAGTTGCTTCATTAATCTCACTTGGATTGTGCTCACTGTCTAGGGATGGAAACAAAGGAGAAATTTGGGGCAGTAACTTAGATAGCAACTGTGATTGTTTCTTCGACGTTAGGTCCTTCTCTTTTTGATCACTTTCTTACTTTTGTGAAAAGCCAAATTTTCCCACCTTTGTTGATAGGCTATGTCTGATTTCAACCTCAAACCGGCACCTCCTTCAGAGCGTGAGATCTTGACATTATGATAAAGAGGGATATTTGCATCTGATGAGGCTTTCATATCACTATTTAGAAGGCCCACCTCAACATCAATCAACTTTGACCAAACGAAGCTTGTGGACTAGCTGGCTTCAGGGCTACCTCTTTTGGGCCATGACTCGGGTGTGCAAAATGAATGGTCTCAGCAGATTCAACATGCACTTTGTGTAGCCCAATGTCATTTGACGTCGAGTTGACCGCTAGGTTCACCTCTGCGCACAGTTGGCCCGAAAGTGGTGGGGCCCTATCATCTGCCATTATTCACTCATCATTAATAATATCATCATCATTAGCCGTTTTTTGTCTATCGAGTTTGTTGCTGACATTGAAAGCATCATAATTGCATGCATCGTTCCACGAAACGTCACCGCCCCCATCGTCTCTCGGAGATGACGGCCCATCACCGTCGATGAAGATTCTTTCATCTTCAAACTCTTTAGTCACCACCTTTATGTGATGAACATCCCCATTGTGCATGACCGTGAACCTATCTGGAATCAGGGAGACCTTTTGTACCTCCATTAACATTTTCGCTTGATCAAAACGATTAAGATTAACCGTCTCCTCATCGATTTGGATTACTTTTCCCCATTTACTTCCAAGCTTTTAAAAGAATGTTTCATTCAAGATTTGTACCGGCACATCAGTGAGTTCCACCCATACTTTAATTCGTCTTTTTCCATCATACTCCTGGAGGAACTCCAGTTCATCGAACCAAGAGCTCAGGAGTTCATCTCGCCTTGACCAAACTTGAATCTTTTCCTCATTGCTTGCAGCTCAGATTATAACCAGAAGTCCTGATCATGAACACATTGTAACACAGAAACCATCCGATTTAAGGGCTTCCTGCACTAGTTCTGGGTTGTACATAGCCTTTATTTTTCCAACCAGGCAACAATTAAGCCATGACATTTCCGCTTTGGGGATCATAATATTTGATTGCGTCCTGACACTCTTGTTGATCACATATCTATCCTCCACCATCACAACCCTAACCAGGTCATTCATTCTTACAGTTGGTAGTGCTGCTCTTTTATCCTCCACAGCGGCATCGTTAGACACCATTATAGGGGAAGCCGCACCTGGTTTCCCCATAAGCACTTCCTTGAACGGCCTAACGTCCCTTAAAGCCCCTCCCCATCTTGTAGTTGTAATTTTAGATGTCTTGTTACGCTTCTCCAGCACCGACTTCTGCATTGCCATGAACAACCTAACTTTGAACCCATCCATGATCCTTCCATTCCCTTTAGTTAAAGCTCGCTCCGCCTCAACTTTGATGCTGAAACGAACGAGCGCAAAAGTGGTTGGTTTATTCATCCTCTTCCGATTCCCAAACGCCATGTAAACATCAATCACCGATCCGTATTCTTGAAAGGCATCACGTAACGTCTTCGGGTGGATTCTCCGTATTCTTGAAAGGCATCACGTAGCGTCATTGTTACTCTAGTTCAAGGTTGATTCTACTAAAAATATGTACGAGGAATAACATTAGACTTTTGCTGACGAGAGACAATAGAAGACTTTTCAAATGAAAGTGTTCAATTTTTTAGTATTTCATAACAAAATGTTTTCTTATATTTTATGTTTTTAAATTTTTACTTAATTTTAAAACTTTTAATTGATTTTATTATTGTATTTTAACATTTATTTTTAAAATATTTGAATAATTTTTACATTTTCAATATTTTAAAATTTTAACAATTTTTTAAATTCTTAATTTATTTGCTTAAAGATTAAACAAACCCTTATTTTTTTTATAAAAATCAATTAAGCCTTTGAACTCGACAAAAAATACATTATTTTCTCTCAACCACATTATCATTTACACATAAATAGCCAGACTACCACAATGGATCACCATGTCAACCCAATTAACAATTACCTCAGCACCACATTATCATTTGAAGGACAACATTTATGCAATTTAGGAAATTAAATTCGAGAACTAAATTGACGAATTTAAAACGATGACAACATTACTAATTTTACAATGGTAAAATTACACCTTAAGCCTTTAATTTAACTACTTTTGCGGCATTACCATTTGTATTTATAACGAACCCTCCCTCTCTTTGTCAACCAAAAGTACAATAAATTGGTTCTTGAACAAATATGAATAAATTTCTCTCTTTTTGATTCTCTGAAGAATCCATTATAAACAGAAGAAAATGAAGAGCAAGAAGCCGCCATTGAAGCTCTTCCTTCCTTCTCAAGTAAACCCAATCAGTTCCATCTGGTAAGTTCTTTTCTTCTCTAAGTTTCGGATCAAAGACTCCATTTTTATTTAGTAAGTTGGTTCTTGAATCAAATTCTTGTTTTTTTTTCTTGGAATGTGACAGATCATGACGATGAATTGATGCAAAGATATTGTTTATTTCTTGGAAATCAAGGTTGATTTTGAATTCTCAATGGAAGATCTTGAGACCGTCAAAGTGGTGTGGAAGTTCTGCACATAAATGGTGTAGTACACAGCTTGTTCCACATAAATGGTGTGGAAGTTCATTTGCTAGGAAAGTGAATTTCTGCACCATTTATGTCGAACAAGTTGTACGTCCACTGTCCTTCCCAATAACTTTGATGGTCTTAAGGTCTTCCAGTGAGAATTCAAAATAGGAAGGCACTTGATAACGATGATAAGATTTCGTTGGAGTTTGGTTTGCTCGTGACATCAAATATTTAAGGAATCTCCGGTAGGTTTCTTTGGTTACCAGACCTAATATTTTCATGGATTGATTCAAAGATATTGTTTCTTTCTTGGAATCCAAGGTTGATTTCGAATTCTCATTGGAAGATCTTGAGACTGTCAAAGATGTTTTTCATTGTGCTTGTGCAATTGCAGGTCATGCAGATGAACATGTGGTCTGCAACCATTCTTTTTACCGACATGGACCGGGGATCTCTGGCCGATGTGGTCCGTCGAATCGTATCTTGCAGCCATGTGTACTGTAACACCCAAAATTTCCCTAAAATAAAAAAAAACTTAAATTTTGAAATCCCTAATTTAGTAACCCTAGAATTTAGGAATTTCTGATTCAAAACCTAATTTGAATTTAAGGATCAATTGAGCTTAAACCATATTTTAGTGACCTTATTGTGATAAATCAAGTTTGGGTGGGCTATCATGAAAAGCAGGTTAAGCTAGGAACTCATATGTTGCAATTTACTCAAAGTTATAGGGTTATTGTATAACCCTAATGTTATGTTAAGCCGTCTATGAAGTTTCGATTTGCTGCAGCCGCTATTCGCCATCTCCCTCATCTCTCCCCATATCTCCCTCATTTGAATAATATACCCTCTCACCTCTTGAAATCATTTGTATGCTTTTTGTTCCAATCGAATTTTAATGGGTTTCTAACATCACACAATCATAACCTTTATTTCCTCATTCGTCTCGTGGGTAAACCGCATCACATAGTTTTATTAATTGTAAATTGCTTTAAAAAAATTAAATTATTTTATACCTAATATTTTTTTGAGGGATTTAGATATGAGATCTGATGTAGTTTATATATGTATTTTAGACGACATTAACTTTGAGGAAGACGAATTACTACCTCCTTTGCCTATTCGATTTAATTGTGCACGTACCACGAGGACTACACGTAAGTAATTTTTTAGATTAAGATTAGTGGTTGTGTTGTTTAGTTGGTGGCATATTGATAGATTTTTGAGGTAGATTTTTATATCGTAGGTTATGATTCAGCTAGGCCTAGTGCTAGACCCGAACGTGAGAGACATTCTTTTCGACGATAAGTTATTGCTGCTTGAGGTGTATTTCTTCCTGTGCTATATAATAATAATTTTTATCGTGTGTCATTGTTTTATATCGTATGCATATTTTTACATGTGATGTTGCATGATGAATTTTTCGTGCATTTTTACTTGATTTGTGATTTAACTAAATATCAAATTTATTGAATTGTGTATCATTGGATTTATCAAAATATGAAATATCGAATTTATCGGACTATGTGCTGAAACTATTTCAAATATGATTTTACATCATTGTTTGCATGATTTGGGATTGTACGGTGGAAGCAGTGGTTTTTACCACACATTGATTGATGGATATAAGAGTAATTATGGGAACCTTACTCTTCGGACAATGTTATAGTTGTAATTCATTGTATCATTTTTTTATAAGTTAAGGCTTTTGAGTTGTGCATCGTCATTTGTGAATTTAAAGTTTATATCGAAATATATATGTTCTTGAGATTAAAATTTTTCTAGCACTTTAGAGACACACTAAGCTCTTTAGGTTACTTCCTCTTAGTTCTTCTTTTAGATATACACAAAGACATAGATGATTCGGTACTTGGAGCATCTTGTATTTTACTCGGTTAATTTATCATCAGTATGAACTTTATTTTAGACTATCATATTAATATTATTTTATGTTTTGGGACCTTTACACATTTCAGATTGTGGAACTTTATATTTTGAGATTATGTTTTAGCATGTATTTACGCACTTTATTTCGACCATCTTATTAAATGACCAGGTTATTTTTATAACGTTTGAGTTTTGTAAATAATTGTGATATTTTACGGTATTTATTGTTATTTAATAATTAACTTGTTTTATAAATTATTTAAACTAAAATCTATTACTTGAGGGAAATTTTTTTAGCAATGACTTCTCAAACTCGGTCGTTTCTTTTAAGTCGGGTTTAGAAGGTTACATGTACGCAAGTATATACATATTGATGGCGTCTACTTCCATTGAAACCTATGGTTGTTGAGATGGCATTTGGATTTGGTCGATTCCCTTTGTTTCCTTCACCATTTCTGCTGTTTCTTCTGCTTTCCAATTGTTTTCTTTTGTGGGTTTTGTGCATAATTTGCTGTTAAGCACTATTTGATGCCATTAATCGGATCGTCTGTTCTTGTTCATGTTTCGCCAAGTTTTCCTACATCACATAAAAGCTCCTATTGTCATTAACACCGTCTCTTCTCTTTCCTATAATTGGTGCAATAGTCCAGCGTACTTTACTCTAAATCAGAAAAAATAATAACAAATCTTTAACATGAACAAAATAAATAATTTGAAAGATTTAAAAAGTGAGAATTATGTAAAATTTATTTTGATTTTGATATAACAAATTGTTTAAGGGACTAAATTGTAAAAGAAAATAAAATTTTAAATATTCAAAAGTCTCACAAATCGACAAGGAACATTTTCTAAGTCTGAAACTTAAACCCAAATAAATTTTCTAAGTGTTTTCCAATCCAAATTCATTAAACACGCAACGTTTCAATACGATTTTTCACTACTGGAATTTTTACTTGGCATATCGTTTCGGTACGACTTAGTCCATTTCAATACGACCTTTATCCGAGTTTGTATTTAAGCTTTAGCGTATCGATACGACCATGCCCGTTTTGATACGATATTCATCTAGTTTAAGTTTATGCTTTAGCGTACCGATACAGCCTCCACCGTATCGAAACAATGTCTTAAAGATTTCCAAATCTTTGCATTTATTAATTTGACCATTGCCTTGTCAGTTATCGGAATCAACAAATTTTAAATGACCGTTTACCCGTTTCGATACGCCTAAGAGGCGTACTGATGCAATTTTTGCATTCAGATTTAAGTGAGCAAAATTCGTACTGATACGACCTAGCCGTTTCAATACGACCCCCATTTTACACTAAGGCCATTTGGATACGCCCATCACGCGTATCGATACGCCCCTGCTTTTTACTCTGCAACGGCTCTTTCTTCTTATGGCAGGTACCGATACAACTGTTCCTATACCGATACGAATGCCTACCAAACAACATTTATTGCGCCAAAAATGAAGCCCAACAACTCTATTGATGACTTCAACCACCCAAACAGTTAGAAATCAATAAGGGGATATAAAAGCAAGCCTCCAAAGCTTCAACATCAATTTTTTTTTGAAAGAATTTAAAAAGCATCCAAGCAAAATCCAATTACTTTTAGCTTTTAGAGTCAAACCCTTGTATAAAACTTGTGTTATCTTCATTGTAATTTTTTATTTCAAGTTTGGGGAGTGTACATTTGTATTTGAGAAAATCATCTACCTATTGAGAGGTCAATTTTTAATTTGTCAAACACTTCTTGTAAAAGAGTGAGTTTGATTAAGCTTTGGGTAGAAAGTTTAGTCGATTTGTAACGGTTTTCTCCTAAGCCTAGAAAAGGGGACGAATTCATTTAGTGAATTATTTGAAATCCTTAGTAAGAAGCTAAGGTAGTGGATGTAAAGCTTGTTAGAAGCTTGAACCACTATAAATTCTTGTGTCTTTATTTTTCTCATTTCCAATTTGCTTCCCTTCAATTTTTTAATCATCAATTCACCCCTCTTGGTCATATTGTTCGATTGATTATCTCAACAATTGGTATCAGAGCTACACTTATTGGAAGAATTAACATCCTCTTGAGTCGATTCTAGGAGAGATACATCAATCTATATTCAAGCCATGGCATCTACCTCCGGCCAAAACTTGTACGAGTCTCAATCGATCACCAAAACACCTTTCTTCAATGGAGACAACTATCCATTTTTGAAGAATCAGATGAAGCTATTCATCAAGTTCAACGACTTTCTCTTTTAGGATGTAATCGAAGATGGTCCATACATTTCGATGAAGCAAGAAGAAGATAGGAAAGTTCCAAAATCAAACTAAGAAATGACAAATGATGAAAGAAGAAAGCTACAAGTAAATGACAAGGCCTTGCATATGCTCTTTTGTGCACTTGGACCGGATATGTACTCGAAGACGTCTTCGTGTACATGTGCGAAGGAGGTGTGGGACACGCTCAAGACCACCTATGAGGGCACCAACGATGTAAAGGAGACCAAGATTGGAATATTCAACTTGAGCGACGAGAATTTCAAGATGGAGCTCGATGAGAACGTCACAAAGATATTCGATCGTTTCTCTGTCATCGTCAACGGGCTCAAAGGCTTCGAAGAAGTCATCCCCAAAGACAAGCTTGTCCAGAAACTCCTCTATTCTCTTCCCTAGTCATGGGATGGGAAGAGAACCTTCATCATCGAGGCAAAGGATTTGAAGAATTTGAAGCTCGATGGTCTTATGAGTTCTCTTCTTACTCATGAGATCATGAAGAAAGGTAGAGAAGAAAAAAAGAGAAGAGAAGAAGATGAAGAAGAAAGAGATAGAGAAGAAGAAACTCAGAATTGCTCTCAAAGCTTCTTTTGAAGAGAGTGATTCGAGTGAGGAGGAAGACGAGGAGATGGCTATGCTAGCCAAAAGATTCACTCGGTTCATGAAGTCCAAGAAGGGAAGAAAGTTCAATAGAAGAGGAGACTTCAAGAACAAGGAGGAGGAGAAGGATCAACACATATGCTTTGAGTGCAATAAGTCGAGGCACATTCGAACCGATAGCCCTCAACTCAAAAGGAAGAGCTTTGGGAAGAAGAAGCTCAAGGCAAACATTGCTACTTGGAGTGATGAGGAATCATTCGATGAAGAGGAGCAAGAAGTTGCCAACCTTTCTCTCATGGCGTTTGAAAAGAATCTTAAGGTGACCTCTAACTCATATACATTTGATTTTTCTTTTGAAGAGTTTCAAGAAGCTTATGATGAGTTACAAGAGGTTTATGACGAGTTGGTGGAGAAGTTTAATGAATCGATTTTGAAAAACAAGAAAATGATTTTCGATTTGAAAAACCAAAACGATTCTTTATTCAAAACCAACTTCGAACTTGAAAAGAATGTTTGTGATTTACAAGACAATCTAGAGTATTTTAAAAAAGAAAATGTTGATTTAAACAACCTTCTTTCCGAGTTTCATGATCATCACCACAAGGAGGTGAATGATCTCAAAGATTCTATGAACAAAGTTGAGAAATCTAGTTTTAAGAAAGATGAATAATCAAAACTAACTATATAAAAAGAAACTTTGGCAACCACAAACGAAAAGGCTTCCAAAGATCTTCTAGAGGTAAAAAGATTAGAAGTATTTTGGTTCCTAATAACTTAATTGCTTCTAATAATATTCATGTCATTTCTTCTTGGATCCCTAAGGGAACCAAGATTTTGGGAGCTAATACTTATGGACCCAAAATGATTTGGGTACCAAAAATCAAGACTTAATCTTTGTTTGTAGAGGGGAGCATTTCTACAAGGCCAAGGCTACATGTGCAAACTCATGGTACCATGATAGTGGATGCTCAAGACACATGACCGGTGACAAGAGTAGATTTGTCACATCCCAAAAACCGGTCTAGTCGGAATTAGGTTCTGATGACCGAAGTATTTTATATCGGTTTTATAAGTTATTCAATCTTATTAGAATATTCGGGTCAATTTATAAATTCAAGGTCAAATTCCAGCAATCGAATATTTTCGTTTCGATTAAAGGTTGGTTCGATTTGGTACTCAAAATCAAATATACGGCTTAATTGTATAGAATTATTATTATTATTATTATTATTATTATTATTATTATTATTATTATTATTATTATATTATTATTAAAAAAAGGGGAAAAGAATTGCCATGCAATTCCTTCAAAATGAAGGAATTGCTAAGCAATTCCCACGTAACAAGGCCACACGGCCAAATTTGGTTAAGGGTGGCAATTTGCCACAAATTTGGGCAATGAAAGTTGGCCACAATTTGCCACGTTAAGGCCATTTGGCCAAAGCAAAACTAAAGTGGCACAAAGCCACTTGACGTGGCCACCCCAAGGGCTATATGCCCAAGCAAAAGCCACGGCATTGCCGTGGAGAGTGTGCAAGTGTGAAGGCCAAATAGTATAAATAGTTGAAGAACCTCACGAATAATGCACAGCAAATTGAAAAACAAACAATCGGTTCAGATTAGGATGTGTTCAGTATTAGATTGGTTGTCCAATAAATTCGATATAATAATATCGAATCTCTGTCGACGTCGGGGTAAGCTCAAATCTTTGGTTGGTTTAAATTTCGGTATCGAATTCAATTGGTATCTCTGTATTTATTCGATACTGTCTTATCGATTTTAATTAGTTTTTATTAATTATCGTAGTACATGAGGTCGATTCGGAACAACCGTCAAGCCAAGAAATAAAAAAAAGCACCGGTCTGTAAAGGTGAGTGTAGTTACGTCAAGGGATAGGCTTGGTGCCCTCCCGTTGCATTATTTATGATTATGTTTGCATTTGTTAAGGGCTCACGTAGAGCAACTATGTTCGAATGGTAAATTTGGTAAGTGCCTTGCATTACTTTGATATGTTCGAATATGACTATGATATGCTACAGGTATGTGAAAATAATATGAAATGATACCTGATAATGGAACTACGGCTCATCTTGTTATTTGATATGATATGATCTAAAAATCATGGACTATGTGAATTTGTGTGTATTTATGGACATTGGATACAATTGGCATGCCATAGGATTATTCGAGCTCACCATGTAAGGGAGGACTACGATCCAGGGCTACAACCTATATGTGGGAGATAAAAGGATGGATGTGTAAGGGATATATGGAGCTACGGCTCATTTATAATTCATGATATGGTGTACAGGGAATCCGCGTATCCAATGGTACCAAATATGATATGTGCCTATGAATTTTGTTATGAGAATATGATCATGTGAAGTGTATATGTGAATATGAAAGCATGTGAATTGTGGAGTAAGCATGATGGTATGTCTATTGGATTATATCTATGTTATGTAATTGTTCATCATGTCATTCATAATTGCGGACATTCATTACATTTGTTGAAACTACCTCACTAGGCTATGTAAGCCTAACATTCGTGTGTCTCATGCATTTCAGGACCCTGATAGATTCCAACCTCTGATCGTGTGGTGCAGTTGCAAGTCACTCTTACGAATCACATGTATGTTAATTTCTGCCCTGAACTCCTAGTATGGTGGCATATGGTCTAGACATGTCATATATGTTCTTTCTGATAGTCTATTGTTGTGCATGAGTTAAATATGATTTTTATCATGTTTGAGAGTGGTTAAAACTAGTAAAATGAACTTATACGTGCTAAAAGGTGGAAACTAGGTAAATTGATTCGGAATGTCTTAAAACTTGACATGCTATTAGAAATATAGATTTTATACTTGCTGATAAAATTTGGTAAGATTTGGAATTCGTTTGATAGGTTAATTCGAATGGAAACTGTTTTGAACAATTTACAAAATAGTCACTAAATATTGTATCGTCTAATCGGATAGGCAAATGACCTCCGTTAGTAATGATATTTCACATGATAATAATTAGTAAGTTTAATTTCAATAAGATAACACGAAATTCAGATAAATACCCTTAATTTATAAATTTTATGTTTTAGTCCCTAAAACTTGTAAGATCCAAGTAGATTGGTAAATGATATTGGAATAGTATGAAAATTTACAGGTGTGCTGCTTATAAATTGAATTTCGTGGTAATAAGATTAATTTTAGATAAGGACTCTTAAAATACTAAAATCATAGCTTAGTCCCTAAAATTCGTAAAATCCCAAAAATGGCCTTCAATGTTAGTTTCGCGTTTTAATAAATTGGTTGAAGATTAATATCCGGTAATGTGTAACAAGGGATATTTTTAGTAAAGCCTTAGTAAAGAATTAAAATTTAGGCAATAAGTTTAAAAATTCATACCTCCGATTTCCGTTATGTTTTCGATAACACTCTCCGATCCGGTTCTCGACCAGGCCGGGTAGGGGGTGTTACAATTGTGGTATCAGAGCTTAGGTTTAGTCGATTCTAGGACTAACCAGGCATCCGTTATGTGTTTGCGTCTGCATATGCAACCTAAGAGTTTATTTGTATATGTTATCCGTGACTTGCAACCGACACGATTTAACCTTTTCTGTTTGATTAGATTTAGGAATATCAGCGCCCAACGATAGACATATCACAATAAAACAACATCTCGGTTCTACGCAATCCTTTATTAGTAAACCATATATTGGGAAGAATACCTTAGTATTCAAACCTGTTGCTTTTGATATAGTCGTGTATAATCCACTAGGAGGTAGTGTGGTTATACATCTTATTTATAAAGCTTGTTCTCTGAGGACCAAGGGATCCTATTTTCGATCGATTTGATAGTCTTGTCTTTTCGTGAGTCTGATCTTATCGTAGGTCTTTATTGGTTAGCCATATATCAAACCTGGATAGACCATTTGAAAAAGAAGGTATATCTTCGTGAACTCGATAAATAAAGTATAACCTTGATGAAAACCAAACTCAAGCCTAACAAGACTATCAAGTATGCTATATAGTCTAAAGAAAATCCCAAAACTCAAAATGTGTAAATGGTGAAGGAATTCCCTGATGTATTTCCCGATGGACTACCGGGATTCCCTCCCACTCGTGAAGTAGAATTCGGGATAGAAGTACAACCTGAAACTACTTCGGTTTCCATTTTGAATAGCTCCGGTAGAGTTAAAGGAATTAAAAGCTCAAATTCAAGACCTTCAAGATAAGAGATTTACCCGACCGAGTTCCTCACCCTGGGAAGCACCGGCTTTGTTTGTCAAAAAGAAAGACGAATCGATGCGTCTATGCATTGACTACCATCAGTCGAATAAAGTAATGATTAAGAATAAGTATATGTTACCGAGGATCGAAGATCTCTTCGATTAATTGAAAGATGTTTATGCCTTTTTGTAGAACTAATGTTTTGATATAATAATTGAAAAATGTTTTGGACTAATTTGAAAAGAATTTAAAACTTGTGTTAAGTCCAAACAACTTGAAATTATGTTTGAGATATTTTAAAAGGTTTTTGGCAAAGATTTTTCATGTTTTAAACAGCCAAACTTGTATTTTCATGTGACCAGTATCGATACGGTTGTACCCGTACCGATACCATTTTGCCTCAGTTTGGCCACTGTCAAAACCCGTATCGATACGAGGGTTTAGTGTATCGATACGGACCGGGATCGTTTCGATACGCCAGGTAAGCGTACTGATCCCTGTTCAACCACCCCAACGGCTATTTCCCAACGGCTATTCAAATATGGACCCGTACTGATACGACCTCAAGCGTATCGATACGCCTATGCTGGCAAGAGCCCAACGGCTAGTTCCTATGAAGGCCGTATCGATACCGTTCCACGCGTATCGATACTGGTAGCTGCAGAACAGCATTTATGAAGGGAAATAAAGTCCTCAACGGCTCCAATTCATCCCCAACGGCTAGTAACGGCTACAAACTCATTTGGAAGTATAAAAGGGACCTCCAAACATCAAGAGAAGACTAATGCTCATATTGTCAAACATCAAATGATCAAATATTGTCTTAGCACTTAAATTGTCAATTCTTGTATAGACAAACACTAGTGAGCCAAAATTGTCAAATTTGCTCAAGTGTTTTAGGTTTTGGGTGAGTGCTTAATTGTGCAAACAAACACCTATTAGAGGGTTTAAGTTTGCTTTATTGTTTCTCTTTGTAAAGAGGGTTTTGATCAAGGCTTTGGGTAGAAGCTTGATCGGTTGTAAGGGTTTCCTCCTAATCCTAAAAAAGGGGACGAATCAATTAGTGGATTGATTGTGAAATCCTTAGTGGGGAGCTAAGGTAGTGGATGTAGGTGCTTGTTAGAAGGCCGAACCACTATAAATCATTGTGTCTTTTTATATTCTAGCTTCCACAACCCTTCCACCCAAAAATCCACCTCTCCACCACTTGGTGAGCAATATTGGTTGATCGAATCGAGCCCCACACAACTCAACACTTTTCTAAGTTAGAACTGCGATCCGGGTATTATAAAATGTTAGTAAAGGACTTTGATGTTCCAAGGACTGTCTTCCAAACTAGACATGGTCACTACGAATTCCTAGTGATGCCTTTTGGGCTCACAAACGCACTTACAACCTCTATAGATTTGATGAACCGCGTATTCTGGCCCTATCTTCGTGGTCGTGTTCATAGAAAACATTCTAATCTATTTCAAAGATTCTGTTACCCATGAAGAATATCTCCGAATTATACTTAAGACCCTCTGAGAGAAACAACTATATGCTAAGTTTAGTAAGTGTGAATTCTGGCTATCCGAAGCATCTTTTCTGGGACATGTATTGTAATTTCTTTTGCGAGAATTCAGGTTGATCCTTAGAAGATTCAAGCAATCCTTGACTGGACTCCTCCGAAGAATGTTAGAGAAGTCCGTAGTTTTCTGGGCCTTACAGGCTACTATCGTAGATTCATTAAAACGTTCCCACTAATTGTTACACCCTTGACGAAGTTTCTCTATAAAGAAACTCCCTTTGTTTGGACAGTGAAGCAACAAAGGAGTTTTGATCAACTTAAACAAGTTTTAACTTACGTTCCTATTTTGGTGTAACCTGATTCAGGCAAGAATTTCACTATGTACAGTGATGTATCCCATTTGGGATTAGACTGCATACTGATGTAAGAGGAAAAAGTCATAGTCTATGCCTCACGTCAGCTTAAACCGCATGAGTTGAACTACCTGACACATGAACTGGAGCTGGCTGTTGTTGTGTTTGCCTTTTTGGAGGCAATATCTCTACGGTGAGAAGTGTTACTTGTACACTGATCGCAAGAGTCTAAAATACCTCTTAACTTAGGAAAAGTTGAACCTCCGTCAATGTCATTGGATGAAGTTTTTGAAAGACTACGACTTGGTTATTAATTACCATCTGGTAAGGCCAAGGTTGTAGCCGGTGCCCTTAATCGAAAACGTACCCCTCTTCCGAGATGATTGAATGCTCTTTCCCTACTCAAGGAGCATGGAAAGTTATCAGCAGAACTAAGAGTTTAGTCAACCATTGTATCCCGAATCAAGGCACTCCAAGAAACCAACGAGGAGTTGCGAACCCTTATTGCTAAAATTAAGGATAAATCAAATCCCGACCTTGTTATGAATTCCGAAAGGTTATTATGCTATCAAAATCGTATATGTATTCTGGATAATGATGATCTTTAGAATTAGATTCTAAGCGAAGCCCACTCTAGTCCTTCTTCTGTTCACCTTGAAACTATCAAGATGTATAAGGATTTAAAGAAGTTATTCTTGTGGCCTGGTATGAAAGGTGAAGTCACAGACTTTGTAGCTAAATATTTGACCTGCCAATGAGTTAAGCCCAGTACAAAGTGCCTGCTGATCTCTCGCAACCCATGGAGCTTTCATAGTGGAAGTGGGAACGTATTACAATGTATTTTGCAGGAGTCAGAAGAAATTATGCAGAAATAGTATCCTCATCTTTTTGCCTAAAGTGAAAATTCGAGGACGAATTTTCTTTAAAGGGGAGAGAGTTGTCACATCCTAAAAACCGGTCTAGTCGAAATTAGGTTCTGATGACCGAAGTATTTTATATCGGTTTTATAAGTTATTCGATCTTATTAGAATATTCGGGTCAATTTATAAATTCTAGGTCAAATTCCAGCAATCAAATATTTTCGTTTCGATTAAAGGTTGGTTCGATTTGGTACTCAAAATCAAATATACGGCTTAGCTGTATAGAATTATTATTATTATTATTATTATTAAAAAAGGGGAAAAGAATTGACATGCAATTCCTTCAAAATGAAGGAATTGCTAAGCAATTCCCACGTAACAAGGCCACACGGCCAAATTTGGTTAAGGGTGGCAATTTGCCACAAATTTGGGCAATGAAAGTTGGCCACAATTTGCCACGTTAAGGCCATTTGGCCAAAGCAAAACTAAAGTGGCACAAAGCCACTTGACGTGGCCACCCCAAGGGCTATATGCCCAAGCAAAAGCCACGGCATTGCCGTGGAGAGTGTGCAAGTGTGAAGGCCAAATAGTATAAATAGTTGAAGAACCTCACGAATAATGCACAGCAAATTGAGAAACAAACAATCGGTTCAGATTAGGTTGTTCAGTATTAGATTGGTGGTCCAATAAATTCGATATAATAATATCGAATCTCTGCCGACGTCGGGGTAAGCCCAAATCTTTGGTTGGTCTAAATTTCGGTATCGAATTCAATTGGTATCTCTGTATTTATTCGATACTGTCTTATCGATTTTAATTAGTTTTTATTAATTATCGTAGTACACGAGGTCGATTCGGAACAACCGTCAAGCCAAGAAATAAAAAAAATAAAGCACCGGTCTGTAAAGGTGAGTGTAGTTACGTCAAGGGATAGGCTTGGTGCCGTCCCGTTGCATTATTTATGATTATGTTTGCATTTGTTAAGGGCTCACGTAGAGCAACTATGTTCGAATGGTAAATTTGGTAAGTGCCTTGCATTACTTTGATATGTTCGAATATGACTATGATATGCTACATGTATGTGAAAATAATATGAAATGCTACCTGATAATGGAACTACGGCTCATCTTGTTATTTGATATGATATGATCTAAAAATCATGGACTATGTGAATTTGTGTGTATTTATGGACATTGGATACAATTGGCATGCCATAGGATTATTCGAGCTCACCATGTAAGGGAGGACTACGATCCAGGGCTACAGCCTATATGTGGGAGATAAAAGGATGGATGTGTAAGGGATATATGGAGCTACGGCTCATTTATGATTCATGATATGGTGTACAGGGAATCCGCGTATCCAATAGTACCAAATATGATATGTGCCTATGAATTTTGTTATGAGAATATGATCATGTGAAGTGTATATGTGAATATGAAAGCATGTGAATTGTGGAGTAAGCATGATGGTATGTCTATTGGATTATATCTATGTTATGTAATTGTTCATCATGTCATTCATAATTGCGGACATTCATTACATTTGTTGAAACTACCTCACTAGGCTATGTAAGCCTAACATTCGTGTGCCTCATGCATTTCAGGACCCTAATAGATTCCAACCTCTGATCGTGTGGTGCAGTTGCAAGTCACTCTTACGAATCACATGTATGTTAATTTCTGCCCTGAACTTCTAGTATGGTGGCATATGGTCTAGACATGTCATATATGTTCTTTCTGATAGTCTATTGTTGTGCATGAGTTAAATATGATTTTTATCACGTTCGAGAGTGGTTAAAACTAGTAAAATGAACTTATACGTGCTAAAAGGTGGAAATTAGGTAAATTGATTCGGAATATCTTAAAACTTGACATGCTATTAGAAATATAGATTTTATACTTGCTGATAAAATTTGGTAAGATTTAAAATTCGTTTGATAGGTTAATTCGAATGGAAAATGTTTTGAACAATTTACAAAATAGTCACTAAATATTGTATCGTCTAATCGGATAGGCAAATGACCTCCGTTAGTAATGATATTTCACATGATAATAATTAGTAAGTTTAATTTCAATAAGATAACACGAAATTCAGATAAGTACCCCTAATTTATAAATTTTATGTTTTAGTCCCTAAAACTTGTAAGATCCAAGTAGATTGGTAAATGGTATTGGAATAGTATGAAAATTTACAGATGTGCTGTTTATAAATTGAATTTCGTGGTAATAAGATTAATTTTAGATAAGGACTCTTAAAATACTAAAATCACAGCTTAGTCCCTAAAATTCGTAAAATCCCAAAAATGGCCTTCAATGTTAGTTTCGCGTTTTAATAAATTGGTTGAAGATTAATATCCGGTAATGTGTAACAAGGGATATTTTTAGTAAAGCCTTAGTAAAGAATTAAAATTTAGGCAATAAGTTTAAAAATTCATACCTCCGATTTCCGTTTGTTTCCGATAACACTCTTCGATCCGGTTCTCGACCAGGCCGGGTAGGGGGTGTTACAAGATTCTTGGAGCTAAAGCTAAAAAGTGGAGTAGTAGTGACATTTGGTGACAACTCCAAAGGCCACATTGAAGGAATTGGTTTCATTGGTTACCACTCTTCCATACTTATTAATAATGTTTTGTATATCAACGGTCTAAAACATAATTTATCGAGCATTAATTAATTATGTGATAAATATTTTAATGTTCTCTTTGATGTAAATGGTTGCAAAATCTTGAACATTGAAACAAACAAAATAGTGCTCATTGGTCATTGCATAGGAAACATATACATGGTGCATTTAGATGACATACACATTGCTAATGCATGCTTTGTTGCTAAAGATGAACATGACTCAAGACTATGACATAGAAAATTAGGACATGCAAGCATAAATGTTTTAGAAAAATTGGTTTTAAAAGATCTAGTTAGAGGTTTGCCTAAAATTAAATTTTCACTTGATAAAATTTGTGATGCATGTGCAAAAGGTAAACACAAAAGAGTCTCTTTTAAACTTATTAATGATGTTTCTACTAGTAGAATTTTACAATTGATCCATATAGACATTTTGGTACTATTTGGACAATGATGTTTCAGTTGAAGGCTAGTGAGGTCTCAGACATAATGAAAGATTTTGATGAACCAGGCCACCTTGCTCCTACGAGGTTACACCTTGGTGGCTCCAAATATATGGTGATCCAGGGTGAGCCTGGTGCTGTCATCCATGGGAAAAAGGTGATATAACTTTATCATCATAATTATAAATAATAATAGTGACTCATTGATATGTTGTCACTATACTCCCCCAACCCCCTGAGTCTTAATACGACATTAATAGTGACGTTTTATTTGTGACCGATTACTAATTTCATTAGTGACACAAACAAATTGCATCACAAATAACCTTGTAACCTCCTAGACCCGCCTATGCGTTAATATGGATCCTAGGAAGTCACATTAGGGTCACCGGAGCGACCCACTTTAAAATTTCAAATAAACAAATCGCTAAACCATTTAAAATCGTAAATCAGTTTTGAATTAAAATACGATTTTAAAAACATTCAGACAATGAAACAAAACTGTGATAAAAATTGTTAATACAAGTTTCATACTTGAATATAAAACAACACGTAAAATACATGCCCCCTAATTACACAGGTGTCGTACTCTGTAAGTAAAGCCGAAGAAACTCCCATATCGACGATGATAGATGCAACATGGTAGATCCTTTAACCTGTGATGGTAAAACAACGTGAGCTTTGAAAAACTCAGTAATACAAACTACCAGGAGATGCTAAAGGTACAAGTAGTTATATGGCAACTTAACATTGTCATGAAGAATTAAGCAACGGTAAACTCAAATTACGATTCGATAATTAAGTGAAGCATTATTAGGAGGTCACAGAGTTGTTCTTTATTTGATCACCCGAACCGTAAGAGGTGAGTCTAAAGCCAGAGATTCAAAAGATATTCAGATTTCAGAAGTTGAATCAAGGAGTTCAGAGTGGTCCATTAAGCGTGAATTGTAAGTTTACTGAGGGTTCAACATTGATACATTATTCTAGTAGGGTATGTTTCAGAAGAGGTCAGAAAGTTCTACTAATTTATTTAACTACCCTCAACCGAACTCTAAAATGCAATTCGCCCTGAACTGCATACAAAAGGTCTTACCCTAGGCCTGAGGCGTAGGAGCCTACCTAAGGGGATGCCTTAGGTCCAGAAAGACTTACCCTAGGCTTGTGGGCATAGAAGCTTAACAGAAAGGCTTACCCTAGGCCCATTGGGTGTAGGAGCTTAGGTCCAGAAGGGCTTACCAGCGCTGAGCCTACAGATCATCATTTATCCCAGATAATATACCCAGATGAAATTTAGTTTATATTCAGAAGATAATAATATTAGAAAACATATATCAAATATATTTTTTTATATCAGAATGCATATATCAGATTTATTCTTCGTATCAACAGACGAATATCATATATATTTCTGTATCAGAAGACCAAAGCCAAGAGTTGAACTTTCATTACGGGTAACAGAGTTATACTTTTAATTCAGAGCGGATAGTTTTAGTTTAAAGCATAGTGTATTCACGGGCATAGGGTATACACTTTGTGGTTCAATATATTTCTCAGAGACACTTTATAATTATCAGAAAAGGGGCATAGAACGTCTGACAATTTTGGACTGATTTCAGAACGAGTTCCCTAGGCTAGGGAGCTCAGTACTAACAACTCAAGTCAACATTCGGAAGTTCACCCAACAAGAACGTTGAGATTTTAGATGTATCGAGAGTGATCCAATCATTTAAGCCTACGAGGGCATTTTGGTCATTTCGGCCTTCAGGGGTAATTTAGTAGTTAGACTATCGGGTAAAATCTGTGACGTACGGGGTTCAGAAGTTCTGGTTACTTATCAGATTTCCGAGTCCCTTTGAGCTAATCGCAAACCATCACACAAGGTTTAATATTTAACCGGATCAGTACACCACAGTACTCACTTCTCAGAACTGACTACATTGTATAACAAAAGCTCGTGTTCGGCAAGCAATTACTGAACATACAACGAGAAATCGAACATGTGTAATGCATCTGAACTCGATCCATAGCATCGAATACACACGAAGAACATGTTGCTCTTGCCATTGACCTATGTACTTTCTCCAAATAACTTGAACATGCCTTTATATGGTATTCTTCCAACATCACAATAGTTCCCGAAACGACCAACCAACAGGGGTCGTGTATTACCACTTTCAGAGCTATTGCCCTTGCTTGGCTTTATTGATATTTCTCATTGCATGTCATAGAAGTATTTTCAGTCATTTGTATCCGAGGGTATTTTAGACCATTGGATGCTTAAAGATTTTTCAATTATTCAGAGTCTTTTGGTCCTTCCAACTATTTATTCGTTTCAAACCTCGAGGATATAACACACAAGTCGGTCGATCGACAATTATTTCCCGAGGAAAATTCAATCTCTAACGTCATTCAAACCCTGTAACCCCCTCGTCCCGGTCTGGCCGGATGACCGGTCTGAGTGGGCCACACGGGGAAAACCGAAGCGAAACCCGTTAAGGTCTCACCTTGGTTAGCAACCCTAGAAAATTTCTTTCATTTATCTTGTCTAAATGCATTACCATATCCTATGTGAAACACGTCAGCGGAAACAAGAGCAATACAAAAACGATCATTCAAGACATCACCTTTAAAACAGCCCATTTTCAGGAATTAAGCAGGCCGTATCGATACACCTGTCAAGGGTATCGATACGCCTTGACCAAAGTCAACACTCAAGGGTCAACACAGGAAGACCGTATCGATACAACCCTTGAGCGTATCGATACGCCCTTCCCAGTCAACATCTCGTGGTCAACGAGATAAACCCGCACCGATACACTAACCCACCGTACCGATACGGTAACATCTCACCTAAATCTCAGAATTCCAGAGAGCAAAAACCGTATCGATACACCCCCGAGTATCGATACGCCCAGCCAAAATTTAAGCACTGCAGGCAATAGCGTATCGATACGGCCCTCAGGCGTACCGATACGCCCTGCACTGCAAAACTCCCAAACTTAGCTAAATCATACAAGGCTCGAACCTAGATGCAATTTAAGACTTCCCTAGCCCCAACCAATCATTCATACAACATTTACAGATCACTATTTAGCCATACAAGCACCCAACATGTACATACATCAAGAAAATCATGCAATTGCTCAAAGAAGACATTTAAGCATTCAAGTCTCATACTTCAACACTCAAACATAAAGGCAACCTCAAAAGGCACATGACCAACACACAAGGTAAGAAATTTAGACATGGTTTACAATCCAAACACGGCATCAACAAGCCAATCAAAACAACATAATTAGGGAGTCTAAACATGCTCCTAAACAACCAACAATAGCACAAATCAACAACATTTATCCCATTGCTTGATTATTACAATCTACAATTTAAAGTTCATACTTGAGCTAACCAAAAGCAACCATTGGAGACCTTTCCTTGCCCTTGCCAACCACAAGCTATTAATCTGCATTGTCGAACAAAAGAGAGCGTAAGCGTAAAAGCTTAGTGAGGGTAGCTCATAAAACAAACCTCGACAATGCAGGGTCCAAGCACGAGCATACAACCAAGGTAGAATGCGTGATCTTACCATCGATCCACATGAGCCATAAATATAGATGATGCATGGACATATATTCAATATTATGTCATGCTCAACATGTTTAAATCCACCACATATGAAATCACATATATTAAACCATGTTAGCAACACATCCCAAATCACATTGGTTCACAATATACCACATATTGGCAACATAAACTACAATCCGTATTGGCACCTAGCTATGACTCGAATACGCGGATAACCGTTGGAACTCACATCCAACAACACAACCATTACCTGACGGTGGGATTACACTCATCACCGTTCACGCGGAGGGGATTCCACTCATCCTCACGCCTTATTTCACGCGGAGGGGATTCCACTCATCCTCACGCCCGTCGATGGGATTCCACTCATCACCGACATATAAATATATAAGAAGATTTCCGGGCGAACCCGTACTCCATCTTGATGACTACCATCATCAAGACCACGCGCGCATTTTGACTCACGTGTGCACACTAAACATCCTAATGATCGATCATTTGTACCCAAGCATACTAGTGCCAATACTAACACATTCCACAATACCATTTATTAACAACTTCCTTGCTTAGCACGTACTCACCATGACTTACCGTCATGCACAAACCACATTTCCATGCCTAGCATGTACTCACCATGATCCTCGGATCAATTAATCACCTCATAATCTCATTTCACATGACAACACCACATGTACATCATTAACAACCATATCACATCATATTTTGCACATGTGTATAACCATATCATATCTATCATCAACATGCATATAACAATGCATCCAACATGCCTCAACATACATGTATACAACATATACATAATCAACACCATCACAATTTAACACGAGGCATATAAAACCATTAAAGAGTGCAACCAAAGTCTCTAATCAAAGCTTGGGATTAGGCTACCACTCTAATCCCAACTCTAGGTGGATTTATCAAGCCCATCCTAGGTTCACATGCTTGAACCAAATACTCAAAACCATTTTAAAAACATTTAACCACTCACCTCCACCTCCAAGCTTAACTACCAAGCAAGCAACACCTTCAAATTTCCGGATTTCTTCCCGAAGCTTCTCCAACGCAAATGCTCGCTTCTAAACAACCTCAATACCATTCAAACAATCTCAAATCAGCCCAATATCAAAAGACCAACCCGGAACACAATTCAAGTACAATTTAAAATATTGCAAACCATGAACAAACCCCTTATTTTGCAATCTCGGACAGCCCACATACCCCTTCCAAAATCCATGTTTCCAACACCCATTGCACCCACAAATGATCCCAAATCAACCCCTAACCATAGCACTACCATTGGGCTATCAATTCCCACCTAAAACAACCCCCAAAACTCACCCAAAACCCTCCAAAAACCCCATTTATACTCAAATTCGGGAATTCATTTAAAATACTCTAAAAATTATATATGTTGGACTATTTGATTCACAAACAACATATCTAACATAAATAAACCAAAAGCCTTGATAAAAACTCATAAAGTCACAACCTTTAACCAAAACTTTGAAAAACCCAAATTTTAAAACATTGATGAAAATGAAATCTATTTGTACTTCCAAGTAGAGGAAGATGAGAGCAAGATGGGGATGTATTTACCTTTCAATTTCGAGCCAAAATGAAGGAGAAGAGAAGGTTGGATAGAACTTGGAGAAGCTTCCCCCTCTTTGTGGTGAGAAATGAAGAAGGAAGAGGGAAGAAGAGAATTTTGTGTTTTAAACTAAAAAAAAGGGTTTTTAATTTTCAAGGGCTTGAAATTACAATAGTGCCATTAATGAGATGGCAACTCTCCCTTACTTTAAAATCCATGACATTTTAGTTTCATTTCAAATTAGTCCACACATAAAATGTTTATTTTGAAAATAAAGAAAGACACAAGGTCCAAATAATGTATAATATTATTTAATCATAAACCGAGACCCAAAATATTATTTAAATATTATTTCCACCCGACCCCCAAACCCGAGTGTTACAACTCTCCCTCACTTAAGGAATTTCGTCCCTAAAATTCATCGAATAAGAAGAGCCACTGAAACATGCTCCTCCACACATTTCTCTCTCACCACAACATACTAACCAACTCGGTAGACTTACCACACAACACTAGCTATCTGATGCTAAGATCTCAACTGGTTCCTTCAAGGCATGTCAATTTAAAACTCAACTCAATCTCTTCAGCAACATAGCACGGGACAGATCTGACTCACACTCCCGAATCACAGATACACCGGACACATCACAAACTCCTTCTAACTCTAGTGGCAACCGCAACAAACAAACAACAGAACTAGTCCGATTCACAACTCATACAACACTGTTCGAATACTTGACCCATAACCTTCCCTGACTGATCATCTGACTTCAACAGGTAACCAAACACTATGCAAACGTCTTCCAAAAATCTAGTCGAAATCTAGAGTCTCTGTTACCCACTTTCATTAAGAACCTTCCACGGATGTAACAAACTAGAAGAAAACTGATACTCGGTCTTGACACGCTGGCAACTTACACACTTACTCTCATACAGAACCACATCATCCATCAACTCAGTCCAGAAGTGCCCATCTTCAACACACAATACGTCTTCGTACCACCCAAATGCCATATGAATAATCTTCCGCGTGCTTCGTACCAACCCGGAACACAATTCAAGTACAATTTACAATATTGCAAACCATGAACAAACCCCTTATTTTGTAATCTCGGACAGCCCACATACCCCTTCCAAAATCCATGTTTCCAACACCCATTGCACCCACAAATGATCCCAAATCAACCCCTAACCATAGCACTACCATTGGGCTATCAATTCCCACCTAAAATAACCCCCAAAACCCTCCAAAAACCCCATTTATACTCAAATTCGGGAATTCATTTAAAATACTCTAAAAATTATATATGTTGGACTATTTGATTCACAAACAACATATCTAACATAAATAAACCAAAAGCCTTGATAAAAACTCATAAAGTCACAACCTTTAACCAAAACTTTGAAAAACCCAAATTCTAAAACATTGATGAAAATGAAATCTATTTGTACTTCCAAGTAGAGGAAGATGAGAGCAAGATGGGGATGTATTTACCTTTCAATTTCGAGCCAAAATGAAGGAGAAGAGAAGGTTGGATAGAACTTGGAGAAGCTTCCCCCTCTTTGTGGTGAGAAATGAAGAAGGAAGAGGGAAGAAGAGAAAATTTTGTGTTTTAAACTAAAAAAAGGGGTTTTTAATTTCCAAGGGCTTGAAATTACAATAGTGCCATTAATGAGATGGCAACTCTCCCTTACTTTAAAATCCATGACATTTTAGTTTCATTTCAAATTAGTCCACACATAAAATGTTTATTTTGAAAATAAAGAAAGACACAAGGTCCAAATAATGTATAATATTATTTAATTATAAACCGAGACCCAAAATATTATTTAAATATTATTTTCACCCGACCCCCAAACCCGGGTGTTACAAACCCATTCAATCTTTCAGTATTTTCCATCATTCCTTAACATCGCAATCCATTCAATATTTTACGCCACATTGATTAATTCAAACGTACGAATATTTTTCTGTAAATTTATCATCGAAGATTTATTCAAAATTCCAGAAAACCAAGTACTTTATAGTCGCGAATATTTAGGTCTTGTTACTATAACATTTCAGGGAATCAAAGGTTTCCAATTGCATCAGATGTCTTACGGATCAAATATAGCTTCTCGGGGTGTGGTTATGGTTAGGAGTATTTTTGTCATTCGCTAATCAGATATTTCTGACATTAATCCTTTTTAATGAAAGAGATAATCAGACTTAAAGATTTATTGTCTCAATAATCGTGTACTAACTCGAAAGTCTCACCGATTTATCAAACCTCTTATTCGAATATTTTTCTTGGCCATTATTATTATTATTATTATTATTATTATTATTATCGCATAAATGATCGACATAGGCGAAAATAAACATATGATCAAACATGATCGTGCAAACATTAACCGAATACCAACATGATTCAAAAGCATACATGAGGTAGTAATGTATTACCTTAAATCCTTGCTATATCGGTCGACCCTCGAACGATATTCGAACACTCTTAAACCCGGATTGACTTCCATCAACCATTCGTCTTCAAGGAATTGCGAGTACCTTCAATCACACAATATTCCTTAATCAGTCCTCATTTACATTGCTCTTATACTGAATATTTAACTCACGTACTCTCGGGTTCAAAGCAAGATTCGGAGGCCCTCAGGTCATAATTTTGCAAAAGGGGACTCAAAAACAGATTTAGGACGTCAAAAAACATAAAATATGACTTTTCAGAAAATTTGACTTTTTGGGTCAAAGTCAACGTTGACGTCAGCGATCAAGTCAGCGCTGACGTCACTGGTCAACAAGTTTGACTCATTGAGTCAACTCGGGCGAGGTGACTCTGAGTCAACTGGGCGAGCTGACTCACTGAGTCGACTCGGGCGGACGGGTCGGACTCGGGCAGACGGGTCGGGTCAGACTCGATTCAAGTTGGGACACAAACCAGGTTGGTCGGTTCAGGCCGGCTTGGGTCGGTTCACTTACCACGACCGAAAACTCAACGGAGTTGTTGCCGGAATGTCACAGGTGACCCCAAATCACACGATTCTGCCGAAAATCGAAAGCGCACACTCAGAAAAATTCAACCATCACTAATACTCATCAAAAAGCACGTCAAAAGATCACAAAACTTACCCAAACGGTCCAAAGTGGCCGGATTATTATGTAACTCCGACGAAGCTCTATCGGTGCCGAACGGACGATCGGCCGGTAGGGTTAGGTTCAGCCGCTCATGCTGAACACACTCAAGCCGTCGACGCGACCAGACGACAACGGAGACGGCCGAAATCTAAGAAAAACAAATAGGGCCGCCATGGGTTCTTGACGAACCTTCGAGGCTTTCTCCACGGTGGGCGATGGCGCGATGCTGCGAGTAGTCGACTTTTTTGTGACCGGAGAGAGGCGGCGAACATGGTGACGTGGGCGGTGACGTGCACGCCGCGGCGGTGGGATAGATCGGACGGCTAACAGGGGTAAAAACCCTCTCTCTATCGATGGTGAAGATGATGGAAAAACAAAGGGACAGTAGGTGAACGATCAATTCGAATATTAAATATGTTTTAACATACTTCTCAAACTTAATTCAAAAGCCTTTCAAAGCAACAATTAACAGACATAAGCACTTGGCTCAGTGGTTAAAGCTCTAGCATCCCATCCCAAAGGTCATGGGTTTAAACCCTTGTGTCACCAATCTCATTCCTTCTCTTTTTCTTTTTCTTTTTTTTTTGCTCAATTCATTTTATCTCAATAAACCCTTTTTTTTTGGGTGTTACAAACCTACTTTTTGTGATGAAACACAATCAAATGGTCACTAAAAATCTTACTTGTTGTAGTGCTTGAAATTGGGTTAAAATTGTGTATGTGCAGGGACCAGGAGGGATCACTATTAAGAAAACCGGACAAGCTCTCGTGCTTGGCATTTACGAGGAACCGGTGACTCCGGGACAATGCAACATAGCTGTCGAGAGGTTGGGTGATTATCTTGCCGAGCAGGGCCTTTAGTTTGTTGAGATGGCGTCCACTTCCATTGAAACCTATGGTTGTTGAGATGGCATTTGGACTTGGTTGATTCCCTTTGTTTCCTTTACCATTTTTGCTGCTTATTTCTGGTTTTCAATTGTTTTTCTTTTGTGGGTTTTGTGTATAACTTGTTGTTAGGCACTATTTGATGCCTAAATCGTCTATTTTTGTTCATGTTTTGCCAAGTTTTTCCTACATGACAACCGATTACATAAAAGCTACTATTGTCATTGACAGTCTCTTCTCTTTTTGTTTTTCGTTTTGTGTCTATGAAAATAATTATTATAGTTCCTCAAAAAATTATTATAATAACGTACCAAAATGATGTTTATACTGATAATTGGTGCAATAGTACGACACATTATACTCTAACATGAACAATACAAATTGGTAACTAACTTGATTTTTGGGAACAAATTGATTAAAAATACTAAGTGCTAAGTTTTTTTTAAGAATAAAATCAAGATTAGGTTTAAGTACCAATTTGATTCAATAAGCCATGTTGAAGAACCAATTTAAACTTTAACCCTTAATTTGTTTTTTCTTTTTCTTTTTTTTTTAATTTAGGCCTAAAGAATATTTTTTCTATCATACTTGCCCAAAACTAATAATGCTGCCCTTCACTTTCAATTTCATCAATTTAGCCTATGAAATCCTTGAAGCATTTGGACTTATGAATACTTCTTTGGGGCAAAATATATCCATTTGTTAATAAACAATAAAAATAATCTCAAAAGTCATTGTTACTCTAGTTCAAGGTTGATTCTACTAAAAATATGTATGAGGAATATCATTAGACTCTAGCTGACGAGAGACAATAGAAGACTTTTCAAATGAAAGTGTTCAATTTTTTAGTATTTTATTAAAAAAATTGTTTTTTATAATTTATGTTTTTTAATTTTTACTTAATTTTAAAACTTTTAATTGATTTTATTATAGTATTTTTTAACATTTATTTTTAAAATATTTAAATAATTTTTACATTTCCAATATTTTAAAATTTTAACAATTTCTCAAATTTTTAATTTTTTTTTGTTTAAAGATTGAACAAACTTTTTTTTATAAAAAATAATTAAGCCTTTAAACTCACCAAAAAATACATTGTTTTCTCTCAACCCAATTAACAATTACGTCAGCACCACATTATCATTCAAAGGACAACATTTATGCAATTTAGGAAATTAAATTCTAGAACTAAATTGACGAATTTAAAACGATGACAACATTACTAATTTTAGAATGGTAAAATTACACCTCAAGCCTTTAATTTAATTACTTTTGCGGCATTACCATTTGTATTTATACCGAACCCTCCCTCTCTTTGTCAACCAAAAGTACAATAAATTGGTTCTTGAACAAATATGAATAAATTTCTCTCTTTTTGTTTCTCTGAAGAATCCATTATAAACAGAAGAAAATGAAGAGCAAGAAGCCGCCATTGAAGCTCTTCCTTCCTTCTCAGGTAAACCCAATCAGTTCCATCTGGTAAGTTCTTTTCTTCTCTAAGTTTCGGATCAAAGACTCCATTTTTATTTAGTAAGTCGGTTCTTGAATCAATTCTTGTTTTTTTTCTTGGAATGTGACAGACCATGACGATGAATTGATGCAAAGATATTGTTTCTTTCTTGGAAATCAAGGTTGATTTTGAATTCTCAATGGAAGATCTTGAGACCGTCAAAGTGGTGTGGAAGTTCTGCACATAAATGGTGTAGTACACAGCTTGTTCCACATAAATGGTGTGGAAGTTCATTTGCTAGGAAAGTGAATTTCTGCACCATTTATGTCGAACAAGTTGTACGTCCACTGTCCTTCCCAATAACTTTGATGGTCTTAAGGTCTTCCAGTGAGAATTCAAAATAGGAAGACACTTGATAACGATGATAAGATTTCGTTGGTGTTCGGTTTGCTCGTGACATCAAATATTTAAGGAATCTCCGGTAGGTTTCTTTGGTTCCCATACCTAATATTTTCATGGATTGATTCAAAGATATTGTTTCTTTCTTGGAATCCAAGGTTGATTTCCAATTCTCATTGGAAGATCTTGAGACTGTCAAAGATATTTTTCATTGTGCTTGTGCAATTGCAGGTCATGCACATGAACACACTACACCAGGTTTGTTGTATGGCGGCGGTTTTCGACACAAACGCCACCAATATTTCACTTATTACGGTGTTTGAAGACGAAACGCCACAAAAGGGTAAACTTAGCGGCGTTTCTAAATAAAACGCCACGGTAGAGAGACAAGTGGTGGTGTTTTTAAGAAAACGCCGCAAATAAGCCTCGTGTTTCGCGGCGTTTTTACTTGTAAACGCCGCAATATGTTTGTGTTAATGGCGTTTTTTTATAAACGTCGCCATATGTTATGTTTTTAGCGGCATGTTATCTATAAACGCCACAATAGGTCATGTATTAGAGGCGTTTTAAGTTATAAGCGCTACAACAGGTTTTGATTTAATATCCCTCACCCTCCCAGACGCGTGCAAACGTGAAAATCTCCAAACCTATCGTGCTCAAATCCCTAATTGATCCTGCTCGTCGTCGCCATGCAGCTCGTCGCCCGTTGACCGTCCGTCAGGCCGCTGGGCAAAGTCTCTGAAACTGCTCCGAAACATAGGAACCGGTAAATTTGGTTCCCCTTTTATTTTTCAAAATTGTTCATCCTTATTTGAGACACTAAGGGTTTGACTGTAAGGATGTTTAATCAGTTTTGTATGTATTTCTTTTTCAGACACTTTGGTTAAAAATACAGATTTATGTCTTGGTAACTTGGGATCTAGTTAAATATAATATATGTCCCTCTAAGGATATATGCAGGCATGAAGGTATTTGTACGATATTTCAATTGCTATGTCCTACTGTAGATGCATTTTATACATACAGTAGATGATCTCAGTTTCAGCATTTAAGTGGAAGTTCTCTCCTTTTTGAATCGTTGACAATTATTCAAACCAATTGCATGATTTTCCTTGTTTATTTCATTAGCAAAGTCATTAAAGATGCGAAATTGAAGTTCTCTTTTCTTTCATCCGTTTATGTTACCTCTCTTTTCTCCTAGTCCTGCCCTACTTGTGCCTGTCAATAAATTATTAGCATTTAATGGCAGCAACGGAATCCCATAAGTTGTGTTAATGGACTATCCCATCTGCAGACATAGAGTTTTAGGTCATATGCTTAATATGATATCAAAGAGTCTACATACGGAGAATGTAAGTGGTGCTATTCCATATTATAATATTGTATATGCATATGTAAATGTATATGTATCAGCATAATCAAATAACACTATCAAATTCAACGAGTGGTATATTTTGTGTAACCCCTTAGCCCGGCCTAGATGGTTGACCTGAACTACGAAGATTACACGGGAAAACCAAAGTCAACCCGAAGGTCAACCTTGATTAACGACCCTTTTTTTTCTTTTTAATCTTATCTAGATGCACATTAACCTTAAGCGTACCCTTGAGAAAAGCATACTTGAAAAGCACAGCGATCGGAAACCAATAAGGGACTCAATTGCACAACATACAAAGTTAGGGAGCAAATTGTAAATTCTGGAAAGATGGAGGACTTAACTGATTTTAAGGTTACTAATATCAAATTAATCATATTACATGCTTCCCTGTCAAATTTCACCTTAAACGGACATCTCGAACTCAAGCAATTGCATATACAAAATTCGGGACTAAAACGTAAAGCTTGCAAACCTCAAAACCATTCAAATCAGTGCCCAACGGTCATTCGTTTCGGAACGGGGGTTGACCGTTCCGAAACGCGGGTTCGTTTCGAGACCTGTATCGAAACAGGGTCTGGCAGTGGCCAAAACGTTTCGGAACGACCCTATCCGTTTCGATACACGAATGCCATTACAGGCCCCCGTTTCGAAACGCTAGTGCCCGTTCTAATACGGACTGCCCAGAAAGTGCAGAATTTGCTGGTTTAACACACATTTATCCACTCAAACACATCCTAATGACCTCCTAATCATGCCAACAAGTCATCATACATATAAGGTACATATTTGCATCATCAAAACACATTCATGGCATCAATTAGGAAAATCCCCAAGTCTATAGGCATGCATCCTAATATCCAAAGCAAACAACCTTCAAAGCATCAAAACAAGCACCAAAATGGCCATTTACAAACCCAAAACATTTAAGGCATCATGCCACAACTAGGGAGTCCAAAACATCTCCCAAATCACATCCTAGGTTCCCATTGCCAAATATCAAAAACTAATAATGTTGTGAAAAAGTCACCATACATGAGCTTAGCTTCCCCTTGGATTCTTAGCCTCTTTGCCGCCCTCAAACACCTCAATTATCTGCATTATTGGTTCAAGAGAGAGAGCGTAAGCACAAATGCTTAGTGAGACATGCTCTAAAGAAACAACACAATAATGCATTTTATAAAAACACTTTCTACAAAACCTTTAACACAACAACATCATTATTCATGCAACAATGCATACACCTCAAGCATCTCATGCTTTATTTACATGAACATGTCATATTGGCTTTCAAGTGATAATCCATAACCATTTACAACACAAAACACAATCGGATACACGGATTACAAGCGTTGTCCCATACGCTTCATACACACTACCGAACACACAAGGTGGAGTTTACCGGTACAATCACAACCCTTCAACACCAGTGATGGAGTTTAACGGTACAATCACAAACCCTCCACATCACTCATCGGTAGTTGTATAACATCACTAACGAGAACACAGGACACACAACACAAGATCCACACATGGACTTTTAACCACCATTGTGATCTTAAATATCTCGTTAATGTACTTGGATGGAGTTTACGGTACAATTACAACCCCTCAATATCCAAGGCGACTTTATTCACGATGCACCCAATCCTATAGCCGACTAACTATATCCGATTCAAGTACTTTAAAACCACACACCACTTGCCAATATAAATCATTTATCATCAATAATCCACTGTTTTAAAGCATTAATCAAAGCCATTAAACCATCATGCATCACTATGCATCAAAACCACAATTATCAATATCAAACCAAGGATCTCTTACCTTGAGCATCCTTCAACACATGGCTTTCAAAACCAACATTAATCATGCTAAAACATGCTTTCAAAACAGAATTTAAACATGCAAATTAAATACATTGCATCCAACCATCTCATGGTTCATCCAAGAGAGAGAGTTTTCCCAAAAACTTACTCTTGAGCTTAGTTAAGTTGTTTAGACTTAAACTAAGCTCCCACACCTTCAAACATTCATTACAAAGCTGGAAATCCCAACTTCACTCACCAATTCCATTTCGCAAGCTTGCCGAAACGCCGATCAAGCCTCCGGATCAACACAACAAGAATCCGAAGATGCCTCCCCTGTTTTAAACACATCAAAGCAGAGGATTAATGCATCATCATGAATTAAAATCTTCAGCCCTTACACCTAAACTCGCTGCTCTCACCAAAACTAACATTTCGGCTACCAAACACAACCGAAATCACTTCCAAACTCTTCCACAACATTACCCAGCCAAGATCCATCACTTCTAAACATTCCTAAACATCAATTAACATCAAAAAAGAACCTAAACTCGTCCTTATACCTCCAGCTATAACAGAACACCAAGATCACCCCAAAAACCACCATTTTCACAAGTAAAAACTTAGGAAAATCAACCTATTCGGGATTGCATTGATTAAACCTCACTTACACATCATTAAACATCCAAAATACATTAAAAAGCCATCTCAAAACAGAGCCCAAACAATCACCACGAATTTCTTCAAGATTTGTTCCAAATCTTGAGTTTTAAGCCAAAATCAAGATCACAACATTAAAACCTTTTATAAAACTTAATTTAAGGATTGAGAAATTGGGAATTTCAGCAAAGAACTGAGTATTTAGAGGAGAAGAACATCCTTACCTCTAAATGTAGATTTCTCCTTGATTAGAGCCAAAATCCTTGAAAATTCAATAAGCAAATCAAGAGGATTTGATGTAGAAAGGATTAGGAATCAATTGATGATTGAAACCTCATCATTTAGTGTGAAAATCAAAAGAAATGTTGCTGTAGAAATGTGTTTGGCTGAGGGAATTTTGAGAGAAAATGAGATGAGAAAGTTTTTAAGAAAATTGGTTATGAAAAGCTAAAATATGGTTTCCCTCTTTTCCTTTAATTAATTAAACATTAAATGAATCATTAAAATCTAAGAAAAATCCGGAGAAATCCTTCCTTGGGTAAATTAGCTCCTTAAAGATTCAAAGTTTCAATCCTTACAAAACAGTCACCACTGAACTTTTCAAAAATTACATTTTAGTCACTATTTCGAAATGTTGCACTTCCAAACCTTATTTTGTAAAATTGATTTCACCACTCTCTTATATATATTAAAAGAGGATTTTTAGATATTTTCCATATTTTTAAAGCATCCCGAACTAGGCTTTCCCTAAAACCACCTTTTATATTCGAACCGAAAATTAGACCGGTCCGGTTCAGACCATAACTTCCAAGCCCAAAATTGGGGTGTTACAACTCTCCCCCCTTAATAAATTTCGTCCTCGAAATTTACCTGGAGGAAATAGGTATGGAAACTGCTTCTTCATGTCATCCTTTCGTTCCCACGTGGCTTCCTCAACACCACGATGCTTCCACAACACCTTTACCAACTCAATGGTTTTACCTCGAAGAACTTTACTGTCTGAATCCAGAATTTCCACCGGTTCCTCATCATATGTCAAGTCTGGATTCAACTCCACTTCCTCCACATGCATAACATGCGAAGGATCCGATCTATACTTCTGAAGCATAGAGACATGAAACACATCATGAATCTTTTCCAACTCTTGCGGAAATCTCAACTTGTACGCAACAGGACCCATACGTTCAATCACCTCGTATGGTCCAATGTACCTAGGGCTCAACTTACCCTTCCGGCCAAACCTCATCACCTTTTTCCAAGGAGAAACATTCAAAAACACATGGTCACCCACCGCATACTCAATCTCCTTACACTTCAAATCCGCGTAAGACTTCTGTCGATCAGAAGCTGCCTTCAATCGCTCACAAATGAGCTTCACCTTCTCGGTGGTTCCCTTCAACAAAGCTGGCATTAAAACCAACTTCTGACCTGTTTCAGCCCAACAAAGAGGAGTTCTGCACTTCCTCCCGTACAAGGCTTCATAAGGTGCCATTTGAATACTTGCCTGGTAGCTATTGTTATAAGCAAACTCCACCAAAGGCAAATGTTTCTCCCAAGAGCCTTGAAACTCAATCACACAACACCTCAACATATCCTCCAGCACTTGGATAACACGCTCAGACTGTCCATCCGACTGTGGATGATAAGAAGTACTGAAATTTAGTCGCGTACCCAATGCTTGATGCAAACATTCCCAAAAACGCGATGTAAATCTTGGATCTCTATCCGACACGATCGACTTTGGCACACCATGCAACCGCACAATCTCAGCAATGTACAACTCTGCAAGCCTATCCAATGTGTACGTAGTATGCACAGATAAGAAATGCACACACTTCGTAAGGCGATCCACAATCACCCACATCGAATTCTTATTTGATGGCGACAAAGGTAAACCAGACACAAAGTCCATAGTAATCCTTTCCCACTTCCACTCAGGAATCCTCAACGGTTGTAACAACCCAGAAGGAAACTGATGCACAGCTTTAACTCGCTGACAAACCATGCACTTGCTCACATACTCAGCAACATCTTTCTTCAACCCCACCCAATAGTACTCATCTCTAAGATCACGATACATCTTAGTACTACAAGGGTGCATAGAAAAAGGACTACTATGAGCTTCAGTCAGAATAGCACGCCTCAACTCAGCATCATTGGGCACTACTATCCGACACCCAAAACATAAAACTCCATCATCATTAAAGCAGAAATCCGATGGCCTATCCTCAGCAATATCCTGAACATGTGGCACCAAGGAATCATCCAACAACTGCTTATCCTTTATCAACTGAACCAAGGATGGTTTCACTTGCAATTCAGCCACAAGACCGCCATCTCGCGAAATGCTCAAGCTAGCAAACATAGCCCTCAACTCCACTGCCATCTTCCTACTCAAGGCATCCGCTACAACATTAGCTTTTCCCGGATGGTACTCGATCGTCAGATCATAATCTTTAAGCAACTCCACCCAGCGTCGTTGCCTACGATTCAACTATTTCTGAGACATCAGATACTTCAAACTTTTGTGATCCGTGTACACAGTACACTTCTCACCATACATGTAATGTCTCCAAATTGTCAAAGCAAAAACCACCGTAGCTAACTCAATGTCATGCGTAGGATAATTGCGCTCATGCACCTTCAACTGGCGCGATGCATAAGCCACCACCTTTCCCTCTTGCATCAACACACACCCCAAACCAACGTAGGATGCGTCACTGTACACTACAAACTCTTTCTCTGATTCAGGCTGAACCAAGATAGGAGCTTGCGTCAAAGCTGCCTTCAGCTTCTCAAAAGCCTTCTGTCTCGCTTCCGTCCACTCACACTTGACATCCTTCTGTAACAACTTCGTCAAAGGTGCAGCAATCTTTGAAAATCCATCCACGAACCTCCGATAGTATCCCACCAAACCAAGGAAACTACGGACTTCATGAACAGACTTAGGAGGCTTCCAATTCATCACTGCCTCAATCTTCTGAGGATCAACACGAATCCCCTCAGCAAAAACCACATGACCAAGGAACACAACTTCCCTGAGCCAGAACTCACACTTGCTTAGCTTAGCATAAAGCTGGTTCTCCAACAGAGCCTGCAACACAATCCTCAAATGTCCCTCATGCTCCTCCTCAGTACGAGAGTACACAAGGATATCATTAATGAACACCACAACAAACTAATCCAAATATTCATGGAACACTCTATTCATCATGTCCATAAAAGCTGCAGGAGCATTCGTCAAACCAAACGGCATCACAAGGAACTCATAATGCCCATACCTCGTTCTGAAGGCTGTTTTCGGCACATCCACATCCTTCACCTTCAACTGGTAATACCCTGACCTTAAGTCAATCTTAGAGAACACAGCCGCTCCCCGAAATTGATCAAAAAGATCATCAATCCTCGGCAATGGATACCGATTCTTGATAGTCAACTTGTTCAACTGACGATAATCGATGCACATTCTCATAGTGCCATCCTTTTTCTTCACAAACAAAACCGGTGCACCACAAGGTGACACACTCGGCCGAATGAAACCACGATCAAGCAACTCCTGAAGTTGCGTCTTCAGCTCCTTCAACTCCTTAGGTGCCATTCGATAAGGTGTAATGGACACTAGAGTTGTGTTTTCATACAGCTCAATTCCAAACTCCACTTCTCAGTTAGGAGGCAATCCAGGTAACTCCTCCGGAAACACACCAGGAAACTCTTGCACAGTCCTGATATCTTTCACTCGCAACTCCTTAGAGCTAGGATTCATCACAAAGGCTAGGTAGGCTTCACAACCTTGCCTCAGCATTCGGCTCGCCTCCAATGTAGACACCACATTGGCAAGAAACTTCACATTCTCACCAACCACCACTACCTCATAATCATCCGCAAGCTTCAACGAAACTCGCTTGTTCTCAAAATCCACCACAGCTCGATGTTCAACAAGCCAATCCATACCAAGGATTACATCAAAACCATAGAACGTCAATTCTATGAGATCAAAATGAAAAACATGATTTTGCACAACCAAGAGACATCTTCTATATAACTTCCGTGTCACAACGGTCTCACCAAAGGAACTAGTTACACGCATACCAACATCCAAAGACTCAACAGGCAAACCAAGCAATTGAGCATGTTCACGCAATATGTATGAGTGTGTAGATCCAGAATCAATCAAGGAAAGTAATGACAAGGATTGCAAAGTGAAGGTACCTGCGATCACATCCGTGTCATTCCTCCCCTCTCGCTGAGCATACACTCGAGCCTGGCCACCACCCTCAGGTTGGACAGCCACCACATGTGCCACATTCCTTCCACCATCATCTCTGTGCTGGAAGTTACCACGGCCACGCCCACGACCTCTCTGTGGTGCAACAACTCCAGGAGCACGTCCCTGACCACCACCGACCAACAAAGGACACTCCCTCCTCATGTGGTCTACCGAACCACAATTCCAGCACGAATTACCGGTCACTGCCACAGGAGCCTGCACCTCTCTCGCTGCTTGAGGACAATCACGCCTCAAATGACCTCGCGATCCACACGCCCAGCATGTGTTCTGATCAGCTCTCGCCCTGTCTCCCTGAACAGGTGCACCATGCCCTCCACTACCACGCCTAGCAAAAGACTGATACCTCTTATCTCGTCCTCTCTTGTTCCGTCCACCACCAGAACTATACTCAGCAGCTCTCTTGCCCGAGCCAGAACCAGCACTCCTGGAAGACAAACCCAGATTCTGCTCAATGTCCTTCGCCCTACTAACCAGCACATCAAAATCCGTGTACTCAGCTGCAAGCATAAAGGTCTTTACGTCCGTCACTAAACCATATCGGAAACGCTCACACCTTTCCCGCTCACCAGGAATAAGCTCAGATGCGTACTAACTGAGACAGACAAACTGGATCTCGTACTCAGCCACCGTCATGCTTCCTTGTGTAAGAGACATGAACTCTCTTTTCTTTTCATCCAGGTATCGCACACCTAGATACCTCCGCTTGAACACGTTCAGAAAGAACGTCCAAGTCACATCAGCTTCCTCCATCCCGGAGACAGTGGTCGTCCACCAGGTATACGCATCATCATGTAACAGCGATACCACACATCCTAACTTCTGCACATCATTGCAGTTCATTTGTCCCAATATCCTCTTGGTACTTTCCAACCAAGATTCGGAACCCTCAACAGATAAACCTCTGAACTCAGTCCCTCCCAGACTGCACAGACGTTCCAAAGGTAATCTCACATTTGCATCACCCTGATGCCCAGCTCCGTGAGCTCCAGCTACTGCTGCCTGAAAGGCTCCAGCAATAGCCTGTATCAAAACTGTCATGTCAGGAGCAACTTGCCCCTGCCCAGCTTCAGGTCCAGCGACCCCAGCTCCAGCACCAACACCAGCTCCATCACCTCCAGCACCACCACCACCGGGCGGTCCACCACCAGGAGGAGGAGGTATATCCACAACATTATCAACATTATTCTCATTCTCGTTCTGAGCCATAGCTAGCGTATTAATTCTCGTCTCTCTAGGTGGTCCCATTCACTAAAACAATGCACTAACACAAATGCAATAAACATAATTAGGCTCAACAAGGTAAGTAATCCAAGCACTCAAGCTCATTTTTCAAAAACAATTCATTTCATTAGTTTTGATATGGCAATGGGTCCCTCTAACATGCTTCAACACAACATAACATCACAATTGCAACATGTTTACAATTCACACATCAAACTTCCACTTAGATAGGCATATCATGCAATCACACATACATCACCCACATAACCATTCCCAATTACACGAGAACTCAGCTCTGATACCACCAAATGTAACTCCCTTAGCTCGGCCTAGACGGTTGATCTGAACTACGAAGATTACATGGGGAAAACCAAAGTCAACCCGAAGGTCAACCTTGATTAACGACCATTTTTTTCCTTTTTAATCTTATCTAGATGCACACTAACCTTAAGCGTACCCTTGAGAAAAGCATACTTGAAAAGCACAACGATCGGAAAGCAATAAGGGACACAATTGCACAACATACAAAGTTAGGGACCAAATTTTAAATTCTGGAAAGATGGAGGACTTAACTGATTTTAAGGTTACCAATATCAAATTAATCATATTACATGCTTCCCTGTCAAATTTCACCTTAAACGGACATCTCAGAATCAAGCAATTGCATACACAAAATTCGGTACTAAAACGTAAAGCTTGCAAACCTCAAAACCATTCAAATCAGTGCCCAACAGTCATCTGTTTCAGAAGGGGGGTTGACCGTTCCGAAACACGGGTTCATTTCGAGACCTGTATCGAAACAGGGCCTGGCAGTGGCCAAAACGTTTCGGAACGACCCTATCCGTTTCGATACACGAAGGCCATTACAAGCCCCCGTTTCGAAACGCTAGTGCCCGTTCCGATACGGACTGCCTAGAAAGTGCAGAATTTGCTGGTTTAACACACATTTATCCACTCAAACACATCCTAATGACCTCCTAATCATGCCAACAAGTCATCATACATATAAGGTACATATTTGCATCATCAAAACACATTCATGACATCAATTAGGAAAATCCCCAAGTCTATAGGCATGCATCCTAATATCCAAAGCAAACAACCTTCAAAGCATCAAAACAAGCACCAAAATGGCCATTTACAAACCCAAAACATTTAAGGCATCATGCCACAACTAGGGAGTCCAAAACATCTCCCAAATCACATCCTAGGTTCCCATTGCCAAATATCAAAAACTAATAATGTTGTGAAAAAGTCACCATACATGAGCTTAGCTTCCCCTTTGATTCATAGCCTCCTTGCCGCCCTCAAACACCTCAATTATCTGCATTATTGGTTCAAGAGAGAGAGCGTAAGCACAAATGCTTAGTGAGGCATGCTCTAAAGAAACAACACAATAATACATTTTATAAAAACACTTTCCACAAAACCTTTAACACAACAACATCATTATTCATGCAACAATGCATACACCTCAAGCATCTCATGCTTCATTAACATCAACATGTCATATTGGCTTTCAAGTGATAATCCATAACCATTTACAACACAAAATACAATCGGATACGCGGATTACAAGCGTTGTCCCATACGCTTCATACACACTACCGAACACACAAGGTGGAGTTTACAGGTACAATCACAACCCCTCAACACCCATGATGGAGTTTAACGGTACAATCACAACCCCTCCACATCACTCATCGGTATTTGTATAACATCACTAACGAGAACATGGGACACACAACACAAGATCCACACATGGACTTTTAACCACCATTGTGATCTTAAACATCTCGTTAGTGTACTTGGATGGAGTTTACGGTACAATTACAACCCCTCAACATCCAAGGCGACTTTATTCACGGTGCACCCAATCCTATAGCCGGCTAACTATATCCGATTCAAGTACTTTAAAACCACACATCACTTGCCAATATACATCATTTATCATCAATAATCCACTATTTTAAAGTATTAATCAAAGCCATTAAACCATCATGCATCACTATGCATCAAAACCACAATTATCAATATCAAACCAAGGATCTCTTACCTTGAGCATCCTTCAACACATGGCTTTCAAAACCAGCATTAATCATGCTAAAACATGCTTTCAAAACAGAATTTAAACATGCAAGTTAAATTCATTGCATCCAACCATCTCATGGTTCATCCAAGAGAGAGAGTTTTCCCAAAAACTTACTCTTGAGCTTAGTTAAGTTGTTTAGACTTAAACTAAGCTCCCACACCTTCAAACATTCATTACAAAGTTGGAAATCCCAACTTCACTCACCAATTCTGTTTCGCAAGCTTGCCGAAACGCCGATCAAGCCTTTGGATCAACACCACAAGAATCCGAAGATGCCTCCCCTGTTTTAAACACATAAAAGCAGAGGATTAATGCATCATCATGCATTAAAATCTTCAGCCCTTACACCTAAACTCGCTGCTCTCACCAAAACTAACATTTCGACTACCAAACACAACTGAAATCACTTCCAAACTCTTCCACAACATTACCCAGCCAAGATCCATCACTTCTAAACATTCCTAAACATCAATTAACATCCAAAAAGAACCTAAACTCGTCCTTATACCTCCAGCTATAACAGAACACCAAGATCACCCAAAAAACCACCATTTTCACAAGTAAAAACTTAGGAAAATCAACCTATTCGGGATTGCATTGATTAAACCTCACTTACACATCATTAAACATCCAAAATACATAAAAAAAGCCATCTCAAAACAGAGCCCAAACAATCACCACGAATTTCTTCAAGATTTGTTCCAAATCTTGAGTTTTAAGCCAAAATCAAGATCACAACATTAAACCTTTTATAAAACTTAATTTAAGGATTGAGAACTTGAGAATTTCAGTAAAGAACTGCGTATTTAGAGGAGAAGAACATCCTTACCTCTAAATGTAGATTTCTCCTTGATTAGAGCCAAAATCCTTGAAAATTCAATAAGCAAAGAGGAATTGATGTAGAAAGGATTAGGAATCAATTGATGATTGAAACCTCATCATTTAGTGTGAAAGTCAAAAGAAATGTTGCTGTAGAAATGTGTTTGGCTGAGGGAATTTTGAGAAAAAATGAGATGAGAAAGTTTTTAAGAAAGTTAGTTATGAAAAGCTAAAATATAGTTTCCCTCTTTTCCTTTATTTAATTAAACATTAAATGAATCATTAAAATCTAAGAAAAATCTGGAGAAATCCTTCATTGGGTAAATTAGCTCCTTAAAGATTCAAAGTTTCAATCCTTACAAAACAGTCACCACTAAACTTTTCAAAAATTACATTTTAGTCACTATTTCGAAATGTTGCACTTCCATACCTTATTTTGTAAATTTGATTTCACCACTCTCTTATATATATTAAAAGAGGATTTTTATATATTTTTCCATATTTTTAAAGCATCCTGAACTAGGCTTTCCCTAAAACCACCTTTTATATTCGAACAAAAAATCAGACTGGTCCGGTTCAGACCATAACTTCCAAGCCCAAATTGGGGTGTTACATTTTGAATAGGTTGAGAGGGATCCCATATCTCTGAATCGAGCTGCAAAATTGTTGATAAATTTTCTGTTGTCAAAAGGTGGTTTCTCCCAACAGACAACTTTCTCTTGAAGTTTCATGTTTGGTTGATTTTCTTTAAATAGGTCTAATGAATTAAGTATGGTTGATAGGTGCTTTATATATTTAACTTGACTTTTACTTAATTGGTAATATAATAGTTACATATCTCTTCATCCTTCAAATAATTATGTTAGGTTCAACTTTGCAAACTTTAAATTTTTTTATTATTACAGAAATACAAAAGGGATATGAGTTGGATGAATTTGCCAAGAGTAAGCGTCGACTATTGAAATGGAGTAGCAACTTGGAGAAGATATTTCCACCTTCATTCTTCACAATTATGGTGCACTTGCTGGTTCATCTCCCTCACAAAGCTAGAGTTGGTGGACCAGTTTTTTATCGGTAGATGTATCCTATAGAGAGGTGCGAATCGACTGATATGTATTCAATTAGTATTGAAAATTCATTTTAATTACAAATTTATACAATAATGTTGTGTTTATTTCTTGTCTAGGTTCTTGTACAAGTTGAAGTCTTACTGTCGTAATAAACGTTATCTAGAAGGATCAATTGCTGAAGGGTATTTGGCTGAGGAGTGTCTAACTTTTTGCTCTCGATATTTGGAAGATGTTGAAACGAGATTTAACCGACCAAATAGAAATGAAGTGTGCAGTACTAATAACTTAGCTGAGACTTATTTGTTTGGAAGCTATGAGGAACCACTCTACAAAGTTGAAATTGCATAGTTAGATGATAAATCTTGCGTACAAGCACATCGATATGTTCTTTTCCATCACGATTCAATAGATTCCTTACGCACGTAAGTTTTACAACATAAATCATAATTTATTCACTTCATCTTTTATATGTTTCATTTTTTAACCATACAACCTATTCTATAGTGAGTATAAACAAGAGTTGCAATCCCGTGTACGCCTCTGGGGATTACATCAACGAGAGATTCATAAGTTGTTCACAGAAACTTTTCATGAATGGTTAGGGTGAACGGTAAGCAACTAAATCTTCATACGGTAAGCAACTACATCAACGAGAGATTCATAATTTGTTCACAACATGTACATGTTGTGGTCTGCAACCATTCTTTTTACCGACATGGATCGGGGATCTTTGGCCGTTGTGGTCCGTCGAATCGTATCTTGCACAGCCATGTACTGTATCACCCAAAATTTCCCATAAATAAAAAATCTAAAATTTGAAATCCTGATTCAGTAACCCTAGAATTTTAAATTTTCTAATTCAAAACCTAATTTGAATTTAAGGATCAATTGGGCTTAAACCATATTTTAGTGACCTTATTGTGATAAATCATGTTTTGGTGGACTATTATGAAAAGCGGGTTAACCTAAAAACCCATATGTCACAATTTACCCAAAGTTATAGGTTGTATAACCCTAATGTTATGTTAAGCCGTCTGTGAAGTTTCCAATTATTGCAGCCACTATTCCCCATTTCTCTCATCTCTTCTGATATCTCCCTCATTCGAATAACATACCCTCTCACCTTTCGAAATCATTTTTTATGCTTTTTGTTCCAATCGAAATTTGGTGAGTTTTTAGCATCGCACATTTATAACCTTTATTTTCTCATTTGTCTCATGGGTAAACCCCACCACCTAGTTTTACTAATTGTAAATTATTTTATACCTATTTTTAGGGATTTGGATATGAGATCTGATGTAGTTTATATATGTGTTTTAGACGAAATCAACTTTAAGGAAGATGAGTTACCACCTCTTTCGCCAATTCGATCTAACCGTGCACGTACCACGAGGACTATACGTGAATATTCTTTTAGATTAGGATTAGTGGCTGTGCTGTTTAGTTAGTGGCAAAGTGATAGATTTTTAATGTAGATTTTTATATCATAGGTTCTGATTCAGCTAGGCCCAGTGCTAGACCTGAACGTAAGAGAGGTTCTTCTCAATGATAAGCTATTATTGCTTGAGGTGTGTTTCTTCCTGTGTTATAAAATAATAATTTTTACCGTGTGTCATTGTTTTATATCGTATGCATATTTTTACACGTGATGTGGCATGATCAATTTTTCGTGCATTTTTACTTGATTTGCGATTTAACTAAACATCAAATTTATTGAATTGTGTATCATCAGATTTATCAAACTATGAAATATCAGATTTATCGGACTATGTGTTGAGACTGTATCAAATGTGATTTTACATCATTGTTTGCATGGGTTGAGTTTGTACGGTGGAAGCAATGGTTTTTACCATACATCGATTGGTGGATGTAGAGAGTGGTTCTGGGGAACCTTACTCTTCGGACGGTGTTGTAGTTGGGATTCATTGTATCGTTTTTTTATAACTTAAGGCTTTTGAGTTGTGCATCGTCATTTGTGAATTTAAAGATTATATCAAAATATATATGTTCTTGAGATTGAGATTTTTCTTGCACTTTAGAGACACACTAAGCTCTTTAGCTTACTCTCCCTTAGTTCTTCTTTCAGATATATGTTGATGCTCCAAAAGTACTAATTTGTATACCTATTTCACATGCTCTTTCTTGTCTTTTAAGTACATTTAGTTGCATTTTGGTCGCAAAATCATGCATTGCATAAAGAGTAAGGATTTGGAGTTATGCTAGTGTGAAGGGTTATTTTTGGCACCCTTTTGCAAGTTGGCATAGTTGATGGCACATCAGCTCGTGGTGCAGGAGCAAGTTAGCCCAGGAAGGAGACGACGTCAAGGAGGATGTCGAGTAGTTGTTGGTACAGAAAGACCTTTAATGCCAAGCACCGGTCGGCAAAGAAGAACATTTGATGCCAGACCAAGAAGACGTTGGCCCCGAAAAAATAGGACTAGATCAGGCTGCAAGAAAATAGGGATTGAATCAATATCCATAAAAATAGCGGACAAGTAGTGCCAAGCGCGGTTGGTAGTACCATGCCAAGCTGCGATGCCAGAAAAGCAATGGCACGATAACGTCAGCCCTAATCTGATTAGCCTTAGGATTCAAACATTGGATAAGATGATCACCTTCCTTATCCCTGCACATTCAAATTCAAATCTAAGATAATCCTAGGCTATCCATTGAGTCCTATTTAAATCAAATCAAAGCAAAATTGAGGAGAGCGAAAAAATGAGGAGAGTGATCAGAGATAAGGTTCAACATTCGACCAAGAGCCTGGCTATGAAGAGCTACATCAAGAGACCCTCTTCTAGCCCATCCTCTTTGTTGTTATTTTATTTTCACTTAGTTTTAATGATGATGGATGTTAAAAACGATGATGGTTTTTTCGTTGATACCCTCACCATGAACTAATTTCATAGTTGGTGAGGGGTGTTTGCGTTTGAACACTATGTTTTTGTTTAGTTTTTAATAAATCAACATTGCCTCGACACTTTTATTCATATATGACATGTTTACTCTTTTAAGTGTGCTACCAAGTGACATCTGGAATTCCCTTTTTAAAATATTATACCAAGCGACGACTGGCATAGTTAGCCTATTGCAACTTAATATCATAACTGACTTGGGTGGCAACGATCAGTTGCTGGATACTAAGGAGAGATGCTTCGAAAGAAGATGTTCAAGTAGATGAACTTACTTCGGGAGTGAAATCTACCCCTTAGAAGTAAAGATTGATACTTAATCGAATTGATTTGTGAAAAAAAAATTCACTATAGACATATAGGTGTTTTCCATGATTAATTTAGGGCAATTCTATCGACAGAGGCATTGCTACCTTTGAATCTGCTCGGCAAACAATGCAAAGACAAGATTTATTAAAGGTTGGCATTACATGAATAGCGTGAAAACCAGACACTTCTTGCCAATGCTCGTCATTTGCTAAGACACCTTCCTTGCCATCGTTTAAATTTAATTTTTGTACTTTCATTATCTTTTCATTTTTCAAAAACCACTCTACATCAAAAACATCTTTTTCACAAGACAAGTAATTTTCAAAGCATCTAAATCCCAAACGCAATTTATGTGGGATCGACACTCAGCTTAACTGCTGTATTACTTGTAGACCGTGTATACTTGCACGCAATAGATTTTCTTGGCACTGAGTTAACACCTTTCCAATATCTTTTACGCCCTATTACCAAATAATCATTCACATCGAGAGTCTACAATATACACATAGACATATGTGACTCAGTACTTGGAGCATCTCGTATTTTACTCGGTTAATTTATCATCGGTATGAACTTTATTTTAGACTATCAGATTAATATTATTTTATGTTTTAGGACATTTACATATTTCGGACTGTGGAACTTTATATTTTTGAGATTATGTTTCAGCATGTATTACACACTTTATTTTAGATATCTTATTAAATGATCAGATTATTTTTACAACGTTTGAGTTTTGTAAATAATTGTGGTATTTTATGGTATTTATTGTTATTTAATAATTAATTTGTTTTATAAATTATTTAAACATGAAATCTATTACTTGAGGAAAAAGTTTTTAATAGTGACTTTCTAAACTCGGTCGTTTCTTCTAAGTCGGATTTAGGGATTACATGTACGCAGGTATATACATATAAATGGCGTTTACTTCCATTGAAACCTATGGTTGTTGAGATGGCATTTGGACTTGGTCGATTCCCTTTGTTTCCTTTACCATTTCTGTTGTTTCTTCTGCTTTCAAATTGTTTTCTTTTGTGGGTTTTGTGCATAATTTGCTGTTAGGCACTATTTGATGCCATTAATCAAATCATCTATTCTTGTTCATGTTTCGCCAAGTTTTCCGACATCACATAAAAACTCCTATTGTCATTAACACCGTCTCTTCTTTTTCCTTCCCTTTTGTGTTCATGAAAATAATAATTATAGTAATGTACCAACATATTGTACTCTAAATCAGAAAAAAATAATAACAAATCTCTAATATTAACAAAATAAATAATTTGAAAGATTTAAAAAGTGAGAATTATGTAAAACCTATTTCGATTTTTATATAACAAATTGTTTAAGGGACTAAATTGTAAAAGAAAATAATTTTTTAAGTATTCAAAAGTCTCACAAATCGACAAGGAAAATTTTCTAAGTATGAAGCCTAAACCCAAATAAATTTTCTAAGTCTGAAACCTAAACCCAAATAAATTTTTTAAGTGTTTTCCAAGCCAAATTCTTCAAACACGCCCAGACGTATTGATATGCCTTAGGCGTTTCGATATGGATTTTCACTACTAGAATTTTTACTTAGCATACCGTTTTGATACGGCTTAGCCCATTTCGATAAAGCCTTCATTTGGGTTTGTATATAAGCTTTAGCGTATCAATACGAACATGCCTATTTCGATACGACATTCATATGAGTTTAAGTTTATGCTTTAGCGTACCGATATGGTGCCTTAAAGATTTTCAAATCTTTGCATTTATTAATTTGACCGTTGCCTTGTCAGTTATCGGAATCAACAAATTTTAAATGATCGTTTACCCGTACCGATACGCTTGAGAGGCGTACCGATGTAATTTTTGCACTCAAATTCTAGTGAGCAAAATCCTTATCGATACGGCCTAGCCGTTTCAATACGACCCCCATTTTACACTAAGGCCATTTCGATATGCCCCTCACGCGTATTGATACTCCCCATCTTTTTACTCCGCAACGGCTCTTTCTTCTTATGGCAGGTATCAATACAACTGTTTGTGTACCGTTACAGATGCCTACCAAACAACATTTATTGTGTCAAAAATGCAGCCCAACGACTCTATTGATGTCTTCAACCACCCAAACGGTTAAAAATCAATAAGGGGATATAAAAGCAAGCCTCCAAAGCTTCAGCAACAATTTTTTTTTAAAAGAATTTAAAAAGCATCCAAGCAAAATCCAATCACTTTGAGCTTTTAGAGTTGAACCCTTGTACCAAACTTGTGTATCTTCATTGTAATTCTTTATTTCAAGTTTGGGGAGTGTACATTTGTATTTGGGCAAATCATCTACCTATTGAGAGGTCAAATTTTCATTTGTCAAACACTTATTGTAAAAGAGTGAGTTTGATTAAGCTTTGGGTAGAAAGCTTGGTCGATTTGTAACGGTTTCCTCCTAAGACTAAAAAAGGTGACAAATTCATTTAGTGATTTGCTTGAAATCCTTAGTGGGAAGCTAAGGTAGTGAATATAAAGCTTGTTAGAAGCTTGAACCATATAAATTCTTGTGTCCTTATTTTTATCATTTCTAATTTGCTCTCATTCAATTTTTTCATCACCAATTCACCCCCTCTTAGTCATATTGTTCGATTGATTATCTCAACAATCAGTATCAGAGCTACACTTATTAGAAGGATTAACATCCTCTTGAGTCAATTCTAGGAGAGATACATCAATCTACATTCAATCTATGACATCTACCTCCAGCCAAAACTTGCATAAGTCTCAATTGATCACCATACCCCATTTCTTCAATGGAGACGACTATCCATATTGGATGAATAAGATGAGGCTATTCATCAAGTACAATGACTTTCTCCTTTGGGATGTAATCGAAGATGGTCCATCCATTCCGATGAAGCAAGAAGGAGATAGACAAGCTTTAAAATCAAAGAAAGAAATGACGAATGATGAAAGAAGAAAGCTACAAGTAAACGACAAGGCCTTGCACATGCTCTTTTGTGAACTTGGACCAGATCTGTACTTAAAGATGTCTTTGTGTACATGTGCGAAATAGGTGTGGGACATGCTCGGAACCACCTATGAGGGCACCAACGACGTAAAGGAGACCAATATTGGAATCCTCAACTTGAGATACGAGAATTTCAAGATGGAGCCTGATGAGGACGTCACAAAAATGTTCGATCATTTCTCCGTCATCGTCAACAGTCTCAAAGGCTTCGGAGAAGTCATCCCCAAAGACAAGCTTTTCCGGAAACTCCTTTATTATCTTCTCGAGTCATGGGATGGTAAGAGAACTGCCATTATCAAGGCAAATGATTTGAAGAATTTGAAGCTTGATGCTCTTATGGGTTCTCTTCTTACTCATGAGATCATGAACCAAGGTAGAGAAGAAGAAAATATAAGAGAAGAGAAGAAGATGGAGAAGAAAGAGGTAGAGAAGAAGAAATTCGCAATTGCTCTCAAAGCTTTTTTTGAAGAGAGTGATTCGAGTGAGGAGGAAGACGAGGAGATGGCTATGCTAGCCAAAAGACTCACTCGGTTTATGAAGTCCAACCGGGGAAGAAAGTTCTATAGAATAGGAGACTTCAAGAACAAGAACGAGGAGGAGGATAAGGATCAACTCATATGCTTTGAGTGCAAAAAGCCGAGGCACATTCGAACCGATTGCCCTCAACTCAAAATGAAGAGCTTTGGGAAGAAGAAGAAGCTCAAGGAAAATGTTGCTACTTGGAGTGATGAGGAATCATCCGACGAAGAGGAGCAAGAAGTTGCCAACATTTGTCTCATAGTGTTTGAAGAGGATCCTAAGGTAACCTCTAACTCATCTACATTCTATTTTTCTTTTGAAAATATTCAAGAAGCTTATGATGAGTTACAAGAGGTTTTTGACGAGTTGGTGGAGAAGTTTAAGGAATCGATTTTGAAAAACAAGAAAATGATTTCCGATTTGAAAAACCAAAATGATTCTTTATCCAAAACCAACTCCGAACTTGAAAAAGAAGGTTTCTGATTTACAAGATAATCTAAAGTATTTTGAAAAAGAAAATATTGATTTAAACAACCTTCTTTTTGAGTTTCATGATCATCACCATAAGGAGGTGAATGATCTCAAAGATTCTTTGAACAAAGTTGGGAAATCTAGTTTTAAGAAAGGTGAATCATCAAAACCCTACTATGCAAAAAGAAAATTTGGCAACCACAAACAAAATGTTTCCAAAGACCTTCTAGAGGTAAAAGGATTAGAAGTGTTTGAGTTCCTAAAAACTTAATTGCTTCTAATAATATTCATGCCATTGCTTCTTAGATCCCTAAGGGAACCAAGATTTTGGGAGCTAATACTTATGGACCCAAAATGATTTGGGTACCAAAAATCAAGATCTAATCTTTGTTTGTAGGGGGAGCATTGCTACAAGGCCAAGGCTACTTGTGCAAACTCATGGTACCTTGATAGTGAATGCGCAAGACACATGATCGGTGACAAGAGTAGATTCTTGGAGCTAAAGCCAAAAAATGGAGGAGTAGTGACATTTGGTGATAACTCCAAAAGCCACATTGAAGGAATTGGTTCCATTGTTAATCGCTCTTCCATACTTATTGATAATGTTTTGTAAGTCAACGATCTATAACACAATTTATTGAGCATTAGTTAATTAATTGATAAAGGTTTTAATGTTTTCTTTGATGTAAATGGTTGCAAAATCTTGAACATTGAAAGAAACAAAATGTTGCTCATTGGTCATCGCATAGGAAACATATACATGGTGCATTTAGATGACATACACATTTCTAATGCATGCTTTGTTGCTAAAGATGATCATGACTCATGGATATGGCATAGTAAACTAGGACATGCAAGCATGAGTGTTTTAGAAAAAATGGTTTCAAAAGATCTAGTTAGAGGTTTGCCTAAAATTAAGTTTTCACTTGATAAAATTTGTGATGCATGTGCAAAAGGAAAACACAAAAGAGTCTCTTTTAAACCTATTAATGATTTTTCTACTAGTAGAATTTTACAATTGATACATATGGATCGTTTTGGCCCTACTAGGACAATGAGCTTGGGTGGAAAATCATATGCATTTGTATTAATAGATGATTACTCTAGATACACATGGGTTCTATTTTTAAGTACTAAGAATTAAGCTTTAGAAAATTTTATCACATTCTCAAAAAATTCTCAAAATGATCATTGTCAATCCATTTCTCATATTAGAAGTGACCATGGAACTGAATTTCAAAATATAGGTTTTAAGGATTTTTGTAACTCAAATGGTATAAGCCATAATTTTTCCGCACCTCGCACTCCTCAACAAAATGGGGTAGTTGAGTGGAAAAACTGAACTTTAGAAGAAATGGCTAGAACCATGCTTTGTGAAAACAATTCACCTAAGTATTTTTGGGTGGAAGCCACAAATACAGCTTGCTACGGTATAAATCGAGTAATGATTAGGTCAATTTTAAAGAAAATTCCTTATGAGATTTTAAAATCCAAGAAGCCTAACATTAACTATTTTCATACATTTGGGTGCAAGTGTTTTGTTTTAAATAATGAAAAATACAATTTAGGTAAATTTGATGCAAAAAGTGATGAAACAATTTTCATAGGGTACAGTTTAAACTCTAAAGCCTATCGAGTATTTAATAAAAGAAATTTAGTTTTTGAAGAGTCTATACATGTGGTTTTCGATGATAACCTTCTCCCGAGGAAGGATTCTTGTGATGATGATGATGTTGGGATTTTTGAAGCCAATAATAATAGGAAATCACGAAAGGTGGATGGGGTTCCAATCAAAGAGGAAGAATCACAAGATCCACCTTTAGAAGCATTGGAGGACATGTCTCTAGAGGAAAAGAAGGTCACCTACCCAAGGGAGTCTAACTATGTCAAAGGTGCTGAGATTTTGGGTGATCCATTCAAAGGGGTAACCACTAGATCTTCTCTTAGACTTGCTAGTAATGTTGCATTTATCTCATGCATAGAGCCTAAGAATATCAAAGAAGCATTAAAAAAGATGATTATTGGATATCAGCTATGCAAGAGGAATTAAATCAATTTGAGAGAAGTCAAGTTTGAACATTGGTTGATAGACCTAGTAATAAATCTACAATAGGAACTAAATGAGTTTTTAGAAACAAACTAGATGAAAGTGATAACATAGTGAGAAACAAGGCTAGGCTTGTTGCTCAAGGTTACACTCAAGAAAAGGGCATCGATTTTGATGAAACATATGCACCCATAGCTAGGATGGATGCTATTAGGCTGCATCTAGAATTTGCATGCTTTCATGAATTCAAGCATTTTCAAATGGATGTTAAAATTTCATTTTTAAATGGTTTTATTAATGAAGAAGTGTATGTAGAACAACCACCCAATTTTGAAGATCCAAAATACCCAAACCATGTTTTCAAACTTTCAAAGGCTCTATATGGTTTGAATCAAGCTCCTAGAGCTTGGTAAGAAAGGTTATCTAGCTTTTTAATTGATAAAGGTTTTGCAAAAGGAAATGCGAACACTACACTCTTCATTAAAAGAAAAGGCAAAGATATTTTAGAATTATAAATTTATGCTGATGATATTATTTTCGGTTCTACTAACAAATTACTTATCTAAGAATTTGCTAAGTTAATGCATGGTGAATTTGAGATGAGCATGATGGGGGAGGTTTCATTCTTTTTGGGGCTCCAAATCAAACAAAGGAAGAATGACATCTTCATCAATCAAGCTAAGTATATCAAGGATATGCTCAAGAAGTTTGTCTTGGAGAATATGAAACCTCAAGCCACACCTATGAGCTCTTCTACAAAGCTTGACAAAGATGAAAGAGGTAAGTGTGTTGATTTAAAGCTTTATTGCTCTATGATTGGATCTTTGCTTTACCTTACCGCAAGTAGACCCGAAATTATGTTTAGCATTTGCTTGTGTGCTAGATTTCAAGCTAGTCCTAGAGAATCACACCTTATACATGTTTAGAGAATCTTTAGATACCTTAGAGACATATCTTGTTTAGGACTTTGGTATCCTAGAGATTCCGCCTTTGATCTACATGCTTACTCAGATGTGGATTATGGAAGTTGTAAGATAGATAGAAAAAGTACATATGGTACTTGTCAATTATTAGGTAGTATGCTTATATCTTGATTCTCTAAGAAACAAAATAGTGTATCACTATCTACCACTGAAGCGGAATACATATCGATCAAAAGTTGTTATGCTCAAGTCCTTTGGATGAAGCAACAACTTTTAGATTATGAAATTGATGTAGGTACCATACCTCTTAAGTGTGACAACACTAGTGCAATTTGTCTCACTAAGAATCCCATCCAACATTCTAGAACCAAGCACATAAAAATTAGACACCATTTCATTAGAGATCATGTTTTGAAAAATGATGTTGTTCTAGAATATGTAGACACATTGAACCAATTAGCGGACATTTTTACCAAACTATTAGATAAAGAGAGTTTTGGTCTTTTAGGAGAGAGTTAAATTTAACTAGCCTTTCTTGACCTTTTAGAGCCTTTTTGGCGCAAAAATTGCTTGAATTTGATTGATTGCTATGCTTTTATAATTTTGTTCCTTTATGCATCTATACTTGTTTCTAGGGGGTATATATCTATTTTACTCCATACATGTTGTTCATTCATCATATACATTCATTCTGATTCTATTGAAATCGAATTTTTGAGCACCTTGTTGCCCAAAATGTCATTTCTGGCACAAAGGTATCGACACGGTCTATTGCGTATCGATACGAATTCAAGAATACACTTTGGTACCGACAAGCCTATACCGGTAAGGTCACGTGTTTCAGTATGCCTTAAATAGCGCATCAATACGTAGTTTTGATACGCCACGTGGCGTATTGGTACATGTAGTTGCTAGGTCCTTAAAGAGTCATTAAAAGTGGGTTTTCAACTTTAATTAAAACACCATCTCTTTTTCCAAAACCCTAGATACGAAATTTCCTATAAAAATATATCAAAGCCCTTTGATTTTCACACAAACTTCTCAAATCTTTTGAGGGCTATTGGTTTTCAAATAAAGTCTAAGCTATACCATCAAGTTGGTGCATCATTATCCTTTCATTCATCCTAAATCTCATACTCAAGGTATAAAATCTTTTTTCTTTTCTTTTAAATTTTGTTTGATTTTTTTATACTGTTTTTGATTCAAAATCGTTTATTTAGTACATACATTTTTTGAGTTTCAAAGATTTTGTAAAAATTCTTCCAAAACTAAAGTTTTTTATTCGAATATATAAATATATCATATATTTATTACACTGTTTTCAAAGTTATTTTTACAAAATATTATTTTTATACTTGTATATGATTTAAACTATACACTATAATGTTTTAACAATACTTTGATTATTGGATTGTATATTGGATTGAATGTGATAATTTATGCATACATCTTTTTTGGTTTGATTTGATTTTCAGGTTTTTATCTATGGGTCTTAGAAAGAGACAACGTAGTGAGGTTGGACAAACTTCAAATCCCAATCCGGACAATAACGGCACAAATCCAAACCTCACCCTTATCCTTTTTTTTTTGAAAGGAAATCAGGCCTCGTTAAAACCCCCCTCTAATCCTAGGTAGGGGGAAAAGAGTGCCCTTAATTTTATTATAAATAGATTTAAACAATTACAATCAAATGACCACTAATCTGCCATTGAGAGAGCAATCGAGACATTACGTCACTAACCTATGCCTTTTTTGGCCAATCGATCTGCCTCTATATTACAACATCTAGGAATAAGATAAATTAACATCCCTTTGCCTGAAATCACTCCTCTAAGTTTGTTGACTACAGGGCTCCAAGCCAACGGCGCCACCTTTCTCCCAGCGACCCAGTCTACCGCCTGGGCGCAGTCAGACTCCATGATCAGTCTGCACCTGCTGGCCCAGGTGGATGCCATGAATATTTCAATCCCTCTAATAATTGCAAGAAGCTCTGTGAAAGTAGGTGAGTTAATTTCACTTGCTTCCAGAAATTCAACCAGCTTCAACCCACTATGATCCCTCATTACTCACCCTATACCACATCCTGTTTTACCCGCAGATGATGCACCATCAACGTTCATCTTCATAAATCCCAGCGGTGGCGGTTCCCATTTCGGCTTTGGTCGGACCTTGTTTTTGGCTTTCCACAAGGTACTATCCAAACGCATGTCAGCCATTAAGGACTCAACAGATATCACGTCATCACGACCTTTGCTTTTAATCCACCAAGCTAATCTGTAACGAACCAAGAAAATAAGCTGGGACCCGTCCATGTTCTTCCTTTTGAAGATAATGTCATTGCGCATGAGCCACACCGTCCATAAAACAACGAAAGGTACGACAATCCACCAATTCGCATGGTCGTGGTTACTTAAATTGTCCCACAGTTCCACTAGCATTTCCATATTATTTGGCAGGACAATAACTACCCCAATCAAGTTGCAAAAATATATCCATGTAAGCCATACAACATGACAATTAATAAAAAGATGACTTACTGTTTCGGGATTCATCTGGCAAATCGGGCAGCCTGTATTGTTGTTAATACCAATTCCTCTCTTCCCCAACTCAAATTGACAGAGATTCTCCCCCACAAAGCTCGCCACATAAATATTTCCACCTTAGGAGGAGCAATACCGATCCAAACCGATCTGTCCCAGATTAAATTCTTGGGTTTATTGATATCTAAAAATTTCCTTACCGATTTGATGGAGAAGCATCCATCACCGGTTATGTTCCATTTGACCCAGTCTTCTTCTGCCATACTTGCTCTAAAATTTTTCAACTTATTCATGAGATTATCCCACTGGAGCAATTCCCAATCGAAGAGAGGTCTCCGGAGCAAAATATTCCAACTCCAATTTGACTCACCTTTACTACAAAGTTGGCCACACATCCAACTTTATTGATGGCCAGAGCAAAAATACGCGGGTACAAATCTTTAAGAGCTCTGTCCTCCAGCCACACATCCGACCAGAAACTGATCCGCTGCCCATTCCCCACCTGCAAAGCCATATTCTTCCGAAAGCAGTTCCTTAAATCGTCGTCCTCTTGTACTGCTTTTAAGATATCCGACCATATCCACGAACAATTTTTCAGGTTATGAGATGGAAACACCGAACTACTTGAAGGACTCGGATTTATACAAGCAATGAATCTTCGCCAAAAACTACCTGTCTCATTTCCATACCTCCAGTACCATTTCCCTAAAAGAGCTCTGTTCATAAAGGAAATATTGCTAATTCCCAACCCTCCTTGAGTTTTTGAAGAACATACCTTCCTCCAATCAAGCCAATGCACACATTTCCTATCGGCATCCCCTCCCCATAGAAACTTGGCCATAAGGCTATTGAGACGCCTCGCTACTGATGAAGGCATTCTGAAAAGGGACATGAAGTAGATAGGCAGACTTGATAAAATAAATTTTATCAAAACCACTCTTCCACCGATGGATAGCAATTTAGTTTTCCAACCCTCAAACCATCTGTTAAATTTTCCCAATACAGGCTCCCACATTGCAACATTATTTCTTCGAACTCCTAGAGTTAACCCAAGATATTCCGTAGGCAACGTACTCGCTGTGCAACCAATCTTCCCTGCCTACTTATTCAGCTCCTCCTGCAGTAGATTAATGCCAAACATTTTGCATTTTTTTAGATTTAGCTTCAATTTGGAAGCAAGCTCGAAGACCCTTAGAACTCTTTTAACATTCCGAACTTGCCTTTCTTCACCTCCACAAAATATTAATAAATCATCTGCAAATTGTAGATGAGTTATCATAATTCCCCCGCTATTCCTTCCAATCGAGAAACCCGAGAAAAGGCCTAAGCTAGCCGCCTTTTTAATAGACAAGCTGAGTGCTTCTCCAACGAGGTTGAATAACAAGGGAGACAAAGAACAACCTTGTCGAAGGCCTCTTGAAATTGAGAATGCCTCTGTTGGCGATCCATTTACTAGCACCGCGATCGTTGCTGTCGTGATACATTTTCTAATCCAATTCCGCCACTTCCTCCCAAAACCACATTTTCTTAACACTTTTAACAAAAAATCCCAATCTACCGTGTCGTAAGCCTTTTGTAAATCAATTTTAAAGGCTACCCCTCTTCTCCCTTTCCTCCTCATGAAATCGATTGTTTCTTTGGCAATAAGTGAGCAGTCTAAGATTTGTCTGCCCTGAACAAATGCAAACTGATTTTCCCCAACGATTGAGTCCAACACGGTTCGAAGCCTACGAGCCAACACCTTCGAAAGCAACTTGTACATTTCGCCAACCAAGCTTATTGGCCTAAACTCATCCAGTGTTTCTGGATTGCTGACTTTCGGGATAAGGGTTATGTAAGAATGATTGGTTCCCTCCTCTCAGGTCTTCCCTGTGAAAACATCATCGAAAAATTTTAGAATGTCCATCTTCAATTCACTCCAAATTTTTTTGAAAAAATTTAAATTAAACCCGTCGGGCCTAGGGGCTTTGTTTCCATCCGATGAACTAAGGGCAAGCCATATTTCTTCTTCGGAAAACTTCGATTCTAAAGCTCTGGCCTGCTCTTTACTGATCATCTTGAAGTTGAGGTTCAAATCAATCAATTCTAGCGTCTTGCTTGAGTTGTATGCAGTTTTAAAATGCTCACTGACCATTTTCCTTACCGTACTAGGATCCTCTATCCAATTACCATCCACCTTCATGCCATGAAAGCAATTTCGTTTTCTTCTATTCGAAGCCACTACATGAAAAAAAAACGCGTGTTCCTGTCCCCTTCGCCATGCCACTTCAACCTTGATTTCTGTAACCAGCAGCTTTCTTCGATTCTGTATTCATTCCACAACACCCCTTTCCACTTACTCCACTCTAACAGTAAGTTTTCGTTTACCCCTTCCATTTGTATGCGGACTTCAATCTCAGAAATCATTTTTTCGATACCCTCAATCGAATGCTGCTGTTTGTTGTTCCTTGTTGCTGACCATTCTTTAGCCGCCACTTTCGCTGACCGTAGAACAGCCCCAATTGAAGCTTTCGGTTTCTTCCTTTTTAACGTCCTTACTGAGTCCGAAATAGCATTCATAAACTCATCCTCATCCAATCTGAAATTGAAACATTTAAAAGGTTTTATCCTCCAATCTTTCTGTCTTTCAAATAAGGAAATCGCATTATGATCTGACAATGATTTATTTAACAATTTCTAAGTTAAGTCTGGAAAGAGGCGATTAAAACTTTTCGATATTAGGAACCGATCGAGTCTCACAAACGTCGGATTCTCCCTATTGTTGCACCAAGTGTAACTGCCACCCAGTAAGGTAGATTCATCAACCCTGCTTCGAAAACAAACGAATTGAACAACTCAATGACTGCCCTGTTCATCGAAAAACCCATCTTCTCATCGACACTTAGGATTGCGTTGAAGTCTCCCCCGATACACCACTAGATATCCCATCTCTTCAGAAAATCAAGAACCTCACTGAAAAAAATTTCCTTCTCCGAATCAATGCTGGGACCATACACATTCATAAAGCCACATTTGCAATTCTTCTGTTCAACATTTCCAACAATCGCAATAAACCTTTGTGATATGAAACTGTCACTGACCTGAAGAAACTCCTTCTTCCACATAAACATCAGTCCTCCAGCAGAACCAATTGCAGGTGCGTAAACTGAATCAACGTCTTCCCCACCCCAAATTCTCTTTAGAATCTTCCTGTCGAAAGTTTCTACTTTAGTCTCCTGTAGCATAAGTAACTCCGGCTTCTCCTTCCGGATCAACATTTTAACTGCCCTAATTTTCTCAGCTTTCCTTACTCCTCTTACATTACACGAAATGGCTGTAAAATTCATGAACTTAAAAGGATCAATACCTTGTAGATTTACTTGATTCAATTCCCCTTCCTAATTTCCTCTTCCAACTCCACAACTCGTTTCGTCACCGCATCTTTTCCCCCTTAAACGAGAACTCCAACATGTTGCCCACCCTTATCCTTCAAAAGTGTTTTAACGAACTGAGGTATCCTAGAGCTATGGCTCACTTTAAACAATACCAAAATTATAAAATCCGCCGTGAGCAAATTTACTCACATTCCGTTTTTATCCTCTAAACGCTTTCAATTCAAATATATTGATTTATTACAACAATGGAAATTCATGCAATTTTTGAGTATACTCAGATTTTTATACCGAAACCTTGTCCTTATCTTTTATGCCAATTCTCGTTGTATCCAAAATCCCAAAAGAATCGAGGTTATTGCCGTTGAATCCTATCTCATGGGAAAGAGATTTTGGATTGATAAAATTGTTTTAACAAATGTTTTTGGGTTTGAGAATATTGAGATAGATGATGAATACTCCTTAGGACATGTTCTTAGTGGCTCCATAACCATCTTCGATGCACATGATCGCATCCTTCACCTCATGATCACTTGTTGGTTTCGTCCATCCGGTGGGAAGTTCTCAACGATCCAACGAGTTGGTGATTTTTGGATCCGACACTTTCGTGAGGGTAAGCGCCTGAATCTAGCTCAAATCATGTTTGCGGAAATTGTCTATCTTGTGCAACATCATCACACGACCCTTGTCGTCACCGCTTTGAGCTAATTGTTTTCCAAGTTGGAGATTGATTGTTACAAGAATATGCCAAGCCCCTCACCGATCCTATTAACGAGCGCTCTCTCACTCGTGCTAAATTCCATTATATTGATGGAGAATGTGTTCGTCTCACGAATCCTTCTCAAGGAGTTGCACCCGATCTGGTGTCTCCTCAAGCTCCAGTAGCTCAACCTTCTATAGATGCTCTCATTGCCTATCTCAATGGGCAATTTACTTATTTGGGCACTAATATTGCATCTTTGGATACAACCATGAATTTTGTTTTTGCTGCTACCGACACTCGCTTCACATCCTTGGTGGAAATAGTGACTACCATTGAGAATCGAGTTACTTCCATTGAAAATCAACAAGCCTCAGTGGACATATATGAGCCTAAATTGTTTTAAGTTTTTCAAAGTCAAGATCCTTTTGAGCTTAAAGTAAGGGAGAGTATTTTTCAAAACAACTTAAACTTTTAGTGTTGGTTTTGTTATACCAAAAAGGGGGAGATAGTAAAACCTATTTTGATTTTGATATAACAAATTGACAAGGAAAATTTTCTAAGTCTAAAACATAAACCCAAATAACTTTTCTAAGTGATTTTTCAAGCTAAATTCTTCAAACACGCCCAGGCGTATCGATACGATTTTTCACTACTAGAATTTTTACTTGGCATACCATTTTGATACAACCTTCATCTGAGCTTGTATTTAAGCTTTAGCATATCGATACAACCATGCATGTTTCAACAAATTTTAAATGGCAGTTTACCCGTACCGATACGCTTGAGAGGCGTACCGATGCAATTTTTGCACTCATATTCTAGTGAGCAAAATTCGTACCGATACGACCTAGCCGTTTCGATACGACCCCCATTTTACAATAAGGCCATTTCGATACTCCCCTTACGCATATCAATACTCCCCTGCTTTTTACTCTACAACGAATCTTTCTTCTTATGGCAGGTACCGATACATGTATTCATGTACCGATACAAATGCCTACCAAACAACATTTATTGGGCAAAAAATGTAGCCCAACGGCTCTATTGATGACTTCAACCACCCAAACAGTTAGAAATCAATAAGGGGATATAAAAGCAAATTGGACATAAAAGCATCCAAGAAAAATCCAATCACTTTGAACTTTTAGAGTCAAACCCTTATACCCAACTTGTGTAATCTTCATTGTAATTCTTTATTTCAAGTTTGAGGGGGTATACATTTGTATTTGGGAAAATCACCTACCTATTGAGAGGTCAAATTTTCATTTGCCAAACACTTCTTGTAAAAGAGTGAGTTTGATTAAGCTTTGGGTAGAAAGCTTAATCGGTTTGTAATGGTTTCCTCCAAAGCCTAGAAAATGGGACGAATTCATCTAGTGAATTGTTTGAAATCCTTAGTGGGAAGCTAAGGTAGTGGATGTAGAGCTTGTTAGAAGCTTGAACCACTATAAATTATTGTTTCCTTATTTTTCTCATTTCCAATTTGCTTCCCTTCAATTTTTTAATCACCAATTCACCCCTTCTTGGTCATATTGTTTGATTGATTATCTCAACAAATTATAATATGGGATAAAGCAACATTTAGTCATTTAACTTTACAACCTTTCTCAATTTGGTCTCTGGATTTTTTGACCATTTAAACATATAGTTCAAAGATTAAGTGTTGCTTTATTAATTGAAATATTTATCTTAATAATATTGAATCAAAAGTCTATGTATATTTTGGTATAGTTCGACATTCAATCCTATCTTTCAAAAGATATTTATTAAGGATAGATACGTTTTGATATCTGAATTTGATTTTAAGGTTTAATTTGGTATCTTAAAATTTTTAGTGTATTTAGGTAGCTAAATTGGGTTCTACTATACAAGTCACCATAAAATATAATTCTGTTATTTTTAAGGGTTAAAGTCCAAGTTGTGTAACCCCCTTGTCCCGGTCTGGTCGGATGACCGGTCCCAAAAGGGCTACACGGGGAAAACCGAGTGAAAACCCCCCCTAAAGGATTCCCCCTCGGTTAGCAACCCTATAATTTTATTCATCTTAAAGTTTGTCTAGATGAGTATTTAATCCTATGTGATCACACAGCGGGACATCATAAGCAAGACAATCGAACAAACTCACAACCACATCCAAAAGACCAATTTTTAAGTTTCTCTGCAGGCGGTATCGATACACCTATGGGTGTATCGATACACCTTGACTAAGTCAAAGGGGTCAGAGTCAACCCGTAGAGACCGTATCGATACACATGGGAAGTGTATCGATACCCTCCTCAAAGGTTGACTCCCCACGGTCAACGCTAGGGGACCGTACCGATACGCCTGAGGCCGGTATCGATACCAAGTTGGACAGTGTCTCCAGTGACCAAAATGGTATCGATACGCCTCCCCGCGTATCGAAACGATATGCCTGAAATGAGAAGGCCGTATCGATACGGGTCTAGCCGTATCGATACCCCTGCTCTGCAACTTTTCATTTCACTACTTAGCAACATCATGCATGGTTCTAGATGCTTATTTGAACACTCCTAAGCACACACAAGCATACATACAACAACCACAGTTGGATTTTAGCTTCCAAGCATTGAATATAACAAGAATCATACCTATCTAGACTTCAAGCAAAATCACAAGAAACCACTTAACAAGCATAGGCATCATACATATGGTAGTCAAGCTTAAGGCATGCATAGCCCAACCTCATACAAATTCAGGCATAAGCAAATAAACCACATAAGAATCATAGAACATAATCCAAGAAGCAAAACATAACACAACATAGGTTTAACAATTTCAAGCCTAACTTCCTAGGGAGTTTGACCCCAACTCCTAACACTCTATACCCCATTGTCTAGGCATTATTACAAAAGCAAACCATACTTAAACTTGCTTGAGAACTCCAAAAGCTCCTCCTTCGCCCGCTCGCCTCCCGAACTCTAACGATCTGCACGTTGGAAACAAAGAGCATAAGCAAACTAGCTTAGTGAGAGAGGCTCTACAATTCACAACATGCAGTTTTTCAAAATACGGATTGTATGCAAGAAAACAATGGATGCACAAGGGTCTATCTCAACCACTACACTTGGTTTGTTCAAGCACAACCAACATACACTTACGGTGGGACTACACATCACCGTTTCGACTAGTGGATTTCCAATGGGACTACACATCAAAGGACTACCCTACTAGTCACTACCGGTGGGACTACACATCATCATAGTTTAGACCACCATCACGTGAGGCACGAACTCAACCCGACTACAACATTAACAACTTAAAATGCATTCAATGATCACAACGTATATACAATCAACATGTCACAACAACTTAAGAGTAGAGAGGCTTACACACGGGTTTAGGTGACCTCTCAAGGTTCTACCCAAACCCCAAAGGAGTCCATATCAAGCACAATGTAAAAACCAATGATTCTACTCACCGTTGCTACCCAAGAGAAGATCGAAGACCAAGCTCAATACTCCGAAATCCCCAGATTTGTCCCCGAAGCTTCTCCAACCAAAATTCTCGCCTCTAGCCAATCCAACACCAAGCAAATAATCTCAAGTCAGTCCATGTTCTAAAATACTCAACCCAGATTACAAACCAATTACAAGATATCAATTTTCACATTGAGAACAAGCCCAAAATTCCAAAAATCCGAGCAGCCCTCAAGCACCCCTTAAAACCATTGATTTCAACCTCCAAACTACTCCCTAAAGCTTTCAAAACAAAGCTTACATATACCCTAACCATTGGCCCTCTCATTTCCACATAGAACACCCCCATATTTCAATCCTAAACCTCCCAAAAACCTCCCCAAAACCCCATTTCGGGAAAATACCCAAAACCTTGTAAAAATCATTTTGGTTGGCCCTTTTTGGTTGTAGATTACTCATTGAACCTCAACAAATCAAAAACTAGAATCAAAGACCTCAAAAACAACATTTTTAATTCAAAACCCTCCAACTCCAAATTTCAAAACATGTGTAGAAATGAAAATAAAAGACATCAACTTGTAGAGGATGATGAGGGTAAGTCGAAAACGAAATTACCTTTGCAAAACCTTCAGAAATAAGCAAGCTATTGAATGGAATAGTATCCAAGGGGGAGATGGGTTCTTTTCACGTTGGAGAAGAAATAGATAGGGAAGAAGATGGCTTTCAAAACATTATTTTAGGTTTATTTGAAAATAAAAGACTAAAGACCCAAATGCCCTTAATGAATTTGGGGAATTACAATGGATGACATCCATGCCCAATTGGGCTCGTTTAGAAAATGGTCCAATTAAATTTTGCTGTCTTCAAACTCGGGGCCCAAACCTTTATTTTAATATTTAAAATTTGGAACCGAAACCCGAACCATTTTTAAACTATTATTTTCACCCGACCCCCGAACCCGGGTGTTACAACTCTCCCCTACTTAAGGAATTTCGTCCTCGAAATTACCTGGTGGAAACAAATACGGAAACTGCTCAAGTATGTCTACTTTCCTTTCCCACGTGGCTTCCTCCACACCTCTATGCCTCCATAAGACTTTGACTAACTCTATAGTCTTGCCACGCAACACCTTGCTATCAGAAGCAAGTATCTCAACTGGTTCCTCATTGTAAGACAAGTCCGAATTTAACTCTATTTCTTCCACTGGCATAACATGAGACGGATCCGATCTATACCTCCTAAGCATCGATACATGAAACACATCATGAATCTTCTCTAGCTCAACTGGGAGTCTCAATCTATAGGCAAACGGACCAATTCTCTCAACTATTTCATAAGGCCCTATGTACCTTGGGCTCAACTTGCCCTTCCTTCCAAACCTCATCACCTTCTTCCAAGGTGAGACTCTCAAAAACACCCTATCCCCCACGGAGTATTCCACCTCCTTCCTTTTTAAATCGGCATAGGACTTTTGTCGATCTGAAGCCGCTTTCAAGCGATCACAAATCAATTTCACCTTCTCGGTGGTTCCCTTGAGTAACTCGGGCATCGGCATTAGTTTCTGTCCGGCCTCAGCCCAACAAATCGGGGTCCTACACTTCCTACCATACAAGGCCTCATAAGGAGTCATCTGAATGCTTGACTGGAAGCTGTTGTTGTACGCAAATTCCACTAATGGTAGGTGTTTCTCCCATGACCCCTGAAAGTCAATGATACAACACCTCAACATATCCTCCAAAATCTGAATCACTCTCTCAGACTGCCCATCTGACTGCGGATGATACGAAGTGCTGAAGTTCAACCAAGTGCCTAAGGCTCGATGCAAACACTCCCAAAATCTAGAGGTGAATCTCGGATCTCGATCTGACACAATAGACTTCGGTACCCCATGTAGTCTCACGATCTCACGAATATACAATTCGGCCAACTTGTCCAACGTATAGATGGTATGAACCGGTATGAAGTGTGCACACTTGGTGAATCTATCTACAATCACCCACACTGAATTTTTCTTCGTAGGAGTCAACGAAAGTCCTGACACAAAGTCCATAGTGATACGCTCCCACTTCCACTCTGGAATCTTCAACGGTTGCAACAACCCTGAGGGAAACTGGTGCTCCGCCTTGACTCTCTGACATACCATGCATTTACTTACGAACTCGGCTACATCCTTTTTCAAACCAACCCAATAATACTCTTCCTTTAACCCTCGATACATCTTCGTGCTTCCCGGATGCATAGCAAAAGGGCTATTGTGAGCCTCACACAAAATCGTACGCCTCAACTCGGCATCCTCCGGAACCACTATCCTATCCTTGAAACATAGAATCCCATTCTCTCCAAAGCAATACTCGGTAGGCCTATCTTCCGCTATGTCTTGCACGTGAGGTGCCAAAGACTCATCTCGCAACTGCTTCTCACGAATCAACTGAACCAATGATGGCTTAACCTGAAGCTCGGCCACTAGCCCACCATCCGTAGACACACTCAACCTTGCAAACATTGCTCGCAACTCAACGGCCACCTTCCTACTCAAGGCATCGGCCACCACATTCGCCTTGCCCGGATGATACTCTATGGTAAGGTCATAATCTTTAAGGAGCTCTAACCACCTTTGTTGTCTAAGATTCAGCTCCTTTTGGGACATCAAATATTTCAAGCTCTTGTGGTCGGTGTACACAGTGCACTTCTCACCATAAAGATGGTGTCTCCAAATTTTCAACGCGAACACCACTGCGGCCAGCTCTATGTCATGTGTGGGGTAATTCTTCTCATGAACCTTCAACTGTCGGGAAGCATATGCCACTACCTTACCTCCTTGCATAAGTACACAACCTAGCCCCACGTAAGATGCATCACTGTAAATTACAAACTCTCTCCCCGGCTCGGGCTGAATCAAAATGGGAGCTTCGGTCAAAGCTTTCTTCAATTTATCAAACGCTTCTTGTCTTGCATCTGACCATTCATACGGAACATTCTTCTGTAGCAACTTGGTCAACGGAGCCGCTATCCTCGAGAACCCCTCAACAAACCTCCTATAGTAACCCGCCAAGCCTAGGAAGCTGCGGATTTCTGTCACTGATTTTGGTTGCTTCCAATTCACAATGGCTTCAATCTTCTTGGGATCTACACTAATCCCACTAGCTGAGATCACATGGCCAAGGAAGACCACCTCTCTAATCCAAAACTCACACTTACTTAGCTTGGCATACAACTGATTCTCAAGTAGGGTCTGAAGCACTAACCTTAAGTGTTCATCATGCTCCTCTTCGGTTCTAGAGTACACTAGGATGTCATCAATAAACACTACCACAAACCTGTCCAAGAACTTATGAAACACCCGGTTCATCATATCCATGAAGGCCGCTGGAGCATTGGTCAACCCAAAGGCATCACCAAAAACTCATAATGTCCGTAACGTGTAAGAAAAGCTGTCTTCGGTATGTCCACATCCTTTACCTTTAACTGGTAATACCCCGACCTCAAATCAATCTTTGAAAACACGGAAGCACCCCTCAACTGGTCTAGCAAGTCATCTATCCTTGGCAAGGGATATTTGTTTTTCACTGTCACCTTATTCAACTGTCTATAGTCTATGCACATCCTCATGCTACCGTCCTTCTTTTTCACAAACAAAACCGGAGCACCCCACGGGGAAACACTAGGCCTAATGAAGCCTCTGTCAGTCAACTCCTGAAGCTGTGTCTTCAACTCTTTCAACTCCTTCGGTGCCATTCTATACGGAGCAATCGACACCGGTGCGGAATCAGAATAGGTCTCAATAGCAAACTCAACTGCTCTGTCGGGAGGCAAGCCTGGTAGTTCTTCCGGAAAAACACTCGGAAAGTCACACACAGTCCTGATGTCCTGAGGTCTCACCTCACTCATATCCGGGTTCATTACGTAAGCCAAGTAAGCCTGACACCCAGAACTCAACAACCTCTGAGCTTCCAAAGCCGAAACCACATTGGACAAAAACTTAACATTCTCCCCAACTACCACAACCTCAAAGTCATCAGTAAGCCTCAAAGAGACTCTCTTAGTCTCAAAGTCAACCCTAGCTCTATGCTCTACAAGCCAATCCATGCCCAAAATCACGTCAAAGCCATAAAAGGGTAGCTCCATCATGTCGACTGGAAATACGTGGCCCTGAATCATCAAGGGACACCTCCTATACACTTTCCTAACTACCACTGTATCACCAAAGGAGCTAGTGACATTTACTCCTACTTCTAAACAATCACAAGGTAGTCCTAATGACTTTGCATGCTCACCCAGAATATACGAATGCGTTGACCCCGAATCTATGAGGGAAAGCAAACTCAAAGACTGTAATGTGAAATTACCTGCAATGACATCAGTTGTATTTCCAGCCTCTCGCTGAGCGTACACTCTAGCCGGTCCTCCTCCCTCGGGCTGGACTGCTACCACATGAGCCAAGTTCCTCTGACCCTCATTCCTTGGCTGGAAGTTCCCACGGCCGCGTCCACAACCTCTCTGATGCTCAAAACCCCTCGCTGGAGCCGGTCATTCTCTGACTGGGTGTGGACAATCACGTCTCAAATGATCTCTGGAGCTACAGTTCCAACACGCCCCAAACATACCCATGCACTCACCTGGGTGGCGTCTCCCGCACCTAGTGCACTCCGGAATGTGCCCAACAGCCCCTTGGCCCTGACGGCCCTGACCATGGTTACCACCCCTAGGCCTCGTATCCGGCTGATACCTCCTATCCCTATGCCTCTTGGCATGATCTCTATCCCAGTTCGCATGTCTCTTCCCGGAGTCAGACCCACCAGCACGTGCTCTAGAGCTTAGGTTTTGCTCTACATCCTTGGCTCTAGAAACCAAGACATCGAACTCAGTGTAGTCGGCGGCCAACATGTAGGTCTTCACATCAGTAGTCAACCCATATCTGAAGCGCTCACATCGCTCCTTCTCATCCGGAATCAACTCTGGCGCGTACTGGCTCAACCTCACAAACTGGATCTCATACTCGGACACGGTCCTATTGCCTTGAACCAAAGCCATGAACTCCCTTTTCTTTTCATCCAAGTACCGAACTCCGAGGTACTTCCTCTTGAAAGCATTCCTGAAAAACTCCCATGTGACATCCACCTCGGCCATACCAGAAATAGCAGTGGTCCATCAAGTATAAGCGTCTCCCTGAAGCAATGAGACAATGCATCCCAACTTACGGGCATCCGAACACTCCATCTGACACAAGATGCGAGTAGTGCTCTCAAGCCACCCTTCCGAACCCTCCGGAGACAACCCACGAAACTCAACTGCCCCCAAATTACGAAGCCTCTCTAGGGGTAATCCTGTCCCCACACCCTGAGCTGGTGCTGCAGCTTGCATACCAGCCAAAGCTGTCTGGAAAGCTCCGGCTATAGTCTGAATCAAATGGGCCACATCTGGGCCTGCCTGACCTTGGCCCGCTTGAGCCCCATTACCTCCCACGTTAGCCCCAGCCTGAGACCCATTACCATCACCTCCAACATTCCCTCCATTACCACCCGGAGCATTAAGAGCAGCAGGCGCGTGCTCGGGTGCCTGGTCACCCGCTCTAGGCCGTCCCCTCGGTCTCACCATAGCAATTAATGTAATCTAAAACAATCAAACACACAACAACAAGGAAACGTTAGGTTAGCAAGGGGCAAAGGACTCCGGTTCTCAAGCTCTTTAAATCAAAACAATTTTCCCTTTTTATTTTGACAACAATACCTAACAATGGGGACTCAAACCAACTTTCAAACAACAGAAAAGTCACCATAGCATGCATACATACACCGTGCTAAAACAAAACTTAGACAGGCATGGCAAAACACTCATAATACCTTAACTTACCTCACTTACCTGCCGGAGGTCTCGGAAACCTCAGGCTCTGATACCAATAAATGTAACCCCCTTGTCCCGGTCTGGTCGGATGACCGGTCCCAAAAGGGCTACATGGGGAAAACCGAGTGAAAACCCCCCTAAAGGATTCCCCCTCGGTTAGCAACCCTATAATTTTATTCATCTTAAAGCTTGTCTAGATGAGTATTTAATCCTATGTGATCACACAGCGGGACATCATAAGCAAGACAATCGAACAAACTCACAACCACATCCAAAAGACCAATTTTTAAGTTTCTCTGCAGGCGGTATCGATACACCTATGGGTGTATCGATACACCTTGACTAAGTCAAAGGGGTCAGAGTCAACCCGTGGAGACCGTATCGATACACATGGGAAGTGTATCGATACCCTCCTCAAAGGTTGACTCCCCACGGTCAACGCTAGGGGACCGTACCGATACGCCTGAGGTCGGTATCGATACCAAGTTGGACAGTGTCTCCAGTGACCAAAATGGTATCGATACGCCTCCCCGCGTATCGAAACGATATGCCTGAAATGAGAAGGCCGTATCGATACGGGTCTAGCCGTATCGATACCCCTGCTCTGCAACTTTTCATTTCACTACTTAGCAACATCATGCATGGTTCTAGATGCTTATTTGAACACTCCTAAGCACACACAAGCATACATACAACAACCACAGTTGGATTTTAGCTTCCGAGCATTGAATATAACAAGAATCATACCTATCTAGACTTCAAGCAAAATCACAAGAAACCACTTAACAAGCATAGGCATCATACACATGGTAGTCAAGCTTAAGGCATGCATAGCCCAACCTCATACAAATTCAGGCATAAGCAAATAAACCACATAAGAATCATAGAACATAATCCAAGAAGCAAAACATAACACAACATAGGTTTAACAATTTCAAGCCTAACTTCCTAGGGAGTTTGACCCCAACTCCTAACACTCTATACCCCATTGTCTAGGCATTATTACAAAAGCAAACCATACTTAAACTTGTTTCAGAACTCCAAAAGCTCCTCCTTCGCCCGCTCGCCTCCCGAACTCTAACGATCTGCACGTTGGAAACAAAGAGCATAAGCAAACTAGCTTAGTGAGAGAGGCTCTACAATTCACAACATGCAGTTTTTCAAAATACGGATTGTATGCAAGAAAACAATGGATGCACAAGGGTCTATCTCAACCACTACACTTGGTTTGTTCAAGCACAACCAACATACACTTACGGTGGGACTACACATCACCGTTTCGACTAGTGGATTTCCAATGGGACTACACATCAAAGGACTACCCTACTAGTCACTACCGGTGGGACTACACATCACCGTAGTTTAGACCACCATCACGTGAGGCACGAACTCAACCCGACTACATCATTAACAACTTAAAATGCATTCAATGATCACAACGTATATACAATCAACATGTCACAACAACTTAAGAGTAGAGAGGCTTACACACGAGTTTAGGTGACCTCTCAAGGTTCTACCCAAACCCCAAAGGAGTCCATATCAAGCACAATGTAAAAACCAATGATTCTACTCACCGTTGCTACCCAAGAGAAGATCGAAGACCAAGCTCAAGACTCCGAAATCCCCGGATTTGTCCCCGAAGCTTCTCCAACCAAAATTCTCGCCTCTAGCCAATCCAACACCAAGCAAATAATCTCAAGTTAGTCCATGTTCTAAAATACTCAACCCGGATTACAAACCAATTACAAGATATCAATTTTCACATTGAGAACAAGCCCAAAATTCCAAAAATCCGAGCAGCCCTCAAGCACCCCTTAAAACCATTGATTTCAACCTCCAAACTACTCCATAAAGCTTTCAAAACAAAGCTTACATATACCCTAACCATTGGCCCTCTCATTTCCACATAGAACACCCCCATATTTCAATCCTAAACCTCCCCAAAACCTCCCCAAAACCCCATTTCGGGAAAATACCCAAAACCTTGTAAAAATCATTTTGGTTGGCCCTTTTTGGTTGTAGATTACTCATTGAACCTCAACAAATCAAAAACTAGAATCAAAGACCTCAAAAACAACATTTTTAATTCAAAATCCTCCAACTCCAAATTTCAAAACATGTGTAGAAATGAAAATAAAAGACATCAACTTGTAGAGGATGATGAGGGTAAGTCGAAAACGAAATTACCTTTGCAAAACCTTCAGAAATAAGCAAGCTATTGAATGGAATAGTATCCAAGGGGGAGATGGGTTCTTTTCACGTTGGAGAAGAAATAGATAGGGAAGAAGATGGCTTTCAAAACATTATTTTAGGTTTATTTGAAAATAAAAGACTAAAGACCCAAATGCCCTTAATGAATTTGGGGAATTACAATGGATGACATCCATGCCCAATTGGGCTCGTTTAGAAAATGGTCCAATTAAATTTTGTTGTCTTAAAACCCGGGGCCCAAACCTTTATTTTAATATTTAAAATTTGGAACCGAAACCCGAACCATTTTTAAACTATTATTTTCACCCGACCCCCGAACCCGGGTGTTACAAGTTGATACATGAACTTATCTTTCAGGTTCAAATTTGTATTTTAACTTTTAGTTCAAAGTGATACATGAACTTTACAGCCGCACCAGTCAGTTTTGGCTAGAATGGTAGCGGCCTTGTCATTTGAACTAGGATAAGCCTAAGCCCTTACGGTGCAACACCAAACTGACAACCAGGAACCCTTAGACTCTAGTGGGGAGGCTGTGTAGTGCGTGTAAATACAATGTTTGAATTTGTTAGACCCAAGACATAAAATACACACATATAATTGAATATGCACATATATTCATAACAACAACTTACTGAAAATAATTCATTGAAAATTAACTTAAAATGAACATATATTTACTCTGTAATTCTTGACGGATACGAGTTGAAAAATAGATTTTTGTTGAGACCTGTATAAAAAATCTCCTTAAGATAGATTCGTCCTCTCCCCGGTGCTAGAGAATCGTTGGACGTCTATCTCCCAGGATATACAACAAACGCTCACTATAAGCAACACAACTTCAGTGAACTATGCGAATTCAACCATGCCTTCTTCTATCACCAATTGAGAAAAATTGAGAGAGAAAGAAACAGAATGATTTTAGATATTTCAAATGAAAAAAATTGATCCCTATTTATAGTGATAAAAGGATAGGAATTTGAAAGGGAAGCAAATGAAAAGTCTAAGGGAAACTAAGGTTCATAATGGACACTAAATTGTTGAAAAATGAAGAGTCTTGATTTGGAATACCAAAAGACAAAAATGTTGAGAAAAATAAAACCATTTATGCATGATGAAATTTCAGTAGGCTGATTAATCTCCACCAACCCGAACATTTCACATCGCCCACATCATGCAACTTTGGCTTACATTTTTACTAGCCAACAAGTTATTTCTAGCTTATAAACACCTTTCCATACCTCACACTTTTCTAATGTGGGATGAGAGTGTTTTAAGCATCCATTTTTCCCTCAACAACATTTACAAGTAGCTTACTTTGAGCATCAACTTCTCATTGACCATTCAACCAATTTGAGCATATTATACATCATTTTAAAGATCACATGGAGTATAATATAAACCATAATGGTTATTATTCAAAACTTCAAATTTACCAATAAATTATATGCCTCGAAGTTCCTTAGTTATCCATTATTTTCCAACAATCCCCCCACATGAATGAAATTGATAGATTAATGACACGAAGTGGTGATATATTTTGCGTTTGATATTTTCATAGGATAGGTAGGCATCAACCCTTGAACCTTCCCTTGTAAAAGCATATTTATTTTACTGACTGACCAGTAGACATAATGTCCTTGAATTGTTTTGTCATTTGTGTAAACAATGATATACTTCACACAAATACCTCACTGACAAGGCTTTGATTCTCATGGGTAGGTTCATATGGTTGTGAAAATCTCCTAGTTCTGCAAGAGTTTTAAGAGAACTTTTCCCCAATAGTCTCCTTGAAGAGGCCCATCTTCACTCACATAGGTTACTTATGTTGTTCGGCTCACCGAGACACACAATGGTCATTAAAAGCAATTGCTTAGCCTTTTCCATATTTTAATCATTGTTTTCATCACAAGAACAGACTTGAGATAAGAACTCACACAGTGACAGTATAAGGTCTATGCAAGTAGGTTGTCCCTTTGAATTTAGATCTGAGATCTCTAGTGAACTAGGTAGGGTTTTCTTTCACATATCACCTTAAATTTCTCTAGACTTTAGTCACATTCCTTTCGATGTTTTATCTACCTGATCTCGGTTTAACCCTTTGGTTAGTGGATCCATAATGTTATCTTTTTATTTGACAAAATCAATAGAGATAATTTCTTTTGAGATCTTTTGTTTAATGATATTATATCGATGTCGCATATGTTTCGATTTACCATTATACATTACGTTCCGTTCTCTCACAATATATAAATATTATGGGCACAAACTTTGGCCATTTAGCAATATCTTCCAAGAATTTTCGAAATTAGTTTGCTTCTTCTCCAAATTTTACTAGAGCTATAAATTCAGATTCCATGTGGATATGGTTGTAAACGTTTGTTTTGAAGATTTCCATGACATTGTTCCCCATCTCAATGTGTAACATATCCAATTGTGCCTTTGGTATCATGAGTATTAGATATCCAACTAACATTAGAGAATCTTTCTAAAATAGTAGGATTTTTGGAATAATACAATCAATAGTATCGAGTATATATGAGATATCTCAGCTCACTCACAATAAACTACTTATAGAGAAAGTAATTTATGGTTTAGTGCATCTTATTAGACTGCCTATGACCCTTACATATTTCATTTGGTCAACACTTTCACCTTGGAAATTTTGTTAAAATAATGCCTTGGCAAATGGGTTAAGATAATGCTTTGGCGATATTGTTAACATTTTTCCTTTGTTGTTGGACAGAAGTTTGCTTGTATTTATGAAATTCTGGCTATACCAGAAATATTTTTGCCAAATTCTCAAGAATCTTGTCCACATAGTGTAACTACTTTAATATAAGATCCCCCAACAGTCGTTATATTTGGATGCCCAAAATCATATATGTCGGTCTGATATCTTTCATGTCAAATTTTAATTTAACATATTTTTAGTATGTTTTACCATTTCATTGTTACTTAAACTATGAGTATGTCAACAACATAGAGTATTATAACCTAATATCGGTAGTTTTGACATACATACATTTTTCATCATGGCAATATCTTAATTTCAACCTCTTGTTGAACGTCTGAACTATCTTCATCGATACCTTATAAATTTTGTTTCATTGAACTTGAATTAAAATCCAATATCGTATTCTTGTAAATCTCAGGATTCTTTGATTCGGAAACAAGAAACTGATATGTGTTGCTATGATCTACATAGCCAATAAAAAATACAATCCACCATTTGGACTTATTTTCATTTGCTTTGGTAATGTATTCATTACCTTTGGAAGATACCCCACATTTCAAGTATTTTTATGTAAGTTTTATGTCATAACTTGTATAGTGTCTTGGGACACCTTATTTAATAGGTAATTAGCTGATAGAACAACTTTCCCCTACATGTCAAACATATTCTTGAAGCTTTAGATCTTTTCAGAAGTTATCTTCAAAAGCATAGTATCATTCCTTTTTTATCTTTAGACATTGCAACGTTACTCATACAAAGTTTCTCCCCATCTTAATTATATTATTAAGTTTGGGTTTAAACGTTCTGTTTATAAAGAGTAATTTCTCTATATCTCCATCTTTGCTTTTAAGAAAATACACGTAGCACTAGTTTGTGCTATCATCAATTTTCCCTCAAACAATAATTTTTCATGTCAATTGTTGCGACAATATTTTGTCATAACATTGACCTCGTTTGTTTGACTTTCTTTAGAAGTCTACAGTCTGAAGAAATATTTCTCATCTTATGGCAATTGAAGCATTTCCCATGAAATTTTGCTTCTTGGACACACTGCCCTTTTGGTCTTGGAAAAACCTAATATGTGGTATGTTTTCTTAAAGACCTTTTTGACTTTCACTATGTTTGCCTGGCAACATTAAGATTAGCTGCTTCGTAAAGCTTTCTAGTCGCACCTTTATCGTCTTCTTTAATATGATGTTTGACAATCAGTTATTTCATTTTTATTTCATTTCTCTTATGCTTAATATAGATTTTGAAGTCGTTCCAAATAGAGGGTTATCATTTCTGATGGCTACCACCTGAAAGGATTCACTTAACAACATCCCTTCTGTGAGAATATTGTGAATGATCAGTATAAATTTTTGATTTACAATAACTAAAAATTTCCTTAGTACCGACTTGGTCTAACGACCTTCAAAATTTTTTAGTCATTTTTTCAATATTGTACATTGTATAACGTGCATATTTAAGAACATAATTACATCATAGAAATCAAAGTGCTTCCACACCCTGGTAACATTAAAGTCAGAGCAACGTTTCTATGTGTTGGCAACGTTGAAGGATGTAGCAAAATCTATCCCATCCTCTCTAACAATAGGAGGATCGTCCTTCATATATATGGCCAAGTTCAACATGGTTAGACAACATCTTTTGTTGCCATGTTTTGAAATTCTCTCTAGTAAATTTCACAAGCTTTTTATTGTGACTCATAGTCACTGGCAACATTAGGCTCGTTGCCTGAGCCTAAGTGGTGACTATAATACCGGAAAAAGAACTATGTGTTCTTAGATGTATTAATCATCTTCCTGTTAACGTTGGGAATTTAGAAATAAGACCAGAATCAAGAAACTATGAATATGTTAAACGTCAGAATTTAGTCAAAAATTAAAAACTAAAAATAGATGCATAATTACCAACTTTTTTAGACGACGGGAATTTAATAATCTAAATCTCCAAAACAAAGTTTTCACGGTCATATATAAAACACAATAATAAACATTGCACCAGGTAGGTAACTTTAAAAAAGTGGTGGTGCGCGAGGCACAATTAATTACCAGGTCTTTCAAAGAATCAATCCTTGACATGCACTTCACGCTATCTTTTTAATCAACCGTTCGTACTCGCCTTTGATTTTAGTAATCAACATAAATTTAGGTGATATTAACATGAATTGATAAACAAGAAGTCTGAATATCCTAACCTCATAGGTATAGCTGAAACATTCAAACAGACTTGTTCATCCTCACAATTATCACGCTTTTAGTAAATTGCTTCTTTTAGATCAGAATTTGGATAGTACCGGTACTTGATATGAAGAGTTTTCCACCCTAGCGTCATCAACCTACTTTTCCAAAATTTCAACTGTCCTGGTGCTTTTATAAATTTCTCAAAAGAAATTGTTAGTATAACAAAGAAGTGTTCGATTATTTATACCATATTTTCCTGGAGCTAAGTAATATATATAATACCTTAAACGTTTAAAGCATAAATTGTCGTACTTCATTTACGTGGGCATTATAACAATACATGAAAACCATTTTTAAAACACAAACACTTTTGGTTTCTATCATTTCAGAACTTTAAAGTCTAGATTGTACTAACATTAAATATAATTGAATGGATTTAATCAATACCTTTCATGACACTAAATCATTTTGTATTAAAAATTATTAAGTATTTGTTGCGTGTCAAAAGTCTTATCGCAATGTAGTGCAAGTGTACACGACGCAAGTAGTAAAGTGATACTTAAAGTATTGGATGTCGAATCCACAAGGACTGGAAATAGCTTTATCCTTGGATTGTTGCAAAAGAGAGAAGAAAAAAGAGTTTAAATTATTGAGGATTAATATTGAAGAATACTGAATATAAGATAACGAAGTTTTTAGGGTTAAGAAATAGGTCGGTATTGATCTGCTCAGTAGTGCATGTGTTGCACTGTATAAGAATTCCTGTTCTGTCGTCGTCCCTGTCGCGGCAGCAACTGTCGCGGCAACAGTATGTTGTTGTCGCGGCAGTGATCACACAACTCTGTACTTCAAGCTTGGCAAAAATCTCTGTTGTGACTTGTCCTATCCCTAGGTCCAAGTACTGTTGATGACAATTCGCGGATGATACCTCCCGGCGTGAATCAAAGGGTGAACACCAATGTTGTTGAATTCTTCCTTAGCCACTTAACCTCGTCCTATCCCTAGGTCCGAGATAGTTCAACCATAAACTGGAGAACCCGTACTTATTCCTTTTTTATACTTAACTCTCCCGATATTAAGTAAATAGATAATCTCACAATGCTCTCCCGATACTCTTGCAAGATGTTGAAACCAGAAAAAGCAAGCTTGAAGTTGTATTTTATTGAACAGAAAATTCCTAAAAACAGTACAATCCTTGCAACTACTTTACAGAATCAACCCTTAGCCCTAGGGGAAGTTTAGAACATGATGAGAAGGGGGAAAACGACAAGGGTTTTGGGGAAGACGGCTAGAGAATGAGATATGCTTCCCTAGGTCGAATTACATGCCTTTATATAGGCCTTGGGTTCAAGTTTTCTAATAAGGTAAGAATACAAGTTCAAACTAAAGTACAACTCTAATTAAGACTAAATCTTCAGAGTAGATGTCTTTAATTCGTCATCTTTTCTTGCTTTGGGTTTCTTCCTTGAACTTTGGGCTTGGCCTTCATTCTGCTCTAGCGCTCAGAAAAATACAGGAGTGGTCCACGATAGACCGACTTAAATTCCTCTATCTGTCGAACTCCACTTCACTTTTCCCTTCACCATTGCTGTCGTCATGGCTGCCACGGTAGTGGCCACGAAAACGTCCTCCTTCTCGGCTCCAGTCTTGTGTTCCAGCCCTACTTCTTCATTGTCCTGAGTCTGCTACAATAGCAACCTGCAAAAGTAGTGAAATTAGTAGAAACTGTGTCATTTTATCTAAATGTGATGTATGTGTGAAACTTTACCTAAATGCAATGAATTATGCTTGAATGCAGCAGAAATATGGGTTAAATAGGGGGTAAAATATAGAACTTTTACACACTCAACACACCCCTAAACTCAAGTTCTTGCTTGCCCTCAAGCAAATATTTCCTAACTAAAATGAAAGTTTTTTGTTTGGCTTAAATCAGTGAACCTTTCATTACCTACCACTTATTCTCTATCACGAGCAATACCTTGTCGGTCATTTCTGGATTCATTCGGAACCATGCTATAATTCTTGTGCGGTGTGTGCAGGTTTTGTGAATAACTATGTGTCTAGACTCCCTTAGTATACTAGAATAGTTATGCTTACAAACTTGAGTTTATGCCAATTCAATTTTTTTATGGAGGCAATTCTTAAGCTCCTTTAGTTTTTTTGACTCTTGATTTAACTGCATCTTTTCTTGAGGCAATTCTTGGGCTCTTTTAGGTTTTTCTAACTTAGCTCAAAAAGAAATCTCCTAAAATCAGTGCAAGGCAGTTTTGCATGCAAATGAGTCTGAATAATTTTCTTTCTTTTATTGTTTTCCTAGAGCTAGTGATAGGCACCTCTAGGGGCAGTTTCAAGTGGGTAAACATTCCTATTCCAGTGTACTAAGGAAATCTAGATGGCATAAGAGTCACAAAGAGTGTTGTACAGATTAGAATCATAGCAAGGCTCTAAATAGATCCTAAAATTTCCTAAAGACACTGTCACGACAGCGTATGTCGCGACAGGTAAGTTTAGTTTAAAGACTTAAGCCAATTTTTTTAAGCAAAAATAAACTAAATACTAACTAATACTTAGACACCATTTTAAAACACAAAAGACACTTCATTACTAGAGGGATGCCACCCCCAAACTCAAGGGTTGCATTGCCCTTAATGCATGATGACATGTAAAACAAAAAAAACAGAAATAAAATACATCACAAATATATAAAACAACAAGACAACAAAAAGATAGAAACTTAAGTTGAAGAGCTGTCATCACTGCTGCTGCTGATCTGTAGCTGCCGACGGGCAGTGACCTTCATTGTGGGGGCCGACAGAGTGCTAAGAAAGGCAGAGGTTGTCTTTTTTTTTGGCCTCCCTTGGCAGCTGGATACGGGTGGGTGAGATTTGGGGTAGCTTTTCCAGCACTTGTACCTCGTCTTCGGAGCTGCTGCTGCTGGCAGACTTGTCCTGACCGGATTGTCCTTCACCAGCTTGGTTGGGCTTCTGCCTTTTCATAGAAGTGAACTCCTTGGAAAGGTTTCTACCAACAGAGGGCTCCCCGTCAGAGTCCTGCCAGATAGAAGAGGATGAGAACCCTTCAAAGTAGTCGTCGTCTAGTTCTGGCAACGACTCCTTTCTCTTCTCGCCTCTGGCAGTGGCGGTGGCAGTGTGGCTGCTGCCTTTAGCTGTCGCGGCCGGAGTTGGAGTAGATCCAGCGGAGGGAGTCATCGGTGTGGCAGCATGAGTAGGAGTTGGTGTGGGGGCAGCAAAGTGTTGTTCTGGGAAGGCAGGGAACGATACATTTGGAAATTTTAAATTGTTATGAATAAAAGTTACCGTGGCTGCCATGAAGTCCCTGACGAAGCTCATCAGACCAAGCTTCTTTTCCTCCATATTTTTTAGTGTGGCTAGAATCTGAGCGGAGGCATCTACTGGAGGGGCTGCTGCCGTTGGCTGCTGCTGCTCTACTGCGGCAGGTTCTGGCTGATTGGGGCCTGCCGGCTCCTCTGCTGTGGCAGACGGGTTGAAGTAGGAGAGTGGTGTTGCTGCTTTCAGCTCCATGAGGTTGAAGATGTTACGCTCCGTCCATCCTTTCCCTCGGACCTTGAAGTCTTCGGTGATTTCTGGAACGTTGTGGCCTCGTCAGATTTCGGTGATGAGGTACGGGAAGAGAAGAGATCCCGACGGTCGAAGGGCACATTCTAGAATCCCCTCCCTTATGTACCGACCGACATTTATGGGTCTTTCATTGAGAATTGAATGGACAAGTGCTAACCTGGGTTGGTCAACCGTGCTGTTATGGGAGGAAGGCACGATTCTCTTCTTTTACGAAGTGGTTCCATAATTTCGCCTCGGGAGTGAGTTGAGTTCTTTTCACCATCCACCAATGCGTGGGGTCGGTGTTCCATTTTGTTCCCTCCTCCGTTACTTTTGCCATCACAACATCATGGTCTGCCGGCGACAGACTCTCGACGAACCTTCTGTGGGCGTCTTCCCTTCTACTGACATGGAGGTCGTAGAGAGTGTTGATGTAGGAAGGCTCAAAAGTAAGTTCTTTACCTCGTACCGTCACGGTCGTGGTATCCTTGCTGTCGACGGTAGCATAAATTCCAGGACCAGCGTGACAGTCATCTCTTCTGGCTGGGCAGCAAACCGCTGCCACTTTAGGGCATGGATCTTCTTTGCAATAAAAGGTTCAAGCCCTAGGTATCCTCTGGGCTCGTTGTAAAGAAAACCCATTTCTTCCCGCATCTCCCTCTTCTGAAAAGATTGGTAATATCTGCCGATAGAGTCGGTTGAGGCAAAGCGGTTTGGGATGGCACTGTGGTTGGGTGTGCTCACTGCTGCGGCAGAGCTGGAGGCAGCACTTCTGCGAGTTTGTCTGCTAGTCATAGTTGCAAGGCTGTGGAAAATAAAGAGAAATTTGAGATCTAGAGAGAGCAAGTTGAGAGAGTAAAAGTGAGGTGAAAAATGAATAGTGAATGGAGGTTTATATAGATGACTGGTTTTCTGCTCGTTGGAGCTGTAACGGCAAGCGCGAAGAACGAGGCCAGCTGTTACGCGGTTTCTGACGCGTCTGTCACACGTTTCCGTGTCTGTTGCGCGTCTGTTACGCGTTTGCGTGTCTGTTGCGCGTATGTTATGCGTTTGCGTGTCTGCTGCGCGTCTGTTACGCGTTTGCGTGTCTGCTGCGCGTCTGTTACGCGTTTGCGTGTCTGCCGCGACAACATGGTGACAAACTGTATTTTCCGTGTCTGTCGCGACAGCTGATGACAGACTATGACGACAGACTCGTCCTTTGGGCTTTTTGGGCTGATGTTGATATGGTGGGCTGGTTCACTTCTTCTCCTCTCCTTGTTTCCCTTATTTCCTAAAAATAATTAAAATAAAATCTTAGTTCCTAAAAATAAAATAATTCTTATTCCTAATAAAAAATAAAATAAAAAAAATTAAAACTAAGTTAAATTAGGGATGCCTTGAGGGGCATTTTCTAAAGTAACCACTTCCTGTATCCTTGGGGCTTCAGTCCCCTGATAATGCTTTAGTCTCTGTCCGTTGACTTTGAATTGGTGCCCGTCTTTTAAGGATTTGATTGTGATGACACTATGAGGAAAAACTTGCACAACTTGGAAGGGGCCAGACCATCTAGATTTAAGCTTTCATGGGAAAAGTTTCAAACTAGAGTTAAACAACAACACAAGCTGCCCTGGGTAGAACTGTCGTGGCAGCAACTTCTTGTCATGCCACCTCTTAGTTTTGTCTTTGTAAATCTTTGCATTGTCGTAGGTCATTGCTCGAATTTCTTCAATTTCGTTCAAGTCAAGTAGCTTCTTCTATCCTGCCTTATCTAAGTCCATGTTTTCTGCCTTGATAGCCCAGTAAGCTCATTGTTCTATCTCGACAGGTAAGTGACATGTTTTCCCATATATAAGCCTGTAGGGTGACATTCCCAATGGTGTTTTAAATGCTGTTCTATAGGCCCAGAGTGCATCATTGAGGTGTAAAGACCAATCCTTTCGAGTAGGTTTAACCATCTTCTTAAGAATGTTCTTTACTTCCCGGTTGGATATTTCGGCCTGTCCATTGGTTTGAGGGTGGTATGCTGTTGCAATCCGGTGCTTTACGCCGTATTTTCTCAAGGCAGTAGCTATTACCTTATTGTCAAAATGTCTCCCTTCATCACTGATGATCGCCTTAGGTATGCCAAACCTGGAGAAAATGTTTTTGTGCAAAAATCTCTGAACAGTCTTGGCATCATTTTTCTGTGTGGCGATCGCTTCAACCCATTTGGATACATAATCCACTACCAGTAGGATGTAGAGGTTCCCACATGATGCTGGGAACGGTCCCATGAAATCGATCCCCCATACATCGAAGATCTCGACTTCTAGAATGTTTTACAGTGGCATCTCATGTCTTCTTGAGATGTTTCCAGTCCGTTGACACCTGTCATAGCTTTTGTAGAATGCTTGGGCATCCTTGAACAGTGAGGGCCAATAAAAACCAGATTGCAAAACTTTGGTAGTAGTTTTGTTTCCACCAAAGTGTCCTCCATATGGGGAAGCATGGAAGTGGTGAAGCACAACTTCTTGTTCATCCTATGGTACACACCTCCTGATGATTTGATCTGCACAATGTTTGAAAAGAATAGGTTCGTCCCAGTAATAATGTTTTGCATCATTTTGGAACCTCTTCCTTGCCTGGTAATTAAGTTCAGGGGGTAGTACTCCGCTAACAATGTAATTAATGAAATCAGCATACTAAAGAAGTTCAGAAAACTTACCTACCGCCATGGCGGTCGCGGTAGTGCTTGTGGCAGCAAACAGCTGCTCATCCGGGAAGGTCTCCAGTATGTTAGTCTTATCTGTCGGTAGACTCTTTCCCATCTCTAATCTCGACAAGTGGTCTGCTACTTGGTTTTTTGTCCCCTTTTTATCCTTGATTTCAATGTCGAACTCTTGCAGCAGCAGAATCCAACATATCAGTCTAGGTTTTGCATCTTTTTTAGCGAACAAATACTTCAGTGCTGAATGGTCTGTATGGACCACCAACTTTGTTCCAAGTATGTACGAACAGAACTTGTCAATTGAGAACACCATTGTTAACATTTCCTTTTCTGTTGTGGTGTAATTCACTTGGGCATCATTCAATGTTTTACTGGCACAGTAAATCACATGGAAGAGCTTATCCTTCCTCTGCCCTAGTGCTGCCCCTACAGCATAGTCACTAGCATCACACATTATTTTGAATGGCAAGCTCCAGTCCAGTGGCTGTACAATTGGGGCTGTGACCAGCTTCTCCTTTAGAATTCTGAATGTCTCAGTACATTCAGTGTTGAAGTCAAAGGGACGATTCTACTCCAGTAGGTGGCATAAGGGCTTGGTAATCTTCGAGAAATTTGCAATAAATCTTCGATAAAACCCAACATGCCCTAAGAAGCTCCTAATTCCCTTGACTGTGGTGAGTGGCGGCAGCTTTTCAATGACTTCAATCTTGGCTCTGTCTACCTCTATGCCGCGGCAGCTTACCTTGTGGCCTAGAACTATCCCTTCATCCACCATGAAGTGACACTTTTCCCAGTTCAAGACCAAGTTCGCTTTCTCGCATATTTCGAGTACCTTCTGTAGGTTGCCTAGACATCCTTCAAATCTGTCTCCAAAGACGGAAAAACTGTCCATGGAAATTTCCAGGAAGTCCTCCACCATGTCAGAGAATATCGCCATCATGCACCTTTGGAAGGTTGCTGGTGCATTGCAGAGTCCAAATGGCATTCTCCGAAAAGCATAAGTGTCGTATGGGCAAGTGAAGGTCGTTTTCTCTTCATCCTCCGGTGCAATAGCTATCTAGTTGTAACCTGAGTAACCGTCAAGAAAACAATAATAAGGTTTCCCCGCTAATCTATCAAGCATTTGATCAATAAAAGGTAGGGGAAAATGGTCTTTCCGGGTAGCTTTGTTAAGCTTCCGGTAATCCATACAAACCCTCCAACCGATCACAGTCCTGGTTGGGATTAGTTCGTTCTCTGCATTGGTCACCACGGTTATTCCTCCTTTTTTTGGAACACACTGCACCGGGCTCACCCACTTACTATCTGAGATGGCATAAATTATTCCAGCATCGAGCCATTTGATGATCTTCTTTCTCACCACTTCTCACATAGCATTGTTTAAGCGTCTCTGAGCATAAATGGCCAGCTTATGATCATCCTCTAGGGGAATTTTGTGCATACATAATGTCAGACTGATGCCTTGAATGCCAGCTATCGTCCATCCAATAGCCTTCTTATGCTACTGCAGCATTCCAATCAACTGTTGTTCTTGTTCCTGCATTAACTTGTAAGAGATTATTACGAGCAACGTATCATTTAAACCAAGAAAAATATATTTAAGCTGCCCTGGCAGGGGCTTAAGATCTAAAACAGGTGGTTCTACAGTTGAAGGCTTTTGGATTATGTGTTCATTTGAGGTATAGTTTAGGGGCTCGAATAACTTATATGGATGATTGCCTATCCAATTTACCTCCTCATGACCTTCAGTGTCTGATATGTCTGAATCAGAGGAGTCACAGTCGTCGTTGCTGCCGTGATAGTCTTCTAGATGACTGCCGTGGCAGTGACCAAATTTTATGTCATGGCAGCTCGACCTGATGCAGGGTTGGTCAAGGATTATTTCAGTGATGGCCTTGCATTCTTCTTCTGTATCAGCTTGTTTAATTGCCTGGAGAACATTGAGCTTGATCTCTTGATCAATTACTCTCATTGTTAGTTCTCCCTTCTTTACATCAATCAGTGATCTGCCTGTGGCTAGGAAGGGTCGCCCCAGGATGATTGGTGCGTTCTCATCTGCTTCACAGTCTAAAACAAGAAAGTCAGCATGAAAAATGAACTTATCCACTGTTACCAGAATATCTTCGATCTTCCCTTATAGTTGTACGTAAGAGCGGTCTGCCAGCTGCAGCATGACTGTCGTGGGCCGTGCTCGTCCAATACCTAATTTCTGAAACACAGATTTTGGCATTAAATTTATACTAGCACCTAGATCACAAAGTATCTTACCCATGAATTTATCACCAATTATGCACGGTATGATGAAGCTCCCAGGATCTTTCTTTTTTTGGGGTGGATGCCTGTGCAAGATAGTCATGCATCCCTCTATCATTTTAACCGTCTCAAATTCCCCAAGTCTGGATCTTTTCGACATAATATCCTTGAGAAATTTCGCATAACCGGGCATCTCCTTGATGGCCTCTAACAACGGTATATTGATGTGAACATGCTTAAAAATATCATAGATCTTTTTGAGCAGGTACTCATGTTTCTGCTTTTGTAACTGTTGTGGAAAATGAGGTGGAGGACGGTAATCTTCCAGACGTCCTTCCCATGGTATCCGAATTTGAGGAGGCTTAGGGTTTTCAGCATTCTTGTCTTTCACCTCTGTCCCTTCTGCTGCCGTGACAGGTATGGTGGCCGCAGGTTTCTCCTCTTCTGCCGGGGCAGTGTTTGCGGCAGGTGTTTCTAGGGCTGGTTCCTCAATCGGCATGGTTTTCATCTCTGGCCCTGGCAGTTGTTTCCCACTTCTAGTTGTAATGGCCTTGCACTGCTCATGTGTGGGTTGTCTAGCGACTTCAGTATCACTAGGTAATCCTCCGTTTTGCCTTGGCTTAATATGCTGGGAAACCTGGCCCATCTGTGTCTCCAATGATTTCAGTGTAGCCTCATGGTTGGTCATTCTCATCTATGTTTTGTCCACGAATGACTTAGTCTTCTTGACAAAGTGATCCATGTTTTCCATGTAAGCTCCTGTCTGTGACATAAATGTGGCCAATGTCCGCTTCAGTATACTCGGTGCGGCTGCCGGCTGCTGTTGCGGTTGTTGCCGTGTCAGGATTCTGGGTGCCCCCTGGTTTTGGTTGTTCTGCATCTGAGGATTTAATGCATTGTTCGGATTGCTCCAGGAGAACTTGGGATCTTTCCTCCAATTGGGATTGTAATTGTTGGAGTCGTAATTTCTCGGCTTGTTGTAATTTCCAACATACATCCCTTCTTCTAGCTGTAACAGGCAGTCCTTCGAACTGTGATTCCCACTGCAAGTTTCGCATACCTCTTCTGCAGAGTAGACATATCTCGAATTTTTCTTTAGCCAATTTTCAACTGCCTTTGTGAGGTACGCAACCTGTGTCTTTAGGGAATTGTCGACTTCATAGTCTTTTACAGCTAGCACTCGTTTACCTCTCCTTGCTGTAGGGAATTGATGAGTTCTCAAATATGACATATTTCATTTGCTATTTTTCTATTATTGGACTTCTTGCTGCTTAATACATGTTGTTTTTGTTATATTTTGTGCAGGAACCCAATTCTGGAAATAGCAGTGAAAATGGGGCATTTCTGCATTTTTATTATAATTCTGTCATGACTGGCATCATGGGCACGACACCGGGCACGACACATCTGACGTGGCAGTGACGTGGCGACTTCTAGAAGCTTCTGGAACGTTCTGAGAGATCTTATTAGCTTATCCGTTTAGATATCCTGCATTTTAATTTCAAAACATTTGAATTGTTTTATCTTTTGTTTATTATTTTAAATTATCTCATCACCTTATCTTTGTAAATCTAAGCCTATAAATACCACCCCTTAGTAAAGGCTTGGATCATCAATCATTTTAGTGATCATCTTCTAGCTTTAAGTTTTTTTTTATCTTTGTAAACATTTTTCTAATTTTAATTAAAAGTTCTTCTTTTTCTTTATCTTCTCTGCTTCGTTTATTTTATGTTATTTAATTATTTTTCCAAAACCAAGTTAAGCATGATAATCAATATCATGCTTAGCTAAATCTTCTAAGCCAAGAACCAACCAAGTCAATTCGATTCGTGAGAATTGAACTTGCTTAAATTCTTTTGGGAAATCATTTTTATCTTTCTGCTTAGATAGTTTGGCAATCGGCCTTACTAAAGGTTTTTAACCGTTTTTCAAATCAAAAAGAGCTCGTTGGTCTGGAATCGTTTAGAAACATAGTTGGGAGGAAGGATCGGCCTGTGGCAAATTTCAACTTCCTGTGAACACTCTTAGCGGCGGTCCGCTAAGGAAACATAAAATCAGAAGCGATTCTATTTTTAGACAATTTTTGAGTCGGGTTTTTCCTGCTTTTATTCTAAATACTTTAACGGCGATAGACGTGGTTGAATTATTTAAGAACCATCTTTCGAAGATAGACTTGGGAGGATTGGTTACTCAAGAGAGAAACAAGTTACGACGAGTTGGGCCTCGTAGACTGTAACCGACATGATCCCCGAAATAAAAATCTATTTCAGTGATCGAAAGAATTGAAGGAGCTGGTTCGAGGCTATTTCACATACTTGGTTTTCCTTATTATTTTTAATTCTTGCATTAATTTTGTTACTTCACTCAATATCAAATCACTTCCCCCCATTTTATTTAATTATTCTGCAGATATTCCTGGGAGTAGTAACTGAAGCAGTCTTCAGTCAATAATTCCAGCTAATCTCCTCGCGGATCGACCCTCTTTCCCTATATCTACTCAATTTCTTTATTTTATTTTATTTATTGTTGAAAGAGGTTAAATATATATTTATTTTTGACCGGTTAAACGACGACTTGTCAAAATACGCAAGGTTTCTGAAGGACTTATGCACAAACCGAAGGCGACTATCCGGAAATGAAAAGGTGAACCTTGGTGAAAATATTTCGGTCATCTTTCAAAAGCCGTTGCCACCAAAGTACAAGGACCAAGGCATGTTTGTGATTCCTTGTAAAATTGGGAATGTTGGGATTAAAAGAGCGATGTGCGATTTAGGCGCATCTATCAACGTCATGCCGTTAAGCGTTTACAACAAAATTTCGACTGAACCATTGAAAGAAACGCGAGTGACGGTTCAATTAGCTGATCGATCAGTCATCTACCCCGAGGGAGTACTAGTAAACGTGTTGGTACAGGTAAAAGATCTTATTTTCCCTACTGATTTTTATATTATTGACATGGAAAATGATCGCAGCAATAACGGATCCGAAATCTTGCTTGGTCGACCTTTCCTATCAACCGCGCATACAAAGATTGATGTCCACGACGGCATCTTAACTATGGAATTTGATGGGGAAGTAGTTAAATTTGATATGTATAAAGCTATGAAGTATCCTGATTCGGTCGCAAGTTTAAATTTCGTTGATATTATAGATCCGTTAGCTGATGATTTGATCGAAACTGATATGTGTTATGACTTTTGTAGGGAATTCGCGGATCTCGACGATGAAAATATAGACGAAATCATTTCAACTATTTTTTCCCTTTCTGATTTTCGATTAATTCCAACTCGATCTAAACATTTTCCCTCAATTTTGCAGGAACCAAAGCCGAAGTTAGAGCAATTTAATTATATATTTTTAGGCGACAACCAAACTTTGCCAATCATCATCTTGAGTAAGTTGTCGCATCGGGAAGGAGGTAGAAGCTTAGTTGTTGTTTTGCGCAAAAATAAAAGGATGAAGGAAGGCGTTAAAACGACAAGGGATGGACATCACCGTTTATTTGAAGAGCTTGCTTTTGAAGAACCAAAAATTTAGCAAAGTTCGTCGAGCTAAACGACGTTAAACAAAGCGCTAAATGGGAGGCAACCCATTCTTTTTATTTTCGTTATTTTTTTTCCTTTCTTTTTATATTTTATTTTCCTTTATTTTTATTTTTCTAATTACCTTAATAATTTTTCTACAGGATTTTTTTTTCACACAGCAAGCACTCTTCGATCATAAGCTGTAGTTTCATTAAAAATGGCGCACGATAGCAAAACCCCTTCCCACTTAATGGCGCATGATAGCAAACCCCTTTCCAATCATTTTCAAAAACCCTTTGACCGGTTGCATAGGGATAAAATAAAGTAAGAATTGTTTTCAATTCCTTTCTTTATTTATCCCCATTTGAAACCTTTCCCTTTTTTTCCCGCAAACAACCAAACCCTAAACACACCCAGCCACAAACTCACTCAGCCACAATTCACCATGTCCCACACCTCCCCCACGCCGCGGTGGTCGACGACGGCAAGCCCCCAGCCCCCGAATGAGAATCCCATCCTTACGGCTTCCACCTCTCCTCTGCCTCCTTCCCCAGCCGTCAGCCGCCGTTTGCAGTTCTCCAACAGCATCGCTGGATCGAGCTCCAGCCGCAGTCCGCCTCCCCAACGGTCACCATCACCATCGTTACAATCAATACCCACGGGGAGTTCCCTTTACCCCTATGTGCCTTACTTTTTTTTAATTTTTATGAATTGGGGCAATTCACTTAAGGGGGAGGGTAAATTACCACTTGTCTGCTTGTTTGATAATATGTTTTCATTTTGATTAAACCTTGAGATGAATTTTTTCTTGCCATTACTTGTTGTCCAGCATGTTGTACTTGTTCTTGTGCTTAGGAATGATTGAATTATAGCATTTTGATAATCAAAGGATATGGGTGATCTGCAGTTTGACATCTCTTTTAATTTCTCTTGATTGTGTTAATTAGATTTCTCGCCTAGCTTAATCAAATTAGCCCAATTTTGGTAAGATTTGAGCCTTGAGCATGCATTTTTTACATTATGCTCATTTCTTTTGCTTGAGAGTGTCATCTTGAATTTTAGGAATCTAGAACTTGTGGCTTGCTTACGATTCGAGACTACACTAAGAACGAGGTGCTTTAAAATGATTTAGGCATTAGGCTTTAAACCTCTTCCTTCCCTTTCATTTTAATTTACCCTTTCTCATCGCCTAGTGAGCCTTTGTTAGCCTTACATCCCATTTCTTTTAACCATTTCAATTGATCAAATGCTAGAATCCTTATTAGACATGAAGGAGATACTTTTCAAATAAGGGCATAATTTTTCCAAAAAAAATGATGAAAAAGCAAAGAAAAAACATAATAAAAGAAGCAATTGCTTCGAAAAGAAAAAAAAAGAAAAAAGAAAGGAAAAAAATGTGTGTTTGCTTGCCCATTTTTAGCTCCTTTTTAATGTCTTCACTGCTTTATGTTTGAAATATCTTGCATTGATCATCTTCTTTTGCCTTTTCTTTCCATCTTTCTACCCTTTTTTTTCTAAACCCACATTACACCTTGAATAAAAGACCTAATGATTTTTGCACCTCGATTCTAATACAGTAGTGGAGAATTAAACTTGTTACAAGCCTATGGAAACCTTTGTTCATGCATGACTTAGAGTGTTTTTGCTTCACATTTACCTTTAAACACTTTGAGTGCTCTTGAGTGTATCTTGGTGAGGATTAAGACTAGGTTAGGATTTGATTAATGCTTGATAGGTAATTGGAAGAGATAAGGGATGTTCTTTGCTTGCATCCATTTGGTTTGATTATGTTTCTTTCATGATACTCCTTTTGTGCTCGAACTATTATGATTATGTTTTATGCTTGTAATGGCTTGAGAAATGCAATGTTTGGTTTATGTTTTTTTTCGGACATACTTGAGGACAAGTATGAGACAAGTGAGGGGGAATTTGATGAGTTCTCAAATATGACATATTTCATTTGCTATTTTTCTATTTATTTGGACTTCTTGCTGCTTAATACATGTTGTTTTTGTTATATTTTGTGCAGGAACTCAATTCTGGAAATAGTAGTGAAAATGGGGCATTTCTGTAGTTTTTATTATAATTCTGTCATAACTGGCATCATGGGCACGACACCGGGCACGACGCATCTGACGTGGCAGTGACGTGGCGACATCTAGAAGCTTCTGGAACGCTCTGAGAGATCTTATCAGCTTATCCGTTTAGATTTCCTGCATTTAAATTTCAAAACATTTGAATTGTTTTATCTTTTGTTTATTATTTTAAATTATCTCATCACCTTATCTTTGTAAATCTAAGCCTATAAATACCACCCCTTGGTAAAGGCTTTGATCATCAATCATTTTAGTGATCATCTTCTAGCTTTGAGTTTTTTTTATCTTTGTAAACATTTTTCTAGTTTTAATTAAAAGTTCTTCTTTTTGTTTATCTTCTTTGCTTCGTTTATTTTATGTTATTTAATTATTTTTCCAAAACCAAGTTAAGCATGATAATCAATATCATGCTTAGCTAAATCTTTTAAGCCAAGAACCAGCCAAGTCAATTCGATTCGTGAGAATTGAACTTGCTTAAATTCTTATGGGAAATCATTTTTATCTTTCTTCTTAGATAGTTTGGCAATCGGCCTTACTAAAGGTTTTTAACCGTTTTTCAAATCAAAAAGAGTTCGTTGGTCTGGAATCGTTTAAAAACATAGTTGGGAGGAAGGATCGACCTGTGGAAAATTTCGACTTCCTGTGAACACTCTTAGCGGCGGTCCGCTAAGGAAACATAAAATCAGAAGCGATTCTATTTTTAGACAATTTCTGAGTCGGGTTTTTCCTGCTTTTATTCTAAATACTTTAACGACGATAGACGTGGTTGATTTATTTAAGAACCATATTTCGAAGATAGACTTGGGAGGATTGGTTACTCGAGAGAGAAACAAGTTACGACGGGTTGGGCCTCGTAGACTGTAACCGACATGATCCCCGAAATAAAAATCTATTTCATTGATCAAAAAAATTGAAGGAGCTGGTTCGAGGCTATTTCACATACTTGGTTTTCCTTATTATTTTTAATTCTTGCATTTATTTTGTTACTTCACTCAATATCAAATCACTTCCCCCCATTTTATTTAATTATTCTGCATATATTCCTGAGAGTAGTAACCGAATCAGTCTTCAGTCAATAATTACAGTTAATCTCCTCGCGGATCGACCCTCTTTCCCTATATCTACTCAATTTCTTTATTTTATTTATTGTTGAAAGAGGTTAAATATATATTTATTTTTGACCGGTTAAACGACGACTTGTCAGGAATTGCTCTTCATTCTTTGCTAGATTTTTCAATACTACCATGGCTTCGTTTGGATCTTTATCCAACAACAGTCCATTTGCTGCTGAATCTATTCTAATCCGAGTGTGTGTGTTGGCAGCATTGTAAAATTTTATGACTTGTTTCCACGCGGGGAATCTGTGCATCGGGCAATTCCTTAGAAGAGTGGTAAACCTGTCACATGCCTCGTGCATTGGCTCGTCATCTTCCTGTTGAAATGTAGCAATTTCATTACGTAATCGCTCAGATAAATGGGAAGGATTAAAACGAGATAAAAATTCACGAGTGAGATCCGCCCAAGTTCGTATTCAACCCGGCGTTAGTTTGTTCCACCAATTTTTCGCTCTGTCCCTCAGTGAATGAGCAAATAACCGAAGCCTCAGTATATCCGGATTTACTCCTGGTAATCTAAACGATCCACAGATTTCCTGGAACATTTTCAGATGTTCTTTGGCATCCTTTGTAGCAGCACCACTGAATTGGCCAGCGGAATTGATCATGCTGAACATCACAGGTTTCAGCTCGAAATTTTTAGCTTCATGTAATCACGGCAGGACCGGCGTGCGGCCTCGGCAGTAGGCCTTCCGTTTCGGTCATCCTGGGGACGATCTCCAATAACCCCCTAGTTATCATCTACCTCGTTGTTCTATCTTCCGTTCACCATTGCCTCTAGTTGTTCCTTGAGGTAGTCGTTTCTTGCTACCAAAAGGCGGACTTGGTTCCTGAGATTGCACGAACGTTCGATTTCATGGTCACTCAGGTTCTTTGCCTCGTCTAGATCTGCGCATAAGAAAATAGGAAACCTTGTGAAAAGCACAGGGTAAATGATACCAATAAAAATAGAAAAATTAAAAAAGAAAGAAAGTGCAGTAAAAATAAGGGTAAAGATATGTTTCCAGTCTCCGAAAACGGCGCCAAAAACTTGTTGCGTGTCAAAATTCCTATCGCAATGTAGTGCAAGTGTACACGACGCAAGTAGTAAAGTGATACTTAAAGTATCGGATGTCGAATCCACTGGGACTGGAAAAAGCTTTATCCTTGGATTGCTGCACAAGAGAGAAGAAAAAGAGTTTAAATTATTGAGGATTAATATTGAAGAATACTGAATATAAGATAACGAAGTTTTCTGGGTTAAGAAATAGGCCGGTATTGATCTGCTCGGTAGTGCAGGTGTTGCACTGTATAAGAACTCATGTTCTGTCGTTGTCCCTATCGCGGCATCAGTTTGTTGTTGTCGCGGCAGTGATCACACAACTTTGTACTTCAAGCTTGGCAAGAATCCCTGCTGTGACTTGTCCTATCCCTAGGTCCAAGTACTGTTGATGACAATTCTCGGATGATACCTCCCGATGTGAATCAAAGGGTGAACACCAATACTGTTGAATTCTTCCTTAGCCACTTAACCTCGTCCTATCCCTAGGTCCGAGATAGTTCAACCATAAACTGGAGAACTCGTACTTATTTCTTTCGTATACTTAATTCTCCCGATATTAAGTAAATAGATAATCTCACAATGCTCTCCCGATACTCTTGCAAGATGTTGAAACCAGAATAAGCAAACTTGAAGTTGTATTTTATTGAACAGAAAATTCCTAAAAACAATACAATCCTTGCAACTACTTTACAGAATCAACCCTTAGCCCTAAGGGAAGTTTAGAACATGATGAGAAAGGGGAAAACGATAAGGGTTTGGGGAAGACGGCTAGAGAATGAGATATCCTTCCCTAGGTCGAATTACATGCCTTTATATAGGCCTTGGGTTCAAGTTTTCTAATAAGGTAAGAATACAAGTTCAAACTAAAGTACAACTCTAATTAAGACTAAATCTTCAGAGTATATGTCTTTAATTCGTCCTCTTTTCTTGCTTTGAGTTTCTTCCTTGAACTTTGGGTTTGACCTTCATTCTGCTCTAGGGCTGAGAAAAATATAAGAGTGGTCCACGACAGACCGGCTTAAATTCCTCTATCTGTCGAGCTCCACTTCACTTTTCCCTTCACCATTGTTTTCGTCATGGCTGCCACGACAGTGGCCACAACAGAGTCATCCTTCTCGACTCCAGTCCTGTGTTCCAGCTCTGCTCCTTCACTGTCCTGATTTTGCTACAGCAGCTACCTGCAAAAGTAGTGAAATCAGTAGAAACTGTGTCATTTTATCTAAATGTGATGTATGTGTGAAACTTTACCTAAATGCAATGAATTATGCTTGAATGCAGCAGAAATATGGGTTAAATAGGGGTAAAATATAGAACTTTTACACACTCAATAGTATTTTTCATGTGATATTTTTCACTCTCAACATATGTATATGCATGAAATATTAATTAATTTTAACCAAAACCAACGTTACAAACGAAGTTTGTATATTATCTAATACTTTATTATATATGCATAATAACAGGTAAATATATATTCAAATTGAAGGTATATAATCATACTACAAAACATGGAATATAACTTTAATATTCAATTATGAGAGCATCATAATGTTGACAATCTAAAAGACATATATCTCATTATTCATAAACGTTTTACAGTAACACACTAAATCAACCAAAAGTGTGTTTTGATGTTACCTTCTACTATCACCACTTGAGAAAAAATTACGAGAGAGAGATGAAATGAATTTAGATATTTCAAATGACAAAATTTGATCCGTATTTATAGTGAAAAAAAGTTACGAAAGAGAAGCAAGTGAAAAGTCACACTAAATTGTTGAAAAGTAAAAAGTCTTGATTTAGAATACCAAAAAACAAAAGTGTGGAGAAAAATAAAACTATTTACACATGTTAAAATTTCGACAGGTCAATTAAGCTCTATCAATCAAAACATATCACGTTGCCTACATCATGGAACTTTGGCTTACATTTTTTCTAGCCAACAAGTTGATTTTAACTTATAAACACCTTTCCATACCTCACATTTTTTCAATGTGGGATGAGAGTGTTTTAAGCAACCACTTTTTCTCTCAATAACATTTACAAGTAGCTTACTTTGAGCATCAATTTCTCATTCACCATTCAACCAATTTGAGCATATTATACATTGTTTTAAAATTCACATAGAGTAAAATATGCATAATGTTTATTATTCAAAACTTCAATTTACCAATAAATAATATGGCTCAAAGTTCCTTAGTTGTCCATTATTTTCCAATAATCCCTCGCATGAATAAAATTGATAGCTCAATGACACGAAGTGGTGATAGATTCTACGTTTGATATTTTCATAGGATAAATAGGCATCAACCCTTGACCTTCCCTTGTGAAAGCATATTTATTTTATTGACTGACTAGTAGACAGGATGTCCTTGAATTATATTGTCGTTTGTGTAAACGATAATATACTTCACACAAATACCTCACTAGCAAGATTTTGATTCTCATTAGTATGTTCATATGGCCATGAATATCTTCTAATTCTGCAAGAGTTTTAAGAGAACTTTGCCCCAATAGTCTCTTTGAAGAGGTCCCTTTTCACTCTCACATAAGATAAATTCATGAACTCCTTTTAATTTAGTTTAATTTTTTTCGCGGAATTACTGTTTGTATTTATAACGAACTTTCCCTCTCTTTGTCAACTAAAAGTATAAAATATTGGTTCTTGAACAAAAATGAATAAATTTCTCTCTTTGATTCTCTGAAGAATCCGTTGAAGAAAATGAAGAACAAAAAGCCGCCTTTGAAGCTCTCCCTTCCTTCTCAAGTAAACCCAAGCACTTCCATCTCGTAAGTTCTTTTCTTCTCTAAGTTTTGGATCAAAGACTCCTTTTTTTTGGTAAAAAATGGTTCTTGAATCAAATTCTATGGCTTCATTGTCGTTTTTATATGGTATCTTCAGGAATGTGACGGATGATGACGGTGAACTGCTTCTGAATCAAAAAGGGTCATCTTCCATTTCCGAGGACAACGAAACTCCAGTAAGTTTCTTTTAGAATAGAATCATCAATTTCTCCATGGCTTGATTGATTCAAAGATATTGTTTCTTTCTTGGAATTCAAGGTTGATTTTCAATTCTCATTGGAAGATCTTGAGACCGTCAAAGTTATTGGGAAGGGCAGTGGAGGTGTAGTACAACTTGTTCGACATAAATGGCGCGGGAATTCATTTGCCTTGAAGGTGTTTGTTCAAGTTTCCATGGCTGTTGCAACAGAGGGGAAATCAGATTCCACTAAAATTTTTAATTGTGCTTGTGCAATTGCAGGTCGTGCAGATGAACAGGCAGAGAGAAGAGATCCGTAAGCAAATTGTGCAGGAGTTGAAGATACACCAAGCTGTACACTGCTCACATGTTGTGCTTTGCTACCATTCTTTTCATTGCGACGGAAACGTATATCTCGTGCTGGAATACATGGACCGGGGATCTCTTGCCGATGTGCTCCGACAAGTTAACACAATCCTCGAACCATATCTTGCAGTCATGTGTAAGCAGGTACACATAAATGGCTGAACAAGTTTCATTGTTTCAAGCTTTCGATCGATGTATCTTTGTTTTCCAGGTCCTGCAGGGTCTTGTGTATTTGCACAATGAAAAGAATGTGATACACAGAGACATAAAACCATCAAATCTACTAGTGAACCGTAAAGGGGAAGTGAAGATCACTGATTTCGGTGTCAGCGCAGCGCTCGTTAGCCCCATGGGCCGGAGGGATACGTTGGTTGGGACTTACTGCTACATGTCGGTACGTGGAGTTTCTGGTTTCCGCACTGCTTTTAATCGCATCGTAATACTTTCGTTTATATTTCGACGAACCACAATCTTGTAGCCAGAGAGGATCAATGGGAGCACCTATGGCTGTAGCAGTGATGTTTGGAGTTTAGGCTTGGTGGTGCTAGAGTGTGCTATCGGACGTTTCCCGTACATGCAATCCGAAGATCGGGAAAGTTGTCCTGGCTTTTATGAGCTTTGGGAGGCAATTGTGCAACAGCCTCCACCAATTGCTCCACCAGATCAATTCTCTACAGAGTTTTGCTCATTTGTATCAGCCTGGTAAATATTTACAACATTCATTGAACAGCATCATTTCATGTTCCTTGTCTGAAACCTGTGGATATTGTTGTTCTTGTGGTCATAAACAGTATTTTAATTTAATTTCTTTTTCCTATTCAATGTTTTAGCTTACAGAAGAGCCCTGAAAAGAGAGCATCATCCTTGGAACTCTTGGTAAGTTTCCCATGGTTTTACCACTTTGTTCTTTGTAAGAATTTTGACTCATATATCAAATAAGTCCCTCTAATTGTACCCGAAAATCAAGTGAGTCCTTTGTATCGAATGAGCCCTTGAGATTATCTTAATCCTTGAAAACACTCTTGAAATTTTTGTTTTTTCAATTTACCTTCCAAAACCATATGATTAAATTTTGCAGAGCCACCCCTTCATTAAAAAGTTTGAAGACAAAGACATTGAGCTTGGGATTTTGGTGGGCAGTTTGGAATCTCCTATGAATTACCCAAGATGATTATGTCTTGATTGTAAAATTGCTGAAACCTATATACACAATTTCATTATGTGCTTAGATGCTATTGGATTCAACTTCTCATTAAATGGGAATAAGAGAAGTTTACTTGCAAAATCTTGCTATTTCTCTTACAACATTGAATTGCATAAGAGTATATAGTAATTAGTAAATAAAATCAACCATAGTAAAAAAAACATGAAGATATTTTATCATAATGACAAACGAAGTAATTTCATAATTGAGTACATCGATTCTTTTAAAAAGTAAGAGTAATTTTATCTTATCATTTTCAAAAGTGAGCAACTAAGAAAATTTAATCGAGACTTTAATGTCATTCTATCAATTTACATATTTTTATTGACATAATAATAAATTTAAGGAAAATTCTACAACGTGCGACGAACACCACTAATGATGAACACCGATGAATACTATTAAATTAATTAATAAATATTTAAAATTTTAAGGACTCATCATACAATTAATAATTATTTTAAAAAATTCAATTAAATTATTTTATATATATATTAATATTTTATTTTTTAATAAGGGTAAATTATATATTTAGTACCTCACCTATTTTCCTATTTCTATTGAACCCTCATCATTTAAATATTATTTTAATTTGACCTTATTCTTTATAAAAAATTATTTAACTCTTAACCTTAAACCTAAAACCCTGAACTATTAAACCTTAAACTCTTAAACATATACCCTAAATCATATACCCTTAAAAATAATGTTACCATCATTGATTTAATTCAATTGAATTGCCGGCCATCATTAATCAATTTGTTTTGGTTTTTTTTTAATTCAATTTAAATGGTTTTTTAAAAATTCACTGCCAATAGTTTCCATAACTTCTGCTCTCAAAATTACCTTCGTTCTCAATTTCATCTCCTCCGTACCTTCAATTAAGGCACGTAATCTTCCTTCTCCACCAGTTTTTGGCGGTGGGTTATTGATAGAATGCTCGTTGAGGCCGCAGAAAAAGGCAACGAAACATCATATGAAGACAAGGCCACGCAAGACGCAGCCATGGGACGTGAAGAGGAAGCCCACCGTTTACGCTCCTTTGCCTCCGCTCCATCCTGATTGAACCTTTGTTTTAAGCGACGACGGTAATGACGGTGGCGAGGTTGCTGAGGCTACTTTAGAGGCACCTGCTTCAACTGGGTAGTTTCTTGTTCATCGTTATGTCAGTTATACCCTATTGCTTCTCTGGGTTTTTGAAATGCACTCTGATGAACATCTATGTTTTTAGTCTTTGATTTCGACGTGGATTTGCACTTCAATTTAGTTTCAGTTCTTTTAGGAAATTAGACGTTTCCAAGCTTCCTTTATATTAGAAAATTGAATTTAAAAAAAACCATTTAAATTGAATTAAAAAAAAACCAAAACAAATTGATTAATGATGACCGGAAATTCAATTGAATTGAATCGATGATGGTGAAATTATTTGTAAGGGTATATGGTTTAGAGTATATTTTTAAGAGTTTAAGGGTTTAAGGTTTAATAGTTTAGGGTTAAGGGTTAAATTATTTTTTTTTTACAAAGAATAGGGTCAAATTGAAATAATATTTAAACAATGAGGATTCAATAGAAATACGAAAATAGGTGAGTTACTAAATATATAGTTTACCTTTATTAAAAATTAAAATTTTAATATATATATAAATAATTTAATTAATTTTTTAAAATAATTATTAATTGTATGATGATTCCTTGAAATTTTAAATATTTATTAATTAATTTAATGATGTTCAGCGGTGTTCATCATTAGTAGTGTTCAGCGGTGTTCCTCGCAAGTGGTAGACTCATCCTAAATTTAAACGTGAGTATTCTAACTAAAATGTAAATAATTGGTGATAAAATAAATTTTAAAAGTCAAAAGTCTAACCTTATAATTAAAAAGATGAGATAAACAACTACAACATCGTATATCATGAGAGATAGGTTTCAAATTTAAAACCTTATCCGATGTATGTCCTAGTACTATGGCAAAAGGCTATAATAAATTTGGACAATAAGAAGACGATAATGACAAATCTTGTAATAAAAGAAGAAGAAAAAAACAGCCAACGGGATGCTATATATACACACACATATATCTTCTCCTCCCAAGAAGATCACGTATTATATATAGGGTTTTTAAAATGGGGAAAGAAGCAACTCAAATGAATATAGAGATATCCTCCTTAGAAAACTTTGATATCAGATTTGGTAGAGGAAGCTAAATCCGTTGCAACACTGTTGTCGTCGTCTTACGGACCACTTTACGAGTTATCTGAGATCATGGCTCAACTACCTATCAAGTAAGCATCATCATCGTCATCAAACATGCATCGTCTTTCGAAGCATTACCGAGGGAAGTCGCAGTCTTTCGCATCTCTAGCAAGCATAAAGAGCATCGACGACCTTCCGAATAAAGCGATTCCGATTTGTAGCAGAGCCGAGATGAAATCATGCAAGAGCTATGGTTGGGGATTCGATGGTGACCGTAATAATAAGTCGTTTAGCTCTAAGGCCACGATATCGAACAAGGGTTATTTGAACCGGGTTTGTTTTATTTCTTCTTCTCTAGCAAGGTAGGTTGAATAAGATCAAATTCAATGGCCTAGTGATCATTAATGAATAATTAATTATGTAATTATTAGAGCTTTTCCATCTCTTGATCCTTGCTTTGCTTGTCACGTGGAAACTATGTCGAGTAGCTTACCATTTTTAATAAGGAATTAATAGTCAAAAAAGTGCCCGAACAATACATTCTTTTCTATGTAGGCATCTAAAGTATTTTCGGCTCAAATATGTCTATCATTTTTACCGTTAATTATTTTAAGTGTCCATTCGTTAATGGATGTTTAAAAAAATTCTTTTAACCAATCAAAACAAGATACATTGCTTTGATTTTATTTTTTTCTATCTTTTAACTTAATTTTAAGAAAAACCCCCAAAATTTTCAAAATTCACAAAATAACCCCAAAATCCCTAGATCCACAAATCTGGCCACTGTCGTTGTCGTTCATCACGCTGTCGAAGCGACAAAATGAAGCCTTCTCCTCTTGTTGCAAGACTCGTACGCCGTTCGTCATCTGATCAATCACCGTTTGTCGCCCATTGTTTCTTTTTCCTCATCTCGCCGTTCAACTTTGTTTCGATGTTAGGCACGCTAACCGTCGACTTTCGGTGACGGGGGGATGGAAAATGATCGTGAGAGTTCGACGACAAAAGTGGTCAGAATGCCAACAACGATTGGTGGCGGAAACAATTGGAATCGGGATTTGGGATTAAGGGATTTTGAGACTATTTTGGGCTTTTTTAGAATTTTAGGATATTTTTAAATTTTAAAAGAAAAGAAAAGAAAAGAAAAGAAAGCATGTCATGTCATGTTTTTATTAGCTAACGGAAATTTTCAAATGTTCGTTATTGGCGAGTCACCTAACATGATAACGGTAAAAACGTTAGACACCTACTTGAGTGGAAAAATATTTTTGGCACCTATCTGGAAAAAAGTATAGTTTAAGCACATAATAAGGGTAAAGTTAAAAAATGTTCACTAAATTATGTTAATATGATCATTTTGTTTACTAGATTTTTAAAAGTTACAAAATAAACATTAAAATTTTATTTAGTTACAAAATAGATAGTGAAGCCGTTGTTGTAACCCCTAGACCCGCCTATGCGTTACAGCAGATCCTGGGAAGTCACATTAGGGTCAAAAGAGCGACCTACAGTAAAAATACACATAAAACATTTTTTTTTGTTTTGCTCAAAACACTTATTAATCAGTAAAATTGACTTCTGTTTAAAATATCATTTCAGGAAGTCATTTAAACACATAACAAAAATTTCAGAAAGTATTTTACAGAAACTATCATAAAACAATACATGACATACATGCCCACTAATTATACAGAACCATACTCCAAAAGCAACGTCGAGAGAACTCCGAACACTGATGTCAAACATTATACCGTGATATATTCTTTTAACCTGCGATGGTAAAAACAACGTGAGCTTGGAAAAGCTTAGTAATACAGAACTACCAAAAGATGTTATAAGCTCATGCAAATATATGGTAGGCATAACATTTTTATGATGTTCCAAGTAGTAACAGTCTTCATTTCCTCTCCACTATTTTAGGGTAATGTTATACTTGAGAATAACGATACTTGTTCTTATTCAATTATCGAGTAACAAACGGGAATTATACAAGCTGATAGATTACGAAGATGGAAACAAAGAGTTTAGTGTCTAGTGTGTTCCAATAAGTGCAGATCAAACAAGCATAAATACATACCAATCATATCATAAGAACACATAACAATTCAATGCAATTGTTCAAGTACATACAAGGGTTTACTAGTAACTACCCTCCAACCTTACTCCAAAATATGTAGTCCTCTAGAACTGCATCCATAAGGACTTACCATAGGCCCGATGGGCATATGTGCCACCTAAGAGGCTGCCTTAGGTCCATAAGGATTTACCCGTACAAAAGCATCGGAACCTACCCAAGGGGAGACCTTGAGTCCATAAAGATTTACCAGCTTGATCAGGGCTGTACCAACAGTGACTTCATAACATAACCCAACAATATACACCCGATAATAATCGGTATTCAGATTTTAGACATGAGTAACATAATACACATGACATACATATTCCATTCGAGGCATCAGAAACAGAAGTTCATGCTCTTTAGACACATATATGTGCATACCATTGAGCAAACAATATCATCATTCATCATGCAAACAGAGTGTGCCATCCTAGGTCAAGCTAACAAATTATATTATTACTTACATCGGGCAAACAAACAATATTATCACAGATCAAATAACCACATAGCACAATCATATACTAAGTATACATATCGAGCGGACTTACAACGGCTAGGCAGAAAATGTTATCATATGTCCAGTTCATCATTTCATCAAGCATATCATCGTTCATAAATAAGTCATTAGATTGTTTACTAACATGTAATAATCATACAACACATTCAACTGAACATAGCACACATGGAACACCCTAGGTGGAACAGTTTATTTCTTGGAGATACTTGACATTTACGGAAGGGAACACATTAAACTTTTAACAATTTGAACGAATTTCATAAACGACGTCCCTATTAAAAGGGGGTTTGTACTAATAGTTCAAATTAGATATTCAGGAGTTGATACATTAAGATCTTTGAGAGTTTAGATATATCATGAGAAAATTAGTCATTTAAGCATACAAGGGCATTATGGTCATTTTACTATCATACATGGGCATTTTGGTAATTTATACCAACGAGGCATAAAAAGTCGCTCAGGAAAATTCTATTTGCTCATCAGGTTTCCAGCCAAGCATTCAGAGATTTCTATGTCAAGATCTTTCACGATATTAGATACATTCAGGGCTATTTTGATTACTTTGGCCAACGAGGGCATTTTGGTCATTTAACTATTATTGGTGATTTTGTAATTTAGCCCAATAATTATAAAATGACGATTTACAATATTTAAGATTTCCAGAAGTTTTTCGAGCCTCCAAACCATTCGAACTAACATATCCCAACCTTGTAGTACTAACGAATCCTTCTAATGTATCCAACTGTATCATATATATGAACGATTGCTTTCATATTTCACCACGGGACTTGCCATGGAGTAGTCTAACTTATATTCTATGCGAAACAACCTCCTATCTTATATTAATATCATGAGTGATTGACGTACGTGAGTTCTTGCTTCAACCCCTAGGGGCATTTCATTCATTTTCAACTTTATTGGCATTTCCAGAATTTTTTCAGAGGCAATTTATTTATTCCAGTCAAGGGGGTATTTCAGTCATTTTGAAGCTCTAGATATCCCTCATTCCTGTCAATTGAACCATATATAATATTTCAATCACTTAAGTACCTGTGGGCGTTTCAGCCATTCACTTAATTTCGGTACCTCCAACCACTTCATTCAATTTCAGAACTCAAAGGTTTATCCATCGTTCTGGTTAATTTGCAAACCTCGGTGTATGAGGATACTTCAGCCTTTTTGGTCAATACGATCCTTCCGATTAATTTAACCATAACAGTACTTCTAATACTTTTAGTCGTTTCCCGTAAATTTATATTCGGAGATTCATTCCAAAATCAAGGAAACCTAACACCTTTCAATCTCTAAGGTTTAAATCTTGTTGTCATTACTTTCCAAGTAGTTCGAGGTTTTCAGATGAATCAGATTGTTTTACCATATCTAGTGTAGATTTCTATATCGCTTCCAATTCCAAGGGTATTTTAGTCATTCCCATAACATAAGGGCATTTTCATAATTCATATCCAAATATTCTTCACATTTAATCATTTGACACTAATAATTGGATTTGGAGATTAGCTGCCTTTTAATTACTTATTGAACTCTGGATCCTTCTGATTTATTGATCTTCTCATTCGAGCATTGCAATCTAATCTAGATTATCATACTCATTTTCATATCCGGTTTAACTTGAGCAGAATTAACATTACTCATCATCATTTTTATGCATGCATTAACAAATACCAACATGTTCATAAAACATACAAGAGGTAGTAATGTATTACCTTAACTCCGAGCTATATCGGTCGATTCATGAAACCCCATTTGATTCACTCGAACTCGAATTCGACGTCCATCAACAATTCGTATTCAAGGAGCCATGAGTACCTTCAATTACACAAATTCACATTTTAGTCGTTACTCACGGTACTCCTAATTGCAATATTAATACATATATAAGTTCGGGTTCAAGTTCATATTTGAAGACTTTCGGGTCAGAATTTTGCGAAACGGGCTTCAAAAACGGACTCAGGACGCCGAAAAAATAAAGTAGGGTTTCCTTGAAAAGTTTGACTTTTTGGTCAAAGTCAATGCTGACGTCAACAGGTCAAGGTCAACGGGGGTCAAGGTCAACGCTGATGTCAGCATGACATCAGCGATCAGCATAAAGTTAACTGAGTTGACACAGTTCCGATTTGAGTTCGGGTTAGAGACGGGTCGAGCTCAGGTCGGGTTTGGGCAAATGGTTCACTGGCTCGGGTTTAGGGCCAGTTCAGACCGGTTTGAACCCGGTTCACTTAGCCTAACAGATCTCACCGGAAAACTCACCGGAATGTTGCCGGTGATGTCATCGAAAGCCTCAAAAGCCTCGATTTTGCTGGAAAAACATAGAGAAAAACATTGTTAGCTCACCAAAACACCCCATTCAACAACAACAACACAAAAGAAACCGGAATCTCACCGGATCTTACGCAAAATGAAACAAGATGGCCAGAATATATGCTGCTCCGGTAAGGTCGTTACCGGAGTCGATCAGGCGACCAACTAGGTGGGTTTTGATCGGCTCGACATTCTGAGGATGATGGTGGTCTCGGATTTGAGCCACGATGTCGGACGGTGACAAAAACGCAAAAAAACCCAGAAGGCTTGGTTTTCCACCGTCTTCAACCTTGATTTCGCGACAAATGGCAACGTTGGGCTGCGAGTGAGCAACGAAGCTGGGTTCGAAAGAGGGTAGCGCTTCGGATGGCGGTGGCGGTGCATAGCACCGTCGAACGGTGATGGAGATTTGAGGGGTGGCCGGAACTGGGTTTAGGGAAAGCTTGAGAGGTTCTCTTAAAATTATTTTCCTCAATACCATTCGAATGGTATTCCAGACGGTAGGTGAGGAGTCAAATCTAAATAAATATCAATGTAACCACCGAAAATAAGGTATTAGTAAACTAGGGTAAACCAAAACTAATAATAGTCTTAGCTCAGATGGCTAAGACAAAATCCTAGCATGCCAAGAGGCATGAGTTTGAGTCCTCTAGGTTGCAGAACGTCACCAACATCATCATTTTTTTTACCTCATTTCTATTTTTTTGTAGAGATTTCAGGGTGTTACAATTGTTTATTGTCTTCAAAGGTAATGACGTGACATGTTAAATTAATAGGTAAAATCTCATTTTGGTCCTTCAATTATAACTATTTTTTAAATTTTGTAAAATAAAAAATTATTTTAATTGAGAGGTCAAAGGATATATTACCCATTAATTTAGCATGTCATGTCATCACTTTTGATGGTAAAATGACAACCAATTTTTCAATGATCATTTTATAATCAAATTAAAATTTTAATTATATGTTGTAATTTTTGAAAGTTTAGCGATCAAAATGACCATTTCAGTATATTTTAGTAACCATTCATAAACTTTATCCTTTAATAATTTAGAGAGGGGCCATGTCAGAATCATAGATAAAGAGGTGTTTATACCACTTACAATGTTAAATTTAAATATTATAAAATTTTGAAGTAATGAAATGTAGTTTCACCATTATTTTAGTTTGGAATTAATTAAATTTTTAAAAGGAATTAAACTGAAAATTTTCAATTGTGGGGATGAAAGGCAATTTTACAATTTTTTAGCTTTAAAATTAAAGATTAACTCCTCCATCAAAAAATAATAAAAAATAAATTAAAGATTAAAAGAAAATTTTACCATTTAAGTGGGCCATAGCACATGTCAGCTAGCCGACCCTCCTTCTCCACCCCTAGTATATATTATTTTCTAAAATGATTTCATATATTTAAAAATTATAGGCTTGAAAAAATAAAAATCTAGGTAGTTGGATCCCATTACTTCCATTTTTTATCTGAGGTGGTTATTTTCTACAAATTTCTTTGAGTTCCTATTTTTCAAAAACATTTCTTCGGCGACGACTTTCATGCCATCGACCGGATTCTAGTGTTTACACTAGTTGTAAATAAATAAGATTCTTTTCTTTCGAAGAGGAATCATTTGTTTTTTTTAGTTTCGCTATTTTCCCTATTTTACTTTGTCAGAAGTCACTTTACATCTGCTTTTCTAGTTATTTTTCATTTGTTTGTATGGCAGTTTGTTCGTCTGCTTTTTTGCAGGATTTGTATGTCTTTGTGACAGTATTGTATAATGTTATGACAATTTAGCATTTAGATAACAAGTATTATCGAGCATTTCAAGTCACAAGATAATCGACATGTTAGGCTCGATGATCACTCAACTGTTGCTTGCCAAGTAGGGAAGAAGATGTAATTTTGGGTGTTTGTGGTGGAAGCAAAAGACAGACAAAATTGACACACGATTTAGAGTGGTTCAACTTTCTAAACAAAACTAACATCCACTACCTTAGCTACCCACCAAGGATTTCACCAATTCACTAAGAATTCTTCCCCTTTTCTAGGTTAAGGAGGCACCATTTACAACCTAGACCCACTCACCAAGTCTAGCAACCAAATCTCACAACCCGAGCTTTGGGCACACTCTTAAACAAGAGAATTCTAAGCAAATGAAATCCCTCTACAAAGGTTAATGTTTGTACACTAAAGAACTCACCCAAATCCTAGAACACTTGAGCATACATTGACAATTTGAGCTCACAAGTGTTTGTTTATACAAGAATGAGAATTTAGCTCTAAGACAATCTTTTCATCATAATGTTGTTGATAATTGAAGCATTAGTCTTCCATGGATGCTTGGAGGTCTCTAAAGTGTATCACCGTATCAGTACGGTGACATTAAAAACATATGTTTTGGCTACTTTAAAACATTTTAAGTTATTCTAAAGCCTTGTAAAAACACTTAAACATATTTTCAAGTTGATTGAACTTACAAAACATTTTGAAATCTTTTTCAATTTATTCCAAATCAATTTTTAAATTATTATATCAAAAAATACATCTTAACAATCTCCCCCTTTTTGATATAATAAAATAACTTGAAAAATTATTTGTGATTCTCCCCCTTTGTAAAATAATTTTTCAATAAGAGACAATTAATTTTAAAATTTAAAATTTGAAGCTCCCTCTATTCTCACTTGAAAATCAATTTTTCAAACCATTTCTCCCCTTTTTTGTTATATAAAAAAAATCAAAAGACTTTAAGTTCAAAATAACATAGGAGGTAAAAAAAAGTTTGACACATAAGAATTTTGGTTTTAAAAATGGCTCCCCCCTCTCTCAAAGCATCATCAAATGATTAGTCCAACAAATATGATAATCTAGTTGAAAATAAAAATAATTCAAAATAATAAAAGAAAATCAACTAGATTTTACAACACTTGAAACCAAGGGAGGATGTGAAGCCTTCATTCTTCAAGTGTCTTTCCTTGTGTGTATGGAGCTGCCCCTCAATATTTGACTTTTTTTATCATTCTCCATTACACCTAAAACAAGACAATCAAGTAATTTTTGGTATCTAAATTGCTTTGGATCCATAAACGTTAGTAGCACAAAATTTGGTCCCCTTAGGAATCCATTTTGCAATTCCATCCTTTTTGTTTGAAATGATTAGTTCCTTTGGAACCCAAACACTTCTAAAGCATTTTCCATTAAAAAATCTAGGGGCACTAAATTGTCAAACATAAAAATTTGATTTTCCCAAATTGTTTTTCTTTTGAAGTTCATTGGAAATCAAATCTTTTTCCTTCTTAAAATCATCAATTTCCTTTTGATGATCCTCTTGAACTTTTTGAAGTAAGTTTTGTAAATCAAGGTTCTTTTTCTCAAAAGCTTCAAACATTATTTCAAGTTAGAGATTTGTTTTAGAAAGCATCTCATTTTCAATTTTTAACTTTGAAAGCAATTTTTTGTGTTTAGAAAATGAAGCATTGAATTCCAAAAGCAAATCACCATAGGCTTCTTGTAACTCATCAAAAGTAAATGAATTTGATTAAGATAAGTTAGAAGTTACCTCACCCTCTTGAAGGGTCATCAAACATAAGTGGTTTACCTCATCATCGGGGAGTCTTCATCACTCCAAATTGCCACATATGCTTGCTAAGATGATCCCTTTTTGTTGCTCTTGTGGGAATCCTTCATCTTCGATTCATGTTTGGATTTAGCCATCTCGCTCTTCATGAACCGAGTAAACTTCTTGAAAAGATGGAGCATCTCTTCATCTTCACTTTCCTCCTCACTTGATTCTTCATGTTGGCATGTGGAGGATGGAAAGGCAATGACATTGACATCAATGCCTTGCTTCTTGATCTTCTTCTCCTTCTCCCTCTTCAAGGGTTGAGACATCATATCATGGGTGAGCAAAGATCCAACAAGCTCATCAAGCTTGAGCTCCTTCAAGTTCTTTGCTTTTACAATTGTCGTGTTTCTAGACTCACATGAATCGGGAAGTGAGTAAATCAACTTCCAAATGAGTTTGTCTTACGGAATCTCCTCTCCAAGACCTTTTAGTTGGTTGAAGATTGTGGAGAAACGTTCGAACATCCTCGTGATGTCTTCATCCGGGTCCATCGTCAAGTTTTCATACTCGAGGTTGAGAAGACCGACCTTGGTCTCCTTTACTTCGTTGGTTCCTTCATATGTGACTTCAAGCTTGTCCCATACCTCTTTGACATCATCACAAGAAGGCATCTTCTCATAGATGTTGGGGCTAAATGCACAAAAGAGAATGTGCAAAGCCTTGCAATTTAGCTCCATCTTCTTGCGATCATCCGCAATCTATTCCGCCTTGCTTTATTGTGGCACGAACGGACTATCCTCAACTATGTCCCAAAGCTTGTAATATTTGGCCTTGATGAAGAAAATAATTCGTGTCTTCTAATAAGCATAGTTGGTATCGTCAAAGAAAGGCGGCTTGTCGATGGATTACGCTATTTGACCGGTTGATTGAATTGATGTATTAAGCTTCTTAGACCACCTCAATAGGTGGTTAAACCTTCTCGATTGAGCCTCACTCTGATATCAATTGTTAGGCTCGATGATCACTCAACCGTTGCTTGCCAAGTAGTGGAGAAGATGTAATTTTGGGTGTTTGTGGTGGAAGCAAAAGATAGACAAAATTGACACACAATTTAGAGTGGTTTGGCTTTCTAAACAAACTCTACATCCACTACCTTAGCTAACCACCAAGGATTTCACCAATTCACTAAGAATTCTTCCCCTTTTCTAGGTTAAGGAGGCAACCATTTACAGCCTAGACTCACTCATCAAGTCTAGCAACCAAAGCTCACAAACCGAGTTTTCGGCACACTCTTAAACAAGAGATATTTAAGCAAACGAAATCCCTCTACAAAGGTTGATGTTTGCACACTAAATCATTCACCCAAATCCTAGAACACTTGAGCATACATTGAAAATTTGAGCTCACAAGTGTTTGTCTGTACAAGAATGGGAATTTAGCTCTAAGACACTATTTCATCATAATGTTGTTGACAATTGAAGCGCCTTCCATGGATGCTTGGAGGTGCCTTTTATACTCCCAATTGAGCTTCTAGCTGTTGTAGACCGTTAGGATTGAATTGGAGTCGTTGGGATCTTTATTTCCCTCCATAATGTTTTGGCAGTAGGGTATCGATACTCGTGTTATTGTATCAACACGTCCTTCTTGAAAACTACCTGTTGAGCTTGCTTCAGCTTCTGCGTATCGATACGCTTACAAGCGTATCGGTACGGCCTGCATTTCAAATAGTCGTTGGGAAAATGACCGTTGGGAGTGGTTAAGGCGTATCGGTACGCGACCAACCATTGGGGTTTGAAAGCACTCCGTATTGATACAACTAAAACGTATCCATACGAGTTTTGGCTACTGGAATTTTCCTGTAGCTGAAACCCTAAAGTGTATCGATACGGTGTATACCGTATCGGTATGATGACATTAAAAACATAGGTTTTGGCTACTTTAAAACATTTTAAGTTATTCCAAAGCCTTGTAAAAACCCTTAAACATATTTTCAAGTTGCTTGGACTTAAAAAACATTTTGAAATCTTTTTCAATTTAGTCCAAATCAAATTTTCAATTATTATATCAAAATATATATCTTAACAGGAGATCTGTTATTTTTCGAATTCCCTTGTGGTAGTTTGCCGACGTTCGAAGAACTCGCAGCCGAAAAGAATGCTTGATACATGGAGCTTTCTGGTTAGATTTTATCTTTGCTGAGTTTTCATTTGGAAGACGAAACAAATTTTCTTAGGAAGGATTGTGTTTAATTTTATCTTTCACGCTCTTTGATTTTCTGATGTTTTTATCTTCATATATATTAGAGTGTGTTATACTTTGTAATTCTTCCTTTTGATTAATGAAATTCAGTTAAAGTTCTTCGTTCAAAAAAATTTATAGGCTTAATGTTAAGTTATTCCTCAATGGAAAATTAGAAAATTAATTAAGCCCATATGAAATTCTTGTACCCAATTTAGCCCTCGTTGTTTAAATCAAGATCAATCATTCCCTCAAAATTTTAATTGCGGTAAATTTAATCGTCATGTAACATTAAACGTTAACTCACATGCAGTTATTAAGACGGTGATATGTGGCATACTCTGGCAGTGACGCGTCATAAAACCGTAAAGATCATTTAAAAATTTCAAGAATATTTAAAAATTAAAAATATTAAAATTCAAAAAATCTAAAAATCTAAAATCTAAAAAAAATAAAAATTATATAATTTTTTTGTATTTAAAAACGTAAAAAATATTAAAATGATTATTTAATAATACTTAAATATTTAAAATGAAATCATATTTAAAATCAAGATATGGCACATCAGCACCAATTAAACATTAAACAAAAAATTAATTTAATAGTACTATGATATTTAAAAAAAAATCTTTTTTCCTCCCTTTCTCGTGTTTCTTCTTCTCCCTCTCATTCAGCAAATTCTCAAATATCCTACCCTATAATCGATCAAAATATTGATGGGATCAATTTGAAATAGATAAATGATGATCAATTTGAAATTGATGAGAATCAATAATGGTAGAACAATATTAACATATACATAAACAAAAGAATGTTCAGTCGGAATAATATGAATATTGTTACATGTGAATCACCACCACGCGAATACCCAATTACAACTCTATGCGAATTCACTAGCGGACTTTGATCATGCAAACGACCAATCGCAATCCTTTGCGAACTCGACATACGAACGCTACCCCAAACCACGTGATGACACACGTGGTTCATATTGATAGCCAAGTCACGACGATACACTAAGGATACGGGTTAAACCCATTAACACGTTTCATCAACCCTTCCAAGTCCTTCTAAACCCTATATAACACCACATACACCTAAGATAAAAAGGTCCATAGACATTCTCACCATTCATCATCTCATCCTCCCCACCACAGCCAGGGGAGAGGCCTCACCGGAATCGTCTCATCCCCATCGTCCAAAGGGCCCAAGCCTCCGTCGTTCATGTTGTCCATCGACGATTGGTGCGGTGAGCGTGGAACGAACACGTGACCTTTAGATCCCTCTTTAGTCTTCAGCACGATTCCATTTAATAATTAGTTCGTCTTCCTTTCTCCATTTTTGGCGATACCCAGTATGAATCTCTCTCTCTCTCTCATGTTGTTAAAGAACAAAAATTTTGGGTCTCAAAGACTTCAAGTATTTCGTCAGGCACCACTATAAACTGGTTGAAGTAGATAAGTTCTGGATTTGCATGTTTTTGGTTGTTTCGTTAATTTTGGGTCTGCATGTTTGGTTAAATAGGTCGATGGGGATAAATAAGCATGAATGCCATTGCTTCATAAGCATTATAAATGTGATTGCTTTATATGTTAGTGTCTACAAAATCGGTCGATGATAAATAAGCATGTTGAGAGACCGATATCATGAGACTTGAGATATGTGTGATGCATGATGATGCTACTATTATGATGAGACTCATAGAGACTTTAGAGATCATATAGTACCGTTTGAGATGCTCGTATAATTATTTGATGCTTGGTTGATTGATTGATAAATAGTGATGCCTTGTATGCTAGTTCGAATAGATTGACGTGATTCGATGGAAATTATACTTAAGAGATAAATACTCAATTAAATAACTATGAAGCAATAATTAATATTAATTGATTGAATGCGTTAGTAAACAAACCCTAATGACTTTTATAAGCTTTAGGGATCGAATAAAACATTGTAATACCATAATTTAAGGAAATGGTACGAAACCATGAGTAAGGTATCGATACGAGCTTTTCCCGTATTGATACACAATTAGGGGTCGTATCGGTACGGGTCGACCTGTACCAGTACTTGTGGAATTCTAGGATTTTCAATAAGCAATATCAATATCAATATCGGTACGCGTGTGAGTACCATTACCAAGGGGTACCGTATCGATACTCGTATTAGAGAATAGGTACCCACTAAGCAGAATAATCTAAATGCTAGTTAAAGATGGAAATCGACGTAGAAGATTAATGAATTTTTTATGCCTTAATTAATGAGATATTACGGATTAATGAGATAATTAATAAGGATGATTAATGTATATGTAATGCCCCGATTTTGGGCCTAGAGATTTTTTGGATAGTTTTAGGGTCCATTTGACCGAGATTAGAGATTTAGGTAAGTTTCAGGATGAGTTCATAGAGAACATATTTTGGAAGGTGATAAAAATATGAAAAAATTATCTAAAATCCTTTTTAAATATATAAAAGGTTTAGGTGAAATAAATTTTGGAAAACAAGTTTTGGAAATGTGACATTTTCGACTAGTGACCAAAATGTAAGAATTGTAAAACTGGTTTTAGTGACTATTTTGTAAAGGGTTAAGACTTTGAATCTTTAAGGAGCTATTTTACCATTTGGTATAAATGGAGTTTTCCCTATACAGGATTATTTTAAATGTACTTTAATTAAATGAATTAAAAAGGATTTAATTAAGGAAGGTGGTTATTTTCTAAAATCACAATTTGACGTAACTTTATCTTCGCAAAATTTTCTCTCAATTTCTCTTTAGCCAAAAACATTCTTTTCATCAGAAAATTTAAGGTGATGGTCTTGATATCTTAACCCTTTGATTTCCTAAATGATTCTTCAATTTGTTTTCCAAAAATCTTATTGAATCTCTTTGATTTTCAAGAGGAAAACATTCAATTAAGGAGAAACTCATACATTGGAGGTAAAGTTCGTTCTTCTACTCTAATGTAAGGTTCTTTACTGAAATTTCCAATTTCTTGATCCTTTATATGTGTTTTCTAATGTGGTTTTATGATTCAATCGAGTAATATGATTAAATCAAGGTTTTTATTGATGGATTTATATGATTTTCTGATTGGATCTCTTTTGTTGGGTCTATGATTGATTTTAATCATGATTTTGAAGTTTAATATTGTTAAGATAAAGGTTTTAACATTGTAATCCCGAAACTATGTGAATCTCTAATTGTTTAGGTTGCTAGATTTGGGTTTTTGTGGAGTTGTGGTGATTGTATGTATGTTGGAGGTATAAGGATAATAATATGATGATTTTAGATGTTAATCAATGATGATTGGTGATTTGAAATGTTAGTTTATGGCTGGTTTAAGTTAAGATGTGTTTTGGTGATGATTTCGGTTGTTCAGGGTAGGCGATTAATAGCTTTTGGCAAGGCAATGTTGTGGAATTGTTTGCTGGGATTTTGAATGCATTGATATGCATTAATTCTCTATTATTATGTGGTTAAAATAGGGGAGAACAATCCGCTAACAACCGGTGAAGCTTTGGAGGCTTCGAACGCTTAGTTTCGTCAGCGAATTGAGGTTTCGCGTGTCGGTGAGTGAGAACGTAGATTTCATCTTTGAAATGTTTTAAAGGTGGTTTTGGGAACTTAGATTTAAGCTTGAAATGCTTGTCTAAGTTCGGAAGTAAGTATAAGTGGTTTTCTCTCTCGGTCGTGCTTTTACGAAATGGTTTATGCACTTGTATTTTATTACATTGATTTACCTACTATTCATGCATGTTTTAAGTATGTGATATATTTTTTAATCATGAGATGATGATGGATGCACGTGGTAAGTGATCCATGTAAGTATGTGTTTTATACTTGTGTTTAAAGCATGGTTTGATTCTTTGGAAAATAGTTTTATGTTGATGCATATGAAAATAGTGAGATATGTGGTTATAATGAATTATATTGCCAAGTGACGTGGTTTTGAAAATTCTATCGGATATAGTTAGCCAACTATAGGATTGAGTGCACTATAAACAAGTCGCCTTGGATGCTGAGGGGTTTATACATCTATCGATGAGTGGTGTTGAAGGGTTTATACGATGTACCGAATACTCCACCATGGGTGTCACAACGGTTGAGGGGTTTATATTGTGTAATGAATACTCCCATGTGTGAACGTTGAGGTGCTAGTGAGAATGTATGAAGTGTGGGGACAACACTTGTGAATCCGTGTATCCGATGATGTTGTGATTTGGAAAACTGAACTTGGTTAATGATCAGTTGTAAGCCAATATAATTGTTGATGTATTATGTGATGTATAACGAGATTTATACATGTTTACTCTTTAGGCTTTGCATATGGTTGTTATGCATGGGAAGGCTTAAATTGAGGTTTAACAATGATATTTATTGTTGATTAATGATACATGAGGCATATGGTTTAATATGATGGTTTTGGAAAGGTTTAAGTGCATGGTTTTCAAGGCATGGTGTTTTATAAATGGATTGAAATGATGATTTCAATGGATTTTAGAAAATGTTTTCAATTTCGTTGATGGTGTTTTGTTTTGAGCTCTCCTAACTAAGCCTTGTGCTTACGCTCTCTTTGTCCATCAATACAGAGAATTAGAGCTTGGAAGGCAGCGAGACGCAAGGGATCAAAAGAGACTTTGTTATTTGAAAGTGTGTTTTCGGTTTAGACTATGAGTAATAAGGGTAACGAGGAATCCGTTGTGTTTTTGGGAGATTTATGTGAACTCTCTATTTGAGCAAGTTTATGTTGATGTTTTTCACTTGTAAATGGCCTTTATTGTTTGGTTTATGCTTTGCTATGTTTTTAGTATCTTACTTGATGTGGTTTTAGAAAGCATGCCTATAGATTCCATTTTGAAGCTTGATGCTATGAATTGGTGATGTTTCTGATGTTCTTGGTTGAGGATCGATCCTTGGTTATGTTGGTTATGCCTTAGAAGCATGTTTAGGTGTTTTTGTTGGCTCGAATGCATGATAAACCAGCAAAAATGGACATTATGAGTCAAGGCATATCGATACGCGACCTTCCGTATCGATATAGGCCTTGTGAAATAGGCTAAGCGTATCAGTACGATTAGAGCCGTATTGATACGGTTCATGAGTAAAATAGATGGGTGTTTCAATATGCGGGGGTGTATCGATACGGTAAATGGCTACTGGAATCTAGGTGTATCGGTACGGTGACAGGTAAATTGGTTAAATGGAATCTTTGAAGTTTTGTTTTCTTACGTTTTAGTCCCTGAGTGTTGTAGATGCAATTAAAAGAGTTTGGGAGACCGAATTGAGCTGAGATTTGACATATTGACATGAAATATGACTAATTGAAGGTTGGTTACCATAAATTGGCTAAAGTCCATGTAATTTTTTTAAAATTACAATTTGGTCCCCAGAACATGTTTGTTGTCAATTGAATGCCTAATCGTTGTTTGTTTGAATCGAAGTTTCTTCCGCTGTAAGTTTGAATCACATAGGATGATAAAGTGCCTCTAGACAAGAAAAATGAAAAAAATAGGGTTGTTTATTGAGATAAACCTCCCCGGTTTACTCTAATATTCCACGTGTGACTTGTTCGGATCGGTCTCACATCTAGGCCGGGTCGAAGGGGTTACATTTGTTGGTATTAAAGCCAGGTTTGCGATAGTTGGGAGGTAAGTTGTGATGGATTAGTGTTGTTGTTGATTTCTTAAACCAAATTTGTAATAATTTTGAATGTTGATATTGGTTGAATGCTGATGACTGTTATACATAGTGATATATATATATATATATATGTATATATATTGATCCTAATATACTTTGTGGGGTAAGGTTACTAAATATTGGGATTTCGGTAAGTTGTTGTGATGTTTGTAACTTCCTCAACCTGCCCTAAAAGGAAAACCGAAGTTGAGAACGTTACCGCAGAGAAAACCAGAATCGATAACCAGAAAATTTCTATAACCAAGATTTAATGTTTGGGCAAACTGCAACAAACTTATTAAAACTCAAGGTAACCTATCACAAAAGCTATCATTATAGCATAGACAATTAACTCATATTTTGTCATGTATAAATTCAAAACAATTCTCATACACTCATATTTATCAAGGATAGTTTCTAATATCCTAAAATTGTTATTAACAGGCAGACTGCACACCTCTTAGTTAAACTTTCATATCTCCCAATGCATTTATCTAACCTTCGAACCGTTTACACCGTTGAAAAGCTGACTTAACTAGCTTTCTAACCATATATGCTTCACATTGTTACTCCTTATAACTTAATACAGATTTTACTTTAAAGTTGCCCTTCTAGCTACCACTAGGTAGATTGTACAGTCTTTACACATTTGCCTCTACAATGTGATATAAAGCTCGGAATCCAGTTTTGTTTGATACATATAAAACTAGACATGATAAGCTTTCCAAATATTTGAATTACATATCCTAATTCCACCAATCCAGTATATGGTAATTTTTCAAAGTCACATCATATCCAAGTTTTAAAACTGTTTTTCAGGTGTGAAGCATGGCCGTTTATCACATTTCATTTTCCAAGCACTATTTTAATTTTAACAAAGCTTTCTATTGTCTTGATTGTTTCTACTATAATTCTTGCAACTTGTAACCTTAAATTCCAGCAAATCTCTTATTCAAATTCAACAAAAAACAATCTCAATTTACAGACATAGCAGGGAAGTTCAACATATAGATAGTTTACAAATCTTTAGCAAGTTAAACCACTTCTATGATTCCAATATATTCTCCATTACAACCAATCAAATATCTAAACTCTATATTTATAAGAAGCGACCTCCGTGTTAATTCTTTCAATACCTAACTTCTAAACATTGTCAACTTTCATGCTTACACAATTTATTCATACGATCAAATCATACAATCAATCATGAATATTATTATAGCCATTCGAATTATTTAAACAATTTGGTTATTTGATAGCTATACAAGTATATACCAAGTGCATCCCAAATTATCAATACAAACTAACATCGTTTATCTAACTTCATAAGTAAGTACAAGGTGCCACCATCCTAGGAGTTACAACAAGATCAAAACGATACATAGAAGTCTTGGCATGTATTATACATTCGTTGAGGACAATCGATCTCAACTTATAAACCCTGAAAATGCATGACATGAAATGCATTAGGCTTATATAGCCTAAGTGAGGTAGTGTGGATCAACAAAATAAGCAGTAATGTGAAAAATCTTAAAGAAATAGAGCAATACAAGAATGTAATCATACAAGAGCTTTCTTCTAATTTAAGTTAGCCTACACATGTCTTGGTTATTAGCAATTCTTCAGAAATTTCACTTCTTGAGTATTATTAGGACATTTCTTTAAGCTTATAAAATCGAAAGCTCACCAAGAGCTAACATTTTATGCTCACCAAAAGCCTTTCAATGATTTTATGCTCACCAAGAGCCTTTCAATGATTTTATGCTCACTAGGAGCTAACATTACAATTATAATATTCTCAAGGTTCTCTTTCACATTTCTTATTTCATTTTTCAATGATATTCATATCTTTTAATATATTTGCCTTGGATCTCAATTGGTTATGAATAACATTGGTCCGTGTTATGACCGAATTAGTCCAAGCAATACTTAGCCCAAAGCACAAAGCAATGGCCAATATCGAGAGCATGTTAATCACATCTTCACACTATCCAACCAACTGTCACCAATCTCCGTACATCGCCCCTGTTACCTCCTACTGTCGCTAATATATAACATATAATAGGGTGTCCCCCTCGAGCTATAGCTCATGGACCGTAGTCCTAATAATACCATGTATCAAACCAATGTATCCAAAGACTTCCATTGAAAGGCAACTTAAATATCTTATCTCATTTTCATTATTGGGGAAATATCTTATTATACAAGTAACATAGCTTGTTATTATCTCAATGTCTTATCTCATCATTGTACATTTGAGAAGGTATCTTATTGATCAAGTAATCTTACTTGTTACTTAATTAATGTCTTATGTCAAGTATTGAGCTTTTAGAACCTTAAGCTTATTAATTCATAAGTTGTAAGGTTAGGAATAGTTATTCTTCCTTAAGTCTTATGGCATTAAAGAGTCTATTTGATTCATGGAGGTTAGCATTAAGGCTTAAGAACATTTCTTAGTGTCTTAAGATATAGGAAGTTTAGGGTTCAATTCAAGATCAAGGCAAAGCTTATTTAATTCAATTCGACAATAACAACATATTGAAACATGGTATGCAATGCATTCAATGCATACATGATGCATATGCAAGGCATCTCTTAACCACGAAGCCTTCATATATATTACCATGACACGATCGAATCGATGTCTAAATGAGCCAATGCTTTCATGATTATGAGCTTAAATATAAAATTTAATAAAAACAAGAATCAAGATGACACTGTATCACCTTGAATGAAAAAATACACTCACCTTATATTCCAACATTATGGAATACCTGATCCGCTATACTTGATTCACTTCCTTCTATAGTCATTCATATGTCAAGTGTATACCTCGAAAAGGATAACCAAACTATTAAAACCATCTAAATCTAGTTTATAATCGTTTGCATATTCATGTTTATACAGAAATAGTATTTGCTTCATAATGACACCAACTCACATACGAAACAGTCCATTGAGACTCACAATTAGGCATGAATAGTCCCTTAACTTAAACAAACAATTCACTTTCAATTACTCAAAACAGTTTCAAACAATTATCAACATGCTTCAATTAATCAAGGTTGTCCCCAATTGTATTCTTATTCAGGCCTACCCCTTTAGCATTCATTCGTGTACAACTTATCACCAATTCACATATACATTTATTTCAAGCATCAAGACAGATTCTTACAATCAAGCATACATTTTTATTACTAGCACTAAAATTGTTTCTGCCAGACAGTTTGCATATCCCTTACTAAATCGCTCATATCTGTTAATCTATACGTCGGAATTTAAATTTGTTTACACTGTCAGAAAGATTACTCAAATACATTTCTAACCATATAAGCCTTGTATTTTTACTTCTTATGAATTAATACAGTTTTTAGCTAAAGGTCACACCAATTTATGTTACTGGGCAGATTGCACTATCCTTAAAGGTTTGCTTCTACAGAACAGAATACTCAATGTATTTTAAATTTCTTTATACGTTTAAAAACTAGATTTCACTACGGTTCTAATGGTATAATCCATATAATTTAATAAAATCTACAAAAAATATGAAAATTCCTAAAAGTCCCGAAACATAGACTGTCCAGAGTAGAAAACTGCTTCTAGTTTTTTTGTCCTTTAATCAATTAAAATTTTATATCTTTTAATCCATGGCTGAAAATTAATTACCCTTTTCTTTAAATGAAACTAGACATACACATGATTCTTTACATACGAGATTCATTCTCCTATTTGACTCATAGAATTTACCATGATTTATTGAGCTTACTGCCCAGTACAGAATTTTGTGGGCAGATTCTCACGTTTTCAAATCAAACCCTTCAAACATGTTCCTTAACTTATAAATCAATTCTCAAAACAGTCACAAAGGTTACTAAAAGAGTCATACCACCAGATTGTTATCAACATTAACTATTCTATTTGTTCATTGACAGCCATAAAACAAGTCTATCTGCACCATAAGATCACAAGGCATGCAGATTCATAACATGCATCATTCAAGCAACTGAATACTTCATAAAGAATTTCAACAACTCACTTGAATTAAGAGAACAAGGAAGAGTGCTTCACCTTCCTCCAAAAGTTATTCGAAATAGGCTCTAAAAATTTAGCTAATCAAAGTTTCCACCTTAAAATTCCATGGATATGATTCAGCTTTCTTTACCTAACAAATTGGGTGCTTCCCTGGTTCTCTCTCTCCCTCCTTTCTTTCTTTTTCTCCCCACGTGCTTCAGCCACAACAATGAAGAAGGAATTATCTTGTTGACTGATACTCCAAGGGATGTACATGTTGGAGACATGTGTACATGCCGTTAGTCTTTCCTTCAAATTACATGCAATCTTAGTCTAATTTAACATTTTCATTTAGATCATTACAAAATGGTTACCAAACTTTATGAACTTCTTAAATGAATCCCTAATTCATTTATTTTGAAATCAAACCTTATCTTCTCATAAATTTTAGTTTAGTCATTGAACTCCAGGTCATGTATTTCTCATTATACCCTATTTAGGTCACATTCCACTAATTAGCCAAATAAATGTTTAAGCCATGGTACAACAATATTGAATTCCAAAATAATTTACTTCATTCTTTCAATTTGATCTTAAACTTTTTTTATCAATCTTTCATGTCACAAGATTCAATGATCAATTATTTACCGCATAAACTACTTCTAGGCCAATTTTTGGGTGTTACAATTCTCTCCCCCTTAAAAGAAATTCATTCTCGAATTTTTGTAATGTAGAAAGTCTTCACTATTGTGTTCAGAATATTTTCACCTACTCTGAAATTTCAAACAGAAAAAAATTGTATTGGTGACAAGTTACCAATACGGTACCAGATCTCGTACTCCCAAATCAAGTTCAAGCACAACATATATTTAACAAGGATCAATTTAATCACTTAATTCATTCTAAGCAAGTTTTAGCATTTTTCCATACTGACATTTCATGGAACCATAACAGGATTATTATGATGGACAAAGTGGGCGAGAGCGAATTTGGGGACTGTTTTGCGTGGAAGGTCCTGGTTCCTCCGAAGGTCCAGGCGTTCCTATAGTTTGCTTGGTTGCGCCGCTTGCCGACGTTTGCATTTTTGCGGATACGTGGGATTGATTTGGGTGACAACCAAGGGTTGTGTAGGTGGTGCCGCGAGAGGGAGGAAGATATTGAACATTTGTTTTATTCTTGCCCGTTTGCCCAAGGATTGTGGAATTGGTTTCGAGGGTGGTGGGCGATTTCATTGCCTATGCCGAAAACTTTAGCGGATTTCCTTCTCCCGGATATGCATTGTTCGTTTAAAGGCATTTTGAGGAAGCTGTGGATGTCGAGTATTGCTGCATTGTTGTGGTCATTGTGGCTTGCGCGCAATGACTTTGTTTTTAATGGAAAGTTTGTTCCAGCATCGGAGATAGGCTTCTTGGTCAAGCTACGTTCTTTCTATTGGGTGAAGACCCTCAAAGAGGGATTGTCGGTCAGTGAATCTCTTTGGTGGGACTGTCTGAGTTTGTATCGGGAAGGGGTTGATAAGCAATTGGACCGATTAGGAGTGTGTTGGGAGCCCCCTATCAGAGCTACTTTGAAATTCTCGGTGGATGGTTCCGCGCGTGGGAAGCCAGGGCCAGCGGGCTTCGGGGGGTGTTGCGTGATGCTCAGAGTCGTATCCTCGCGTTGTTCTCAGGGCCACTTAGTTCTCTTGATTCTAATGTGGCTGAGATTCGGGCGATAGCTTTTGCCTTGGAGTATTTTGTAGCGTCTAAATGAGCGGATCGTCCTCTAATTATTGAGTCGGATTCCAAAGTAGCAATTGGGTGGGTGTTGCAGGTGGAACGTCGCCCATGGCGCTTGTGGGAGTCATTTTGTGCGATTGACCATGCTTGTTTGAGGTTAGGCTCTGTTTGCTTTTCTCATATTTTCCGGGAGGCGAATGGGTTAGCCGATGCGCTAGCGAAGGAAGGGGTGTCTCGAGTCTCTCTGTTTCAGGCTTCGATATGATGTTTTGTAAGGGGTGGGGTCTTTCGCTTTGTTTTAAAGTCGACATGTCGTACTCTTTTCCTCCATTAGGCTTAGGGAGGTTTTTGATGAGGCGCATGTCCGACTTGTGTTGTATATTTATCCTAATAATATATACTTCGTGTAACACCCGGGTTTAGGGGTTAGGTGAAAATAATATTTTAATATTATTTGGGCTCGGTCTTATAATTAAAATGATTCTTTTAAAATTCCGGGTTTTCAAAATAAACATTTGAAGTGGGACCAAATTGATTTAATTTCAATATTGAAGAGCTATTTTAAAAACAAGGGAATAGCCATTCATTAATGGCCTTTTTGTAATTTACCCCTTTTCTAATTTAAATCCCCCCTTTTTCACAAATATCACTATTCACTCTCTTCCTCCTCTCATCTCCAACGTAAAATAGAAGCTCCTCACCCTCTCTACTATTCCATCTCATTCCTCATCCATTTCAACTCCGTTTTGAAAGAATCGAGTTTGGGCATCGGTGAAGCATCAGAAGTGAATCCGGGAATTTGAAGGTGGTTGCTTGCTTGGTCTTTGAGCTTGGAAGCTTAGGTGAGTGGTTAATTGTTTTGAATGGTTTTAAAATGGTTGGTTCGAGTATATGGACTAGGTTGGGCTTGGTAGACCCACCTAGAGTTAGGATTAGAGTGGTAGCCTAATCCTAAGCTTGATCTAGAGCCTTTGGATGAACTCATTTATGTGGTTGTGTATGTCTCGTATGAAATGTGATATGAATGCTTATGTATATTGTATTATACATGTGAGGTGAGACATGACTTGTGATGCTTGAGACATGCATGATGATGGTTGTTGGTGAGTACGTGCTAAGCACGGAATTGATTGAAACGAGTAAGGTGAAATGAGTAAATGTTGGCACTAGTATACTTGAATACAGATGATCGATCATTAGGATGTTAGTGTGTACACATGAGTCAAAAGTCGCGCCTGGCCTTGGTGGCGTTGAGTCACCAAGGAGGAGTACGGGATCGCCCGGAAATTGTATTTAAATATAGTCGGTGATGAGTGGAATCCCATCGACGGGGCGTGAGGATGAGTGGAATCCCCTCTGTGAGACCGGTGATGAGTGTAATCCCACCATGAGGTAATGTGGTTGTTGGATGTGAGTTCCAACATGTCTATCCGCGTATTCGGGTCATAGCTAGGTGCCAATGTTGTTTGATATGTGTATCAATGTGTTGAGATATATGATCTTTAATTGGATGTTAAATGCGAATACATGTATTGTGGAATTGAGCTCATGATCATGGCATATATATTGAATAGTGCTCATGCATCCTTATCTTGTGGCTTTTGTGGATCCTTGGTAAATATGTGTTTTACCTTGGCTAGATCGTGCTCGGACCCTGCAATGTTGAGGTTTGTTTTTGGAGCTTACCCTCACTAAGCATCATTGCTTACGCTCTCTTTGTTCAACATTGCAGATCCTTAGTTCGTGGGTGGCTTGCGCAAGTGAAGGGCCTCCAAGTGTGGTTGTTAGCCTTGAGTACTTCAAGTATGAGTTTTTAATGTTGAACATGTAATAGTTTGAGCAATGGGACATGTGTTGTTTTGATGGATAGTTGTTAGTTGTTTAGGAGCTTGTTTAGACTCCTTGATATCTTGCTTTTGTATGGCTTGTGTTGCCATGTTGAATTGTAACCCATGCCTAAATTGCTTATTATGAATGTTAGCCATGTGCCTTAGAGGTTGCTTTTATGCTTGAATGTTGTTGTATGAATGCATGACTTGTGATGTCTTGCCTTAGTGTTTAGACTCGTCTTAATCTTGTTAAAGCATGCTAATATAGTTGGGTTGCCTTAAGTTTAATTGTTATAGTGTTGTAGGGTGTATTGGTGGTGTTTTGGGGCACCCTTGTGCCTTAAAACAGCCAAAAGGGAGTCTGCAGACAGGGGCGTATCGAAACGGGTCACCCTGTTTCGATACGGTCCCTTTGCATTTGGCCTGCCGTTTTGAAACGGATATGGGTCGTTTCGGAACATTTTTGCTACTGGAATTTTGAGAAATTGGCGAGATAAAGGCGTTCCGAAACGGGCCTTTGATGTTTCGAAACGGTCAAATATCGTTGACCACGAGATGTTGACCGTTAGGGTCGTTTCGATACGGGTCACCCTGTTTCGAAACGGTCACCCTGTTTCGAAACGGTCACCCTATGGTTGACCCTGGCCTGTTGACTAAGTCAAGGCGTATCAAAACACCCTAAGGGCGTTTCGATACGACCTGCTGTAAAGGGCTAAAATGAACTGTTTAATGTATCGTTTGATTGGTCGATGTTAAACTGTTTGCATTTTCCGCTGTTGTGCTTCACATAGGATTTAATTATGCCTATAGACAAGATAAAGTAAAAAGGAAATTTTCTGGGTCGTTAACCGAGGGGGAGCCTTAACGGGTTTCGCTTCGGTTTTCCCCAGGTGGCCCACTCGGATCGGTCATCCGACCAGACCGGGACGAGGGGGTTACACTTCGCTTTGCTGATAAAAAAAAGGATTATTACATATACATTTTAGTTTCCTCAAAACAATCTAGCGCACTTTCAAATAAATAAAACAGTCTTTAACAAGCATGTGTACACACACATATTCACTAAACAAGTCATTAACTTTTATTTTAGTATAACCTCATCCATACTTTCATATATACTTAAACATTTTCACATCAACCCTTAACTTTACATAATGGTTCTTCCCTAATTGTCTTTAACAAAGCAGTCCATGACCCTTTAACAATCCAATTTAAACATTATTCTCCTTCTCTAGTAACACATTTTAAGTCATAATCGAAACAACTTAATTGATCTCTGTAAAATTATACCAAATTCTTATCCAATCATAAAATATTCATGCATTTTAATAGGATTATACAACCTTTCTATCTAATCATAAATTCATTCTTGTATCGCAACCATTCGTGCTTATTCGAGCAATACAAGTCGATGCTCCCATATATATACACATATCAAAAGTATTAGAAAATAAGTGTTAATCCAAGAATAAATAAAATAGAATAATATTATTTAACGAACAGTACAAAAATAAGAACAATACAACAGTATAAAAATAAAACCGATTTGGAACCAAAAGAAATGTGTTGAGGCCTGCACGAACGCAGTTTCCTTAAGACAGATTTTCGGCCACTCCTATGGTGCTCGAGTTCATTGGTCGTCTGTCTCCCAGGATACAACAACATAAGATCAACCACAGTTGCACTACTATGGAGATCACGAACCGACCCTTGCCTTCCCCTATCACCGAAAACCACTTGTAAAATCCACAGAGTAAAACAATAAAAATTTTCTGTGGTTTTTGTTGGTTGTAAACCTAAAAGCTTTACTCCCTATTTATAGGATTGTCATGAGGGTATAAGTGGAAATTTTGACCTAATGGAGCATTTAATATTGAGAATCAATTGATTCTCCTATAAAGCAATTTCCAAAATTATTATCTGAATTAGAGGTAACTTCTAATATTTACCCTTTTAATTCCAAGATAAAATTTGGCAAATTTATGCTTTTATTTGTGGAAAATTCATTTCAAGTTTGGGTCAAAATATCTGCAAGCCCACGAAGGACCAGACCGGTTCAGACATTTGCGTTACCCACGTCGTGCACGTCTGCACATTTACGAACCAACAATTGGTTCCACATTTTCCTCAATAACATTTGAATCAATTTCTTATTCAAAGCTCCAAAATTATCAAAATTTTCCAACAATCCCCCACATGAATGAAATTGATTTAATAAAAAAACATTTTGACTCGATGTGGTGATAGATTCTACGATCGATAGCTGCATAGGATAGGTAGGTGTCCACCCTTGAACCTTACCTTGTGAAAGTATATTTACTTTACTAGCTGACCAGTAGACGTAATGTCCTTGAACTGTTCTACTGTTTGTGTAAACGATGATATACTTCACACAACTACCTCTTTGACAAGAGTATTAGTTCTCATGGGTATGTCCATATGGCCGTGGACATCGCCTGGTTCTGCAAGAGTTTGAAAGAACTATGCCCAATAGTCTCATTGAAGCGGCCCCACTTCACTCTCACATAAGTTACTTATGTTGCTTGACTCACAAAAGCACACAATGGTCATTAAAAGCATTACTTAGCCTAAATCACTTTGATCACTATTTACATCATAGGAATGGACTTGGGGATAAGAGCCCCTACAGTGACCGCACAGGTCTATGCAATTAGGTTGTCCCTTTGAACCTAGATCTTGGGGTCTCCAGTCAACTAGGTAGGGTTTTCCTTCATATAGCACCTTAAATTTACATGGGCTTTAGTCTCATTCCTTTCGTTTTTTTAACTTGATCTTGACTTAACCCTTTGGTTAGTGGATCCACAATGTTATCCTTTGGTTTCAAAAAATCAATAGAGATAACTTCATTTGAAATCAGTTGTCTAACGGTATTAAGTCGATGACGCATATGTCTCGACTTACCCATTATACACAAAGCTCTGTGCTCTACCAATTGTGGGCATTGGCTTTGGTCGTTCAGGAATATCCTTTAAGAAATTTCTGAAGCCATTCGACTTCTTTTCTAGACTTGTCTAGAACTACAACTCAAATTCTATTATGGATTTGATTATAATCATTTTCTTAAGGATTTTCATGACACGGTTCCTCCTCCCAAAGTGAAGACATATCCACTTGTGCTTTTGATATCTTGAATATCAAATATCCAATTACATCGGAGTATCCTTCTAAATAGTAGGATCTCTGAAATAATGCAATTCATAATCTCGAGTATATCTAAGATATCTCAATACCCTCACAATTGCTTTCCAGCGATTTTCACTTGAATTGCTTGTGAATCTACTTGAACTGCTCACAGTAGAAACAATATCTGGTCTATTGAATCTACTTGGTCAACATTTTGGTCTTTGTTCTTGAACAAAAGTTGGCATGTATTTATTGGAGTTATGGCTATGCCGGAAACATCCTTGCCAAACTTCTCTTGCCCGCGTAGTTTGACTACGTCAATATGAGACCTTCAAGTGATCGTTTGATTTGGATGCCCAAAATCAAATATGTTAATCTTATATTTTTCATGTCAATCTTGAATTTGACAAGTCTTTGGTACGTTTACAATTTTATTGTTGCTTCCAACAATGAATATGTTATTAACATACAAACATAGAATAATATATCCAATGTTAGTAGTTTTGACATATACACATTTGTCACACTCATTTATCTTGAAGTCGTTTGTCATCATGACATTATCGAACTTCTCATGTCTTTACTTCGGTGCTTGTTTAAGTCTATACAAGGACTTCACCAATCTACATACTTTTCTCTCTTGACTTGAAACTACATAACCCTCAGGTTGTTCCATGTATATTTCTTCATCAAGATCTTCATTTAGAAAAGCTATTTTAACATCTATTCGATGTACGTCTAGATTTCGCAAAGCGACAATTGTAAGTATCATACTTATGGAGGTTATCCTTGATACATGAGATTATGTATCGAAATAGTCAAGACATTTGGTAATCTTTTATTACCAATCTGGCCTTATACTTATCAATTGCTGCATCTACTTTCATTTTCCGTTTGAAAATTCATTCAAAACTTAGTAGTTTAATTCACGGAGAAAGATCCACTAATTCACCACGTATAGTTTTGCATGATGGAATCAATTTCACTCTTAATGGCATCCTTCCATAAGGTTCCTTCAGATGAATGTATAACATCATTATACGTTTGAGATTCAACCTCTAGCATAAAATTAGAAAAATGATCCAAAGAAATTTTTCTACCCTTGCTCGTTTACTTCTTTGTGGCTCTATTTCAAGCTCAAACCCTTGTTGATCATTTGAGTCATCTTTATCGATAATCTCCGAAGTTCGTTTTATTGAACTTTGACCAACTTCCCTAGCTTTACAAGGGAATACATTTTCAAAGAAAAGGCATCATTTGCTTCCATTATCGTATGCTTGTGAATCTTAGGGTTCTTCGATTCATACACAAGATATCGATATACATTGCTATATTTTATATAGCCAATAAAAATACAATTGACCATATTTAGGGAGCTATTCTCAGTTGCTTTAGTAATGAGGTCATTACCTTTGCAAAACACCCCCACATTTTCAAGTAGTTGTAGGAAAATTTAATTACCTTCCATAACTTATATGGTGTCTAGTCTCTTTAATTATAGGGAATCTTGTTTTAAAAGTAATTAACTTATAGAACAACTTCCCTCACATGTTAGACACATTATAATACCAACGTTACTCATATATAGCTTCTCCCCATCTTACACCTTTAATTAAGTTTGGGATTCAACATCATGCTCATAGAGAACAATTTTCACTATAGCTTCATCTTTACATTATTTTTGTGTTATCATCAATGAAGGAAATAAACATATTCCTTCAACCAATATGTTGTCATATCAATTGTTATGGCAATAACATTGCCCTCGTTTGAAAGTCTATAGTCCGAATACTTGTTCCCGTATTATGGCAATTGAAGCATTTTTTCATAAAACTTTGCTTCTTGAACACACCGTCTAATTTACGGTTTGAAGTCGTTTTTGACTTCCACTACGTTTGTCGTGATAATATTTGTCTTAGCAATATTTACCTTAGTAACATTTGAAGGTGATAACAATATTTACCTTATCCTCTCTAATAATAGGAGGATCATCCTTCAGATATTTAACCAGGTTTATCACGATCAATTATGCAACATCTTTTGTCGCCATGTATGAAATTCTTTCCAATAAATTTCACTGATTTTTCCATTGTGTCACGTAGACACAATCCAAAACCAAGCATTATGAATCTGTTAAACGTCAGAAATTTAGTCAAATACTAAAACTAGAAACAAAAATATAATTTCTAACTTTTGTTTGACGACGGAAATTTAGTAAACTAAACCCAAAACAAAAGTTCACACGGTATTAATAGAAAGAACAATAGTAAACAATGCACCAGGTAGGTAACTTATGAAAGAGAGGTGGTGCACTAGGCACGCTTAAATACCAAGTCTCTCAAAGAACCAATCCTAGACATGCATTTTTAAATTTCCTTTCAATCACCTTTTATGGATTCTATTCTTGAAATCATTCCAAGCATGGATGATCAATCGGAATCACTACCGTTGATTCACAACAATTTGGAATCTTCTATTTATGGTCCAACGACCCTCTCGATTCTTTAGTCATTTTTAAACATGGTGCACTTCATAGCATGCATCATAATAGGCTTTAAGAATTTAATTTTGACATAGAGAACCACGTTCTTCTATGCTTTGATTCGAGACCTCAGTTAGAATTAGTGCTCTGAATTTGGTAACCAATGTTACTTTCTGAAATAAATTCACCAATTTATTTCCAAAATAAAATCATACTTGATAATAAATTTGATTTATTTTTTTCAAAATAAATTCACCAATTTATTTCAAGATTGAATCATTCTAGATTCTCACGAAATTAAATCCAACGATTTATTTCCCTCAACAAGTTAGAATCACACACATGATTCTAGTACATAAAATAAATTTAATGATTTATTTCCTTTTACACAAATTGAATCATATTTGATTCTTACGAAAATAAATTCAATGATTTATTTTTCTTAACAAGTTAGAATCAACGCATGATTCTAGTACAAAAATAAATTTAATGATTTATTTCCTTTTACACAAATTTAATCATATTTGATTATTAAGGAAATAAATTCGATGATTTATTTTTCTTAACAAGTTAGAATCAGCGCATGATTCTAGCATAGAAATAAATTTAATGATTTATTTCCTTTTACAAAAATTGAATCATACTTGATTCTTACGGAAATAAATACAATGATTTATTTTCCTTGCAACGTTAGAATCATACAAGATTCTCTTGAAAATAAATTCAATGATTTATTTTCTTTTCCAAAATTAGAATCAACACAAGATTCTAGTTTAGTAGTTTATTTACATTATATCTTCTGTTAAACAACAGAGATATCAATCCAACTTAGTTTTGTTTAACCAACAGAAATCAAGAGGAATTAATCCTTTGATTTTAATTCTATTTCTTGTTTGGAAGATTAAGTAAACCTGTTAAAACGACATGAATTAAATTCCCGAAACAAATTATTTACTAGATCTTTTATTTCCAAAACAAAACACGACTTCGCCTGGGTATCATATTTCTCTCTACAAAATTTCTCAAAAGAAATTGTTAGTACAAAATAAAATCCACATAATTTTCAAAATAAAAAGAATCACAATTAAAACAAAAAAATGACAAAGTATAATTTATATGCATGCCATATTTAAAATGTCCACATTATAAGGTAACACTATCATAATAATATTACCAAAAATATTACCAAATTTAAACTTTATCTTAACAATACATGCAAATATGTAATTAAAGTTTTTATTTCCATTCCAAGAAAGGTTGACATATAAGGTTATAAAATTACCATATTTTCATATTGAATAACATTTTTATTATTTAATATTAATGTAAAAAATGTTTAAGGAATATTTCATTATTACCTTAACAATGTCATAAAAAAGTTTAATTATGACATAAACCATATCAGATTAAAAGTAAAAAAAATTAATATGGAATATTACCTTACTAATACCATAATTTATAGTTTTAAAAATGTCATATAAACAAGAAAACTTATTAAGGAATATTTAAATTACCTTACTAATCGAATATCCAAATGTTCTATCTCAAGAAATACCGCTTGCATCGTGTTGAATCCGTGGTATTGGTGATCTCAATGTTTCTTGTCTTGGGCATTCACTTTTTCTATGCGTGAAAATTACCTCATCGTGTGAATCATTGCTTTAGATACAATAATTTGTTCGTCTTTGATTAAAACTGAGAATCTGTCTTAAGATTGTTAGAAAATAAGCGTTAATCCAAGAATAAATAAAATAGAATAATATTATTTAACGAACACTACAAAAATAAGAACAATACAACAGTATAAAAATAAAACCGATTTGGAACCAAAAGAAACGTGTTGAGGCCTGCACGAACGCAGTTTCCTTAAGACAGATTTTCGGCCACTCCTATGGTGCTCGAGTTCATTGGTCGTCTGTCTCCCAGGATACAACAACATAAGATCAACCACAGTTGTACTACTATGGAGATCACGAACCGACCCTTGCCTTCGCCTATCACCGAAAACCACTTGTAAAATCCACAGAGTAAAACAATAAAAATTTTATGTGGTTTTTGTTGGTTGTAAACCTAAAAGCTTCACTCCCTATTTATAGGAATTTCATGAGGGTATAAGTGGAAATTTTGACCTAATGGAGCATTTAATATTGAGAATCAATTAATTGTCCTATAAAGCAATTTCCAAAATTATTATCTGAATTAAAGGTAACTTCCAATATTTACCCTTTTAATTCCTAGATAAAATTTGGCAAATTTATGCTTTTATTTGTGGAAAATTCATTTCAAATTTGGGTCAAAATATCTGCAAGCCCACGAAGGACCAGACCGGTTCAGACATTTGCGTTACCCACGTCGTACACGTCTGCACATTTACGAACCAACAATTGGTTCCACATTTTCCTCAACAACATTTGAATCAATTTCTTATTCAAAGCTTCAAAATTATCAAAATTTTCGAACAAAAAGTTCATATTTTCAATCATCTATTCGATTCTTCCTTTATCTAGTAAGCGTTTAACAAATTCCAAACATTCAATTCACAATTATACATTGTTCATTTAGAACACATCATCATCATTTAGCCTTCAAATAAACACGATCAGTCAATAAGTTATATCAATGTCATCTTAACATTACGAACAATTCATGATCACCAACTCAACATACGTATACATAACAACTATTACATGGCCACCATTCAATCCATTGCTTAATGCCCATATACACGTTTGAGTGATACTAACTTGACATACAAGTTAATATCATGCCATATCAATATCATAATCTTGGTACACTAATTCCAGGGTGGTTCATGGCTTTCACTAACCAATTTCAAGCAAGCATAGTGACATCCACTCAAGTTTGATTAATTCATAGAAGACTATCCATAAAATTCATATCTAAGGCAAAACCAATCCATTATTTCATTCCATTCAAGTTACATTCAAACACCCTCCATTGGAGAGTTCAATCCGAGTATTTCCTGGGGACACATGGTCCAAACTTAATTGTGGGATCAATATCCAAACAATCATCAAGGGAAGCTAGTCCAATTATTCTTTATACGATATAAAAATTTATTTTCGATCGATGTATCCGTCCCATTAACAATGAAAACCAATTCATTCTATTTTTGTTAATCAAATAAACTAAATTCGTTAAACAACAACCAATTTAAATTATCAGGCACGGAATATTCCCATATATTTTGAGGATCAAATAGAGTAAACAAATTTGTTTTGGTTGAAAATCACCAAAACAAAATAAGAATTCAAACTCCTACGTGGCATATTAGACTTATAGAGACGCTATGAGTCCACGATTAGTCCGAGAATCGACTAAACTATGCTCTGATACCAATTTGTAACGTCTTCAATCCAACTTAGAAGGAAAACCGGAGTTGAAAATGTTACTGCAGAGAAAACCGAAATCGAGAAGCAGAAAATTTCTATAACCAAGATTTAAAGTTTGGTCAAACTACAACAAACTTATTATAACTCAAGGTAACCTATCACATAAGCTATCATTATAGCATAGACAATTAACTCACATTTTGTCATGTAGAAATTCAAAACAGTTCCTATACACTCATATTTATCAAGGATAGTTTCTAATATCCTAAAATTGTTATTAACAGGCAGACTGAACACCTCTTAGTTAAACTTTCATATATATCTCCCAATATATTTATCTAACTTTCAAACTGTTTACACTGTTGAAAAGCTGACTTAACTAGCTTTCTAACCATATATGCTTCACATTGTTACTCCTTATAACTTAATACAGATTTTACTTTAAAGTTGCTCTTCTAGCTACCACTAGGTAGATTGTACAGTCTTTACACATTTGCCTCTACAAGGTGATATAAAGCTCGGAATCCAGTTTTGTTTGATACATATAAAACTAGACATGATAAGCTTTCCAAATATTTGAATTACATATCATAATTCCACCAATCCAATTTATGGTAATTTTTCAAAGTCACAGCATGTCCAAGTTTTAAAACTGTTTTTTGGGTGTGAAGCATGGCTGTTTATCACATTTCATTTTCAAAGCACTATTTTCATTTTAACAAAGCTTTCTATTGTCTTGATTGTTTCTACTATGATTCTTGCAACTTGTAACCTTAAATTCCAGCAAACCTCTTATTCAAATTCAACCAAAAATAGTTTCAATTTATGTACATAGCAGGGCAATTCAACATATCAATAGTTTACAAATCTTTAGCAAGTTAAACAACTTCTATGATTCCAATTTATTCTATATTACAACCAATCAACTATCTAAACTCTATATTTATAAGAAGCATCATCCATGTTAATTCTTTCAATATCTAACTTCTAAACATTGTCAATTTTCATGTTTACACAATTTATTCATACGATTGAATCATACAATCAATCATGAATATAATCATAGCCATTCAAATTATTTAAACAATTTGGTTATTCGATAGCTATACAAGTATTTAAGAAGTGCATCCTAAATTATCAATACAAGCTAACATCGTTTATCTAACTTCATAAGTAAGTACAAGGTGCCACCATCCTTGGAGTTACAACAAGATCAAAACGATACATAAAAGTCTTGGCATGTATTGTACATCCGTTGATCACTATCGAACTCAACTTATAAACCCTGAGAATGCATGACATGAAATGCATTAGGCTTATATAGCCTAAGTGAGGTAGTGTGGATCAACAAAATAAGCAGTAATGTGCAAAACCTGAAAGAAATAGAGCAATAAAAGAATGTAATCATACAAGAGTTTTCTTCTAGTTTAAGTTAGCCTACACATGTCTTGATTATTAGCAATTCTTCAGAAATTTCATTTCTTGAGTATTATTAAGATATTTCTTTAAGCTTATAAAATCAAAAGCTCACCAAGAGCCTTTCAATGCTTTTATGCTCACTAAGAGCTAACATTACAATAATAATATTCTCAAGGTTCTCTTTCATATTTCTTATTTGATTTCTCAATGACATTCATATCTTTTAACATGTTTGTCTTGAATCTCAATTGGTTATGAATAACATCGGTTCGTGTTATGACCAAATTAGTCCAAGAAATACTTAGCCCAAAGCACAAATCAATGGCCAATATCGAGAACATGTTAATCCTATCTTCATATTATCCAACCAACTATCACCAATCTCCGTACATCACCCATGTTACCTCCTACTGTCACCAGTATATCACATATAATGGGGCGTCCCCCTCGAGCCGTAACTCATGGAACGTAGTCCTAATAATACCATGTATCATACCAATGTATCTAAAGACTCCCATTGAAAGGCAACTTAAATATCTTATCTCATTTTCATTATTGGGGAAATATCTTATTATACAAGTAACATAGCTTGTTATTATCTCAATGTCTTATCTCATCATTGTACATTTGAGAAGGTATCTTATTGATCAAGTAATCTTACTTGTTACTTAATTAATGCCTTATGTCAAGTATTGAGCTTTTAGAACCTTAAGCTTATTAATTCATAAGTTGTAAGGTTAGGGATAGTTATTCTTCCTTAAGTCTTATGGAATTAAAGAGTCTATTTGATTCGTGGAGGTTAGCATTAAGGCTTAAGAACCTTTCTTAGTGTCTTAAGATATAAGAAGTTTAGGGTTCAATTCAAGATCAAGGCAAAGCTTATTTAATTCAATTCGACAATAATAACATATCAAAACTTGGTATGCAATGCATTCAATGCATGCATGATGTATATGCAAGGCATATGTTAACCATGAAGCCTGCATACATATTACCATGACAAGATCGAACCGATGTGCTTTAAATGATCCAATTCTTCTATGGTTATGAACGTAAATATAAAATTTAATAAAAACAAGAATCAAGATGACACCGTTTCATCTTGAATGTATAAACTACACTCACCTTATATTCCAACATTATGGAATACCTGATCCACTATACTTGATTCACTTCCTTCTATAGTCATTCATATGTCAAGTGTATACCTCGAAATGAATAACCAAACTATTAAAACCAACTAAATCCAATTTATCATCGTTTGCATATCATGTTTATACAGAAATAGTATTTGCTTCATAATGACACCAATTCACATACGAAACAGTCCATTGAGACTCACAATTAGGCATGAACAATCCCTTAACTTAAACAAACAATTCACTTTGAATTACTCAAAACAGTTCCAAACAATTATTAACACGCTTCAATTAATCAAGGTTGTCCCCAATTGTATTCTTATACAGGCCTGCCCCTTTAGCATTCATTCGGGTACTACTCATCATCAATTCACACATACATTTATTTCAACTAGGGGTGAGCGTTCGATCGAGTCGTATTAGAGTATAATGAATTCTCTTAATATTCTTTATCTTTGTAAAGCCTGCTGTTGGGCCCAGTTTGTTAGTCCGTTAGAATAAGTCTGTTAGGTTGTTAAACTAACAGATCTCTCTAGAACCCTCCTTGGGTCAGACTATAAATGTAATGCCCATTGGGCCAAATCAGATATGAAATACAGATATCAGATTTACATTTTATTACTTTTCTTTATTGCTTTTCCTCTTTTTGCCTCTAAACCTAAAACCACCGTCCACGGCAGTTCTCACGACTGCATTCATTCTCTCTTCTCCTTCAATCTTCTAGTCATCCTTCTTTCCGAGACTTGTTCTATAAACCTAACATGGTATCAGAGCTCCTTCTGTGGCTGCCGGAGTGCTCAGTTGTTGCTATTGTGTTGATCGATTGATGGTGATGAGCGACGGCTTTCTGTGCACACTGATTCGTGGTTAATCGAAGCAGTTTTTGTTTGTCGATTGCAAGGAGTTTCTGGTATTTCTTCCTCCTTCTGTTTTAATTTTCATCTTCATCTATTTTCTGCTTCGTTGAATGCTTTATTCCGTTCGCACTTCAAAACCTACTGGTAATTTGCTGGTTGTTCTTGGTGAGTTCGAAGTCGTTTCAATCAGATCTGGTATTGGTTCATCTGTTGTGTACCTGATCTTGCTGATAATTGTGTTTGATTGCTTCAAAACCTAAATCTGCCTGATCTTGCTTTGATTGTTGCTATTGTTAGTCTAATGATGCAATTCTGTGAGTTCTGTGACATGCCTGCTTAAGTTCTGATCTGATCTGCTTTTTGCTATCTCTTCTGTGGAGTTTCTGTTTTTTGTTTGATTATGGCTGGTGATGATGTTAATGGATCTAATCTTGGTCATGAAACTGGTCCTACCGACAATATATCTAATGAAAACTCTACTGCTGTAAATAATGGTACTACTCTTGTGTCTGCTTCATCTTCTGTATCCAGTAAGGTGTTTTCATCTAAGAAAATTAATGTTACCCTAGATGATACTAACTATCTCATCTGGCATCAACAAGTCTACCTTATCATCAAAACAAACCGATTACTTAGGTTCATTGATCCCAAAGTCACAGCTCCTTCTCAATATGTTTCTCGTGATGGAGTTGTATCCATTAATCCTGAGTTTGAGCTCTATGAGGAGCAAGATGGAGCTCTCACCACCTGGCTACTCTCTACAGTTAGTCCTGGTGTTCTACCTCACCTGATAGGTCTTAGTACAACATCTGCTGTTTGGGGAACTTTACATAGACTTTACAGTGGCAAAACAACAACTAGATTGATGTCCTTTAGGAGAATGCTACACTCTCAAAAGAAGGGAGACCTGAGTATGAGAGAGTATCTTATGAAGATCAAGTCTGTGTGTGATAATCTTGCAAGCTGTGGAGAGGTTATCTCGGAGCATGAACATATAACTGCTGTTCTCAACGGTATTTCTGCTGATTTTGATCCTGTTATTACTGTCATCACATCATCTCCTTCTTCTTCTGATTATAGCTTTGTTAGCTCAATTCTCTTAGATGCTGATGCTAGACAAAATCCTGTTACAGAACCTATTTCTGCTTCAGCACACCTTACCACTCATAATTCTGCCTCTTCTTCCTCATCCTCTCAAAATTCTTCTCAAAGTAAATCACAATCCTCCACTCCAACTCCCTTAGCTTCTCAAACCTCTCAACCTTCTTCTCAGACTGTAACCCCCTTAACCCGGCCTAGACGGTTGACCCGGATTAAGAAAGTCACACGGGGAAAACCAAAGTCAACCCGAAAGTCAACCTTGATTAACGACCCTTTTTTTTCTTTTTACTCTTGTCTAGATGCACATTAACCCTAGTTGTGTTCACTTAGACAACGTGCTCAAAGATCACAAACATCAGAGATCAAACAGGGACCCAATTGAACAATTTACAACTTTAGGGACCAAATTGTAAATTCTGTAAATTAAGAGGACTTAACCTAAATTAAAGTTACCATCTTGAAATTAATCAGGTTTCATGCTTCACTGCCAAATTTCAGCTTGAACGGACATCCCAAGCTCATACAATTGCACAAACAAGATATAGGACCAAAATGCAAACATTCCAAAACATTTAACTGCCAATGTCAGGCCCTAACGGTCGGCTGTTCCGAAACAGGGAGAGCCTGTTTCGAAACACGGGGCCGTTCCGCAACGCGTACCGAAACGAGGGCTGGCAGAGAGCTTCCCGTTTCGAAACGGTGCCTCCCGTTTCGGACGCCTGGGTTGATTCAAGGCACCCGTTCCGAAACGGTAGTCACTGTTCCGAAACGCCCTGCACAGATTGCAGCAAAATGCTTGCCTAAACATGCGATTGACCAACCATTCATGCTCCAAAAGCTACCAAACTTTACCAGCAACTTAAACATCATACAAGAGACATATTTGTATCAACCATTCATCAAAATATCAACAAATATGAAAAGCCCCAAAACTATAGGCATGCTTCCTACACAAGCAAACCATTCAAGCATAAACTTCCAATTCAAACATGTATTGGCCAATTACAAAAACCAGCAAACTCAACAACATTCAACATACTTAGGGAGTTCAAAACACCTCCCAAACATTCACATTGGTCCCCCATTGCCAAATGCCAAAAGCTAAAGAAGTACAAGAAAACCTTTCCATACTTGAGCTTAAATCCCACTTGTTTGCTTGCCTTCCTTGCTGCCCTTAAGTACCTTAATGATCTGCATTATTGATTTAAGAAAACGAAAGAGAGCGTAAGCAAAAGCTTAGTGAGGAATGCTCATTCAAACCATTCAATAATGCATTTATAAAACACTTTATAAATCATGCTTCAAATCATCATTTACTCATGCTCAAAAGCAATTTAAACAAGCATTACTTGCTTCCATATCATTACATATCATATTGGCCACAAGTGATAAGTTCCATCTTTTTAAAACAACATGTTCAACATAAGACTCACACATGGACTTTTAAACACCATTGTGATCTTATAATTTCCAAGAACCACACAAGGACTTTTAACCACCTTTGTGTTCTTCCCAAGGACTTTTAAACACCTTGGCCCCAAGGACTTTTAAACACCTTGGCCCATGGACTTTTAAACACCATGGCAAGGACCACACAAGGACTTTTAACCACCTTTGTGTCCTTAACAAGAACCATCCAAGGACTTTTAACCACCTTGATGTTCTTAGGTAACAAGGCTCACTCAAGGACTTTTAACCACCTTAGTGACCTTAACAAGAATCATCATGGACTTTTAACCACCATGAAGTTCTTAGAATCCACAAGGCTCACTCAAGGACTTTTAACCACCTTAGTGACCTTAACCTTTTTCAAAACATCACTTGCCAATATACATCATTATCATCAAATAATCCATTGTTTTAAAGCATTAAACCAAGCCATATTCATCATGCATTTTAAAGCATCAAACCACATTTAATCAATGTTCAAAAACAAGGAACTCTTACCTTGAGCTTCCTTCAACATATGGCTTACAAAAACAGAAATTACCATGCTAAATCATGCTTTCAAAACAGAATTTAAAACATGCAATCAACCACATTGCATAACAACAAAACCATGGCCACCACTAGAGAGTTTTTCCGAAAACTTACACTTGAGCTTAGTAAAGTTGTTTAGACTTAAACTAAGCTCCCAAGACATTGGTTTCAAAGCTGAAAACCCATTTTCACTCACCGATTCCACCTCGCCTCTTGCCGAAACACCAATTCAAGCTTCCGGATCAACAACTCTTGGATCCAAAGATGACTCCCCTGTTTTAACACATCAAAGCAGAGGATTAATGCATCATCATGCATTAATAGCTTCAATGAAAGCACCTAAACTCGCTGCTCTCATCCACACTCCATTTTCGGCCACCAAACACAACCGAAAATGCCTCCAAACAACTCCTCAACAAAGCCCAGCCATAAACCATCAAAACTAAACATCCTTTAACATCATTTTACATCTAAAAAGAGCTTAACAACATCCTTATACCTCCAGCAACAACAGATCCACAAGATCACACCAAAAACAACCTAGAATCATAAGCTAAACTTAGGAAATTCAACCTATCCGGGATTGCATTAATCAAAACTCAATTCCTTATCAAATTGACATTCATTAATCATCAAGAACACACCTCAAATCACTGATTTAACAGATCAAACGAAAATCCACTAAAAATCACCAAATCTTGCATTTTAAGCCAAGATTCATTTTACAACTTAAAAGCCATTTATAAAACATCAATTAAGGATTGAGAACTTAGGAATTTCAGTAAAGAACTGAGAGTTTAGAGGAGAAGGACGTTCTTACCTCCAAACTTGAGTTTTCTCCCTTTTAGAACCAAAAAGCTTGAAAATCCAAATAGCAAATTACAAGGTTTTGTTGTAGAGATGATTAGGAATCCATAGAGAATTGAAAAGAGAGATTTGAGTGACAAAATCAGAAGGAAATCTCTGGAGAGAAAGTGTTTGGGTTGAGAGAAAATGAGAGAAAAGGAAAATTGGAAAATATGGAAAGTTAGTTACAAAATAGCAAAATGATTTCCCTCCACTTTTCTTTAGCTTTAAAAATCAGAATTACACATTAAAATATCTTAGAAAAATCTGGAGAAACTCCTTTTGGAATAATAGCTCCTTAAAGATTCAAAGTTTCAATCCTTTATAAAACAGTCACGCAACTTTCAAAAATTACATTTTGGTCACTAGCCAAAATGTCACCCTTCCAAACCTCATTTTTCAAAATTGATTTCACAGTTCACTTATTTATATTAAAAGATGATTTTAGAACATTTTTCCATATTTTTAATGCAACCCGAACTAGGCTTTCCTAATTTCACCTTTTTAGATTCGAACAGCACTTTGACCGAACCGGTCAACGCCCAAAACTCCTAAGCCCAAAACCGGGGCGTTACACAGACAATTGTTTCAGAGGTTCAAGATGTTTCAGGAACTGAGTACAGTGAAGCAAATATTGTTGAAACTCAAAATGCTCAATACTCTTATAACAACAGTGCATATAGAGGTAGAGGAAGGTTTAATGGTTCTAGACCTCAGTGCCAACTGTGTGGAAAGCTGGGTCATCTGGTGGAAAGGTGTTATTCCAGATTTGACACTTCCTTTAAGAATGAATCTGCCAGGTCTTTTCAGAATTCTACACCTCAGAATCAGTCTCCTCAGGCCCATATATTCACATATAGTGCACCTCCCAGTATTCCTTCCCTGTCACCCTACAGCTCCTTGTACTATACATCACCTCCTGCATCTGTTGTTAGCATGCCTCACACATATCCTCTGAGCAAAATGGCTTAGTGGAAATGAAGCACAAACATATAGTTGAGGTAGGTCTTACTCTTTTAGCTCAAGCATCTATGCCTTTGCGTTTTTGGTTTGATGCTTTTTCTTCAGCTATTTTTCTCATTAATAGATTGCCAACTACTGTTTTAGCTAATATGTCCCCTTATGAAAAACTTTTTCATCAAAAACCTGATTATAAGTTGTTTAAAGTGTTTGGTTGTGCTTGTTTTCCATTACTTAGGCCTTATAATAAAACATAAGCTTCAATTTAGATCCATGGGCTTTTAAATGCATTATACACCTTCAACCAAGATCAGTCCTACATCTGCTACTGTTTTTCCATATTACTCTGTTCCCTGCTCCTCAAATGATCCTTCACCTGTTGTACCCAACAAGTCACTAGTGAACATTTCCCTTCCCTCTCCTTTGAATTCTACTTTTCCTTTGTCTTCTCCTATTCTGGCTTCCACTCCCTTACAGTCAAACTCACCTCTTTCTGCTCCTATCTCTCCTTTTCCCACTCATACGACTTCTATTCCACCTTTCACCGCATCTCAATCACCATCATCCACTCATGTACCTATTTCACCTTCCATTGCATCTCAATCACCATCATCCACTCATGTACCTATTTCATCACCCCTTGCATCTCAATCACCACCATCCACTCATGTCCCTATTTCATCTTTCACTGCATCTCAATCACCATCCTCCACTTCTACATCTACTAATCCACCTACCACTGCATCACTATCACCATCCTCCACTCATATACCTACTCCATCTCCCACTGCATCTCTATTGCCATCTGCCACTTCTATTGTTCCACACTCCATTTCAACTTCATCCATCTCCATTGCTCTACCACCAGTTGTGTCTTCCAATACAACTGACTCCAACTCCCATCCCATGGTTACTCGAAGTAAGGATGGAATCTTTAAGCCTAAAGTTTATCTGGTTCAAGATGATGTGCAAGAACCTTCCGATGTTTACACTGCTCTTCAAACTCCCTGCTGGCGTGATGTTGTTCATGCTGAGTACTTGGCTCTAATGAAGAATGAGACTTGGGAGCTGAAACCTCTACCTGAATCTCGTAAACTTGTAGGCTGCAAGTGGCTCTTCAAGATAAAGAGAAAGCCAGATGGCACGGTTGATAGATTCAAGGCCAGACTTGTGGCCAAAAGTTACTCGCAGACTGTTGGCTGGGATTATAAAGAAACCTATAGTCTAGTGGTCCGTTCCTCCACCATCAGAACTGTCCTTGCTACTGTTGTTGCAAAAAAGTGGCCCCTTCGACAGATTGATATCAACAACGCGTTTTTAAATGGTGAATTGAATGAGGAGATTTTTATGTCCCAGCCTCCATGTTTTGAGCAGTATGGTCCTAATGGTGAAATGTTAGTTTGTCATCTTCGCAAAGCATTATATGGCCTTAAACAAGCCCCACGGGCTTAGTATGACACACTGAAAGGGTTTCTGGTTAAAGTACTTGGGTTTGCAGCCTCAAAGAGTGACACTTCCTTGTTTATCAAGAACTCTAATAGTAGTTACCTCTTATTAATGGTGTATGTTGATGATATAGTCATCACTGGAAATGATGAATCTGAAGTGGATGATGTTGTTCAGGCCATATATTCAGAATTTTCTTTGAAGGACTTGGGCCAGCTGGAATTCTTTCTCGGCATGGAAGTTCAATCTTTGCCTGCTGGTCTTTTCTTGGGTCAGAAGAAGTACATTGTTGATCTTCTCACCAAAGCTAATATGCTTTCCTCTCGTCCTTCCCCTACACCAATGGTTGTTGTTCATAAGCCCCTGTTGAATGATGACTCAGTGTTTTCTGATATCCACTTATACATGAGTATTGTTGGTGGATTGCAATATGTTACTTTGACCAGACCTGATATAGCCTATGCTGTCAATAAGGTATCTCAGTATATGGATGGGCCATCTGAGAGTAATTGGCGTGTTGTCAAGAGAATTCTTCGATACCTATGTGGCACTCTTGACTTTTGTTTATATTACAAACAATCTGAGAGCTTTGATTTGGTCTGCTATGCTGATGCAGATTGGGCCTCGTCTGTTGAAGATAGGAGGTCCACCTCTAGATTCTGTATTTTTCTTGGTGGGAATCCAATTGTTTGGAGTTCAAAGAAGAAAAATGTGGTGTCCCGTTCTACATTTGAAGCTGAATATCGAAGTTTGGCTAATTCAGTTTCTGATTTAGTTTGGATAGAAAGTCTTTTGACTAAGATTGGTATTACAATTGTTGGGAAACCAATCGTATGGTGTGACAACACTTCTGCAGTATCCATGGCTGCCAATCCCACACATCATGCTCGAACAAAGCATGTCGAAATTGATATTCACTTTGTTCGTGAAAAGGTTATTGTAGGGAAATTGTGTGTCAATTTTGTCCCTTCTGCTGAGCAGATAGCAGATGTTTTGACCAAGCCCATTCCTCCAGCACAGTTTGCTCAGATGCGTGCTCGATTGGGAATGGTTTCTCTTCAAGATGTTCAGGGAAGAAGAGAACCAGGGAAATATTAGAGTATAATGAATTCTCTTAATATTCTTTATATTTGTAAAGCCTGCTGTTAGGCCTAGTTTGTTAGTCCGTTAGAATAAGTCTGTTAGGTTGTTAAACTAACAGATCTCTCCAGAACCCTCCTTGGGTCAGACTATAAATGTAATGCCCATTGGGCCAAATCAGATATGAAATACAGATATCATATTTACATTTTATTACTTTTCTTTATTGCTTTTCCTCTTTTTGCCTTTAAACCTAAAACCACCGTCCACGGAAGTTCTCACGACTGCATTCATTCTCTCTTCTCCTTCAATCTTCTAGTCATCCTTCTTTCCGAGACTTGTTCTATAAACCTAACAAGTCGAGTCGTGTCAAAAAAATTCGAGTTATTCGAGTTGACGAGTCATATTTTACAACTCAAACTTTATTTGAAACTTTTTCGTTTCGAGTCGAGTTTTCCAGTTCCTATAAAAATTTAATTGTAATTATTTATCTTGTTATAGTACGTTTTGATTCTAATTTAAACGACTTTCTCTAATCATATAAGATATGCATATATATATTTCTTCATATTTTTTATATGTGGCAATATTTCTTCAAACTTTTATATATCGGTATGTATATAACATTAAAAATTGAGGGACTCGTCTTGAACTTAAAAATAAATTCACTAATTACTAAAAAAATTCAGTTATTCGTGTTATTCAAATTTCCATTTTAGAACTCAAACTTTATTTGAAATTTTTACGAGTCGAGTCTATGAAATTTCGAGTCAAGTCAAGAGGAGTCGAGTATTTTCGCCTTGAGTCGAGTCGAGTTATTCAATTTTTTCGAGTCGAGTTTTGCTCACCCCTAATTTCAAGCACCAAGACAGATTCTTACAATCAAGCATACATTTTTATTACTAGCACTAAAGCTGTTTCTGCCAGGCAGTTTGCATATCCTTTACTAAATCGCTTATATCTGTTAATATATACGTCGAAATTTAAATCCGTTTACACCTTTAGAAAGATGACTCAAATACATTTCTGACCATATAAGCCTTGTATTTTTACTTCTTATGAACTAATACAGTTTTTAGCTAAAGGTCACACCAATTTATGTTATTGGGCAGATTATACTGTCCTTAAAGATTTGCTTCTACAAAACAGAATACTAAATGTATTTTAACTTTCTTTATACCGTTAAAAATTAGATTCGACTACGGTTCTAATGATATAAGCCACATAATTTAATAAAATTTAAAAAAAATATGAAAATTCCTAAAAGTCTCGAAATAGAGACTATCTAGAGCAGAAAACTGCATAATTTTATATGTAGGGCTCGAAATTGATCACCGTTTTCTTTAAATGAAACTAGAAATACACATGATTCTTTAAATATGAGATTCATTCTCCTATTTGAGTCATAGAATTTACCATGAATTATTGAGCTTACTGCACAATACAGAATTTTCTAGGCATATTCTCATGTTTTCAAATCAAACCCTTCAAACATGTTCCGTAACTTATAAATCAATTCTCAAAACAGTCACAAAGGTTACTAAAACAGTCCACTACATACCACCATATTGTTATCAACATTAACTATTCTATTTGTTCATTGACAGCTATAAAACAAGTCTATTTGCAGCATAAGATCACAAGGCATGCAGATTCATAACATGCATCATTCAAGCAACTAAATACTTCATAAAGCATTTCAACAATTCACTTGAATTAAGAGAACAAGGAAGAGTGCTTCACCTTCCTCCAAAAGTTATTCGAAATAGGCTCTAAAAATTTAACTAATCAAAGTTTCCACCTTAAAATTCCATGGATATGATTCAGCTTTCTTTCCCTAACAAATTGGGTGCTTCCCCGGTTCTCTCTCTCCCTCCTTTCTTTCTTTTTCTCCCCACGTGCTTCAGCCACAACAATGAGGAAGGAATTAGTTTGTTGGCTGATATTCCAAGGGATGCACACGTTGGAGACATGTGTACATGCCCTTAGTCTTTCCTTCCAATTACATGCAATCAAGCCTTATCTTCTCATAAATTTCAGTCTAGTCATTAAACTCTTGGTCATGTATTTCTCATTATACCCTATTTAGGTCACATTCCACTAATTAGCCAAATAAATTTTTAAGCCATGGTACAACAACATTGAATTCCAAAATTATTTACTTCATTCTTTCAATTTGATCCTAAACTTTTTATCAATATTTCATGTCACAAGATTCAATGATCAATTATTTACATCATTAATAAACTACTTCTAGGCCCACTTTTGGGGTGTTACAATGTTGTTGTGAATTGTACTCTATTGTTTGCTATGCAACGTGTTTGCAATATGTATGTTGGTTGCTTTATGCTATGTTAGGGGGAAATTGGGATGCCCATTTCCTTATTACTATAGTCTGAAATGTTTTGATTTATAATGGAAGTCTTGGATTCTATCTTGAAGCTGGCCCGATTGTTTTTGTTTTGGTAAAATTACCATGCCTTAGAAATGTGTTATATCACGACCGTCAGATGAAGTGAGAACTAGAGTGGTCATGTTGCCTTTGGACAAGGATTTAAGGAGAATGTTATACCTCCTGGGGGTTTTCCACCACCGAAGTAAGTACAACCTGCGCTAGTTAGGCCAATGTTGGGTGACATGGCGTCTGGGATATAGGCGATGTCCGGAGCTTATGAAGTTGTTATTGCTAGAATGCATGGGATTGCACTAGTTGTTGTTAGGGCGCTTCTATAGTTTGGAAGAAGTTGAGTTTCTATAGTGATGCATGTAGGTTGAAAATGTGTTATGTCTCAGGTTGCAAGAAGATGTATACAGTTGGTGGGAAATTGTGGTTGTGGGCGTAGAACTCAGTGTTGTAACCTGAGAGTTCTTTCGAAATGTCTTTAAGAAGAAGTATTTGAGAGTTAGATACTTGGATGACAAGGAATGTGAATTCAAGGCTTTGGTTCATGGCAGAATGTTTGTGGTCATGTTTGAGGAACAATTTATTCAGTTGAGCTGGTATGCTCCTAAACTGGTATTAGATGTGAGACATCGATGTGATTGATTCTGTTACAGTTTTGTACATGATGTTAAGATATAAATGTTGGCTTTTGGCTACACCATTTTCGACGTGTTGGTTACACGGGTGAAGGATATTGAGCGAAACTTAGGTTTATCTTCTTGTGTGGGAGGTTCTAGCTCTAACAAGAGAGTTACGGACTCTGGTTCAATGGTAGTTAGTTTAAGAAGAATTATGATCAAAGATATCGCCTGAGCTGAAGCGAGGTGGTGGTAGTGTTGAGCGAGGACCGTAGGGTCAATGTATCCAGGCTAGAGTAGCATTTAATATCTGTTAGATATGTGAATCGTGTTATCACATGAGACGGGATTGTCCATGTTTGATCCGTAGGGTATAGACTTCTGCGCCTGTTGTTGCTAACTCTTGTAGGAGTTATGGTTTGAACGATCATCTCAGAAGTGTTAGATGTGGGAATGCAAGTAACAAGTTCTTTTGGTGAAACAATTGTTACGAGAAGGTTGTTTAGGAGATGTCCTTTAACTTTTCAAGGTCGTGTGTTTTCGGTTGGTTTGATGGAGTTTTCGTTTAATGGTTTTGATGTAATCTTGGGTATGGATTGGTTGTTTGAGCATAGAGTTGTGGTTGATTTTGAAACCAAACGAGTTACCCTAAAACTTGTTAATGATTACGAGGTAGTAATCGTGGGTGAGAATGTTAAATTCTTGTCTGATGTTGTTTCGGCTTTGGAAGTGAGTTGTTCGAGGGAATCGAGTCGTGAGGCTTTCTTGGCCTATGTCATGAATCCGGGATCGAATGAGGTACGTGTTCAGGACATACATACGATAAGTGAGTTCCTAGGTGTCTTTCAGGAGGAATTGCCCGGTTTGCTACCAGATAGAGAGGTTGAGATTGGCATTCAGTTGTATGAAATACAACCCTCGTGTTTATTGCCCCCTATCATGGAGTTGTAGACGCAACTACATGAGTTGCTTGATCGAGGGTCCATGTGGCCTAGTGTTTTGCCTTGGGGGTGCGTCGATGTTGTTTGTGACAAAGAAAGATGGCATAATGCAGATGTGCATTGATCATAAGCAACTAAAAAGTTGAGGAATAAAAATAAGTATTCTTTGTCGAGGATTGGTGATTTGTTTGATCAGTTTCGGGGTGCTTCAGTGTTTTCTAATATTGATTTGAAGTCTAGTATTATCAGTTGAGGGTAAATGATGTGGTTGTGAATAGAATTGCCTTTCGTATGAAGTACGAGCCTTGTGAGTTCTTGGTGATGTCATTTGGTTTGACCAATGCATTGGTGAGTTCAGAAATGTGTTGAATCGGGTGTTCCATAAGTTTTTGGATCAAGTTGTTGTTATGTTTGTTGGTGATATTCTAGTGCATAAAAGTAAAGAGAAAGATTTTGATCGGTATGTATGAATAGGCTAGTAGGCTTTTGTGGAAGAATGAATGTTGCTCTTTATTCGGGAAGTACGAGTTTTAGATATGTTGGGAGGAATATGGGTTTGAGAACGTTATTAGTAAGTGTGAACAGTCTAACATGCACAGTGCAAAAACACTTATATGTATATATATAATTATGCCATTGCACGCATACATTTGGGCATGCCATTAGAGGTTTTGCATACATACACATAGACATGTACGAAGGCATATAAGTAATCATGCATACATGTTTTCACACTTACGAGTGATTGTTCGGAGGTCGATGGAGTGATGTTGTAAGCTAGGTAGCTTATTTAAGTAGCTTTGGTAATATGGTCTTTGGAGTTCGCAAGGTATGGAGAGGATGTTAAACTTGGTTCTTGGGAGTTTGGCTTGTGCTAGTTTTAGAGCAACCAAGGTTGGAGTTAGTAGTTTGTGGGTTTGCTAGATCCAGTTAACTAACACCGAGGTTTGTTAAGAATTTTCTAAGATTGTTGCATCGCAAGCGAAGATTGTGGTTTATGCATATAGACGGCTAAGGGTGCTCGAGTGCAATCGTTCCACGCATCGTGTGGAGCTTGACGCGGTTGAGTTGGCGTAAAGGTTTCGGAGACACCATCTCTATGGTGGGAATGTGTTATGTTCTTAGGTAACACAAATGGTTGGAGTTGCTTAAGGATTACGATTTGACGATTGAGTATCACCCGGTTAAGGCTAATGGTGTCGCTGATGCTTTGGGTAGAAAGGTTGTGGTGAAATTGCGAGTAGTGTTTGCGCGGTTAAGTGTGACGCAGGACGGAGGTTTGTTGGCCGAGTTGCAAGTTAAACAGTATTTGTCATGAATGATTAAAGAGAATCAACCTTAGGGTGAAGAGTTGGTACCGCATGTTAAGGAAATTATGATGGGAATTTGATGGATTTTCATTTTAATGATGATGAGTTGAGGTGTATCATTTTGACCGATGAGCATGCTAGTTCTTTGTTATGCATCCTGGTATTACTAAGATGTATCAAGCTTTGAAAGGAGAGTACAATTGAGTTGAGTCAAAGGAAGATGTGGCTAAATTTGTTGCTATGGTCTATCAGCGAGTTAAGGCTGAGAATCAGTTTCCTTCCAGGATGTTACAACCGTTGATGATACTGGAATGGGAATGGGAGAGAATCACTATGAATTTTGTATCTGGGTTGCCGTTGATGCCCACTAAAAAGGATTCCATTTGGGTAGTTGGGGATCGGTACGAGGTGTGCACATTTTGTGTTTATGCGTACTACATATATCTTGGATAAGTTGGCAGATTTGTAAATCGCGAAGATAGTGCGTTGGCACGGGGTGCCCAAGTCTATAGTTTTAGAAAGAGATTCACGGTTTATAGCAAGGTTTTGGGAGTGTTTGCATCAGGTTTTGGGTACACGGTTTAATTTCAGTACTTCGTATCATCCTTAGTCGGATGGTCAGTCAGAACGTGTGATCCAGGTCTTGGAGGATATGTTGAGATGTTGCATCGTTGAGTCCCAAGGAACTTGGGAGAGACAATTATCTTTGTGGAGTTTCTTATTGTATTAGTTATCAAGCTAGTAAAAAGATGGCACCGTATGAGGCCTTGTGTGGTAGGAGGTGTCGTAAACCTTTTTGTTGGGCTGAGGTTTGGGAAAAGCATGTTTTCTTGCTTGTTGTATTGAAAAGCACAAATGTGAAGGTGAAGCTTATTTGTGATCGTTCGAAAGCTGCCTAAGATTGACATAAATCTTACTCAGATTTGAAGCGCAAGGAGATTGAGTATGTGATTGGTGATCATGTGATCTTGAAAGTATCGCCTTGGAAGAAGGTGATACGTAACGGACGTAAAGGAAAGCTTAGTACGAGGTTTATTGGACCGTATGAAGTTGTGGAGCGTGTTGGTTCATTGGCTTATCGGTTGAGATTGCCTCGCGAGTTGGAAAAGATTCATGATGTGTTCCATGTTTCGATGTTGATGAGGTTTTGGTCGGATCCATCTTATGTTATATTGGTGGAGAATATGGAGTTGTGACCGAGGTTTTCCTTAGATAAGGAACACGTTGAGATCTTTTACTCGTGTAGTAAATTTCACAGTGGTAATAGTGGGGCTTGTGAAAGTCTTCTGGCAACACTGTGGTGTTGAGGAGGCCATGTGGAAGTGTAAGGCGAATTCGATAGAGTGGTCTCTCCACTTGTTTCTGACACGCGTCGTTTTCGCGTCAAAATAATTCCTTATTCTCTATTAAAAAATAAAGGATGTTAAATGTAGTAAAAGAGAAGTATGAGTCGATCCCACAGGGATTTAGGAAACTTCCTAATTACGATTGTTGACCTATGAGCCTTGAAGTGGATTGATTTTTTAGGTGGGAGTGGTTGATTAAAGAAATGTAATAAATAAAAATTGTGTTGAAGTAGTTGAAGGTAAATAAATTTGATATCTAAAAACTAGCCGCGGGCTTTCGCTTTGACTCGATTTCTTTGGATCATTGGAGAAAGATTTTCACTTTAGGATTTACGTCAGTTACTTGTCCAAAAGGTTCAATACTTGATACTTCACTTTGTATACCGAATACCCAAGTTCTATCTTTGATATCGATATCTGAACTTAATCTTAATCAACAACAATGTTGAAGACCAAGGTCGTTTTAAGCCCAATAAAAACTGACTTGAATGGTGTTATTTCAAAAATAACGGTTTCGATCTCAAACTTTCCCTTAGTAATCAATTTACTAAGTGTGTTCCCAGGAAGACGAATGTGCTTCAATAGACGATCCTTCCTCCCACATATTAACCGAAAACCATATTTTGATAAAAGTCAATCTTTTGTTTCAAAAATCGTTTTGGTTTAAAGTTTAGCTTTTGAAAATAGATACAAGTAAAACCTGAAGTTATTTAAGCGCTTTTCATTCCTCACATTGAAATCGAGTCATCGCTATCGCCTTTGGCTATGGAAAATTTAGCTTTGCATGATTATTGAATTAACCATGCTTAGCATAATTTTCGAAAAAATAAAGTAAAAAAGTAAGAGAATAAAAACTGAAGGGCAAAGAGAATTTTATAAACTCAAGTAGAAATAAAGTGAAGAACAAATGATGAGATATTCTGAGGCTTACCCCAATGGGGTATTTATAGTCCTCAAAAACCCTAAAAAACCTAAGAAATAAAATTCTAAAAATACAAAAGATAATTCTCAAAATTTAAATCCTAAAGATAAAAGATAAAAGGATAATATCTAAAAATAAATCCTAAAAAGAAAATACAAAAGATAAATCCCCAAATTTAAATTTCAAACGTATGTTTGATAAGCTATCACAATGAACTTGATAAGCTATCAAAATATCTAGATAAGATCTTTTGTCCGCTGCTGACATCATCACCCAACTCCGATGTTGTTGTCGTCATCCTCTCGTACTGCTGACGTCATCTGCTAACATGTCGCGCTCAGTCAGCATTTTCATGCCCCAGTTCATGCCCACTAATCTAGCCATGAATTTAGAAAAATTTTGAAATCCAGCCTTTTTCAGTCCATTTTCCATCCACAAAGTCCTACACCAAAATCATATGATAAACCATAATTTAGCACCACAATTCATCCATTTAAACGTAATTAGCACTAAAATATCGACGAAACTAGCCACTCGTCAAATTCCCCCTTACTTATCCGATGCTTGCCCTCAAGTATCTCAAAATTAAACAAAGCTAAGCTCAAGTTGTCATCCTTAATTTCACAAAGTCTCAAAGTTTCTGGTATGACTAAGTATTTAAACATGAATGACAATAAAAGGAGCAAAAGAGAAATGGCAAGACTTAGAAATAATTTTAGCAAAAACGACATTCCAATACCATGTTAACAACGATGATGCAAACCTAGTACCCTCACAAGGAATCGCTCATGTCACTCAAAGTGTTTAAGGGTAGAGAAAGTCACTCGAGCCAAAACTAGTTAGAGCATTACCATAAGCTTGTGTTTAAATCTAATCTTCACTACTTAGTATGAATGTGATGCAAAAATCAAGAGGTCTTAAAAGAGTTGTAAAAGGGCTAAGGTTTGGGTAGGATAAAAGCCGAAAAAGAGGGGTTAAAATTCAAGACAAAAAATTTCCCAAAGTTCTTATTCAAAACTGTTTCTATTTCTTTTTTATTCGAATCAAAACTGTGAAATTGTACTGCTTATTCCCTATCTTTTTTCTGCTATGCAGATTCGAATAAATTTTGCACTGTATTTTTTCTGTTGCATATTCGAACCATTTCTGCACTTAATTTTTTCTGCAGTGTATTTTTTGCACTGCTGGACTGAACTGTTCGAAACTACTTTTATTTTTCTTTCTGTAGTGCTGATTTGAGTCTTTTTTTAGACAATTTTGTCTTGAAGAAAAGTGACAAAAAATAGAGGAAATGAAAACATAATTGGTGTTGGTTAAATAATAAGGCAATCCAAAAAAAAAGGTTAAGGCTCAAAATTGTTTCACTAAGGGATAATAACAAGGGGTAGTGTAACGCCCTGAGTTAAGGGCCGGGAGATAATCAGATTAGTCAAGCCGAGTCGGGTTAAATTTAAATTGGAGAAAAACTAATTTTTAACAGAAGAAGGGAAAAAAGGAGATTTTGTAATTCCAAAAAAGTTTTTCAAAAGCTATCATCTTCCTCAACCTTTCTCTTAACGTTACTTTCACTCAAAAACCCCATTTTACTATTCCATTTCCCCAAGCTCTCAATCCAAGTGATTTCTTCAAGGTAATTGATGTCTTAACTTGGTTTCATCTTCCTTAAGTCATAAATGTTGAGATTTTTGCAAAACCTATGGTTTAAACATGTTTTAATTTTTAAAGTTTGGTTTGAAATGAAAGGAAGTTTATGGGTTTTCGTTAGGGTTGACTATGGCTGAGTTTGATTGTGTTTTAACTTTGTTTTATTGCTAAAATAACATGAAAAGGATGGGTTGTTATGGAAAATCCGAAATGGGTATTGTGGGTAATTTTGGGAATTGAAAATCTTGAGTTTTTGGATGTGTTTTGAATCTAAATGATAGCTGAAGGTTTGATAGCTTTGGGTTGATGTTTTGGAATGTTAAAAGATAGATTTTTTATGGTAAATTAGTTGGGTGTGGCTGCAAGTAGTTTGGGACTGAATTGATATGTTTCGGGTGAAATTTGGGGCTTGAATCGATGTGTGTTGTTTCAAGATTGTTGAGTTCCAGGTTTTTTTCTGTGTTTGTGAGTGTATTAGTGTTTTAAAGTTCATTTTTGGGTTGCTTAAAACAAGGGAATCAGATTCGGGCTTTGTGAACGGAAATCCGGGTAGTTCGGAGGCTTGATTCAGCATTTTAGACATCGTTTTGTGTTGGCTAGTGAGTGGATCGATTTTAAAAGCCTTAACGTGGTTAAGGGAATTTTTTGGGAGTTTGGATTGAGCTTGAAAAGCCAATCCAAGCTCAAGAGTAAGTTTTAATGGTTTTAAGCAATTAAATCATGTTTTATGTTTCCTCGATTCATGATGAACATGTTATATTGTTATGCGTTGAACTGCTTTGTTTCACATGTTGAGATGTGGGACTTGTGTTAATATTTGCATTGTGAGTACATGCTTTGCATGGAAGTTTGGACATGGTAAGTGGTTCAAGCATCGGTAATGCTTGTGGTTGTGAATGAGTATATTGGCACGTGTTGTGTTGTTATCGGATATAATTGTTCGATCAATAGGATTAGAGTGCACTCGAGGTAAAAGTCGTGTGTGGCCTTAGTGATGCCAGATTCCACTAAATAGGCGTACGGTGACGTGAGATTCCACTGAAAGTTATGTTTTGCTAGACAAGTGAGTAGAGTTATGTGAGATTCCACCAGAGGTGTCTAGTGGGTTTGAGAAACTATCCGCATATCCGAGTAAAAATGATGAATGTCAATATACCCATGATGCTTTAATTCTCATGTTAAGCATGTCGTTGATTTCTTCTATTATGCTTATGCATTGTTGGTTACTTTGCGTGCGTTATGGGAATGAGCAAGTGGTAAGCCTATGGCTTGTGGTTGCATTCGGTAAATGCACGTGATGGTAAATGCATGTTGTTATGTGTTCAAGCATGTGGAAATGATTTGGAAATGGTTTTGGTTTTCAAGCAAACTACGTTTTAAAACTGCATTATTGTAGCTACCGTTTTAAGCACCACTCACTAAGCTTAAACGCTTACGCTCTCTTTTCAAACAATGCAGGCCCTTAGACCTACAGAGTAATTCAGGGAACAAGGGAGAATCCAAGGGAGTTTGGTTTGCTCAAGTATGAGTTTAGACTACAATAATTAGTATTAAGCAATGGGATAAGACCTTTATGTTTGAGGAGTTTTGTTGCCATGTCTCTTGCTTTGGACAAGTTTGCGTAGTTGTTTTGGGCTTGTATTGCCTTGTGCCTTGATGGTTTATGCTTTGGTTTAGCTTTTGTCCTGTTGGAGTTTTTGAATGCTAAGAGCTCTTATGTGCTTTGGACATGAAATCCATTTTGTTGCGTGTATGCATGTTTGAGGTCGCGTTTAGGGTGTCTTGCCTCTAGTTTGATTGTATTATGAGATGTTATGTGGTTTGTGTTTTTTCGGGGCAAGTTTGGGGACGTTTGAAGATGTTAAATTATACTTTCGGACCAAATTGTGCCCAGGCGTTTCGGAACGGTCGATGCTCCATGGGTGTCCGTATCGGAATAGGGGTGGTGTCGTTTTAGTATGATTTGCCACTAGAGGTTCCTGTTTCAGAACAATATAGGGTCGTTCCTGTACGTTTGGCGACTAGAGGTTCCTGTTCTAGAACAAGGTGGGACCGTTCTGGAATGGCTTGATGTTGTTTTTTTTAAATGAAGCCCGTGTTTCGGAACGGGCATGCCAGTTTCGAAACGCAGGTAGTTAAAACTGTAAAAAGGCATCTTCAAGGGTTTCCAAATGCTTCATTTTAGTCCCTAGGGCTTGTATGCTTCCTAGATGAGTTTATACGTGACCTTTGTGATGGTTTTACCTCGTGTGCATGTAATTTGACTAACAAACTACTTGGTAAGTTTAAATTATCGTACGCCCTCTGCTCAGTTCGTGTTCGCTTTTCTGCTTGTTGCCCTTCACACATAGGATTAAAATGATAATTAGACAAGATAATTAAAATGAAAAAATAGGGTTGCTAATCGGAGTGAGGCCTTAACGGGTTTTGCTTCAGTTTTTCCCGTGTAACTCATTTGGTCTGGTCTGCTGGCTAGGTCGGGACGAGAGGGTTACATTTGGTGGTATCAGAGCCTAGGTTCCGCTTAGGTTCGTTGAGTTTTTGCAAGCCGAAAGGTAAGTGAGGTAAGTTTTATGGTGTAAGCTTGTTGAATGTGATTGCATGGTGATTGTAAGCATGCTTGTGGCTATCTTTTTGTTGGTTGAAAAATAGTTAAAGGCACCCATTGCTAGTATACTATTATTGTAAGTGATTTTAAGTTTAAGGACTTGAGCACCTTGGACCTTGTTCCTTGCTGACCCCAAATCATTTCACTTGTTGTGTTCGTTGTTTAGCTTTGCATCTGTTAGCATGGTGAGACCGCGGGAAAGGCCAAGAATGGATAATCCGAGGGTTGAGCGGATTTAGAATGTTGAGGAGGTGCGAGGAGAGGACTTGCCTCCTCCTCCTCCTCCAGATGGTGGAGTGAATGTGGAAGGTGTTGGACCCTAGGCTGGTCAAGGACATGCAGGTATTAATGTGAATCTGTTGATTCAGGCTATAGCTGAGGCTATTCAGATAGCTTTAGCGGGTGTTAGGGTTGCAGCAATGCCTCAGGGTGCAGGTTCTGGTTTACTGTTAGAGCGACTTCGTAGCTTGGGCAGGGTTGAGTTCTGTGGGTTGTCACCCGAGGGTTCAAAGTCATGGTTTGAGAGCACATTTCGTATTTTGAGTCAGATGAAGTGTTCTGAAGCGCATAAGCTAGGTTGCATTGTCTCTTTGCTTCAGGGAGATGCCTACACTTAGTGGACTACTATCACTACGGGTATGTCAGAGGCCGAGGTTACTTGGGAGTTCTTCAGGACTACTTTTCATAAGAAGTACCTAGGTCCTTGATACCTAGATGAGAAGAAGAGAGAGTTCATGGCTCTAGTTTAGGGTAGCTTGACCATGTCCGACTATGAGGTGCAGTTCGTACGTCTGAGTTAGTATGCTTCTGAGTTAGTTCCCACTGAGAAGGAACATTGTGAGAGTTTCCGTTATGGGTTGGTTCAGGAGGTGAAGACCTACATGTTGGCTTCCGACTATACAAATTTTGATGTGTTGGTTGCTAAGGCCAAGGACATTGAACAATATTTGGGACTTGCGGATCGAAAAGGTGGATCTAGTTCAGGAAAGAGGACTGCTGAATGGGATAGAGATCGTGCCAAGAGGCACAAGGATAGGAAACCTCATCATGATCATAGACGCGGAGGTGGTAATCCAGGGCGAGTCCATCACGGCCAAGGGGCTGAGAATCGTACTCACGAGTGCAACAAGTGGGGTAGACGTCATTACGGTGAGTGTTGGGGCACTTATGGCTCTTGTTGGAACTGCAGATATAGGGCGCACTTGAAGCGCGATTGTTCACATCCGTCTAGGGATGGACAAGCTCCTACACGAGCTGTCGAGCATTAGAGAGGTTGTGGGCGCGGTCGAGGTAACTTTCAGCCTAGGAATGACGGCCAGAGGAATGTAGCTCATGTTGTAGTAGTTTAGCCCGAGGGAGGTGGGCTAGATAGGGTGTATGCAGACCGTGAGGACAGGAATGACACAGATGTGATTGCAGGTAATTTCTCATTAAATTCTTTGACTTTTCTTTCCTTGATTGATTCCGGTTCTACGCATTCGTACATATTGAGTGAGCATGTAACATTGTTAGATATTCCGATTGAGATATTAGATGTGAGTATGAATGTCACTAGTTCCTTTGGTGAGACAGTTGTGGTCAGAAAGATGTACAGAAGATGTCATTTGATGGTTCAGGGTCATGTCTTTCCCGTGGATATGATAGAATTGTTGTTTTATGGTTTTGATGTAATATTAGGCATAGACTGGCTTGTAGAGCATAGGGCTAGGGTAGATTTTGAGACAAAGCAGGTGTCCTTGAGACTTTCAGAGGATCACGAGGTAGTAAAAGTGGGCGAGAATGTCAAGTTCTTGTCCAATGTAGTTTCAGCCTTAGAGGCTTAGAAGTTATTGGATGTGGGTTGTCAGGCATACCTACCCTATGTTATGAATCCAAATATGGATGAGGCACGACCGCGAGACATTAGAACAGTTTGACTTTCCGAATGTATTCCCAGAAGAACTGCCTGGTTTGCCTCCAGATAGAGATGTAGAGTTTGCTATTGAGATATATTCAGATTCAACTCCAGTATCGATTGCACCGTACCGAATGGCTCCTAAAGAAATGAAAGAGTTGAAGACACATCTTCAGGAGTTGATAGACCGAGGGTTCATTCGTCTGAGTACTTCACCTTGGGGTGCACCGGTGTTGTTTGTGAAGAAGAAAGATGGCAGTTTGAGAATGTGTATCGATTACCGACAGTTGAATAAGTTGACAGTGAAGAACAAATATTCGTTGCCGAGTATTGATAACCTGTTTGATCAGTTGAGATGTGCTTTAGTGTTCTCAAAGATAGATTTGAGATCTGGTTATTATCAGTTGAAAGTAAGAGATCACGATGCACCGAAGACAGCTTTCCGCACTCGTTATGGGCACTACGAGTTCTTAGTGATGCCCTTTGGTTTGACTAATGCACCAGCAGCTTTTATGGACATGATGAATAGAGTGTTTCACGAGTACTTGGATCAATTTCTAGTACTCATTGATGATACTTTAGTGTACTCTCGTTCCGAGGAAGATCATGATCGACATTTGCGTTTGTTGTTGCAGAAATTGTTAGACAATTAGTTGTATGCCAAGTTAAGCAAGTGTGAGTTTTGGATTAGGGAAGTAATCTTCTTAGGCCATATTGTATCAGCCGAGGGAATCCGAGTGGATCCTAAGAAGGTTGAGGCAGTTGTGAATTGGAAACAACCGAAGACAGTGATCAAAATTCATAGTTTCTTAGGTTTGGTCGGTTACTATAGACGTTTTGTTGAGGGTTTCTCAAAGGTTGCAGCACCTTTGACTAAATTACTACATAAGAATGTTCGGTTTGAGTGGACTGATGCAAGACAACAAGGATTTGAGAAATTGAAAGAAGCCTTAATCGAAGCTCCTGTTTTAATTCAGTCTGTGTTAGGGAAAGAGTTTGTAGTCTTCAGTGATCCATCGTATGTTGGCTTAGGTTGTGTGCTTATGCAAGAAGGAAGAGTAGTGGCCTATGCCTCTAGGCAGTTGAAGACTCATGAGCGTAATTACCCTACGCATGACATAGAATTGGCTGCAGTGGTTTTCGCTTTGAAAGTTTGGAGACATTACTTGTATGGTGAGAAATGCACAATATATACGTATCACAAGAGTCTAAAGTATATAATGACACAAAGAGAGTTGAATATTAGACAGCGTAGGTGGCCAGAGTTACTTAAGGACTACGATCTCACGATTGAGTACCATCCGGGTAAAGCCAATGTAGTGGCTGATGCTTTGAGTAGGAAGGTAGCAGTGGAATTACGAGCTATGTTTGCTAGACTGAGTTTGTCCAAAGATGGTGGTTTAGTAGTCGAGTTGCAAGTTAAACCTTTGTTGCTTCAGTTGATTAGAGAGAAACAGTTGCAAGATAGATCATTAGCATCTCATGTAGGAGACATAGCGGAGGGTAAACCGACAGATTTCTGTTTTAGTAGTGATAGAGTCTTGTGTTTCAAGAGTATAGTAGTTGTTCTGGAAGATGTACACTTGAGACGCACCATCCTAACTGAAGCTCATAGTAGTCTGTTTGTTATGCATCCAGGAAGTAAGAAAATGTATCGTGATTTGAAAATTGAGTATTTCTGGGTTGGTTTGAAGAAAGATGTTGTCAAGTTTATGAGTAAGTGCATGGTTTGTCAGCGAGTTAAAGCCGAGCACTAGTTTCCTTCAGGTTTGTTACAACCATTAAGAATTCCCGAGTGGAAGTGGGTGAGAATTGTCGTGGATTTTGTATCGGGTTTGCTGTTGACACCATATAATAAGAATTCGGTTTGGGTAATTGTTGATCGTCTTACGAAATGTGCACACTTTTTGGCCGTTCACACCACTTATACTTTAGATAAGTTGGCCGATTTGTATATCAGTGAAATAGTGAGATTGCATGGTGTACCGAAATCTATAGTGTCAGATAGAGATCCGAGGTTCATGGCTAGATTTTGGGAGAGTTTGCATAGTGCTTTGGGTACTCCACTGAATTTTAGCACTTCATGTAACCCCCTTAACCCGGCCCAGACGGTTGAACCGAATTAAGAAGTTTACACAGGGAAAACCAACTTAGGGAGTCCAAAACATCTCCCAAAACAACCATTTAGGTTCCCATTGCCAAATGCCCAAAAGCTAATAGTGGTAAGAAAACATTCACCATACATGAGCTTAATTCTTCACTTGGATTCTTGACCTCCTTGCTGCCCTTATGCACTTCAATGCTCAGCATTATTAGTTTAAGAGAAGACAGAGCGTAAGCACATAGCTTAGTGAGGAATGCTCATTAAAAACATCTCAATAATGCATTTATAAAACTCCTTTTCAAAACCTTTAGTTTAAACCACATTTGATCATGCTCATATGTATATAAACCAAGCATTTCATGCTTCAAGTCATTAACATGTCATATTGGCTTTCAAGTGATAATCTCAACCATATTTCCATTTCAAAACACCATCAACAATCGACAATCGTATACGCGGATTACAAGCATTGTCCCCACGCTTCATACACACTACCAATCTCAAGGTGGAGCAATGGTACAATCACAACCTCTCAACACCCGTGATGGAGACCATGGTACAATCACAACCCCTCCACATCACTCATTGGTAGTTGTATAACATCACTAACAAGATCACGGGACATACAACACAAGATCAACACATGGACTTTAAAACCACCATTGTGATCTTAACATACACAAGGTCCTCGAATGGAATTTTAACCACCATTATGACCTTAACATACACAAGGTCCTCAAATGGAATTTTAACCACCATTATGACCTTAACACAAGACCCACCATGGACTTTTAACCACCATGGTGTTCTTAACCATCTCGTTAGTGTACTTGGATGGAGTCTACGGTACAATCACAACCACTCCACATCCAAGGCGACTTTATTCACGGTGCACCCAATCCTATAGCCGGCTAACTATATCCGATTCAAGTACTTTTAAACAAACCACATCATTTGCCAATATACATCATTTAACAACATTAATCCACTGTTTTAAAGCATTTGACAAAGCCATTAACATCATGCATCATTATGCATCAAAACCACATTTATCAATGTACAAAAACAAGGATCTCTTACCTTGAGCATCCTTCAAAACATGGCTTATAAAACCAGCAATAAACATGCTAAAATATGCTTTCAAAAACAGAATTAAAACATGCAAACAAATCACATTGCGTTCAACCAACACATGGTTCATCAACAAGAGAGTTTTTCTGAAAACTTACTCTTGAGCTTAGCTAAGTTGTTTAGACTTAAACTAAGCTCCCAAACCTTCAAAACATTGGTTTCAAAGCTGAAAACCAAACTTCACTCACCGATTCCGTTTCGCAACTTGCCGAAACACCAATCAAGCTTCCGGATCAACACCACAAGGATCCGAAGATGTCTCCCCTGTTTTAAACACATCAAAGCAGAGGATTAATGCATCATCATGCATTAATATCTTCAATCAAAGCACCTAAACTCGCTGCTCTCATCAACACTCACATTTCGGCTACCAAACACAACCGAAATCACATCCAAACATCACTACAACACTACCCAGCCAAGATCCATCAATTCCAATCATTCTTAAACCTCAATTAACATCCAAAATGGATCTAAACACATCCTTATACCTCCAGCTATAGCAGATCACCAAGATCACTCCAAAAACCACCAAAAACTCAAGCAAAACTTAGGAAAATCAACCTATCCGGGATTGCATTGATTAAACCTCAATTTCTCATCAATTATACATCCATTTTGCAACAAAAACACATCTCAAAACAGTGCCCAATCATTTCATACGAATTTCATCAAAATTAAAGCAAATCTTGCATTTCAAAGCCAAGATCAAGAACACAATTTCAAAACCTTTAATAAAACACAAATCAAGGATTGAGAACTTGGGAATTTCAGTAAAGAACTGAGAATTTAGAGGAGAAGGATGTTCATACCTCTAAACTTGAGTTTCTCCCTTTTTAGCACCCAAAATTCTTGAAAATCCAATAAGCAAATGCTAAGGTTTTGATGTAGAAATGATTAGAGATCAAATGAAGGTTGAAATCTAATCTTTAGTTGTCAAAATCAGAGGGAATTTTTCTGGAGAAATGTGTTTGGGTTGAGAGAAAAGTTGAGAGAAGAAAATGGAAAATTTGAGAAAGTTAGTTAAAATGACAAAATATCTTTCCCTCCCTTTTACCTTTATTTTAAAACCAATAATTAATAAATTGATTAATAATAAGAAAAATCTGGAGAAACTCCTTTTGGGTAAATAGCTCCTTAAAGATTCAAAGTTTCAATCCTTTTTAAAACAATCACCAAGTTTTCGAAAATTACATTTTAGTCACTAAACCAAAATGTCACACTTCCAAACCTCATTTTGTAAAATTGATTTCACCATTCCCTTATATATAATAAAAGAGGATTTTAAGACATTTTTCCATATTTTTAATGCAACCCGAACTAGGCTTTCCTAAAAATCACCCTTTTATATTCGAACCGCGATCCGACCGGTCCGGTCCAAACCCAAAACTTCTAAGCCCAAAATTGGGGTGTTACAACTTTCCCCCCCCCCCCCCCCCCTTAAGAAATTTCGTCCTCGAAATTTACCTGAAGGAAAGAGGTATGGAAACTGCTTCAACATGTCATCCTTCCGCTCCCAAGTGGCTTCTTCAACACCACGATGCTTCCACAACACCTTTACCAACTCAATGGTCTTGCCTCGAAGAACCTTATTATCCGCATCCAGAATCTTCACCGGTTCCTCATCATAGGTCAAATCCGGATTCAATTCCACTTCTTCCACAGGCATCACATGTGAAGGATCCGATCTATACTTCCGAAGCATAGAAACATGAAACACATCATGAATCTTCTCCAACTCTTGCGGTAACCTCAACTTGTACGCAATAGGACCCACACGCTCAACCACCTCGTATGGTCCAATGTACCTAGGGCTCAACTTACCCTTTCGGCCAAACCTCATCACCTTTTTCCAAGGCGAAACCTTCAAAAACACACAGTCACCCACCGCATACTCAATCTCCTTACGCTTCAGATCCGCGTAAGACTTTTGCCGATCAGAAGCTTCCTTCAGGCGCTCACAAATGAGCTTCACCTTCTCGGTGGTTCCTTTCAACAAAGCTGGCATCGAAACCAACTTCTGACCCGTTTCAGCCCAACAAAGAGGAGTCCTACACTTCCTCCCGTACAAAGCTTCATAAGGTGCCATTTGAATACTTACCTGATAACTGTTATTATAGGCAAATTCCACCAAAGGCAAATGTTTCTCCCAAGAGCCCTGAAACTCAATCACACAGCACCTCAACATATCCTCCAAAACCTGGATAACACGGTCGGACTGACCATCCGACTGCGGATGATAAGATGTACTGAAATTCAACCGTGTACCCAAAGCCTGATGCAAACACTGCCAGAAACGCGATGTAAACCTCGGATCCCTATCCGACACAATCGAATTAGGCACACCATGCAGCCGCACAATCTCAGCAATGTACAACTCCGCAAGCTTATCCAAAGAGTACGTAGTATGCACAGGCAAGAAATGCGCACATTTCGTCAGGCGATCCACAGTCACCCACACCGAATTCTTCTTCGATGGCGACAAAGGCAAACCAGATACAAAATCCATGGTAATCCTTTCCCACTTCCATTCAGGAATTCTCAACGGTTGCAACAACCCCGAAGGAAACTGATGCTCAGCCTTAACTCGCTGACACACCATGCACTTGCTCACAAACTCAGCAACATCTTTCTTTAAACCCACCCAATAGTACTCATCACGAAGATCACGATACATCTTAGTACTATCAGGGTGCATAGCAAAAGGACTACTATGACCTTCAGTCAGAATAGCACGCCTCAACTCAGCATCATTGGGCACTACTATCTGACTCCCAAAACACAACACTCCATCATCATTAAAACAGAAATCCGAAGGCCTATCCTCCGCAATGTCCTAAACATGCGGCACCAAAGAATCATCCATCAACTGCTTTCCCTTAATCAACTGAACCAAAGATGGTTTCACTTGCAATTCAGCCACAAGACCACCATCACGCGAAATACTCAAACTGGCAAACATAGCCCTCAACTCAACAGCTACCTTCCTACTCAAGGCATCCGCTACAACATTAGCTTTACCCGGGTGATACTCGATCGTCAAATCATAATCCTTGAGCAACTCCACCCAACGTCGATGTCTAAGATTCAACTCCTTCTGAGACATCAGATACTTCAAACTCTTGTGATCCGTGTACACAGTACACTTCTCACCATACAGGTAATGTCTCCAGATTTTCAAAGCAAAAACCACTGCAGCCAACTCAATGTCATGCGTAGGATAATTGCGCTCATGCACCTTCAACTGTCGTGACGCATAAGCCACCACCTTACCCTCTTGCATCAACACACATCCTAAACCAACGTAGGACGCATCACTATACACCACAAACTCTTTCCCTGATTCAGGTTGAACCAAGATAGGAGCTTGCGTCAAAGCTGCCTTAAGCTTCCCAAAAGCCTGCTGTCTCGCTTCCGTCCACTCATACTTAACATCCTTCTGCAACAACTTCGTCAAAGGTGCAGCAATCTTAGAAAAATCATCCACAAACCTCCGATAATATCCCGCCAAACCAAGGAAACTACAGACTTCATGAACAGACTTAGGAACCTTCCAATTCATCACCGCCTCAATCTTCTGAGGATCAACACAAATCTCTTCCGCAGAAACCACATGACCAAGAAACACCACTTCTCTAAGCCAGAACTCACACTTGCTTAGCTTGGCATAAAGCTGATTCTCCAACAAAGCTTGCAACACAATCCTCAAATGCTCTTCATGCTCCTCCTCAGTACGCGAGTACACGAGGATATCATCAATGAACACCACAACAAACTTATCCAGGTATTCATGAAATACACGATTCATCATGTCCATGAAAGCTGCAGGAGCATTTGTCAAACCAAACGACATCACAAGGAACTCATAATGCCCATACCTCGTCCTGAAAGTTGTCTTTGGCACATCCACATCCTTCACCTTCAACTGATAATACCCTGACCTTAAGTCAATCTTAGAGAACACAGCTGCTCCCCGAAATTGATCAAAAAGATCATCAATTTTCGGCAACGGATACCGATTCTTGACAGTCAACTTGTTAAGCTGACGATAATCAATGCACATTCTCATAGTGCCATCCTTCTTCTTCACAAACAAGACCGATGCACCCCAAGGTGACACACTCGGCCGAATGAAACCACGATCAAGCAACTCTTGCAGTTGCGTCTTCAGCTCTTTCAACTCCTTAGGTGCCATTCGATAAGGGGTAATGGACACTGGAGTTGTGTTTTCATACAGCTCAATCCCAAACTCCACTTCGCGATTAGGAGGCAATCCAGGCAACTCCTCAGGAAACACACCATGAAACTCTCGCACAATCCTGATATCTTGCACACGCAACTCCTTAGAGCTAGGATTCATCACAAAAGCAAGATAAGCTTCACAACCTTGCCTCAGCATCCGGCTCGCCTCCAATGTAGACACCACATTGGCAAGAAACTTCACATTCTCGCCAACCAAAACTACCTCATAATCATCCGCAAGTTTCAACGAAACTCGCTTATCCTCACAATCCACTACAGCACGATGCTCAACAAGACAATCCATACCAAGGATTACATCAAAACCATAGAAAGGCAATTCCATAAGATCAACATGAAAAACATGATCTTGCACAACCAAAGGACATCTTCTATAAAGCTTTCGAGTCACAACAGTCTCGCCAAAAGAACTAGTGACACACATACCAACATCCAAAGACTCAACAGGCAAACCAAGCAATTCAACATGCTCACGCAATATGTATGAGTGTGTAGACCCAGAATCAATCAAGGAAAGTAATGACAAGGATTGCAAAGTAAAAGTACCTGCGATCACATCCGTGTCATTTCTCCCCTCGCTCTGAGCATACACTCTCGCCTGGCCGCCACCCTCAGGCTGAACAGCTACAACATGAGCCACATTCCGTCCACCCTCCACTCTACGTTGGAAGTTACCACGGCCGCGCCCACGACCTCTCTGTGGTGCAACAACTCCAGCAGCACGTCCTTGGCCACCACCAGCCAACAGAGGACACTCTCTCCTCATGTGATCAGCGGATCCACAATTCCAGCACGAGTTACCAGCCGCCCCAACAGGAGCCTGCACCTCTCTCGTCACTCGAGGACAATCACGCCTCAAATGACCACACGAACCACATGTCCAGCATGTGTTCAAATCAGCTTTTGCCTTGCCTCCCTGAGCAGGCGCACCACCACCTCGCTTAGCCGAAGACTGATACTTCTGATCACGTCCCCTCTTGTTCCGTCCACCACCGGAACTATATTCAGCAAGTCGCTTACCAGCACTAGAAACAGCACTTCTAGAAGATAAACCCAAATTCATCTCAATATCCTTTGCCCTACCAACCAGCACATCAAAATCATTATACTCAGCAGCCAGCATGTAAGTCTTCACCTCCGTCACCAAACCATAACGGAACCGTTCACACCTCTCTCGCTCATCAGGAATAAGCTCAGGTGTATACTAACTGAGTCGGACAAACTGAACCTCGTACTCAGCCACTGTCATGCTCCCTTGAGTGAGAGACATGAATTCCCTCTTATTTTCATCCAAGTACCTCACACCCAGGTACCTTCTCTTGAAAATGTTCTGAAAGAACGTCCATGTCACATCAGCATCCGCCATCCCAGAGATAGTGGTTGTCCACCAAGTGTAAGCATTGTCCTGCAACAACGATACCACACAGCCCAGCTTCTGCACATCAGTGCAATTCATTTGCCCCAAGATTCTCTTGGTACTTTCCAACCAAGACTCGGAACCTTCAGCAGACAAACCCCTGAACTCAGTCCCTCCCAGACTGCGCAAACGTTCCAAAGGTAGTCTAGCATTAGCATCTCCCTGATGCCCAGCTCCTTGAGCTCCAGCTACCGCTGCTCGAAAAGCTCCAACAATGGCTTGCACCAGCATTGTCATGTCAGGAACAGCTTGCCCCTGACCAGCTTCAGGTCCAGCGCCCCCAGCACCAGCACCAGCAGCAGCTCCTTAGCCCCCAGCACCACCACCACCAGGCGGAGGAGGTAAATCCACCACATTTTCAGCGTTCTCCTCATTCTCATTTTGAGCCATAGCTCGCGTATTAACCCTCGTTTCTCTACGAGGTGCCATTCACTAACAATGCAATCACAATGCAAATAAACAAAGTCAGGCCCAGCAAGGTAAGCAATCCAAGTACTCAAGCTCATTTCCAATTAAAAACAAATCATTACATTAGCTTTGATTTGGCAATGGGTCCCTCTAACATGCTTCACCACATCATTCATCACAATTGTAACATACTTACAATTCACACAACATGCTTTCATTCAACAAGCATACAAGCATATACACACTCATCACCCACATAACCATTCCCAATTACTCGAGAACTCAGCTCTGATACCACCAAATATAACCCCCTTAACCCGGCCCAGACGGTTGAACCGAATTAAGAAGTTTACACGAGGAAAACCAAAGTCAACCCGAAAGTCAACCTTGATTAACGACCCTTTTTTTTCTTTTTAATCATATCTAAATGCACATTAACCCTAGATATGTTCATAAAATCAGCATACTCAAAGATCAGCACTATCAGAAAACGTATAGGGACTCGATTGCACAATTTATGAATTTAGGGACCAAAATGGAAATTCTGAAAATTATAAGGACTTAACCAACTTTTGAGTTACCATTATGAAATTAGTCATGTTTTATGCTTTACTACCAAATTTCAGCTCAAACGGACTTCTCAAACTCATTCAATTGCTCATACAAAGTTCAGGACCAAAACGCAAGGATTTCAAAACATATAACCGTCAATTTCAGTGCCCAACGGTCGAGTGTTCCGGAACGGGGATGATCCGTTCCGAAACGCGGGACCGTTCCGAAACGAGTTCCGGAACAGGGCTTGGCAGTGGCAAAACTGTTCCGGAACAGTTCCACCCGTTTCTAAACGCCTAGGCCATTTTAGGCCCTCTGTTCCGAAACGGTAGCACCTGTTCCGAAACAGGCTGCCCAGATTGCAGAAATTTTGCTAGTTTATTACATAATTGATCCATCAAACATGCTCCAAAGGCAACCAAATTATACCAGCAAGTCATTCAACACTCAAGGAACATAATTGCATCATTCTTTCACAAACATGGCATCAATTATGGAAAAACCCAATTCTATAGGCATGCATCCTATATTAAAACCATACAAACACCAAAACATTCAAAACAACCTCAAAAAGGCCATTTACATGTTCCATCATTATTGAAAGCATAAAACCAACTTAGGGAGTCCAAAACATCTCCCAAAACAACCATTTAGGTTCCCATTGCCAAATGCCCAAAAGCTAATAGTGGTAAGAAAACATTCACCATACATGAGCTTAATTCTTCACTTGGATTCTTGACCTCCTTGCTGCCCTTATGCACTTCAATGCTCTGCATTATTGGTTTAAGAGAAGAGAGAGCGTAAGCACATAGCTTAGTGAGGAATGCTCATTAAAAACATCTCAATAATGCATTTATAAAACTCCTTTTCAAAACCTTTAGTTTAAACCACATTTGATCATGCTCATATGTATATAAACCAAGCATTTCATGCTTCAAGTCATTAACATGTCATATTGGCTTTCAAGTGATAATCTCAACCATATTTCCATTTCAAAACACCATCAACAATCGACAATCGGATACGCAGATTACAAGCGTTGTCCCCACGCTTCATACACACTACCAATCTCAAGGTGGAGCAATGGTACAATCACAACCTCTCAACACCCGTGATGGAGACCATGGTACAATCACAACCCCTCCACATCACTCATTGGTAGTTGTATAACATCACTAACGAGATCACAGGACATACAACACAAGATCCACACATGGACTTTAAACCACCATTGTGATCTTAACAATCACAAGGTCCTCGAATGGAATTTTAACCACCATTATGACCTTAACATACACAAGGTCCTCAAATGGAATTTTAACCACCATTATGACCTTAACACAAGACCCACCATGGTGTTCTTAACCATCTCGTTAGTGTACTTGGATGGAGTCTACGGTACAATCACAACCACTCCACATCCAAGGCGACTTTATTCACGGTGCACCCAATCCTATAGCCGGCTAACTATATCCGATTCAAGTACTTTTAAACAAACCACATCACTTGCCAATATACATCATTTAACAATATTAATCCACTGTTTTAAAGCATTTGACAAAGCCATTAACATCATGCATCATTATGCATCAAAACCACATTTATCAATGTACAAAAACAAGGATCTCTTACCTTGAGCATCCTTCAAAACATGGCTTATAAAACCAGCAATAAACATGCTAAAATATGCTTTCAAAAACAGAATTAAAACATGCAAACAAATCACATTGCGTTCAACCAACACATGGTTCATCAACAAGAGAGTTTTTCCGAAAACTTACTCTTGAGCTTAGCTAAGTTGTTTAGACTTAAACTAAGCTCCCAAACATTCAAAACATTGGTTTCAAAGCTGAAAACCAAACTTCACTCACCAATTCCGTTTCGCAACTTGCCGAAACACCAATCAAGCTTCCGGATCAACACCACAAGGATCCGAAGATGTCTCCCCTGTTTTAAACACATCAAAGCAGAGGATTAATGCATCATCATGCATTAATATCTTCAATCAAAGCACCTAAACTCGCTACTCTCATCAACACTCACATTTCGGCTACCAAACACAACCGAAATCACATCCAAACATCACTACAACACTACCCAGCCAAGATCCATCAATTCCAATCATTCTTAAACCTCAATTAACATCCAAAATGGATCTAAACACATCCTTATACCTCCAGCTATAGCAGATCACCAAGATCACTCCAAAAACCACCAAAAACTCAAGCAAAACTTAGGAAAATCAACCTATCCGGGATTGCATTGATTAAACCTCAATTTCTCATCAATTATACATCCATTTTACAACAAAAACACATCTCAAAACAGTGCCCAATCATTTCATACGAATTTCATCAAAATTAAAGCAAATCTTGCATTTCAAAGCCAAGATCATGAACACAATTGCAAAACCTTTAATAAAACACAAATCAAGGATTGAGAACTTGGGAATTTCAGTTAAGAACTGAGAATTTAGAGGATAAGGACGTTCATACCTCTAAACTTAAGTTTCTCCCTTTTTAGCACCCAAAATTCTTGAAAATCCAATAAGCAAATGCTAAGGTTTTGATGTAGAAATGATTAGAGATCAAATGAAGGTTGAAATCTAATCTTTAGTTGTCAAAATCAGAGGGAATTTTGCTGGAGAAATGTGTTTGGGTTGAGAGAAAAGTTGAGAGAAAAGAAAATGAAAAATTTGAGAAAGTTAGTTAAAATGACAAAAATATATTTCCCTCCCTTTTACCTTTATTTTAAAACCAATAATTAATAAATTGATTAATAATAAGAAAAATCTGGAGAAACTCCTTTTGGGTAAATAGCTCCTTAAAGATTCAAAGTTTCAATCCTTTTTAAAACAGTCACCAAGTTTTCGAAAATTACATTTTAGTCACTAAACCAAAATGTCACACTTCCAAACCTCATTTTGTAAAATTGATTTCACCATTCCCTTATATATAATAAAAGAGGATTTTAAGAAATTTTTCCATATTTTTAATGCAACCCGAACTAGGCTTTCCTAAAAATCACCCTTTTATATTCGAACCGCGATCCGACCGGTCCGGTCCAAACCCAAAACTTCTAAGCCCAAAATTGGGGTGTTACACTTCATATCATCCTCAGACTGATGGTCAGTCAGAGAGAGTCTTACAAGTGTTGGAAGACATGTTGAGATGTTGCATTTTTGAATTTCAGGGTTCTTGGGAGAAGCATCTACCGTTAGTAGAGTTTGCCTATAATAACAGTTATCAAGCGAGCATACAGATGGCGCCTTATGAAGCTCTGTATGGTAGAAATTGTAGAACACCAGTTTGTTGGGCCGAAGCGGGACAGAAATTGATACCTTTGCCTTATATGCTTAAGGGTACTACCGAGAAAGTACATTTGATTTGTAACCGTTTGAAGGCAGCTTCGGATAGGCAAAAATCTTATGCAAATTTGAAAAGAAGAGAAATAGAGTATGTCGTGGGCAACAAAGTGTTCTTGAAAGTCTCACCTTGGAAGAAGGTGATGAGGTTTGGTAGGATAGGTAAGTTGAGCCCGAGACTTATCGGTCCGTATGAGATAGTTGAGAGAGTTGGTCACGTTGCCTATAGATTAAGACTGTCAGCTGAACTAGATAAGATTCACGACGTGTTTCATGCTTCGATGCTTCGGAGGTATAGATCAGATCCGTCACATGTTATGCTAGTTGAGGAGATAGAATTGAATCCGGATTTGACCTACGATGAAGAACCAGTTGAGATTTTGGCTTCGGACAGCAAAGTGTTGCGAGGAAGGACCATTGAGTTGGTTAAGGTTAACTAGCGACACCGAGGAGTGGAAGAAGCCACTTGGGAGAGGAAGGATGACATGAGAAAGCAGTTTTTTCATCTCTTTCTACCAGGTAAATTTTGGGGACAAAATTCCTCAAGTGGGGGAGAGTTGTAACACCCCGAGTTTAGGGCCGGGAGATAATCAGATTAATCAAGCCGAGTCGTGTTAAATTTAAAATGGAGAAAAACTTATTTTTAACACACACCTAAAGTGTTTTAAAGGAAGAAGGGAAAAGGAGATTTTGTAATTCCAAAAAAGTTTTTCAAAATCTATCATCTTCCTCAACCTTTCTCTTAACGTTACTTTCACTCAAAAACCACATTTTACTATTCCATTGCTCCAAGCTCTCAATCCAAGTGATTTCTTCAAGGTAATTGATGTCTTAACTTGGTTTCATCTTCCTTGGGTCATAAATGTTGAGATTTTTGCAAAACCTATGGTTTAAACATGTTTTGATTTTTAAAGTTTGGTTTGAAATGAAAGGAAGTTTATGGGTTTTCGTTGGGGTTGACTATGGCTGAGTTTGAGTGTGTTTTAACTTTGTTTTATTGCTAAACTAACATGAAAATGATGGGTTGTTATGGGAAACCCGAAATAGGTATTGTGGGTGATTTTGGGAGTTGAAAATCTTGAGTTTTTTTATGGGTTTTGGGTCTAAATGATAGTTGAAGGTTTGATAGCTTTGGGTTGATGTTTTGGAATGTTAAAAGATAATTTTTTATGGTAAATTCGTTGGGTGTGGCAGCAAGTAGTTTGGGACTGAATTGATATGTTTCAGGTGAAATTTGGGGCTTGAATCGATGAGTGTTGTTACAAGATTGTTGAGTTCCAGGTTTTTGTTGTGTTTGTGAGTGTATTAGTGTTCTAATGTTTAGTTTTGGGTTGCTTAAAACTAAGGAATCAGATTCAGGCTTTGTGGATGAAAATCTAGGTAGTTCAGAGGTTTGATTCGGCATCTGGGACATCGTTTGTGTGTTGGCTGGTGAGTGGATCGATTTTAAAAGCCTTAACGTGGTTAAGGGAATTTTTTGGGAGTTTGGATTGAGCTTTTCAAGCTCAATCCAAGCTCAAGAGTAAGTTTTAATGGTTTTAAGCAATTAAATCGTGTTTTATGTTTCCTCGGTTCATGATGAACATGTTATATTGTTATGCGTTGAACTGCTTTGTTGCACATGTTGAGATGTGGGACTTGTGTTTATATTTGCATTGTGAGTACATGCTTTGCATGGAAGTTTGGACATGGTAAGTGGTTCAAGCATCGGTAATGCTTGTGTTTGTGAATGAGTATATTGGCACGTGTTGAGTTGTTACTGGATATAATTGATCGATCAATAGGATTAGAGTGCACTCGAGGTAAAAGTCATGAGTGGCCTTAGTGATTCTAGATTCCACTAAGGAGGCGTACGGTGATGTGAGATTCCACCGAAAGTTATGTTTTGCTAGACGAGTGAGTAGGGTTATGTGATATTCCACCGAAAGTGTCTAGTGGGTTCGAGAAACTATCCGCATATCCGAGTAAAAACAATGAATGTCAATGTACCCATGATGCTTTAATTCTCATGTTAAGCATGTCGTTGATTTCTTCTATTATGCTTATGCATTGTTGGTTACTTTGCGTGCGTTATGGGAATGAGCATGTGGTAAGCCTATGGCTTGTGGTTGCATCCGGTAAATGCACGTGATGGTAAATGCATGTTGTTATGTGTTCAAGCATGTGGAATGGTTTTGGTTTTCAAGCAAACTACGTTTTAAAACTACATTGTTGTAGCTACCGTTTTGAGCACCGCTCACTGAGCTTAAACGCTTACACTCTCTTTTCCAACAATGCAGGCCCTTAGACCTACGGAGCAGCTCGGAGAACAAGGAATAATCCAAGGGAGTTTGGTTTGCTCAAGTATGAGTTTAGACTACAATAATTACTATTAAGCAATGGGATAGGACCTTTATGTTTGAGGAGTTTTGTTGGCATTTCTCTTGCTTTAGACAAGTTTGCTTAGTTGTTTTGGGCTTGTATTGTCTTGTACCTTGATGGTTTATGCTTTGGTTTAGCTTTTGGCTTGTTGGTGTTTTTGAATGCTAAGAGCTCTTATGTGCTTTGGACATGTGATGAGTTCTCAAATATGACATATTTCATTTGCTATTTTTCTAGTTATTTGGACTTCTTGCTGCTTAATACACGTTGTTTTCGTTATATTTTGTGCAGGGATCCAATTCTGGAAATAGCAGTGAAAATGGGGCATTTATGCAGTTTTTATTATAATTCTGTCATGACTGGCATCATGGGCACGACACCGGGCACGACGCGTCTGACGTGGCAGTGACGTGGCAATGATGTGGCGAATTCTAGAAGCTTCTGGAACGTTCTGAGAGATCTTATCAGCTTATCCGTTTAAATTTTCTGCATTTAAATTTCAAAACATTTGAATTGTTTTATCTTTTATTTATTATTTTAAATTATCTCATCACCTTATCTTTGTAAATCTAAGCCTATAAATACCACCCTTGGTAAAGGCTTAGATCATCAATCAATTAGTTATCATCTTCCAACTTTGAGTCTTTTACATTTGTAAACATTTTTAGTTTAATCGAAGTTCTTTTCTGCTATTTTCTTTGTCTCGTTTCTTTCATGTTATTTAATTGTTTTTTCAAAACCAAGTTAAGCATGATAACCAATATCATGCTTAGCTAAATCTTTAAAGCCAAGAACCAGCAAAGTCAATTCGATTCGTGAGAATTGAACTTGCTTAAATTCTTTTGGGAAATCATTTTTATCTTTCTGGTTAGATAGTTTGGCAATCGGCCTTACTAAAAGTTTTTAACCGTTTTTCAAATCAAAAAGGGCCCGTTGGTCTTAAATCGCTTAAAAACACAGTTGGGAGGAAGGATCGGCCTGTGGCAAATTTCGACTTCCTGTTAACAATCTTAGCGGCGGTCCGCTAAGGAAAGATAAAATCAGAAGCGATTCTATTTTGTAGACAATTTCTGAGTCGGGTTTTTCCTACTTTTTATTCTAAATACTTTAACGGCGATAGACGTGGCTGATTTATTTAAGAACCATCTTTCGAAGATAGACTTGGGAGGATTGGTTACTCGAGAGAAGAACAAGCTACGGCGGGTTGGGCCTCGTAGACTGTAACCGACATGATCCCCAAAATAAAAATCCATTTCAGTGATCGAAAGAATTGAAGGAGCTGGTTCGAGGCTGATTTGAACACTTGGCTTTTCTTATTATTTTAATTCTTGCATTTATTTTGTTACTTCACTCAATATCAAATCACTTCCCCCCATTTTATTTAATTATTCTACAGATATTCCTGGGAGTAGTAACCGAAGCAGTCTTCAGTCAATAATTCCAGCTAATCTCCTCGCGGATCGACCCTCTTTCCCTATATCTACTCAATTTCTTTATTTTATTTATTGTTGAAAGAGGTTAAATATATATTTATTTTTGACCGGTTAAACGACGACTTGTCAACATGAAATCCATTTTGTTGCGTGTATGTATATTTGAGGTCGTGTTTATGGTGTTTTGCCTCTAGTTTGATTGTATTATAAGATGTAATGTGGTTTGTGTTGTTTCGGGTCAAGTTTGGGGATGTTTGGAGATGTCAAATTATGTTTTCGAGCCAAATTGTGCTCAGGCGTTTCGGAACGCTCGATATGGTTTCGGAACAGTTGATGCTCCAGGGGTATCTGTATCGGAACGGGGGTGGTGTCGTTTCAGTACGATTTGCCACTATAGGTTCCTGTTTCGAAACCATATAGGGTCGTTCTGGTACGTTTGGCCACTGGAGGTTCTCGTTCCGAAACAAGGTGAGACAGTTCTGGAACGGCTTGATGTTTTTTTTTTAATGAAGCCCGCGTTTCGGAACGGGCATGCCTGTTTCAAAACGCATGTAGTTAAAACTGTAAAAAGGCATCTTCGAGGGTTTCCAAATGCTTCGTTTTAGTCCCTAGGGGTTGTATGCTTCCTAGATGAGTTTATACGTGACCTTTGTGATGGTTTTGCCTCGTGTGCATGTAATTTGACTAACAAACTACTTGGTATGTTATCGTATGTCATCTGCTCGGTTCGTGTCCGTGTTCGCTTTTCCACTAGTTGCCTTTCACACATAGGATTAAAGTGATAATTAGACAAGATAATTAAAATGAAAAAATAGGGTTGCTAATCAGAGTGGGGCCTTAATGGGTTTCGCTTTGGTTTTCCTCGTGTAACCCGTTCGGTCCGGTCTGTTGGCTAGGCCAGGACGATGGGGTTACATGTAGGCTTTTTGGGAAGAGAATGGGGTTAAACCTAATGTCTTTATCATATTAATGCATCACAATCAAAAATGTAATCTCGAAAAGTATTTAAACCACAAGTTTTAGAATGCAACTAATTAGCTAGGCACACTAAAAGAAACAAAGAGCAGAAATAATGCATGCTCATTAGGCTCAAAAGCTCTCATGAATTGTCTTGTGTACATAGGTAAGCATCATGTCAATTAACAAAGTAAGGAATGACAAGGGTTATATGAAAAATTCCAAGCATGTCATAATCTATTATGCAACCTAAAATTTCTAACAAGAAAAATACCAAAGTCATATGGAAACAAAGAGACAAGGCAAAACAAAGGAAATCAAAAAGTAACTTAAATTTAAATAAAATCAAGAGCAATCGAGCAAGCAATTATGATAATTTGACATGGATACCCACTCCCCCTCACTTTAGTCATTTTGTCCCAAAATGCAAAAGAAAATAAAAGAGAAGGAATAGGAAACTCCCTGTTCTAATGATGATCGCGATATGAATGGGTGGAGGCTCTAGTTCAACCAGAGAAGGGGCACTTGCTTACTGTTTTCATTCACCATGGAAGTTGGTTGAAAGGTCGATGGAGATGGATGTGAAGGAGGAGGGAGAGGCGGTTGTGCATCAAAAAATTAGTTTGCTAGGTTTAAAAAAACTCATGTGGGGTGAAGTTTTGGGTTTAAAATAAGTGGGAATTTGAAAGATGTGGTGGGGCCCACGAGTTGGGGTTTAAAATAAATAATACAATAATAATATATATTTGAAATTTAAAAACTTAATATATATATATATTGATGTGGTCTCAAATGGGTTTATTATTATTATTATATATATATATATATATTAAAAGCATAAATTTAATTGAAAGTGAAGGGATATGGGCTTTGCTATCATGTGCCATGATAGTGGGGCTTTGCTAACATGCGCCGGAATATTTTCCCTATTGCTTATCTATAGCATATAAGATCTGTTGGGATTTATTCAATCAAAAATTCTGGGTACCTAAAAAATAAAACAATATAAATAAAAGCAGTAATTTAAATAATATAAATAAATGCACTAAATTAAATAACGAAAATAAAAAAAATAAAAAGAATGGGTTGCCTCCCATTTAGCGCTTTATTTAACGTCGTTAAGCTCGACGGCCTGATTCAGACTACAGGCATTGCGACAAATACTTCTTCCAGTTCTTGCGCTTTATCCAACTGAGTATTTCCTTACGAGAAATTTTACGAGTGTGGCATTCCTTCATTTTTTCTGATAGCATATCTTTTTTATTCTTTTACTTATCTGGCGGCAATTTTAACTCTAAATTTGGTGCCTGTAGAATGGAAGGAATTTTTTTATTTTTCAAAGGAGTTAGGCGCGGTTCAAAATAAATAGAATAAATATTTTCTAACTCCCTAATTTCTTTGTCACAACCTTCCAATTTACTGCACAAATTATCAGATAAGTTAGTTTCCACAAAATCATCAACTAAAGGTTCAAAAACACCAACGAAGCTAATGTTTTCCATAGAATCCGAATGTTCCATTGCCTTATAAACATCAAATTCTAAGACCTCACCATCAAATTCCATTGTTAACATACTGCTTCTCACATTAATCTTTGTATTTGTCGTACTAAGGAAGGGACGACCAAGAAAGACTTCAGAAGAGGTGTTTGATCGGTCATTTTCCATGTCAATGATATAAAAATCTGCCGAAAAAATAAGTTCGTTTACCTTGACTAAGACATTTTCGAGGACTCCCTCCGGGTAGATGATAGAACGATCGGCTAATTGAGTAGTAACATGTGTTTCCTTCAAAGGTTCATTAGTAATCATTTTGTAAACAGAAAAAAGGCGTAACGTTAATTGAAGCTCCCAAGACACACATTGCTCGGTTAATTAAAACGTTACCTATTTTGCAAGGTATAGCGAACATACCTTGGTCCTTCATTTTTGGCAGTATTTTCCTTTGAAATACTGCAGATACATTCTCTCCTAAATTTACCTTTTCATGCCCTGTCAGCTTCCTCTTTATGGTGCAAAGTTCCTTTAAAAATTGGGCATACCTTAGGACTTATCATATTACCTCTAGAAGGGGTATGTTGACTTGCACCTTTTTGAACACTTCTATGATTTCCTTTTCTTCGGCTCTTTTGTCACGTCTCACCAACCTTGATGGGAATGTGGGGCGATTTCATGAGAAGGAGGAGGAGGTGGTGGTGGGGAAGAAGGCGTACCTAGGGAGTTTGAGGGTGGCACTTCCTTCTCTTCCACGGATTATTCGGTATTCTTTTCTGGCACTTTCGGGTTTATAATTGTTCCACTTCGGAGGGTTATAGCAATCACATTCTCTCTCGAATTTGACTCCGTTTGAGAAGGAAGTCTTCCCTACGATTCTAGCTTCCCCATGGCTTAAGCCAATTGGGACATTTTTTTGTCCAGTTCTTAGAGATGGGCTTCAGTGCAGTTCTGGAACTTCTCTTGGCACATTGCCAGCCTTTCAACAATGGATTCTAAAGATGACTTCGGATGTTGATATTGTTGTTGAGCTGGTTGTCTCTTTTGATATGACTGATTTGGCCTTTGGTTCTGCGCATAATTGAAGTTCAGATGATCTCTCCATCCAGGGTTATATGAGATGGCATTGGGGTTATATTGTCTTTGTGAAGGTCCTGGAAATTTTCCCACGACATTCACTTGCACAGCATCTTCTTCTTGCACCCTTGGACAGCACTACGTCGGATGTTCTGGGCATTTATATATCCCGCAAAGCCTGGCTGCAATTTTTTTATCTGCAACAAGAGATTGAACTATGTCAGCCAACTTATCAATTTTATTTTCCAGATTACTTACCTCATTGACTCACCGAGACGGTTCAGTCGATTGGTGAAACCGTTGCGAGTTGGATGTCATAGTTGTTATTAAGGTTCGAGCTGCAGTTGGGGTCATGTTGACAAGTGCTCCTCCACTTGCTGCATCAATTACCTTCATGTCCATAGGCGTCAAACCCCCGTAAAAATACTGGAGAAGCGTTTGTTCGGTCAAACCGTGTTGAGGACAGCTGGCGCATAGTTTCTTGTAGCGTTCCCATTTGTAACACCCAGGTTTGGGGGTCGGGTGAAATAGTAATTTATTAATGGTTCGGGTTTCGGTTCCAAATTTTAAATAATAAAATAATTGTTTGGGCCTCGGGTTTTAAGACAAATAAAATTAAGTTGGACCATATTTTAAACAAGCCCACATGGCCATAGGTCTTTGGACCTTTAATTTTAGGTCTTTGGACCTTTAATTTTAAACCAACCTAAATAATGTTTTTATTTCTAGTCATCTTCTTCTTTCTACTATCCATTTCCATCGACAAAAAAACATCTCCCCTTTGGAGCACTATTCCATTTCATAACTCACCCAATCTTGGAGGTTTTTCGAAGGTAAGGTCGTTTTTTACTTGCTCTCATTATCCTCTACTAGCACATACCTTTATTTTCTAGAAAACTCATGATTTTAGTGATTTGGGTGTTTTGAAATATTGATTAAAAATGTCATTTTTAGCATCCTAAACTTAGGTTTTTGATTTATGAATGTTATATGAGTTGTTTTAAGTCTAAAGGGGTCCAATGGGTATGATTTTTACAAGGTTTGGGGTGATTCCCGAAATGGGGTTTTGGGGAGGTTTTAAGTTGAGTTTTGGGGGTGTTTTAGGTGGAATCTTGAGGGCTGATGGTTAGGCTATATGTGAGTGATGTTTTGGAGGCTTTAGGAAGTAATTTGAGGGTTGAAATCAATGGTTTTGAAGGGTGCTTAAGGGCTGCTCGGATTTTGGAAGTTTGAGCTTGTTTTCATTGGAAAAAATTGATGTATTGTACTTGGTATGTAATCCGGGTTGATTATTTTAGAACATGGACTGATTTGGGGTTATTTGCTTGGTGTTGGAATGTTTAGAAACAAGGAATTTGGTTGGTGAAGCTTCGGGGACAAATCTGGGGATTTCGGAGTCTTGAGTTTGGTCTTCGATCTTCTCTTGGGTAGCAACGGTGAGTGGATTTATTGGTTTTTACATTGTGCTCGATATGGATCCCTTTGGGGTTTGGGTGGAACCTTGAGAGGTCACCTAAACCCGTGTGTAAGCCTCTCTACTCTCATGTGTTGTGATATATTGATTGTGGATGCGTTGTGATTATTTGAATGCATTTTAAGTTGTTAATGTTGTAGTCGTGTTGAGTTCATGCCTCACGTGATGGTGGTCTAACTACGGTGATGTGTAGTCCCACCGATAGTGACTAGTAGGGTAGTACATTGATGTGTAGTCCCATTGGAAATCCACTAGTCGAAACGGTGATGTGTAGTCCCACCGTAAGTGTATGTTGGTTATGCTTGTGCAAACCAAATGTTGTGGTTGAGATAGACCCTTGTGCATCCATTGCTTTCTTGCATATAAATCGTGTTTTGGAAAACTGCATGTTGTGAATTGTAGAGCCTCTCTCACTAAGCTAGATTGCTTATGCTCTTTTTGTTTCCAACGTGCAGATCGTTAGAGTTCGGGAGGCGAGCGGGCGAGGGAGGAGCTTTTGGAGTTCTCAAGCAAGTTTAAGTATGGTTTGCTTTTTTAATAATGCCTAGACAATGGGGTGTAGAGTGTTAGGAGTTGGGGTCAAACTCCTTAGGAGGTTATGCTTGAAATTGTTAAACTCATGTGGTGTTATTCTTTGCTTCTTGGATGGTGACCTATGTTTCTTATGTGGTTTATTTGCATATGCGTAAACTTGTATGATGTTGGCCTATGTATGCCTTATGCTTGACTACATTGTGAATGATGTCTTGTTCTTGACAAACATGCTTCTTTGTGAAATTGTATGGAGTCTTGTTTGTATGTTTTTGTTAGATTAAATGCCTCACATGCTAAGTCTCAATTGTGGTTTGATGCATGCATGTTTGTTTACGCTTAGGAGTGTCCAAAAGTGCATCTAGAATCGTATGTGAAGTTAACAAGTATGAAATGAGATGTTGCAGAGCGGGGGTATCGATACGGTTAGACCCGTATCGATACGGCCTTCTTATTCCAGGCCTTTCGTTTCGATACGCGGGGAGACGTATCGATACCATTTTGGACACTGGAGCTACTGTCCAACTTGGTATCGATATCGGTCTCAGGCGTATCGATACCATTTTGGTCACTGGAGTCACTGTCCAACTTGGTATCGATACCGGTCTTTGGTGTATCGGTACGGTCATCTTAGCGTTGACTATGAGAAGTCAACCTTTGGGGAGGGTATCGATACACTCCTTGGGTGTATCAATACGGTCTCCACAGGCTGACGTTGACTTTTTGACCTAGTCAAGGTGTATCGATACACCCCTTAGGTGTATCGATACCGCCTGCATTTAAGTTAAAATTGGGCTGTTAAATGTTGTTTGGGTTCGTTTGATTGTCTCATGTATGTCGCTCTGCATGTTTGATCACTTAGGACTTTAATACTCCTCTAGACAAGATTAAATTAAAAAGAAAAAAAATAGGGTTGCTAACCGAAGGGGAGCCTTAACGGGTTTCACTTCGGTTTTCCCCGTATAGCCCACTTGGACCGGTCATCCGGCCAGACCGGGACGAGGGGGTTACATTTATTGGTATCAGAGTCTGAGGTTTCCAAGACCTCGGGCAGGTAAGTGAGGTAAGTTAAGGTATTATGAGTGTTTTGCCATGCATGTCTAAATTTTGTTTTTAGTACGGTGTATGTATGCATGCTATGGTGACCTTGCTGTTGTTCGAGAGTTGGTTTGAGTCCCCATTGTTAGGCATTGTTGTCAAAATAAAAAGGGAAAATTGTTTTGGTTTAAAGAGCTTGAGAACCGGAGTCCTTTGCCCCTTGCTAACCTAACGTTTCTTTGTTGTTGTGTGTTTGTTGTTTTAGATTACTTTAATTGCTATGGTGAGACCGAGGGGGTGGCCTAGGGCGGGTGACCAGGCACCTGAGAACGCGCCTCCTGCTCTTAATGCTCCCGGTGGTAATGGAGGGAACGTCGGAGGTGATGGTAATGGGCCTCAGGCTGAGGCTAACGTGGGAGGTAACGGGGCTCAAGAGGGCCAAGGTCAGGCAGGCCCAGATGTGGCTCATTTGATCCAGACTATAGCCGGAGCTTTTCAGACAGCTTTAGCCAGTATGCAAGCTGCAGCACCACCTCAGGGTGCAGAGACAGGATTACCCCTAGAGAGGCTTCGAAATTTGGGGGCAGTTGAGTTTCGTGGATTATCTCCGGAGGGTTCGGAAGGGTGGCTTGAGAGCACTACTCGCATCTTGGGTCAGATGGAGTGTTCGGATGCCCGTAAGTTGGGATGCATCGTCTCATTGCTTCAGGGAGACGCTTATACCTGGTGGACCACTGTTATTTCTGGTATGGCCGAGGCGGATGTCACATGGGAGTTTTTCCGGAATGCCTTCAATAGGAAGTACCTCGGGGTTCGGTACTTGGATGAAAAGAAAAGGGAGTTCATGGCTTTGGTTCAAGGCAATAGGACCGTGTCCGAGTATGAGATCCAGTTTGTGAGGTTGAGCCAGTACGCGCCAGAGTTGATTCCGGATGAGAAGGAGCGATGTGAGCGTTTCAGATATGGGTTGACTACTGATGTGAAGACCTACATGTTGGCCTCCGACTACACTGAGTTCGATGTCTTGGTTTCTAGGGCCAAGGATGTAGAGCAAAACCTAAGCTCTAGAGCACGTGCTGGTGGGTCTGACTCCGGGAAGAGACATGCGAATTGGGATAGAGATCATGCCAAGAGGCATAGGGATAGGAGGTACCAGCCGGATACGAGGCCTAGGGGTGGTAACCATGGTCAGGGCCGTCAGGGCCAAGGGGCTGTTGGGCACATTCCGGAGTGCACTAGGTGCGGGAGACGCCACCCAGGTGAGTGCTTGGGTATGTTTGGGGCGTGTTGGAACTGTAGCTCCCGAGACCATTTGAGGCGCGATTGTCCACACCCAGTTAGGGGAGGACCGGCTCCAGCGAGGGGTTTTGAGCATCAGAGAGGTCGTGGGCGCGGCCGTGGGAACTTCCAGCCAAGGAATGAGGGTCAGAGGAACTTGGCTCATGTGGTAGCAGTCCGGCCCGAGGGAAGAGGACCGGCTAGGGTGTACGCTCAGCGAGAGGCTGGGAATGACACTGATGTCATTGCAGGTAATTTCACATTACAGTCTTTGAGTTTGCTTTCTCTAATAGATTCGGGGTCAAGGCATTCGTATATTCTGGGTGAGCATGCAAAGTCATTAGGATTACCTTGTGATCGGCTAGAGGTAGGTGTAAATGTCACCAGCACTTTTGGTGATACAGTGGTAGTTAGGAAAGTGTATAGGAGGTGTCCCTTGATGGTTCAGGGCCACGTATTTCCGGTTGACATGATGGAGCTACCCTTTTATGGCTTTGATGTGATTTTGGGCATGGATTGGCTTGTAGAGCATAGAGCTAGGGTTGACTTCGAGACTAAGAGGGTCTCTTTGAGGCTTACCGATGACTTTGAGGTTGTGGTAGTTGGGGAGAATGTCAAGTTCTTGTCCAATGTGGTTTCGGCTTTGGAGGCTCAGAGGTTGTTGAGTTCAGGGTGTCAGGCTTACTTGGCTTACGTAATGAACCCGGATATGAGTGAGGTGAGACCTCAGGACATCAGGACTGTGTGTGACTTTCCGAGTGTTTTTCCGGAAGAGCTACCAGGCTTGGCTCCAGATAGAGCAGTTGAGTTTGCTATTGAGACTTATTCTGATTCTGCACCGGTGTCGATTGCTCCGTATAGGATGTCACCGAAAGAGTTGAAAGAGTTGAAGACACAGCTTCAGGAGTTGACTGACAGAGGCTTTATTAGGCCTAGTGTTTCCCTGTGGGGTGCTCCGGTTTTGTTTGTGAAAAAGAAGGATGGTAGCATGAGAATGTGCATAGACTATAGACAGTTGAATAAGGTGACGGTGAAAAACAAATATCCCTTGCCAAGGATAGATAACTTGCTAGACTAGTTGAGGGGTGCTTCCGTGTTTTCAAAGATTGACTTGAGGTCTGGGTATTATCAGTTAAAGGTAAAGGATGTGGACATACCGAAGACAGCTTTTCGTACACGATACGGGCATTATGAGTTTTTAGTGATGCCTTTTGGGTTGACCAATGCTCCAGCAGCCTTCATGGATATGATGAACCGCGTGTTTCATAAGTTCTTGGACAGGTTTGTGGTAGTGTTCATTGATGACATCCTAGTGTACTCTAGGACCGAAGAGGAGCACGATGAACACTTAAGGTTAGTGCTTCAGACCCTACTTGAGAATCAGTTGTATGCCAAGCTAAGTAAGTGTGAGTTTTGGATTAGGGAGGTGGTCTTCCTAGGTCACGTGATCTCAGCTAGTGGGATTAGTGTAGATCCCAAGAAGATCGAAGCCATTGTGAATTGGAAGCAACCGAAATCAGTGACAGAAATCCGCAGTTTCCTAGGTTTGGCGGGATACTATAGGAGGTTTGTTGAGGGGTTCTCAAGAATAGCGGCTCCGTTGACTAGGTTGCTACAGAAAAATGTTCCGTACGAATGGTCAGATGCAAGACAAGAAGCGTTTGAGAAATTGAAGAAAGCTTTGACCGAAGCTCCCATTTTGATTCAGCCCGAGCCGGGGAGAGAGTTTGTGATTTTCAGTGATGCATCTTACGTGGGGCTAGGTTGTGTGCTTATGCAAGAAGGTAAGGTAGTGGCATATGCTTCCGGACAGTTGAAGGTTCATGAGAAGAATTACCCCACACATGACATAGAGTTGGTTGCAGTGGTGTTCGCGTTGAAAATTTGGAGACACCATCTTTATGGTGAGAAGTGCACTGTGTACACCGACCACAAAAGTTTGAAATATTTGATGTCCCAGAGGGAGTTGAATCTTAGGCAACAAAGGTGGTTAGAGCTCCTTAAAGATTATGACCTCACCATAGAGTATCATCCGAACAAGGCAAATGTGGTGGCCGATGCCTTGAGTAGGAAGGTGGCCGTTGAGTTGCGAGCAATGTTTGCAAGGTTAAGTGTGTCCACGGATGGTGGGTTAGTGGCCGAGCTTCAAGCTAAGCCATCATTGATTCAGTTGATCCGTGAGAAGCAGTTGCGAGATGAGTCTTTGGCACCTCACGTGCAAGACATAGCCGAAGATAAGCCTACTGAGTATTGTTTTGGAGAGAATGGGATCCTATGTTTCAAGGATAGGATAGTGGTTCCGGAGGATGCCGAGTTGAGGCGTACGATCTTGAGTGAGGCTCACAATAGCCCTTTTGCTATGCATCCGGGTAGCACGAAGATGTATCGAGGATTGAAGGAAGAGTATTATTGGGTTGGTTTGAAAAAGGATGTAGCCGAGTTCGTAAGTAGATGCATGGTTTTTCAGAGAGTCAAGGCTGAGCACCAGTTTCCCTCAGGGTTGTTGCAACTGTTGAAAATTCCAGAGTGGAAGTGGGAGCGTATTACTATGGACTTTGTGTCAGGACTTCCGTTGACTCCTTCGAAGAAAAATTCAGTGTGGGTGATTGTAGATAGATTCACCAAGTGTGCTCATTTCATACCGGTTCATACTACCTATACATTAGACAAGTTGGCCGAATTGTATATTCGTGAGATTGTGAGACTACATGGGGTACCGAAGTCGATTGTGTCAGATCGAGATTCGAGATTTACCTCTAGATTTTGGGAGTGTTTGCATCGAGCCTTGGGCACTTGGTTGAACTTATGCACTTCGTATCATCCGCAGTCAGATGGGCAGTCTGAGAGGGTAATTCAGATATTGGAGGATATGTTGAGGTGTTGTATCATTGAGTTTCAGGGGTCATGGGAGAAACACCTACCATTAGTGGAGTTTGCGTATAACAACAGCTTCCAGTCGAGCATCCAGATGGCTCCCTATGAGGCCTTGTATGGTAGGAAGTGTAGGACCCCGATTTGTTGGGCCGAGGCCGGACAAAAACTTGTGTCGATGCCCGAATTGCTTAAGGGAACCACCGAGAAGGTGAAGTTGATATGTGATCGCTTGAAAGCGGCTTCGGATCTGCAAAAGTCCTACGCCGATTTAAAAAGGAAAGAGTTGGAATACTCTGTGGGGGATAAAGTGTTTTTGAAAGTCTCACCATGGAAGAAGGTGATGAGGTTTGGAAGGAAAGGCAAGTTGAGCCCAAGGTACATAGGGCCTTATGAGATAGTTGAGAGAATTGGTCCGGTTGCATATAGATTGAGACTCCCAGTTGAGCTAGAGAAGATTCATGATGTATTTCATATGTCGATGCTTAGGAGGTATAGATCGGATCTGTCCCATGTCATGCCAGTGGAAGAAATAGAGTTAAATCCGGACTTGTCTTACAATGAGGAACCAGTTGAGATACTTGCTTCTGATAGCAAGGTATTGCGTGGAAAGACTATAGAGTTGGTCAAAGTCTTATGGAGACATAGAGGTGTGGAGGAAGCCACGTGGGAGAGGAAAGCAGACATGCTTGAGCAGTTTCCGTATTTGTTTCCGTCAGGTAATTTCGGGGACGAAATTCCTTAAGTGGGGGAGAGTTGTAACACCCGGGTTTGGGGGTCGGGTGAAAATAGTAATTTATTAATGGTTCGGGTTTCGGTTCCAAATTTTAAATAATAAAATAATTGTTTGGGCCTCGAGTTTTAAGACAAATAAAATTAAGTTGGACCATATTTTAAACAAGCCCACATGGCCATAGGTGGCACCTATTGTGGTTTTCCTTTTTCATTAAGGGCATTTAGGTCTTTGGACCTTTAATTTTAAACCAACCTAAATAATGTTTTTATTTCTAGTCATCTTTTTCTTTCTACTATCCATTTCCATCGACAAAAAAACCTCTCCCCTTTGGAGCACTATTCCATTTCATAACTCACCCAATCTTGGAGGTTTTTCGAAGGTAAGGTCGTTTTTGACTTGCTCTCATTATCCTCTACTAGCACATACCTTTATTTTCTAGAAAACTCATGATTTTAGTGATTTGGGTGTTTTGAAATATTGATTAAAAATGTCATTTTTAGCATCCTAAACTTAGGTTTTTGATTTATGAATGTTATATGAGTTGTTTTAAGTCTAAAGGGGTCCAATGGGTATGATTTTTATAAGGTTTGGGGTGATTCCCGAAATGGGGTTTTGGGGAGGTTTTTGGGAGGTTTTAAGTTGAGTTTTGGGGGTGTTTTAGGTGGAATCTTGAGGGCTGATGGTTAGGCTATATGTGAGTGATGTTTTGGAGGCTTTAGGGAGTAATTTGAGGGTTGAAATCAATGGTTTTGAAGGGTGCTTAAGGGCTGCTCGGATTTTGGAAGTTTGAGCTTGTTTTCATTGGAAAATATTGATGTATTGTACTTGGTATGTAATCCGGGTTGATTATTTTAGAACATGGACTGATTTGGGGTTATTTGCTTGGTGTTGGAATGTTTAGAAACAAGGAATTTGGTTGGTGAAGCTTCGGGGACAAATCTGGGGATTTCGGAGTCTTGAGCTTGGTCTTCGATCTTCTCTTGGGTAGCAACGGTGAGTAGATTTATTGGTTTTTACATTGTGCTCGATATGGATCCCTTTGGGGTTTGGGTGGAACCTTGAGAGGTCACCTAAACCCGTGTGTAAGCCTCTCTACTCTCATGTGTTGTGATATATTGATTTTGGATGCGTTGTGATTATTTGAATGCATTTTAAGTTGTTAATGTTGTAGTCGTGTTGAGTTCATGCCTCACGTGATGGTGGTCTAACTACGGTGATGTGTAGTCCCACCGATAGTGACTAGTAGGGTAGCACATTGATGTGTAGTCCCATTGGAAATCCACTAGTCGAAACGGTGATGTGTAGTCCCACCGTAAGTGTATGTTGGTTGTGCTTGTGCAAACCAAATGTTGTGGTTGAGATAGACCCTTGTGCATCCATTGCTTTCTTGCATATAAATCGTGTTTTGGAAAACTGCATGTTGTGAATTGTAGAGCCTCTCTCACTAAGCTAGATTGCTTATGCTCTTTTTGTTTCCAACGTGCAGATCGTTAGAGTTCGGGAGGCGAGCGGGCGAGGGAGGAGCTTTTGGAGTTCTCAAGCAAGTTTAAGTATGGTTTGCTTTTGTAATAATGCCTAGACAATGGGGTGTAGAATGTTAGGAGTTGGGGTCAAACTCCTTAGGAGGTTATGCTTGAAATTGTTAAACTCATGTGGTGTTATGCTTTTGCTTCTATGATGGTGACCTATGTTTCTTATGTGGTTTATTTGCATATGCCTAAACTTGTATGATGTTGGCCTATGTATGCCTTATGCTTGACTACATTGTGAATGATGTCTTGTGCTTGACAAACATGCTTCTTTGTGAAATTGTATGGAGTCTTGTTTGTATGTTTTCGTTAGATTAAATGCCTTCCATGCTAAGTCTCAATTGTGGTTTGATGCATGCATGTTTGTTTACGCTTAGGAGTGTCCAAAAGTGCATCTAGAATCGTATGTGAAGTTAACAAGTATGAAATGAGATGTTGCAGAGCGGGGGTATCGATACGGTTAGACCCGTATCGATACGGCCTTCTTATTCCAGGCCTTTCGTTTCGATACGCGGGGAGACGTATCGATACCATTTTGGACACTGGAGCTACTGTCCAACTTGGTATCGATACCGGTCTCAGGCGTATCGATACCATTTTGGTCACTAGAGTCACTGTCCAACTTGGTATCGATACCGGTCTTTGGTGTATCGGTACAGTCATCTTAGCGTTGACTATGAGAAGTCAACCTTTAGGGAGGGTATCGATACACTCCTTGGGTGTATTGATATGGTCTCCATAGGCTGACGTTGACTTTTTGACCTAGTCAAGGTGTATCGATACACCCCTTAGGTGTATCGATACCGCCTGCAGTTAAGTTAAAATTGGGCTGTTAAATGTTGTTTGGGTTCGTTTGATTGTCTCATGTATGTCGCTCCGCATGTTTGATCACTTAGGACTTTAATATTCCTCTAGACAAGATTAAATTAAAAAGGAAAAAAATAGGGTTGCTAACCGAAGGGGAGCCTTAACGGGTTTCACTTCGGTTTTCCCCGTGTAGCCCACTTGGACCGGTCATCCGGCCAGACCGGGACGAGGGGGTTACACCATTAGTCATACAACGATTTGGTATCCGTTTGTTGGATACTCATGATACTTCGCCTAAGTTCGCTTGCTTTGGCTGCTGGAACGAACCTGTCAAGAAATAAACGAGTCATATCAGTCCAGGTCGTAACAGAGTTAGAAGGAAGATCAAATAGTCAATCTTTAGCAATATCAGATAAAGAATAAGGAAAGGCTCGAAGTTTAATTTGATCTTCGAAAACTCCATACGGTTTTGTACTTAGACAAACCATATAAAAATCCTTAAGGTGCTTGTGAGGGTTCTCAGAGGGCAAGCCGTGAAATTTTGGTAGAAGATGAATCAAACCGGTCTTCAATTGGAATGGCGTTGTACCCTCGTGAAGGTTATGCACAGGGGCTAATTGTCACCAGATTCCCTAGTCAGTTGCTGGATTGTTTGTTCGTCTGTCATTGGATTTTGTTCTTCGTTTGTATTCTCAGAGTGTGTTGCGGTTTGGGATGCTAGCTCAAGATTTCGTTGTAACCTTTTTTAGTGTAATCTAATTTTCTTTTCTTGGTTTGTTTGTACGTTCTGACGTCGTGCGAATGCTTCGATCTCCGAGATGTAGTCTGCTAGTTCTCCCGGGTTCTTCCTGATCATAAACAAACAAAAATAATCAGTAAATTTTTTCTGAAATCCCAGGCAACGGTGCCAATTTGACACGCGTCGTTTTCGCGTCAAAATAATTCCTTATTCTCAATTAAAAAATAAAGGAAGTTAAATGTAGTAAAAGAGAAGTAAGGGTCGATCCCGCGGGGATTTAGGAAACCTCCTGATTATGATTGTTGACCTATGAGCCTTGAAGTGGATTGAGTTTGTAGGTGGGGTGGTTGATTAAAGAAATGTAATAAATAAAAATTGTGTTGAAGTAGTTGAAGGTAAATAAATTTGATATCTAAAAACTAGCCGCGGGCTTTCGCTTTGACTCAATTTCTTTGGATCATTGGAGAAAGATTTTCACTTTAGGAATTACGTCGGTTACTTGTCCACAAGGTTCAATCCTTGAGACTTCACTTTGTATACCGAATACCCAAGTTCTATCTTTGATATCGATATCCGAACTTGATCTTAATCAACAACAATGTTGAAGACCAAGGTCGTTTTAAGCCCAATAAAAACCGACTCGAATGGTGTTATTTTAATAATAACGGTTTCGATCTCAAATTTTCACTTAGTAATCAATTTACTAAGTGTGTTCCCAGAAAGACGAATGTGCTTCGATAGCCGATCCTTCCTCCCGCATATTAACTGAAAACCATATTTCGATAAAAGTCAATCTTTTGTTTCGAAAATCGCTTTGGCTTAAAGTTTAGCTTTTGAAAATAGAGACAAGTAAAACCTGAAGTTATTTAAGCGCTTTTCATTCCTCACGTTGAATTCGAGTCATCGCTACCGCCTTTGGCTATGGAAAATTTAGCTTTGCATGATTATTGAATTAACCATGCTTAGCAAAATTTTCGGAAAAATAAAGTAAAAAAATAAGAGAATAAAAACTAAAGGGCAAAAAGAATTTTATAAACTCAAGTAGAAATAAAGTCAAGAACAAATGATGAGATATTCTGAGGCTTACCCCAGTGGGGTATTTATAGTCCTCAAAAACCCTAAAAAACCTAAGAGATAAAATTCTAAAAATACAAAAGATAATTCTCAAAATTTAAATCATAAAGTTAAAAGGATAATATCAAAAAATAAATCCTAAAAAGAAACTACAAAAGATAAATGCCCAAATTTAAAATTCAAATGTTTATTTGATAAGCTATTGTAATCACTAATTTTATTCGGGGTGTCAACCCGTTTTTATTTTTAAATAATGAGCTTTGTTCACGATATGATTAAAAAGACTAAAATATATATTAGGTTATTATTAGTAATATATATATGTGTGTGCGTGTGATACTATTAATTATTATACTTGGTCATTGTTATTCGATTAAAAAAGGATTAATTAATTACTAGTATATATTATGTTATCTTATTATGTTACTATCTATTATTGTCATCATTATTATGTTAATATTATTATTACTATATTACTAACATATTATTATCTATTATTAGTATTATTATCTACTACTATTATTATCATTATCTATTACTATTATTATTATTATTATTATTATTATTATTATTATTATTATTATTATTATTATTACTAGTATTATTAGTGTTTTTTATATTATTATTATTATTATTATTATTATTATTATTATTATTATTATTATTATTAGCGAATCTGAAAATACAAAAATAATGTAAATACATTACAAATAAGAATAAGCCCAGTTAATTAATAAAGTCCATTATGCATTAAAAAACCCAAAATATTACATATTAATATAAGCGTAAGGCATGTTTGGCCCAAATAATTAAAATAAGCCCTAATCTGATTACAAGGTAGAAACCCTAATACATTCTAATTTCTTGCGTAGTTGAATCTCTACCGTCAGATCTAATCTAGATCTGATGGTCCAGATGGCCTCTGATAAGAAGCCCTAATCTCCCTCTGTTTTTGCCCTGGCGTCGCAGAAGCCTCAACCGTCAGATTCGGCTCGAGATCGAACGGCCAAGATCGATTCCCCACGCGCGTGTGATCCACACGCGACTCTCTATTTTCCAGACGCGCACGTGTGATCCACACGCGACTCTCTATTTTCCAGACGCGCGCGTGCAGTCCACCGCTTGTCCCTTCAGACCCCTCGCGACCTTCCAGTTCTCACTAACGGCTAGAATTGCTCCACGACGTCCAGCCACGCCGATTGGTCGGCTACCAAGCTCTCCATGGCCCCCTCCTCACGACCGTCACATGAAAACAAGTGAAAAAATATAATGTCAGAATGCGCAACAAATTCCAGAAAAATACAATGGATTTTCAGAGGGCGGATGCAAACAAATTAGATCAACCAATAGGAATTTTCATTCGATTTTATGTAATCCGAAAAATGTAATTTTCAGGCTTATAAAACCCAAAACCAACATTGTAATCCCAAGTTAGAAACGGGAAAAATACAGAGAGCAATAGAAGCAACCAAAACCTCAATTTTACAGAGGTATATCATCTTCTTTTTCGCATTTCGAAGCATAAATATATATAAAAAACAGAGCTAGGTTTTTTTGTTTTTACCTTCATGTCGGTTCACATTCCCTCATCGACGATAAGCCTTCTGGCCTCCCAGAGGTTGTGCATGGTGAGTCGAAGGGGACGATAACCAAAAAAGGGATCGTTTTGGAGTTTTGGCTTTCCGATTGTTTTGGGGCTTTTTGGGTTTCTGTTTCCTTTGGAAAAAACGAAAGAGGGGGTTTTTGTTTTTTGGTCTTTGGGTGTCGGTTTACCGTTGAAGCGTTGAAGAAAGGTTTTTTGGTTCTGTTTCCAGGTATTTAGGGGTTCGACGGCCGCTGGTTAGCGGTAACCGACGTTTTGGGTGTCAGCGTCGTGAGAGAGGTGAGAGCCAGAGAGAGTTTAGGGTTTGTAAAAGGGCTCGAAATGGTTTTAAACGGGTTTATATAATGGTTTTGTTTTTTTAAATTGGTTTAATCTGTTTTTAACCCCTCCGCGTCGCCGTTATTACGTGTGCAAGGTCTCCGTGTTTTTAAACCCCGTCCGTGGTCCCTCAATCTTTTTAAACTTTTTTTTTTAAATTTCGTTCTTAGTTTGGTTTTAATTAGATTTCGTGTGGGTTAATTCCCATTTTGGTCCCTTTAGGTTTCTGTTTCTTTTTTATTTAGTCCTTCGTTTTGCAATTGAATTAGTTTTTAATGGTTTTATTGTTGTTTTGGTCCCCTAATCGTTGGTTTAATTGTTTTCTTTGTCCTTGCCTTCATGCATATTTAATTTTCAACCCTCAATCATGCTTTTTACCATATTGTTAAATAATGTTCATATTTTATGTATGTGATTACCATGTTGACAATGTTTATGTTGATGGATATATAATATGTGGCATATGATATGTTATTTATTTTATAGTATGTGATCACGTGTCTTTTTTATGATCTTGTTTAACGTGTGTTTTTAATATAGTTTCATACATGTAATTTGGTTTTATCATATATGGTTTTAATGCGTGGATAGCTTAGTTTTCTTTTATGTTGCTCGAATATGTATTTGTGACATGCATTTCAAATGGGCATTCATATGACTCAATATTTTGGTCGCATGTTAATTAATTTTAATCATAAAAAGAAGATACTTATTAATTCGTGTATTCGGGTCGAAATATCCTAGCTTATTGGATTTTCCCCGAATATTCAAATTAATTTGCATTGTCTAAAGGTAAATTCGTAAGCAATTAAAACGAACAAGACCATGACATCATATTTTATCTGCTTGCATCATGCATAAAGGTGACGTACGGGATCCAAACCCTAAAATAACACGACAGTCTGACTTATATGATGTCGATTTAGTCTTTGGTTCGGTGTACCGTCATCCTTTTCAATTAAATGCCCAATTAATTTGAAACCATCGGTTTGAAAAAGTACGTATAATTAAAGTTTAATTTTCGATCAAGAACCCCTAATTAAACTCATTTTAAATTTTAAATAATTTTCATCAATTAAAAGCAACAATTATTTTGGTACCGATCTCCGGGCGTGATGGGGGTGCTAACCCTTCCCCACACGTAACCAACTCTCGAACCCTTTCAAATGAATCTCTGGTTTTTAGTGTTTTATGGTGTCCGACCTACCTCAGTGGCCGATGGTGACTCCAAATGATTTTTTTAGGTTTATTTCGAAACTTGAATTCTTCAAAAAGAAGTTCCCCTTTTTAATCGAATTTTCTAAAAATGTGGGACACTTCAAGGTTTCCTTTCGAGAGAAAAAACCTTATCACAACTACCACAATGAACTTGATAAGCTATCAAAATATCTAGATAAGATCTTTTGTTCGCTGCTAACGTCATTACCCAACTCCGATGTTGTTGTTGTCATCCTCTCGTACTGCTGATGTCATCTGCTGACGTGTCACACTCAGTCAGCATTTTCATGCCCCAATTCATGCCCACTAATCCAGCCATGAATCCAGAAAAATTGCGAAATCCAGCCTTTTTCAGACCATTTTCCATCCACAAAGTCCTGCACCAAAATCATATGATAAATCATAGTTCAACACCACAATTCATCCATTTAAACGTAATTAGCAGTAAAATATCGACCAAACTAGCCACTCGTCAGTTTCCTTCGGCTAAAATTTTGGGGACGGAATTTCCTAAGTGAGGGAGAGTTGTAATGCCTAGTTTTGGGCCTAGAGGTTTTTGGAATGGTTTTAGAATCTGTTGGACTGAGATTAGAGATTCAGGTAAGGTTCAGGATGAGTTTAGAAAAACATATTTTGGAAGGTGATAAAAATATAGAAAAATTATCTAAAATCATTTTTAAATATATAAAGGTTTGGTAAAATCAATTTTGGAAAACGAGTTTCGAAAATATTACATTTTGGACTAGTGATCAAAATATAAGAATTGTAAAACTGGTTTTAGTGATTGTTTTGTAAAGGGTTAAAACTTTGAATCTTAAATGAGCTATTTGACCATTTGGTCAAACTGAGTTTTCCCATAATTACGATTATTTTAAATGTGCTTTAATTAAAGGAATTAAAAAGGATTTAATTAAGGAATGTGGTTATTTTCTAAAATCACAATTTGACGTAACTTTCTCTTCTCAAGATTTTCTCTCAACTTCTCTTTAGCCAAACATATTCTTTTCATCAGAAAATTTAAGGTGATGATCTTGATTTCTTAACCCTCTAATTTCCTAAATGATTCTTCAATTTATTTTCCAAAAATCTTATTGAATCTCTTTGATTTTCAAGAGGAAAACATCCAATTAAGGGGAAACTCATACATTGGAGGTAAGGTCCGTTCTTCTCCTCTAATTTAAGGTATTTTACTGAAATTCTCAAGTTCTTGATCCTTTATATGTGTTTTCTAATGTGGTTTTATGATTTAATTGGGTAATATGATTAAATCAAGGTTTTATTGATGAATTTATATGATTTTCGAAGTGGATTCTGTTCTGCTGGGTCTATGATTCATTTTTAATCATGATTTTGATGTTTAATAATGTTAAGATAAAGGTTTTAACACTGTAATCCCGAAACTATGTGAATCTATAATTTTGGCTGTTAGATTTGGGTTTTTGTGGAGTTGTGGTGGTTTTATGGATGCTGGAGGTATAAGGATGATAATATGATGATTTTGGATGTTAATCAATGATTATTGGTGGTTTGAAATGCTATTTTGTGGCTGGTTTAAATTTAGAAGTGTTTTGGTGATGATTTTGGTTGTTCCGGGTAGGCGATTGATAGCTTTTGGCAAGGCAATGTTGTGGAATTGTTTTCCGGGATTTTGAATGCATTAGGATGCATTAATCCTCTATTATTATGGGGTTAAAATAGGGGAGAACGACCCACTAACAACCGGTGAAGCTTTGGAGGCTTCGGACGCTTAGTTTTGCGTCGGCGAATCGAGGTTTCGCTTGTCAGTGAGTGAGAACGTGGATTCAACTTTGAAATGTTTTAAAGGTGGTTTTGGGAACTTAGATTTAAGCTTGAAATGCTTGTCTAAGTTCGGAAGAAAGTATATGTTGTTTTCATTATCGGTCGTGCTTTTACGAAATGGTTTATGAACTTGTTTTTTATTACATGGATTTACCTACTATTTATACATGTTTTAAGTATGTGATATACTGTTTTAATCATGAGATGATGATAGATGCATGTGGTAAGTGATCCATGTAAGTATATGTTTTATACTTGTGTTTAAAGCACGGTTTGATGCTTTGGAAATTGGTTTTATGTTGATGCATATGAAAACAGTAAGGTATGTGGTTATAATGAATTATATTGGCAAGTGATGTGGTTTTGAAAATGCTATCGGATATAGTTAGCCGGCTATAGGATTGAGTGCACTATAAACAAGTTGCCTTGGATGTTGAGGGGTTTATACGATGTACCGAATACTCCATCCAAGTACCCTAATGATCAAACAAGTGTAGTGTCCCGTCTCTCGTTAGTGGGGTTATACATCTACCAATGAGTGGTGTTAAGGGGGTTATACGGTGTACCAAATACTCCACCGTAGGTGTAACAACGGTTGAGGGGTTTATATTGTGTATCGAATACTCCCGTGTGTGAACCTTGGGGTGCCAGTGAGAATGTATGAAGTGTGGGGACAACACTTGTGAATCTGTGTATCTGATGATGTTATGATTTGGAAAAGAGAACTTGGCCAATGGTCACTTGTAAGTCAATATGATTGTTGATGTATTATGTGATGTATAATGGGATTTATACATGTTTACTCTTTAAGCTTTGCATATGGTTGTTATGCATGGGAAGGCTTAAATTGAGGTTTAGCAATGGTATTTGTTGTTAATTAATGATACATGAGGCATATGGTTTAATATGTTGGTTTTGGAAAGGTTTAAGTGCATGTTTTTCAAGGCATGATGTTTTATAAATGGATTGAAATGATGATTTTAATGGTTTTAAGAAAATGTTTTCAATTGCATTGATGGTGTTTTGTTTTGAGCACTCCTCACTAAGCCTTGTGTGCTTACGCTCTCTTTTCCATCAATGTAGAGAATTAAAGCTTGAAAGGCAACGAGACGCAAGGGATCAAAAGAGACTTCGTTATTTGAAATTATTTTTTTGGTTTAGACTAAGTAATAAGGGCAATGGGGAATCCGTTATGTTTTGGGGAGATTTATGTAAACTCCTTATTTGAGCAAGTTTATGTTGTTGTTTTGGGCTTGTAAATGGCCTTTATTGTTTTTTTTATGCTTTGCTATGGTTTTTAGTATCTTACTTGATGTGGTTTTAGAAAGCATGCCTATAGATTCCATTTTGAAGCTTGATGCTATGAATTGGTGATGTTTCTGATGTTCTTGGTTGAGGATCGATCCTTGGTTACGTTGGTTATGACTTAGAAGCTTGCTTAGGTGTTTTTGTTGGCTCGAATGCATGATAAACCAGCAAAATGGACATTATGAGTCCAGGCGTATCGGTACGTGACCTTCTATATTGATATAGGCCTTATGAAATAGGCTAATAGTATCGGTACGATGGGAACCGTATCGATGCGGTTCATGAGTAAAATAAATGGGTGTTTCGATACGCGGGGGTGTATCCGTACGGTAAATGGCTACTGGAATCTGGGATCTAAAATCCAACAAGATAGTGCCGATAAAATGCTAGGTGTATCGATACGGTGTGATAAGTTCTCAAATGTGACATATTTCATTTGCTATTTTTCTAGTTATTAGGACTTCTTGCTGCTTAATACATGTTGTTTTTGTTATATTTTGTGCATGAACCCAATTCTGGAAATAACAGTAAAAATGGGGTATTTCTGCAGTTTTTATTATAATTTTGTCATGACTGGCATCATGGGCACGACACTGGGAACGACGCGTCTAACGTGGCAGTGACGTGGCAATGACGTGGCGACTTCTAGAAGCTTCTGGAACGTTCTGAGAGATCTTATCAGCTTATCCGTTTAGATTTCCTGCATTTAAATTTCAAAACACTTGAATTGTTTTATCTTTTGTTTATTATTTTAAATTATCTCATCACCTTATCTTTGTAAATCTAAGCCTATAAATACCACCCCTTGGTAAAGGCTTGGATCATCAATCATTTTAGTGATCATCTTCTAGCTTTGAGTATTTTTATCTTTGTAAACATTTTCAGTTTTAATCCAAGTTCTTTTCCTTTATTTTTCTTGTTTCATTTATTTTATGCTATTTAATTACTTTTCTAAAATCAAGTTAAGTATCATAATCAATATCATGCTTAGCTAAATTTCTTGAGCCAAGAGCTAGCCAAATCAATTCTAATCGTGAGAATTGAACATTGCCTAAATTACTTCGGGAATACATTTTTATCTTTCTGTTTAGATAGTTTGGCAATCGGCCTTACTAAAGTTTTTAATCGTTTTTTTCAAATCAAAAAGAGCTCGTTGGTTTGGAATCGTTTAAAGACATAGTTGGGAGGAAGGATCGGCCTATGGCAATTTCGACTTCCTGTGAACACTCTTAGCGGCGGTCCGCTAAGGAAAGATAAAATCAGAAGCGATTTTTTAAGACAATTTCTGAGTCGGGCTTTTCCTGCTTTCAAAACTAAATACTTTAACGGCGATAGTCGTGGTTAATTTGTTTAAGAATCAACCTTCGAAGATAGTCTTGGGAGGATTGGTTACTCGAGAGAGAAGCAAGTTGCGACATGTTGGGCCTCGCAGACTGTAACCGACATGATCCCTGAAGTAAAAATCTATTTCAATGATCGAAGAAATTGACAAGGCTAGCTCGAGGCTAATTTGCATATTTGGTTTTTTTACTATTTTCTTTAATTCTTGCATTTTATTTTATTACTTCACTCAATATCAGATCACCCCCTTTTTTATTTCCTTGTTTTTACAGATATTCCTGGGAATTCAAATCCGACAAAATTCAAGTTAAGAATTCTGATTAATCTCCATGTGGATCGACTCTCTTTCCCTATAACTACTTAATTTCTTTATTTTATTTATTGTTGAAAGAGGTTAAATATTTATTTATTTTTGACCGGTTAAACGAAGACTTGTCACGGTGACATGTAAATTGGTTGAATGGGATCCTTGGAATTTTGTTTTCTTACGTTTTAGTCCCTGAATGTTGTTGATGCAATTAAAAGAGTTTGGATGATCGAATTGAGATGAGATTTGAGAAAATGGCATAGAATATGACTAATTAAAGGTTGGTAACCATAAATTGGCTGAAGTCCTTGTAATTTATTAAAATTATAATTTGGTCCCCAAAACATGTATGTTGTCAATTGAATACAAAATCGTTGTTTGTTTGAATTGAAGTTTCTTCCGCTGCAAGTCTGAATCGCATAGGATGATAATGTGCTTCTAGATAAGATAAAATAAAAAATAGGGTCGTTTATTGAAGTAAACCTCCCCGGGTTACTCCAATATTCCCCATGTGACTCGTTCGATTCGATCTCGTGTCTAAGCCGGGTCGAGGGGGTTGCACTTCCATATTGTATTAATAAGTTGGTAAACTTAATTGGGTGACTTGATAATTGAGAGAAACCATAGAGTTACAATAATCATGCCAATGTTGTGTGATGTATGGTAATCGTGTCAATATTGTATGCTTTTTGGACACTTGATTGGTTGAGTCACCTTTGGTTGATGGGATCTGGATACCCAGAGAGCGTGTTGCAACAGCATGATTAGAGATGTCGAATGTATGTTTTTGATGTTGTGTAACATTAAGCCTCATTCGAAGATACTCAAGGAGAGATGTCGAGTATGGGTGTACATTCTCGAGGTTGTGTAACATCGGGCCTCACCCAGAGAGAGTGTATGTTCTCGAGGCTGTGTGACACTAGGCCTCACTCAGAGTGTACGTTCCCGAGGCTGCGTGACTGTAACACCAGGCCTCACTCCAAGTTTGTGGTTATGACTTTGTGCGCTTTTGCTCGGATGATCATGTAAGATCCCAAGTATGGTTGGGTCTTGTGTGCCATGTATGATGATTTTCATGATAAGGGCATGTGTTTGGCGACTAATGGTAGCGCCACGTGTTTATATTATCGCTCCTTATTGCTCGTACTAGCTTGCATGCTTATGTTTATGATTACCTTAAAGTATAGTAGAGTAGATGTGTGCCATTGAACTTTGTAAGCTCAGCACTCGGAATCGTTGTTTTCACGTGTAGGTTAATTGTCGAATCGTGGGATCAAGGAGCACTATCAGTACGAGATTCTAGTATGTGGTGATTTCTAAAGTACGGTACTTGTATTTAGTGGGTTGTGTATTCATAGGACCTTACGTGGTGGAGTCTGTAATTTTTATTTTTGAAATTGTATTAATCAAATCAGATGTTCAAATGTTTTAAATTAAATTGGAGCTCTTTTGTACGTTTTGATTTCTTATCTATATTTTCAAATGTTGGCTTTAAATGTTTTTGGGAAATACTTGTTGGGCTAAACCTAGTTTGAGAAATTTTATGGTAATAGGTTGGGCTTAAGGCCCAAATATGACATTCAGATTGAGAGTGTTACAGTGTGTATATTGTAAAATGATTAATAATATGTATGAACGAATACTACCTTATAATCCTCTTAAGACTATTAAAAATAATAATTTTTATTTTAATTAATTCATTATCTTTGAGTTTGGATTAGGATAGAAAAGTGTATGTGGACCCAACAGGTTAGCCACGCGTAGGACTGATATGAATGAAGAACCTAACTCTTCCATGAACAACGCTTACATAGTAAACTTCAGCTTCACGTGATCTCATCTCCGACAAAACCATATTTTTAGTATTATTATTACAGAACACAGTTGCCAATCTTATCCATTCACCACATCCTGCAATTACAACATTACACTTATCGCGCCCACAGTGTCACTGTCCCCAATTGTTTTCCTCAGCCTCTGGCTCTATATAAACACCGCTTCTCGCCCATAAAATCTTCATCTGAATTCGAAGGTTGCAGACAGCAATGAAGAACACCGGCAAGAGTACCAAGGGTACCGTGAAGTCGTCGGACCTGAGGAAAGATCGGAAGTCCGGCACCGGAATGAATGGATCGCCGAAGAAAGGAGGTCATGGCGGAAAGTTCACCTGGGCCGGAGATGGCCTTTCGCCGGCTGAGATCGGGGACGGGAAACAGGTTTTCGATTCCAAGGATCCTAACTTTGAAGACCCCGATGAGATCGTGACTAATTGATTGTGTTTGGCGATGATGATGAGGGTGGAAAAATGTTATCTCAATGGATGAATAAATATTGTAGAAATTGCTATTTTAATCTTCTTTTTTGTTTGTTTTTAATGATGTTATCTTTGCTATGGGAAGAACTTTAAATTTTATTTGGTTTGGATTCGATGGTTTCTGGAAATAGTACCAACTAAATATCCAGGAAAATGAGATTAAATAAGTTTAATGTATTATTCTGTAGGGAAAAAATAACAATAATCCCAAATTTTGATATGATCATGAGATACATAAAGACGATTAGACGATCCATGAAGACTAATCATCTCGAATTTTACGATTTATAAAGTTTTATTGCGATTCAGTGGAAAAACAAATAATTTTTATCCTAAGAGATTCAGGTTAAAAATAATGTCCGAATGTTGTGTGTACATAAAATTGATCCGACCCAAAACCAATAATAAAATAATCATTTATCCTCGATGTCTTAATGGGTCCAAGATGGATACCCATCTTCTCAAGCCATGCTGTCCAAAACTAAATTGGTAATCCAATATATACAATACAATGGGTTGTCAACAAGGACATATGATTAGATGGATAATTATCCAATATATGCTGGGTAGGACTACACAATCATTTTTATTTTAGGACTAATGTTAGAAATTTAGTTTAGAATTTATGAACTTAATTTATAGAGTTTACGATTAAAAATTAGGGTTTAAAGAGTAAATATGCATATTTGGATTATTTTTTTACACAAAATATGCACTAAAAAAGAAACGAAGAAAATTCAACAATCGGTGACCAGAATCAAAACTAGTGTTACCGCCAACTAAACAAAATTAAAAAATATAAAATTTGTTGCGCTCTATAGAAGAAATGGGTTTTGACAAAACCCTAAAAGAAAACTGACTAAAAATTATTGGAGCACATGTGAAAATGTTAGATACAAACACTTTACCTTTTATTTATTGCGAAAAGGTCTTTATAATAATATTTGTTTTATAGTTAAAATATGATTAGTCCCCTAAACCTTTTGAAATAAATATCATTTGTGTTTAAAACGAGGTTAAAGTTATACCAAAACTAGGAGAAATGAATGATTAGAAAGTTATATCAATGTCACGGGGAGAGCTTAAAGAATCAAATTAATCAATTAGTTTATAGTTATTCTCTTTCCCCAATTGATTCATTAATTAGTACTATAAATTATATTACTGTGGAATAAAATATTCTAATTTCTATCGATTTTTAGCCGTAGAGTTTTTTTATTATTAAAAAAATTATTTCATGTACAAACGTTTGTGTAAATTTTTTTCTACAAACATTTTAGTTAGGGGCGGATGCACCATGGTGTATGGTGGGTCAATTGACCCACTATTAAAAATATGATAAACTACTTTGCTAATTACTAAAATTTTATGATACTTTCATTTTGGTCGCTGAATAAAAAATTATTCATTATAGTTACTAAACTTTTAATTCAAATTTATTATGGTCATTGTTATAATGATGTTAACACTGTTAAAAAATATTGATGTCTCATGTTGAAGTTTTCTGCCAAAATTTTAATTAACGAAACGATCGTCGACCAATCCCAACAGTTGAAAAGATTCGTTTTATCAGAAACATAGTTTAGTTTCAAGTTGATCTGATGATTTACATTGGTGAATCAAAGCTAAAAATCATTTTAAATTAAAAATTAACTTTTCAATCTATCATTGTTAACCGTTAGATCAACTTCAAACCAAACTATATTAACTTTTTGTCAAACAAATAATTTCCACTGTTAAAAGTGATTGACGACGTCTCCAATCATCAAAATTTTGGTCTTAGTGGTAGTTGTAAACTTAAAAAATTATGGGTGGAAGAAAACTTTAACGTGTCACATCAAAATTTCTTAATAACAATGGATGTAATAACATCGAATTAAAAGTTTACTAACTATAATGAATGTTTATCTATTTCAATGAACAAAGTAAAAGCGCCCTAAAAGTTCTGTAGATACTAGTGCAGTTTATCTTAGAAATATTAAGTATTTTTTTGTTTAATTGAAAAACCAATACTTCAATTATTTTATTTTATTTTTGCTTTAAGCTCTTAAACTATTTTTGGTCAAAATAAGTATTCAATCTATCATTCTATAACTATTTTAAATATATTTGTTAGTAAAATATCTTTTAATTGTATCAAATAATTTAACTAAAATTTTATTTTATTTTATTTTTAAAAATTACAAGTTGGTTTAAATAAAATTTAAAACTAGTAAAATATCTTTTAGTTCTCAAATAAACATGTTAACCTCCAAAAATATTTTTGTAATTGTGTAATCATCTTCATTCGAAAAAAGCTCTTCTAGTTAAAACCATTTTGAAACTTAAATTCCACTCCATTTTTTTGTTTCTCATATATTGTAATCAATTTGAGTATTTAGAACATAAAACGATTTTGATTTCGTAATCTTTCTGAAAAATCTTAAAACTCTAAATTGTACTTGAATATAAAACATATGCTTGCTTGCACAACAATTTTCACCATCAATATTTAATTTTATAGGTTTTTCTGCTTTCTAAAACACAAATACATTAGTGTGAGATCAGGGACGGAGGTATGTATGGTTTGGGAGGGGCTCTTGCCCCTCCCAATTTTTTTGGTATAATAGCATTTGAGGTCATTTTTATTTTAAATAGTAGTCAAATAAGTTCTTTTGTCCCTCCTAATTTTTAGATTTAAAGGTTTAATAGATCTTTGTCCCTCTCAATGTTCAATCCTAGCTCCGTCCCTGTGTGAGATAGTTCTAAATTCTCAAATAAATTTATACGAATTGGTTCTTCAATGTCAATATGTCTCTGCCTATAAACCATGTTTGTTTGCACAATAATTATCACTTATTAATACGTTATTATAAATGTGTAAATTGATTCTAAATTATTGCATTGATCGGTGAACTACTAACTTTAAATTTTTAGACTCGTTCTTGATCTTATTTTTAAGGTTTAGTGTTTAGGGTTTTTAGTGGATGAGTTTTGAATTTAGTGTTTACGGTTAGAATTTAAGGTTCATAGGTTTAAAATCTAAATCCTAGCTATATTACATTAAAACTAAACTCTAAATTCTAAACCCTAAAGCCTAAATTCTAAATACATACACCTAACCTCTAAACCTTAAACCCTAAAATTAAAGAGCTTATAGAAATTTTTCGTTTCACGGATAGGATATTTTATCTAAAAAAAATCTCTATGGATAAGAGAAGAAAGAAGTAGAAGATAATAAATTATTACTATAGGTAAATGATGGGAAGGTCGGTAGAATCAACAAAACAAGACAATTTATTATTTATTTGGGATAAAGTAAAATTTTAGTCCATAAATTTGATAACATTTCTCAATTTAATCACCAAACTTTATTTTGGTTCAAATTAATTCTTGAATTTGGATTTTTGGTTCATTTCTAGTCCTTTTAATGATCTGTCAAATCTCTTAAAGTGTCAGGTAATACAAGTTCATGGACTAAAAAAATGTAAAGTCATCAAAATCAAGGATTGATGTGGATTTCAAAAATGTTTTGGGACTAAAATGAGAAATATTACCAATTTTACGAACTAAAAAATTGATTTAACCCTTTTGATTAAACTATAGAAATTTCGTAGATATAGACATTCCCGATTATAATTGGTACCTGGACTTTGTTTTGATTCACACTTTTTATTTATTTTTAATTTTTTGATGATATGACATTTTTTTCGTAAATTATCACATAACATAATATTATAGTGTTACATTATCAAAAAAATAAAGATTTTAAAATTTACTGAGTTCAAATACTAATATAAAAAATAAAAATAAAAAATGAGAGAATTTGTCTAGACATCTAAAGTTGCTTTATCCTGTTGATTAAACTTTGAAATTCAGTAAATATAGTGGAAAGTATACGGTAACCTAATTTAAGGTAAAAAGTGATAAATTTTAAAAAAATTTAAACAATTTAAAATATTATACATTTTTATAATATTTTAGGTTGATGTTTTTCGACAAGTTTCGATTTTTTTGAGTTGGTGGTTTTTCAATAAATTTTGAAATAAAATATTATTGAAAAGTATAACATTTTAGTAGTTTAGACAATTTTCAAAAATCCCATTATCTCTCTTCAATTGAAGAATAGATTCACCAATCATAGAAAAAACAGCAAGGAGAGAGCACTCACGGGCATTACAAACAGACAAATATATGAAACATGAAGCGAAGCAAAATTATCATTTTTTATTACAAAAAGTGCAACCCGGTTGTGTTTGTGGCCTAGATTGTTTGTCTTCTCTCTCATATTTGAAGTCTTGACATGTTTGTCCTGGCAGCCGAACCACCCGTGAACTCTCACTTTTATCTGTCATTGATTCTCTAATTCAACAACCCCAAACTTTCACATATAAAAACAATGATTTCGACATGCTCAGTTCCTATGTTCCACATACTTGCCTCCTCTTCATTCTCAAACATGTCCAACTTCCAACGTTTTCTTTACATTGCCATCTTTATTCTTGTCTTGAATTCGGGCCAGACATTGTGCCACACCAAAGGGATCAGGCTCGGGGGCTCCAAAGCGAAGCACCACAAGCAATCGAACACGACCGGCACCCGACCGTTCATGCAATGGGTTAAATTCGTCGGCGGCCTTAAACACTCGGTTTTCCGGACGGCGAAGAACAAGCTCTTCCCGTCTTATAAAATCACCGTAGACAAGAATCCGGCGTTCGGAGACTTCACCAGCATCCAGGATGCCATTGATTCCCTGCCTTTCATTAACCTTGTGAGAGTGGTCATCAAGATCCATGCAGGGGTTTACACGTGAGTGCATATAATTTTATGCCAAATTGTTCTGGATTTTGTCTATATTCACTCACTTGTATCACAATGTGATTCCCGGCAGGGATGTACAGGGGATGGAGGGGCTGCCCTAAAATTTTGAAATTCGTATATAATATAGAATTTTTTTTAGAAATTTTTTCTATTAAAAATCTATTTTTACCCTTAAAAGTTTATAAGTTCGCTCCCTAACATAAAGTTTTATATACGTCCCTGATTTCCGGTTTTGTTTGTTTATGTGTCTTTATCCCTGTAATAAAAGAATGGTTTGTTCAGGGAGAAGGTTAGCATTCCGCCATTGAAATCCTTCATAACAATTCAAGGAGCAGGAGCAGACAAGACAATAGTCCAATGGGGAGACACAGCTCAAACACCTGGTCCAAAAGGACAACATTTGGGAACCTATGGTTCTGCAACTTTTGCTGTCAATTCCCCTTATTTTATTGCCAAAGACATCACATTCAAGGTAAACAAACCTTAATTAATCTTCTTAATTAATCATGGTTAACAAAGTGTTGGTGTGTTCTCTCAGAACACTGCACCAGTTCCACCACCAGGAGCAGTCGGGAAACAAGCCGTGGCGTTTAGAATATCGGCGGATACCGCTACTTTCGTCCGTTGTCGGTTCCTCGGAGCTCAGGACACTCTTTATGATCACTTTGGTAGACATTACTATAAAGATTGTTACATTGAAGGATCTGTGGATTTCATCTTTGGCAATGCTCTCTCCCTCTTCGAGGTTTGCTTTTTCATGTCCGTTTTACGGTTTATTAAATCACGATTTTCCAAAACTATGCCAAACATATCACCTTGTTCTTTTTTATGTAATGGAAATTTTTCACCATACTTGAGGTATAGGGAATGGATTACCATATCTGCTTTTGTCACGCCTTGCATACTTTTTGAACTGCCTGCCCCCACAATTATTGCACCCTTTAACTGTAGCTCAACAATGATTTTGCAAGTAACACGCATCTAAATCGAATTCAATTCAATCGATTCATGTAACGATCGGTGTTGATCATTCTCAGGGGTGCCACGTGCACGCGATCGCGACGTTGACGGGAGCTTTAACGGCACAAAACAGAGGGAGTATCTTAGACGACACGGGTTTCTCCTTCGTGAAGTGTAAGGTGACCGGGTCAGGAGCATTGTACCTAGGAAGGGCATGGGGTCCTTTCTCTAGGGTCGTATTTGCTTACACTTACATGGACAACATCATCCTCCCTAAGGGATGGTATAACTGGGGTGACCCTAACCGTGAGATGTAATATATCTTTCCCTTTATGTCTCTTTCAATGCATACCTAAACATATTCGAATCATTTTGAGTTTGAGACCTTTTTTTCGCAGGACGGTGTTCTACGGGCAGTACAAATGCACGGGGCCGGGAGCGAGGTTTGCGGGTAGGGTCCCGTGGTCCAGAGAACTTACGGACAAGGAAGCCGAACCTTTTATTTCTGTTAGTTTCATCGATGGATCGGAATGGATCAAACTATAAATGTAATAAGAATCATCAAATTTTATTTTTATGTATACCAACAAATTAAAATGGGGTTTTGTAAAATGCATAAATGGTGATAGCTAATAATTATTGACAAGCATGCCAATTACTATCTAGTCATTGCCCAATTGAATGATGGTTACATTATAGTTTATTAGAATGATAAAGTATATTACACTTTTAAAAAATAAATTTAAATTTTAGAAACGATATCATTAAGAGAGATAATTAAAAAATAGCTTTTATCATAACGGTCAATATTTTTATTGCTTGGTTTTTATTTCTGCTGCCTGTTTATTTTATCACAGACTAATACACATCTAATAATTAATATTTTTTGTGTGTTAACCAAACCAAACATGATAGCATATTGTCACGGTCCGTTTGCGTGATAGGGAAGACCGTGACGAGATGCTTGCTGGCTGTGCTTAAGTCGGAATGCGGGATAGCATTAAGGGTGTAGTACGTGTCGTACAGCCGTTCGGTCCTGGGGACAGGGCGTGCTGGTTAGGCACCACACTGGTCGGGAGCTGTCCCCGCTTCCCTGATGAGCCCATGGGAGGGCGAAACCAGTAAACATCGAATGGATAAGGCTGGGCCCCGGGCTGGTAAGAGCCCTGGGTTGCCGCACGGGGGAGTTGTCCCTGCGTGAAGACCCTGACCCCGTGACAATATGATGCGGAAAATGCCTTTCCCATTTGGTAAAAGCAATAAGTAAACTTTTTTTTTACCGTGCCTTGGGTCGAGGAGAGACTGCTGGGGAAAGTCAGGTCTGTTTTTAAAAAAAAATTGATTACGGATGAACTTAAAAGTTAGGTCCCTAATAATTAATATTGTAAAGAAAATTAAATATTAAGATTAGATTACTAATAAGAAGTGTTAGAAAGAAATTGGGACTTAATAATAAATATTGAAAAAAAATATTTTAAGAGTATGCCTTTATAATAAATATTGAGAAAAATTAAGTCTATCATAACAAGTATTGAAAAAAAATAGCGCCCTAATATCAAGTATTGAGAAAAAGTTAGACATTTATTAACAAATATTAGAAAAAATTAAATTTTAAGAGTAGACTGCTAATAACAATGATTGAAAAAATTGGGCTCTGGGATGGTGCCCTTTTGCCCACGCTCAAGGACGACCCTGAGAAAAGTTATGGTTGGTTGAATGAAATTCGACTTGAGTCAAAAAATTGGTTTTTTTACTCGATTCAATTGTTATAAACTCCACTCGACTTAAAAAATCAAATAAAGTTTAAATGATATGACCATAATAACTTGAATAACTAGAACACCTATTTAACTTTGATTCCATTTTTAAACAAATTTTTATAATTTTTAATTTAGTCTCTCAACTTTATATTTTATTCGATTTAATTATATAACTACACCTCTTTGCATTTTTTCCCTCAGTTCATTGAAACACTTCTATCAATATTTTTCCTCAAAATTCATTTTTTAAAATATTATATTATAAATATATTATATACTTTTAGATGATATTTTATTTATTAAATAACACTACATATCTTATTCACAAGTGTGGAAAATATAAAGAAATGTGTATATATATATATATATATATCATATATAGTTATAGAAAGTTGTTTAAATTGGAATCAATCAATATTATAACATTATAAATATTTACAATTAAATTTAAACAAAAGCGCGAACAATTCAACTAAAAAACTTTAAATAAAGTATGATTATAAAATATGACTCGTTAACTCGATTAATTAAAAATTTTCGTAACCCCCTTGTCCCGGTCTGGCCGGATGACCGGTCCGAGTGGGCCACACAGGGAAAACCAAGTGAAAACCCCTTAAGGATTCCCCCTCGGTTAGCAACCCTATTTTTTCATTTTAAATCTTGTCTAGATGAGTATTAAATCCTAAGTGATCATACAACGGAACAACATTTACGAAACAATCAAACGAACTCAAACTAACATTTTACAGCCCAATTTTAAACTTAAACTGCAGGCGATATCGATACACTTAAGGGGTGTATCGATACTCCTTGACTAGGTCAACAGGTCAGAGTCAACACGTGGAGACTGTATCGATACGACCAAGAAGTGTATCGATACTCTCCCCAACGGTTGACTTCTCACGGTCAACGCTAAGATGACCGTATCGATATGCCAGAGACCCGTATCGATACCAAAATGGATAGTAGCTTCAGTGACCAAAAAGGTATCGATACGCCCCCTCGCGTATCGAAACACGAGGCCTGAAATAAGAAGGCTGTATCGATACGGGACCAGCCGTATCGATACCCCTGCTACGAACTTACAGGTTTTAGCTGATTTAAGGCACAAGAAGGCCTCTAAATCCATCTAAAACCTCAACCAACACACTAACATCAATCCTAAGGCAAACCAACCATAAAAGCATGCTTTCACATGAAGCAAAAAGGGCACTAATCAACACAAGGTGATGCACAAATCATACAAGCAACTTAGCATTCAAACATGAACAAGGCATCCATGGTGCTCAAAGGCCTTAAAAGGCACAAGATAACACAAAAGAGGTTTGCACCATAACAAGGCAACCTAAACATCTAAAGACATGCCACCACACACAAACATACATCATAGCATAACATGTTTTACAAACCAAGGCCAAATCCAATGTCAACATACATGAGTCATACATAGCTCATACAAAAACCCTTGCCACATTGCTAACTAATACAAAATTTACCACCGTACTTGAGTCACAACTTGGAAAGCCCTTCTTGCCTTGCTCCGAGCCAACACCACGCTAATGATCTACATTGTTGAACATTGAGAGCGTAAGCTATAAGCTTAGTGAGGGTGCTCTAGAACGAAAAACATCAATAATGCAGGGTCCAAGCATATAATCCCTAAACCTCCTATCGAACACGCATAGGAAACTTCACAAGTAGACCTAGCTAGTCTTTCAAGTGCCATAATATGGCATCTTACATCATACTAAGCATCAAGCATCAATATCAACAATCATGTATCAACATCATACATCACATTATATGAACAAGTTAATTGGCCACTTTAAATTACCCCGATTGTGCGGATTTAAACCTCAGCAACACTTTACCTCGGTGGGATTACACTCATCACCGGACCTTGCATGTGCGGGATTCCACTCATCGCCACATGCCCTACGGATGGGATTCCACTCATCATCCCGTAAAAATATAAAAGCTTCCGGTGGAATATTACATCACCGTACTCCTCCTTGATGACTTAACGCCATCAAGGCCACGTAGGTTTTGACTCAATTTGTGTGTACACTAATCCTAATGATCGATCATTTACAACCGATAATTTATTTAGTGCCAATTTTCATAACCACATCATATGTCATCAACCACTTTTCATGCTCATCACATATATATACATTTCATGAATATACATGCACCAATTAACCACAATCACAAGAGCATAGCTAAATTAGCACAATAGCATTTATGAAGAACAAAGGCCAAATTAACTACTTGAGTTAAATAGAAGTGGCCTACCAAGCACACTTTATACACACGCACTACACATACTCGAACCAAACTTTAAATCAAGTTTGAAACCACTCACCGCCCTTCCTTAGCTACCAAGCGAAACTCCTACGAACCCGGATTCGGTCCCAAAGCTTCTCTGGCGACTCCTCTTGCTTCTAGCAATCCAAAAACAAAACCAACAACCATAATCAATGCTAATATTCAACCAACACATAACCTTTGAATTCAAACCAACCTCATCCAAAATTCTCAACCAAATTTAATCCCCAAATATCTCAAATTCGTACTCCCTACAACACTAGCTGAAAATTCCACTTCCAATAATCCAAATGACACCCAAAAGGCTCCAAATCACCTTCCTAATATACCTAAACCAACAGCCCTTCAATTTCAACTTTAAATCTCTCAAAAACCCAAGTTTTGACACCTTAAAATTTGCTCTAAGACCCTACTTCGGATTTTCCACAAAACTCAACCAAATTAATATATGTTGCACCTTTTAACATGAATAAACAAAACTCCAACTCAATTTATCAAAACAAGATGAAAAACCCCTTAAAAACCCAAACTTTAAAACAAACCCTAATTTTCAAAACTTCATATCTTTCAAATCTAAGACCATGGGTGGATAGAGAATAGAGAGGAGCGTAAGAAAACATTTTTACCTCTTAAAATGGTGTTGAAATCAAGTTGCAAATCAATGGAATAGTAGCTTGGATATTAGAGAGAGTTTAGAGATGGTGGGGGTGTTTTCACGTGGGATAATGGGGAAAAGGGGGAGAAGATGACAACTTTTAAAAGTTGTCATCCTTTTAAAATCTTTTGGGGAAAATTGCAATGTAGGTCCCTCCCCTCTTTATTAAAGCTTAATTACATCATAATTTAGGTTGAATTGTTTTAATTAAATTTTATTGATTCAAACTATAAACCCGGCTAACTCCTAACCCCAAAACACGGGCGTTACAAATCTCTCCCACTTAAGGAATTTCGTCCCCGAAATTACCTGACTGAAAGAGATACGGAAACTGCTTTTCCATATCCTCATTCCTCTCCCAAGTGGCCTCGTCCACACCTCGACGTTGCCACCACACCTTCACTAATTCAATCGATCTACCCCTCAACACCTTGCTGTCAGAAGCTAAGATCTCAACGGGTTCTTCTTCATAAGTCAAATCCGGATTCAATTCAATCTCTTTTACGGGCATAACAAGTGATGGATCGGACCTATACTTACGAAGCATCGAAACATGGAACACATCGTGTATCTTCTCTAACTCGGATGGCAAACGCAACTGGTAAGCAACCGGACCAACCCTCTTCACAATCTCATACGGTCCTATGTACCTCGGACTTAACTTTCCCTTTCGGCCAAATCTCATCACTTTCTTCCACGGAGACACTTTCAAGAACACCTTCTCACCCACTGAAAATTCAACTTCCTTCCTTTTCAAATTGGCATAGGACTTCTGCCTATCCGAAGTAGCTTTCAAACGATCACTAATCAGTTTTACCTTGTCGGTTGTCCCCTTGAGCAAATCCGGCATAGGTAACAACTTTTGTCCCACTTCGGCCCAACAAACTGGAGTCCTACACTTCCGGCCATATAAGGCCTCATACGGAGCCATCTGAATGCTCGACTAAAAGCTATTATTGTACGCAAACTCTACTAGAGGCAAATGCTTCTCCCAAGTACCCTGAAAGTCAATGATACAACAACGCAACATATCCTCTAGGATCTGAATAACCCTCTCTGACTGACCATCTGACTGAGGATGATAAGAAGTGATGAAGTTCAAACGGGTACCCAAAGCTGTATGCAGACACTCCCAAAATCTAGAAGTAAACCGCGGATCTCTATCTGACACAATGGACTTCGGCACACCATGCAGTCTAACAATCTCACCGATGTACAAATCGGCCAATCTATCTAAAGTGTAAGTAGTGTTGACTGCCAAGAAGTGAGCACACTTCGTAAAACGATCTACTATCACCCAAACTGAGTTCTTCTTCGTAGGAGTCAAAGGCAAACCCGAAACAAAATCCATGGTGATGTTCTCCCATTTCCATTCCAGAATTCTCAACGGCTGTAACAAACCTGAGGGAACCTGATGTTCCGCATTCACTCTCTGACATACTAAGCACTTACTCACAAAGTCGACTACATCTCTCTTCAAGTCAACCCAAAAGTACTCATTCTTCAAATCACGGTACATCTTCGTACTTCCAGTATGCATAGCAAACGAACTACTGTGGGCTTCAGTCAAGATCGTACGTCTCAAGTCACTGTCTTCTGGCACAACTATTCTATCCTTGAAACACAAAACCCCATCAGTACTGAAATTGTAGTATGAAGATCTACCTTCGGCTATATCTTGCACGTGAGGTGCCAAAGATCTATCTAAGAGCTGTTTCTATCTAATCAACTGACCTAGAGTAGGTCTAACCTGAAGCTCGGCTATCAAGCCACCATCTCCGGACAAACTCAATCTAGAAAACATAGCTCTCAAGTCCACGACCATCTTCCTACTCAATGCATCAGCCACTACATTGGCCTTACCCGGATGGTACTCAATAGTAAGATCATAGTCTTTTAGCAGCTCTAACCACCTATGCTGTCTAAGATTCAAATCTCGCTGAGTCATAATGTATTTCAAACTCTTGTGATCGGTGTACACTGTGCATCTCTCACCGTACAAATAGTGCCTCCAAATATTCAGAGCAAACACAATTGCAGCTAACTCTATGTCATGGGTCGGATAGTTGCGCTCATGGGTCTTCAACTGTCTTGAGGCATAAGCCACTGTTCTCTTGTCTTGCATAAGAACACATCCTAGCCCTACATAAGAAGCATTACTGTAAACTACATAGTCCTTCCCAGACTCAGGCTGTATCAAGATCGGTGCTTGGGTCAAAGTTTCTTTCAATTTCTCAAAGGCTCTCTGTCTTGCATCTGTCCACTCAAATTGAACACTCTTCTGAAGTAACTGTGTCAAAGGAGCAGCTATCTTAGAGAAACTCTCTACAAATCTCCTATAGTATCCGGCTAAGCCTAGGAAGCTACGTACCTCTGTCACAGACTTCGGTTGCTTCCACTCAACAATGGCCTCAATCTTCTTCGGATCAACCCTAATCCCATCGGCTGACACTACGTGTCCTAAGAAGACTACCTCGCGGATCCAGAATTCACACTTGCTGAGCTTCGCATACAACTGATGATCTAGCAAAGTCTTCAAAACAAGTCTCAAGTGTCGGTCATGGTCTTCTTCAGTTTGCGAGTACACCAAAATGTCATCAATAAACACAACTACAAACTGATTTAGATACTGATGAAAAATCCTATTCATCATGTCCATGAAAGCAGCCGGTGCATTAGTCAACCCAAAAGACATGACTAAGAACTCATAGTGACCATATCTAGTCCCAAAGGTCGTCTTCGGTACATCAACCTCTCTTTCCTTTAGTTGGTAGTAGCCCGATCTCAAATCAATCTTTGAAAAGAGAGATGCTCCTCTCAACTGATCAAACAAGTCGTCAATTCTAGGCAACGGATATTTGTTCTTCACTGTCAACTAATTTAACTGCCTGTAATCTATACACATTCTCATGCTTCCATCTTTCTTCTTCACAAACAACACTGGTGCACCCCAAGGTGAAGAACTAGGCCTAATAAAACCTCTATCTGTCAATTCTTGCAAATGAGTCTTCAACTCTTTCAATTCTTTCGGTGTCATGCGATACAGAGCAATCGAAACAGGAGCTGAATCAGAATAAGTCTCAATGTTGAACTCTACCTCTCTATCCGGTGGTAACCCTGACAATTCTTTCGGAAACACACTAGGAAAGTCACATACTGTCCGGATGTCCTGAGGTCTAACCTCATTCATGTTAGGGTTCATCACATACGCTAAGTATGCTTCACACCCCAACTCAACTAATCTCTTAGCCTCTAATACTGAAACCACATTGGACAAGAACTTCACGTTCTCACCCACCACTACAATCTCATAGTCATCTGTGAGCCTCAAAGAAATCCGCTTAGTTTCAAAATCTATCCTAGCTCTATGCTCCGTGAGCCAATCCAGACCCAGAATCACATCAAAACCATAGAAAGGAAGTTCCATCATATCCACTGGAAACACATGCCCCTGAACCATCAATGGACGCCTTCGGTACATCGTCCTAACTACTACCGTGTCCCCAAAGGAACTAGTAACACTAACTCCTACCTCTAACATCTCACATGGCAAATTCAAAGACCGTGCATGCTCACTCAATATGTAGGAATGTGTAGACCCGGAGTCAATCAAAGAAAGCAAACCCAAAGACTGTATCGAGAAGTTACATGCGATCACATCAGTGTCATGCTGATCCCCACGCTGAGTATAAACTCTGGCCTGACCTCCGCCCTCCAGCTGAACTGCAACTACATGTGCTATGTTCCTCTAACCATCGTTACTCGGCTGGAAGTTACCTCTACCGTGCCCGCGACCTCTCTGAAAGTTATTGGCTCTAGCAGGAGCCTGAGCTGGTGCATGTCCCACCTGATGTGAACAGTCACGCCTAATGTGGTCTCTAGCCCCACAACTCCAACAAGAATGGAAATTTCCCCAACACTCACCGGTGTGGTTCCTCCCGCAAATAGCACATGTGGGCAACTTCCCACCAGCTCTCGGACCCTGATGGCCCCTACCGTGGATACTGCCACCACGCCTATGATCATATTGATGCCTGTTGTCCCGATGCCTCTTGGCATCACTTCTATCAAAGTTACTGGACCTCTTACCTGAGCTAGATCCACCTGACCGCCTGGTCAAACTCAAACTGTGCTCTAAGTCCTTGGCCCTGGCGACCAAGACATCAAAATCAGTGTAGTTCGAAGCTAGAGTATATGTCTTGATCTCTTCACTCAGCCCATAACGAAAGCGGTTACAACGCCCCACCTCAGTAGGTACAAGCTCATGTGCATACTGACTCAATCTGACAAACCAGATCTCATAATCGGTCACGGACATACTCCCCTGAAGCAATGCCATAAACTCCCTCTTCCTCTCATCGAGGTATCGCTGACCCAGATACTTCTTACGGAAAGCTGTCTCAAAGAACTCTCAAGTGATCTCGGCCTCATCCATACCCGTAGTGATGGTGACCCACCAAGTGTAGGCATCATCCTGAAGCAAAGACTCAATACATCCCAACTTGCGCTCACCAGTACACCCCATATGAGCAAGGATACGAACAATCTTCTCAAACTACAACTCTGATCTCTCCAGAGTAGCCCCTCTAAACTCTTCGGCCCCAAGGCCCCGAAGTCTCTCTAAAGGAAATCTAGTGACCTCACCATGATGATGAGCTGCCTGACCTCCAACTACTGCAGCCTGAAATGCCCCGGCAATCGCTTGAACCAACGGAGCTAAGTCAATCCCGGCTGGTCCTTGGCCACCTTGGCCTCCTTGTGGTCCCTCTCCTTCGGCCCCGACCTCACCTCCCGCTCCCAGTGGATGAGGTGGTGGTGGTGGAGGTGGTGGAGGAGCTCCAACTCTAACCACAAGCTCTCCCACTTGAGCCTCAACTCTCACTACTGGCTCAACTCCTGGAGCCGCTGCCCGTGGTTCCGGTCATACCATCCTAGGCCTCCCACGTGGTCTCATGATACATCTAGCAAGGTATAAACTACAACAAGAAACAGATAATGATTACGTTAGTCAAAGCAAGGGTCCAATAGTGCTCAAGTACTCATTTTTCCAAAAATCTTTTTAAATTAAGTAATAGTAGCAATGGGCACAGACTCCACACCAGACACGACAATTCATGCTTCAAAACATCATACGGACAATCAAATATTCAAGAATTCATGACAAGACATGCATCGAAAACCACAATCATTTAATGCATTAAGCTTACTTCACTTACCTGTCTGAGGGCTCGGTAACCTCAGGCTCTGATACCAACAAATATAACCCCCTCGTCTCGGTCTGGCCGGATGACCGGTCTGAGTGGGCCACACGGGGAAAACCAAGTGAAAACCCCTTAAATATTCCCCCCTCGGTTAGCAACCCTATTTTTTCATTTTAAATCTTGTCTAGATGAGTATTAAATCCTAAGTGATCATACAATGGAACAACATTTACGAAACAATCAAACGAACTCAAACTAACATTTTACAGCCCAATTTTAAACTTAAACTGCAGGCGATATCGATACACTTAAGGGGTGTATCGATACCCCTTGACTAGGTCAAGAGGTCAGAGTCAACCCGTGGAGACCGTATCGATGCGACCAAGGAGTGTATTGATACTCTCACCAACGGTTGACTTCTCACGGTAAATGCTAAGATGATCATATCGATACGCCAGAGACCCGTATTGATACCAAAATGGGCAGTAGCTTCAGTGACCAAAAAGGTATCGATACACCCCATCACGTATCGAAACACGAGGCTTGAAACAAGAAGGCCGTATTGATACGGGACCAACCATATCGATACCCCTACTACAAACTTACAGGTTTTAGCTGATTTAAAGCACGAGGAGGCCTCTAAATCCCTCTAAAACCTCAACCAACACACTAACATCAATCCTAAGGCAAACCAACCATAAAAGCATCCTTTCACATGAAGCAAAAAGGGCACTAATCAACACAAGGTGATGCACAAATCATACAAGCAACTTAGCATTCAAACATGAACAAGGCATCCATACTTGGCATTCCAACAATAGGCAATTTAGCATTTAAGGTCACACATGGTGCTCAAAGGCCTTAAAAGGCACAAGATAACACAAAAGAGGTTTGCACCATAACAAGGAAACCTAAACATCTAAAGACATGCCACCACACACAAGCATACATCATAGCATAACATGTTTTACAAACCAAGGCTAAATCCAATGTCAACATACATGAGTCATACATAGGTTATACGAAAACCCTTGCCACATTGCTAACTAATATAAAATTTACCACCGTACTTGAGTCACAACTTGGAAAGCCCTTCTTGCCTTGCTCCGAGCGAACACCACGCTAATGATCTGCATTGTTGAACATTGAGAGCGTAAGCTATAAGCTTAGTGAGGGTGCTCTAAAACGAAAAACATCAACAATGCAGGGTCCAAGCATGTAATCCCTAAACCTCCTATCGAACACGCATAGGCAACTTCACAAGTAGACCTAGTTAGTCTTTCAAGTGACATAATATGGCATCTTACATCATACTAAGCATCAAGCATCAATATCAACAATCATGTATCAACATCATACATCACATTATATGAACAAGTTAATTGGCCACTTTAAATTACCCCGATTGTGCAGATTTAAATCTCAGCAACACTTTACCTCGGTGGGATTACACTCATCACCGGACCTTGCATGTGCGGGATTCCACTCATCACCACATGCCCTACAGATGGGATTCCACTCATCATCCCGTAGAAATATAAAAGCTTCCGGTGGAATATTACATCACCGTACTCCTCTTTGATGACTTAACGCCATCAAGGCCACGTAGGTTTTGACTCAATTTGTGTGCACACTAATCCTAATGATCAATCATTTACAACTGGTAATTTATTCAATGTCAATTTTCATAACCACATCATATGTCATCAACCACTTTCCATGCTCATCACATATATATACATTTCATGAATATACATGCACCAATTAACCACAATCACAAGAGTATAGCTAAATAAGCACAATAGCATTGATGAAGAACAAAGGTCAAATTAACTACTTGAGTTAAATAGAAGTGACCTACCAAGCACACTTTACACACACGCACTACACATACTCGAACCAAACTTCAAATCAAGTTTGAAACCACTCACCGCCCTTTCTTAGTTACCAAGCGAAACTCCTACGAACTCAAATTCGGTCCCAAAGCTTCTCCGGCGACTCCTCTTGCTTCTAGCCATCCAAAAACAAAACCAACAACCACAATCAATGCTAATATTCAACCAACACATAACCTTTGAATTTAAACCAACCTCATCCAAAATTCCCAACCAAATTTAATCCCCAAATATCTCAAATTCGTACTCCCTACAACACTAGCTGAAAATTCTACTTCCAATCATCCAAATGACACCCAAAAGGCCCCAAATCACCTTCCTAATATACCTAAACCAACAGCTCTTCAATTTCAACCTTAAACCTCCCAACAACCCAAGTTTTGACACCTTAAAATTTGCTCTAAGACCCTACTTCGGATTTTCCACAAAACTCAACCAAATTAATATATGTTGCACCTTTTAACATGAATAAACAAAACCCCAACTCAATTTATCAAAACAAGATGAAAAACCTCTTAAAAACCCAAACTTTAAAACAAACCCTAATTTTCAAAACTTCATATCTTTCAAATCTAAGACCATGGGTGGATAGAGGATAGAGAGGAGAGTAAGAAAACATTTTTACCTCTTAAAATGGTGTTGAAATCAAGTTGTAAATCAATGGAATAGTAGCTTGGATATTAGAGAGAGTTTAGAGATGGTGGGGGTGTTTTCACGTGGGATAGTGGGGAAAAGGGGGGAAGATGACAACTTTCAAAAGTTTTCATCCTTTTAAAATTTTTTAGGGAAAATTGCAATGTAGGTCCCTCCCCTCTTTATTAAAGCTTAATTACATCACAATTTAGGTTGAATTATTTTAATTAAATTTTATTGATTCAAACTATAAACCCGGGTAACTCCTAACCCCAAAACACGGGCGTTACAATTTTAATTTGATTCGATCGGATACTTACCCCTAGCCATCACTATTTTCGAGGTGAGCTTGAGTTTGAATAACCTAAACTATTAAATAAGTGGAGTTTGAGTAAATATCTTAATACTCAAATTGAGGAGTTTCGCAAGTGTAATTCAACTATTCAAATATTTCAAGTTTTATAATAAGGGGTGTTTGGTTAATGAAAAATATTTTTACCAGAGGTAATGTTTTTTTTTTCAGAATCACATGTCCACGTTTAGTTTGAGAGGATTCTCCTCATGGGGTAATATAAAATTTTCAATAGTGGTAGTTTTTTATTAAATGGTGGGAAGGTGATTCCCTTCATATTCTTAGGTATTTGATAATTTTTGACCAATTTAGACCAAATTACCCTTGTATAATATAGATGTTTTAACCCTTTGTTTTATCGTGAAATTGTTGAACCCAAAATTACATCTTCCTCTCTTTGTTTTGCACATCCCTTGATAAGTGTTTTCTTCAACTTTTCATTTTTGTTATATTTTTATTATTTCATTTAATACTATTGTTTCGAATAATTCTTTTTTCTCCTTTTGTTTGTTGATTTTGAAACATGATCATGTTTTTCTCTCTTTTTCTTATTTGTTTTATTCAAATCACCTCTTGCAAATATTGTTATTCATAAAATTTGAATAAAAATTATCTTATCTTCTTTAAAAATATTCAACTGATTGAAACTTTATTAGTTCTCTTTTGAATAGAAAAAATACTTATTGCAAATTTAATTTTTTTTTGTTTTAAACCCATAAAACTAAATTATTCACTAGGCTTTGTAATTAAATAAATTTCAGTTTTTCAATATTATTATTGAATGTTGTATTATTCAATGTTGTTGTTCAATAAAAACTGAAATATTTACTAGGCTCTTGAATAAATTTAGATTTAAAACAAAATTCTTATTCTTGTTCAATTTCCTTTTTAGTATTATTGCTTTCTAATACTTATTAAACTATTTGGATTGTAGTCAAAATTATTTATAAAATCTCATCAAACCATTGTTAAGGAAAAATAAAAATGACTTGTTAACTAATTACAAGGATTGGATTGTTCGATAAGCGTTACATATTACGAATCTTGGTAGATAATGAAAAAAAATAAGCATGGTAGTCAATACTAAGTATAATTGGCATGTGAGAATTTCTCTTTCATATTATGGCCAGTAAAGAAAAATAAAATTACATGGTAATTTTTTAGTATTATTGCTTTGTAATACATGGTAGATAAGTGTTGGTAAGGTATGAGATTATGTAGAATGTTGATATATTGTTCTTGTTGCAGCTTAGTATATTTTCAATGAATTTTTGCAGCTTTTTTCATGCAATTTTTATTTTTTTTGTCCCAATATAATTTCTTGAAAAGAATTAGTGTTTAAATTACAATTAAAGTGCACTCTACATATATGGGCTTGTTAACTATTTAGAAATATAACAAGGATAATATGGTCAAATTTGTTTTTGGGTAATCTTATATCCCTTCGACCAAAACATTGTCATTTTACATTTTTGTCAAATGAATCAAACAAGGTAATGTAATATTCCCGGTAATCCATCAAGTAATGTTATATTCCGGGAATCCTATTCTTAGAGGTAATCTTGTTTTCCACGAACTAAACGCCCCTTAAGGGTAACTATTCTATACACATGCGGTGGAAACAAAAAGTTTCTACAAGCGCCTTAGTTTTTAGGGTTTAGGCTTAGGGGTTTAGGTTTAATGGTTTATAATTGATGAACTGTGGTTATAATTTAAGGTTTATAGATCAAAACATAAATCTCTAACCATATTACTCTAAACTTTAAACCTTAAATACTAACCATAAACCCTAAATTCTAAACCCCTAAACCTAAACCCTAAATTCTAACACTACCCTAAAATAAAACACTTGTGAAAACTTTTTATTTCCACCGTCCGTCTATTGAATATATATCTATTTTTTAAAAGACACTGGTATGATTAATAACCGAAATCATAAAATATGGTTTGACACTTGCCTCTTTAAAAAACTACACAAAAACTTAAATGGAGGAAAAATAGTGCAACTTGAAGAACTTAAATCAAAATAACCAGGATAACTATTTTACTCTTTTATATCTTTTCTACTCATTCCACATCTCAAATAAAATCAACAAGGCCTTTATATAGACACTAGGCACTTGTTATGTTAAAAAAAACTTAAACACAATAAATCATATTAAAAACCATAAAGACCACTAACTCCTATATCACCCTTTGGCCTTTCATCTACTAAGACTCTTGACCTTTTATTTTCCACATAACTTCTAAATTTAAGACTCACTAAAAGCAACATTTAAAGTTTATTCAACAAAACTCCCCCATAAACTTAAATGCTTCTACCATCCATCATGCCAATCATCTTCTTACATTTGTCGAGAAGTACTTTCGGTAGCGGTTTTGTGAAGATATCCGCAACTTGATCCCGACTCGCCACATGCACCAATTCCACATTTCCTTCCTTCACATGATCTCGGATAAAGTGAAAACGAACGTCGATGTGTTTGCTTCTTTCATGGTTCATCGGGTTCTTTGCCAACTCAATTGCTGATTTGTTGTCAACTTGAATCACGGTTGCACCTAGTTGCTTTAGCTCCATCTTGCTCAACAAATTTGTAAGCCATATCGCATGACATACACTCCAAGATGCTGCCACATATTCAGCTTCACATGTTGAGAGCGTCACGATCGGTTGCTTCTTTGAAAGCCATGTAAATGCAGTATCTCCCATAAAGAACACATATCCCGATGTGCTTTTTCGATCGTCTATGTCTCCGCACCAATCGTTGTCGGAGTACCCAACCAATTTGTAATCTTCTACTTTCGAGTAGAACAACCTGAGTGTCATTGTTCCTTGGATGTACCGTAGGATTCGCTTCATAGCCTTCCAATGTGAATGAACCGGCTCCTCCATGAACCGACTTACAATGCCGACACTTAATGAAAGATCTGTCCTTGTGCATGTGAGATAGCGAAGGCTTCCAACCAAACTCCGGTATCTACTCGCATCGATACGTTCTCCTCCATCGAACTTCGAGAGTTTTGCACCTGGTTCCATTGGTGTTGATACCGGGTTGCAATTTGCCATCTTGTACTTCTTCAAAATTTCTTTTGCATATGTCTCCTGTGATAAAAAAATACCTGTCTCTACTTGTCTAACCTCCAAACCAAGAAAGAACTTCATCAAACCCAAATCTGTCATTTCAAATTCTTGTGTCATTGTGCCCTTAAACTCTTCTATCATCTCATTATTGTTACCTATAAAAATGAGGTCATCGACATAAAGAGCAACAAATAACATGTTACCTCCATTCTTCTTTACTTAAAGGGCATGCTCGTAGGGACATTGCTTGAACCCGTTCTCCTTGAAATATGTATCGATGCGTGTATTCCATGCCCGCGGTGCTTGCTTCAACCCGTAAAGCGCCTTCTTCAATTTTAACACCTTCTTCTCTTCTCCGACTTTCATGTACCCGGGTGGTTGTTCGATGTAGACATCTTCTTCAAGCACACCATTCAAGAATGCCGACTTGACATCCATTTGAAATATCGGCCATTTGAATTGAGCAGCTTGTGAAATGAGTAATCGGATTGTCTCCATTCTTGCAACGGGAGCAAACACCTCGTCGTAGTCGATACCTGCCTTTTGCTTGTATCCCTTCGCAACAAGTCGCGCCTTGTATCATTCTATCTCGCCTTGAGCATTCATCTTTTTCTTGAACACCCACTTCACACCAATAGGCTGACTTCCTTTCGGCAATTCTGTTAGCTCCCATGTGTTGTTGCGGTCAATCGCCTTAATCTCCTCATTCATGGCAGTTTGCCACTTCTTGTCTCGCAAAGCCTCTTCAAAGCTGATATTTTCATCATCTGCCAAAAGACATACAAGGTGTACCTCATTTGTCGAATCATACAATTCTTGCAAACTTCGCATTTTTGGTTGTCGTGGTTCATCTTCATCATCGGTAGTTTCAGAGTTTGTTGGTATGCTTGTTGGTGCAGCAACTGATGATTCTCCAACTTCGATAATAACCTTTGTCGAATTGTTCCAGTCCCACTCGCTTGCTTCGTTTACTCGCACATCACGACTCACTGTCACCTTCTTGCTTATTGGATCGAGTAGCTTGTACCCTTTTGTCTTCTCATCATACCCAATAAAAATATACCTTTTGCTTTTGTCTTCGAGCTTCGTTCTTCGTTGATCCGGTACATGTGCATAAGCCACACTACCGAACACTTTGAGATGGGAAACTGTCGGCTTTTGTCCGCTCCATGCCTCTTGTGGTGTTTGATCATCCAACTTCACATGTGGACATCGATTTTGCACATAGACTGCACATTGCACAGCTTCTGCCCAGAATTGCTTCAGCATTTTCTTGCTTTTGAGCATTGATCGTACCATGTCTAGAATGGTCCAGTTCTTCCTCTCGGCCACACCGTTTTGTTGAGGAGATTACGGTGCGGTTAGAAATCTCCTTATGCCTTGCGTCTCACAATACTCCATGAAAGCCGTCGAAGTATACTCGCCACCTCTATCGGATCGAACGGCTTTGATGTGTCTACATGTTGCCTTCTCCACCATCACTTTGAACTTTTTGAACGCCTCAAATGCCTCAGATTTTTCTTTCAGAAAATAAACCCAAGTTTTTGTGAGAAATCATCGATAAAGGAAATGAAATACCTTTTACCACTGAAAGATTCGGGGGTGATTGGTCCACATATGTCGGTATGAATCAACTCGAGAGGATGTTTAGCTCGATATTCTACCTTCTTTTGAAACGAGATTCTCGTTTGCTTGCTAAGCACACATGCTTCACAAAATTTGCCCTCATAATCCATATCCGGCAGCCCGTGCACCATGTTCTTCTTTGCTAACTCTTTTAGACCAGCATGATATAGGTGACCAAAGCGGAGATGCCACAACGATGCCTTGTCTTCTACGTCGACTCGCAAACATTTTTCTCGCAAGCTTCTCAAATTCAGTTTGTACATCCGATTTCTACCCATCTCGACTCGAGCAACTAGACGCCCTTGCTTATTCTTCAAGTGTAGTACCCGGTCTTTCAAAAGTACCGAGTAACCTTTCTCCGTGAGTTGCCCCATACTTAAAATATTGGTCTTGAGATCTGGTACATAATAAACATCTTGGATTGACCCTATCAAGCCATCCTTTTGTAAGTAACAAATTGTACCTCGGCCTTTGACCTCCACTTTTGATGCATCCCCAAACGACACATGACCATCTTCAATCTTTTGCATCTCTTTGAATAGGTGCTCGTGACCGCACATATGGTTGCTTGCACCCGAGTCGAGGTACCACAGAGTGTCATTGTTGTCGTTGACTTCATTTTGAGCCATCAAGAGAAAGCCTTCATTCGCTTCGTCTTCCAAGGCTAGGTTGGTTGTTTCTTCCACCTTTTTATCGACTCGACAATCTTTTGCAAAATGCCCCACTTTACCACAATTATAACATTTGTCGGAATTGCAATCCTTCGCATAGTGACCATACCTGTAACACTTGTAGCACTCGATGTTGGAATAGCTTGATCGGCCGCCTCTTCCCCGACTGCGTCCTCTTCCACGCCAATTTGGTTGGCTCGACTGTCCCTTCTCATTATAGAACCCTTCATGACTAACGCCTTAACCACCGCGACCATTTCCACGACCTCCACGACCACGCCCTCTACCTCGAAAATTTTGAAAATAGAGTACCTTTTCGTCTTTGATTGATGCCTTGGTTTGAAGTGCTTGCTCGAGTGTCTCCTCTTTCTTTTTCTTCTTACGTTGTTCATGTGCCTCGAGAGAACCGGCGAGCTCGTCGACTGTGAGCATCGCAAGGTCCTTTGACTCTTCTATTGCGCACACAACATTCTCAAAATTGTCGGTTAATGATATCAAAATCTTCTCCACAACTCGCACATCGGTTAATGTTTCACCATTACGATTGAGTTGGTTCACCACGGCTTGTACACGCGTGATGTAGTCGGATACACTTTCTGACTCTTTCATCTTCATGCCCTCCAACTCGCAACGAAGAGTTTGGAGACGCACTTGCTTGACTCGATCGACTCCTTTGAACACTTTTTCTAAAATGTCTCACGCTTCTTTTGAAGTAGTTGCACCGGCAATCTTCTCAAAGCCCGACTCATCAACGGCTCGGAACAACATGTATAGTGTCGCATTATCCTTCGATCGCGCCTCTTTCAACGTCTTGGTTTGAGCCGCTGTATATCCCGTGGTAGTTGTTGGTTCTTCGAAACCTTCTTGGACCACCTCCCACGCATCTTGAGATCCGAGAAGAGCTTTCATTTGAATGCTCCAGTTTCCGTAGTTCGTCTTCGTTAGTCGTGGTAGCGGCATTTGACCCGTTACATTCGCCATTGACTCTGATGCCAATTTGAAGAACTTAAATCAAAATAACCAGGATAACTATTTTACTCTTTTATATCTTTTCTACTCATTCCACATCTCAAATAAAATCAACAAGGCCTTTATATAGACACTAGGCACTTGTTATGTTAAAAAAAAAAACTTAAACACAAGAAATCATATTAAAAACCATAAAGACCACTAACTCCTATATCACCCTTTGACCTTTCATCTACTAAGACTCTTGACCTTTTATTTTCCACATAACTTCTAAATTTAAGACTCACTAAAAGCAACATTTAAAGTTTATTCAACACAGCTTACCCGACCGTAAGCAAGAACCATGTATAGTGAAAGATGTATAATAGTACTACACACTGATCCAACTGGTTTCTCGATACGTTAAGACCAAGCAAATTCTACAGGTTAATCCAATACCAGCTGATCACTTTATACATAGAAAATCTGACTAAAAAAACGCGCCGATTCCAATAAAACAACCTTCCAAAGTGATAAGAACTGCTCGTTCTCTTTACCTCTTCGCGGCATCTATTCAAGGCTAGATTGAACCATATGGAAATTAATTCTTTAGAAAATGGTGTTCTCTACGAATGCCTTTACATGTCAAAGAGTGAGCCGCATAATTTCTTCCTCTATATTCAAATAAGATTTTTCACAAGAAACGATTGCAAAAAGAGAAACAACTGGATATTATCTCAGAGAAAATCGATGGTGCACTCCTGGGGTTTTCAATCCAACATACAGAAACAAGACTGTCGGATTCAATTTTGACTACTTTGAAGCCGAGAATATTTGGCATGCTTCAAGGATTGCTACTAGTTCTGCTCCAGTAGGGTCGGACAATCCAATGGATCTCGAAAATTTGATTAATGTTGTACCTTTGTGATCTCGAAGAATTCCGCCAATTCCTGCAACCCCGAAACTGCCTTTGACAGCCTCATCCACATTTAATTTTAAAGTGGCCATTGGCGGGGCGATTCAAAAGATCCCTGGATGGGTCTACTCCTATTCTTCAAAAGGGATACTGAAATAAAAGGGTTCCTGGTGAACATATTAATGGAGACTATGGAACCAAGCCATTTGCTCTTGCCCCAGTCCCCAATCCTCAAAAGAGCCAGCTTAAAAAATTGACCTACATCACAAAATTTGCCATTAAAATCAATCTCGTTACGGCTCAACCATATTTTCCACACAATCCAAAAAAAAGTTAGTGACCACATAGGTTTTAAGGATGATTTGATAGGTAGGCAGTTCCAAGATAAAATGAGATCTTTCAGGCAGCCCTGCATTACAAAAATGTTATTCCACAAGCTATACAAAAATGATAAATCCTTTTTTTTAAAAGGTATTATTTCATTTATTGATTTAAATGTCTTAACCATGTGCCTCATTAAAAAACTTCCCTAACCTAGGTGGAGGAAAAAGAGTGCAACATGGTTAAGCAAATCGAACAATACACGGATGAGGTTTATAGCCTAAAAAAGTTCTCCTCTTGAAGCAGAGTTGCGGGCCTGAAACTTCAACCTTGGGCAGCTATTGAGAAAACCAGATGGCAGCACTGGGAGAATGCGATAACATATGTGCTAAACTCAGAAATTCAAGAGTGATTTCCGTTAGCAGCACAGGGGGCAGTAGATATGGTTCAATGATTTTAAGCGAACCTGGCCATACAAGATCATCAAGACTTCCACATTTGAGCACAATTTAGGACAATGTTGACACTGCCAAAAGTTTAATTTATCACCAATAGCTCAGCAACCTGGGAGATCCCACTCTTGGCTAATAGATCCGCACTTTTATTGCAGTCTCGAGACACATGTGAAGCCTTCCACTTACCAGCTGGCAAATAATTTAAGCATGAGTGAATGATATCTTTGAATATAGAAGGGGCTTCGTTTGGGCTGATCAGCCACTTAATGGCGAGGCTACTATCGCTTTCGATGATGAGAGGCGATGTTGTGGACCATTTGGACTGATGAAACTTTGCGCAAGCTTCGCGGATGGCGATGAGTTCAGCTGTCATTGGATCCATATGGCCGACTGATTTTGAGAAGTAGAGGAGGATGATGTCGTTCGAATCGCGTAACAAGCCCCCAACTCCTGCTTTACCAAAGCTACCACAAACTGCTCCATCGATATTAAATTTCAGCCAATGTGTCGGAGGAGATGTCCACTTTGAGATGGAAACATGAGTGCTTTTCGATGTTTGAAACACGGAAGGATTGAAGACCATATCATTTATAGGAATGTCGAAGATGAGACCTTTAGCTTTGCACCACCATCCCAATCGAACCATGCATAAATCAAAAAGTTGTTTGCTATCCATTAGCGATCCTTTGAAAATCATCTCGTTTCTCCTCAACCAAATTGACCACAAGATGCTAAAGAAACTTAGTAACCATATTTGTTTGCTGCTGTGAGGAATGGGAAAGTGAGACCAAGCATTGAGGAGGCCGTTAACATTACATGGCATGATCAGTGGGCAATTCCACATAGAGCACCAATTTGCCCATAACGTCCACGATACTTGACAATGACAGAATAAGTGTGCTACAGTTTCAACTTCCAAATTACAGAGAACACAAAGGTTCGATTGAGTAGGGAGACAATTTCTTTTCATGAGTTCTACTTTGGTGGGGATTCGATTGAGTAATACTTTCCATAAGAAAGCTTCAACTTTGGGGGGAGCCAAGTTGGACCAGCAAGATTTCCATATGCTATTTTTCTCATGATCAAGTGATATGTTTAAATCATAAAAAGATTTGGATGAGTACATACCGGAGGAAGCTGGCGTCCACCGTAAGCTGTCATACCGAACTGATCCGGGCTTGCACGTTGATAAGGCTTGTAAAAATTCAATCCAAATTGGATTTTCCCAATCAAAAGGTGGGCGTCGAAGTGGAATGTGCCAAGACCACTTGCCTGCTACGAGAGAACCAAAGAGAGAAATGGGGCCATCTTTTATCACTGACAAAGCATAGATCCGGGGGAATTTTAGTTTGAGCAAAAACGGCCACACCCACTTATCTGACCAGAAGCTCACTTTGTTTCCAGGGCCGATAACAAAACTAATGTTTCTGCTAAGGATGTTGTCCGGTTGCAATAAAGGAGAAGTGATAGACTTCCAAATCCAAGATAAACTAGAGTTCGAGTTCTTTGAAGGGAGTAGAGAGGAGCTGTCTTTATTGTAATTAGCCACAATGGTTTTTTTTCCATAGACTATCAACTTCAACACCAAAGCGCCAAAGCCATTTATTAAGGAGTGCACGATTCTTGAGCCTAAAGTCGAACAAACCAAGGCCACCATACGCTTTCGCCAAGCACATTTGTTCCCAGCTTACCCAATGAATGGGTCTTTTGTCTAGAGAGCCCCAAATGAATCTAGAAATAATCTTTGTCAGGGACGAAGATATCGACGCTGGAATATGGAATATCGACATAAAATACATGGGCAAATTGGCTAAAGCTGTTTTCACCAAAGTAATACGGCCAACGAACGACAAAGATTTTACCATCCAACCTTCAAGTTTAATTCTAACCTTCTCCACAATAGGTAGCCATAATGCTGCTGAATTTTTTAAAGCTCCCAAAGGTAGTCCCAAATAAGTGGTTGGGAAAAGTTCGTGCTTACAATTTACGATGGAAGCCCAAGAAGTCAGGACAGATTCGTCCACGTTGACCCCTAGAATTTTGGTCTTCGATAAGTTTAGTGACAGCCCAGAGGCGAGACCGAAACCTTTGAGGATGCGCACTATGTTCCTAATCTGCATCTCGCTTGCTTCGCAGAAGACGATAAGGTCGTCTGCAAATTGGAGATGGGAAATTATAATAGGATCATTGCCGATGATTATGCCGCTGAAGAAACCAAGGCTGACAGCTTTAGATAATATAGAATTAAGTGCTTCCGCAAAAAGATTGAATAGCATAGGGGAAAGCGGGCAGCCTTGTCGGAGGCCCCTGCGAATCTGAAAAGGCTTGGTGGGAACTCCATTGACTAGGATGGATAGAGAAGCCGATGAAATGCAGTAAGATATCCAATTGCACCATAGAGGATGGAAGCCCATTTTATTCAAAATCAACATCAGAAATTTCCAATCGACGGTGTCATAAGCCTTGCGGAAATCGGCTTTAAGGATGACAGCTTCTTTCTTGTGTTTTCGGCAGTAATCGATGGTCTCGTTAGCTATAAGGGAACAGTCGAGAATCTGTCGACCTTGGCAGAAAGCAAATGTTGAATCACTGATTAAATCTCCGATGACCGAAGCAAGGCGACGAGCTAGTACTTTTGAGATGAGTTTATAAATACTACTCACAAGGCAGATTGGGCGATAATCTTCAATGGTAAGGGGGGCTGCTGTTTTGGGAATCAACACGACAAAAGAATGATTAACCGAAACTGTCGGAAAAATACCTTTGTGAAAGTCCATGAACAGTTTGAGTGTGTCCTCTTTAAGTTCCGACCAGAATTGCTTAAGGAAGCCCATATTGAATCCGTCCGGACCCGGGGCACGTAAACTATCTAATGTTGCAAGGGCACTTTCGATCTCTTCTAAGCAAAACGGCCGGATTAGGGAATCTAATGCTTCAGGACTGAGCTTCCTTAAGAAGCAATCGAACTTGTCGACAGGTAAGGTGCTGGAATTACCAAAAGCACGCTTGAGTGATAATGTTAATGTCCGCAGGGTTTTGAGTGAAAGAACCATTGATCTTCAATTTAGTGATAATGTTTTTCCTTTTCCTCGCGGAAGCGAAAAGATGAAAAAACCTTGTGTTGCGATCACCGGCTTCGAACCACCTCAATCTTGATTTTTGAAGCCAGTCGCGTTCTTCAAGTCTGTAGAGATTCCATAATTTACTTCGGAGCTGATTCAAAGTGAGCACCAGAACTTTGTTGGTATTACCAGCAGCCACAAAATTTTCAATATTTCGACATTTTTCTTCTAAATCTTTGATCGATGATTGCTCAGTGTTGCATTTTTGTAGGCGGTAGCTCTTGATGTCAGACTTACACATTTTGAGGATATTGCTAAGTCCCAACCCTTGATTCTGCTGACATGAATGCTTAATGGACTCGACCAAATTCTTGTCTTCAGACCAACTATCGAACCACCGGAAAGGTTTCGGCCCCCAGTTGTGTTCCTCTATCGACAAATAAATCGGATTGATCTGATATCTTTTTAGACAAAGCAACTTGTGAGATATTCGGCCAAAGAGCAGCCACTTCCGTAGATACAAGGATTCTGTCTATCCGGCTGAAAGATGGGCTTTCTCTGAAATTAGACCACGTAAATTGACTGCCTTGAAGAGGGAGGTCGATAAGGCACAGGTTATCAATGAAGTCAGCGAACACCCAATGAAGTTAGTTTTACACTAAACTAGGACCATTGGATAAGGAAAATTGATGGATGAGAATAACAGTAAAAATTGTGAAGATTATCATTTGAGAAAAAAGATAAAGAAATAATCTGAGACATTAATTACTATCATCCAACGGTCCAAAAACAGTGTAAAAGTAATTGAGTTTTACACAGTGTAAGTTGATCATAACCCTATATATATTGTAACTTTTCTCAAAACTTTTATTCATGAAACTAGCTTAATATTTCAATTTTGTTTCAAGCTACGCTTCAGCTTAACAAATAATATTGGTACAATTTTCACTCGAACGTTTTACTGTTTAAGTTTGACTTGATGTGATTTCAAAGTCAACATTTATTTGTTATTTTGTTTAATTATAAAGTTAATGTTTAATTGATAACATTACCGTTAAGTTTAAATGAATGATATTTTAGTATTGAAAATTTTATGAATTTTGTTATACAGAGTTCTAAGGGCTACAAATAAAAATTATTAGATTCCTATCATTAATACGTATTTTATTATTTAACGAAATCTATTAAAAAATTAATTGCATTCCTAAAAATTAAACATCATTCATTTAGGGTGTTTAATGTAATTAAACCCTAAAAGCCTAAACTGCAACGACCTGAATTTTCGAGTCAAAAAACAAGCGTTGACCCAAGTTATAAACCTTCATATTAGATTAGGTTAGTGGACCTATTGGGTCAAGTTTAGGCCATGTTGTATAAGAATTTAGCTATGTAGACTTGGGAGGTGACCGTTTTTCTTGGGACCTAGGGTCTCACTCGGGTATTGTAGAGTTTAGAGTGTACGTACCCAATATTATGTGGCCACGTGTCTCGCTTAGAATGTACGTTCCCAATGATCTGTAGCCCCGGACCTCACTCAAGGTTTATTGTTGTATGATATGTGTGTTTTTGTCTTGATGATTTGATGAGATCTCGTGTATGGTTGGGTCTTGTATGTCATGTATGATTGCTTATGAATATATTTAGCTTCGAGGGGCAGAGTGACTTCGATATTTTTTGAAGCCTTGTAGAGCATGTAAGACTCCTTGTAGATTTAAGGATGGCTTGAGATATGTGATCTAAGAACTCTAGCTAGTGTAGGCTAGATGATGACTCATAGATAGTGAAACATTATCTATTCTCTCTAGACTATATTTATCTCGCATGCTTATTTTATGATAACCGCGAATTATGGTAGACTAGAAATGTACCACTGAGCTTTGTAAGTTCAACTTTCGGAATCGTTGTTTTCGTTCGTAGGTTAGCAGATTTATCATGATCGAGTAGCACATCGTGAAAGGATTTCCCAGCACCGCATCGCTTGAGAATATAGTTCTTGATGTTTAGTTTAGGCTACTGTATTCATATAACCTTACATTGGTTGAGTATGTAAACTCTATTTGAAATATTATTTTGATATACAATATTTTAAACTTGGAGCTTCTATTTTGTAAATTATTTTATATAATTTAGAGTAAAGTTTACAAATGGTCACTTAATTTTGTTAAAAAAAAACAAAACGGTAATCAAACTTTCATATGTTACAAAATGGCAATTAAACTTTATGTTTTGTAACAAAATGGTAACTCGGCCGTTAAGTACTTAACGTGTATATTATAAAATATTGTATAATAGCACATTTAATCCTCTATATTTACACATTCAATCAATTTAGTCTTAACTCGAAAAAAATTACTAAATTTAACCTTCGTTATTTACATATTTTTTTCAATTTGATCCTTAAAGTAAAATTCCTTATAATGAGACTAATACTCGACTCAATTCAAACTTCATTGCAAACTAAATCTTCTCAATGATGAAGATGCATGAGCAAGAAGAATCTAAACCAGAAAGCTTATGGTCGTTTAAAGAATTTCGTAAAGCAACCTAAAGCAGAACATAATTTAACTTGTATACCAAGCGTAGGTAAATAAATGGTGGTCAATCAGCGAAAAGATTTTGGATTCACGATACACTGCTCTGATGTTTAACCAAATTGTTAGGGCCACCCTTAAGCTTAAGTTGAATCCAACAACCCCCAAGTTTTAAGCAACGGCTTCTTCATACCAAATAAATAAAAAGTAAAAGAAATAAAGCAATGCATTTTCTATTAAAAAATTCAATAAGGAACATAGCGTGAGGATTTTCATTATTTTTCTGAGATACAGAAAAAGGTGAGATAAAAGAACGTACAAAAAACAAAGAGTTGCCAGAAAAAAAGCTATAGTTTTTCTCCAACTAATTATTTAAGGTTTTTCACCATAATTTGCCTTTTTTCATGCAAAAGAGAGAAAAGAAATTTTATGAGATATTTCAACATTTCCAGTAATTTAATATTTGCTTGGCAACCAGAAGAAGAAGAATGGAACAAACCTGCCAGGCATTAACTATGTCGTCCCAAAACTTCAAAAAAGCGAAAGTTAGTAAATCTGAAGTGAAAAAGAAATTCCCATTGTGAGCAACATTAAACTTTACTTGGTTCTCTTCCATTCGTTGTTCTTCTTATTCTCCACCAATAGCCCTGGTGGTAGAGATGAAGCCGATAATTTTTTGGAGCTCCTCAATTTTACGCTTGGGTTTATGGCTCTCCTTCTCTAACTCCTCAAACTTTTGACAGAATAATACTTGCCAAACTGTGGAATTTTGCTTTATGGACCAAACTGAAAGAATGTGTAAACAACGAAGGTTAAATTTAGTGATTTTTTTAAAATTAAGACTAAATTGATTGAATGTGTAAATATAGAGGATTAAAATTGCTATTATACAAAGTTTTATAACAACCACAATAAGTACTTAACGGCCAAATTACTATTTTGTTACAAAACATAAAGTTTAATTACCATTTTGTAACATTTGAAAGTTTGGTTACCGTTTTATTTTTTTAACAAAGTTCAGTGACCATACGTGAACTTTACCCTATTATTTATTTAATTAAATACATCATGGATGATTTAATGTTTTAAAAGAAGGCTAAACTTATAGTTTTTAATTGGAGATTTGATGGGTCAAATTTTGGGTGACCCGAATGTAGCACTTCGAATTCGGAGCGAGAACGTGGTGTTATATAAACTCTAAATCTAAACCTTAAAATGTTAAAACTCTAAAACCTTAAAAATAACCAAACCCTAAAACCTAACAACTAAATTTTAAACCATAAACCATGAAACTCAAAACCCTAAAAAGCTTAATCCCTAAAACACTAAACTATAGATCATAAAACTCTAAACCCTAAAACCATAAATCCTTTGACATTATTATTAATTACATTAAATATCCTAAATTAATAATTTTAATGTTTTAGAAATGTAATATATAGGGGTGGGCAAGACCGAGTACCCGACCAATTTGTCTAGAATTGGTCCCGGTCCCGGTAACCACCAGTTCTTGAAAATAGGAACCAGTCCCGATTCTGATTAGACCGGGTCTCAAATTATAGGGATTGGTACCGGTACCGGTGGGAACCGGTACCAATACCGGGTACCCAGTCAATTGGTTTACTATTAAAAAAATTGAGCGAAATATTTTAACCACCAATAGTAATATTAAATAACAAAATCTTATAACGAGTCATCCTCATAGTATTTATACATAAAAGGAAAGTTTGATAAAAAGAAATAAACAAAAAAACATTATCTATTACAAGCAAGGTCACGAAAAATTTTAATAAAAAAGAGCGTCTTTAATTTTTTTCCAACCTCTTCAACACTACTCGATCCATTATTTTCCAATTCTGAAATGAAAAAACAAACAAACATTATAACAAGTCATAAAAAATGACATATAAAAGATTAAAAATAATATAATGTAATGTATTACCTTCTTCATATCTTTGAACATCTTCAAGAAATTGTTCCATGTCAACACTTATATTTGATGCCCTTAACCAATCTTGAGCACAAACCAAAGTTTCCACTGTTTTTGGCCCCAAACTACTACGAAATTGATCAAGTACACGCCCTGATGTACTAAATGCAGATTCACTAGAAACTGTTGAAACTGGTATGACTAAAATATCCTTAGCCATTTCTGTCAAGATCTTGTACTTCTCACTGTTTATCTTCCACCAATGTAAAATCTGAAAATCATTAGCTTCTCTTTTTTTCCCTCGCTTCCTCGAGATAAATGTCTAATTCACATTTGACCACAACACCTTCAGCATTTTCCTCGTCAAATTCATTATAAAAATTGTTCAAGTTATCATTTTGTGAGGGCATTGCATTCTCACTAAAATCAGTATCCATCCTATCTAATTTAGAATCATGGGCAGAATTTTTTGAAAAGTTTCGGTATCTACCTTAGTAAACTCAAGTGGAAAAAGCTTTCTAAGAGAAAATCTCACAAACTTCAACTTATATCGAGGATCAAGAACCACTACAACTAATATCATGATATTTGTCTTACTAAAATCTTCATAATACTTATCAAATTTTTCTCTTATTTGGCTACCCATATTTTTAAGATTCGGATCACTAGAACTTTCCCACTCCAAAAGAGAAGTAAGCACACCCAATATCTCATGAAAATGTATGTTTGCAGTGACATAAAAACTACTAGACAACCTCTTAGTAGCCTCATAAAACTGTTTCAAACACACAACCAATACTTTAGCATTTGCCCAATCTATTCTTGTAGGAACTCCATCTTTAAGCTCTTTACTAAAATCATGGTCATCTTCCTTATACCTATTAAAAGTCTTTTCAAATTTTAATGCAGTTTCAAGCATAAGATATGTAGAATTTCACCTTGTAGACACATCAAGACATACAGAACCTTTACAAGATACTTTCACAAGCATAAAAGAGCGAGCAAACACTTTAGCTCTAGAAGGAGAACTTCTCTCATATTTAACGGCACTACGAATTCTAGTTATTGCATCCTTCACTATATGTAAACCATCTTTCACAATAAAATTTAGCACATGGCAAGCACACCTCATATGAAAATAGCTACCATCTAGAATAAATTTATCATAAAAATTTACTTTTAAATACCCCACAGCCACATCATTCGAGCTTGCAATATCAACAGTTAAGCACGATATTTTATCTTCAATTTCCCATTGAAGAATGCAAGCTTCAACAACTTTTCCAATCTCTTTACCTTTATGATTATCCATCAACTGAAAATTTAGAATTTGCTTGTGCAACTTCCAATTATCATCAATAAAATGAGCAGTCAAGCACAAGTAATTAAAATTTTGAATTGAAGATCAACAATCAGTTGTTAAAGCAACTCTTGATTTCACACCTTTCAGAATTTTTTTCATTTTTTCCCTCTCACATGTGAACAAGTTCTTTACATCTCTCGCTACTGTGTAACGAAAAAGAATTTGAAATTGATGGACAACTACATTACAAAAACATCTAAATCCTTCACGCTCAACTATAGAAAAAGATTGCTCATCAACGATTACCATTTTCGCAAGAGCAAGTCTACATACATTATGATCAAATTCCCAATTACTAACAGTAGGAGTATCGATTGGAGTCGCCCTAAAAACAGAAATTATTTTTTGCTTTTTATCTATGTTTAGAGGGTACTTAGGACATGAGCCAAGATGCTTCTTTAAATTTGAAGTGTCATTATCAGTATTAGCAATCAGAAACTTACTGCAATATTTGCATTTGGCTTTCACAACTTTATCAGTGATTGGATCTTTGACGTCCCAATAATGACTCCAATACTCTAACTTTCTCTTATCTCTAACCTTTTGTAGTTGTGCTTTTGCTTGTGGTTTCGGTTCTGATTGTTCCTTATTTGCATTACTCTGATCATCATCTAAAATAACTTGATTTGGGTTTAAATCTTTCATAACTGTAAAAAAGAAAAAAAAATCAGCATAAAAATAATAAAGAAAAAAAATCAAAACATGTATGTGAAAAAGAGAGACTTACCTTTGAATCAAATTTGAGATGATGATATACCAAGCGTCAGTTCCTCTGTGAGAGTAAATAGCCAAATAGCATTTAAGAAAAAAAATAGAATAGAAAGAAATGAAACGGTGGTATTGGACAGATGTGAAATAGAGAATTAATAAAAGGATTTGGGGCTTTAATTTTGAGCTTTAATTTTGGGCTAAATTGATCTTAATAGACCAGTACCGGGTACCCACCGGGTACCGGGTCTAAAAAATTAAGATCCAGTCCCGGTCCCGGTCTTAATCGGGACCTAAATTTTAGATCCAGTCCCGGTCCCGTCGGAATCAATTCCGGGTAAAAATTTACCGGGTTCGATCGGGTCCGAAATTAGGACCGGATAACCGGTTTTTTGCCCACCCCTAGTAATATAATATTATATTTTAATAGATTCCATCAAAAAGTAAAATTAACATTAATGATAAAAATCTAATGATTTTCATATACAACCTTTAGTAATGTGTATAGCAAAACTTAAATTTTATTCATAAATCAAAGTTAAGTTATAACCCATATTCAAATTAATATTATTATCGATTGAACTTTAATATTATAATCAGACAAATAGAGGGACTAAAGGTAAAATTAGAGTTATATGTAAAAATAAAAAACAATGTAAAATTTATAAATTGTTATTAAACTTTGTTAAATTATTTAATTTGACAACCAAATTTTTAATTACTTAAATTTAAGTATTTAACTTTTATTTTTGTTATAAATTGATCACTGAACCTTTAACTGTTATTAAGTGTGTGACTTTTTTTATTACATTTCGTACTATTTTAGGTCAAATGTGCCCACTCATTCGTACAACCCCCATTGCTTATCTCATCAAAGCTTAAATTAATTTATTAATTTAAGTTTTCAAGTTTTAATCTTCAATTTAATTAAAACTTTGATTAAATGTATTATTTAATATTATTTAGTGTATTAATATATTTAAGGAGAGATTTATTGATTTTTTAATTAAGAATAAGTTAATTTAATATATAAATATAGAGAATTAAATGTATTATTTAACAATTTTTTTAATTGTCACGTCACCTAACGGCTCAATGACCAATTTATAACAAAATAAAAGTTAAAATGAAAATTTGGTTGCTAAATTGAAGAAATTAACAAAGTTCGGTGACTATATGTGAATTTTACAAAATAAAAACAAGGGGTATCTCAGTCAATTCGAAACGCTGGAGGTATGACAACGGCGGCGGCGGCGTCGTTTTACGCTTCAGCGGACAAAGAAACCTAAAGACACCATTTGCCTCCAGAGGTGGTTTAAAAGTAAAAGCTTGTGTAACCATTGGAGAGGATAAGGTTATGGCTATGTTTTACTTGTTAAAAGCCTCTGCTTTAAACCCAGGTAGAGTTTTCTTCCATTGAACTGCTCTTTCAATTCCCAATTCCATCTCTTTATATGTTAACTGAGTTCTGGTTCTTGCAATTCTGTCTATAATCCAACACAATGTACTCTAACTTGACCAAGATCCAAGCTTTTCCAGTTGCTATTAGGTTTTCTTCAAAAACCCAATCTTTACCATTTATGTGCAGCACTCATAAAGCTCTCCACTTTTACCCTAAACCCTTGAAAGCTAGCAGTTTGGAAAACCCTAGAGGTACTTTAGGTGGGTTTAGGATTAGAAGTGCTGTGGACTGTTGTTCTTTGGTAGGAGCTAGGAGTTTATCAAGTTTGAATTCAAATAGAGTTGGTGAAGATAGGGTTTTTAGTGGGGCAGGGAAATCATTGCCTTGGTTGGATTCAGGGAGAGTGAATGGAGTGAAGAAATCACAGAAAGTGTCAGTTTCGAAGACGGATAGTCGTTCTTCTTGGGAGGAATCATTGGATAGATTGAAAGAAAATCATAGGTCTTCTTTGGAGGAAACGGGTGAATCGTTTTCGGGAAAGAAAGGTGCTCGCTTGATGGATACTAAAGAAAGTAGATATAGGAAAGTAGATATGATAAGGGATCATCGTAATGGACTTAATGGAAGGCGAGGTAGAGAGGATGAAATTGATGAGGAGAAAGGGGTGATGAGAGAAGAAGATGAGGTTGTTGATGATCCAAGATGGGATAAGATTAAGGGAAGGTTTAGAGGAATGGCCGAAACTAAATTTGGGTCCGAGAAACCGGAGTTTCGAAGATGGAATAAGCAGGAAAACTGGGGTAGAAAAACATGGAAAGAGGCTACTGAATCAACTTTACCTAAGATGGTTGGTGAAGGGGTTTATGGTGTAGGTCCTGTTTTGGCTGCATTGTCTGCTGGAAGAAGGGAATTCTACGCATTGTATGTCCAAGAAGGATTAGATTTGAGTAGTAATAATCGGAAAAAGAAGGATAAGAAAGGGTTCGAGAAAGTGTTTAAGATGGCTGAAAAACTTGGGTTAGATGTAAAGGAACTTTCAAAGCATGATCTGAATATGGTCGTTGATAATCGCCCCCACCAAGGTTTGGTGCTTGATGCTTCTCCCCTTGAGATGGTGAAGATAAAGGAATTAGACCCTTTATCTGATGAGGAGAAAGGTTCTCTTTGGGTAGCTTTAGATGAGGTTACGGATCCTCAGAATTTGGGCGCAATAATTAGGTCCGCATACTTCTTTGGAGCCTCAGGGGTCGTGCTATGTGCCAAAAATTCAGCCCCATTAAGTGGTGTCGTGAGCAAGGCAAGTGCTGGCTCGCTCGAATTAATGGAGCTTAGATATTGCAAGAATATGATGCAATTCTTAATTTCCTCGGCTGAAAACGGTTGGCGGGTTCTTGGGGGTTCTGTTTCTTCGAAAGCTGTTCCCTTGAATGAGGTTTTACCAGGTGTGCCGACCATTCTTGTTTTAGGCAGTGAAGGGACTGGCTTAAGGCCTTTAGTGGAGAGATCATGCACTCAGTTAGTAAGGATCCCGGGAAATATTCCTACAGACATATCAGCCGGGGAGGTTGATGATACGGAAACTACGAAAGTAAATTCTGGTTGCTCAGCTGAGGAGTTCCGGTCCTTTCTGGCAGTAGAGAGCTTGAACGTCAGTGTTGCAGCAGGTGTGCTTCTTCACCACTTAACTGGGAGCAGTCATGGTATCGATTCTGCAACCGATGACAAGCCAACCGATATGCATCAATGACATTCCATGTCCAATGCATTGAGCTTAGTATCTGTGTTTCCACCTTTTAATACTAGTTTCTCAAGTTTTTTCACCAATTTTGTAAGGCTTTCTCTAGATAGAGTAGGCCGACGATTATGATCTTTATCGAGACTTTGCATCGGTTATATGTCGATATAAGAATCAAATTTTAATAAACTCATTATTAATTATACACTCGATTTTAGACCAATAGTTATGCTGTCTAAAAGTATTTGCTGGTGTAGGGGTTATTGCCATGGTTGACCAAATAGAGTTTGAAGGAGGGAGTTTTATCGTTTGGCCATGGCAGAAATCAGTAAAACTATGGTGTCTGCAATGAATCTATAATTGGATTTCTGATTCCAACTCTTTGATGGTTTTCCAGCCAGACTCCCACTATGTGTAAAGAAATAGTTATTCCATTGATTTAATTGCACCACATGCCCCCAAAGTATGACACTCATTTTAAATTGGTTTCAAACTTTTGAACATTCTAGTTTAATCAAACTATGACTCTCATTCTAAATTGGTCCTCAAGCTTTTTGAACGTTCTAATTTCATCATCAATATATGTTAATCATATCTTATGTTAATAAAACTGTTATCAAAATTGATAATTGTCATGAAATACTAATGTGTATTTTGTAATAATATGATGTGGTATAAACGATAAGTTGAGGATGAAATTAGAACGTTCAAAAGGTTTGGGGACGGGACCAATTTAGAATGAGAGTCATAGTTTGAGGATGAAATTGGAATGTTCAAAAGTTTTAAGATCAATTTAGAATGAATGTGATAGTTTGAGGATGAAATTGAAATATTTTAAAATTTTATGAACTAATTTAAAATGAGAGTCATAGTTTGGTGACATGCGGTGCAATTTACTCTATTCCATCCAACAAAAGTTTTATCTCCAACTTTCTAAAAGATACAGTTATTCCATCCAATACCAGGTTTATCTCCACTTTTCTATTCTATTCTATCCCGATTCCATTATGTGTAAAAAGTAAGTTGCTTTATTAAGTCCGCTAATTGAAATGCCATCACTGATTGTTGCTATTGGGTAATTTAAAAACTTCAAATGTATGAGAACGATCAAATTAGTTCGATTGACATTTTACTGGTACAATATATATATATATATGAGGACGTGAAATCGAGCATATTTAAGCACTCAGTATCCTTGAATTTATGGGTGGTGTGGATTTGGTTGTATAGGCTTTGTACGAAAATTATATGTTTAAATTAGATCTAGTCGAGTAAAAAAATTCGAGTAAGTCGAGTTCTATTTTGTAACTCAAACTTTATTTGAAAATTTTGTTCCAGTTAAGTTTATGTTCAATTTATTCCGATTTAAACAGCTTTTTATTACAATACACATACCAGTATACTTAATGTTATGTTTATGTGATTGGCTTGATGTTATACTAATGGTGTTGGGAACTCTTGGAGCTATTGGAGATGGAATGTCTTTATATTTGATATTAGCCTTTCTCGGTTGCATAATGAACAACATTGGTAATGGTAGTTCTCAACGAAATGGTCACAACAATTTCATGGAAGATGTCGAAAAGGTTTGGTCTTGATTTGATGTTGTAATTAGTACCAACTGGTTGTCTGTAATCTCATGTTCTTACGGCTCTTTGTCTCTCACATGTTTGCTTTATTGTAATAACAGTGCGCCTTGTACTTTACATTCATTGGATTGGCTGTCTTGGCGCTGGCTTTCATGGAAAATTTTGTTTAGTTCTTACATAAATTGGAGGAATTATGGAAGTCGATGTTCATGGTTGCAGAAGGCTACTGTTGGAGCAAAACCGGTGAGCGACAAGTTGTGAAGATCCGTCACAAGTATTTGGAGTGTGTTCTTAGGCAGGAAGTTGGCTTCTTTGATTCACAACAGGCAACTACTTCCGAAATCATCGATGGCATATCGAAAGATACTTCTCTCATACAAGAAGTTCTCAGCGAAAAGGTACCTTGAAACATGTGTGAATCTTGTTTAACTTGTCTGGTGATATAAATGTAGAGCTCTTGGAGTTGCACTTGCTGATCTGAAGTACTTCGCGGAAGCTGTTATTGCTGCAACAAGGATCTTTGTTAGGATTGACCGGATTCCCGAAATCGACGGTGAAGACACAAAAGGCATCGTGCTAGACACCGTTCAAGGAGACGTAGAATTCGAGCATATTGAATTCGCGTATCCTTCTCGTCCCAACTCTATTGTCCTCAAAGATTTTAACCTCAAAGTTGAAGCAGGCAAAACTGTGGCTCTCGTCGGCGCAAGTGGAAGCGGAAAATACACGTCATTTCACTGCTGCAACGTTTTTATGATGTATGCAATGGAGTAGTGAGGATTGATGGTGTTGACATAAGAACACTGCAATTGAAATGGTTCAGAGGGAAAATGGGGCTTGTTAGTCAAGAACATGCATTGTTTGGGACATCAATAAAGGAAAATATAATGTTTGGGAAGCTAGATGCGACGGTGGACAAAGTCATGGCTGCTGCCATGGCTACTAATGCTCATGATTTTACAAGACAGTTTCCTCAAGGGCATGAAACAAAGGTAGGCACTAGCCATATGAACACCAGTGCTTCGTTCACTCGAAAAAGTTGTGAAATTTGTTATGTTTTTACCTTTCTTGGATCCAATTTAATATCAAATACTTGTAACAGATTGACGAATGAGGAGCACTTTTTTCGGGAGGACAGAAGCAGCGAATTGCAATCGCCAGAACCACTATCGAGAACCCTCTGGTTCTTCTACTTGATGAGGCAACAAGTGTTCTTGACTATGAATCAGAAACACTACTGCAAAATGCACTTGACCAGGCCTCCTTGGGAAGAACCACTTTGGTAATTAGTTTGACTGCATTAGACTTTTAGTGTTTATTACTTGGGAATCAAGAAAATATTTTGGTGCTCTAATCAATTAGAGTTGCAATTTGACCAGGTTGTTGCCCACAGGCTCTCCACCAATCGAAATGCAGACCTTGTTGCAGTGGTTAACAATGGTTGTATCGTTGAATTGGGATTGCACAAAGATCTGATAAACATGAAGAACGGCCACTATGCACAACTACCAAAACTACAAAGACAGTTCACCAGTGGTGACAATGAACAAAATCCCGAAACATGAAGAACCACTTTGTGTTCTAGTTTGAGCAATCAAGCTTCCATGGCTAAAATAATCGTTGCCGACAAAATATCGCTGTTAGTTCAAACTATGTCTGCAATTGCCTGCAATGGTTATAGGACTAATTGTGGCCTGGAAGTTAGCACTGGTGATGATTGCAGTCCAGCCTCTCACAATTATGTGTTTCTACACAAGAAAAGTTCTGCTTTCAAGTATTTCAACCAACTTTTCCAACGCTCAAAATCAAAGTACTCAAATAGCTGTGAAAGCAGTCAATAATCATCGAATCGTAGCTTCGTTCGGGAGTGTAGATAACGTTCTTTGACTTTTCGATGAGGCTTATGAGGAATTGAGGAAAGAGCCAAGGAGAAAATCATGGCTTGCAGGGATAGGTATGGGGTTGGCTCAATGACAATGCTTAAAATATATGATATGGCCATATGGGCGTTGGATTTTTGGTATGGAGGTAAATTAGTTGAAAAGGGAAAGATATCAGCAAAGGATGTGTTCCACACTTTCATTGTCTTTATGACCACAGGAAGAGTTATAGCTGATGCTGAAAGCATGACTGTTGATCTAGCCAAGGGCTCGACCGCGGTGGCCTCTGTGTTTGAGATCCTCGACCGGCAATACTCTATTCCAGCGTCTCGAGTACATGTTCGAATCTGTTGATCTTTGTTACAACTTAAAGTTTGCTTTGATTAACAAGTTTACTATTGTAAACTAGGGAAGAAATGGCACCAGTGGAGCAAAGGATGATAGAGCTGAAGAAAGTTGATTTTGCATATCCAAGTAAGACCAAACACACTAGTGTTGCACCAGTTTAGCTTGGAGATTAAACCAGGCACAAGAGTTGGACTCGTTGGGAGGAAAAGTGGATGTGGCTACGGTGGTCGGACTAATCCAAAGATTTTATGATGCTGGAATAGGATCCATAAAGGTAGATGGTGTCGACTGTCGATGTAATAACCCGATTTGGGGGTTAAATTTATTGTTTACTATATAAGGACGAAAGTGATTAAGATAAAAAGTTTGGAGGGTTAACATTGAAATTCTGGAAAGCCATAAGGTCAAAGTATAAATCCTAAAGAAACTATGGACTACGCCATAAGTTTGGGTGATTCAATAACACTCGTACAAGGATATTTTGTTAGCATCACAATTTCATTAGGTGTGTCTTATTTGTGCCAAAATATTTGGTATAATGAAATTTTGAATTATGTGATTATTATTATTAAGAACGTATTATGTTTAGCCATTGCATTACTGCTGCTACAAACTTGACACTGTGACGATAACTTGCGTACAGAATGTGGGGGCGAGAGGTGTTCAATTATCTGGAGGCCAGAAACATGAAGTAACCAAATGGGATAGCAGCACTCTTGATGTCCAACCTGAACAAGAGGTATCGAATCATGGTCGAAAGGACCACAATTGTGATAGCACATCGGCTGAACACGATTAAAAAATGTCGACTCAATTGCTTGAACGTGGTCGAGCAAGGTACCTATGCCCTGCTCATGAACCAGAAAGGACCATTCTCCAAGCTTGCTACATGATCATGTATATTGTTGGAGCTATACAAACATGAACATAACACCCTCATTGTCTTATACAAAAACACAATAATACAACAGTACAAAGTTAAAACATTTCCCAACCCATTTATTAGACAACATATATGACATAGATGAGCTTCGAGACTAAGCTCTTATATATGAAAATGGGTGAGGGAAATCTCCGGGCATTTACCGGTAACTTCGGTAGACAGGTGAGTACATGCAACTCTCGGCATACTTCACGAGATTGGCAGGACGAGGGAGACGAGTTGCCACACCTAGAAAGCAAATTAAAGATAATTCCAGACATAAATGAACCGAAACACCATTGCATGTCTTTAATTCGATTAAAAATGTCACTTACCCAGCTCGTATGCTTTAGCAGCAACATTTGCAGCTATGTTAGCCGAAATTTTCCTTATGTTGGTGAACGGTGGGTAAATAAGGCCCTTGTCATAGTTTTCCTCTGACACTTGCTTAGCCAAGGCTTCCGCTGTTGAATACAAAGAGAGGCAAGAACAGTATATGGTTAATCTCCTGTAAATTCATCTTAAATCCCAGCAAACTTCGGAATGTATATGTTGTTGCGTTGTTCGTAAGTTCATTACTGTCTTACTTACAGGCAACTAAAAGCATATCGTCATGCACACGAATTGCACCAGAGATGACCAAACCCAAACCAAATCCCGGGAAAATGTAAGCATTGTTGGCCTAAATTGACAAAAGAAAATGCGGGAACAGGTGATGATTCATATGGGGAGAATTTGCTAAAATATACTGAACAACCAAATAATGGTCGAACCTGGCCGGGAACAAAAACTTTGCCCTTGTATTCGAAAGGATCAAATGGACTTCCACTAGCAAAAATCGCACGGCCCTGCACGTCGTGGCAACATAATAAGAATGAGATTTCGAAGCAACTACGACACTCAAACTTTTCAGTAGCTTTTTCATCTTAGTTAAGAGGTATAACAAAGTACTAACAAGAAATGATGTTACCTGACTCCAAGTATAAGCTTCTTCAGCTGTGCACTCGGATTGTGAGGTGGGGTTGGAGAGAGCCATAATAAGAGGTTTCTGCATTGTAATCGATTTACAACAATGTAAATATTTTCCAGTTCTGGATGGCAGAAAATTGTACCAGAAAGCTTATAGATACGAGGAATGCATGCAGTACCTCATTTAAGGAGGTCATTGTCTCGATAATTTCCTTCGTAAAAGTTCTTCCGACTCCAGAAGACCCAATCAGAGCTGTTGGTTTGATTGCCTGAAGAAGTACGAGCAAAGTAAGCACCGAAATTAGTTTAAACAACATGAAAGTAAGCAATATTTTTCTTACCTTGACAGCCCCTAATAGATCCTTAACAGGTTCATGGTCATGAGCCCATGGTTTCTTGAAGTGTTGAAGCGAATCTTTACGGGAGTTAACAATCAGTCCCTGAAATATAATTCACATGCTGCTTGGGTGAAAATGGATGTTCATATGGTATATTGTTTAAAGCAAGAATCAAAGGCCAAGCCTATCTATACCTTCGAGTCGACAAGCCATATCTTCTTACGGGTCTCTTCCAAGGGAATTTTTGTCTGAAAGTGAGCAAAACGATAATCACTCCATACGGAATTTAAGATCAACTAAAATAATCTGCAAAATTTTATTACTATGCTTTTACCTGCTTCGACATCTCAAGAGCTATAAGCTCTGCTATACCAGTCCCAGCCTACAACAGTATGACAAAAGCAACCGTCAATGACTCGATCGAGAGGTATTTTGAATTGATCCATTAAAAGTTAAATCATGTTGCATAAAGGTAGATATTTCCTTTCTATCAGCTATCATTTATTTCAGCATATTGATCCCCTCCCTTTCTGGGAAAAGATTAAAAAGCATCGATGAAGCAGAGATTAGCGTCTTACTTCCCCGGCACCGAGGAACAAGAATTTGTGGTCAGCTAGAGTACCACCAATCAACTTCAATGCAGCGACAACCCCGGCAAGAACAACAGATGCTGTCCCCTGCACCAAAAAATAATTGAAAATTAACAAAACGTACACAATCATAATGCCTGCTATAACCACTTACCTGTATATCATCATTGAAGACAAGGTGGGTTGTGCCATATTTCGCAAGCAATGTGAAAGCGTTATGGTTTGCAAAATCTTCAAACTGAACATTCAAAGAATTAGACATGATTAGGAAATGCAAAAAGCAATAGTATACGGAAAAAACGAAAGGTAGTGCCCTAAGAATGAATACCTGTATAAGAACTTTTCCCCCATAGTTCTGCTTGACAGCACTCATGAATTCATGTAGCAAGTCGGCGTATTCCTGAAATGTAATCAAAATAATCTCAGTATAATGCAAGTTATGTTCATAATTATTATGCTATTAAAATCTGCAAACCTGCCCAGTTGCCCTCCTTTGTCTAAGCCCAATGTAGAACTCATCCTTCAACAATTCCTCATTATTTGTGCCCACATCGATGGTCACTGGTAAACACTATAAAAAAGCAGAATCAATCAATACGAGAGCTACGATGCAATCATCAAAATTTCTGTTCATATCCAAACTTCATTTCGACTCCAAACTATGTAAGATTTCAGCTTAACTATAAATTTAGATATGAAGAACATCAAATGAACAACTCGAGGAAAAATGCCACACTAGAAACGCTTACCGTTGAAGGACGAACCCCTCCGAGTGCTGTGTACAAAGACAATTTTCCAACAGGAATTCCCATCCCCTAAATTTCCAACAGAATCATGGCCAAACTAGTTATTCATTTACATTATGGAATCCAAAGACTGAAACTTAAACTAAGCACCAATAAAAATGTTTCTAATCTAAAGAAATGGACTTAAACACAATGTACCTGACAGCCAAGATCCCCAAGTCCCAAAATACGCTCACCGTCGGTTACGACAATAACTTGAATACTCCGTTCCGGCCAGTTCTTCAAAACATCTAGAACTTTTCCCCTGCACGTAATTATCCGACCAAGTCAGGCCAATCCACTTGGGGATTCAAATTACACAAAGCAAAGAAACATTCATACTTCTCTTTCAAACTTATATAAAGACCCTGCGGACGCCTGAAGATGCTTCCGTACTTCTGGCAAGCTTCACCTACAGTGGGGGTGTATACAACCGGGAGCAGCTCCTCAACATTATCAATCAGCAGCTTGTAAAACAGTCTTTCATTCCTTTCCTGTTAATGGTGAAAACTAATGAGAAAATTTGAAAAAGAACCCTTTTTTCTCCTAACACTAACAAATCCAAGCAAAGAATATGAACAGAGAGACCTGAAGTTCCATCATGGCCATGTATTTTTGCAGTGTAACTTGATATTTCCTGATATTGTCCATCATTTTTTTCTCCTAGGAATTATAACAAACACAAAGCATGAATCAACACTAGTTGTCAAATTCTGGGGGAAAATGGGTTGAAACTTGAAATTATGGTATAAACCTGGAGCTGTTGAGTGACAACGGCAGGAGGAAGTAAACCACGGAGGTAGTGAGAATCCCTCTCTGTCTCAGTGAATGCAAGCCCTTTGTTATGGTGGGGATCCCTCAACAATGAATAGCCACTGCAACCATGGAAGAACAGTTTAAAAAAGAACAAAAAGCTTCACAAAAATGATGAAAAAGGTGACCTTGCGACAGAGTAAGTCCATGGGGTGACGAGTTGGTCCTCGGTGGCGCAATCCTCACCGTAAACATCCTCAACGCCGCCACCTACGGTGGCTCTGGGGGACAAGTCAAGCACTGATTCCCCGCCTCGCATCTCCTTCATGGTGCTCTCCATCCTGTATATTTCTTCTTCTTCTTTTCTTCAGTGTACTAGTTCAATGGATCAAAAATTCAAATTGATGACAAAAAAAATCTCAACTTCTTAACTGACATATACTAGATGTGATATTAAGACAAATTATATGAGAAAACATCAACTTCATTGCAATGTCATGCACTAAGAAAAAGGCAGAAAAGACCCTCTTTTTATCAAAATAAATATACGAGAAGAAGACAAAAGAAGCGGCGGTTAAGTGGCAGATTGAGGAGTGACGTGGTGGCCAGGTGGTGGTGGTGGTTGGCAGAGTTTGGCCATTTGTCAACAAGGTGACACAAGTTTCATTATCATGGAGGTGCCATGATTTTTATGCTATCAATCCTTAGAATATAAATATAAGTCGGAGAGTCGTTTTATAATAAATTCTTGTGTTATATTTAAACCGCATAAACTCTTAATTCTAACCCCTATAAATCTTAAATTTTAAATTATAATCATAAATCTTAAATTTTACATCCTACAACCTAAACCCCTAATCCTTAAACTCTAATTTAAATCTTTAAACCTCGAAAATAAAAGGTTTGTGTAAACTTTAACAAGCTTGTATATCTAAGTATTTTTCTGAATATTTATAATATTCGATTCAAATTAATCATTTAAAGAAGATATAGATAATTATATATATAAGGCTTAATACATAAATAAGTGATCAAACTATACTTTTTTTAGATATATATTTAAAATATTTTTCGGCCCAAGTAAGTTTTTTATAAAGTTTTTTTCGTCGCTGCCATTAATTGTTTTCTATTGTTGAAGATAAAAGTCAAACTTAGTTGACATGTTAGTTAGAGATGTTGAGTCTGTTGTAACTTCATTTGTAACCTCATTGGTCGGTTAGTCCATTAACTTCTTATGGGCTATATAAGTGGTATTTGATCTTTGTAAAAAGGATATGAATAATACGATAACCTTTCTCTTTTCAAAGTTCTTTGTTTCTGTTTAATTCTCTCTGGTTACCGTCCTTCTTCTTCTTCTTCTCCATTTCTCACTTAGATTTACTCTCTAATTCATCATGGCATCAGTCGCCGAGGTTCGTGGGCTTTAATCGCTTTTCGTTTCCTTGTTTTTCCTTGTCTTCTCTTCTTCAATTCGTGCGTTCTTCTTGGTTTTTTCTTTTTCCGGCCTCTTTGTTTCTTTTTGTTTCAATTCGATGGCTCCTGGTTCAGTTACTGAAGCCGATGGGGAGGATTCGATTATTTTTTTCTCCAAGAAGGCTAAGTCATTTACGAACAAGCGAATCAACCTTGTTCTTGATGAGACCAATTTCCTTCTATGGAAGCAGTAGATTCTTCTCACAATTCGCAGTCACAAGCTTGAAAAGCTGTTGAAGGGGAAACTCAAAGCTCCTCCGAAGATGATTCGTGATTCTGATGGCCATATGGTTAAAAATAAAGAATATGAATAATTCATGCGCAAGACAGTGCACTTGCGTCCTGGCTTTTGTCCACTGTAAGTTCCAATCTTTTACCTCAATTTGTGGGTGCGAAAACTGCTACTGATGTTTGAAAGACTATTATTGAATTCTTTGCTAGTAAGTCTACCACTACTGTTATGAATTGCATTGTCGATTGTGTTCTCTTAGAAAAGGGATTTAGGGATGCGTACATATATTGCTCAAGTAAAAGAAATCTGTGATTCTCTTGCTGCTTGTGGGAGCCCAATTTCTGACATTGAGAAAATAACTACTATACTAAATGGTTTACCTATTGATTATAGACCTTTTGTTGCTGTGATAACTGCTAGTAGGGAACAATTACTTTAGATGGGGTTATGTCAATGTTGCACAGGTCGTTTCTTCAGGGAATGGTAATCCTAATGGTGGTAGGGGCTTCTCTACTCAACCACCAAGTCGGTTCTCCTCCTATCAAAGTGGTAGAGGTAGAGGGAGGTCTCGTTTGTAGTGTCAGTTGTGTGGAAAACCTGGTCACTTAGTTGACAGGTGTTGGCATCGATTTGACCAGTCTTTTCTTGGGGTGATTGCCTCTAGTAGCAAATCTAAAGTGAAAATGGAATCTGGAAGTGTTAATCTCTGTGATGGAGGGTACAACTGCTCAAGAAAGGTGATTGCTGAGGTCAATGAAGATGCAGCACATGCTCGTGTTACTACTGCACGAGGACAATAGTTTATTGACTCGGGAGCAACTCACCATGTTACTCATGAAGGAACAAATGTGGTGACTGGGTTAGAATATACAGGGTCAGGTAAACTCACTGTTGGAAATGGTATGCAGCTACATATTTCTAAAGTAGGAAATTCTTCCTTAGCAACTTCTTCTCGAACCTTAGGACTTAATAATTTGTTGCATGTTCCTCACATTACTAAAAATTTGCTTTCGGTGTCTAAGCTTGCTAGAGACAATGGAGTGTATCTTGAGTTTCATGCTCATACTTGTCAGATTCGAGATGAAGAGACTAGAGATCTTTTGCTACAAGGAACTAAAGTGGATGGCTTGTATAAGTTTAATTTTTCTAGCAATTTAGGAACATGTAATTCTGTTGAATTTAATAATGGTGATAGTAGAGGCTCATGTCTAGTAAATGCCAAGGCTAGGGAGTATAAACTTCGGCATAGGAGATTGGGGCATCCAGCCCATGATACCTTGTTAAATGTTTGTAAACAATTCAATGTTGTTTTACCAACAGATTTGAATAAAATTGATTTGAGGATTTGTTCAGCATGTCAAATGGGCAAAAGTCACATGTTAATGTTTCACCAGTCTAATACAGAATATAAAGTGCCTTTCCAATTGATTTATACAGGTCTTTGGGGTCCAGCACACATCTCCTCTGCTGGATTTTCTTATTATGTTGCATTTGTTGATGCATGTACTAGGCATACATGGATCTACTTTCTTAAGAATAAGTCACGGGCTATTGTTGCATTTCAGCAGTTTCTTAAGCTAGTCCAAACTCAATTTGAAGGTACTGTGAGGGAAGTTCAGAGTGACTGGGGAGGATAGTTCAGAAATTTGTCAAGTCTGTTGACTCAGTTGGGTATTAATCATAGGATTACCTGTCCACATACCTCCCAACAAAATAGTGTTGTGGAAAGAAAGCATAAGCATGTTATTGAATTGGCACTTACTCTCTTGGCTCAAGCACATATGCCATTAAAATACTGGTCTCAAGCTGTTACTCCAACAGTCTAATTGATCAACAGGTTACCTATAAGAGTTTTAGATGGTGTTGCACTTTTTGAGAAGTTATATAACATGAAACCACAATATAAACTCATGAGAGTCTTTGGCTGTTGTTGTTATCCACATCTGAGGCCCTTTAACAAGCATAAGCTGGAGTTTAAGTCACATCCTTGTGTGTTCCTTGGGTATTGTCCTCAACACAGAGGATACCAGTGCCTTGCACCTGATTGTAAGGTGTACATTTCCAGGAACGTTATATTTGATGAGTTTTCCTTCCCTTTAGCAGATAAGGTCAAGGCTGGCACAACTGGTGGTGCAATCAGGACATGCTTTGCAGTTACCTCAGGGAAACTTCATGTACTTCCTGGATGTTGGAAGAAAGGGGGTGCTAATGCTGATAAAAGTCAGGGGAGAGATCAGAGGAGTTCTGATCCAAGGAGTGACAATGTTGGTCAATCTGGAGGTGGTGTTCCAAGAAAAAGTGCAGGCTTTCACAGTGGAGCAGAGTCAGATGGTGTTGGTGGTTCTCTTTCAGGTGTTAATGGTCAATGTAAAGAAGCATCAGGAGGTGTTGCTGAAGGAAGTCAAAGCAATAATGTTGGAGAGTTAGATGGTGATGATAATACTGAAATGGTAGATGGTGTTGATTCTGGTGTGAATCAAAATGTGGGAGCATCAGGAGGTGGTACTGAAGAAGGTCAGAATAGTGGAGCTGGTATGAATCAGAATGAAAGAGCACCAGGAGGTGGTGCTGAAGAAGATCAAAACAGTGAGGATGCTGATACAAATCAGGGGGAACAACAAACCTTGGATCAGTTTGCAAGCATTCCTGAGGACTATGGTCACTCTAACAAGCATCCCATGATCACCAGAAGTAAAATGGGAATTTTTAAACCAAAAGTCTATTTTGCTTATGATGATGATGAACCAAAGAATGTTGAACAAGCCTTGGCAGGAGGGAAGCAACTTTTACAGAATTTGAAGCATTGCAAAAGAATGACACATGGAGTTTGGTTCCTTTACCTAAAGGGAGAAGAGCAATAGGGTGCAAATGGATCTTTAAAGTAAAAAAGGAATGCTGATGGTACAATTGGGAGGTATAAGGCAAGATTGGTGGCCAAGGGTTTTTCTCAAATTCCAGGACAAGACTGTTTTGATACATTCAGTCTTGTAGTCAAACCTGCAACAGTAAATCTAGTTCTTTCTCTTATTGTGAATAATGGCTGGAGTCTAAGGCTGGTTGATGTAAATAATTCCTTCCTTAATGGGGAATTAAGTGAAGATGTTTATGTGGAACAAGCCCCTGGTTTTAAAAAACAGCAGCTGATGGGACAAAGTTGGTGTGCAAGCTTTAAAGAGCCTTGTATGGTCTTAAGCAAGCCCCAAGAAATTGGCATTTCAAGCTAAGACAATTTCTAATTTAGATTGGTTTTAGAAGTACTGCAGTAGATGCATCAATGTTTATTTTAGAAGCACAAAATGTTCACATATACACCCTTATGTATGTGGATGCATAATAATCACAGGAGATTCTAGTAGGAAGATTGAAGAGGTGGCTAAGATGCTTGGTAAAGAATTTTCCTTGAAAGATTTGGGTGAATTGAGTTACTTTATGGGCATTGGAGTAAAAAGAAGTGGAGATTTCTTGATGCTTAGTCAGAGGAAGTATATCCTTGGATTGCTTGAGAAAACCAAGATGCTTCAAGCAAAGCCTTCATCCACACCTATGGTTCCCTCTGTTAAACTCAGCAAGAGTGAAGACGGTCCTTTTGAAGATGCGCAGGGGTACAGGAGTGTAGTGGGAGCACTACTGTATTTGAGTCATACCCGACCTGATGTGGCATTTGCAGTGAACAAAGTAGCTCAGTTCATGCATTCACCACATGAAATTCATTGGGAGGCAGTAAAGATGATACTTAAGTACCTAAGTGGAACTTTAGACTATGGGCTAAAGTTTTCAAAATCAGATTTAAAAGTTGGCCTTGTTACTTTTGCAGATGCAGACTGAGGCAATAGTGTGGATGATAGAAGGTCAGTATCTAGGTACTGTGTATATCATGGAAACAATTTAGTTTTTTGGAGTTCGAAGAAACAGAAATCAATTTCTCGATCCACCACTAAAGCAGAATATATGAGTATTGGAGATGTGGTGTCAGAGTTGACTTGGTTGAATGCTTTAATGACTGATATGGGGTGAAACTCAAAGAATGTTCTATTGTCTGGAGTGACAATACGAGTGCAGTGGCAATGAGTGCAAACCCAGTGTTTCATACTAAATCCAAACATGTTGAATTAGATATACATTTCGTTCGAGAGAAAGTGCTAGACAAGAGTCTGAAAGTGAACTATGTTCCTGGAGCTTACCAAACAGCTGATGGTTTTACCAAGCCTCTGACTTGTGCCTATTTCGAGTTGTTTCGAGAGAAAATTAATGTTGGACCAACGGGGGAAGAAAAGAAGGTCGTGGTGGATGCTGGAACTAGGAAAAAAGTTGCAGAGCAGGGTGAATGTTGAAGATAAAAGTCAAACTTAGTTGACCTGTTAGTTAGAGAGATTGAGTCTGTTGTAACTTCATTTGTAACCTCCTTGAGCCGTTAGCCCATTAGCTTCTTATGGGCTATATAGGTAGTAATTGGTCTTTGTAAAAAAGATATGAATAATACGATAACCTTTCTCTTTTCAAAGTTCTTTGTTTCTGTTTAATTCTCTCTGGTTATCGTCCTTCTTCTTCTTCTTCTCCATTTCTCACTTAGATTTACTCTCTAATTCATCATCTATTATCCAGTAATAAACTAACATGTGACCTTTTGTATTTTTTATTTTTAATTTGATGAATAAGAAAAACTTTTACTATATAATAAAACCTAAAAATCAATAATTTCTTTAAAAAAATCTTGAACCCTAACCCTATATCCTTAAACTTTTTAGTTCCCCACCACCTTTTTCGTCAACCCTCAACTATTAATAACCTCAAACCTTATATCATTAGAAATCGATGAACAAGCAACAAAACAAATCCCAAACGTCAAATGTTAAATCTTCAATCGAACGATGAATGAATAAACGATAAACTTGGATTTGTAACTCATGGGCGTAAAAAAACCCACTTCGACAACATGGGCAGATTAAAGGTTTACGAGGCTCTGTACAGTTTATTAAAACAAATCCATTTAATTTATAGTTTCAAAGATATTGTAGAACTAATGTTTTGATATAATAATTGAAAAATGTTTTGGACTAATTTGAAAAGAATTTAAAACTTGGTTTTAAGTCCAAACAACTTGAATTTATGTTTGAGGTATTTTAAAAGGTTTTTTGGCAAGATTTTTCATGTTTTTAAACAACCAAACTTGTGATTTCAAAGTACTCGTACCGATACTGTCCAACCCATATCAATACCTTTTCTGCCCAATTTGGTTACTGCCAAAACCCGTATCGAAATAGGCTTGGTCGTTTTGATACGGAGAGGGGTCGTTTCGATACGCCTGGTAAGCGTACCGATCCCCATTTAACAACCCCAACGATCATATTTTCCAATGGTCTTTTAAACGTCATACCGTACTGATACGCCCTCAAGCGTATCGATACGCCTAGGCTGGTTTCTGATGAAGGTCGTACTGATACGGGTCCAAGCGTATCAATACGAAAGGCTGTAGAACAACATTAATGAAGGGAAATAAAGTCCTCAACGGCTCTAATTCAACCCCAACGGCTAGTAACGACTATAAACTGATCAAGGAGTATAAAATGGACCTCCAAGCATCAAGATATGGTGAATGCTTCAATTGTCAATCAACAAATGATCAAATATTGTCTTTGTACTTAAATTGTCAATTCTTGTATAGACAAACACTAGTGAGCCAAAATTGTCAAATTTGCTCAAGTATTTTAGGTTTTGGGTGAGTGTATTATTGAGCAAACAAATACCTATTAGAGGGATTTAAGTTTGCATATTTGTTTTCTCTTGTAAAGAGGGTTTGATCAAGGTTTTGGGTAGAAAGCTTGATCAGTGTATAAGGGTTTCCTCCTAAGCCTAGAAAAGCGGACGAATCAATAGTGGATTGATTGGAAATCCTTAGTGGGAAGTTAAGGTAGTGGATGTAGACCTTGGTTAGAAGGTTGAACCACTCTAAAATCTTTGTGTCTTTCATCTTTTAGCTTCCACACCAAATCCACCCAATATTTCACCTCTCCACCACTTGGTGAGCAAGATCGGTTGAAGAAATCGAGCACCTCAAAACTCAACAATTGGTATCAGAGCTTGGCTCAATCAAAGAGGATTAACATCCTATTGAGAAGATCCGGCAATCTCGATCATCATTTCACCAACCGGCTCAAATGGCGCAATCCATCAACAAACCGCCTTTCTTCGACGGAACCTACTATGCCCATTGGAAGACCAAGATGAAGTTTTTCATAAAGTCAAGAGACTACAAACTATGGGATATAGTTGAAGATGGTTTGTTCGTGCCTCAATGAAGCAAAGCGGAGTGGAGTGCCGACGATCGCAAGAAGATTGAGCTAAATTGCAAAGTCTTGCACATTCTCTTTTGTGAATTTGGCTCAACCATCTATGAGAAGATGTCTTCTTGTGAGAGTGCCAAGGAGGTATGTGACAAGCTTGAAGTCACATACGAGGGAACCGATGAAGTTAAGGAGACCAATATTGGGCTCCTCACCTTAGAGTATGAGAACTTCGAGATGGATCCGGAAGAGAACATCGAGAAGATGTTTGATAGGTTCTCCACAATCACCAATTGTCTCAAAGGCTATGGAGAAGCCATTCTGGAGGAGAAACTTGTCCGAAAGCTCATCTACTCACTTCCCGAGTCTTGGGACTCAAAGAGGACCGCCATCATTGAAGCAAATAATTTGAAGACCTTGAAGCTTGATGAACTCATGGGGTCACTCCTTACTCATCAAATCATGAAGAAGAACAAAGAAGATGAGAAGAAGAGGGAAGAAATTAGAGCTATGGGAGAGAAGAAGCTCAAGGGGCTTGGCATCAACACCAATGTCATTGCTCTCAAGTCCTCCACTTGCCATCATGTCTATTCTAGTGAAGAAGGGGATGAAGAAGAAGAGATAGTTCATCTCTTCAAGAAGTGTGCCCCGTTCATGAAGAAAGCATTGAGAGAGCTTGAACGAAAATCCATGAAAAAGGAGAGGGCAAGCACTTCAAGCCATAAGAAGAAGGCGCATGTGGCTACTTGGAGTGATGAGGACTCCACCAACGATAAACAAGCCAACATTTGCCTTATGACCATCGAAAAAGATTCAATGGTAACTTTTAATTCATCTACTTCATGTTCTTACTCTTTTGATGAATTACAAGATGCCTACGATGATTTGGTTTTAGAGTTTAAAAATCACATTTTGAAAAACAATAAATTGATTTGAAAGTTAAAAATTCAAAATGATTTGATTTCTAAAACCAAACTTGAACTTGAAGCAAAACTAGAAGAGTTTGAATTAAAATGTTTTGATTTACAAAATTTGCTTCAAAAAGTTCAAGAAGAAAAATATTTGATTTCCAAAGAGCTTGAAAAGAAAAACAATTTTGGAAAATCAAATTTTTATGTAAGACAATCTAGTGCCCCTAGATTTGTAAAAGGAAAATGTTTTAGAAGTATTTGGGTCCCAAAAGGACTTAGTACTTCAATTAAAAAGGATGAAATTGAAAATTGGATTCCTAAGGGGACTAAAGTTTGTGCTACTAACGTCTATGGATCCAAAGCAATTTGGATACCAAAAATTACTTGATTGTCTTTTGCTAGGTGTGATGGAGAGTGATCAACAAGTCAAATTGTCATGTTTCACTTGCTAATTTTCTAAGTTTTGTGACTTCTTGTTGCTTAATACATACTGTTTTCATTACATTTTGTGCAGGGGGTCCAATTCTAGAAATAGCAGTGAAAATGGAGCATTTCTGCAGTTTTTTTTATTATCCTGTCATGACTGGCATCATGGGCACGACACCAGGCACGACGCATCTGACGTGGCAGTGACATAGCAGTGACGTGGCAACTTCTAGAAGCTCCTGGAATGTTCCAGAAGAAGAATCCGATCAGACTTATCAGCTTTTATCCATATTAGTTTTATTTTGAATTTTAATTAAACATTTGAATTTGAATTATTATTTCTTATCTCTTATCTTTGTAAATCTAAAGCCTATAAATACCAACCTTTGGTGAAGGCTTAAGATCATCTTCTAGTTTTTGAGTCCTTTTATCTTTGTAAACACTTTTAGCTTTAATCAAAGTCCATTTTTCTTTATTTTCTCGTTTCACTTATTTTATGTTACTCAATTGCTTTTCTAAAAACAAGTTAAGTATGATAATCAATATCATGCTTAGCTAAATTCTTTAAGCCAAGAACCAGCCAAGTCAATTCGATTCGTGAGAATTGAACTTGCTTAAATATTGACAAGTCGTCGTTAACCGGTCAAAATAAATATAAATTAATCCTCTTTCAACAATAAATAAATAAAGAAATTGAACAAGTATAGGGAAAGAGGGTCGATCCGCAGGGAGATTAGCTGGAATTGTTGACTTGAATTTGTTGAATCCGAAATCCCAGGAATGTCTGAAAAAGCAAATAACTATAAGAAGGGGGTGATATGATTTGTGATGAAGTAATAAAATAAAGAGAAAAGAATTAAAAGTAGTAAGAAAAACCAAGTGTGCAAATCAGCCTCGAACCAGCTCCTTCAATTCTTTCGATCATTGAAATAGATTTTTATTTCGGGGATCATGTCGATTACAGTCTACGAGGCCCAACCCGTCGTAACTTGTTCTTCTCTCGAGTAACCAATCCTCCCAAGTCTATCTTCGAAAGACGGTTCTTAAATAAATCAACCACGACTATCGCCGTTAAAGTATTTAGAATAAAGCAGGAAAAACCCGACTCAGAAATTGTCTAAAAATAGAATCGCTTCTGATTTTATCTTTGCTTAGCGGACCGCCGCTAAGAGTGGTCATAGGAAGTCGAAATTGCCACAGGCCGATCCTTCCTCCCAACTGTGTTTTTAAGCGAATTCAGACCAAAGGGCCCTTTTTGATATGAAAAACGATTAAAAACTTGTAGTAAGGTCGATTGCCAAACTATCTAAGCAGAAAGATAAAAATGATTTCCCAAAAGAATTTAAGCAAGTTCAATTCTCACGAATCGAATTGACTTGGCTGGTTCTTGGCTTAAGAAATTTAGCTAAGCATGATATTGATTATCATGCTTAACTTGGTTTTGAAAAAGTAATAAAATAACATAAAATAAATGGAACAAGGAAAAATAAAGGAAAATAAATTTTATTAAAGCTAAAAACTATTTACAAGGGAAAAAAATACTCAAAGCTAAGAGATGAAAACTAATTTATTGATTGATAATCTAAGCCTTTACCAAGGGTGGTATTTATAGGCTTAGATTTACAAAGATAAAGTGATGAGATAATTTAAAATAATAAACAAAATATAAATAATTCAAATGTTTTGAAATTTAAATGCAGGAAATCTAATCGGATAAGCTGATAAGCTCTCTCAGAACGTTCCAGAAGCTTCTAGAAGTTGCCACGTCATTGCCACGTCAGACGCGTCATGCCCGGTGTCGTGCCCATGATGCCAGTCATGACAGAATTATAATAAAAACTGCAGAAATGCCCCATTTTCACTACTATTTTCAGAATTGGATCTCTGCACAAAATATAACGAAAACAACATGTATTAAGCAGCAAGAAGTCCAAATAACTAGAAAAATAGCAAATGAAATATGTCATATTTGAGAACTCATCAGTGTGATGGAGAGTGATCAACAAGTCAAATTAATGAGGGGGAGCTTCATGCACACAAGGAAGAACACTTGAAGAAGGAAGGCTTCACATCCTCCCTTGAGTTCAAGTGTTGGTAAAAATCTAGTTGTTTTTTTATTTGATTTGATTTATTTCCTTTTATTTCAATTAGATGATCATATATGTTGGACTAACATTTTTAATGATGCTTTGAGTAAGGGGGAGCCATTTCAAAACCAAAAATTCTTAATTGTCATTTTTTTACCTCTATTGTTATTTTGAACTTAAAAGTGTTTAATTTTTTTTTGATATAACAAAAAGGAGAGAAATGTGGTTTGAAAAATTGAATTTTCAAATGAATAAGGAACTCTAATTGATTTCAAATCTTAATCTCTTATTCACAATTTTAAACTTAAATGGGGAGAATCCCAAACAATTTTTCAAGTTGATTTATTATATCAAAAAGAGGGAGATTGTAAAACTAATGTTTTGATAAAATAATTGAAAAATGTTTTGGACTCATTTGAAAAGAATTTAAAACTTGGTTTTAAGTCCAAACAACTTGAATTTATGTTTGAGGTATTTTAAAAAGTTTTTGGCAAGATTTTTCATGTTTTTAAACAACCAAAGTTGTGATTTCAAAGTACCCGTACCGATACGGTCCAACCCGTATCGATACCTTTTCTGCCCAGTTTGGTTACTGCCAAAACCTGTATCGAAACAGGCTTGGCCGTTTCGATACGGAGAGGGGTCGTTTCGATACGCTTGGTAAGCGTACCGATCCCCATTTAACAATCCCAACGACCATATTTTCCAACGGTCTTTTAAACGTCATATCGTACCGATACGCCCTTAAGCGTATCGATACACCTAGGCTGACAAGAGCCCAACAACTAGTTTCTGATGAAGGTCGTACCGATACGGGTCCAAGCGTATTGATACGGAAGGCTACAGAACAACATTAATAAAGGGAAATAAAGTCCTCAACGGCTCCAATTTAACCCCCAACGGCTAGTAACGGCTATAAACTCATCAAGGAGTATAAAATGGACCTCCAAGCATCAAGATATGGTGAATGCTTCAATTGTCAATCAACAAATGATCAAATATTGTCTTTGTACTTAAATTGTCAATTCTTGTATAGACAAACACTAGTGAGCCAAAATTGTCAAATTTGCTCAAGTGTTTTAAGTTTTGAGTGACTGCATTATTGAGCAAACAAATACCTATTAGAAGGATTTAAGTTTGCATATTTGTTTTCACTTATAAAGAGTGTTTGATCAAGGCTTTGGGTAGAAAGTTTGATCGGTGTATAAGAGTTTCTTCTTAAACCTAGAAAAGGGGACGAATCAATAGTAGATTGATTGGAAATTTTTAGTGGGAAGCTAAGGTAGTGGATGTAGACCTTGGTTAGAAGGTTGAACCACTCTAAAATCTTTATGTCTTTAATCTTTTAGGAATCGAGCACCTCAAAACTCAACAGATATATAAGGTTATATATATATATATATATATATATATATATATATATATATATATATATATATCTTATTAAAAAATATATTGTGAGCCCTCTGTAAAGTCTTATTTTTTAATTTTTTTGCAATTTATTAAACCAAAATCTTTTATTTTCTTTATAAATATTTGATTCAACTCATTTGAAACCCCTCTTTTTCTGAGACTATGTGCGGTTGCTCCTTTCACGCATGTTCGAAACCCCCATTATTCGACAACGACAACAATAGTGGGGAGATTCAGGGGTTAAAAATTATTTTTAAAAAAGTTTTGAAAATATACCACATGCCCATTTTTTATTGGATAACTTATTTTAATGATTGTTGACGAAAAATTTAAAAAAAAAATAAAGAATAAAATATTAGATATAGATCGAAAAATACTTTAAACATCTATCTAAAAAAAATATATAATTTTAACACATATTTAACTATTAAACCAACAAAGAAAAACAATGACTCCCGACATTCCTATTAATAGTCTAGTGACACGATCACAGACAAGGACCACAACAGATAGATACGCATACACATCTTAATAAGGGTTTTTTTTTTCTGAGTTGATCATTATAAAAACAATATTCTATCATTAGCTCAAGAAAAGAGTTCTCTCAAAACAGAAGGTGCACACGACAGCAAGTTTTCGTCCAGCTTCGACGCATTCAGATTCAAGAGGGCGGAGCCTGCAACTTTCCATGCAAACGTACATTTGCCTACATCATTCATTTTCATGGCATAATCATAGCAAATGTTATAAATGGCAACAGCCTCGTCTCGGATTTCCTCCATTGGCCTTTGTCTCTCCGCCAGCTCCAAACCTCCATATAGTTCCTAAACCATCACCAGTATATATTCGATCAGAATTATTCGGTTTAATTATGGTTCTACGTGTATCCATGATAATCACCTTTTTGTACTTGTCATAAACTGTATTAGCAGCTGTTGCTTCAGTTTGTTCTTTGCTCGGGAAATTTAGAGCATCACACATGTCTTTCCTGTATTTCTCGTAAAGTGCAGTCCATTTTTCTCGGCAGTACTCTTTGAGGACTCCATTGTCGAAGCAAGGAAGCTTTCTAACTTCTGAAAAGAATTAAGATTAAAACACATTATTCACTTTCACTTATTCCATGATAGCACAGAACATAAAACTCAGAAACATAGTAGCTACCTAATTTCTTTGACACTTCTTCTCGATAAGATTTGACATAATCATAGATCTTCCCCAATATGGAAGTCGACTTGAATGAGTTATTATCCCGTTCCATATAATGAGGAAATACAGCTACTCTCAACTCTTCCTGAACTTCAACCTATTCGAAAATCAAGGGAAGGGTTATACAAGTTTCTATGATAGCAGCATGCACTCGAGACTCGAGAGCATACCAGTTTTTCAAGGCCAAGTAACTTACTAACCTTCTTTCCCGACTTCGATGCGTCCAAAGCTTCGTAGTATAAATTAATCAGGCGTTCCAGGTTTTTCTTCATGAGTTCTTTCTCGGATGAATCGTGTACCGTAAGAAACCGATCCATTATTGCACACCAGTTATCAGCAGCAGCACTCGTAGCATAACTGAAAGAAGAAGCAGCCAGACGCGTCATAACATAATTACCAAAACCGATATCTAGTTTGAGAGCTTGTTATAATGATGTACTTGTTATGAAGTGATGAAGATAATTCATGGAACTTGATCTAAGAGTAAAATTATTACCTTGGATGGAACCTAGTTCTCAAGAACGAATCAAAGAGCTCACGCTCCAACTCCTCATCTGAGAGGTCACTGGGTCGCGGACTAGGCCCTTCAGGGGTAGAACATTTTTCTACCCAGGGCTCACTGACTTTGAAGTAATCCAATAACTGAAGATAATAAAACCTAGTCTCAGAAAACAAAATAAAGCAAAATACAAGTAAAACCGAAAATTTACTGTATGTAATTCACAGTTGTATCTGTATCTACAACCTATTTAAAAACAAGATTCATCTATTTTGAAGGGTAAGTCAAACTTCATGTTAGAATTCAGTGACCAAAACAACAGGTGTTCGATACGAGCAATGAGAGCTTGAAGCAACAAAAGTATCCCGATTCTCTACATAACAGAAAATACCTTTGGCGGGTAAAAATATCAAGAGAGAGTCCTCAGTTTGCATCATAAATGCTTAAAGTCAAAAATCTAGGACAAGGAATAGGCGGAGATATCCCTGTATGATCAATATCTTTTTCATGTATGATTGCCAAGAATGCTTTTGACATCTAGCTCAATGAAAATGCTACAGACAGCAGCTACCACAAACATGTTGGAACGTAAAGGCGTTCAAGTAAATTCATCTGTAAGAACTGAAGAGCAACTAAAATGTCACCTTTTAGCACATATTGAAATTAATAGATTCATCCAGTTGAAATGAAGATGAAAAGATCATAGTAAACTGTTCATTAAAAAGAGGGTAGTGATGACTGAAAAGAAAGGAAAGAAAAAGGAAAATGAACTCGTCAACCAAAAAAAATACTCAAAATGAAACCAACCTGTGGATTTTTTGATACGAAGAACATATCACCATCAAAATCACCCCCAGCCATTTCATCAGCCAGAGACCGTGGGCCTTTACAAGAAAAGAAAATAGCATACTTGGCATGTCCTACATATTCATCCAACTTTTTCACATATCTAGCATTGAGCACATGTATATCTCCAAAATGTACACCAGGTTGTCTGTACACCAGCACTTTCCCAGAAATCTGTCCATTATCCCTACACATATAAAATTCAATCTTATTTGCAGGGAAAAGAAAGTTCTATTTGATTCAAGAGATGCATCTTGTGGCAAAAAGAGAAAAAAAAGAGAGTTGAATTTCTGGCCAAAACAGCAGGGACAGTGTCAAAGAACTTACTAATACAACAATGATAACAAAATTATTGCTATGAAGACCTTACAAGATAATGCTGACTTCATCACTTTCTAAGACTCCAGATGGATCAACAGTGCCCATTAAATAATAAGAGTCGGTTATAGGGAGCTTTCCTCCAAGGAGACCCTTTCTTTCTTCATTCAACATTATGGACATCCGATATTGCAAATATGATTCATCAAGGGGAATCCCTGATAAAATCATTTTTGCCACACCAAGTTCGTCCATGCCACCTCGGTTAAGAGCAACTGCGCGTGATAGTTATGAAGATTGATTCAAAAGTTTATTACACCAGTGAGAGGTAGCAGATAAGCAAAGGAGCATCAACGAGACATGACTATTGCTGATGTGTACAGCAATTCTGGAAGATTTTCAAAGCCAACAAAAAAAAAGAACTTAAACATTACCATAGACCGTATTTTATTCTACAACAGTGTAATATATGCACATAAGCTAGTATAGCCTTCAAAACAAAAAATTAGAGGACAAATGTTGAAAATGCTGAAGTTATGGGACTAAGAAGTTAAGAAAACTACCTTTAAGAGCTGCTCTCTTGTTGGAGAAAGCACCCTGTGACTCTTCTAAAGCATTCTTCAATATTTCCATAAAAAAATCATCTGGGACACCTCCATAGCTAAGGAGCAGAATCAAATTCCTTGAAAGAGAAGTTCTCTTTGGTTGATTGCTGCAGGATATCAAAAAATATATCGCTCACACGTGCAGCAAAGAAAACAATAACTGATCCAAGGCATATATTTCTTGTGGGGTAAATCATCTCATCAAAGCCAATTTCATCATGATAAGCCAGAAATAAAAGAAATGCTACATCTTCAGATTCGCTTATAACAGTATGGGTAATTTTCACAACGGCTGAAAGACTGATTTGAGCAACAAAAACAGGCTGCAAATTACTCTGCAGTCATGCCCTAAACTTCTAAACTACAATCCAATGATTTCTAGTAACTTCTAAACTTCTCATTTTGGAGAGTGATTGCTCGGTAGCGTTGGATTGGATCAAAGGCCTGAGATCTTGTCCTTCATGTTATGAGAATATTGTTAGGGAAATTCAATCCCTGGTACTAGATAGGAATGTTATGTGTTGTCTGGTTGCTAGGAATGCTAATTGTAAAGCTGATGAATTGGCTAAAAAAGGGATCGGGTGAAGAGAGCATAGTTTCATTTGAGAGTGGGTGCTACTTTAGTAAGGGGCATAATAGCTGACTGCTTGTAATTTCATGTACTGATTTTTAGTTAAATAAAACTTGAGGCACTCTTTTCCTCCTTCCGCTGCTTGTCTGCCCCTCATCTCTGGGGTGCGGACAGTTAAGAAGGGGGTTTTTAACGAGGCCTTCTATTCTTATCAAAAAAAAAGTAATGAATTCAGTGGCATCAGAGTAGGGGATTTGTGCTCCATTCTTTTTGCGCACTCCGAGACATGTTCTTAAATCTTATTTGCAATTACTAAAGGAGCAAGAACTAGAGCTGGCAAGCTTCATATTCTGCCAGCTATGGTTCATACTTCAATGAAGCATTCCCCTTTAAGGAAAAATACCACACACACACACACATTGACATTTCCAATAGATGCTCTGAAGACCAGGTTCAAAGTGGTGACAGAGTAAAAGAAGAAGCCAATATTGCTATACTTACTGTCAGAACAACATTTCTACATTAAGGCTTCAGCAGCTCTTAGAGTTTTTTCGTACATATAACTTATCCATTGAACAAATATATTTTGACAAAAATGAGAGGTTAAATATTTTTCCTTATTTACCTTTTCAATTTAGAAAACACATTTAAGTTTGGATAATGTTGATGCACCTCCCAACTCCACTCTTCTATTTTAACACACAACATATTTAATTGGGTACTTATTACTCAACGATTAAAACAATGGATGATATACAAATATATTAAACAGAAACTATGAATGGAACAATGGAAAGTACCTGGTTGTAACTACTTCCAGCGAATTTCTTGTGCAGATATTTGATGGATTCGAATCTGGCCTAACTTTAATCATGGAATCCCGAACTTGAATGGTTTGGGGTGGAAGCTACAAAATTTTGGAATAAAAGCTATTACATGCATTAGTTCTGGCTTATCATGATGAAATTGTTGCAATTTTGGAATAAAAGTACAGATAAATTATTAGCCGCCAAAAATGTGTTGCGGTAGTTATGATCCTAGACAACAAACAACTAATGGGTTATATTGACAAATTGATTTCTAAGGGAAATATGGCATTTTAGGTGGTCTCAATTTTGCTTTCAAATGGAATTCGATTGGAAACACAAACTAGATTCTGATGTGAAAACTGTTGCAACTAAATGAACCAGGCTAAGATCTCCAATGTTTTCTCAGCTCTGCTCCATTTTTCCCTTAAAATTTTAAACATTCTGTTCAGCAATAATTAATACTGTCTACTCCAAGATATACTCATGCAAATAACTAACCATTGCTTCTCATGTCAAGAAGATACTTTCCAAATGGAGCATGGTTCTAATTATAACGGCAAATTCATTTTTTTATAACTCCTCAAACGGACAGTTTTACCTTTTTATTAACTAGTACAGTTCCCTTGACAGCATAACCATTGTAAAAGAACCGGATCTGGAGCAGCAAAGGCTAGAAAGAAAATAAAGAATGGAATCATAATCAATTTATAAAATTAAAAAAGAAAGCACCAGTTTTTACATGTACATACTGGTACCCTACGGTTGAACTCTGTCGATTTCATGTCCGGAGTTTCCCCCTAAAGTTCATTGAGAAGAAATTAACAACCTTAGACAATTGTTTAAATGAAAAACAGGTAACAATAAAAAGATTAGATAACAAGTTCAACATCCCGACAATAGATAAGTGATTATAGATGGAAAGAAAAGCAGAACAAAATTTCCAAAATAGTACCTTAGAAACTAAATTGAAGAAAAAAAAACTTGGAATCTAAGCCTTTTAAAATGGCCAACAGGCCAAGGTATAACAGGCATGGAAATTTAGTGCAAAAACTGTTCGAGATTTGTATATATTACACTGGTTTTTATCCTGCACAGCACAATGATGAATTATTGGAGCAACCAGTATGCAATGCTTTCACAGGTTAACATACCATCAACGAAACAATTGGTCCAATCTCAACATTGGCACCACCGGCAATGCTTCCTTTGAAGACATTTATCGGGCATTTCAGAGCTAAATCCTCTGATATATACCCAGTCCCATCAGTGTGGATACGATGTTTTCCATCTTTATCAGGTACGGGGATTCCATCTTTATCCTACAAATTTATTGTGCTAAAATATCAAATTGAATTTAGAAGAAAATGTACAAGAAAAAGCTAAAAAATAATAAAGAGTAGATTTTCATTGAAAATTTAAATCCATATACCATACCTTGCAGTGTATATCTTCTATCTCCATAAATTTTATGTTGGCTAAATCAACTTCCAATTTCATGGTCTTAGAGAGTATTAGTGCAAATCTACAGCCCAAGGAAAACCAGCAACTCTTAGAGAGAGAGAGAGAAGAAGAAGAAGAATTTGAACATGGATACTTGTATCATCATTTCATGACTGACCTGGCCATATACTTAGCCATGCTAGGTAGCGTATGGACATGCATAAACACACTTCTGGCTTCTTGAACTGTTTTCCCAGATAAAACATAGTCTTTACCTTTGTCAATGGACGCATTAGACTCGAATCTAACAAATAAGCACCTAACGGATGAGGTAGACCGGTCTTTCTTTTTTGCTGTTTTGCCTCCATCCTTAAACACTGAAATTTTACATAGTAAGTATTCACTGCATTGCCAAAATCATAATAACTAGGGTATTAAAAAAATCCACATTATATGTTTTCTCAAAAAAAGAGCAGAGGATCCTCAATAACCGAGATGTGGCAGATAAAGGTAGCAAACATGTATGTGCCAGTTAAGATATCCCCCAAAAATGCAAACTGGAAAAGTAAAAGCAATTCTTCCTTACATGCACATACACAATCCCAAACACCCGACACCATAGTGCAAAAGTAGACCTATATTTGTACGGGGACTGAAATCCATGATAAGTCATCTTAGTCATCATAAAGACAGGAGTGGCATTGGAAAAACAACTGATCCATTTCACATACATTTTCTTTTTTGCAACTTAAATTTAGCCAACGTTAAAATGGAGAAAATATCAGGTAAGAATGTAGCAAAACAAACAACCAATTCCTTTGTGCTAATTCTCTTATACAAGTTGAACTAAACACCTGAATCAATGTTGAATAAAGCTACGAGAACGGAACAGATGGTGTAAATATTCCTCATTAATAAGACGAGAACAAGAAATGCAATTCAACTGGTAGATGAATTATTCCCCTACTCTAGCAACAGGTCATCGACATGCATGCCTAAAATACAATGCAGAGATGCAAAATGCTAGCAGAAAATGTTAAAGCCATCGAGACAAGCAAGCTTGAACACTCTATGCATGCTGGAATAACAATTATGAATTACATGAAAGGGAAAATAAGATCAAAATAGTAGATTTATCATTCCAAGAATTCAGAGCAGAAGACTCACCAAAAAACCGGTAACGGCGCAAACCGACAAGAATTCCATCTTTTGCAACTTTTTTAAACTCGTCAAAACCACTGTCAACTGAACTTTTACCATCTCTATCAAACTTAACAGAAAGAACATTATCATCTCCTAAAACCCTTTGTAAATGACTTCGGGTCTTTTCAAAATAAGGGCCCTGATAAACCACATCCAACGGAATAAGGACATAGGAAAATACAATAAACTTGAGTGAAAAAGTATTGCAAAAGAAAATTAATGCTAAAATAATAATTAATAAGCAATGCACAATTATGCTACTCTGGGGGTGCACCCTCCCCTTAAAAAAAACAGATCAGGGGGACTTAAGCCTAATGATAAAAAACTAATCACAAGCATTTTACAAGATCAATTGCAGGCAGGACAAGAAATCAAGATTCAAATCCAATAAGACAAGCAACAAGTCTGAACATGCATGAGTTAAAAAAGAGAAACCATATTAAACTGCTGAGTAACCTCATAAAGCTGTCTACACCACACCATCCGAGACATGTTTCCACAAGTGTCTATAGATTTAACCCAAACCTTTTGTTCTATGAAGGTAAAATAACATACATGCATGCAAAAAGTCAAGGAAATGCAAAAAACTTGAAACTGCAACTCCCAATTTACCTTGAACCTATAGCTTCCATTTTCATTTACATGACAATGATACTCATATGTCTTGCCAGATTCCCACTCTAGTGACTGCAAGACAAAGCACAAAAAGAAAGGGAAAGTAATCAAAAGCAAGGGAGGGTAATGCAAAAATTACAAACTTTAGAAACATGATATAGCTAGAGTCTAAGGCAGGCAATAACGCTATGAACTTATGTTACCTTAACACGATCACCTGCAGCATAATTTCTACCCAGAAAATCCCAGACCTTTCCCTCAAACTCGTCCATTGCCAAATTCTTATAGCTTCGTATTTCATCCGCAGGGATTACTTCTTCTAGCCTATTTCTGTGGTAAAAAGAATGGAAAAAACTAAAGTCTCTTGTTATTAAAAGCAGCAAAAGCTATGCATATCAATTATGGAACGAAAACTTACTGGCCAATATAGCTTAGAATTAGAAAAGCTTTACGGAATTCCAGCTCCCCTAAAGCTACCAATTGAGAGCTCAGCCCTTCTCCTCTACCGGCATTTGCTGAAAAACTTCGAGTAGGAGTAACCGGTGCCGAAATAGAAGCAATGTGAACATTATCTCCCCCTAAATTATTAATAAAACCAACAACCCAGAAACAGAAATGGCGTCGGAAGTACTGAAATGAAAAGAAACCCACCATGTGAGAGATTGAAGAAAAGCTAACCAGGAGAGTTCATCATAAGACGGAGAGTTTTCGCGGGAGAGTTCACCGGAGAAGGATTTGATCGTTTTTGAGGAGAACCGTTTGATTCTTTCCTGATCAGAAACATTAAGAATATATCAAAGGTAGCTTTGATCTCCGAAACTTGGATTTTCCGGAGAATATGTATGGATTTTTCTTCGCCCATCTGGGCCAACGCCTGCTTAGTTGAGCGGGAAAGTGGCGGTTGGCTTTTCTCGCTGCATATTCTTGATACCATTGCTTCCACTGTCGGAGGTAAAACAACATCTCTGTTCTCCATTGTTTAGGGATCAAAGTATGAAATGTTTCAATGAGAGAAAGCAATTTCTGTACAGAAAATTCTTCAATTCTTTTTAAATTTTAAATTTGATTTTAAAAATTGATCAGTTTTTTTTTTCAATAAAAACATTACTTTTAGACTAGACATTTAAAGTTTATTGATGTTGACAAGATAGTTTAAAATAAATATTTTGAATCCATTACCATTTACTCTTAACCTCTAATGTCTTTTCTATTTAATTTTTTTCGTTCATAATATTAGTATTCGAATTATAATTTTTCTTAATTTCATTTAATTAATTCAAAAATTATCAGTTTTTCTCAATAAAAACGATTACTTTTGGACTATGCTAATGACTAGATATTTAAAGTTTATTGATGTTGACAAAATAGTTTGAAATAAATATTTTGAATCCATTACCATTTACTCTTAACCCCTAAGGCATACATTACTCAGTCGAGGTCGTCTTTTTCATTTAATTTTTTTCGTTCATAATATTAGTATTCGAATTGTAATTTTTCTTAATTTTATTTAATTAGATCAAAAAATTCTTCAAGTTTTTTAAAAAAAATTTAAATTGGGTTTCAAAAATTGATCAGTTTTTCTCAATAAAAACAATTAGTTTTGGACTATGCTAATGACTAGACATTTGAAGTTTATTGATGTTGACAAGATAGTTTGAAAAAAATATTTTGAATCCATTACCATTTACTCTTAACCCCCTAAGGCACACATTACTCAATCGAGGTCGTCTTTTTCATTTAATTTTTTCGTTCATAATATTAGTATTCGAATTGTATTTTTTTTTTAATTTCATTTAATTAGATCAAAAAATCATTAATTTTTTTTTAAGTTTTAAATTGGGTTTCAAAAATTGATCATTTTTTCTCAATAAAAACAATTACTTTTGGACTATGCTAATGACTAGACATTTGAAGTTTATTGATATTGACAAGATAGTTTGAACTTTGAATTAAATATTTTTGAATCATTACCATTTACTTTTAACCCCTAAGGCACTCATTACTCAGTCGAGGTCGTTTTTTTCATTTAATTTTTTTCGTTCATAATAATAGTATTTGAATTGTAATTTTTCTTAATTTTATTTAATTAGACCAATTGATTGTAGGATAATTTTATTAGTTTTAATTCTTCTAAGTTTTGATGATTTAAAGTTTGAGTTTTTTTACAATAAAGTAATATTTATATTATTTATGTAAATGTTGAGATTTAAATTCACACAAATAAAATAAGGGCTAAAGAGTCACTTTTGCCCCTATAGTAGATCTAATTTATCAAATTTACCCTTTATGGTATTTTCGCATCAATTTAGCCCCTAAAGTAGTCCAACTGCATCACCATTTTCCCATTAACTGACGGAAGTCAACGTTGACCGTTACAGTGGTGACATGGCAGTTTAGGATGACGTGACAGAGGTCAAAATTGATTTTTCAAGCGAGTTCGAGGGTAAAATTGATTTTTAGGTAAAAATATAAATTTAAGAAATATTAAAATGCCAAAATAATGTAAAATAACAAAAAATATTTTTAAATATTTTATTAATATAAGGCTAAAAATCTAAAAATAAGTAAAAAATATATATATAATTAAAATATCATAAGCTATTAAATTATAAATTATTCAAAAATCAAAACTTAAAAATAAATTTTACCCTCTAATCCTAATTTCTAAATTTCAAACCCTAAAAATTTTAAACTCTAAAATTGCAAACATTAAATACTAATCCCTAATTGAAATTTTATCAATATAAAGTGAGTATTAATCATAAAAGTATGTGTATAAATTTAATCAAGTAAAGTGTTCAAATTTTAGGGCTTAAGGTTTGTGATTTAGAAATTAGAGTTCGAGTGTAGAGATTAATTTTTTAGTATTGAGAGATAAAAGCACCAAAAAGAGTAAAAGATTTTTGTTCGGTTGAGAGAATCACATTAACCGCATTTTAAGATTCTTTCTTCCTTACATTTTTTGAAGAGAAAGAAAACCAAAATTGTCCAATTTTTTTATAAAAGTTTTTATATTTTTTAATAGTTTATAACTATTTCAAATTTAATTATTAAATAATTTATAATTTATTAGCTTATGATATTTTAATTTTATAATTTTTTAGATATTTTAATTATTTTATTTTTAGTCATATATTAATAAAAAATATATTTTATTATTTTTAATGTTATTTTAATACTTTGTATTTCACTCATATTTTTTTGGTCTAAAAATCAATTTTTCCTTCATACTCAATTAAAAATCAATATTGCCTTCGAACTCGCTTAAAATATCAATTTTACCCTCTACCATGTCATTGTAAAATGCCACGTCACCACTGTTACGGTTAACGTTGACTTTTGTCAGTCAATGGGCAAACGATGATGCAATTGGACTACTTCAAAGGCTAAATTGATGCGAAAATATCATAGGGTGGAATCGATAAATCAGGACTACTACAAGGGTAAAAGTGACCCTTTAACCTTAAATAAATGAATATTTTTTATCATTCGACCAATTAAAATTATTTTAAAGTTAATAATTAAAACATAATATGAAAAAACAATGATAAAGATGAACACTGACGGTCGACAACTAGCACTATGACTGACGTCGTCGTCGACAAAATCAAAAGAAAAAATAGGACGGGCTTGCGGCTAATTCTTCTTTTTTCCGACAATATTTCAGCTGAATTATTAAAAATCAAAATAGAGAAACAACCCAAAGAAAATGAAATTGTAGCAGAAAAAACTAAATTGAAAATAAAAATTTAAAAAACAAACATCATACCAGTAAAACTTGTTTAGTGTGCTTCAAAACAATGATAAAGATGAAACAACGAAGAAATAAAAGCGTGAGCAGGAGTTCTTGTCTCTATCCACCTACGCACTTCAAGATTTGAAGTAGGAGTGATCAGCAAAATCAACAATCTTGGAGGTTACTTTGTAAAATATATCTAACTGCATTGGTAAACGAACCACAAAAGGGGATCAAACTTCTAAAGACCATCGACAATCTGTAAATCAAAGCTGAACGTTGTGAAAAGCGTATCCACGAACACAAATCTACCACAAGGTAGATGATAACGTGTCATAAGGCAGAAGCATGCCACAAGAAAGAGAAAAACGTATTATAAGACATATAAAATTTAGAAGAAAATTAAAATATAGAAGAACAACGACTTAATATAAGAAAAAAAAGAAGAGTCGGCGGTGACGTCCAACATTAAAATTGACGTCGCAGGCGATGAATCAAAAATAAAGGAGAAAAAAAAAGTTAAACTAAAATTTTGAAGGGAGAAAAAAGGAAAGGAATGGGGCTAGCTTGCGGTTAACTCTTCTAAAGTTTTGATGATTTAAAGTTTGATTATTTTTTTAATAATAAAATAATATTTATATTTTTTATGTAAATGTTGAGATTTAGATTCATACAAAATAAAAAATAAATATCTTTAACCATTTGAACGGATCTCAAACACCCATTTCTATATATATTTTTAGGTTTTTTTCTAACATCTGATATGAAGGAAATACCAATAAGAGTGGAGAGCTTAAGAACTAAGGCTAAATGAAAATAAAGAGTTTCAAATTGGAATCCTTTCCCTCTTTTCACAGTGCAATATTTTCTTTCTCCCTTTTAAGGAAAAGATATTGTAAAAGCAAAAGGACTAGATTTACTGGGGTTATGAATATGTAGAGTTTTGTTGGTTTATGCCCCTACCCTTCCCTTCATTTAAGAGGATAGTGACCTAGGGCTGGTAAGATATAATAATTTTAGTTCTTGAAATTTATATTAAGGGGTAAATTTTGAATTAATTAAAAAATCAAATTTTTTTTATTTAATTTGTATTGATTTAACTTGTAATTTTATATATTTGACTCGATGCGAGAAAATTTCAAGTAAAATTTAAGTTATAAAATGAAAATTTGAATAAAAAAATTTTTTTAGTAATTAGTTGACTGATTTTCAAGTTCGAGTAGAATCTATTAATTTATGTTCATATAGTTTATATTTAAAATTTTCATCATTTTAAATTTTGTTATTCTTCTAAAGTACTTGTTCTTCTCTCATAAATGTTATGTTAATTTACACATTCTATTAATAATTTTGTTACTTTTCTTTTATAATAATAGTTTAACAATAATTTATTGTTATTTTATGGTAGAATGTCGTTATCCAACTACAATTTTGATTTGATGAGTTTGTTTGCTCTGGGAGTATAAAACTAAATTGATGAAAATTTTCAAATATGAAAGTTAAATTTATTGAATTGTTTTGAATTAGGACGTAATTAATAGATTGTATAAGTTTTGGGATTAAAAATATTATTATATCAAGTCACATTAGACGGTCGTTTCAATTTTAACAACAGAGTGATATAATTGTAATAATATTTTAATTGAGTGACATTTTTATAATTTTTATAAAAATAATTATTTTTTTAAAAGAAAAAGAGCCTCACTAAAACCCTTTCGTGTAATTTACCTTAAAAATATTTATATTATGAATAATATAAAGTTTAATTATAAAATTTAAACCTTAAAATTGTATTTATATTCACCATTAAGAATACATAGAAACGAATACAGACATAGGGTTTCGCCATTTCTCATAGATCACAAACAACTTTTTTAAATTTTTCTTAGGTTTTTTTATAACATCTGATACGAAGGAGAGCTTAAGAACTAACTACTGAGATTATGAATAGCTAAGTTTTGTTTGTTTATGCCCCTACCCTTCCCTTCATTTCATAGAATAATTTTAGTTCTTAATATTCACATTAAGAGAGTGAAATTTGACTGATTTTTGAATAATCGGATATCTGACTTGACTCGTTACTTTTAATATATATTTATTTAATTTTAAATTAAAATTTTATCTTAGGTTCTTAATATTTTTACCCTAAAATTAAATTTAAATCTCTAAATTATTTTTGTATTTGTATTATGTAGTTTTTAAGTTTAAATTTTTTTAAAAATATTTGTATTAATTTATTTATATGATATTCAGAAGAGAAAAATCAAGATCGATGTTAATATATTTTTTTGTGAACAAAGAAATAAAGTAGCAATTGTAGCTTATTAAACTAGCCTAAAAAACATTTTCATGTAATAATGCGAGTAGCACATCTGGGGAACATCGAATCGAGAGCACTCCAATACATCCCTTCAAGTTTCGAGATTGTATGGTTAGCATTACTACTGTTCTTCTGTTGAATCAATCGAACTACATCCATTCGAGATTAATATTTTAATGCTTTTTTGGTGATAAATTTAATATATATATATATATATATATCTAAATATTTCTAATCACTAATTTTTTGTGTATGAATTGTATATTATAATTTTTTAAAATTTATGTGTTTCATATGTTATTTTTTTTATAAAATTTTAGATTTAAAAAAAGTTAAAAAATGTGAACCAGGTATCCGTTACCCAATTTCTCGAGTACCCAAATTTTAAGGGTACTGAATAACGGATACCCAGCTAAAACGAATTAGGACATAATCTAATATATATAATACCCAAAAGAATCAGGTACCGACAATGAACACCCCCGTTAAGAATACATAGAAACAAACATAGAGATAGGGTCGCCATTTCTCGTAGATCACAAACAAATTTTTTCTCTTTTAACTTTGTTTAGTCAGCGACGGTATCGATTGTGATGCTGGCTGCAACAATTAGTTTTATCTTTTTCTTTATTATTTTAAATTTTTAATAAGAATAACTTTGTTTTGTGACACATTTTTTCTACTTTTGTGGTACGTTTATCTCTTTCTTTTTACACGTTTTTTGTTTTATTTTTTTAGTTGTTTAACTGTTCTTTTTTTATGTTTTTCTTAAGGTTGAATTTGACGTCGCCACAACTGATCAAGATGATCCTTATTTGTAATATTGTTGATCTTCTCTGCCATGGACACTCAGATTGAATTTTGGATACGTGGTTTACGTTCGTAGATAGCTTTTCATGACGCTCAGCTCTGAGTTGCGTTTCTCGATGGTAGGGGTGGACAAAACTCGACTCGGCTCGAAAAAATCGAATTATTCGACTCGAGGCGAAAAAACTCGACTCGTTTTTACTCAACTCGAAAATTTTCAAATAAAGTTTGAGTTATGAAATGAAAATTCGAATAACTCGAAATTTCTAGTAATTAATTGATCAGTTTTCATATTTGAGTCGAGCCTATTAATTTGTATGATATATTATGTATATCACATGTGATATATATATAAAGTCACTAAAATTGGAATCGATATGTGCACCGCTATGTATATACATATAGAAATATATTTGTACAATTAAATTTGTACAGAAACTCGAAAACTCGACTCAATTCGACTCGAATTTCATAAACTCGAATCGATTCAAAAAAATTTAAATAAAGTTTGAATCATAAAATAAGACTTGCAAAGTAAAATAACTCGAAATTTTTTGACTCGATCGAACGCCCAACCCTATTCGGTGGTCTTTCAATAGCTTATTCTTCCTTTGTAGTTCGTTTGCCGATGCAATCAAATTTGTTTGTATCTATTTTTATTCGAGTCTTTTAGTTGGGTTTTTTTTTTTTTTTACCTTTTCTATCTATGATCATTGTATGATCTATAGTGATTAGTTTTTTATGTCAATATTATAAAAAAGTCTAAATTATATATTTAGTTTACGATGATAGTTATAAATTTTTATTTTAATTATAGATATTTTTTAATAAAACTAACCGTTTCTTAAAAAAACATCTATAGAGATAATTTATAGTACGGGAGTTTTGTTTGTGTATTCATTTTTCAAGTTAAATAAACGAAAATATTAAGATATTTATCAAATAAACTAAACCAAATACTACTATTTAATCAAAGGCTAAAAAGCTCACTTTTGCCCTTGTAGTAAATTTAATTTATTGATTTCACCCATATGGTATTTTCGCAGCAATTTAGCCCACGAAGTAGTCTAATTGCATCATCATTTGCCCCTTGACTTATGGAAGCCAACATTGACCATTACGGTGGTGACATGGCAGTTTATGATGACGCGACAGAGAGTAAAATTGATTTTTCAAGTGAGTTCGATGGTAAAATTGATTTTCGGTTGAGTACGAGGGCAAAATTGATTTTTAAGTAAAAATATGAATTTAAGAAAATATTGAAATACTAAAATGATATAAAAATAATAAAAAATATTATTATTTTTTAATTAATATATGGCTAAAAATAATAAAATTTTTAAAAATAAGTAAAAATATAAAATTAAAATATCATAAGCTATTAAATTATAAATTATTCAAAAAATCAAAACTTAAAAAATAAATTAACCCTCTAATCCTAATTTCTAAATTTCAAACCCTAAAAATTTTAAACTCTAAAATTGCAAACCTTAAATATTAATCCCTAATTGAAATTTTATCAATATAAAGTGAGTATTAATCATAAAAGTATGTGTATAAATTTAATCAAGTAAAGGATTCAAATTTTAGGGCTTAAGGTTTGTGATTTAGAAATTAGACTTCGAGTGTAAAGATTAATTTTTAGTATTGAGAGATAGAAGCACCAAAAAGAGTAAAAAAATTTTGTTCGGTTGAGAGAATCACATTAACCGCATTTTAAAATTCTCTCTTCCTTACATTTTTTGAAGAGAAAGAAAACCAAAATCGTCCATTTTTTTATGAAGGCTTTTATATATTTTTTATATTTTATAAATATTTTATGTTTTAATTATTGAATAATTTATAATTTATTAGGTTATGATATTTTAATTTTATAATTTTTACTTATTTTAAATATTTTTAAATATTTTATTTTATTTTTAGTCATATATTAATAAAAATTATTTTTTTATTATTTTTAATGTTATTTTAATATTTTTGTATTTTACTCATATTTTTTTGTCTAAAAATCAATTTTGCCCTCGTACTCAACCAAAAATCAATCTTGCCCTCAAACTCGCTTGAAAAATCAATTTTACCCTCACCACGTCATCGTAAAATGCCACATCAATGCCGTAATGGTCAACGTTGGCTTGTAACAGTGAAGGGGCAATGTAACACCCAAGTTTAGGGCCCGAGAGATATTCAGGTTTGATAAAACCGGTTCGGGTTAAGCTAATTTTGAGAAAACAAATTAAAATAAACAAATTTTAAAGCTTTTGAAAGAAGGGAAAATTTTAAAGGGTTTTTTATGTAAAATGGGTACAAATAGATTTGGAGATAGATTTTAAATTAAAATACTCTATTTTAAAATTTTTCCACCTCTTCTTCTTCCCCAAACTTATTTCACGTTATTTTGCTTCCTTCCACCAAACCTCCACCATTTTTGAGGCTTCATCAAGGTAAGTGCTTTATTCCTAATATTCCTTCACATTTTCTTATTGTCTATTAATTTCCTTCCAAAACTTTGAAAGGATTTCCCAAGTTCTTCCTTTTGGAAAATAATGGGTTTTTGAATGGTTTAAGCAAAGTGCGTCAAAACAATGTTTTGTGTAAGTTGTAAGTCGTATTTTGGGTGTAAATTGATGCTAAGATAATGGGTTTATCAAGAAATCCTGAATTTTGGAAAATGAGTAATTTTTGGATATGAGATATTTGGGTTTTTGGCTTGGAAATGGTGAAAAGGACTTCTAATATTTTGATGGTGTTGGGTTGATGTTTTTGGGGTATTTGAACATAGTTTGGATGATAAATTGATGAAGTTATGGCTGATTTATGGTTAGGGTAGAAATGATGATGGTTTTGGTTAGTTTCGGATAAGAATCGAAAACTTGTTGTTGCCAGATTTTGATAGGATTGATTCTAGTGGGTTTGATTGTTGAAAAGTGTGTTAATTCCTTGTTTTGATTTGGGTAGAAGCAGTGGATAAAGATTCGGGATCTTCGGACGCCACACCGGGAGTTGAAGAAGCTTGAAGATAGACCGTTAGCTTGATTTGGTATTGTGATGGTGAGTGGTAGTGTTTTGAAGCTTTAAAATGTTTCAAAGAGGTTTTCTTGGGGTTTGGGTGGAGCCCTAGGGGCCAACCTAAACCCAAGTGTAAGTTTAGCTAATTTTACCTCGTTTCGTTAAATGTTGGTGTATGCGATTATGCATGTTGTTGGGTGAATTACGATTTGATGTTACCTCCTTTTAATGTTGTTATGATGTTGATGTTGTTGTCAAAGCCTCATGTGATGGTTAATGGGAAGTGTGTTGAATACGGTGATGTGTAGTCTCACCGGAAGTTGACTAGTAGATGAGTACGGTGATGTGTAGTCCCACCGAAAATATGCTAGTTGTTGTGAGCGGTGATATGTAGTCCCACCGGAAATGGTTGTGCATGTGCATACCATGACTTTGTTCTTATGCTTTCGGTTTAGTATATTACCTTTCCAAATGGTTTTGTCTTTAAGCTAAATACATGTTGTGAACTTCATTGTTTTTGTTGTTGTTGTGTTTTTGAGTTTCGTTCACTAAGCTTTTAAGCTTACACTCCTTTTTCCAACAATGCAGATCGCTAGTGGCTGCGGGAGGCAAGTGGGGCAAAGAAGGAACCTTGGAGTTCATTTTCTAGCTCAAGTATGGTTTTCATGGTTGTAATAATACTTAGGCAATGGGAATGCTAAACTTTTGTGTTAGGGAGTGGGTGTCCAAACTCCTATGTCGTTGTTATTGTTGTTAACATGTTTAAAATGTTGAAGTGTGTCATGGTTTGTCTTTTGACCTCTTTATGAATGCCAAGCACGAGTGTTTCCTTTAGCTTTTTGGCCATGTATCCATTTTGTGTATATATGCATGTTTGATGCTGGTTTTAGGATGCCTTGCCTCTAGTTTCCTTATTTATCGTGTTGCCATGTTGTTTGACGCATGTTGGGATGAGTTCGAGAACGTTTGAGGATGCCAAAACGACTTTTTGAAACTCATCTGTGCCCAAGTGTTTCGGAACATCTGGTATGGTTTCGGAACGGTCAGGCTTTTGGGACACCAGTATCAGAACGGGGGTGGTGCCGTTTTAGTACGTTTTGCCAATGGAGGCTCCCGTTTCGGAACCAAGAGGGACGTTCCGGAACAACCTAGTTTTGCTTTTTGCTGAGAGCCCGCGTTTCGAAATGGGCAACCCTGTTCCGAAACACAAGTAGTTAAAGTGGTTAAATAACATCTTTGAAGGTTTCCAAACATTATGTTCTAGTCCCTAATGCTTGTTTATTGCTTAAAGGAGTTTATATGTCTCTTTGGTGTTGGTTTCGCCTCGTGTGCTTGAAACTTGACTAATTAACTAATTGGTAAGGTTAAATTACCTTTTTGCCCCTGTTTAGTGTTGGCTTTTAAAAATGGTCCTTCGTGGTTGTTGGTCCTTAATTGGACATCCGATTGAGATATTGTTTTCCACCGTGACCTCCTTAACACCATAGGACCGTAAATTACATCTAGACAAGATAAATCTTAAACTAGGGTTGTTAATCGGAGGGAGATTCTCGGATTTTTCTCCGGTTATCCCCGTGTAACTCTCCCGATTCGGTCTTGCGACTAGACCGGGTCGAGGGGGTTACAAGCAAACGGTGATGCAATTGGACTACTTCAAAGGCTAAATTGATGCGAAAATACCATAGGGGCGAAATCGATAAATTGAAACTATTACAAGGGAAAAAGTGACCCTTTAGCCTTTTATTAAAGTATCTCTAGTTTTTATCTTTCGGAGAAATTATTTAGATATTGCACTTGAAACTTTTTCCCTCAACTGCTAGGTTTTTTATTCCTTCAGTCCATTGTACTTTAAACAAAATCAGCTGGAGTCGGTGAGAACTGAAAATACAGGAGAAATGTGAAGAATAATATAAATAAAAGTAAATATTTATAATGTATGGGATGTTGAAGAATATTTGAGGATATAGGTCATTTTTTACAGTATACGGGGATCTCGCCATGTGCAAGTGGCGAGGTTTAATTTTTTAATCTTTTTTCTCAGACCTACCATGTGTAGGTGGCAATGTCTAATTTTTTAATACTTTTTTCTCAAACCTCGCCATGTGCAGGTGGCGAGGTCCCCGTATACTGTAAAAATGGCCTATATCCTTAAATATTTTCCAACATCCCCTATATTCTAAATATTAACTCCATTTGGCCTAAAAATTCAACGGAACCGAAAATACAATCTGATTTCATTGTTTATTGGTTTTTTTCGATTAAAAAATTAAAATATGATGACAGTGAAGCCAATGAAAAAATGCCAAGTGAACTTGGTACAATGGAGTCGGAATGTAAGTATTTTGTCTTCAATTTTTTAATAAAAAAATAGGATACATAATAAAATCGATCTGTATTCTCACCGACTTTCCCTTCTTACTATAGCAAATGTTATAGATTGAAAAATAATAACAGGATACAATAGATTGGAATTTTTTTTCCCAACTACAATATCGTTCCAACAGTTTTAAGATCAAATCCAAATGACATTTAAAGTGAACTCATTCATTCAGTAACAAGTCTTAACGATCTTTATACTAAACCATTTTCAAGAATAATTTTTAATAGTCATTAAAATGAACCACATTCATCCAAAATCGATCTAAATTAAAAGAGTCATTCTTATAATTAGTGATGTAAAAATAAGTAATTAGATGAGTTTTAAGTTGGGTCAAATCGGATACATGTCATTTCAGGTCGATTTGATGTTTCGACTCGATTCGGGTCGGGTGCGGGTCAATTTCGGGCCGAGTTCATTTCGGGCCGGGTTCATTTCAGGTCGTGTTCATTTTAGGTCGGGTCAAAACAGTTCGGGTCTGAATCGGTTAATTGACGACTTAATTTGGGCTCGGGTAGACTTTAGGCCGGGTTCATTTCAGGTCGAGTTCATTTCAAGTCAGGTTCATTTCAAGTCGGGTAATTTCAATTCAGTTTCATTTCAGGACATGTTAATTCGGGGTTTGAATTCGTATTAAGGGTCTATTTGTTTCACTGAAAACTGTTTCCGGAAAATGAATTCTGGAAAATGAATTACAGTTGTTGGAAAACTAATTGCAGAAACCATTTTTCGGTGTTTGGATGATGTTGTACAATTCATTTTACACTGTTTGGTAGAGTTTCCTGAAAATTTCATGAACAATCCACAAACAAGCATCGATAATGGTAAAAACAAGTTCCAATCAAAATATGGTTTAATGTTTAGGTTATAGTTTAGGGTTTAGGGTTTAGGATATCATTTATGGTTTATGGTTTAGACTAATATTTAGTGTTTATGGTAGCATTTAGGGATTAGTATTTAAGGTATATATTTAGGGTTTAGATTAGTGTTTATGGTTTATGGTTTATGGTTTATGTTAATGTTTAAGGTTTAGGGTTTATGGCGATGGTTAGGGTTTAGGGTTTAAAATTTAAGGTTTTATGGTTTAGTGATTAGGGTTTATGGTAGCATTTAAAGTCTATGGTTAATGTTTAAGGTTTATCGTTTATGGTTTAGGGTTATGTTAGTGTTTATGGTTTAGGGTTTAGGGTTTAGGTTATCATTTAGAGTTTAAGGTTTATGTTAGTGCTTAGTGTTTAAGATTTAGTATTTATGTTAGCATTTAGGGTTTAGGGGTTAATGTTTATTGTTTAGGGTTTATGTTAGCGTTTAAGGTTTAATATTTAAAGTTTATGGTTTATGTTAAGGTTTAGTGTTTAGATTAGTGTTTAGGTTTTAGGGTTTACTGTTTATATTAGTATTTAGGGATTATGGTTTATGTTGATGTTTATTGTTTATGGTTTATGGTTTAGTGTTTATGTTATTGTTTATTGTTTATGGTTTAGGGTTTATGTTAGCATTTATGTTTTATGGGTTAGTGTTTAGGGTAAGGGTTTATATTAGTGTTTGGGGTTTAATATATATGGTTTAACATTTAGGGTTTAATGTTTATGTTAGTGTTTATGTTAGCATTTAGTGTTTAACATTTAGGGTTTAGGGTTTTGGCTTAGGGTTTAAGGTTTATGATATATCATTTAGGGTTTTGTGTTTATGGATTAATGTTTATGGTTTAGGGTTATGTTAGTGTTTAAGGTTTAACATTTAGGGTTTATGATTTTTAATGTTTAGGGTTTAATATTTACTGTTTAATGTTTGGGGTTTAGGATTTAATGTTTAGTGTTTAAGGTTTAGGGTTAAGGTTTTTTAATGTTTAATTTTTAGGGTTTGTGTTTTAGGGTTTAGGATTTAATTTTTATGTTAGTATTTAGGGTTTAGTTTTTATGTTAGTATTTAGGGTTTAGGTTTTAAGGTTTATGGTTTAGGTTAATATTTGTAGAGAGAATGGGAGGAAGGAAAGCAACTTACCGAAAATCAATGGGTAAGTCATTTTACACTAAAACAAGGTCTGTTTTCCATTGACTGTAATTGATTTTCCTTTGACTTTTTCATTTTCCATGAACCAAACAGCGGAAAGTTATGAAAACGTTTTCAGGAAAACCAATTACAGGGAAACAAACAGACCCTAAGTTTGAGTTTTGAATTCGGGTTAATTCAGGTCATTTTGAGTGAATTATTTAACGCCTTTCACGAACACGAATCACATTAAAAATAAATATCGATATATCATTCGACTAATTTACCAAAAATAGAAATATATATGGGTCAATTTCAGCCAAGAATAAAGTTTTAGGGATTGGAATGACCAAAAATATCATCATATTAAAAACATTGGACTAGATTACAAAAATTTAAAATAAATTAGGTCAATCTCGGTTAAAAAATATCTAATTGATCTAAATTGAAACCTAGAAGCATAAATTACAAATCTAATTAAAATAACTCTAATATTAAAAGTCGAATCTCAATTAAATTAACCTAAATTGAGACTCAATTGAATTAAAATAAAACCTAAAAGTGAACATTAATGGCTTAAATAAAATATATCTAAGGTTGAAAGGGTTAGAAAAATAATTATCCCAACCTAAAAAATTGGGTGGGTACTTTCCCTCCCTCCCGCCCATTTCAAATTTAAAAAAATCGTTAAAAAAGGGGGGATTGAAAGACTAAAAATTGTCAAATTGGTCCTTAATTTTGGTTTGTGGACTAAAAATTAAATTTCTTCACTTTCAAAAATGAATAGGGGTCAATATGGATTAAAAATTAAATTTTAGGTACTAAAATATACAAAAATATTATTGGACTAAATTGCCAAAAATATAAATAAATATGGGGCAGTTTTGAATAAAAATAAAATTGTAGGGGTCAATTTGGACAAGATTAAAGTTTTAGGGACTATAATGAACAAAAGTATTATAATATTAAAAATATTGGACTAGATTAGAAAATTTTGAAATAAATAGAGGCCAATTTGGTTGAAAATTAGGGACTAATATGAACCAAAATAAACCACAAATCCCTAAAAATAAACCCAAAATCCTTGGACTCTAAACCCTTAATCCCCTAATCCTTAAACTAACCTCATAACCCTAATTCCAAACACTCAACTTGAAACATGTATTAAACCCTTAAGCCCCAAATCTCAACCCTAAACCTTACAATCACTAATAATTAAAATACAAGCCTAATCCCCTAACCCGAATCTCTAAATTAAATCCACAGCTCTAAGTATTCAACTTGAAACATATACCTCTAAACCCCAACCTCAACCCCTAAAACTTACAATCACTAATAATTAAAGTGTAAGCCTAACACTCCCTAAACTAAACCCATAACCCTAAACATTTAACTTGAAACATATACCAATAACCCTAAATATTGCAAATGCTAATAAGTGTAAGCATAGTCCCATAAACCCCAAATCTTAAACTAATACATAGGTCATAACTCTAAACATACAACTTGAAACATATACCATAAACTGTGAATCCCTAACTAAACTCATAACCCAATCATTCAACTTGAAACATAATCCCCTAAAACATATACCCATAAACCTAAAACCCTTAAACTAAGTACATAGGCCATAACCCCAAACACGCAACTTGAAACATATACCCTTAAACTATGAATCCCTAAACTAAATACATAACCCAACAACTCAACTTGAAACACAATCCCCTAAAAACATATACCCTTAAACCCTAAATCCCTAAAGTAAATACATAGACCATAACCCCAAACATGCAACTTGAAACATACACTCATAAACTGTGAATCCCTAAACTAAAATTATAACCCAACCACTCAACTTGAAACATATAGCCCTAACCTAGTAACCCTTAACCCCAAACCCTTAAACTAATCTCATAAGTCATAACTCAAACCATAAATTTTATTTTTATTTTTAATTAAATATATTATAAATAAAATTACAATAATTTGAAAATTAAATTAAATACTAATTTTAATATACTAAAATTATTATTGTTAATTAAATATAAATTAAAATATTTATTTATATTATGTTTTTTTATTAAATATTAATTTTAAATTATGGTTTTTTTATCTATTTTTAATTAAATTTTAAAGATTAATTATTAATTAAAATTACAATAGTTTTACTTTGAATATTAAATTAAAAATTAATTAAAATTTGAAATATATTAAATTTATAATTAAATATTAATTTAACGTTATAATTTGAACAAATTTAATATACAATAATAAACTTAAATCTTAATTAAATAAATTGTAATAATTAATTAAAACTTAAATAAAATTATTAAAATAATTTTTACCCTAAGTATAAATACATTTTTAAAATCAGATCTATAACCCTAGCCCCATTTCAGATTGGTTGCGTCGTTTTAGTTTCACGGTATTCCCTTATTTCTCTCATCGTCTCTTTGAAATTTTAGAGATTCTTTTTATTGTTCATCCTCTAAATCTCTAATTCATCGTTGCTAATGTATGGTTTGTGGTCGTCTGAGTTTTACGGATATCACTATTTGAGTTGTGGGCATTTAGGATTGTGACCGGGTACTCTTGCCGTATGAGTTTTAGGGTTATATCGCCATCTAGGTTGTGGCCATTTAAGGTCGCGACCGTTTGGTATTTTGGTTGTCTAGGTTTTAGGGTTATTTTCATTTGGGTTGTGGCCGTTTAGTGTTATGGTCGTCTGGTACTCTAGTCGTTTGGGTTGTAGCTATTTAGGGCTGTGGTCGTCTGATACTTTAGCCGTTTAGGGTTTTAGGGTTATCATCATCCATGTTTATCTTCTTAGTTTCTTTTTAGGCTTTTTAGATTGTGTCCGTCTGAGTTTATCTCTTAGGTATATCTCTGATATATCTCTGAATAATTTCATTTTTATTTTGTTTTTGTTATCATTTATGCTAACTGATTGTGTTCTCTCTTTTATCTCTTAGGTTAATATCTCTGATTTGTCTCATCTCTCAGATTGGGTAAGTAACAGTCTTAGTTTCTTATTTTGTTTTGATTTCTGCATTTTTATTTTGTTATAATTTATGCTAACTGTGTTCTCTCTCTCATCTCAGGTACATCTATGGTCTCTTCCAGACTCTCAGTCTTCCGCGTCTGGGTTTAATTTGTGGTTTCTGGTTTCTGGCCTTTGATCTTTCTGAAAAGATCTTTGTGGTTTGGTTTTTTAGATGTTTGTGGTCTCTGGTTTGGTTTAATATGCATGCTTTAATATTTTTTTTTTGTTTTTACATATTTATGATTTGGTTTAATATGCATGCTTTAATGTTTGTGTTTTTTACATGTTTATGATTTCTTGTTTCTGGTTTGGTTTAATATGCATGCTTTAATTTTTGTGGTTTTTACATGTTTATGATTTGTGGTTTCTGGTTTGGTTTAATATGCATTCTTTAATGTTTGTGGTTTTACATGTTTATGAAATCACAATTTAATATGCATGATTTAATGTTTGTTGTTTTTAAATGTTTATGGTTTGTGGTTTCTGGTTTGATTTAATATGTATGCGTTAATGTTTGCATTTTTTAGATGTTTGTGGTTTATGGTTTGGTTTAACATGCATGTTCGAATGTTTAAAGGCCTGGTTTATGTTCATTATTCTGTTTTGATTTAGTGTTCTGGGTTTTGGGCTCTGTACAAGCATGATTTATAATTCAATGTTCTCAGTTTATTGCTTTGTATATATGTATGTTGTATGTTTTGTTTTTCTTTGTAAATACATGTTTAAAGGTTCGGTTTATGTTCACTGTTCTGTTTTGATTTGTAGATACATGTTTAAATGTCTTGTTTTGATTTGTACATACATGCATGTTCTATTTTAATTTGTACATACATGTTCTCTGTTCTATTTCAATGGTTTAATTTGAGTATATCGGGTGAACATCCCGTTCTGCAATGCTACTGGTGTCAAAGAAGATTTCTAAATAACCTTGTGGACTGGTTTAACAATGCCACTTACAAGGATTAAATAACCGAGTTTCTTTGTGTTGTTTATTGCTTTGTATATTTATTATATGTTCTGTTTTTCTTTGTGCACACATGTTCATTGTCCTTTTCAGTCTCTAACAACAAATAACAGTGTTTTCTTTTTAGTATTTAGCACAACTACGAATACTTTTTCTTATGAGTTGGACTATCCTCGTGAAAGAGGTATATTTGATTTTTGTCAATCACTAATACATGTTTGTTTGTTTGGAGGGGATGTAAATGATCAACTGTCTGAAATAGTTCATAGCTCTAAGAGAAGGGCTACAACTATAAATTCAAGGGACTTTGGGAGAAGAACTTCTCCTATTTGGGATCATTATACCTTCATTAAGCTTTCTGAAGGTGTTTTTACACAATGTAAGTATTGCAAAATCAAAAGTTATAAAGCAAATTCTTATGTTGGTACATCTAACCCTAAAAGACACACTGAAAAATGTCAAGCTTACAAAGATTTTCTTGCTACTAATCCTAATAGTAGTACAGAAAATTCTTTTGATAAAAAAAAGATACTGTGATTTATTTGCTGAGGCTATTCTGTGTCATGGTTATGCTTTGAGTGTGGTTGATCATGAAAAACTTAGAGTTTTGCACCAAAATCTAAATCCTAATGTGAAGGATATTTCAAGGTATACTATTACTAAGCATTGCATTGAAAAATAGAGGCCAAAGCTAAAACAGTCAGCACAATGACCAGTTTAGCAACAAGAGAGAAAGTATCCCCATAGTCCACACCTTTCTTCTGGCTGTAACCCTTGGCCACAAAGCGAGCCTTAAACCGTTCCACCTCACCAGATGCCTTGTACTTGATCTTATAGACCCATTACAACCAATTGGGGAATTTTCTGGAGGCAGAGGAACCACAGACCCAATGTTATTTGATTTAAGAGCAAGAATCTCCTCCTTCATTGCTTTGATCCAGGTTGGGTTCTGAATTGCCTTCGAATAGGATTTAGGTTCAACTAAACGAGAAGTAGATGATAAAAACAACCGGGTATGGGTAGGTAAATTGAAATAAGAGATATGATTAGATATGAAATACTGACTTGAAGGAGTGGAAGAGGACTGTGGAGAAGTGACAAAATCATATAACCAGTTTGGTGGCTTAGAAATTCTAGTGGAACAATGATGAGGAGGATGATCATTAAAAATGGAAGGAACATGTGGTAAAGAAGAAGAAAAACCTAGGACACTTGTTGAAGTAGAATTTGGTAAAGGTAATGAAGAAGTTGAAGAACCTGTTAAAGGTGTAGGACATAGAGAAGTTGAAAGTGAAGGAGAAGAAGTAGGCTGAAGGGTAAAAGAAGAGGCACATTGAGGTATAGAAGAAGAAGCAGGTTGAGATGTAGAAGAAGAAGTAGGTGGGGTGCTGAAGAGGGTACAAATTATAAGAAATCAGAACCAGAGACTTGTAACTGATGAGGAGAAAACACAAAACTGTCTTTGATGGGAAAATGAAAGGAAAAAATAGATTCATGGAATTTGACTTCTCGATTAACAAAAAACAATTTTGTTTCAAGATTGAACAATATGTACCCCTTTTGAGTGGGTGAATATCCCATAAACACTGATGGGATAGCTTTGGGAGAAAATTTGTCTTTGTAATTAGGTTGAGTGGCATAACAAAGGCAACCAAAAACTTTTAAATGAGAAAGGTTTTGTTGTTTTCTGTAAAGAAACTCAAAAGGGCTTTTATTATGAAGGAGAAATGAGGGTAATCTATTGATGAGGTAGCATGCAGTTTTGACACACTCGCCTCAGAATTTAATTGGGACTTTGGATTAGTACTTGAGTGCTTTAGCAACCTCAAGGAGATGCATGTGTTTGCTCTCATCAACTCCATTTTGCTGAGGTGTGTGAACACAAGAGCTTTGATGGATAATGCCCGAGTCAATAAATAGGGAAGAACACTCTCAGTTGAAGAACTCAGAACCATTATCACTTCTGATGTATTTTATGGAAGTAGAAAAGTAATTTTTAACTAAGTGAAAGAATGTTTTAAGCAAAGAATCACATCATTCTTATGCTTCAACAAATAGACCCAGATCATCCTAGAATGATCATCTACAGCAGTCAGAAAATATTTGTGCCCACTGAGTTGATATTATATAAGGGCCCTAAATATCAAGATGAATAAGATGGAAAGGTTCAGTTGACCTAATAGCATTAGTGGGGAAAGGTAGACGAGTTTTCATAGCTAAAGGATGCACAAGACACGAATGTATCAAACTATCACCAAAGGATAAAGATTGTAGAAAAAGAATATGATGCAATTTAGAAGAAGCCACATGCCCTAAGCGAGTATGCCAAAGACTGGTATTATATCAAGCATAGTTAACATACATTAAGTAGAATGAATATTAAAGGAAGAAAAATTGGGATGAATAGGAAAAGACAAACCAGAAGGTAGACTTGAAGAATCAAACAAATACAACCCTCGAGATTCTCTACCAATCCCCTTCATCCTTCCATTGGAGAGATCATGTTAAACACATAAGTCAAGAAAGAAAGTAACATAACAATTGAAATCACTAAAAGAAGGTTATGCTTAAAATTAAGAACATAAAGGACATTGGTGACAAAATTATCAGAATCAAAGACATATGAAACTACAGAATTGATCGGAACGATATTACCATTAGGAATATGAACAAAGCGTGAACCATTAGCACAAGAAATAGGAAATTTCAAGCTTTGAGAATCGGATATCGTGTGATTTGTGGCTTTCGTATCCAGTATCAAACTAGGAGAATCATCAGAAACAAAAGGATAGTAGGATATACATGTCATATTTGTAGATGAATCAGCAGAGGAGACCTTGTTCAATAGGTTGAAAACTTGATTATATTGCTCTGAGGTGAACGTTGGGGCAGTAGCAGCAAGAGCTGGTGCACTAGACTGATCAGAAGGTCCAGAAGTTGCATCAGGTTCAACAATTCTGGAATAAGCTACCACAGATCCTGGAGGTTCTTTCTTCCGAGTGAACTTGAAGTCAACTAGATATCCAATAAGACGATAACAATTTTCCCTCTTGTGACCTTTGATTTTATAGTAGTCACACGAACCATTGAATCGCTTCCTATCTAGACCTCCATTAGCATTAGAAAGCATGAAGTCGACTTTAGAGAATGGCGCAATCCCTGATAATTGAGTTCTCTAGGATTCCTCCTAGACAAGTATCGAATATGCTTGATTGACTGAGGAAAGTGGCTGCATGAGCAAGATCTATCTTCTGATAGCTGAGTAGGTTTGATTTAGGCCCATGAGGAACTGGAAAAGTCTCTGCTGAATTAGATTCTTGAGATTCTCCTGAGAAATCTTACACTCACAAGCCGAAAAATAGACAAGGGTGTGATACTCATCCCATAAGAGCTTCAGACGCGTGAAATAGGCCAAGATTTTCATCTCTTCATGATGCAAAATAGTGATTTCACGGTGAAGGAAATAAACCCTTGAGCCATCCACTTTATCAAATCGCTCCTTGAGATCTTTCCAAACAAGAGCGACACTAGAGGCGAGCATACTCTGGCAGAAAGCTCCTTGCTAACCGAATTGACGATCTAGGACAAGACGATCACATTGCATCGCTCCCACTACGATTGTAATTTCGCTTTATAAGCCTCCATCTGGCTGTTGCCATCAATAAACCCTAGCTTCTTCTTGGCGAGAAGGGTGATTCGCATGGATCGGCTCCACACACTGTTGTTGTTGATGCCAACAAGCTAGTGAGACACCAAAACGACCCCAGACGTATCAGAAGCATGAAGATAGAACATGTGAGTGAAATCAATGGTGCCCGCCATAGACACATCAAAAGGAAATGAGAAAGAGTTTAGGGAAAACGTAAAATGAGTAAGATTATTACCCAAATATAATGGGCAATCGGAAGAGAGAAAAAATGGCCCAAAGAAGAAACGACCCAAGAAATGCTTAATTTGTGGCTCATGATACCATGTTAAGAAATGGAATATGAAGAATACTTCATTGTATTGAGTAAAGAAAAATACATCCATTTATATACAAGTAGAAATAATTAGTTAGACATCTAACTACTTGCTAACAACTTTCTAACTAATTAACGGATTCTAATTATAATAATTTAAGATTATTGTATTTGAACAAACTTAGAAAGAAGATTGTTATCTTTTTCTAATTAGGTTACAACCTTTATAAGATGATCTAAGTACAAATAAGGAAATAATTTCCTAGAAATCAACAACTTCCTAAGAATTAGAGACTAATATTATATCCTACTATACAAGGTAATTACAAGGACTAAGACAAGAATTATGTCCTTAATTTTATGGATTCTAACACTCCCCCTCAAGCTGAGTGTAGATATTTATCAAACCCAGCTTGCCAATGAGTTCCTCGAACATGTTCTTGCTCAAGCTTTTAGTTAGCATGTCTGCAACTTGTTTCCTGGTAGGTAGGTAGGTAATGCACACTTCTCCTGAGTCAATTCTTCTTTGATGAAGTGGCGATCTATTTCCACATGTTTGGTGCGATGATGGTGAACAAGTTATGAGCTATGCTGACAGCAGCTTGGTTGTCAAAATACATCTTTATAGGTCTATTGTATAGTACTTTTAGTTCTCCCATTAGTCGTTGCAACCAGATTCCTTTGCATATGCCATGGGATAGTGCTCGATACTATGCTTCTATGCTGCTGCGTGCTACAACATGCTGCTTTTTACTTCTCCACGTCACAAGATTGCCTCACACATAGCTGCAGTAACCACTTGTAGAACGTCTGTCATTAACAGACCCAGCCCAGTCTGCATCAGTGTAAATTTCCACACTTCAGTTGGTAGTTTTCTTAAAGTGTAGGCCTTAAACCAGGGGTCCCCTTTAGATACCTTAAAATTCTGTAAGAAGCTTCCAAGTGCTTCTCTCTTGGGGCATGCATGTATTGGTTGATAATACTCACACCAAAGGCTATGTCTGGACAGGTGTGAGATAGGTAGATAAGTCTTCCTACCAGTCATTGATATCTCCTCCTATCAAATTCTTCTCCATCTTTATCAATTCCCAATTTAAGATTAGATTCTATGGGAGTCTCGGCTGGTTTACACCCCAACATACCAACTTCAGATAATAGATCAAGAATATACTTCCTTTGGGAGATGAAATACCTATTTTAGACCTTGCTACTTCCATTCCAAGGAAGTACTTAAGGTTTCCCAAGTCTTTAAGTTCAAATTCAGCCTTATGAAATTCTTTTAGACTTTCAATTTCGCTTGAATCATCCCCAGTTAATATTATATCATCCACGTAAACAATGAGAATGCAACATTTCCCACCTTTCGAATGCTTGTAAAACATGGTATGATCTGCTTGCCCTGGATATAGCTCATACTGATCATAGCCTTGGAAAATCGACTGAACCACTCCCTTGGAGACTGCTTCAGACCATACAAGGACTTCTTCAACTTGCATACTTGGCCCTTGCTTTCTTCAAACCCGGGTGGGAAATCTATGTACACTTCCTCGTTTAACTCTCCATTGAGGAATGCATTTTTACATCCAATTGAGTCAAAGGCCAATCCATGTTGACAGCTAGGGATAGAAGAACTCGAATGGTGTTTAGCTTGGCAACCGGTGTAAACGTCTCGTTGTAGTCTAGGCCATAGGTTTGGGTGAAACCTTTAGCAACGAGCCGAGCTTTGTGTCTGTCAATACTGCCATCAGGATTAAACTTTGTGGTGAAGATCCATTTGCATCCTACTATCTTCTTCCCATTAGGTAGATGCACGACTTCCCAAGTTTCATTTGCCTTGAGAGCCCTCATTTCTTTCATCACATCTTTCCTCCACTCAGCTGATTCAAGAGCCTCTTCTATATATTTTAGTGTTTTTACAGAATCAACATTAGACACAAAAGCTCTATAAGAATTAGATAAATTTCTATATGACACAAACCGGGAAATATGGTATTGAGTGCAGCTTCTTGTGCCCTTTCGAACAACAATTGTAAGGTAGATGGATGGTGATAGAGGCGAGACTTCTGGTTCAAAATAGTCCTCGGGTGGGGATGAATTTGGCACTGCTATCTCAGTTTTAGGTGGATGCTTTCTTCAAGAATAAACCCGCAGTTCTGATTCTGGAGCATGTTCTTGCTGTTTTTTTATGGATTAGGTGGTTGCTACTCATTTATCGAGCTTATTTCTTGCTGCACAAGAGAACCAATGTCTAAATATGGAACAATAACATCCTGAATTGTGGGCTTGGTAATGGTGGTAGGATCAATAGGCATATGATCGGTTGGTATCGTAAGGAGTGTGTTAAGAGTCTCATCTTCACTGAGAACCTCCCCTGAAGATGAGCTGCAGTAAAGTAAGATTCATGTTAAAAAAAGTGACATCCTGAGAGATAAATATTTGGCGGAAGGTAGGTGAATAACACATACATTTTTGTGTTGGAGAATAGCCAATGAAAGCACAAGTGTGGCTCGAGGATCAAGTTTGGACTGATTTGGTTGGTGATTGTGGACAAAAGCTTTGCAACCGAAGATTTTGGCTGGAAGGTTGGGAACATGAAATAATGGAAAAGCCTTTTGAAGGATAGTTATAGGTGTTTGGAAATTTAGGACCTTTGATGGTAGTCGGTTTATGAGATAACAAGCTGTGAGGATAGCTTCTCCCCATAGGTATTTTGAAACTCTCATGGTGAACATTAGTGCTCGAGCTACAACAAGGAGATGACGGTTTTTTCTCTCGGAGATCCCATTTTGTTGAGGGATGTCAGGACAAGAACTTTGGTGTATGATGCCTTGTTCAGCTAGGTAAGGACTTATGACAAAATAAAAGTATTCTCTCTCATTGTCAGTTCGGAGAGTATGAATGGTTGAGTTAAATTGGGTTCGAATCATTGAATGGAAGTTTTGGAAAACTTTAGGTGTTTCTGATTTTTCTTTGAGAAGGTAGACCTAACAGACCCTAGTGTGGTCATCAATGAAAGTTATGAACCACCTAGCTCCTGTAATGTTTTTCACTCGGCTGGCTCCCCATAAGTCACTATGAATTAAAGAGAATGGTTGAGACTGGTTATAGGATTTTACTAGGTATGGTACTCGGGTGTGTTTGGATAATTGACAGATTTCACACTTCAAGGAATCAATATTTTTATTTCTAAATAATAGTGGAAAGTGTTTTTTCAAGTACAAGAAGTTCGGATGTCCTAGTCTACGGTGCCATAACATGATTGTGTCTTCCTTGGAAGTAGATAGAGCCAGCCCTTCTTGTCCACTGTCTTTATTCCAAACATAGAGACCATCATCAACTTTAGCAGTGCCAATCATCCTCCCCGATTTTTGTTCCTGTACCACACAACCATTTGCAGAAAATTTAGTAAGAACACTTTCATCCTTAGTTAGTTTACTGATTGAAAGTAAATTGCAGGACAAGTTTGGAACATGTAACACTTCATCAAAAGAAAAATTATTTGTTAATTGAATTTTCTCAATACCAGCTACATGTGAGTAAGAACCATCAGCAAAACAGATTCGAGACTGATTATGACATGGTGTGTAGGTGTGAAACAAGGTGGAATTACCTGTCATGTGATCAGAGGCACCCGAATCGAGTATCCAAGAGGATTGATTGTTAGGTTCAAAAATACTGTTGAGATCAATACCTTGAGTGGCTAAGGATCCATGAGCAATGGTAGTGCCTAGTATCTTATGAAGAGCCTCAAGTTGATTTTTGGTTAGGCGAACATCAAGGACTTCATCTACAGCAGTGGAGGTGTTAGAGGACACTAGTGCAACCTAATTTTCCTTCGGATTTTTTCCAGGATAACCATGTAGTTTGAAGCATTTTCCTTTGAATGTCCTACACGGTTGTAGTAGTTGCACCATGGCCTGGTCGAGCCTCAATCATTCCCAGCACGGGGCCTTTTGTGGTTGAGGGCCTTTGGAGATAAGAGCTGAGTTTTTAGTGGGACAGTAAGCATCAGTTGTCACAGGTTTAGGTTCCTTTAAATCTCCCATCATGACAAGCCGACGCTTTTCTTCCCTTCTAACTTCTGCAAATGATTCACCAATGGTTGGTAGGGAGGTTCTGCCCAGAATTCTACCACAGACCTCATCAAGCTCTCGGTTCAGTCCTGCCAGAAACTCATAGAGACATTCTTTGTTGAAATGAGTCATAAACTTGGTATGTTCCTCGCCTTCTCCCCAGTCTGCCTTATAGTACATGTCTAGTTCATGCCACAAAATTTTCAGATTATTGTAATACTGAGTTACTTCAAGTGTTCCTTGTCGGATATCCTTCAACTTGAGTTTGATCTCAAATACTTGGGAGGCATATCCAAGATCTGAGTAGTTTTCTTTGATAGCATCCCACATATCTTTTGCAGTTTTAAAGAAGACGTAGGTGCGACTAATATGGCTTTCCATTGAATTAATTAACCAAGCCATTATGATCGAGTTGTTGAGTTCCCACGTTCCATAAGTTGGATTTGTTGTGGTTGGTCGTGGAATATCTCCATTGATATATCCTAGTTTTCCACGACCACAGATTACCATAATGACCGATTGGGACCACTGTAGGAAATTTTTTCCATCTAGACGATGGTTGGTGATTATAAGGGAGGAATTAAGATCCCCTTGAGAAGTTTCTTGATTGCTGTTTGGAATCATTTGCGAGGTTTCAGCCTCAGACAAAGTTTCGACAGTATCACCCATAGGAAGGAATAAAATAGGAGGAAAGAGATATTAAGAGAAGGGATGTTTGGGATGAGAGATTAGAGATGACATGATCAAAAACCCTAAAGCTCCAATGCCATGAACAAACTTAGAAAGAAGATTGTTATCTTTTTCTAATTAGGTTACAACCTTTATAAAATGATCTAAGTACGGATAAGGAAATAATTTCCTAGAAACCAATAACTTCCTAAGAATTAGAGACTAATATTATATCCTACTATACAAGGTAATTACAAGGACTAAGCCAAGAATTATGTCCTTAATTTTAGGGATTCTAACAGTATTAATTGCATTTAATTATTGAAATTAAAATTTTAAATTGAGTATAATTCACTTCTTTTTTCCGTATAAATTTTTCATTTCTTACTATTAATTTTAGGGTAATTATATTATGCACCGGCGGTGGTAACATTTTGTTTCCAAAAATGCTCTACTTTTAGGGGTTAGAAATTCAAACCATGTTGCCTAAATTCTAAGTACATTTAGGTAACATGGTTTGAATTTAGGTTTATGTACTTGGAATTTATAGTTCACATTTTGTAAGTCTTACACGTTTTTTGGATATTTGGATGAGTGAAACGGATGGCTGAGATTAACAGTAGAATATGTGAAGATTATCACTTGGGAAAAAAAGTAAGGAGCTAATCTCAACCATTCATTTCCCCTTCCAACGATCCAAAAATGTGTAAAACTTAAAGACTTTTACATTGTGTAAGTGGATCCTAACCCACTTATGTGTGTGCGCGTGTGTGGGGGGTTTAAGGTTTAGAATTTAGGGTTAGGGTTTAAATTTTTTTTGTATTTTTTAGTGTGAGGCATATAAAGGGACATAATTAAGGGGCATAGAATTTTTGTTCATGTCTATTATCAGCAGGAGATTCAAAGGCAGACCACCTCCTCTATAGCCTAAGATCTTTGTAAAACTTGTTTATGAGCTCCTTCGCCGCAAAATCCACTTGACTATCACCGTCATCGATCATCTTTCAATGGGAACGACGAGTCCGTCATCCTAAGTTGTCTCACCAAAGGACTTCGTCCAAATCCCAGCAAAGTCATTGGCGACGCCGACTCTCCCACTGCGGCCTCATTGTTCAACATCTCAAGAACCTTTTACACCACGGCGACCATCATAACATCGTCATATTGGTAATTAGAGTTATAGTATTGGTGGTAGTGTTTGTGCTTGTTGTAAAAGGCTGGGTTGTTGCTACAGCTGAACTCGTACTCCCGTGTCGACATAAAGGACAGAACGTCGTCAGGCCGACAACTCGAGAAAGAAAGATGGTGGTGGTGATGGAAGAAGAGGTTATTCTTTACCATGAAGAACACGATCCATATAATGTCCCATAGCTTCTTTGCTACAACTAGTGGGCTTGTCGGGTAATTCTAGGGTGAGGCTAAAATGAGACGAATTTACACAAATTCTTACTAAATTGGTAAGGATTTGTGTAGTTACACAAATCTTTACAATCTATACAAATTCTTACTTAAATGGTAAGAATTTAGGTTATACTATAAGAATTTGTGTAATTACACAAATTATTACCTAAGGCAAAATCTACACAAATTCTTACCAAGTTAATAAGAATTTATGTAGTTACACAAATTCTTACCATTCATACGCAAATTCTTACAAAAATGGTAATAATTTATGTAGTTACACAAATTATGCCTCATTTTAGCCTTACCCTAACCCCTCTCATTTTAGAATTTTCTGGTTTGTCTCCATTCCAATCTTTGTGTTTTGTAAGAAGCTTTGGGGGTAAATTTTGAGCTCTTTGCAATGGACGAAGAGATGCAGAGCGGTGTATATAAAGGACTGGAAATAATTATTTATTAATCAAGATTAATAATTTAAACAAGTAATTAACAGGTTGGTCCAAGTAGTAAGCAACTTGATATCGTTTAAGCAGGTCTCGAGTTCGAGATTTTGTGTATGCAGAAAATCTCAATTGCAAGACTCACACACCAAATTCAAGTGTGTGATAAGAGTCGGTACAGATTAGTAAGGCCAAGCCCAGAAACCTGAGAGGACAAAAAAAATATAATTTAAATAAGTAAACAATCCCCACTCTCCAATGTTGTGCGTTCTTTATACATAAAGCGAAAAGTCTTCCATGGCCATGGGTGCAGTGGGAGTTCTCGGCGGTTGCAGATGACTTTGAGCCAATTTTTAGGGACTTAAATGAAAAGAATTAAAATAGAGGGACTAAAATGAAATTTTTCAAAAAACCGACACAAATTTACTGTAATTGTGCAATTATACTGAATTATGAAATAATTCATTCTGGTCATAGGGGATAAAACTACAAGGATCCAATTTAAAGGAAATTAAGATTATAAGGATCAAAAAGAAAATTTTCAGAATTTATTGTATTGTGTAATTATACGTGTGGGTGTGTGTGCTTGTGTGGGTGTGTGTGCATACGTGCATGTGCATGTGTGTGTTGGTACGTGCGTGCATGCGTGTGTGTGTGTTTGCGCGTGTGCGCGTGCCTGTGTGGTTGCGTGCATGTGGGTGTGTGTGTGTGGTTGCGTGCATGTGGGTGTGTGTGTGTGGTTGCGTGCATGTGGATGCGTGCTTGTGCGTGTATGTGTGTGCGTGTGTGTATGTGAACATGACTCCCTTTTTTTGTTGCCCTCCTAGATCCTCAGGACTTTGTCCTGACTAATCCAGACCGACTCGCGTCGCACACCTGGCTTTGATGGGTGAGTCTCCCAGCGGAAATTTTCTGCATACACAAGGTCTCGAACTCGAAACCCACTTAAACGATACCAAGCTGCTTATCACTTGGACCAACCTCGTTCGTTTGAACATGACTCCCTTTGATATGGTAGAAAATAACCATTATCCTAATTGTTTTTTTTTTGCATGAACCATTTTCCAATTTTTTAAAATAATGGTCTTTCCCCCTAAATAACCCCAATATTTTCACTCCAATTGTACTTATGTCACATCCGCAAAAAGGTGGCCATTTTCAACTTGACAATTTTTTCAACTTGGTCCTTGAATTTTTATTTGATCCATATTAGTTCCTAAACTTGCAACTTTTCCATTTTAGTTATGTTGATAAGTGATACTATGAGATTGTGATACATGAAACAACCTCAAAGTGTCACGTCATTAAAATGACAAAAAAAAAATCCAAGATCAAAGACTAACATGAGAAAAGTTTCCAAGTTCAAAGACTAAAAGTTACTTTATCACAAAAATTTACTAGCTAGCATCATGAGTTAAAAGAGGACATGTTAAGGGAAAAAAACATATACCGAAAAGAGTTTATTTTGAGAATAATCATAATGGAGCAACTGAGGGGGACTCTACGATACTCAGATTTAGATTAGTCAGTTAATGAGTCGGATACTATATAATTATACCAAAAGAAGGATACTTTAACAAAAACCATGAGTATTTTAACTGAAATAGATAACGTTGTTGGCTATTGACTAACTAATGCATTATAAATGTAAAGGATAAAATTGTGTCAAATTGAAATATAGGTTCCAAATTCTAATTTTGAATCTAGTAAAGGGATTAAAACCACAATTTGACCACTTATGTATAAAGTTCTCACGCGCTTGTTATGGTTTCCATGCGATAAGAGACTAGGAATAGTGGTGGATTTTATTATTATTATTATTATTATTATTATTATTATTATTATTATTATTATTATTATTATTATTATTATTATTATTATTATCTTTGATGAGAAACGTTGCATGGAAATTACTAAAAGAACCCTTTGGTGCAGTCGAATTATTAAGTATATCTTAGAGTTCAATGATTAGACGATATTTAGTGCATCTCAAATGGGTTCAATCCTCACTGTCCAAGGTTGTATCTTGACCGTCTGTTGTGCATATTAAATAGCCCCATGGACCACCCAAACTTAATTTTGTATGAAATTTCAAAGTCTATCAACAAGGCTCATAAGTGATAACCACAGTCAATATGTAGTTAGTGCCAAAGCATGGATTAAAGTTAAAAAGAGAAAAGTCGGTTGAGTATTAATTCGAAGGACAGTTTTTAAAAGTTATAGTTATATTCAAGGTTTAGAAACGAGTAAGATTTAATCTGAAGATCTAAAAGTTGACATGAAATATTATAAACTATAGCTGTTTTTCGGTGTCAAAATTTCTTTTAACTCTAGTCGCTTTCTACTTTGATCATTCTATTTGATCGGTGGTCGGTAATCAATTTTAATATTGATTATCGACCATCGGATTTATTAGTTTTCTTGTTTTTATTTTAATAAGAATCCCATTTTGTGTCCTTGTGACACGTTTTTTTCTCTGTACTTGTGACATGTCTTTGTTTTTGTTTTGTGGTTTAGTTCATCTGTCTTTGTGGCATGTTTCAGCATACCTCAGCTTTCGATTGTTGTTCGCACAGAGATTCAATCGGCGCTAGTTTCTGATTTATGTTTTTGTCGGTGGTCACTTGGAAAGTTATATCCCACTCGGTTGATGGTTATTTGCTGATGAAATCAGTCATAGGTAGCGGTACTTTTTGCTTGATAGTTTGGATCACGCATCACTCCTTTCTTTATGCGTCTCGTTTAGACAGAGACAAGAAGATTCAGGAGGCTTCTAAATTTTGTTGGTATGCTTATCTCTATAGAAATTTTTATTTTTCTTTATTTTTGGGTTGTTTAATCCAAATATACTTCTTCTCGAATGCATTATAATAGTGTTTTTTTTTATAAATTTAATAAAAAATTAGTAGATTTTATATAAAACAAGTAAGATTTATAATTTAGTATTTAAGATTTGGCGAATTCAATGTTACTTGCTAATGAGAGTTATTATGTTGAAGCACTTTTCAATTTTTTTTTGAGAAATTCACAAAACATCGTTCATCCGACAATCGATCAAGTTTCCAATAAGAATATATTTTGTCTTGAGTTGAGGTTCTCTGCGAAAGTTTTTCAAGAGCAATAGAAACAAGTGGTGCCATACACCCATAAAAATGTCCTATATGCACTCGGACATGATTTCTAACCACACCAACCATAAATTTTTTTGGGTTTTTTTCGACGGGTTTGGCTCTTTAGGCATTTGAGATAATCTTGACTCTATAAATTGACTGTGACTCAGCAGAGTCCGAGAGACAAAATTCCGACTTGAAATATTAATATTGATTCATTTTAAAAATTAAAAAGTTAGATATGGATAATACTTTACAAACTTAAGCACTTAAAGATCTAATCGTGGGATGCCTTGAAAGGGCAAGAGGACCTATAAAGCCAAAAGATAAGAATTAATTGATTGAAGATTGCGATAAGGGTGGATCATCCTCAAATTGGATTTTTACTAATTAAATAATTATAATAGAAAATGCTCTAAAATTCGGTTATAATATTATATAGAAGCCTCCACCTTGGTCCATAAATAACAAGTAAACTAAATAATAATTTAATTATAATATTAGATAAAACCTTTTTTTTTTTGAATTTTTACCACTTAAATAGTTATAGTTTATTATTTTCTAATAGTTATTATTAGGAGTCCAATTTTTAATACTTATTATTTGGGGCCCAAAAATTTTCAATACTTGTTATTAAAGGCTCAAATTTTCCTAATATTTGATATTATGATCCCACTCTTAAAATTCATTTTTAATATTTTTATTAGGGGTGGAATTTTTTTTAATATTTGTTATTTGAGGCCCAATTTTTCTTGATATTTATTATTAGGGACATACTTTTAAAATTCATATTTATTCAACACTTGTTATTTGGTGCCAATTTTTCAATACTTTTTTTATTAAAGGCTCAATTTTTCTAATATTTTGTTATTATGAGCTACTCTTAAAATTTATTTATTTATTCAATATTTGTTATTACAGGTCCATTTTTTTTCAATACATGTTATTTGATGCCCACTTTTTTTTATATTTGTTCTTAGGGACCTACTCTTAAAATTCAATTTTTTCAATACTTGTTATTTGGGCTCTATTTTTTTCAATACTTGTTATTTAGGGTCTAGTTTTTTCAATGCTTGTTATTAGATGCTCATTTTTTTCCTAACATTTATTATTAGGGGGCATACTCTTAAAATTAAAAATTTTCAATATTTGTTTAGGTCCTACTCTAAAAATTTATTTTTCTAATATTTATTATTAGAGGCTTACTATTAAAATTTAATTTTTTAAGACTTATTTTTAGGGGCTTAATTTTTCAATTTGCCCCGAACCTCCAAAATCTCAACATCGGCCCTGTACATAAGACTGACAGATTGAGAAGAAATTTTCTTTGGGGAAGCTGGAATAGGTCGAAAGATATTGAATAAAATTAATTGGGGAAGAGTTTGTCGACCAAAGAAGCATTAGGGAGCTGGAGTGGTAAATATCAAGACAAAAAGTAAAGTCCTATTGGCCAAATTGGAGGTGGAGATTCGTGTTGGAGAAGGAAGTCTTGCGGAGTAAGATCATCTGTGCTAAGTATGGTGAAGCTGATAAAAAATGGATTAGGTTCCATGCTCAATCTGGAGGTGTGTCTCAGATTTGGAAACTGGGTGATGGGAAAAATATTCTCTTCTAGGAGGACTGTTGGTGTGATGAGAAAGCCTTTAGACAAGTCTTCCCTCGTCTTTAAAGATTAGCCTTAAATAAATGTTCTTTTCCAGAGTTGAAGTCCCTTAAACAGTTGATTCATGGTAATAATATACCATAATTCAGATTAATTTTTGTGGCGGTTGAAATAATGAACGGACGATTATATCTTTCATTTTGAGCCTATAAATAGCATGCTTTGCATGTTTCATTTTCATCCCAATTCAGAAACAATATTACATACACTCTCACAACTTCCTTCTTTTTATTCTACCGTTCTCCACTTCAAGTTCGGGTGTACGAACTTTGAAGAGATCGTGTTAACCTCAGGGGACGTATTCGCTCGTAGCAACGATTACACACATCGGGGCAAATTTGTTTCTAAGGCAGTGGCAGCTTCCACGACACGGTTCAGCTTGTTCTTCAGTTTCTTTGATTTTTTCCAGTCAGTGCTAACGCCCTGTTTTGTAGATTATTTTACCAACACAAGCCTCTTGCCATGATCGGCGGAGGCGATTCTGCAATGGAGGAATCCACCTTCCTCACCATATACGGCTCCACGGTTTACATCATTCAAAGAAGGAACACGTTTAGGGCACCCAAGATTATGCAGAGCAAAATTATTTCGAACCCTAAGATAGAGGTGATATGGAATTTGATGGTCGTGGAGGCGTATGGGGATGTAGTATTGGGTGGGATCAAGGTGAAGAACTTGCTCACCGGAAAAGTTTTCGATTTGTAAGTCGCCGGTTTGTTCCTTGCCATCAGACACGAGCCTGACACCAAATTCTTGAACGGCCAGCTGTAGCTTGACTCAAATGGCTATGTTCTCACTAAGTCGGGTACAACCTAGACCAGCGTGCCCAACGTTTTTGTTACCGGAGATGTCCAGGATAAGAAGTACATGCAAGCTGTTACGGCTATCGACATTGGTTAGTCTTTTTTCCCTTTCTTCTGATTATCATCAAGCTGCCCCTTTACCCTTTTGCATCACCCTGCTAGATTAGAGAAGCTACTATGACAATGAAACTACAACTCTGCAAGTATTGTGTTATGAATTATATAGAAAGAAACTTAGGCCATTCGAATTTGGTTCAGTTAATTTTCGTTTGGATGCATAAAAAAGAAGGTAAATATTGTCGCAACTGAGTCAAATTTAGTCGCCCTTCTTTCTGAAAGAGCAGTCTCCGGCGAGCCTAGCTCTACCGCCACTCAACTAGTATAAAATCATCTAGTAGTTTTCACAAACTACCACAGTTTGAGAGGGGCTATTTCTAAAGCTTCGACTTTCACAATCTTTACTGATCCTTTGCCATTTTCATCTTTGATTAAAATTTTGCTTTTGCAGAGAACAAAAGGGAGAGAAGCTTTGCCTGGCTTTGAATACAAGGGAATGCGTCAAAGTGTAGGTTAGTTTGACCAAAATCACGTGATATTATAGCAGCCGTCCAATGTGGCATTTTTTTTTATTTTTTTAAGTGCCATGTCAGCTTGTTAGTCAAGTAACGGAGACTAACGGTCCAGTGACCAAACCATAATTATTTTGGAACGTAAGTGGCAAGAATGATCTTTTTTAAATTCGAGTGACCAAAATAGAACAAAACCCAAACAAAAAGGATCACAGGTGAAGATTACCCCTAATTTAATGTTGGATGCAGACCTTGATATGTTGTTATTCGACTATGACAAAATTTTGATACACCCTATGGAAGGTGAGTTAAAATTCAAAGTTGATGGGGCGTCAAAGTGTGAAGCTTCTGGTTGTGGGGGTGTTCTAAGAACTTCATCTAGTGACATTAAGGCAATGTTCTTGGGTCTAGTACCTTGTTACAAATTCGATTATGTAAAACTGATTGCTATCAAAATAGCTCTTCAAATTTTCATTGAAGCTAAAAGGATTGTCAAGGCGAAGCTCAACGTGGAGTCAGACTCTCAGGTGGTTCTAAACTGAATTTTGAACGTGCTCCTTAGGCCATGGAGTTGGTGGAACATCTTCGATAAGATTGATGGTATGATTAGAATGATAGCTATGGTTCAATTTCTTTATGTGCAAAGAAGCCAAAACGGAATAACATATCATCTTGCAAATGGAGGTTTGAGCAAACGAGAGCTTTTTAAAGCATGGTGGTAGCTGTTTAGGAATAGTCAAGGTGGTGTCCTTAAAATTCCAGGGAACTATTGCGTTTTATTTATTTGCCTAGCATTAGCTCTGTTGAACACCCCACGGTCCAAACCACTCAAAAGGAGAAAATGAAGAGAACGAAGTGAAAGAAGGAACACTTGTTCTATTTCATTCGGTGTGTAAAATGTAAACAAACAACTTCTTTATATAGGCAGAGAATCACCTATTCTCATTAATGTGCCTTTATAACATTAATGAACTATTTATTAAACTATAACATAAACTTAAATTAAACATAATTCATCTTAATTAGTCTTTAAAGTATTGGTGTTGATATTTCAACACTCCCCCTTAACACCAACTTCCATTTTGTTTGTCATGCCAAGCTGACGAAAAAACTTTCGAACTTGTCACTCAAGCCTTTCCTGAACATGTCTGCCACTTGATCTTCTGTCTTCATATATTCAAGCTTGATTTCTTCTTTCAAGACTTTTTCTCTAACAAAATGATAATGTACCTCCACATGTTTAGTTCTTGCATGAAAAACTGGATTCTCAGCTAAGCGTATGGCTGACAAGTTGTCACAGTATAGGGTGACAGGAAACTCCACTTGTTGATGCAAGTCCTCCAACAATTGCAAAAGCCAAGTACTCTCTTGAGCCGCCATTGCCGCCACACGATACTCTGCTTCGGTGGTTGATAAAGACATCGTAGGTTGTCTTTTGCTACACCAGGAAATTGCTCCAGATCCAAGTATAAACACATACCCTGTAGTTGAGCATCGGGTATCATGGTCACATGCATAATCAGCATCCCAATAGCCAACTAGCTTGCAATCTCCACTTTTTTTGTACAGAATACCATGATCAATGGTACTCTTCACATATCTCAAAATTCATCTAACCGCTTCTAAGTGAGGTTTCTTTGGATTTTACATGTATCGACTCAGAACACCAATTGCAAAAGAAATATCTGGTCTTGTTAAAGTTAAGTAGATAAGACTACCAACTAGTTGTCGATACATCCTATCATCTTCTAAATCTTTCCCGCCATTAGCACATATTTTGACATTTGGTTCCATCGGCGTAGAAATTGGCTTGCAATTGAGAATTCCTTCCTAAGTGTGATCAATCTCTAGACCAAGGAAGTGTCTGAGTTGCCCAAGTTTTTTCATCTAAAAGCGAACTGACAAATTCTTCTTGGTTCGAAGAATTTCATCCTCAAAATCACCAGTGATGATTAAATCATCCACATATACTAGCACAATAGCTAGTTTTCCTTCAATTGCTTTCACAAACAAACTGGAATATGAAGGAGCCACTATAAGTTAAAAACTCAACAATCTCACCATACCCCTTGGTGTTTGCTTCAATCCATACAACACCTTTCAAAGCATGCATACATACTCAGGATGATTAATACTTCAAAAACCCATCGGTTGGTCCATATAGATTTCTCGATCTAGCTCTCCATGCAAAAATGCATTCTTGACATCCATTTGCCATAAATTCCAATCCTTGCTAGCTTCCAGTGCTAGTAGGACTCGGATAGTTGTAAGCTTTGCCATTGGACTAAATGTTTCATCATAATCTAGTCCATATTGTTGGGAGAATCTTTGAGCTACCAATCGAGCTTTGTATCTCTCATTCGAGCCATCTGTGTGACACTTTATTTTGTAGATCCATTTACAAGAAATGGGCTTCACATTTATTGGCTTTGGTACGAACTCCCAAGTTTGATTTTGATCAAGTACAATAATCTCTTCTCTCATTGCTTCAGTCCATTTAGCTTTTTGAGAAGCTTCTTCAAAGATTTCTGGCTTTTTTTCATCGTCTTTTTCTACTATGGTAGCGTTAGCATATTTGGGATTTGGCTTCTTGATCCTTGTTGATCTTCTAAGTGGTGTTGGTTCTTCTATTCACTTAGCTCACCGTCTTTGATCGGTTGCTGGTGAACACCAGTTTACCATGGAGTTTGAGTTACACCTTCTTCTCCACCATCATCGACAATTTCATTTTCATCGAAACTCAACTGAACTTGAGAAAATTGCAATTCTCTCTTGAGAGTATCTGAGTCTGGAAATAACTCTTTATTTAAGGACCACCATGAAGATGCTTCATCAAGCACCACACTGTGGGAAATGTAACATTTTCCAGTTGTAAGATCACAACTCGAGTCAACGATCCCGTCATTCTCATAATCTGAGTCAACAATCCAATCATCTTCATAATCTGGGTCAACAATTTAATCGTTCTCATAATCTGAGTCAACAATCCAATCACTCTCATAATCTGAGTCAACAATCCAATCACTCTCATAATCAATTTTATCTAACATAGTCGTCGTGAGAGCTAGCTCTTTCTCTTCTACTGCAAAGAATACTTCTGCGCCCCATTCTTCTTCATTGGAAGTAACAACATTACTCTCCACATATTTTTTCTTTGACCAACAAGATTTGGCCATGTGGCCCTTCTTCCCATAGTTGTAACACTTTCCTTCAAACCTTTTATTGTTGCCATGATTTTTAGAACCTTCCCCTTCACGAGAGCTTCATTTTCCTTGATTTCTATTGAACCCACCATTGTCACGCTCCTTGCAGTTCCGCTTGCCTTTACTGGCGTAGAGTGCCTCTTCTTCATTTTTCAATGAGACTCCTCCCATTTGTTTAACTAAGGCTTCCTGACTAGCTAACAGATTTTCGAATTTTACAAGTGATGGTTGAGTTTTCCATCCTTGTACAACAACAACAAAACTCCTAAACTATGGCTTTAGACCATGGACAATGATTCATTTCATCCCGGTGTCACCAATAGGAGCTACTAGATCCAACTCAGAAGTCCCCGACATAACAACTTTACTTTGTGAAAGTATTATTTGATTTTCATGTTGCCTTGCTTCATAGACAACAACTCACTCTCGAGAAGTTGGATCTTCGTATCATTCTTCTTAGAGAACAACTTGGAGAATGTTTCCCAAGCTTCATTTGGGGTTTTGACATCGCGAATGTGTTCCAGCATATCTTCCTCCACTGTTGTCTTTAAGGCGTACATTACCTTGCCTGCCTTTATCTTCCATTTTCTTAACATGCCATTTGCATCCTCTACTTCTGGTTGCTCCTTTTCACTATCATTGGCAATCTCCCACAAGTCTTGTCCTTGCATAAATGACACCATGCAAGTTGACCATGTATTGTAGTTGTCGTTGTTAAGCTTCCTCATTCCGCCGATAGCATGTAGGTTTGTTATTGTGTCGAAAAATGATTCTCACCAAATTAAATGCAATAGTGAAAGTATGTGTAACGTACACTAGATAAGTTCCTAGGAAAGAGAGGTGGATCACTCAGATCACTCAAATACCAAGTCTTTCCTAGTCATAACTTTCCTAGACATGCATTGTTGTTGCGCGTAATAAGTGCTTCGCAATTGGTGCAAGTTTACTCGTCGCAAGTTATAGTATAGAAAGATATCGTCTTCACAAGGATTGGTGCTACTTTGGGAATCTAATTTCTCGCACTGAAAATAAAAACACAATTTGGTGATTGTAGGAGTTCTAATTAACAAATAAAATAAAGAGCAATTAAATAAAAGAGAGATGTAATCAAATAAGAGAGACTAAGTCGGCTTATCATGAGTTTGAGGAGTGATAATTGAATGGATCGTCTTTGTAATTAAGTGCAAAAGTGACTCAATTGCCTTGGCAATTGGCAACAATTGTACTGCATGGGCAACTAGTGAAGCGAATGCCTGAGCAATGTGGGAATGGAGCAAATGCCTGGGAAACTGGGCGACAACCTTCAAGGTTCGGCGAAGCGTTCTTCAATGGTTTTTCCTTATCCCTAATTCGAAACACTAGTTAATTGTGCATGCCTTAATAATACATCCCTACGTGAACCAAGGGTGGACAAAAACCGATCTTGCACTCCTTTTAGCCGTTGAAATTCGCAACTTATCCCTAAGTCGAATTACTCTTCACCATCGATTGATTGAATAATGACCATGCACATTCGTTTCTTGAATCTAACTCTCCCGATATTAGATAAATGGATGAATTCACGAAATCCTCTCCCAATTCACTCGTAAATAAAATTAAGAACAAAAAATGAACAAACCTTGAATTAAAATTGCAAACTCAAATACTTAAACAAACCAATCGTTCTCACAACCACAAAAACACAATAACCCAAGCCAAAATAATTTAGTTCATGGCTGGGTTCAAAATAAACACAAGATCTAAAAATCCGAACATGAATCGACAAGAAACAATGAAGAAGATAAAGATGTCGAACAACCCTTTATTTTTTTCTCTCTCAATCGAACATCTTTGAAGTTGCGGCTAGGTCTTCTATTTATAGGAGATGGCTAGGTCAAAGTCTTTCTTGAGGAGGAAGTTTAGTTGGAATTAAATAGCATTAAAGAGATAAATCTCTTTTAATATATTTTTATTCCTCCAAAAACTTCTCTTAAAACTCTAGGAATTTAATCTCCTTTAAATCTCTGATTTTAGATTCATGTGATAAGCTATCGTAATGCGACTGATAAGCTATCACCGTTCTGCTGACGTCATCTTCTAGAAGCCTTGACATGTCGTCCAGTCAGCCTTTCATGCCAAGATTCATGCCCACTAGCCCAGTCTTACTCCAGATAAAATCTGCACACACAAAAGCACATACAAGCAGTATCTTTTCCACCAAAATCAATTAAAATATGTAATCAAGCTTAGTGTTGAAAGAAATCATGAATTAATGCATGAATGACAAGTTATGCAACTAATATGAGCTTAAGTCGAACAATAATATGAGTAAAAAAGGTAATAAAAATAGTACCTTTGAACACTTAACATACTACTTTGCATGAATTACTATACCATACTACTTTGCATCAATCGGGCAACCGAAATAACCTTCAACGAGACTCTCATACCGATTGTTGAACACTTCATAGTCTAAAACACTAAAAAAAAGAAATGGAGAGAACGAAGTGAAAGAAGGAACACTTTTCTATTTCATTCGGTGTGTAAAATGTAAACAAACAACTTCTTTACATAGGCAGAGAATCACCTAATCTCATTAATGTGCCTTATAACATTAATGAACTAGATATTAAACTATAACATAAACTTAGCTTAAACTTAATTCATCTTAATTTGTCTTTAACGTATTGGTGTTGATATTTCAACAAGCTCTTGGAGGCAATTGTTTTTCGTCCTATTCACCTACTTGTTCATACTCTTTTCCTCCATTTAGGTTTAAGGATGTTTTGATGAGGCTTACAAGCATGTTCGGATGTATGATTTTATTACGTTCTAATACAATCGTTATTGCCGAGCAAAAATAAATAGACTTATGATCATAATATACATATATTCAAGATTGCATACTTTGCTTTGTTTTGTATTGTATTTTCATTTCCTCTTTACATTATATTATTTCTGCAATTATAATTACGATTTATTCTTATTTTAATTTAAGTATTTTTTTTACTCTTTTCGTCTCTAGGTACAATATCCATGATTATAATTACTATACAAACCTAGAAAGTATTTAAACAAAAAATAGAGATTAAGGTTTAATCTATATAGTTTTAAAATTCAAATAGACCTAAAATGTATTGGGGCGTGACTTACTTCCATTGGTTTCAAAATTATATGGGCTTAAAGGGTAATTGAATAAGAAAAGTTTAGAATTATGACTTAGTTTATTGATTTCAGAATTAATAGGGACCTAAAGAGTAATTAAATTATATATATATATATATATGTATATATTTGTGTGTGTAAAATATTTTATAATTTTTAAACTAGATATTATTTTGAATCCCCGACTTTTTGAGCAGTGAATGCTACTTTTAAAATGGGTCCTAACTCGTAAACATACTAGAAAACATGAGCATTACAGAAGAGGAATCCAAAGCTAATTAGAAGTTATTTATATTAATAAGGGGTTTTGTGGGATAAAGTTTTTCGGAGACCAAGTATTTGACTTTAATTATGAACGTCGGAAGAGTGTTTGAGATAGTAATGAGATACATAATGTATCATGTATGTGTACTTTTCGTGATCTCTATGTTTATAGTGAATTATTTGTTTCTATCATTCGTATCTTTCTTGTCTCGTTTTATCTTGATCTTGTTTTGTTTATATTTCCGCTTAAAAATTCATAACAAGCGGTATCATGAGCTATGGTTCGGTTGTTGAGTTTCGAAGGAATTTATTGGTGCATGTGATAGTGATATTGGAGACATGCAAGATGAGTTTTGCTTCAATGAGTTTTCAGTTTTAGGGGGAGTAATTCTCAATTGATCCAAAAATGCTTCAACGGATATTATGTAAGAATTGAAATTGTTGAAGAGTTACAAACCAATATTGTATGAAATTTGAGTTAAGTGAGAAATTGTTATATATTGACTCAAATTTTAATTGGTTATTAAGTTGGATTTAATTGTAATATTAATGGTTGAAGATTACTTAATGATTAGATTTACTTAATACCTTGCTATTTATTTTAGTAAGAAGTCTTATGTTATAAGGTTTCTCAGTGATCAAGTATATGACTCTATAAATATGAAGTGAATCTTAACTTTTAGAATTATTAGAGAAAATTATTCTACAGAGATATAATCTCTTTTATGATCCATGCAATTATTGTGGCTATGATGCAAAGATGTGTATTGTAGGGACATTAGAAGAGTGTTTGATATATATCGAGTTTGGGAGATATATGTACATATATATATATTGAGATATATGAGGTATCATGTATTTGTACTCTTTTGTGATTTTCTATGTTTCTAATAGATTATTTATCTCTCAAATAAGTAAGATTGAACCACATTAAATCTGGCCACTCTTGTGTATCTTGTTTTATCTTGAATTCTTGATCTCAATTTGTTTATTTTTTCGCTTAAAAATTTCTAACGGATATCATTGAAATATACAAATTTATCTAGTCTTCTAATATTTAGACAATTCGTACATCAAATAATTTTCACTTAAATAGTGCTAAGAAAAAATGTGTTTTGTGGGTGAACATGACATTCAACTTGCCCTTTCAAACAATTTAAAACGAGTCTTATGAATGATTAATTTACTTTTGGGGGTGGGGATTAATTAATATTATTAACAATGTAACGTGTCGATTTGTTGTCTATTTTTCATCTAAATTTAGGCTTATATCTCAAATAAGTACCTAAAATATTTTTTTGGTCAAAATAAGTACTTAGAGTATTTTATGGTCAAAGAGGTATTTAAGTATTTTTTCATCAAAGTAGGTATCTAAAGTATTTTTTTTGTCAAAATAGGTACCTAATGTATTTTTCAATCAATATCACATGTCAACTTTTAGGAACCTAGATGCAAAATATATATACTTTAGGTACCTATTTTGACAAAAAATACTTTAGGTATATGTTTTGATCAAAATGTACACTTTAGGTATTTATTTTGACTAAAAAATACTTGTGTTACCTAAACGAAAAAAGTTAGTATACTTTAAGTAATTATTTGTAATATAAACCCTAAACTTATAAGCATCTTGTAATCACAGTCAACTTCAGGTTCTGACCCAGTGACCCCTTTACTATGCTCCAATTTGTGATTTTATCCCTACAATTTAATTTGAACAACTCCCACCGGCCACCGGTGTAGCCGAGGTGATAATAATTGAACAGTCTCCATCTTTGAACTAAATGCATGGATTTCAACCATTTCTTTTTCCAAAAATCTGCACTACTTCGTGTGGATATCATACAAACATTTAGATTCAAATATAATTCCGTTAGAGTTGAACCTAACAAGTGGTCTTAGTGAAAAAGCGATGATGAACATTCTAAGAAATTCGAGTTCAAATTGCTTTATCTATAAGGTGTATGCACATTGTTAAAGAGTTAAGAATATCTATGAACATATATGTTATGAATTCCACAGAAAATCCAAAAGAACTCGTGTTCAATAGCAGAAAAAAGGGAAACGCTTTTCAGGTTTTTCATGCATTTCTCAGATGTGCAAATTCTTATATATATGCAATTACAAAACAAAGTCTGTTAATCCTTTTGGTAGCCTTCTTTTCCGCATTCCTCATCGTACAGCAGCCACTGACGTGGAGTTAGTTTTAGGTGGGTCCCTTTTCCTTGCCTCGTCACTATCGCCACCCAATTCATGTTGCTCATGGCCGCTCATAACATTACCCCCTCCATGCAGCGAAACCTTGTCCTCAAGGTTTGTTACTGGTGCCGCAGCCAGCTCCGCTCCAGGATCGGCTAACAAAGGTAAGGGTGTAATCTGTTGTTCTGGTCGTCGCTTGCACGCCCTTAGCTTGGACACATGAATCACAAGATGAATTTTGGACAACTCGGGCAGATCCAATTTGTAAGCCACACTTCCTACACGTTGGAGCACACGATACGGGCCGAAGTAATGTGGACTAAGCTTGTGTTGCTTGGTCAGGCGTAAGGATAGTTTCTGATATGGTTGTAGGCGAATGAAAACCCAATCACCCTCCGCAAATTCCAACTCGTGTCGGTGCCTGTACGCGTGCAATTTCATTCGATTCTAAGCATGTACCAGTTTCTACTTAAGTTCTTGGAGCAAGAGATCACGTTCCCGCAATGCTTAATCGAGCTGAGTGTTTGTTGTGCCACCATCGGCATAACTTAAGATTGTCGGGGGATCGCGACCGTACAACGCTTTGAAGGGTGTCATGCCCGTAGAAGTGTAAGAAGTTGTGTTATACCAATACTCCGCCCACACAAGACATCCATCCCATTTTTCTGGATCGTCACTCGCCAAACAACGCAAGTACATTTCTAGGCAGCGATTAAGGGCCTCGGTTTGACCGTCGGTTTGGGGATGATAAGAGGAACTCATGCACAACTCTGTGCCTTGTAACCGCGCTAACTTGGTCTATAATTCACTAAGAAAAATCATGTCCCGATCACTCACGATAGAACGCGGTACGCCATGAAGTTTAACCACGCCATGAATCAAAACCTAAGCAATCAAAGTACTGTTGAATGACCGAGGCAAAGCAAAGAAGTGCATGTACTTGGTAAGGCGATCTACTACGACCATAATGGCTTCCTTCCCATTGGACTTGGGTAATCCCATGATGAAGTCCATGGAAATATCTTCAAAAACTTGTTGAGGAATGGGAAGCGGCTGTAATAAACCTACAGGGGAAAGACTTTCGCTCTTCATCCGCTGACATATTTCACATTTAGCCACAAATGAGCGTACATCCTTGCGCATACCCACCCAGAAAAAAAATTCACTGAAATTCGATTATAAGTTCGTGAGTTTTCAGCGTGCCCTCCCATAAGATAACCATGAAACTCGTGAAGCAAAAGTGCACGTAGTGCAGCCTCATTGGGCACAACAATCCGACCCTTGTATAATAGCAAACCATCCTGCACAGTGTACTCAGAACCATTGTCCCCACCAGCAAGTGCATCATTCAAAATACTTTGTATCTCAACATCTTTAGATAAGGCCAGTCGAATATCATCCAAGATATGGAACAAAGGTCGAGAAAAAGCCATAAGATTACCTTGGTCTTTGCGGGATAAAGCATCTGCGACCACATTCGATTTGCCTGGTCTATAGCGGATCTCGAAATCAAAGCCAATGAGCTTGGACAACCACTTCTGTTGTTTCGGCGTTTGAATCGTCTGTTGTGTTAACTCGCACAAGGATTTTTGGTCAGTCAAAATAATGAAATGCCTGCCCAAAAGATACTGTCACCACTTCCCAACGGCCTGCGTAATTGCAAACATTTCCCGGTGATATGTCGAGGCCCCTTGCAATCGCAGACTCAATTTCTTAATGTAGAAAGCCAAAGGCTGATGCCCCTGAGACAATACTGCTTTGATTCCCACACCAGAGGCATCAGTCTCCACAATAAAGTCTCTAGTGAAGTCGGGTAATGCCAGCAAATGAGTGGAGCAAATTCGAGCCTTTAGCACATCGAATGCCTCATGGGTTGTGTCCGTCCATACAAATGAATCCTCTGTCCGCACTAAATCCGATAAGGGTGCCGCTAAACTAGAAAAGCCCTTGATGAAATGCCGATAATACCCGACGAGCCCCAAAAATCCCCGAACCTCACGCACCGTAGCAGGAGTAGGCCAAGCTTGAATCGTAGCGACCTTGCTCGGGTCTACCGCAAGCCCCTCCCCAGACACCACATGGCCTAAATACTCGATTGAGGATTGCCCAAATGAACACTTAGATTTCTTGGCCACAAACTCGTTGTCCCTCAGCACTGTCAAAACTTGCTGGACATGAGCCAAATGTGTACACCAGTCCCGACTAAAAACTAGGATATCGTCAAGAAAGATGAGCACGAATTTACGCAGAAATGGACGGAATAAGTCATTCATGGTGGCTTGGAATGTGGAGGGCGCGTTGGTTAAGCCGAAGGGCATAACTCAAAACTCATAGTGGCCATCGTGAGTACGAAACGACATCTTGTGAACATCGACTGGCCGGACTCGGATCTGATGATACCCTGCTAAAAGATCCAGCTTAGAAAAAAATTGGAACCACCCAATTCATCGAAGAATTCATCAGTCGTGGGAACCAGAAACTTATCTTTAACAGTGATGGTGTTCAGTGCGCGATAGTCCACACAGAAACACTACGAGCCGTCCTTTTTTTTACTAAGATCACCAGAGAAGATAAGGGACTGGTGCTCTTCTAAATTAATTTATCCTCGAGCATTTGTTGAACCTGTCGTTCGATCTCTTCTTTCTGAAAGTGGGGATATCGGTAAGGTCGAACGTTCACTGGTTTAGCTTGACAGGTCCAGGGGAATAGCATGATCATTCGCACGTGATGGCGGTAAACGACCTATGGGTTCAAAGACAATGGCAAACTCTTGAAGTAAACGATGCATGTCGGAGTTTTCTACCTGATGCCCCTGTTCATCTCCCTCGCTCAGTTGCAACTGATAAAAACAGGCTACTGAACTTGTCTCCTGAAACCGACGAAGGGTGTGAAGTTGCACCGGGTGAGTTCCGGTATCCGTATCACCTTACCAACGATGGGTAGTTTCATGGAGACAAAATTCGAGCGTTAAATTGGAGAAGTCCATCGTTACCGGCCCAAGCGTTGCTAACCACGTGACTCCTAGAACCATTTCAGCACCCTCGAGGGGAAGGACATAAAAATCGGTTGTAAGAACGATATTCTGAACTCGCACCGGCAAATTCTTGATGCACCCTTCTGTCCGGAGTCGTTCACCATTGCCAACCAAGACCCGGAAATTTGGGGTGGCGGAAATCTGAAGCCCTAAGTGACGGGCTACCTTGGATTGCACGAAATTGTGGGTACTTCCACCATCAATCAGAATGTGCACGACCCTGCCCTGAACAAACCCAGTAACCCTCAGAGTATTTGGCGTAAAACAACCGGCCAAGGCATTGAGTGACACCAACGAATGCTCCCGCTCTTCGGAATCTAGTTCATCATGTTCGTCCGTCTCAGTGGTTCCCTCGGGTGGCGTGCCTGAGCCTCGGCGGTGAAGAGCTTGCGCGTAGGAGGGGAAATAGGGTTAGGAGCTCAATGGACTGTCTCAATAGGGGGTGGATGTCCCGGGTGGTGATGTGGGCTTGATAGGACCAATGGAGCGGTGGGCGCGAGTGGAGACGGTTTAATCCCAACCCACGACCCAAAACCCGCTTCAGCTCATTTAATCGGGCCTCTTGGAACCTTGCGACAGACATGGCATCACCCATCGTCGTTACCCGGGCGGCGAGAACCTCGTTCTTAATATTGAGTCGCAAGCCAGAAATAAAGCACTACGTCAAGAAAACCTCCGGCAAGTTGGTCGTCCGCATAACCAATTCTTCGAAACGCGTCTGGTATTCAGCCACCGTGGCCATTTGCGTCAATTTGGTCAGCCGACCCTTCAGCGATTCCATCTCTGTAACCGCAAAGCATTTGCGGATAGCTTCAACCAGATGGTCCCATCCTGCCAGTTGTCGCTGCATCCATCGGAACCACTTTCGGGCTATCCCAACCATTCGTAATGAGGCCATCGTGACCCAATGATGGTCCTCCGTACCATAGAAATCAAAGAAATCCTTGGCAGTTGCGATCCACTCCTCCGGATCGTCGCCGGTGAACAGGGGAAGTTCCACAGACACGGGTTTCGGGGTAAAAGGAAAGCCATCCTCCGACTCTTCCTTCAATTTTCCCTCACCTCGACTCGTCCTGGTGTCACTCGATCCTTCCATAGATGGGTTGGATTGCACCGATTGCCCCATCTGAACCAAGAGCTCCGTTAACTTGCGCAACACATCCTGAAGAGCTAACTTGTCTGACGCCATAACTTGAAGCTGGAGTAACGACTGTTCATAACGCGTAGACGTGTCTTGAAGAGATTTGATCACCTCGTTGTTGTTGACCAAAGCTCAAGCGAGAGCAATGAAAGCACCTTTTTGTTATGAGTTCCACAGAAAATCCAAAAGAACTCGTGTTCAATAACAAAAAAAAGGGAAACACTTTTCATGCTTTTCATGCATATCTCAGATGTGCAAATTCCTATATATATATATATAAATATGTTAATCCTTTTGGTAGCTTCTTTCCCGCGTTCCTCGTCGTACAGTAGCCATTGACGTAGAGTTAATTTTAGGTGGGTCCCTTTTCCTTGCCTCGTCACTATCGTCACCCAATTTATGTTGCTCATGGCCGCTCGTAACAATATACTACGAGTTAAATTTTGAACTAAATTGATGTCTCAACCTTCGAACATATCTAACCACATCATTGTACATCAACCACCGCTATCTAACCTATCGAACTACATCAAGATGATTATGGTATATGGTTGCCAAAATTATTTCGCCGGAAGCATAGCCCTCTCATACCGAAAAGAAAAGATAATGGCCGGCATAGGAAGATAGTGCCAATTTACTACACGAAGGAGACAATGATTGCAGCATAAAGGAATTAGGGCAAACAGTTGAATCCTTAAAATAATGTAAAATAATTAGCGAGTCTATGGTATAACAACCAAATTTAAGATTAAAGACGGTAAATTTTAAAATTTATTTAAGCAATTAAAATATTATACTTTTTTGATAACATTTTAGGTTGGATTTTTTCAACAAGTTTCCAAACTTGTCTTTTTAGGTTGGTGAATTTTCGAAAAGTTTCAAAATACATTTTTTAAGTTTCGAAACTTGAGAAAGACCATGAAAAAAAACAACCTAAAAATTATCAAAAAGTATAATATGTTAGGTTGTTTGTCAAGTTTCGAAATTTACCATTTTTAACCTTAAACTATGTTGTTGTACCGGAGACTCCCTTAAAATGACATCTACCTTTTAACCAACTACATTTTTTAATGGTTTAACCAACTACAATGGGAAAGTTTTAGGGTGAGACACCCTTAAGGTGCAGCTAAAATGAAGCGGATTTACCCAAATTCTTATTAAGTTTATAAGAATTTATATAGTTAAACAAATTCTTGCTCAATTGTAAGAATTTCAGTTTTACCTAAATTATTATCCAGTCCTATGTAAATTTTAAAAAAATAATAAAAATTTATGTAGGGCTACATTTTTACCTCATCCCCTTACCCTAGAATTTTCCACTACAATGACATTAGGGTCCACTTAGATTTTGCTAGATTTGACTAATATTATAATACGGCAAAGAACGTGCAAAACGAGCCAACTGAAAACAAAAATGTACATAAAATTACTTATTGCTCTACTGGTTCCACGTGAATCATGGAAAGCAAAGACAACGCTCAGCCACTTAGCCTTTGACCATGATAAAATCATGACTGGTACGAATTTTTAATAAGTTATATTAAAAATTCAGCAATACGAATTATAAAATTTTATAAGCACAAAATTAAATATTAATAAAAAATTTAATATATATAACAATTTAAAATTCTCTAGAGTGTATCTCAAAAAAAAAAAAATGGAGTGCTGCACCTAGCACCTCTCCGTCCATCCTATTTTCAACAGTATCTAATCTTTCCCTATATAAACAATAGCTGCTTGGTTTGGTCTTTGCCATATAGTTTTTGCTAAAACAACTTGTCTAATGGCTAAATGGGAAGGCAAGGCCTATGCAAAGCTAGCAGGGTGCAAAGCCGAGCAAGTATGGCCTCTTTTACAAGACTTTTTCGGCTTAGACAAATGGTTCCCAACTCTCGCCACTTGCCTTCCGGTCGAAGGTGTGTCGGGACAGCCAGGGTGCGTTCGTTTCTGCGCCGGCTTCAAGACTCCGGTCGACGGTGGTGATAAAGCAGCTATGAATTGGACTAAGCAAAAACTATTGTCCATCGATCCGAATGAAATGGTTTTTAGCTATTCTATCGAAGAAGGAAATGTCGGTTTCGATTCGTATGTGTCGACGGTGAAAGTGTTGCCGGAGGAACAAGGCTGCGGCGTCGAGTGGACGTACGAGGTTGAGCCTGTGGAAGGATGGAGACTTGAGGATTTGGATTTCTTCATTGATTCTGGTTTACAAGTTATGGCTCGGAGAATGGAAGCAGCTCTCCAACTTTTTCAAGCTTCGGTCAATAATTAATTCAGTAATTTTATTGAAATAATTCTACTAAATCTTGATTTAGTTGATATTGCTTTCAAGGGATATGTATTAAGTAATTTTCAAAATATATAAATCTTATTTTAATTTTAAAATTTTCTATGAAAAAGGTCCATAAAATAACCCAGATCAAAATAATTTTCTTTTTGAATTGAAAAGAAGCTTCGACTACGAGGTTATGTATGTTCACTTTAGAGTAGTTGGCCATCAGCCATATCACAGCTAGCCTATTCGAACACATATTCTCTGTTCCTATTCGATGTCTTTATATATGTCTTAGTATTATTTAAAAAATTTAAAATTTATTATTAAAGTTTAATTTTTTTAATAGGGTAAATTATGTAAATCATCGCTGAACTTTATTCTTAAACTTATTTTGGTCACTAAAGTTTCAAGACGTTCAATTTACTCACTAAAATTTAGACATTAAATATTTTTTGTCACTCTTCCGTTAACGCGGCCATTTACTGGCAGAAGGAGGAACTTTTCCAAGATCCGAACGATGAAAAGCTTCATCTGCACGAGGGAAACAATATATTGAGAAATGGGCACGAGGGAAACAATAGATTGAGAAATGGGCTCCATTCGATGGCGGAGGAGGAAGATCGACAAGACAGAAATCGAAAGATTTTTGCCTGATTCGTGGAGTTCGAGGCACTTTCCGATGAAACGGAATACGAATTCAAACTCATAGGGGCGAGACGGAACGAATGGTGAAGTTTAGTACCGAACAACGATGACGTTGAACAATGGAGTGACAAAAAACGTTCAATGTCTAAACTTCATTGAGTAAATTAAACGTTTTAAAATTTCAGTGGCCAAAATAAGTTTGAGAGTAAAATATAATGATGATTTATGTAATTTACCTTTTTACTATTGAGGCGTCGATAAAAAACATTGAAAGCAAGAAGAAAATTTTTGTTCAGAATATTCACAACATCAGCAGGAAAATTATGGTAAAGCATTGTTTCAACGTGTCGGGAAAGATACAATTTGACTATTCTGTCGGCAGCATGGTTGCCTAAATCCAAAGAAATTTAAATCCAAAAAAATCTCATCACGAAACCAAACCATAAAAATCTAAACCTACCCAAATAGGCTCGATTGTCACCTCTAACTTATACATATACAAGGACAATAGGGAAATTGGGTCATGACTAGGGTTATTTTAAAATGGAGAAATTGGAATTTTAAGGAACTAGTACTAAATTGTGAGATTTTGAAATGTAAGGCTTGGCATGTCAATGTGGAATAGCTTTAGTGGGAAGTATGGATGAGTTTAAGGACTTAGTGAGCAGTGGCGGATCCACATAGTGCTTTGGGTGGGTCTGTGTCCAGCCTAAATTTTTCAAACCTTGCATATTTAGCTTTAATTTTCATAATTTTTATAAATTAGTCCTTAAATTTTATGACTTGTGCCCACCCTAAAATTTCTAAATTTTTATAATTTGTACTCATCCTAAAAAGTGTTTTGATTTGTGCCCACCCTCAAAAAAAAATTCTAGATCCGCCACTGTTAGTGAGTCATTAGGTCATTTTCTATGCAAGATGTTCATGATATAGTTGTCTTCATTGGAATTTTTTGATTAAAAAAATAAAATAAAGGGATTAGTGGGTAATCCCACGGCAAGGAAAGAAGATGGAATCAAAATCACAATTTTCATTATGCTCTACAAGACATTATTGTTGAGTCCTTTGAATAACCCTAACTTTTGAATTCCAAATCACTTGAAATTTTTTTTTGAAATAAACAAATCACATGAAATTTAGCCATCGTGTTCTCAAATTAATTACATATTTGGTAAACTCTCAGCTTTAGCTTCCATTTGATATCATTTTTGTTAAGTTTTGAACCTAAATGTCCATGGGTATAATATTCATAGCTTAGATTTTTGAATAAGTATGGATTCATATGTGTTGAGCTTGTAGCACGTTCGAATCGATCACTAAAACCATCAAGGAGAGTTGTAAATATTTTGGCAGTTGAATTGGCTAAAATCGAAATAAAGGTAGACAAGTATTGTAACACCCGGGTTTAGGGGTTAGGTGAAAATAATATTATAATATTATTTGAGCTCGTGTTTATAATTAAAATAATCCTTTAAGTTTCGGGTTTCAAAAATAAATATTTGAAATGAGACCAAATTGATGAAATTGCAAAATGAAGAGTTTTTAAAGAATAAAGGGGATAGCCATTCATTAATGGCATTTTGGTAATTTGCCCATCTTTTGATTTAAATCCCCTTTCCACCAAATAGACACTATTCACTCTCTTCCTCGTCCATTCTAACGTGAAAAGAGCTCTCTCCCTACAAGTTACTATTCCATCAAAAAAGCTCATCCATTTCAACTCATTTTTGAAAGGTAACATCGTTTTTGACTTCTCCTCAACTCTCTCTCTTTAAGAGTACCATTTGTTTTCATTTTCATTGAAGTTTGAAAAATGGAGTTTTGAAGATTTTGATTAAAAATGAAAACTTTATGTTGTTAAGCTTAATGTTTTGATTTAATATGGTTAGTTATGAAGTATATGAGTCAAATGGTACCACATATGTGAATTTTGAATGGTTTTGAGCAATTCCCGAATTTGGGTATAAATGAGGTTTTTAGAGGGTTTTGGGTGAGTTTTGGGGGTTGTTTTATGTGGGAATTGATGGTCCAATGTTAGTACTATGGATAGGGGTTGATTTGGGATCATTTGTGGGTGCAATGGGTGTTGGAAACATGGATTTTGGATGTGGGTTTGGGGCTGTACGAGATTGCTAAAATTGGGGTTGTTCATGGCTTGAAATTGTGTGAATTGTATTTGAATTTGTGTTTTGGGTTGGTGTTTTGATGTTGGGCTGATTTGAGTATTATTTGAATTGTGTTTGAGGTTGTTTAGAAGCGGGAACTTGTGTTGGTGAAGCATCGAGAGGAAATTCGGAAATATGAGAGTGGTTGCTTGCTTGGCTTGGAGCTTGGAAGCTTAGGTGAGTGGTTAAACGTTTTAGTGGTTTTTAAATGGTTGGTTCGAGTATGTGGACTAGGTTGGGCTTGGTAGACCTATCTAGAGTTAGGATTAGGGTGGTAGCCTAATCCTAAACTTGATCTAGAGCCATTGGATGAACTTGTATTTGGATGTTTATGCCTCGTATGATTTGTGATATGATTGATTAATGTATAATGTGTTATACATGTGAGATGAGGCATGATTTTGTAATGCTTATGGCATGTATGAAAATGATTCATGATTGTGATCATGGTGAGTACGTGTTAAGCACGTAATTGATTGAAATGAATAATGTGAAATGAGTTAAATGTTGGCACGAGTATTGTTGCGTGTAAAATAGACTATCGCAATTGTAGTGCAAGTGTACACGACGCAAGTAGTAAAGTGATACAAAGTATCGGATATCGTCTCCACAGGGATTGAGCTAATGACTTCACCTTAATTTACTGCACGAAGTAAAGGAAATAATTAAGAGTTGTCACGAGAATAATAAAGTAAAATCGTAAATAAAAGGATTGAGAAATCAAGATAGAAAGAATGGGCTGGTATTGAATTGCTCGGTAGTGCAGGTATTGAATTGCTCAGGATCTCCAGTTCTGTCGTCGCTCCCGTCGCCGACAGCACCTGTCGCGACGTCTGTCCGTTGGCAGTCGCGGCAGCAAACACACCAACTCCGTACTTCAAGTTTGGCAAGAATCCCAGATCTGCCTTGCCCTATCCCTAGGCACAAGTCTGTCGATGAACACGTCTTTGATGATACCTCCCGGCGTGAATCGAAGGATGAACACCGATGTGTATGAATTATTCCTTAGCCACTTAACCTCGCCTTATCCCTAAGCACGAGATGGTTCAACTATAAACTAGAGAACGCGCTTTTATCTCTTTCGTATACTTAACTCTCCCGATGCTAAATAAATAGATAACCTCACAATGCTCTCCCGATGCTCTTGCAAGATATTAAAACCAAGATAAAAGAACTTGAAGTTTATTTTATTGAACTTGAAAAATCCTAAAACAAAGCAACCCTTGCAACTACTTTACAAAACAACCCGTAGCCCTAGGGGGAATTTAGAACATGTCGGTGACGGGTGGACGACAGGGGTTTGGTTTCGGTTCTGGGGTATCGGTTTTCAAGAGGTTTTTTTTCTAGGTTAACTCTATGCCCTTATATAAGCTTTGGGCTCAAGTCATCTAAGGTAACAAGGATTACAACTTTAATTAAAAGTAAGATTCTAATAAAGACTAAATCTCTAAAGTCTCCTACTTTCCAGCCGCATCCTAGCTTTTAGGAATTTCTTCTCCTTGAGCTTTGGCTTGACATATCTTTTGATCCGGGGCTTAGAAAATTATTTGGCTTCCACACGACAGACGAGCAGATTTTTCTCTATCTATCGAGGTCCACTTGACTTTTCCTCTTCATAAATCTGCTGTCACCTTGTTGTCGTGACAGGTCCATGACAGGTTCGTCTTCTTCGGCTACTTGTCCAGTTCAGCTTTCCTGCTTATCTGCCCTGCGCCTGCCTTCATCGTCAACCATGGCAGTTACCTGCAAAATACACCATCTTTTAGTAGAATCCGTGCCTTTTATATAATTGTGATGTTTTATTGAAAACTAACCTAAATGCAATGCAATGATGCTTGAATGCAGCAGAAATATGGGTTAAAAAGGGTGTAAATAATAGAACTTTTACACACTCAACACACCCCCAAACTCAAGTCTTTGCTTGCCCTCAAGCAATTAAACTTAAAAAAATTGAAAATTTTTTTGTGTTGGCCTTCAAACAGTGAACTGTCCCTTATCTGTCGCTCATTCTCTATGGCAGCAGCATCCTGTCGGAAAGATTAGGATCTGCCCGGAATCTCCCTATAGCTCTCGTGCAGTGTGTGCATGCTTGTGAACAATTATATGCTAAGACTCTCTTAGTTTCACTAGAATATTCAACTTCTTAACTTGAATTTTTATGCCAAAGTTTATTTTTTTTTAGAAGGCACATTTTCATGCTTCTTTTTCTTCTATTTTCAAGCTAATTTTTTCTAGAGCCAGTGTTGGGCACCTCTAGTTAGCTTCCTAGAGCCGGTTTCGGGCACCTCTAGGTTTTAAATTTTCTTTTGCTAAACTTCTTTCCTAGAGCCAGTGTTAGGCACCTCTAGGGGCTATCCAAGTTCTAAGCTTCCTATTCTAGTTTGGCTAAAAGAAATCTAAGCAATATAACAGTCACAAAAGTGTTTAAGTTTTCAGAACTATAGAAAGGCTCTAAACTTTTCCTTAACCTGTCCTAAAGATGCTGCCATGACAGAGCCGTCATGACAGGTAAGTTGACTCCACAGTTTTAAGCCAACAGTTTTAATTTTCTGATTTTTTTTAAAGATAAAATAAATAATAAGACAAAACAATTAATAAAAAGATGTGCTAAAGACTCCATTAAAGATGGAGGGTTGCCACCCCCAAACTCGAGGGTTGCATTGCCCTCAATGCAAAATGACACAAAAAATAAAGAAAAACAAGATAAATAAAAGTACATCACAAATATATAAGGGCAGACAGCAATAAGAGGAGAAAAAGAAATAAAAACTTAAATTTTATTCGCTGTCCTCGCTGCTGCTGCTGACGCGGATCTGATGACGGCGTCTGCGTTGTGGAGGTGGCTGGGCAGGTTCCGGAGCAGGTTCATCAGCAGGTTCCTCCTCCGGTTGGGGGACAGGGTCGTCAGCAGGTTGAAGGGCAGGTGGCTCCACTAGCCTGATGTCGGAACTGCTGCTGCTGTCCCAGCTGCTACTAGTGATGGCTTTAGACAGCCGTCTCTTGTTTGCCACATGCTTAATACGTTTTACCCGCGTGAAGTCGCTGTCCAAGTTCCTCCGGACAAGAGGGCTGTCATCAGTGGCAGCTCGCTTGGTTCCTCGAGGGGAGGTGTCTGCCGGAGGGCTGCCGGCTGCCGTCAGGGATGGTGTGGAGGAGGCAGATTCTTCGTGGGGAGAGACAGGTGGTGTGGGAGTGGGGGAGGGGATATTGAAATAATGGGCGAGGAAGGTGGGGAAGATGACATCCGAAAAATTTAAAGTATTAGTGATGAAATTTACCGTTGCATTTGAGAAGTCACGGATAAAGGTCATCAAACCCATTTGGCGCTCCTCTACCCTCAGGATGGCAGCAAGGATGTGGGCGTTCTGATCTGTCGGAGCGGTGTTGGTGGCAGCTTCTGGGGCAGGTTCGGTGGCAGGTTCATCATCTGAATCAGCAGGAGGGGCGTTGGGGTCGAAGGCATTGAGTGGCGATACGACTATGACCTCCATGAGGCTGGAGATGTTGCTGTCTGTCCTGCCACTGCCCTTCTTGATTTTGTCAGATGGCTCCTCTGGTACGGTAGCACAGCGGCAGAGGGCGGTGATGGTGGATGGCAGGCATAGTCGTGAGTCCGAGCGGAAAGCACAATCGAGGATGCTGTCCCTCATGTATCTGCCCACATTGATGGGCCTGTTGTGCATAATGGAGTGGATAAGGGCCAACTGCTGTCTGTTGACTGTCGTATGGTGGGACGAGGGCAGGATACGCTTTTTGATAAAAGCGTTCCATAGTTTTGCCTCAGGGAGTAGCTGCCCCCTATTGACAGAGTGGGGGTTCTTCTTACTGGTGCTCCATGTCGTACCAGCCTCTGTCAGCTCCCTCATGACAGCATCATGTCCGGCAGCGTCGAGGGTGTCCCAAAATTGTTGGTGAGCATCATCATTGGGGCCAAAGAAAAGGCCGAACACATGGTTGATGCTGCTGGCGGTGAAGGGAACGGCCACTCCTCGGACGGTGACAGATGTCGCCGTTTTGCTGTCGATGGCCTCATAAAATTCTCGGACCAATGTATCATTGAGCTCTGCCGGCTGCTCGGCAAAATCTTCCCAAAGTTGTGCTGTTATGGCCTGCATGATGAATGGCCGGAGTCCCATATGGGGGGCATCTCTGTTATAGATGAAGCTCCGCTCTTCCCATAGTTCCTTTTTAGCGAACGAGGATGCTGCTGCTGAAGAAGAAGCGGCAGCAGCGTTCTGACGGGTTTGTCGTGATGACATTTTGGTTGCAAGGGCTGAAAAAGAAAGAAAATAGATAAAACTAGAAGAGAATAACAAGAGAGAAAAATCAGAAGTGATGAAAAATGAAAAAGGGAAGGGGTTTATATAGCGGTCGAGTAGCTGCCCATTTAATGCCGCAACGGCAGGCGGGAATAACGGGGCGGCAGATTGGATATTGCGTGTCTGACGCGTCTGACACGCATTAATGCGTCTGCTGTGCGTCTGCCGCACGCTTCTTCGTTTGCTGTGCGTCTGTTGACAGCCTGTCAAATCCGTCTGCGCCGGTAGCCGAAACGATAGGTTACCATAAATGGGCTTTATTGGGCTGGTGGATGAGCGGTGGACTTGGGCCACTTCTTCTTTCTCCCTTGACTCCTTTATTTCCTAAAAACTGAAATTAAAAACAAAACATTATAAAATAAACCTAATTCCTAATAAATAATAAAAATAAAAATAAAAATAAAAAAATTAGGTTAAATTAGGGATGCCTTGTGGGGCATCACCTAAAGTAACCACTTCCTGTGTTCCTGGGGCTTCAGTCCCTTGATAGTGCTTGAGGCGTTGTCCATTGACTTTGAATTGGTGCCCGTCCTTTAGTGATTGAATTGTAATGGCACCATGGGGAAAAACTTGAACTACTTGGAACGGGCCAGACCATCTAGATTTAAGCTTCCCTGGAAAGAGTTTCAACCTAGAATTAAACAACAACACAAGCTGCCCTGGGCAGAACTGTCGTGGCAGCAACTTCTTGTCATGCCACTTCTTAGTTTTTTCCTTGTAAATCTTTGCATTGTCGTAGGCCATTGTCCGTATTTCATCGATCTCATTTAAATCTAACAGCCTTTTCTGGCCTGCCATGTCCAAGTCCATGTTTACTGCCTTGATTGCCCAATATGCCTTGTGTTCTATCTCGACAGGCAGATGACAGGTTTTCCCATAAATCAAACGGTATGGAGACATGCCCAATGGAGTCTTGAAAGCTGTTCTGTATGCCCATAGTGCATCATTCAGAAGCAAAGACCAATCTTTCCTAGTTGGTTTAACCATTTTTTCAAGAATGTTCTTTACTTCCCTATTGGATATCTCAGCCTGTCCATTGGTCTGTGGGTGGTATGCTGTCGCGATCCTGTGCTTGACACCATATTTTTTCAAGGCGGCAGCAATTACCCTGTTGTCAAAATGTCTCCCTTCGTCACTGATAATCGCCCTAGGGATGCCAAATCTAGAAAAGATGTTTTTGTGCAAAAACTTTTGGACAGTTTTGGCATCATTCTTTTGAGTTGCGATTGCTTCTACCCACTTGGAGACATAATCCACTGCTAGGAGGATGTAAAGATTTCCACACGAAGATGGAAAAGGTCCCATAAAATCAATCCCCCAAACGTCGAAGATCTCGACTTCCAAAATATTTTGCAGTGGCATCTCGTTTCTCCTCGAGATGTTACCTGTTCGCTGGCACCTGTCACAGTTTTTGTAAAATTCCTGTGCATCCTTATACAGTGTCAGCCAGTAGAACCCTGACTGCAGCACCTTGGCAGCAGTTTTATTGCCTCCTAAGTGTCCTCCATATTGTGAAGCATGACAGTGATGGAGAATGTCTTCTTGTTCTTCTTGTGGTACGCATCTCCTTATAACCTGATCTGCGCACATTTTGAAAAGAAGAGGTTCGTCCCAATAATAATGTTTAACATCATTTTGAAACCTCTTCCTGGCTTGATAAGTAAGATCAGAAGGTAATATTCCGCTAACTATAAAATTAACGAAATCAGCATACCAGGGAAGGTTAGAAGACTTACCTGCCGCCATGGCTGTCGCGACAGCTATTGCGGCAGCAAAGAGCTGCTCATCTGGGAAGGTCTCTAGTATGTGTGTCTCATCTAGAGGTAGACTCTGTCCCATCTCCAACCTCGACAAGTGGTCTGCCACCTGGTTTTCTGTCCCCTTTTTGTCTTTGATCTCAAGGTCGAATTCTTGTAATAGCAAGATCCACCGTATCAATCTCGGCTTGGCATCCTTCTTTGCAAATAAGTACTTGAGGGCAGAATGGTCGGTGTGCACTATTACTTTCGTCCCAAGTATGTAAGAACGAAACTTGTCGATGGAGAACACCACAGCTAACAGCTCCTTTTCTGTGGTGGTATAATTCACTTGGGCATCATTTAATGTTTTGCTGGCATAATATATGACATGAAACAGCCTGTCCTTGCGCTGCCCAAGTGCTGCCCCGACAGCATAGTCACTAGCGTCACACATAATCTCAAACGGTTGTGTCCAGTCTGGTGGCTGTACTATGGGGGCTGTCACTAGCTTTTCCTTCAGAACCTTGAATGCTTCAGTACATTCTTCATTAAAGTCAAAGGGTCGGTTCTGCTCTAAGAGATGACATAGGAGTTTCGTGATTTTTGAGAAATTGGCAATAAATCTCCTATAAAAACCAGCATGCCCTAAAAAACTCCTAATGCCCTTGACTGTGGTTGGCGGCGGCAGCTTCTATATGACCTCTATTTTTGCCCTGTCGACTTCTATCCCACGGCAGCTAATCTTATGGCCTAAAACTATCCCTTCATCTACCATAAAATGGCATTTTCCCAATTAAGAACAAGATTAACTTTTTCACATCTTTCAAGTACCTTTTTAAGGTTGCCGAGGCAGCTCTGAAAATCGTCTCCAAAGACGGAAAAATCATCCATGAAGATCTCAAGGAAGTCTTCTACCATATCGGAGAATATAGCCATCATGCATCTTTGGAAGGTGGCAGGTGCGTTACATAGGCTGAACGGCATCCTCCTAAATGCATATGTTCCGTAGGGGCATGTGAAAGTCGTTTTCTCTTGGTCCTCCGGTGCAATAGCAATTTGATTATATCCTGAATAACCATCAAGAAAACAATAGTAAGGTTTACCCGCTAATCTATCAAGCATTTGATCAATAAAGGGTAAATGAAAGTGGTCCTTTCGGGTAGCTTTGTTAAGCTTCCGATAGTCCATACAAACCCTCCAACCGGTCACAGTCCTGGTTGGGATTAACTCGTTGTTTTCGTTGGTTATCACGGTCATGCCTCTTTTCTTGGGAACACATTGCACCGGGCTTACCCATTTGCTGTCGGAGATGGCGTAAATAATACCAGCATCTAACCATTTAATTATTTCTTTACGCACTACCTCCTTCATTGCAAGGTTTAACCGCCTTTGGGCATCAATAGTTGGCTTATGATCTTCCTCTAGGAGGATTTTGTGCATACAGATTGCCGGACTAATGCCCTGAATGTCTGCTATCGTCCATCCTATCGCCCTTTTATGCTGCCTCAGCATGTCGATCAGCTGTCGTTCCTGTTCCTGCGGCAGCTTAGCAGAGATGATTACAGGCAGTGTGTCATCACAACCAAGATAAGCATATTTAAGCTGCCCTGGCAGGGGCTTAAGTTCTAAGACAGGTGGTTCAACAGTAGAGGGCTTTTGGATTAAATGGTTATCCGAAGTGTAATTCAAAGGTTCGAATAACTTACCTGGACGATGGTCTAACCAGTTTACCTCCTCATGACCTTCAGTATCAGATGTATTTGATTCAGAGGAGTCACTGTCGTCGGTGCTGTCGTCGTTGCTGTCATGACAGGCTTGTAGGTGGCTGTCACAGCAGTGACCAAACTTTATATCACGGCAGCCCGACCTGATGCAGGGTTGATCAAAGGTTACCTCAATGATGGCCTTGCATTCCTCGTCCACATCGGCATGTTTCATTGCTTGGAGAACATTTAACTTAATTTCTTGATCGTTCACGCGCATGGTGAGTTCTCCTTTCTCCACATCAATCAATGATCTTCCCGTGGCTAAGAAGGGTCGCCCGAGGATGACTGGTGCGTTCTCATCTGCCTCACAATCTAAAATAAGAAAGTCAGCAGGAAAAATAAGTTTATCCACTCTTACCAGGATATCTTCAATTTTTCCCTCGAGGTGAACGTAAGAGCGGTCGGCTAGCTGTAGGGTAACTGTCGTGGGCCGCGCCTTGCCAATACCTAGTTTCTGAAAAACAGATTTGGGCATTAGATTAACACTAGCACCAAGATCACAAAGTGCCTTACCCACGAATTTATCGCCGATTACGCAAGGTATGAGGAAGCTCCCCGGATCCTTCTTTTTCTGGGGTGGCTCCCGATGAAGAATACTCATGCAACCTTCTTGCATCCTTACCGTTTCAAATTCCCCAAGTTTAGATTTTTTAGACATGACATCCTTGAGAAATTTAGCATAACCGGGCATCTCCCTAACAGCATCTAACAACGGAATATTAATATGAACCTGTTTAAAAATATCATAAATTTTTTTGAGTTGAGATTCATGCTTAGCTTGCTGTATCCGTTGAGGGAAGGGTGGTGGGGGACGATAATCAGCAATGCGTCCTTCCCACTGCATACGAATCTGAGGACGATAATCTTCCTTTTTCTCCTCTGTCGCTTCTGCTGTCGTGACAGGCTCATCGGCAGCAGTCTGTTTGTCACCTGTCGGGGCAGTTTCCTCGGCAGGTTTATCCAAGGCAGGTTCCTTTTCTGTATCAACTTCTTTTTCCGGCCCTGGTAGCTTTTTCCCACTCCTAGTAGTAATTGCCTTACATTGCTCATGTGGGGGCGGTCTAGCATTTTCAGTATTGCTAGGGAAACCTCCATTCTGCCTCGGTTTAATATGCTGCGACACCTGACCCATTTGTGTCTCTAGAGATTTCAAGGTGGCCTCATGGTTTGTCATTCTCATCTTAGTTTCATCCATAAAATTTTCCGTCTTCTTGACAAACTGATTAATATTATCCATATACGTGCCAGTCTGAGACATAAAGGTGGCCAGAGTCTGCTCCAATACACTACTCGTGGCAGGTGGTGGCTGCTGTTGTTGCTGAGGCGGCAGGTTCTGCGGCTGCAGTTGCTGTCGCGTCAACAGTCTAGGACCCCCCTGATTCTGATTATATGCTTGCGGATTCAGAGCATTGTTAGGATTACTCCAGGCAAATTTGGGATCCTTCCTCCAATTAGGGTTGTAGTTGTTGGAATTGTAGTTCGGCTTGTAATTTCCAACATATTTGCCCTCTTCTATATTTATAGGGCACTCTTCACTACTATGATTTCCTTCACAAGTAGCACAAATTTCCTCGACAGCAAATCCTCGTAAGTCCTCTTCACTCAATAAGTGTTTCATTGCTTTAGTGAGGAATGCTACCTGTGATTTCATAGTGCTGTCGGCCTCATAGTCCTTGACAGCAAGTACCCGTTTACCTCCTCTTCTAGCTGTCGGAAACTGCTCCTCATTCTTGGCTAGATTTTTTAGAACTTGCAATGCCTCGTCTGGATCTTTATCCAATAATAGTCCATTTGCTGCAGAATCAATGCGAATGCGAGTTTGTAAGTTAGCAGCATTATAAAACTTAGTTACCTGATTCCAGACGGGGAATCCATGCATTGGGCAGTTCCGTAGAAGAGTAGTAAATCTGTCCCAGGCCTCGTGCATCGGCTCGTCATCTTCCTGTTGAAAAGTAGCAATTTCGTTACGTAATCGCTCAGATAAATGTGAAGGATTAAAACGAGATAAAAATTCACGAGTTAGATCTGCCCAAGTCATAATGGAACCCGGTGTAAGTTTATTCCACCAAGTTTTAGCTCTATCCCTTAATGAATGGGGAAATAACCGAAGCCTCAGTATCTCCGGACTAACTCCTGGCAGTCTAAACGAACCACAGATCTCCTGGAACGTTTTGAGATGCTCCCTAGCATCTTCTGTCGCAGAACCACTAAACTGTCCGACATTGTTGATCATACTAAACATGACAGGTTTAAGCTCAAAGTTATCAACATCAATATCCGGCAGTGTGGTCTCCAGCTCTACATGGTCATTCAGCATGTAGTCACGACATGACCGTCGTCCATCTGCCCTCGGCGGGTCGCCGACAGGCGGTATGTCTCCTCCAGCAGGCTGGTTACGGGCCATCTGCTCTAACTGTTCTTCAAGGTATTCGTTCCTGTCTAAAAGGTGGCGAATCTGTTTCTTGAGATTAAATGATCGTTCGATTTCTGGATCTAACTTATACTCCGGATCTTCGCCTCTTTTCGATCTGCGCATAAACAAGAGAACCTCGTGAAAAGCAAGAGTTGAGAACAAAAGATAAAATTAAAGAAAAAATAAAAACGAAACAAAAATAAAAACAAACAGTGCAATAAAAGAAAGATGTAGTTATGTTGCCAATCCCCGGCAACGGCGCCAAAAACTTGTTGCGTGTAAAATAGACTATCGCAATTGTAGTGCAAGTGTACACGACGCAAGTAGTAAAGTGATACAAAGTATCGGATATCGTCTCCACAGGGATTGAGCTAATGACTTCACCTTAATTTACTGCACGAAGTAAAGGAAATAATTAAGAGTTGTCACGAGAATAATAAAGTAAAATCGTAAATAAAAGGATTGAGAAATCAAGATAGAAAGAATGGGCTGGTATTGAATTGCTCGGTAGTGCAGGTATTGAATTGCTCAGGATCTCCAGTTCTGTCGTCGCTCCCGTCGCCGACAGCACCTGTCGCGACGTCTGTCCGTTGGCAGTCGCGGCAGCAGACACACCAACTCCGTACTTCAAGTTTGGCAAGAATCCCAGATCTGCCTTGCCCTATCCCTAGGCACAAGTCTGTCGATGAACACGTCTTTGATGATACCTCCCGGCGTGTATGAATTCTTCCTTAGCCACTTAACCTCGCCTTATCCCTAAGCACGAGATGGTTCAACTATAAACTAGAGAACGCGCTTTTATCTCTTTCGTATACTTAACTCTCCCGATGCTAAATAAATAGATAACCTCACAATGCTCTCCCGATGCTCTTGCAAGATATTAAAACCAAGATAAAAGAACTTGAAGTTTATTTTATTGAACTTGAAAAATCCTAAAACAAAGCAACCCTTGCAACTACTTTACAAAACAACCCGTAGCCCTAGGGGGAATTTAGAACATGTCGGTGACGGGTGGACGACAGGGGTTTGGTTTCGGTTCTGGGGTATCGGTTTTCAAGAGGTTTTTTTTCTAGGTTAACTCTATGCCCTTATATAAGCTTTGGGCTCAAGTCATCTAAGGTAACAAGGATTACAACTTTAATTAAAAGTAAGATTCTAATAAAGACTAAATCTCTAAAGTCTCCTACTTTCCAGCCGCATCCTAGCTTTTAGGAATTTCCTCTCCTTGAGCTTTGGCTTGACATATCTTTTGATCCGGGGCTTAGAAAATTATTTGGCTTCCACACGATAGACGAGCAGATTTTTCTCTATCTATCGAGGTCCACTTGACTTTTCCTCTTCATAAATCTGCTGTCACCTTGCTGTCGTGACAGGTCCATGACAGGTTCGTCTTCTTCGGCTACTTGTCCAGTTCAGCTTTCCTGCTTATCTGCCCTGCGTCTGCCTTCATCGTCAACCATGGCAGTTACCTGCAAAATACACCATCTTTTAGTAGAATCCGTGCCTTTTATATAATTGTGATGTTTTATTGAAAACTAACCTAAATGCAATGCAATGATGCTTGAATGCAGCAGAAATATGGGTTAAAAAGGGTGTAAATAATAGAACTTTTACACACTCAACAAGTATGCTTGAGTACAAATGATCGATCATTAGGATGTTAGTGTGCACACATGAGTCTAAATTCGCGCGTGGCCTTGGTGGCGTTGAGTCACCAAGAAGGAGTACGGGTTCACCCAGAAATTGTATTTATATATAGTCGATGATGAGTGGAATCCCATCGACGGGGCGTGAGGATGAGTGGAATCCCCTCCGCGAGACCAGTGATGAGTGTAATCCCACCGTGAGGTAAAGTTGTTGTTGGATGTAAGTTCCAACGGGTTTATCCGCGTATTCGGGTCATAGCTAGGTGCCAATATTGATTGATATGTATATCAATGTGTTGTAGAATGCGATTTCTACTTGGATGTTTATATGTGTTTACATATGTTGTGAATTAGAGCTTGTTGAGCATGGCATATAATTGAATATTGCTCATGCATCTTTAACTTTTGGCTCTTGAGGATCCTTGGTAATTGTGTGTTTACCTTGGCTAAGATCGTGCTTGGACCCTGCATTGTCGAGGTTTGATTTTAAAGAGCTTACCCTCAATAAGCTTTATTGCTTACGCTCTCTCTTTGTTCGACAATGCATAACCTTAGTTCGTGGGTTGCTAGGAGCAAGAAAGGGGCCTCCAAGTGTGCTTGCGGTGCTTGTTTGGCTACCAAGTATGAACTTTTAAATTATGGTGTAATGGTCAAGCAATGGGATATGTAATAGTGTTATGATGTTTTGGATCATGTTGCTATGGTTGTTGTTTAGGAGCATGTTAGACTCCTCGTTGTGCTTGCTATTTGGCTTTTGGGGATGTATGCCTTGCTTGAAACCATGTTAGTATTTTGCTACCTAAAATTGCCTTAGTGTTGGACATGTTGAAGTTATCACCTTTGATGATATGTTTGATGTATGGCTTTTGATGTTGTGCCTTAGTGTTTAGTCTCGTTTTAATGATGTTAAAGCATGCTTGTATGATGGGTTGCCTTAGGATTATTTGTTAGTGTGTTGTTGGAGGTTTGGTGGGGTTTAGGGGAACCCTTGTGCCTTAAACCAGCCAAAACCAATCTACAGACATGGGCATTTCGAAACGGGTCACCCTGTTTCGATACGGTCCCTTTGTTTTTGACCGAGCGTTTCGAAACGGGTAGGGGCCGTTTCGGTACACTTTTGCTACTGGAATTTTGAGAAATTGGTGAGAAGAAGGTATTCCAAAACGGGTCTATAATGTTTCGAAACGGTCAAATCTTGTTGACCACGAGATGTTGACCGTTGGGGTCGTTTTGATACGAGTCACCACCGTTTCAGAACGGTCTCATTAGGTTGACCCTGGCCTATTGACTAAGTCAAGGCGTATTGAAACACCCCGAGGGCATTTCGATACGGCCTGCTGTAAAGGGTTAAAATGAGTTGTTTTAAGTGTTGTCTTGGTTGGTCGATGTTGGATTGTTGTGTTTCCGTTGTCGTGCTTCATATAGGATTTAATAATGCCTATAGACAATATAAAGTTAAAAGAAATTTTCTGGGTCGTTAACCGAGGAGGAACCTTAACGGGTTTCGCTTTGGTTTTCCCCGTGTGGCTCACTTGAACCGGTCATCCGACCAGACCGGGACGAGGGGGTTACACTTGTTGGTATTAGAGCCTAAGGTTACCGAGACCTTGGGCAGGTAAGTGAGGTAAGTTCAAGTTTTTAATTGATATGCACGATGTTTGCTTGCTTTGTAAGTATGATTGCTTGTATGACAAGTATGTTGATTGTTTTGTTTAAAAGCATGTTGTCTGAGAGTCCTATTGATACTATTACATCGGAAAAGAATTTTAAGTGAGGGAAACATACTTGAGCACTTGGAAGCCTTGCGTTGCTAACCCGATCTTGTATATTTTGTTTGTTATGGTTGTAGTTATCGTTTGAGAGCGATGTCTAGGCCGAGGGGTAGGCCGAGAGTGGTTCGTCAAGAACCACGTGTTGCGGCTCCTGTTGAGCCGGTGATTGGTGTGGAGGCTCATATAGAAAGGCCGGTGGCCGCGGGAGTTGGAGCTCCTCTACCACCTCCACCACCACCACCTCCTCCGCCTAGAGTTGGAGGCGAGGATGGAGCTGAAGGAGAGGGACCTCAAGGTGGCCAAGGTCAGGCCGAAATTGATATGACTCCGCTAGTGCAAGCAATAGCGGGAGCATCTCAAGCCGCAGTTGCGGGAGCTCAGGCTGCAGCTCAGCCTAGGTGTGACGATGCTAGTCTACCTTTGGAGAGGCTCCGTAGCTTAGGGGCCGAAGAGTTCAGAGGATCTACTCCGGAGAGGTCGGAGTTATTGTTGGAGAAGACAGTTCGCATCTTAGCTTAGATGGGTTGTGTGGGCGCACGTAGATTGGGCTTTGTGGTTTCCTTGCTTCAGAGTGATGCCTACACCTGGTGGGTCACCATTACTACTGGGGTTTTAGAGGCAGAGAATGGTTGGGATTTCTTTGAGTCTGCTTTCAGAAAAAGGTACTTGGGACCGAGGTACTTAGATGAGAAGAAGCGAGAGTTTATGTCCCTTACTCAGGGAGAGGCTTCTGTGACTGACTATGAGATCCGTTTTGTTCGCTTGAGTCAGTATGCTCCAGAGTTGGTTCCTACTGAAGTGGAATGTTGTAACCGTTTCCGCTATGGATTGAGCGAAGAGGTCAAGAGATACACGTTAGCTTCTAACTACTTAGACTTTGATGTATTGGTCGCGAGGGCCAAGGACTTAGAACACAGTTTGGGTTCGGCCAAACGATCTGGTGGTTCCAGTTTTGGTAAGAGGCATAACCACTTTGACAGTAGAGATGCCAAGAGGCATAGAGGTGGCGGGCATCAGTTTGACCATAGACGTGGCGATGGCCATCATGGTAGGGGCCATTAGGGCCATAGAGGAGGAGGGCGTTTGCCCGAGTGTACCCGTTGTGAGAGACAGCACACTGGTGAGTGTTGGGGTAACTTCCATGCTTGTTGGAATTGTGGTTCGAGGGACCACTTTAGAAGAGATTGTCCGCATTAGGCGGCACAGGCACCGAACATTGCTCAGGCTCCTTCGAGAGCGAATGATTTTTAGAGAGGCCGTGGGCGCGGTCGTGGCTACTTCCAGCCTAGGGCTGATGTACCTAGGGTAGATGCTCAGAGGAACCTTGCTCATGTTGTTGCAGTGCAGCCAGAGGCGGGAGGACCAACGAGAGTTTATGCTCAGAGAGAGGCCGAGAACGACACTGATGTGATAGCATGTAATTTTGAGTTACAGTCTATGTCTTTTCTTTCTTTGGTTGATTCGGGTTCTACACATTCCTAAATTTTTAGTAAGCATGCACAGAAGTTAGATATACCTGTTGAGATTTTAGATGTAGGTATGCATGTGACTAGTTCTTTTGGTGAGACAGTTGTTGTTAGACGTATGTATAGGAGATGTCCACTGAAGATTCAGGGTCATGTGTTTTCTGTTGATATGATGGAACTTCCTTTCTATGGCTTTGATATTATTCTGGGTATGGACTGGTTGGTTGAGCATCGGGCTAGAATGGATTTTGAGACGAAGAGAATTTCCTTGAAACTTTCTGATGACTACGAGGTAGTAGTAGTAGGCGAGAACATTAAGTTTTTGTCTAATGTGGTGTCAGCTTTAGAGGCTCATAGGTTGATGGACTCCGGATGTGGAACTTACTTAGCTTATGTTATGAATCCGAATATGAGTGAAGCTAGACCGAAAGATATCAGAACAGTTTGTGACTTTCCGAAAGTGTTTCCTAAAGAGTTATCGGGTTTACCTCCTGACAGGGATGTTGAGTTTGTGATTGAGACTGTTTCAGGGTCTAATCCAGTTTCGATAGCTTTGTATCGTATGGCTCCGAAAGAGTTGAAAGAATTGAAGAGTCAGTTGCAAGAATTATTAGACCGTGGTTTTATTAGGCCTAGTAGTTCTCCTTGGGGTGCTCCCGTGTTGTTTGTGAAAAAGAAAGATGGTAGTATGCGCATGTGTATTGACTATAGACAGTTGAATCAGTTGACTATGAAGAACAAGTATATGTTGCCTCGTATAGATGATTTGTTTGATCAGTTGAGGGGTGCTTCAGTGTTCTCGAAGATAGATTTGAGATCCGGGTACTACCAGTTGAAAGTGAAAGAGTGTGATGTTCCGAAGACAGCTTTTAGGACTAGATATGGTCACTATGAGTTTCTCGTGATGCCGTTTGGGCTCACGAATGCGCCTGCAGCATTCATGGACATGATGAACAGAATTTTTAGAGACTATCTACACCGTTTTGTAGTTGTTTTCATTGATGACATACTTGTGTACTCGAAGACAGAAGAAGAGCATGATGAGCACTTGAGATTTGTTTTACAGAGATTGTTGAGCAATCAGTTGTATGCGAAGCTTAGTAAATGTGAGTTCTGGATTCGAGAGGTTGTATTTCTTGGCCATATTGTTTCGGCCGAAGGTATCCGTGTTGATCCATCAAAGATTGAGGCTATTGTTCAGTGGAAACAACCTAAGTCTGTGACCGAGATTAGGAGTTTCCTAGGATTAGCCAGTTACTATAGGAGATTTGTTGATGGTTTCTCTAGAGTAGCTACTCCTTTGACTAAATTGTTGCAAAAGAGAGTTAAGTTCGAATGGTCAGATGCAAGACAGAAGGCCTTTGAGAAATTGAAAGAAGCTTTGACAAATGCTCCAGTGTTAGTGCAACCTATTTCAGGCAAGGAATTTGTGATTTACAGTGATGCTTCCTACGTAGGTTTAGGATGTGTTTTGATGCAAGAAAGAAGAGTTGTTGCTTATGCTTCTAAACAATTGAAGATTCATGAGAAGAACTATCCTACTCGTGATATAGAGTTAGCCGCAGTTGTTTTTGCATTGAAGATTTGGCGTCATTACTTGTATGGTGAGAAGTGTATAGTTTACACCGATCACAAGAGCTTGAAGTACTTGATGACACAGAAAGAGTTGAACTTGAGACAAAGAAGATGGCTTGAGTTGTTAAAATATTATGATTTGACCATTGAGTACCATCCGGGTAAAGCGAATGTAGTAGCCGATGCTTTGAGTAGAAAAGTGGTCGTTGAGTTGAGAGCTATGTTTGCTAGATTGAGTGTGTCTGGTGATGGTGGGTTGATCACCGAGTTGCAAGTGAAGCCTTCTTTGATTAGATAGAAATAGTTGCAAGATGTGACATTAGTTCCTCATGTTCAGGACATAGCCGAAGGAAGACCGACCGAGTATAGTTTCAGTGGTGAGAGCTTGTTGTGCTTTAGAGATAGAATTGTTGTACCAGAAGATGTTGAGTTGAGACGTCAGATTCTAAGTGAAGTACATTCGAGTCTCTTTTCTATGCATCCGGGTAGTACCAAGATGTATCGTGATTTAAAAATGATTACTTCTGGGTTGGTTTGAAGAAAGATGTAGCTGAGTATGTGAGTCGTTGTATGGTTTGTCAGAGAGTGAAGGCGGAACATCAGGTTTGTTACAGCCTTTTAAGATTTCGAAATGGAAATGGGAGAGGATCACCATGGATTTCGTGTCGGGGTTGCCTTTGTCTCCTTCGAAGAAGAACTCTGTTTGGGTGATTGTTGATAGGTTCACTAAGTGTGCTCACTTCTTAGCAGTGAACACTACAGATTCCTTAGACAAGTTGGCAAACTTGTACATCCGTAAGATTGTGAGACTTCATGGAGTTCCGAAGTCTATTGTTTCAGATAGGGATCCTAGGTTTACTTCGAGATTTTGGGTTGCTTGCATAGTGCTCTAGGTAGCCGTTTGCATTTCAGTACGTCTTATCATCCGCTGTCCGATGGGCAGTCAGAGCGAGTGATACAAATTCTAGAGGATATGCTTCGTTGTTGTGTGATTGACTTCCATGTTCTTGGGAGAAGCACTTACCGTTATTTGAGTTTGCTTACAACAAAAGTTATCAGTCTAGTATTCAAATGGCTCCCTATGAGGCTTTGTATGGTAGACGATGTAGGACTCCGATTTGTTGGGCTGAAACAGGTCAGAGATTGTTACCTATGCCAGATTTGCTTAAAGGGACCATAGACAAAGTGAAGTTGATCTGTGACCGTTTGAAAGCAGCTTCCGATCTTCAGAAGTCTTATGCATATTTGAAGAGGAAAGAGATTGAGTACTCGGTGGGTGAGAAAGTGTTTCTGAAAGTATCTCCGTGGAAGAAAGTATTGAGATTTGGCCGGAAGAGCAAGTTGAGTCCGAGGTTCATTGGTCTGTATGCGATAGTTGAGCGGATTGGGCCTGTAGCTTACCGTTTGAGGTTACCTTCTGAGTTAGAGAAGATCCATGATGTCTTTCATATGTCTATGCTTAGGAGATATAGATCGGATCCTTCTCATGTTATGCCCGTTGAGGAGATAGAATTGAATCCGGATTTGTCGTATAATGAAGAGCCTGTTGAGATACTTGCTTCTGATAGCAAGGTGTTGCGTGGTAAGACCATAGAGTTGGTCAAGGTGTTGTGGAGACATAGAGGTGTGGAAGAGGCCACGTGGGAGAGGAAAGCGGATATGGTTGAGCAGTTTCCGTATTTGTTTCCATCAGGTAATTTCGGGGACGAAATTCCTTAAGAGGCCATGATTGTGATCATGGTGAGTACGTGTTAAGCACGAAATTGATTGAAATGAATAATGTGAAATGAGTTAAATGTTGGCACTAGTATGCTTGAGTACAAATGATCGATCATTAGGATGTTAGTGTGCACACATGAGTCTAAATTCGCGCGTGGCCTTGGTGGCGTTGAGTCACCAAGGAGGAGTACGGGTTCGCCCAGAAATTGTATTTATATATAATCGATGATGAGTGGAATCCCATCGACGGGGCGTGAGGATGAGTAGAATTCCCTCCGCGAGACCGGTGATGAGTGTAATCCCACCGTGAGGTAAAGTGGTTGTTGGATGTGAGTTCCAACGGGTTTATCCGCGTATTCGGGTCATAGCTAGATGGCAATATTGATTGATATGTATATCAATGTGTTGTAGAATGTGATTTCTACTTGGATGTTTATATGTGTTTACATATGTTGTGAATTAGAGCCTGTTGAGCATGGCATATAATTGAATATTGTTCATGCATCTTTAACTTTTGGCTCTTGAGGATCCTTGGTAATTGTGTGTTTACCTTGGCAAAGATCGTGCTTGGACCCTGCATTGTCGAGGTTTATTTTTAAAGAGCTCACCCTCACTAAGCTTTATTGCTTACGCTCTCTCTTTGTTCGACAATGCATATCCTTAGTTCGTGGGTTGCTAGGAGTAAGAAAGGAGCATCCAAGTGTCCTTGTGGTGCTTGTTTGGCTACCAAGTATGAACTTTTAAATTATGGTGTAATGGTCAAGCAATGGGACATGTAATAGTGTTATGATGTTTTGGATCATGTTGCTATGGTTGTTGTTTAGGAGCATGTTAGACTCCTCGTTGTGCTTGCTATTTGGCTTTTGGGGATGTATGCCTTGCTTGAAACCCTGTTAGTATTTTGCTACCTAAAATTGCCTTAGTGTTGGACATGTTGAAGTTATCACCTTTGATGATATGTTTGATGTATGGCTTGTGATGTTGTGCCTTAGTTTTTAGTCTCGTTTTAATGATGTTAAAGCATGCTTGTATGTTGGGTTGCCTTAGGATTATTTGTTAGTGTGTTGTTAGAGGTTTGGTGCGGTTTAGGGGCACCCTTGTGCCTTAAACCAGCCAATACCAATATGTAGACAGGGGCATTTCGAAACGGGTCACCCTGTTTCGATACGGTCCCTTTGTTTTTGACCGAGTGTTTCGAAACGGGTAGGGGCCATTTCGGTACACTTTTGCTACTGGAATTTTGAGAAATTGGTGAGAAGAAGGTGTTCCGAAATGGGTCTATAATGTTTCGAAACGGTCAAATCTTGTTGAACACGAGATGTTGACTGTTGGGGTCATTTCGATACGGGTCACCCCCGTTTCGGAACGGTCTCATTAGGTTGACCCTGGCCTGTTGACTAAGCCAAGGCGTATCGAAACACCCCAAGGGCGTTTTTTTAAGTGTTGTCTTGGTTGGTCGATGTTTGATTGTTGTGTTTCCGCTGTCGCGCTTCACATAGGATTTAATAATGCCTATAGACAAGATAAAGTTAAAAGAAATTTTATGGGTCATTAATCGAGGAGGAACCTTAACGGGTTTCGGTTTTCCCCGTGTGGCCCATTCGGACCGGTCATTCGACCAGACCGGGACGAGGGGGCTACAAGTGACACAATGATTTTAGAGTGGTTCGGTCTTCTAACAATCACCTACATCCACTACCTTAGTACACCACTAAGTATTTCCCAATTCACTCAACAATGAATTCGTCCCTTTTTCCCGGTTTAGGAGGAAACCGTTACAACCCTATCTTTTGGACTTGGCTGAGATAGAACCAACTCTAGTTTTTCTCTCAAGGCAAAACTAGAACCTCTCATTTTACAAGGGATTTGTTTGGTAAACTTAATACCTCACAAGGTGGGTGGTTACACAAGTTTAAGTTCACAAGAGTACAATGATTTACAATAAACCTCACTCTTTAAAGACTATGTACAATAGAATAGTAAAATAAAGATTTAGACTCTAATTCTCTTGACCATATTGCTTGGATATTGTCTCTAACCTTCTTCAAGTGTTTCAGCCTTCAATTTATAGTCTCAATTGAGTTTTTAGTCGTTATTAGCCTTTAAGGATGTTTTGGAGCCGTTGAAGACTTTATTTCCCACCATTAATGTTGTTCTGCAGCTATTCGTATCGGAACAAGCGAGCCCGTATCGGAATGGCCTTTTTCAAAATTAGCCATTGAAGCCTGATGCAGCAAGCCGTATCGAAACGCCTCTGGCCGTATCGAAACGGTATTGAGTTGTATCGAAACAGTTACAAACCATTTCGGTGTGAGTGACCGTTGAGCTGCAGTTAAAAATTCATTGGGAAATTTTGACCGTTGGGGAGGTTTTGATCGTTGGGCAAATCGAAACACCAAAGGGGTGTTTCGAAACCGAAACCCTCCGTATCGAAAAGGGCAAGCCCTGTTTCGCTACGTGTTTTGGTAGTTTCAAACTGTATTGATACATGTTAGCCTGTATCGAAACGGTTACCTTGAAAACCCTAGTTTGGCTACTTAAAAACATTTCAAACCTTGCCAAAACCATTTAAAACATCCACAAACTTATTTTCAAGTTGTTTGGACTTAAAGGCATTTTTGAAATCTTTTCAATTTAGTCCAAAACTATTTTTCAAGTATTATATCAAAACATTAGTTCTACAATCTCCCCCTTTTTGATATAATAAAAGCAACTTGAAAAATTGTTTGGGATTCTCCCCCTTTGTATTTTAAAATTTTAAATAAGAGATTTCAAAAAATTAAAAGAAGTAAAAACTCCTCTTTATTCTCTTGAAAGATCAATTTTTCAAACAATTTCTCCCCCTTTTTGTTATATTAAAAAAGAATTTAAATAACTTTAAGTTCAAAATAACTTAGGAGGTTAAAGAATTTAAATAACTTTAAGTTCAAAATAGCTTTAGAGGTTACCCAATTTCTTCTCTTGTGTGACTAGATCATTTCCATGGTTTTGCTTTGCTTGTCATAGCTCCAACACACCTACAAAAGATATTTACTTGGATTTTAGTATCCAAATTGCTTTGGATCCATTAACATTAATTTCAATGTCTTTAGTTTCCTTAGGAACCCATACTTGTCTAATCCTATAAGATTTTCTCGTATTTATAGGACAAGTATGTGAGGAATGACCATGATAATGGCAATGTGAGCATTTTTCCATTATGTGACAAGATGAATTATTGAAAACAATTTCTTTTTCTTTTGTTAAGCTTTCAAGCTTAACTTTCAAATCAAGATTTTCTTTTTTTTTTTAAATATCTTTACTTGTTTTTGAAAACTCTAAATCATTTTTTAAAATTTCATTTTGGTTTTCAAAATCTAATTTTGTTTTTAAAAGAAATTCATTTTTAGATTCAGGTTTTGAAATTATTTTCTTAAATATGGAATTCATGATCTCAAATTCCAAAAATAATTCATCGGAAGCATCTTGCAACTCATCGAAAGAATAATAATTAAGTTCACTTGAGTTAGAAGATACTTTAGGCTCATCGAGAGCCAAAACACCATCCACCTTTGGATTGGAGAGAAGGTTTGCACATGATTGGGCATCATCTTTCTTTTCTCCCTTCTTGTTGTCATAGAGCTTCTCAAGTTTCTCCCATATATCTTTGGCACTTTTACATGTGGAGACTTTCTTGGAAACGTCTTCATTGAGGCCACAAAGAAGAGTGTGCATCGCCTTTGCGTTTAGCTTGGCCTTCGTGTCATTTGCACTCCTTTTGTAGAACTAATGTTTTGATATAATAATTGAAAAATAGTTTTGGACTAAATTGAAAAGATTTCAAAATGCTTTTAAGTCCAAACAACTTAAAAATATGTTTGAGGAATTCTTAAAGGGGTTTTAATGTGTTTTCTAAAGCCAAATTTTACAAAACCACCCAGGTGTTTCGAAACACCCCTAGGCGTTTCGAAACGACCATTCACAGTGTCAAAACGTTTCGATATAACTCTGTTTGTTTCGAAACGGGCTTAATATGGGTGAGGGATTTTACATAATGTATCGGTACGGGCTTCACCGTTTCGATACGACTATTTCCCAACGATACTTTAAATTATAGCTCAACTGTCACTCGTACCGAAACAGGTTGTAACCGTTTCAATACGGCCAGAGGCATTTCGATACGGCCAGAGGCGTTTCGATACGGCTTGTTGTATCAGGCTTTAACGACTAGTTTTGAAGAAGGTCGTTCCCATACGGGTTCGCCTGTTCCGAAACAGACATCAACAGAACTGCATTTATGGTGGGAAATAAAGTCTCCAACGGCTCTAAAACAACCTCAATGGTCCTCAACGGCTACAAACTCATTTGAGAGTATAAAAGAGACCTCCAAGCATCAAGGATAGGTTAATGCTTCAATTGTTACAACATTATGATGTCAAAATGTCTTTAGAGCTTTAATTGCAAATTCCTTGTATAGACAACACTAGTGAGCTAAACATTATCAAATTTGCTCAAGTGTTTAGGTTTGGAAGAGAGATTTATAGTGCAAACAAATACCTATTAGATGAATTTCAAGTTTGCTTAGAATTTCTCTTGTAAGAGAGTGCTTGATCAAGCTTTGGGTAGAAAGCTTGATCGTTGTAACGGTTTCCTCCTAATCCGAGAAAATGGGACGAAATTCTTAGTGAATTTGGTTGAAATCCTTAGTAGGAAGCTAAGGTAGTGGATGTAGGCTTTGGGTTAGAAATCCGAACCACTATAAATCCTTGTGTTCATTTCTCATATTTTTAGCTTCCACTAAAACACCCAAAAATACAACTTCTCCACACTTGGCAAGCATTTCGGTTGTGACGATTGAGCTCAACACCTTTGCTTCTTCTTCTTCTTCTCAGGAGCTTCCAAGTAACCATCTTCTATGATATCCCAAATCTCAAAATCAAGAGATTTGATGAAATACTTCGTGACATTGCTTCATTGGAGACGAGTCTCTGATACCAATTGTTGAGCTTGTAGCACACTCAAATCGATCACCGAAACCATCAAGGATGGCTGTAAATGTTTGGTGGTTGAATTGACTAAAATCTAAATAAAGGTAGACACGTGACACAATGATTTTAGAGTGGTTTAGCCTTCTAACAATCACCTACATCCACTACCTTAGCACACCACTAAGGATTTCCCAATTCACTCAACAATGAATTCGTCCCCTTTTCTCGGTTTAGGAGGAAACTATTACAACGCTATCTTTTGGACTTGGTTAAGATAGAACCAACTCTAGTTTTTCTCTTAAGGCAAAACTAGAACCTCTTCTTTTACAAGGGATTTGTCTGGTAAACTTAATACCTCACAAGGTGGGTGTTTGCAGAAGTTTAAGCTCACAAGAGTACAAGGATTTACAATAAGCTCACTCTCTAAAGACTATGTACAAGGGAATAGTAAAATAAAGTTTTAGACTCTAATTCTCTTGACCATATTGCTTGGATTTTGTCTCTAAACTTCTTCAAGTGTTCTAGCCTTCAATTTATAGTCCCAATTGAGTTTGTGGTCGTTACTAGCTGTTAGGGATGTTTTGGAGCCGTTGGAGGCTTTATTTCCCACCATTAATGTTGTTCTGCAGCTGTTCGTATCGAAACAAGCGAGCCTGTATCGAAACGGCCTTCTTCAGAACAAGCCATTGAAGCCTGATGCAGCAAGCCATATCGAAACGCCTATGGCTGTATCGAAACGATATTGAGCTGTATCAAAATTGTTACAAACCATTTCGATATGAGTGATCGTTGAGCTACATTCAAAAAGTCGTTGGGAAATTTTGACCATTGGGGAGGTTTTGGCCGTTGGGCTTATCGAAACACCAAAAAGGTGTTCCGAAACTGAAACCCTCCGTAGCGAAACGGGCAAGCCTTGTTTCGGTACGTGTTTTGGCAGTTTCAAACTGTACCGATACATGTTAGCCTTTATCGAAATGTGTACCATGAAAACCCTGATTTGGCTACTTAAAAACGTTTCTTTACCTTGCTAAAACCATTTAAAACATCCACAAACTTATTTTCAAGTTGTTTAGACTTAAATGCATTTTTAAAATCTTTTCAATTTAGTCCAAAAATATTTTTCATTTATTATATCAAAACATTAGTTCTACAATATGTAATTCGCCATTAGCACATCCAAAAAACCATATTTACAACAAGAGTAATGGCAATCACATTGTTCGTGGAGAATTTGTCGGCCAAACTACACTGGAAGGGGTTATGGTATGTTTTGCACTAAATTTTCACCTTAATTTTAAATAATACAAAAAAAATAAAAAAGGCAAAAATATATATAAAAAGAAGAAAAAAATCTCTTTTTCCTTTAAATAATAAAATGCCGACTTTTTTAAAAACAAATAACAAAGACCCATCTTTAAAAGCCTATTTTTAAAAGGACAGAAAAGAACAAAACTCATTTTAAATTCTAGCCCATCTTTTAAAAAAGAAAAAAAGGAAAAAAAGAGAAAAATAATTCTAATAATTATGGTGTCAAATAAATATTAGAGAAGAAAAAGGAAATAAAATGAAGTGAAATAATAATAATAATAATAATAATAATAATAATAATAATAATAATAATAATAATAATAATAATAATAATAATAATAAATGTGATGAAAAACAACCAAAAAAGAAAAGAAAGAAAAGAAAAAAAGGGAACCATCACATGGGTCGCACGCGCTGGCTGGTTCCCCAGCAAACACTCGCGATGAATATCCATGGTGGTCGGTCGGCGTCTACCGACCACGGCTTCCGTCGTCGTTGGTATCGACCGGTCTGCCTCGCCGTCGTCGACCCAATGCCACTAACCCCGCTCGCCGTCGCTGCCTGTGCTCGCTGGAATCTGCAAAAAATAGAGTAAAAGAAGTCAAACCATAGGCTCGAATCAAGGGGAAATTCGATCCCGAATTTGAACCAAATCGGGATATTCTTGAGGGGTTTTTCTGAGGATCAAGCCATGTGTCGGATTTAGGCTCCAATTTAGAGATTAAATCCCGATTTGGCTTGAATTTAAAGATAAAATTCAACTATAAAACCCCCTTCACCCATTTGTTCAACACACAATTTTCAAGGAAAACACACTTAAAAAAGAAAAAAGGCTTAGAAAAATCCAAAATAATTCTTTAAAAAAATTTCAAGGGTTGCTGGAAAATTTGAGTTGAAGTTCGAGTTTGGAAGCAATTTTTCAGGGGCAATTAGGATGATTTCGAGAAGTCCGGATTCGAGTTCTTTGTTCGTCGTTTCGGTAAAATTTCCAAATTTTCTTTTAATTTTTTGTTTAGATTTTTAATTGCTTGTACTTGGTTGAATTTTTGTTTGTGTTTGTGTTTTTTTTTTGGATTTTAGGTCGCGTTCTCAAAGTCTGAAAATCGTTTCACGATTTCAGTAACGATTATTCTTCGTTTAAAATTTGGTTTGATCTTTGAAAACATTTGCATGCTTAAAAAATGTTGTTAAAGTTGTTTTGATCTTTAGAAATGTAGAAATAAATTTTAAAGGTGTTTAAACTAAAATGCAAGAATAAAATAAATAAATGTGGTTTAATTGAAAAAACTTAAAGTTAGGGATTTAATTAGGAAAAAATAATAATGCATGGGTAAAAATAATAAAGGGGCTTGATTTTGATTAAAAATATAAAAATATTTTTATGAAATTTATTTTTAATAATAAATGTGTTAAGTGATTTTAAAAAAATAAAAAATAATAAGATGTTTTTTCAGGGAAAAAAGAAAGAAATAAAATAAGTTATAAAAGTTTATTTTTTTAGAAATAGAATAAAAAGAATTTTTTAATAAAGTTTAAGGTTTTAGGGGAAGAATAAATTATGAAAAAAAAAAACTTAAAAGGAATTTTTCTAAAAAAATAATCAAGTTTATTTTTTAAAATGGTCATTTAAAAAGGAAAAGTTTAAAAATCGAAAAAAATAAAAAAGAAGTTTTGAAAGAGAGGGAGTTTTTTTTAAAGGAAAAAATAAAAAAGGTGAAAAAACATAAAAATGAAAAAGGGTAAAAAATTTAAAAAGGGTCTTGTCTTTTAAAAATATTAAAAAAAATAAAAAAAAATACAGGATTTTCAAAGGAAATAATAAAAAGGAAAAAAATTTAAAAAAATAAAAGGTTGTTTGCTTGTTTTTAGAAATAGGGTTAAAACTTAGGGCTAAGTTCTAAAGCTTAGATAGAGACATGTTTTGTTGAAAAATATTTTTCACAAAAAATAAAATACACTTAAGCATACTTTAACTTTAAATTAGGAATAAAAGGCTTACACGTTTTTTAGGATTTTTAAATAATCGAACTTAGAAATAAATATAAAATGTTCAACACACTAAATCTCTTTGTTGCTTGAAAAAGTGAAATTAATTTAATGCGGTTTCTTATCAAATGGGAATGACGGGTTAGCGCCTGAAATGTTGGCGGTGATTATTCATCTCTCGGGCGATAAGGCCGTTAAAATAGATTAATATTCATTAAACAGACAAATAAAATCGAACCTTTGTGAACTTGCAAATTCCAGTTTTGAAAATGATTTTAAAACCAATTAGGTACTAATTTTGGGCGTTGTGGGGGTGCTAACCCTTCCCCACGCGTAACCGACCCTCGAACTTGTTTTCTGATTTTCGCAGACCAAAACTATTGTTTTATTAAAACAAAACGTTTTATTAAAATAACCTTGTTTTAAAGTGATCCAATCACACTTTTCAAAAATATTGGTGGCGACTCTGTGTTTTTTTAAGTTTTTACCAAAAGTCGAAACCTCCTAAAAAGGGTTTCGACAGTATGCTTTTGCAAGATATAGCGACGTAGTGGACGAGTTTATAGCAAACAAAAGAGAGAGATGGTTCGGTCTTGTGAGATATTCAGAAAAGGTTGGTGCAGATAGATCAACTGAATGGTTGAACGAATTTCATTTATACAGATACAAATTATCAGCCTCCCTTACTAAGTACAAGGCAAAGGAATCATATTAAAGGAAAATACGGCCGAAGTTTATACAAGATAATGACAATGGGAGGAATAATAATAGAAGGGGAACAATTTTGACTGAAGATCTAAAGACTGCAAAATTGGTAGTTGGAGTAAATGACGAGGTTCATGTGAAAATGAGAGAGAAAGGATCGAGATGTAGGAATGAAACACGTAAAAGAATCCCGGGTTAGGTAGAGTCTAAGGAGTTATGGAAATTAAAAAGATGTTTGGTTGACTCGATGTGGTGAAAGTTTCTACGATTGATAGTTGCATAGGATAGGTAGGTGTCCACCATTGAACTTTTCCTTGTGAAAGTATATTTACTTTACTGTCTAGTAGACACGATGTCCTTGAATTGTCCTTCCATTTGTGTAAATGATGATGTACTCCACACAACTACCTCTTCGGAACGAGTTTAGTTCTCATGATTGTGTCCATATGGTCGTGGACATCCTGATTTTACGAGAGTTTGAGAGAGATATGCCTTAATAGTCTTTTTGAAGTGGCCATACTTCACTCTTACATAGGTGGCTTATGTTGCTCGGCCTCGCTGATGTACACAATGGTCATTAAAAGCAATGCTTAGCATGTTATGTTTTTAGTCATTGTTTACATCATAAGAATGGACTTGGGCGAGTAACCCCCCCCCCACAGTGACCGCAAGAGGTCTATGTGATTAGGTTATCTCTTTGAACCTAGATCTTGGGATCTCCAGTCAATTAGGTTGGGTTTTCGTTCTCATAGTGCCTTAAATTTCCATGGGTTTTATCTCATACCTTTCGATATTTTTTCAACTTGATCTCAGTTTAACCCTTTGGTTAGCGGATCCGCAACGTTATCTTTTTTATTTTACAAGATCAATAGAGATAACTCATTTGAGATCAATTGTTTAATTGATTTCTGGTTATACCAAAATCATCCTTGTTAATTTCCTCAATAATTTGTCCACATGGTGTGACTTAATTAATATGAGATATGTAGGTGATCATTTGATTTGGATGCCCAATTCAATTATGTCATTCTCATATTTTTCATGTCAAATCTTAAATTTGACATGTCATTGGTACGTTTACCATTTCATTGTTACATATAACAATGAGCGTGTCATAAGATCATATATTCTAATGCAAACTTTTGTCACACTTTTCTTTGTCATTATGACAATGTTTTCATTTTAACCTTTTGTTGAGCATGAACTATTTCCCATTGATGGTCTCCAAAGTTTCATTGAACTTGAACCTACGCCCCTAACCAATTAGGAAATATATTCCAATGGATGAGACATTTTTTGTTTTTCATTATCACATTCTTGTGAATCTATTTGTCCACAAGAGTTTTACACATTCAGTGAAAATACAGTCTGTTTTTTTTTCATTTACTTCAGTAATAAAAATATCACGTTTGCAAGACACCCCCACATATTTATGTAGTTGTATGAAGGTTTAATTTCCTTCCATAACTCATATGGTGTCTAATTAGTTGATAGAACAACTCTCCCACCCCCACATGTTAGGCACATTTTAAAGTTTCAATTCTTATCTTCAAAATTAGTGTATCCTTTGATGTTGTGGCATTACTCACATATAGTTCCCCTAATTTAATTAATTTATTAATTTTGTGTTTCAACATCTTACTCATAGAGAACAATTTATCTATAATACCTTCACTCTTAAGCAAAACATTAGTTTGTTCTATCTAGAAGGTAATTTTATCCGAACAACATTTTGTCATATCAATTGTTACCCAAGTAACATTGACCTTTGAAGACATGTTCCTCATCTTACGGCAGTCGAAGCATTTCCCATAAAATTTGCTTCTTAACCACACCATTTGTCATGGTAATATTTGCCTCACAAATATTCACCTTAATGACATTTGAAGGTGGTAACAAACTTTACCTTATTTACTCTAAATAATAGGAGAATTTTCTTTCAAATCTTTGATCAATATTATGGTCAAATTCAGAAAAATTTGAACTCTTTTATTTATGGTCCAACGATTCTCACAAATCTTTAGCCATTTTTAAACACTTTGCATTTTGTAACATGCATCAGAATTAATTTTGACATAGATAACCAAGTTCTTTTATGTTTTGATTCAAGATCTCAATCGGAATCAACGATTTTAGTTTGGTAACCAATGTTACTTCTCGAAATAAATTCACCAATTTATTTCCAAAATAAAATCATCCTTGATTCTTTAAAAAATAATAACTTTAAGTTATTTCCAAAATAAATTCACTAATTTATTTCCAGATTGAATCACTCTAGATTCCCATGAAATTAAATTCAACTATTTATTTTCCATACCAAATTGAATCATACAAGATTCTCACGAAAATAAATAAGTTATTTCCTTTTAGAATCAACACAAGATTCTTACGATGAAATAAATTTAGTGATTTATTTCTCTTATACGTTGGGATTAATAGCACTAAACCCCAAGTGGAGATATCACAGTCAACTCGATCGAGATCTTTGTTTCCAAACAAATCGCGTAATTTTCTCATAGTTATCTTACACTTTTCCATGGAATATTATTGGTTGAAATAATAATCCAAAGTGTTTACAACCACAAATAATAATTATCTCAATAATTATTATTTTCCAAGAAAAATATATTCCTTGCTTTAAATCTTTTACTCACATGGTAAAGGTTTTGCAATACATACAACTATGTATTTCACATATGATTTTAATCCTTGCTAAAAGCGAAGGTATTAAATCAAACATGTATTCTCATGATACATACCAATAAATCGAAATTTAATTTTGTTTATTTCTGATTTCGGTTTTTCCCAAAACCCGTAACCGCAGTTACTCTCAATGACAACTTTTGTAACACAAATTTGTCCCAACTATTTTTGAGATCTAAGCAAACTCGTTTAAACGACAGCATAAATCTCGAAACAAATTTGTTTGCTTGACTCACACTTATGTTTGAGAATTCCTTTTTGTTCGAATGCATCAGTTTGTCCACGCCTCATACATGGTCAATTTATTTCGTTCGAATGTATCGTTGTGGTGAACCACCTCTTTTGATAATATGTTTGTCTTGGATTAATCTCGAAAGAATCTGTCTTAATATTGTTGGGAAAAAGGTGTTATTAATCCAAGAAAGTAATAAATAAAATATTATATTTATTATATTAACGAACTTGAAATAAATACAAGAAAAATAGAGAACATTCAAACTATTAAACCACATATTCAGATCATCTCTTCCGCTACGGATATACCGGAATCCATGTGAATTCTTCCAAGTGATCCTCATAATATCAACACACACCCTTCTCTTATATTTCCTTTACTGCAAGAAATTAAAAATTACGAAGGAAATTAAAATAAGATAATCGAAACGAATAAAAGAACGAAATAACCAAAATTAATTCTTGAGGCCTGTAGGGAACATAGTTACCTTAAGACAGATTCGACCACTCTTTGGTGTTAGAGATCGTCGGTCATCGGTCTCCCAGGATACAACAGCGGATGATTATCTTCAGCGGCACCACTGAGTAATCACGAACAATCTCGAGTCTTCAATTACCACCAGAAAACACTATGCAGATTTTGAAGAGAGGAAAACAATTTTTGGTTGTGTTTTAAAACTGAAAACTGCTCATGTATTTATAGGGAAAATTAGGGCAAACATGAGAAAATATTATACCAATCATGCCCCTAATCGGATAACATGAGTGGGCTGCAAGCATTTAATTTGGATTCAAATTAATCCAAATTTATCCCTTAATTTTTGAGATAACTTGCTATCCAAAAGGACAAAATTTATTCGAGCGTGATAAAATATCTGCATGCCCAAACAAGGCCCGACCGATCCGGACATTTGCGTTGCCCACGTCATGCGGGTGCGCCCCAACCCGAATAGGATTGGATTTTCACCCTCCCTAGGCACAAGGCACAATTTCATCTCAATTCATTCAATGACCACAAGTAGGGTAAGTGTATATAAACACTTCCCAATCCATTTATCACATCAACGTGGAATTGGGGGTCTCCATTTCCTTTTCTTGCTTTGCAACCTCTTTATTTTAACCACCAATTTCTCATTCATTAGTCAACCATTTTGAGCATATGAGATATCGTTGTAAAGACCTCGTAGAATAGAATAAGTTTCTGTTTGTAACGACGTTTTTTGAAGGAAACCTTGAAGTGTCCCTCTTTTTGAGAAAGATTTGTTAAGAGGGGATTTTTGTTAAAAATTCGTGTTTTGGAAAATAATAAAGACATAGAGTCGCCACCGGCCACTAAGGTAGCCCGGACACCATAAAAACCAAAGATTCATTTGAAAGTGTTCGGGAGTTGGTTACGTGTGGGGAAGGGTTAGCACCCCGATCACGCCCGGAAATCGGTACCAAAATACTTGTTACTTTTAATTGATAGAAATTGTTTAATATTTAAAATAAATTTAATTAGGTGTTCATAATTGAAAAATGACTCTAATTGTACGAGCTTTATCAAATCAGTGCTTTAGAATTAATTAGGCATTTAATTAAAAAGGATGACGATACACCAGACCAAAGACTAAATCGACATCATATAAGTCTGACTGTCGTGTTAGATTAGGATTCAGATCACGTACGTCACCTTTATGCATGATACAAGTCGATAAAAGATGATGTCATGGTCTTGTTCGTTTTATCTACTTACGAATTTACCTTTAGACGATGCAAATCAATCTGAATATTCGGGGAATATCCAATAAGTTAGGATGTTACAACCCAAATACGCGAATTAATAAGTATCTCCTTTTTATAATTGAAGTTAATTATCACGCAAATTAGAATATTAAAAGTCACATGAATGACAATTAGGAGGTGCACGTCACGTATAAACATTCGAGCAACATAAAAAATCTAAACTATGCACACATTAAAACTAAGCATGTAACATATATAATAAAAGTATGTATATTATAAAACCATATATTAAACAAGATTAAATAAAAACATATGATCATATACCACATCAACCACAAATCATATATATATATATCCACATATCACAAATCATCATGGCAAAAAAGCACAAAAAGGACTGAAATTAAAGAAGTGTAAAATGCGAGACAAAATTTAAAATGCATGATAAAGAGGGTAAAACCCTGGAATTAAGACCAAATTGAACACGAAATAGACTCTAGGGACCAAAAGGGTGATTAACCCATTGGAGAAGTAACCCCCTCGTCCTGGTCTGGCTGGATGACCGGTCCGAGTAGGCCACAAGGGGAAAACCGAAGTGAAACCCGCTAAGGCCCCCCTTCGGTTAGCAACACTATTTTTTTCTTTTAACTTATCTTTTCTAAAGGCTCAATCAAGTCCTATGTGATTATAACAGCGGAATAAAAAGCGAAAGACAAACATTCGAACCCAAAACAACATTTAGACGGTCCAATTTTAATCCATTAAATAGGTCGTTTCGAAACACCCTTGGGGCGTATCGAAACGCCTTGACCAGGTCAACTGCTCCAAAGCCCATACGAAGGGGTCGTATCAAAACGGAGGTCAACCGTTCCGAAACGCCCTCAACGGTCAACCTCTTGTGGTCAACAAGATTTTGACCGTTTCGAAACCTTTAGACCCGTTTCGAAACGCTTTCATCTCGTCATTTTCTCAGAATTCCAGTAGCCAAAATGTTTCGATACCCGTTTCGAAACGGGGGATTCACAAGCCAAACCGTATCGAAACGCGTTCCGATATGGGGTCCCTGAAGCCTTACCCGTTCCGAAATGGCCCAGCTCGTTTCGAAACGCGGGCTGTCTGCAACCCTTGAAAACCAGACTTAGGCGTTTTGCAACAAGCCTAGAGGTCCCAAACGACCCTAAAAGACACTTAGCACCAACATACATGAACTAGAGGCATGAGTCCTAAGGCAAGGCATGCTTAAACACACATAAGGCATAAGATGAGACTTCTCTAGACTTATTCAAATATACACACATCAATCTACCACCAAGAATTAGCATATGAGGCATTGAATCTAACAAAGACCATACAAGTCAAGGATTTCATGCAATTCTATAGTGATGGCATACTAGCAAGCATAAGGTCCCATAAACAAGATAGTCAAACCTAGGGCACACATAGGCCATCAACATACACTTTTAGGCACATTCAAAGCAACATGATAAGCATAGTCCGCAATCCATGAAACAAAAGCATAACACATCCATGAGTTTAACATGCTCAAACACAATCCCCTAAGGAGTTTGACACCAACTCCTAAAACTCTATACCTCATCGTTTAGGCATTATTACAAAACGCAATTCATACTTGTGTTAGCTTTAGAACTCCAAAAGCTCCTCCCTCGCCCGCTTGCCTCCCCAAACTCTAACGATCTGCACGTTGGAAACAAAGAGAGCGTAAGCTACTAGCTTAGTGAGAGAGGCTCTACAATCCACAACATGCAATTTTCCAAAACACATTTTATATGCAAGCAATTGATGCACGAAGTGACTATCTCAACAACAACACGTGGTTTGCGCAAGCACAACCAACATACACACACGGTGGGACTACACACCACCGTTTCCACTAGTAGATTTCCAATGGGACTACACATCAAAGTACTTTCCTACTAGTCACTATCGGTGGGACTACACATCACCGTAGTTTAGACCATCATCACGTGAGGCACGACTTCAACTCGACTACACATTAACAACTTAATATGTACATGATAATCACAACATATAACCATTAACCCTATCACAACAACATAGGAGTAGAGAGGCTTACACTCGGGTTTAGGTGAACCCTCAAGGTCCCACCCAAACCCCAAAGATCCCAAAATGTGCACAATCCAAAGATTAAAAAATCTACTCACCGTTGTTACCCAAGTGAAGACCGAAGACCAAGCTTAAGACTCCGAAATCCCCGGATTCGTCCCCGAAGCTTCACCAACCAAATTTCTCGCTTCTAAACATCCCAACACAAAGTAAACAATCCCTAATCGGTCCACATTCCGAAATAGTCAACTCGGATTATATACCAAACACAAGACATCCAAATTCCATTCAAAACAAACCCAAAATTCATATTATCGAGCACACCCTAAAACCAATGATTCCAACCCTTAAATTACTCCCTAAAGCCTCCAAAAAATCCCTTATATATAGCATATCCATCAGCCATCTTATTTCCACATAAAACACCCCCATATCTCAACTCAAAACCTCCCAAAATCCCAAATCCGAGAAATTTAGCAAAACCCTTTAAAAATCATAAAAGTTGGACCCTATGTTTACTAAACAACATATCTAACATCAATCAATTAAAATATTTAGTGAAGAACAATAAAGGCACCATTTTTAAATCAAAACTTCCAAAAAACACATATTCCAAAAACATGGGTAAAGTGAAAAATAGTGGTACTTCCAAAGAGAGGAAGATGAGAGTAAGTCAAAAACAAGCTTACCTTTGAAAAATCTTCAAGGATGAGTGAGCTATGGAATGGAATAGTAACCTAAGAATGGGGGGGTTGACGTTGGAAGAAAAGAGAGAGGAGAGAAGAAGATGAGCCAAAAGCATATTTTAATGTTTGTTTAAAATATAAAAAGCCAAAGACCAAAATACCCTTAATGAAATAGGAAATCACAATGGGAGATATCCATGGCTAAATGGGCTCGTTTTGAAAATGGTCCAACTTAATTTTATTTATCTTAAAACCCGAGGCCCAAACCATTATTTAATTATTATTTTCACCCGACCTCCGAACCCAGGTGTTACAACTCTCCCCCTCTTAAGGAATTCCGTCCCCGAAATTACATGTCGGAAACAAATACGGAAACTACTCAAGCATGTCAGCTTTCCTCTCCCACGTGGCCTCTTCCACACCTCTATGTCTCCATAATACCTTGACCAACTCTATGGACTTGCCATGCAAAACCTTGCTATCAGAAGCAAGTATCTCCATTGGTTCTTCGTTGTATGACAAGTTCGGGTTTAACTCTATTTCTTCCACTGGCATTACACGGGACAGATCTGATCTATACCTCCTAAGCATCGACACATGAAATACATCATGAATCTTCTCTAGCTCAGTTGGGAACCTTAATCTATACGCAACCGAACCAATTCTCTCAACTATCTCATAAGGCCCTATGTACCTTGGGCTCAACTTGCCCTTCCTCCCAAACCTCATCACTTTCTTCCAAAGTGAGACCTTCAAAAAACACTTTATCCCTCACGGAGTACTCTACCTCCTTCCTCTTTAAGTCGGCATAGGACTTTTGTCGATCTGAAGCTGCTTTTAAGCGATCACATATCAACTTCACCTTCTCGGTGTTTCCCTTAAGCAATTCGGGCATCGACACAAGTTTCTGTCCGGCCTCGGCCCAACAAATCGGGGCTTTACACTTCCTACCATACAATGCCTCATAAGGAGCCATTTGTATACTCGACTGAAAGATGTTGTTATACGTGAACTCCACTAACGGTAGGTGTTTCTCCCACGTCCCCTGAAAATAAATGATACAACACCTCAACATATCTTCCAATATCTGAATTACCCTCTCAGACTGCCCATCTGATACGGATGATATGAAGTGCTGAAGTTCAACCAAGTACCCAAGGCCCGATGCAAACACTCCCAAAACCTGGCGGTAAATCTCGGATTTCGGTCTGATACAATTGACTTCGGTACCCCATGTAGTCTCACTATCTCCCGGATATACAGTTCGGCCAACTTGTCCAAAGTATAGGTAGTATGAATCGGTATGAAGTGGGCACACTTAGTAAATCTATCCACAATCACCCACACTGAATTTTTCTTCGAAGGAGTCAACGGTAGTCCTGACACAAAGTCCATAGTGATACGCTCCCACTTCCATTCTCGAATTTTCAACGGTTGCAATAACCCTGAGGGAAACTAGTGCTCAGCCTTGACTCTCTGACAAACCATACATCTACTTACAAACTCGGCTACATCCCTTTTCAATCCAACCCAATAATACTCTTCCTTCAACCCTCGATATATCTTCGTGCTACCCGGATGCATAGCAAAAGGACTATTGTGAGCCTCACTCAAGATCGTACGCCTCAACTCGATATCCTCCGGAACCACTATCCTATCCTTGAAACATAGGATCCCATTCTCTCCAAAACAATACTCGGTAGGCCTATCTTCGGCTATGTCTTGCACGTGAGGTGCCAAAGACTCATCTCGCAATTGCTTCTCACGAATCAACTGAACCAATGATGGCTTGACCTGAAGCTCAGCTATCAATCCACCATCTGTAGACACACTCAACCTTGCAAACATTGCTCGCAACTCAACGGCCACCTTCCTACTCAAGGCATCGGCCACCATATTTTCCTTGCTCGGATGGTACTCAATGGTAAGGTCATAGTCCTTAAGAAGCTCTAACCACCTTCGCTGCCTGAGGTTCAACTCCCTCTGAGACATCAAATATTTCAAACTCTTGTGGTCGGTGTACATGGTGCACTTCTCACCATAAAGATGGTGTCTCCAGATCTTCAACGCGAACACCACTGCAGCCAACTCTATGTCATGTCTGGGGTAATTCTTCTCATGGGCCTTCAACTGTCGTGAAGCATACGCTACTACCTTACCTTCTTGCATAAACACACAACCTAGCCCTACGTAGGACGTATCACTGTAAATCACAAACTCTCTCCCCGGCTCAGGCTGAATCAAAATGAGAGCTCCGGTCAAAGCTTTCTTCAATCTCTCAAACGCTTCTTGTCTTGTATCTGACCATTCATACGGAACATTCTTATGTAGCAACTTGGTCAACGGAGCCGTTATCCTCGAGAACCCCTCCACAAACCTTCTATAGTATCCCGCCAAACCTAGGAAGCTGCGAATTTCTATCACTGACTTCGGTTGTTCCCAATTCACAATAGCTTCAATCTTCTTGGGATCTACACTAATTCCACTAGCCGAGATCACGTGACCTAGGAAGACCACCTCCCTAATCCAAAACTCACACTTACATAGCTTGGCATACAACTGATTCTCAAGTAGGGTCTGAAGCACTAACCTTAAATGCTCATCGTGCTCCTCTTCGGTCCTAGAGTACACTAGGATGTCATCAATAAACACTACCACAAACTTGTCCAAGAACTTATGAAACACTCGGTTCATCATATCCATGAAGGCTGCAGGAGCGTTGGTTAATCCAAAAGGAATCACCAAAAACTCTTAATGTCCATAACGTGTACGAAAGGTTGTCTTCGAGATGTCCACATCCTTTACCTTCAACTGATAGTATCCGGACCTCAAGTCAATCTTCAAAAACACGGAAGCACCCTTCAACTGGTCTAGCAAGTCATCTATCCTAGGCAAGGGATATTTGTTTTTCACCGTTACCTTATTCAACTGCCTATAATCTATACACATTCTCATGCTACCATCCTTCTTTTTTACAAACAAGACCGGAGCACCCTACGGGGAAACACTAGACCTAATGAAGCCTCTATCTATCAACTTCTGAAGATGTGTCTTCAACTCTTTCAACTCCTTCAGTGCCATTCTATACGGAGCAATCGACACCGGTGCAGAATCAGAATATGTCTCAATAGCAAACTCAACTGCTCTATTTGGAGGCAAGCCTGGTAGCTCTTCCGGAAAAACACTCGGAAAATCACATACTATTCTGATGTCCTGAGGCCTCACCTCACTCATATCCGGATTCATTACATAAGCCAAGTAAGTCTGACACCCTGAACTCAACAACCTCTGAGCTTCTAAAGCTGAAACCACATTGGACAGGAACTTGACATTCTCCCCAACTACCACAACCTCAAAGTCATCGGTAAGCCTCAAAGAGACTCTCTTAGTCTCGAAGTCAACCCTAGCTCTATGCTCTACAAGCCAATCCATGCCCAAAATCACGTCAAAGCCATAGAAGGGTAACTTCATCATATCGACCAGAAATATGTGGCCCTGAACCATCAAGGGACACCTCATATACACCTTTCTAACTACCACTGTATCGCCAAAAGAACTAGTGACATTTACACCTGTCTCTAACCAATCACATGGTAACCCTAACGACTAGGTGTGTTCACCCAAAATATAAGAATATGTTGACCCCGAGTCCATCAATGAAAGTAAACTCAAAGACTATAATGTGAAATTACCTGCAATGACATCAGTGTCATTTCTAGCCTCTCGTTGAACGTACACCCTAGCCGGTCCTCTTCCCTCGGGCTGGACTGCTACCACATGAGCCAAGTTCCTCTAACCCTCATTCCTCGGCTGAAAGTTCCCACGGCCGCGCCCACGACCTCTCTGATGCTCAAAACCCCTAGCTGGAGCCGGTTCGCCCCTAACTAGGTGTGGACAATCACGCCTCAAATGGTCTCGGGAGCTACAGTTCCAACACGCCCCAAACATACCCATACACTCACCTGGGTGGCGTCTTCCGCACCTAGTGCACTCCGAAATGTGTCCAACGGCCCCTTGGCCCTGACGGCCCTGACCATGGTTACAACCCCTAGGTCTCGTATCCGGCTGGTACCTCTTATCTCTATGCCTCTTGGCATGATCTCTATCCCAGTTCGCATGTCTCTTTCCGGAGTCATACCCACCGGCACGTGCCCTAGAGCTTAAATTATGTTCTATATCCTTGGCCCTAGAGACCAAGACATCGAACTCATTGTAGTCGGAGGCTAGCATGTAGGTCTTCACATCTGTAGTCAACCCATATCTGAAACGCTCACATCGCTACTTCTCATCCGGAATCAACTCTGGCGCGTACTGGCTCAACCTCACAAACTGGATCTCATACTCAGACATGGTCCTATTACCTTGAACCAAAGCCATGAACTCTCTTTTCTTTTCATCCAAGTATCAAACCCCGAGGTACTTCCTCTTGAAGGCATTTCTGAAGAACTCCCATGTGACATCCGCCTCGGCCATACTGGAAATAACAGTGGTCCACCAAGTATAAGTGTCTCCTTGAAGCAATGAGACGATGCATCCCAACTTACGGGCATTCGAACACTCCATCTGACCCAAGATGCGAGTAGTACTCTCAAGCCAGCCTTCTGAACCCTCCGGAGATAGCCCACGAAACTCAACTGTCCCTAAGATACGAAGCCTCTCTAGGGGCAATCCTGTCCCCGCACCCTGAGGTGGTGCTGCAGCTTGCATGCCGACCAAAGCTGTCTGAAAAGCTCCAGCTATGGTCTGAATCAAATGAGCCACATCTGGACCTGCCTGGCCTTGGCCCGCTTGAGCCCCATTACCTCCCACATTAGCATCAGCTTGAGGCCCATTACCATTACCTCCAACGTTCCCTCCATTACCATCGGGAGCATGAAGAGCAGGAGGCATATTCTCGGGTGCCTGGTCACCCGCTCTAGGCCGTCCACTCGGTCCCACCATATCAATTAAAATAATCTAAAACAGCAAACACACAAAAACAAGGAAACATTAGGTTAGCAAAAAGGGCAAGGACTCCGGTTCTCAAGCTCTTTAAACCAAAACAATTTTCCTTTTTATTTTGACAACAACGCCTAACAATATGGGCTTGAACCAACTCTAAAACAACATCAAGGTCACTATAGCATGCATTCATACACCGTGTTAGAGACAAAAATTAGACATACATGGCAAAACACCCATAATACCTTAACTCACCTCACTTACCTGCCCGAGGTCTCGGAAACCTCAAGCTCTGATACCAATAAATGTAACCCCCTCGTCCCGGTCTGGCCGGATGACCGATCCGAGTAGGCCACACGGGGAAAACCGAAGTGAAACCCGCTAAGGCTCCCCTTCGGTTAGAAAACCTAATTTTTTTTTCTTTTAACTTATCTTTTCTAAAGGCTCAATCAAGTCCTATATGATCATAACAGTGGAATAAAAAGCGAAAGACAAACATTCGAACCCAAAACAGCATTTAGACGACCCAATTTTAATCCATTAAACATGTCATTTTGAAACACCCTTGAGGCGTATCGAAACGCCTTTACCAGGTCAACTGCCCCAAAGCCCATACGAAGGGGTCGTATCGGAACGGAGGTCAACCATTCCGAAACGCCCTCAACGGTCAACTTCTCGTGGTCAGCGAGATTTTGACCGTTTTGAAACCTTTAGACCCGTTTCGAAACGCTTTCATCTCGTCATTTTCTCAAAATTCCAATAGCCAAAACGTTTCGATACTCGTTCCGAAACGGGGGATTCACATGCCAAACCGCATGGAAACGCGTTCCGATACGGGGTCCCTGAAGCCTTATCCGTTCCGAAACGGCCCAGCTCGTTTCGAAACGTGGGCTGTCTGCAACCCTTGAAAACCAGACTTAGGCGTTTTGCAACAAGCCTAGAGGTCCCAAACGACCCTAAAAGACACTTAGCACCAACATACATGAACTAGAGGCATGAGTCCTAAGGCAAGGCATGCTTAAACACACATAAGGCATAAAATGAGACTTCTCTAGACTCATTCAAACATACACACATCAATCTACCACCAAGAATTAGCATACGAGGCATTGAATCTAACAAAGACCATACAAGTCAAGGATTTCATGCAATTTCATAGTGATGGCATACTAGCAAGCATAAGGTCCCATAAACAAGATAGCCAAACCTAGGGCACACATAGGCCGTCAACATACACTTTTAGGCACATTCAAAGCAACATGATAAGCATAGTCCGCAATCCATGAAACAAAAGCATAACACATCCATGAGTTTAACACGCTCAAACACAATCCCCTAAGGAGTTTGACACCAACTCCTAAAACTCTATACCCCATCGTTTAGGCATTATTACAAAACGCAAATCATACTTGTGTTAGCTTGAGAACTCCAAAAGCTCCTCCCTCGCCCGCTTGCCTCCCCAAACTCTAACGATCTGCATGTTGGAAACAAAGAGAGCGTAAGCTACTAGCTTAGTGAGAGAGGCTCTACAATCCACAACATGCAGTTTTCCAAAACACATTTTATATGCAAGAAAAACAATTGATGCACGAAGCGACTATCTCAACAACAACACATGGTTTGCGCGAGCACAACCAACATACACACACGGTGGGACTACACATCACCGTTTCGACTAGTAGATTTCCAATGGGACTACACATCAAAGTACTTTCCTACTAGTCACTACCGATGGGACTACACATCACCGTAGTTTAGACCACCATCACGTGAGGCACGACTTCAACTCAACTACACATTAACAACTTAAAATGTACATTATAATCACAACATATAACCATTCAACCTATCACAACAACATAGGAGTAGAGAGGCTTACACTCGGGTTTAGGTGAACCCTCAAGGTCCCACCCAAACCCCAAAGATCCTTAAATGTGCACAATCCAAAGATTAGCCAATCTACTCACTGTTGTTACCCAAGTGAAGACCGAAGACCAAGCTTAAGACTCTGAAATCTCCGGATTCGTCCCTGAAGCTTCACCAACCAAATTTCTCGCTTCTCAACATCCCAACACAAAGTAAACAATCCCAAATCAGTCCACATTCCAAAATAGTCAACCCAGATTATATACCAAACACAAGACATCCAAATTCCATTCAAAACAAACCCAAAATTCATATTCTTGAGCAGCCCCTAAGCACACCCTAAAACCAATGATTCCAACCCTTAAATTACTCCCTAAAGCCTCCAATACAGCCCTTACATATAGCCTATCCATCAGCCCTCTTATTTCCACATAAAACACCCACATATCTCAACTCAAAACCTCCCAAAAACCTCTCAAAAACCCAAATCCGGGAAATTTAGAAAAACCCTTTAAAAATCATACAAGTTGGACCCTATGTTCCCTAAACAACATATCTAACATCAATCAATTAAAATATTTAGTCAAGAACAATAAAGGTACCATTTTTAAATCAAAACTTCCAAAAACTCATATTTCAAAAACATGGGTAAAATGAAAAATAGTGGTACTTCCAAAGAGAGGAAGATGAGAGTAAGTCAAAAACAAGCTTACCTTTGAAAAATCGTCAAGGATGAGTGAGCTATGGAATGGAATAGTAACCTAAGAATGGGGGGGTGACGTTGGAAGAAAAGGGAGAGGAGAGAAGAAGATGAGCCAAAAGCATATTCTAATGTTTGTTTAAAATTGAAAAAGCCAAAGACCAAAATACCTTTAATGAAATAGGAAATCACAATGGGAGATATCCATGGCTAAATGGGCTCGTTTTGAAAATGGTCCAACTTAATTTTATTTATCTTAAAACCTGAGGCCCAAACCAGTATTTAATTATTATTTTCACCCGACCCCCGAACCCGGGTGTTACAGGAGAACATGCTATAATTAAATTACGGCCGAAATTAAAAACATTTAAAAAAACTCGAGGGACTACGGGTGTAATTTCAAAACGCGGAAGGATCGGCGGCGTTATTATGAAGACGCAGAGGAATTTAAAACGCAAATAAACCAATTTTAAAAACCTAAAACACTATAAAAACGTGTTTATCTCCTCTAAAACACTATTTTCTGCCATTTTTTTTAAAACTGAAACCTCTCCTCTCTAATTTCTCTAAAAATCGGCCGGCGCAGCCCCGTTCGGCGAACCCAAAAAACCCTAAAACCATATTTTCTTCGCAAACCTTTCAAAACCCAAAAATCAAAAAACCTTTTCCCTTTTTTGTTTTGAGAAAACAAAAACCCGAAACCCTTCATCTTTGTTTTTAAAAACCGAAATCGATCCCTTTTTTGTTACCATCTTTACCGACTCACCATGCACGGCCTCAAAGAAGCCAGAGGGCTTGTCACCGGCAAAGGGGAGCAAAGGACGAGAGGAAGATGAGATGACGCGAAGGTAAAAAAAGAAACCCTAATTCCTTTTCTTTTTATGTGCTTCCGATTCGAAATGAAAATGAAAAAGAAGAAGAAAATGATACCTCTAAAATGCTCTATTGTCTTTGTATTGATCTTTGAAATTTCCCCCGTTTCTAACTTAGGGGTTTACATTGCTTGTTTTGGTTTTTTATAGCCCGAAATTACATCAATTTTGAATTACATGAAATTAAAAAAAAATCGATATTGGTTTTGAAATTTCCCCCATTATTTGTTTTCATTCACCTCTGAAATTCGTTGCATTTCCTGACATTTTGTTTTTGTTTTCTTGCATGTGACGGCTCTCGTACGAGGGGGACCTGATAGGAGGAAGGGATCGGCCGGACGATGCGGGGTGATCCTAGCCGTCAATGAAGGATCTGGACGGTTGTGAGGGATTCGAAAAGGCGCGCGTGAGGGAGCTGGAATGTCGTGCACGCGCACGTATGGGAATTCGAGAGCCGCACGTAGGTGCGTGGAAGTTCTGGATGCTTCCCTGCCTCGATATCAGTCGTTCAATGCGCTCCCGATCTAAGGGCTATGCTCGATGCGGCGCTAGAGGAGCAAATGGCCAGCTAGGGTTTCCCTCATCCGCGTAATCTGGATTGTCAGATTATCCTTGATATGACGGTGGTGCTTTGGTTGCGCAAACAATAGATTAGATTAGGGTTTTTTGTGTTATTGATTTAGGGCAGATTATTAGGGCTTAGGGTTTAATTAGATCCTGGCCTAAAACGAGCCTTATGTATAATATATTCTTTTGAGTTTTTAAATTTTTTTAAATGGAATATTTTATTAAATAAATTTGGGCTTATTTTTATTTGTAATGTATTTATATTAGTTTTTTTTGCATTTTCAGATTCGTTTCACAACAACAACAACAACAACAACAATAATAATAATAGCATAGCATATTATAATAATGTTTAGGGTTTTTCAAATGGGTAATAACATAATACTAAAGACCACATGATAATAAATAGTACTATATATATCACTGATAATATTTTGTTTTAGTTTTAATCATATTGTTTTGTTAAAGTAAATGAACAAAGCCCATTATTTATAAAAAAATAAAAATGGGTTAACACTCTGAACAAAATTAGTGATTACACCGTTAAATCTTTATTTGAATCTCTATCTTTATTCATTCGAAATATAGCTCAAAATTTCGATTTTCTCATATTTTTCCAACATCCTATCGACCGCCAAACATTAGCCATATTTGCTTTCATAGAAACAACGTTAATAACACTACTCTTGAGAAACCTGCCCACAGAGCAATGATTATACGATGGAACTTGGAAGAGAACCCGAATCCTCCAGCTCGAATCGGAGGCCATCATCTTCGTCACCATCAATGGCAAGAAGCGCTAGATCCTCATTCACATTCGCCATAAATGAGGCTTGATAAGATCAAAGAGACTTGGAAAGATCAAGAAGGAAAAACAAAGAAACAAAAAGAGGCGTGCTAAAGAACGAAGCAATATCATTAGAGCCTTGGTTGATGCTGGTAGTAGGCGGACAAAATTTTATTGTCTATTTTCGGTGCTCTAACACTAAAAGATTAAATTCTAAGCCCTAAACTTAAATTTTAAATCCTAAACCCTAAATACTAAAAGATACATCCTACCCATAATTCCTTAAATCTTAACCTTAAAACTTAACTCTAAACCCTAAACTTATTTTTTTAGTATGAGGCATACGTAGGGGCACTAAAAAAAACAGATAATTTTTATTCATAGTAAGCATCATGGGGGAGCCACATACAAGAATGAGGTGTTCGTTAACACCCCAAAAGTTTTTGGAAATTATTTTTTCCTACATAATTTGTATATAAAAAATTAATATATATATATATATAAATAACACCCCTTTTAAAAATTAAATAATTTATCCCTTAAATATCATTAAAAAATACACTCTTAAATAAATTTCTAACTACGGCTCTCGGAATTGCGAAGCTTCCTTTGCTGAACTGTTTGCGTGTCTAATTGACAGTGATGATGACCTGACCTGACTAGTTTGACTATATATATGATCTGTTTGTTAACAGTAGCTTGACTTGTTGGTATTTGGAAACAACAGCAGGAAGCTCCAAACCTGTTTTTGGAGATCTATTTTCATTTCATTAAGTAAGCCAACATGATTTTACATATACACATGCAACCTATAAATTTCTACGCTGAAAACCAGGGCGTTACACGGCTGGCCTATTAAATAAGGCCTGCCGATGTAAGAGTATGAGCACCATTTGAATCTGTTGTGTTAGAAAATCCTGGTGGGGGAGTTGAACTCGGGGACGTTTGGAACCTTCAACTTGTTCCAATGGGACTGTTACCATGCCCAGAGAGATGACATCCCACAACAGAACTGGAAGGCACATTGGGCGGAAAAGATGACCCATCATGTCATGTCTAGGATTATTCAAAATGAGATTCTGCATCCCTAAATTGGCGCTATACGATAGAATCTGATCAGCATTTCTTATCCCCAAATTTAAACTGGTGCCAATCATTCCAGAAAAGTAGGCATGATTTACGGGCTCTTCCCGGAGCTAGTGACTAGACGTCGAAACTGCACGCCGGGAAGGAGAACGCAATGAGGCATCCCAACCCATTACAATATGTTGATCGTCATTGTCGAATTGGGCTAAAATTCTCACTATGCCCCAATAAACCACAAACAAAGCAGAAAAGAGTTAAATTTTCGTACTTAATCCGAACATAGTGTGATTTACCAGCACTAAGCAACAATATTTTTTCCTTCTCTTCAGCAGAACTCTACAATCGATACGAACACGAATCCTCATAATCTATTTGTAGCTCAAGGCTACTATAGAAGAATCATATTCCAAAAAATATCAATGAAGTTCTCAATAGACTTCGCCACCTTCTTAAAGACGTAACCATGGGGCATATCATGGATAAGGATCCAATATGAGACATGAAATAATGACACCAACAGCATATCCTCATTTCGGTTTAGCCTATGCATAATGAGGAGATGGTTGTTGAAATATCAGGGTCCACCTTTATCAATGTGAGATTCGTATCGATAGGATTGAATAGATGGAAAAGGAATATGCACTCCCCAATATATGAGATCGCTATACCTCCTATCGATCGCCAGACATTATTCAGATTTGCTTTCATAGAAACAACGTTAATAACACTACTCGTGAGAAACCTACCCACAAAGCAATGACCATACGATGGAAGAGAACATGAATCCTCCAGCTCGAACTGGAGGCCATCATCTTCATCACCATCAATGGCCAGAAGCTCTAGATTCGCATTCGCATTCACCATAGATGAGGCTTGATAAGATCAAAGAAACTTGGAAAGATCAAGAAGGGAAAACAAAGAAACAAAAAGAGACGTGCTACAAGAACAAAGTAATATCATTAGATCTCTTGAATTTTCATTACATTGTATATATAATAAGCTTAATTAGTGGCTTAGTGCTCTTCTATTGCTTTATTATTATGCTAACATTGTGATCTTACCTTGGTTGTGGCTGGTAGTAGGCGGACAAAAATCTATTGTTACTTTTCAGTGCCCTAACACTAAAAAAAATAAATTCTAAGTCCTAAACATAAGTTCTAAATCCTAAATCATAAACCGTAAATTCTAAAAGATACATTTTACCCATAATTCCCTAAATTTTAACCTTAAACCTTAACTCTAAACGCTAAACTTATTTTTAGTATAAAACATACATAGGGACACCGAAAAGGGGTAAATTTCTATTCGTAGTAGACATCATGGGCAGAGCCACGTACAAGAATAGAGTGTCCGTTGACACCCTAAAAATTTTTGAAATTTATTTTTTCCTATATAATTTGTATATAAATATATATATAACACCACTTTTAAAAATAAAATAATACATCCTTTAAATATCTTTAAAAATGACACTCTTAAATAATTTTTTAACTACGCCCTCTCGTCACCTGCGAAGCAACTGTTTGCGTGTCTAATTGACAGTGATGATGACCTAAACCTTAAAATTTATTGCCCAAATTTGGTATCTAATACTAAAAGATTAAATTCTAAGACCTAAACCTAAGTTTTAAATTCTAAACCATAAACCCTAAATACTAAAAGATACATCCTACCCATAATTCCTTAAACCCTAACCTTAAACCTTAACTCTAAACTCTAAACTTATTTTTTTAGTATGAGGCATACATAGAGGCACCGAAAAGGAATAGATGATTTCTATTCGTAATAGGCACTATGGGCGGAGCCACATACAAGAATGAGATGTCTGTTGACACCCCCCGAAAGTTTTTAGAAATTACTTTTTCCTATATAATTTGTATATAAAAAATTTATATATATATATATGACATCCTTTTAAAAATAAAATAATACATCCCTTCAATATCAATAAAAAATGACACTCTTAAATAAATCTATTACTACGCCTCTCGGCACCTGCGAAGCTCCCTTTGCTGAACTGTTTGCGTGTCTAATTGACAGTGATGATGACCTGACCTGACTAGTTTAACTATATATATGATCTGTTTGTTAACAGTAGCTTGACTTGTTGGTATTTGGAAACAACAGCAGGAAGCTCCAAACCTGTTTTCGGAGATCTATTTTCATTTCATTAAGTAAACCAACATGATTTTACATATACACAGGCAGCCTATATGGGTCACATGAATCAGTTTATGGCATTCATTTCACCAGGAAAAAAAGAAAAGAAAAGAAATTGTTATAGCTTCTTTGGCAATTGGTAAGTCTTCTTAAGGAACTTGGCTGCTATTTCGTCATTCCTACAACACAAAACTCGCAAGACCGTGTTCGGTTCAGTCGGTCCCCAATGACCGGTCGTGGGCGGCAATGGAAGCTTGGATTTAGTAAAGGAACAAGAACAACTCTCGAGTGTCACATCTCTGAACTTCTCAATCAGGCTGTCGGTGTCGGTTTGAAACAAGGGGAGAATCTCGTTAACCGTGGTCGAAAACTCCTCTATCAACTCAGCCGCGAGTCCATCGCCATTAGACCAAAACAAATCAGTCAACAACCTGAAATCCTCCTCGATTGTCTCGTAATCCTGGAGGGTGAAAGCACGAGCATGGCCTCCGGCGAGCAAAACCAGCAAGAAACAATCGAAAGAAACCTTCATCATTTGAGTGATAACTCGTGTTCTAACCTTGTCATGCACGGTTAACGAAATGGCCTCCAAATGGTGGTCAAGCTCTTGAAGAAAAGGTTCAATTCTGGAAGATGAAACTTCCCCAACATACAAACCATCCCAGAGGAGATGTCCTAGGTCATGGAAGATGACTTTGTTTGCCGTCGCTTCACATAGCTGTTGGATCCCTTCTTCGCATGCAGCAGCCGAGAGTTTCAATTCTTTTCCCATCCCGTTGGGGAAATCATCATGCAGCAGCTGAGTTTGAATGTAGTGCAGTGTGTTAATCCGACAGCACAACTGGGGTGTCCCGAAGCTGTCATTGGCATTGGCATTTGCAGCCTGGGGTTTCTTATGAGCCTTGTCTTTTCTCTTGAACACACTAGGAAGTTTGGAGCGTTGAGAACATCTGGTCAATGGCGGCATTGTGGGTGTATACGTAGTCGTACCACAGCCGGACTTCGCCGTGGATATGTAATGTTGGAGGCAGCCGTCGATCCCGGTGGCTAAATCTGGAAGCGAAGCAGCATGTGTAGATATTGGTAACATCAAGAATGCTTCAAATGCTTCGTCTACAATCCGCAACACTTCAACTGCAGATAGAGCAAAACGCTCCCTAGTCGCCTTTGGATCCCATGCCTACAAAGAGATGAGAAAATTACACAATGCATTTGAGTTTAGTCCTTATATTTTAATCCAGCCCAATCTGATTCATTTACTTTTATAAAGTGATTAGTTAGTTTAGTGGGATGAAAATTAAAACACTCCTGAAATAAGATCAAATTTGAATCTTGATGCTTAGAATGAAAGAAAATGAATTGGGAAGTCGACTCCATACTGGACATCTGCAATCCTCGGTCTAGACAAACCAACTAACGAGTCACATACCGATAGTTAATATAGACTTAAATTTTTCTTAGTAAAAGTCAATTCAATATATATATAATTTCCAAATTGATCTTTGAATTCTTTTTTGTTTATATTAATACATGAACTAGGATTTTTGGTCTTTTAATAATGTATACTATGAGATTGTAGCACATGTAACAAATATCTAAGCGTTATGTCACCAAAAGAACTATAGTAATTAGAAAAGTTGTCAAGAATAAAAGAATAACGTGACTCAAGGAAAAGATTCAAGGACCAGAAATCTGTCAAGTTTAAGGACAAAAGGTAATTTTATTTTTTAATAAATAAAGTCATGTAAATATTTTTATCTTAATGTCAAAAAATATTTATAACATTTGATTCATTAGTCATTTTAGCTCTTATTATTTTTTTGAAACATTTTAACCCTCATCGTTTTGTTTTAGGTCAAGATGACTCCTCTGTTGATGAAAATTGTTAGTCAACTAACGGTAAATGATCTAAAATGACGTGGCAAACTTACATGACAATGCATGCTAGCTTAGTAATGTCATATAGACAAAGATGTTGACTAGATAGAATGACACCCGAGTCAAAAATATAAAATTATTTTTTAACTGACGTATCATTATATCAAGTCATTTCAAGCTATTTATATTAGTTGACTAATAGTTGTCATCCACGGAGTGGCCATTTTGACTCAAAAAATTAAACGTTGACGGTTAAGATACTTAAAAAAATATGAGCTAAAGTGACTATCCATTCAAACACTAAGAGATTTTTAACATTATGGCAATATTTTAATAGTATTAAGTTACCAAATGATTGAACTACCTAATGATATCATAAAAGTAGAGGACCCAAATTATGCTAAACTAAAGTAATGGGACTAAATATCAAATTCATGCATAGTGATTCAGCCCAAATTACCTCTTGTTGCAGGTTCCTATCAACCCATTCCTTCAACCTATCAGTTCTGGTCGTAATCCATGACTTAACAAGACCAGAAGTAACAGATTCAACCTCATAAGAAAGCATCTCCCTTATGATTGACTTCCCATCATCCACTGAATTCTCAAGTGCGATTTGCACCAAATCTTTCTCCAGTTTGTTTGCAGAGTTCAGAACTCGAAAAATATCCGGTGACAGTTCATCGATGCCGGAAACGTATTGCTTGAGCTCATTCCCATAGCAGGAATGGAGGGTGGCCACTGCTACGCCGGCTGCAAGTGGATGCCACCGTTTTAGTATCGGAGTGAATAGTTCCTTCTCGGTAGAAGCAAGTGTACTCACTGCCTCTGCAAGTCTGGCCATGAAAGGAAGCTCATTGTGAATGTCTGCTGAAGAATTGCTGCACTTTTGCTTCTCCATTACCTGTCTAAATACATATCAATAGATAAAATCATGAATTATCTTGGGCTAAATAACAAATTTCACCACTCAACTTTCTTTTTCACTCTAATTTTGGTCATTGGAGTAAAAAGTTTTCCAATTTAATCGCAAGACTTTCAATTTACTCTTATTTTAGTCATTCTATCATTAAATACTTAATTATGAGTGAACATTCATATTTTGAAATTTTAAAATGACCCCAAAATTCTTGATTTTAAGATTTTCTTTGATTTCTCGATGATAAACCATCTTCTTGCAAATTCAAACAGTGGAAAGGTGGAGAAGGAGAAAACGAATTGTATATCATGATTTCATATTGAACAAAAGGTAAATATTTTTGTCGAAGAGGTTTATGGTTGTGCGAGTTTGAGAGGAATGCGATAAAGTCAAAAAATGAAATGAACAAATTGTCAAAAAAAACTACGGTAATGGTGATTTCAACGCCGACAAGACACGAGAAAGAAACTATATAACTTTCATCTTTGAGAGGAGTATATAAAGTTAAAAAAAAAATGAGAAAACAACGTGGATTAGTGTCAATAAAAAGCAGTCAATATCAGCATATGTGGCTCTCATGTCACTATTTCATTTTTTATTTAGCATCCGAATTACTAAAATAGGAGTAAATATAAATTTTAATGATTAAGTTAAAAAAATAAACTTTAGTGAGTAAAAAAAGAAGTGAGAAAAAAGTCAAGTGATAAAATTTGTAATTTATTCATTATATTTCAGATAAAAATAGTAAAATTACAAAATCGGCCCCTATGGTACTTAACTTGAAGTTTTAGTCTATGTAATTTAATTAATAAACTTGATCTATGTTTTCTTTAATGCACTATATTATCCATATCTCTTTTTATTTCCGGTATGTTACTCAAACCTAAATTATCGAAAGTGAATAATTCATCCTATGCCATTGAGACTACTCCTTAATTCAACTTGATCTAAATGTTTAAATGAAGTTATTTTATGATATTAAACTATAGGAGACTTCTTATCTTGTGTTGCTCATTCACAAGCAGGGACAATATAAAAGATTATGCTGAAATATTGGGAACTTGCCTGGGCAAAAGCAGCACGCAGTGATGACTTTATGTATCCATCAACTCTGTCATAACCCACATCGTTTCCGTTTCCTTCAACATCATCTTCTGCCATTATCTTTGCCGATCGAACCGCCATGGAAACGAGACATCCCATCGACTCCGTGTTATCGCTACGAAAACAACTGTGATAATCAGCCAGCCTTGTCTCAGCCCAGCCTGAAATCGCACTCAAAGTAGAACTCAACACCTTGGCCAAATTGGCATCTTCTTTCAATGCCTTGGCATCGTTTTCAACTTTCGTCAACAGGTTATCGCCGGCGTTCAAGAGATCGCTTTCGGCATGATCGGTTGACGTGTAACGGTTAAACAACATCCACAAGAAGCAAAGATTGTGCAGCATCTGGTTCAATCCTAGGACGTGCCATGTCTTTTTAATGAGCTCTAGGACTTCGTCTAACTCTTCAATCACTGATGTTTCGTCGTTGAGATCGAAACAAGCTTCGAGCAACATTTGGTAGATTTTGAGATTCAATGGGAAACCATCTGCCCAGTGACTTGTCCCCGAAGTCAACCCGTCGTCGCGTGTTCTACAAGCAAGTGATGTAACGATGTTCCGAAGGGGTTGCATGGACTCGTTGTTTTCAGCGGTGTCCAAAGGGTTCTCCGATGCCCCATCGATGACCTCCCGGAGGCGCTGCGGTGCGGTGTCTTCGTTGTTTAGTGGTATTAGAGGATGCAAAAGGAGTCCGGCGTCGAGAAGCTTCAGATTTCTCCTCTGCCAAGCTTCGTATTCTTCCTGTTTCGGAAAATCCGAAGGCTGGAGTTGCTGCAACATCTCGAGTGGTAACACCATTGATTCTATCCTCTGATACAAACACAAAACACGGTTATTTTTCTTAATGAGGACGTGAATTCAGGTGAATCGAGTTCGAACAACATAATTTAGAACTCAAGTTCAGTTAAGTTTGTTTATTGATTCTCGTACTTAAGTTTAAACTTGGGATCAGTTAAATTAGTTTAAAGAATTTTCTTATTCGAGCCTGAGCTTGATTTCTTAGTAAAATTATATACATAAAAGATTAATTCAAACTAATTTACCAAACATAATTATGGATCTAATTTTAAATTGTTTGTTAAACTGCATAAAATTCTAATTGAATCCTCGAATAGAAATATTGTTTCAATTACTCATTTTCCTTTAGTCTAGTATTTACCTAAACGGTTAGAATCTGTTTTAATTCAGGCAAGTTTTAAAATATTTATTAGAGTTAATTACACCACAAGTCTCTTCAAACCATGACCTCCATTTTAAAATGGTCCTTAAACTTTTGAATACTCTAATTTCATCATCAAACTATAACTTTCATTAGAAATTAGTCCTCAAACTTTTGAATGTTTCAGTTTCATCTTCAAAATATGACACTTGTTCTAAATTGATCCATAAACTTTTGAACGTTCAAATTTCATGTCACATCATATTATTATATAATACACACCATTGTTTACAAGACAATTAGCAATTTATAGCGATGTTATAACAATGGATATGATTGGCATGTACTGATAATTTGAGATGGAATTAGAATATGTAAAATTCTGGGGTCCATTTAGAACGAGAGTGATAGTTTGGAGATGAAATTAGAACATTCAAAAGTTTAGGGATCAATTTAGAATGAGTGTCATAGTTTGAGGATAAAATTGGAATGTTCAAAAGTTTAGGGACCAATTTAAAATAAAAATCATAATTTGAAGACATGTAATACAATTAACTCTATTTATTAACACGTGTGTGTTTAAGAAACGAACTGGGTCAGATGCAAGCTAGCATTTACGTTAAGGTTGATAGCGAAGCTGATAAAAGGACTTGATTGAAATATTTTAATTTTAAGACTAGTATTAAATTTCGTTTTCGTTTAGGGACGTTTTATGTACTTAACCCAAAAAGGTTTTTGTTTAACAAACCTGATTAGCAGCAACTTTCGAAAGAGATTTTCTAACTCTGGAATCCATCTGCTCTGAAACTCGCAGTTGAACTCTCAACGTCTCCTCGGTCGATCTCGCCTTCTTGACTCGTTCCGATTTGTGCTTATTGCCGCTCGATTTCTTCCTCCGAGAACGTAATCCTAAAGCCTTCTTCACCGTACTCGCCGCCCTGGACGTCAACGACGTATGTGGTGTCGCAGCCGCCTTCTCCGACTCCGACATGTTCAGACATGCTCCGACCACAATCTCGTAAGCCGTCTCACGGAGCTCCGACTCCGATAAATTCGTCGCCAACTCCCCGAAGGGACAGGAAAGCGTTTCAGTAGAGTCATTACGCATTGCCCTCACCGCCTTTACCGCCGCCTTCGTCGTCGTCGTGGTTTTACAATGATGGTAATGACGTTTGACTTTCCTGGAAGTTATGTTCCTTAATGCACACAACATGTTAATTAAATCAGAGGAAAAAAAACGGTAAGAATAAATTAAACTCGACATGTTAAATGAAGGTTTTAATTTTATAGAGGGTAATTTGTGATTAATGCACTGTCGTTTTTCCCTGTTTGGATTAATGGAAAATCTTGCTTGAATGTAAAGGAAACGAAATGAAAGTTCTGGGAATTTCATCAAACACAAAACAGTGTTAGAAATGATCAAAATCGACAGAATTTCGGACAGTGAAAGGATATGGTTTCTTCTCTTACAAAAGAGAAGAGTGTTCAATGGATATGAAGGAAACAAAGACAATGATTGTGATGTTTTCTCTGTTGGTTTAATTATAATTTTAATCCCTCTACTGTTTTAAAATTTAATCCTTATTCGGCATAATTTGGTAATTCATCAAATTAATAATACTATTAGTTGTTTCCCTAAAAGTGATAGTATGATATTTTTATTATTATTCTGTCACATAGTTAGAGCTACATGATATTTTAACCGATATTAAATTTATGTGTCAATCGAAGGCTTAACTTGATTTAACAGTAAGACATTAATTATCGGTGTTATCAATTTGGATATACTCATAACATATAAAAATAGAGAGACCAAACTATGTTAAATTAAGGTGTTAAAACTAAATTTCATATTTTAACATAGTTGATGGGCTAAAACTAGAATTAGACATTTTCTAGCTCAAGAACTATTTCCCTTGTCAAAACTTGAATGAGCAAGAAATCAATAACTCTTTTACATTTAGGTCCTTTTAAAATTCAAGTGTAACATTCAACAAATAGAATTTTCTTTTTTATGATTGCATGTACTGCAAATGTGGAATCACTTTCATTTTATTATGATTTCGTCCTTGTAATGCCATCATTGGGTGGGCTATGCACATAATTGACATGATCTAAAGGTCTTTGACTTTATATGAAAAACTGTTTGCAAACTATGCAGCATTTCGGAAAACTCTCTCCGATGTTGTACCGATTTCTGATACATACATTTTATTTTGTCCAAATTCATTTTTCATTAAATCTTCGAGATTACATGATCACAATCTATCAATAAAATTATAAAAAATAAATGAATCTATAAAATAGAGAATCACCTGTTGATTTCTTGAGTTATCGAAGATTGAAGTTTTATTTAATCTTTGATTCAAATATTCAACGATCGGCATTTGGTAATCTTTTTGTTAGCATCGTCGTTGCGTTTGAAAAAGAAAATTGATGAGGGAAAGGAAAGAGAAGAATGAATGTTTGCATTACAATTATGGTAGGAAAATGAGAGAATTGGGATGAGAAATCCGGAGAAATTTTGTGCAGGTTTGTTTTACAGGTTTACTGATTGTTTGTGTTTGTTTTTTCTTTCTTTCTTTCTGTTTTTTATTATCTATTATTTATTATGATTATTAATTACATAATTGAAATGTACACATTGTTGACATGTTAACTTGCATCAACCAATTATCACTCTTTTTCTGTCTTAATGGTCATTCAATTAATTTTTTTGTCAAAATCATTCTTCCTGTTAGATATATTTTATGATTTGCTGACATGACATTTATTTTATATAATTTTAATCATTTTTCTCTCTTTTTATTATTTTTATTTTATTTTATTCGACCAATCAAGTGATAACACATGTCTCCACCGTATTGGAGAAAAAAATCAAAGAAAAATTAAAATAAAAACATTTGTAAAAGATAAGAATTGAACATGTGCCCAATAACATAAAAGGGCAACACACAAACCAATTGCACTAAATCAAGATTTTGATTCATTTCCACTAAAATATTTTTAACTTATATTAAGTTACCAACAACACAAAATAAAATATTAAAGTTAGGGGAGTGACTCGAACACAATACATCATTAATAAAAATGTAAATATTTAACCATTTAGTTAAACTAAGAAATTATTAAATTATATTTAACTAAATTATAATTAAATTAAAAAAACTAGATTTATTTTTTTCACTTTGTTAGATAATGACAAAATTAATTAAACAATCATTTATTAATTTTTATAAAATTAATATTAAGTTGTTTTAAAAATTAAATTAATAATATTTATTTAAGATAGAATATATATATATATTTAAATTATATTTATTTATTATTTTAAATGATTTGAATTAGGATCTGAATAATTATTTTTAAATAATTTAAATTTTATATGTTATAATTAAACTAAGAATTATTTAAATTTTAAATTAAGATCTAAATAATTATTTTTAAAATAATTTATAATTTATATTCAATAATAAATAAATATTATTTAAAAATAATTATTTAGATCTAAATTTTAAATCATTTAAAATAATTATTAAATATAATTTATAAATTTATATTCTATCATAAATAAATATTATTAATTTAATATTAATTTTATAAAATAAATAAATGATTATTTAAAATTTTTTTTTATTATTGAACAAAGTGAAGAAAAAGTAAATCTTGTTTGTTTTTTAATTTTAATCACAATTTTGTTAAATATTATTTAAGTTAAAAGTATTGCAATTTATTAGTTTAACTTGATGGTTAAATTTTTAAATTTTTATTAATGAGGGCTTGTGTTCGAGTTATTTCCCTAGCTTTAATATTTTATCTTGTGTTGTTGATAACTTTATATATATATATTAGTGAAAATGTCTCAAAATCTTGGCCTAGTATAGATGATTTGTGCATTGCCCTTCTATGTTAAAGGGTGCGAGTTCAAGTCTTAGCCTATGTAAATCTCTTGTTTCAAATTGTTTTTTAATTTTCTTTATTAATTAGGTGGTGTCAAATAAAATTAGAAAAATAACGGGAGGAGAGAGAAATTATTAAAAATATAAAAAAAAAGTCATGTCAGCAAGTTCGTTAAGTATCTAATGAGAAAGACGATTTTGACAAAAAATTAGTTAGGTGACTAAAATAGAAAAATGGTGATAGTTGAATGATCACTCGTGTATCCTAAAATTAATTAGTTTAACTACTACAACTAATTTTGTTTCTCTAGAACACCATAACTTTGTTTTTCAACTTTGTTTAGTCGATAACGATATCGACTTTGATGTTGGTCGCCGACCGTCAGTTTTTTTTTAATTTTGAATAAGAATAACTATATTTTTGTGGCACATTTTTTTCTGTCTTTATAGTTCGTTTATCTCTACTTTTAGGCACGTTTTTCGTATTCTTTCTCGGTCGTTTTAACCTTTCTTTTTAATTTATGTTTTCTTATGGTCGAATTTGTCGACATCACAACTGATCAAGGTGTCGCTTATTTGTAATCTTGTTGATATTTCCTACTTTGGACCCTCAGATTGAATTTTGATACGCGGAATGTGTTTGTGGATAGTTTTTCACAATCCTCGACTCTGTTTTGTGATTCTCGATGGTCTTTCAATAGTTTAATATCCTTTTATGGTTCGTTTGTCAATGCGGTCAAATTTGATAATATCCTTATATAATCTAAAGTGGCTAGTTTCTTGTATCAATGTAAATATAAAAAATGTTTAAATAATATTTTGAATATTTTCGCTTTTTAATCACTCGACTTCTATTAAAAAATTAGTTTAACTGAATTTGTTGTGCATACCTTAAGCAAGGTATGAATGGGCTTGTTTGCAAGGTTCAAAAACGGCCTGGCCGATACAAAGTTCTAAGTCTTTTCCCACTCTTTTAGGACCAACAATGTACAGACCACACTAACCAGACTTTGCTTCATGTCTAACCATTTCCTCTTGGCTCCTGCATTGTTATCTTTTTAATCACTATTATCCAACTTATTGACCGATTAATTTATATCAAATTTTGTAGAGGCCTAATATGGGGCGGCCCTCCCAACTCACTTTCTTTAATTCATAACGTCAGGATTCGAACTCCTAATCTTCCAACTAGACCAAACGGTTGTTGGTGGCTCTTGTATTGTTATAATGCAAAGGCAAAACCAATATTGTTCAAGGTAAAGGAACTTCAATTGCCAAGGTTGGGTATGATTTTGCACCATTACATTTACAAACACCAACATTTTCTTGCAATGACTTTGTTATCTCTAAGCAAACCCTAAATATTACCCGAAACACAAAACACCATTGTCTTAACTTTTTGATTTGGTTTGTCAAACCACGATTTTAACATCATAAGCTAAAAGATTTTACCCGTTTAGCGTTGTTTGCATTCGGGAGCTTATGAGTTGGGCTATTAAGTACTTATGTATTTTGGGCTTTTGGGTCCTTGGATATAAGAAAGACTGTTTGCTTAGTTTATACCGATCAATGATCCTATCTATACGAAATCATGCACATAGAGAAATTCACTATAATATTTTTAGTATAAGAGACACGAATCCTCAACTTAACCACACATGCTAGTTGTAGGTGACCTCCTATATAGTATTATCCTAAATATTCTCCATTTTAATAATCATGATTGATTACTTAACACGTGTTGTACAAATAGAATTCGCCTGCCCTTTTTTCATATTAATTTATTATATGTCTTATCAATGATTTTACGTCATATATGTTATCAACAAAACAACAGCAATCAATAAAACATTAATAACACTTTAAATATATGTCTAACATAAAATCATTGGTAAAATATGTAACAGGAAAAAATTTGTTTGTGTTATACACGCAACATGAAACTCTCAATAGCACACTTACAATGTTTTTAACTAAATTGATTTGTCTGAAGCAATAAAGCTCTCCATCAAATAATATCACAATTTTTTTAGCTGAAACTATATACTATCAATCTGCCTCACACACTTATTAGGGTTTGAGATATAATTTTTTTAATTATTTATTTTCAGGATGAATTTAGAACAGGAGACACATATCGCTATATATCGCTACACACTATTAATTTTTAATGATTTTTAAATAATTATTAAAAATCTCAAAGGTTTAACATACAATTAATTATATTTTAAAATAAAATTTAAAAAATATTTCATTAATCATTCTCACCACCTCATCCATGATCCTACCCAATTAAACAAAATTAGAAAAAAAATTATTCATTAACAATTTTATTTAATTGGGTAGAACCATGGATGAGATGGTGAAACTGGTTCATGAAATACTTTCTTCTAATTTTGTTTTGATATAGGCATAATGCCAAAAATGTTCCTAACATTTTATTGAATAGTCATTATGGCATCTATTCTTTTTTTTTTGCCACTTTCATCCCCTAACTTTTATTTTGGGTCAAAATAGTCAATGATTAACTAACGGTCAACGCAAGATGCTGATGTGGCAAAGTGCCAAATCATCAATTTTTAAAATATTTTTATTTTTTAAAAAAATAATTAATAATTAATGGTTTAATTTATTATTTTTTTAATAAATAAAAAATTATATAAAATTTTATTTATTATTTGTTAGAAAATTTAAAACTAATAAATTATTTAAGGTATTAATTTTAATTTTTTAAATAAAAAAACATTAATTTTCTAAAAAATAAATTATTATTTATTATTTTTTTAAAAATTAAAAACAATAAATTATTATTTATAATTGTTTTAGAAAAATTAAAAAGATTTTTTAAAAGAAAAAATTGTTGATTTGGTAAAGTGCCACGTCAGCGTGCCAAGCACATTAGCGTCCCGCATTGACCGTTAATTAACTAATGATGTCATCTACGGAAAGTTATTTTGACAAAAAATATAACGTTAAGGGTAAAAGTAGTAAAAAAAGAATATGAGCTAATATGACTATTAAGTGAAACGTTATGACATTTTTTGACATTATACCTTTGAAATATGATTAATAATCATTCAAAACTTATTAAAAAATTAATGTTGTATGACTGTGTAATGTGTATAGTACTAGTGGTATATAACCGTATGCATCGCCAATTTTAAAATTTTCCATATCTTTTATTTTCAGAAACAATTTCTTTTAAAAGAATCACACTATTTGTTTAGTTGAATAAAAACGTGTATCGATTTCAACCATACAGCTTTTTCCCTGTGTTATTTGGCTTGGATTCCTCATATCATACATTTCATTCAAAAGGAAGGAGAGATGATTAAATTTTCAAAGCTCGTGCTTTTCACAACAGACCAAAACAATTGTCCCGACAAAAGTTGTTGAGAAAAGAACATATTTTCACTTTTCATTTTTCTTTTTCTAAAAATCAAACCGACCCACCATGTTCATCTTCCCGACACCTAACCCTAATTTTATTTTCTCCATTATAATCAATTCCAACAAAAGACAAAAGCAGATCAAGCTAAAGGTCGAAACAGTTCTTCTGTGTCGACATTTTACAGTGTGTGGTTGTGGCTATTGAACTAAGACTGACACCACCGAACGTGTTCCTCGCCATTGAACTAAGAATGACACCAGCGAACGTGTTCCAGTGTTTGTAATGGAGGGGCTAACTCTCCTTTTTATTACACAGGTGGCAAATGGGTTGTTGAGTTCGGTTTGATTTTGGTTCATGTTATTTCAGGTTTGACTATATTCAGTTCAAGTTTAGTTTGAATTTGATTTGGTTTAATTCGGGTCTATAGAGATTCGAGTCGGTCAATAAAGGATCGATTGGTTTTAGTAGTGTTTTCAGGTCATGTTAAATTTTTACACCCCTGTATATGGGATAAAAATCTTTTGCCCCTTTTCGATGCCCCTATATATGCTCCGAGACTAAAAAATACAAAAAATAAAATAAAATTCAAGGTCTAACCCTAAATTCTAAATCATACACCCTATACTCTAAAAAAATACACTCTACCCTAAATTCCCTAAATCCTAACCCTAAACCCTAAAATCTAAACTTAATTTTGAATGTGGGGCATAAGTAGGAGCATCGAAAAGGGGCAGAGAATTTCCATCTCTATATATGATTTTATAAAAGCCAGTATATTTGACATTTTAGTAAGTTGTGCGAAAATTTATATCTTATTTTTTTTAATTTCAATTTACCTTCAGTTCGGGTGAAATCAATTCCAGGTTATTTCAATTCAACTAAAATATTTATAAAAGCCGGTATATTTGACAGGATTGGTTTGGCCCCACTTCGTTAAACTATTTGAGCCCTCTTAAAAATGATAATTCAATGTAAACCCTTTTAACTCTTGAACTAGATTGAAATATTTCAATTTTGACCCCTAAAGAAATTAATAATTCAATTTAAAACAATTTTAACACAACTTTAAACTTTAATCATTCTAATAAGAACAAAAATGATTGGGGATATATATTAAGAGCACGTTCAAAAACATAATCATGACATGAAGGATATAGTTATTGATTGATTAAATGATTTTAGCTTAGGTCCATTTTAGCTTAGGTCCAATTGACATGGACACTTAGTAGGTAATTAGTTCCATCCCCACGATTTTCCAAATTCATGTAAATGCTAGCTGCCTTGCATTCCAATGGAAACATATTAATTTCAGTCATTTTTCAAATTTATGTAATGTTTGTGTTTCGTTTAGATCCGATAATATTCGACATGATACGATTAAAATGAAAATAAAAAATAATTAATGATATAAGTGGCAATGAAAAAAAAATCATAAGTAGATGTAGATGTTCAATGTTCATAATGGACAGAATATTGCACTTGTCTGGTTACAAATGTATGACTATTACTTTTGTCAATGGTTCCATCAATGTACCGCTAGGCCGTATCTAATATGTACAAACAACATTAAATTAAATGATAAACACGTGTCGGTAAAACACAGCCGTAGGAAGTTTCGCTTTTCTTTCTTCTTGTAATAAGTAGATGGGTAACTATACAATGTATTGGTCGCGAAAGAAAAATATTTTTTTACCAAGTTTTAAGATTTATGAATCTAGTTTTAGGGTTAATGATTTATGTATTTGGGTTTTAGCGATTGTGGTTAAAATTTAAAATTAAAATTTAGTGTTTATAGATTACAACTTAAATTTTTAACATATTGTCCTATAACCACTAGGGGTGTTCAAAAATATCCGATCCGACCGATCCGATCCGATTATCCATTGATCCGATCCGAAAATTTGGATATCCGATCCGATTTTTATTTTCGGATCGGATATCCGATCCGATTATAGATTTTCCGGATCGGATACGGATCGCAATATTACAAGTTTCGGATTATCCGAAAACCCGAAAATTCGAATATCTAATATTTTTTAAATATTAATCTTGTTATATTAAACAATTTGATGCTTGTTATATCCGAAAATTTAAAAAATCGAATATTTCATAGATGTGAATCTAGTTATATTTAGCAATTTGTTGCTTGTTATATTCGAAATTCCGAAAATTTCATAAATATGACCTTCAAATTCGAAAAAATAGTTGAATCAAATTATATGTTCGGATAATCGGATATCCGAATATCCGATCCGGTTATCCGGTATCCGAAAAACCGGATATCCGATTTTTTCCGGATCGGATACGGATCACTATATTGCCGATCCGAAAACCCGGATATCCGAAAAAACCGGATGGAATCCGATCCGATATCCGACAATGAACACCCCTAATAACCAGTGTCGAATGTACATAACATAGGGTGGGCCCGTGCTCTCCCTGAACTTTTGAAATTTTATATGTGTCCACTCTCAAATATATTTCTGGATCCGTTATTGCCTATAACCAAAACTCTAACCTTTAACACCAATATTCTAACCACAATACTTAAATTTTAAACTCCTAAAATAATTTCTTGAACTATAAAATTAGGACGCTTGTAAAAACTTTTTGTTTTCACCGCCGTTGTATATTTACATTATAAAACTCAGATCATAAGTTCCTAACCCTAAACATTAAAAAACTAAACTCTAACTTTATATACCTTAAATTCTAAACACTAAAACCTGAACTCTAAACTAAACCCCTAACCTCTAAAACTAGCAGCTTGCATATCAAATTTTTTTTCAACCGATAATTAATCATACTTTTACTTTTTTAGGTATATTATACAATTTGTATTCCAATTATTTTTTAAAGTAAATATATTAGATATTAATGAACTTTGGATAACATTTTATTTCTATTATCATCGAAATTTTAATTGTTTTAATTTTAATATTAAATTTAATTTTTATTTCAATTATAGCAATAGTTCGTTAACTCATTAACAACATTATAATGTGGTAATTTAGTGTTAACGTGTGCCAACTAGAAAACTAAACAAAAAAAATATTCCACCTCATCATCTTCTTCATCAAAATTAAAGTTTTTTCACCCATTTTCACCCCCTTTAAAAACTGTCATTCTTCGATATCTTTTGGGGTTACCATAAATACTGATGAACTCATTTTTTCGTCCTCCACCATTTTACCGGTTTGGATTTTTTTAAATCTTTTAAAAATTATGTAATAAAAGAAAATATTTTTGGGGTTTTTAGATTTTTTTCGATTTCGAAGGTTTGAAATGTTTGTTCAAAAATCTGATTGTGAGAACCATTATTTCAAAAAAAAAAGAAAACAACATATCTCAAAATTAACTCCAACAGACACTTATCGAGGGAGAATATGGTATTGGCACGTCGAATCTTTAGATGAATTTTTGTTGATTTTGAGTAAGTTTCGCGATAAATCAATCCAAATCCAAATAGAAGCAACGGGTGGAATACGAATAGCTTGGTATTCGAACTTGCCTTGAATGCGAGAATTGATCATCAATGATTGTCGAAAAGTACAGTGACAAATTAATATAAAATTTTAAAGTTTAATAACAAAATTGAAACAAAATTTTAAAGTTCAATATCTAAACGATGTTGTTTTAAAAATATCATCACATTAATAAAATTATTATTTACGTCGTCACGCCGTTTTCAAATTAACAATTCAATAATTTAATTAAAACAAAAATTAAAGTTGAATGCTAAAATTAAAGTAAATGAAAGTCCAGTAACTTAAACTATATACATCATAATATTCAACGCTTCTATGATTTGTTTTTCTAATAATATCAATTTTAAAATTCAAATTTTAATTCTCTCATAATCTAATGTATTTATCATTCAAATCCGGGTACCCGATTATCGGGTACCCGTTAAACCCTGGTACCCGGTTCTTATTTTTTTATTTTTTTAAAATTAAAAAAATCTTAAAAGTTTATAACATATGATCCAAACAAAAAAATAATAATGATTTGAAGTTTATAACCATACGAAAGACATTAAAAATATCATTCTCGATCGTGATTTTTTTAATCTCATATTTTTTTAAAGAAACCTACTAATGCATAAATGAAATAGAGAAATTTTGTTGTTTGTTTCATATCGAATCTTACATGTTCACAAATTAATATTTTTTTGTTGAAAAATTTAAAACATGAAAGCATATAATACAAATATAGAATGAATTTAGAGATTTAAATATAGTTTTAAAGTAAAAATATTAAGTAATCTAATAAAATAAAAATAAAAAAATAGGAACCGGGTACCCGAAAGTAACCGGGTACCCGAAAAATTCATATTTTTTGACCCGGGCCCGACCCGGGTAAAAAAAATTTCCGAGTAAATACCCAATTATTAGTGTTCGGGTAGTCGGGTAGTCGAGTCGGATAATTTTGAACACCACTAGTCAGGAAGTAGGTGGGATAGCAATTAGCAGGGCTTTTGGCCCTCCAAAACAGGGACAGAACTAGAGGCGGGCAGGGTCATGACCCTTACAATGGTCAAATTTCTAATTTAGTCCCTTTCAACTTTAAACATTTAAAAATTAATGATAAAAATTATATTTTGACTCATAAATAATAAAATTTCATTTTATTCCTTTAAAGTTATAACATTATATTTTAATCCTAAAAATTTATAATTTTCTTCGGGCTCCTAATTTTTTTTGGCTTCGCCCCTTCTTCTAAAACAATAAAATTATTCTTAAATTCCTTAAAAGGGTCTTAAACTGCTTTTAAAAGTGTTTGATATTATTGTCAGAAAGTGCTTTTAAAAGGATCTAAAATAATTCTTAAATATCTAAAATTATTCTTAAATTTTCTCAATTTGGCATTACTTTTGAAAAATGCTATTAAAAAGTGATTTTAAAAAAATCAGTTGTAAGATTTTAGTGTTTGATATTGTTGTTAAAAAATACTTTTAAAAAGATAAAATGTCCATTTTAAACATGACATTGTAATTTAAAAATAAATGAACATAAATGATGTTTAAATTCGTTATCATAAAATTTAATAACACTGTTATATATGATATAAATAAACATAAATTATAATAAAAATATACAAACCATGAAAATTCATTAGTAATTTTTATATAAAAATATAAACTTTAAATATTTTTAAATTATTAATCTAAAATTTTGGCCTAAATAAAAAATTAGTCTCTAAACTATGCGTTTTTTATATTAGTATAATATAACTAAATATTAATTTAATATATTAATAATTATTATATTTAATATTATTTTATAGATTAAATTTTTTATTATTTATTTTTATTTAAAATATTAAATTCTTAATATTATTTAATAATTATTATATTTAATATCACATATTATTAATATATTAATAAAAATTATATTTAATATATTAGTATTAATATTGATATTTAATAATTAAGGATAAAAAAATAACTTCACAAAAAAATAATTTTCCACCTCAAAAGCTAAAAATCTTAATTTTTTTGAAGTTGATTTGTAAGTGTTTGACATCGCTTATAAATAAAAAAATCACTTTTTTAAGCAAAAGTTATTTTTTAAGCAATGCAAAAGGGACATGTAAATGTATTTAAACATTCTAAAAAGGCTTTACTCTAAAATAATTGTCTCAACTATATTTTTTTAGGTACTAAAAGTTTATTTAGGATTAGGGGCTTAAAGTTTCATTCTGTTTATTTTAAGTGCATGCATTTGAAAAAACTCAACATCCAATTATTATTTGACACGTGATTTATTTCCGGCACCTATTTTAACCTAAAAAATATTTTTAGGCGCCTATCTTGACCAAAATAAACTTTAAGCAATTATTTTAACCTAAAAATAGCTTTAGGTACCTATTTTAGTCAAAATAAACTTTAGGCACCAAAAATTTATAATTTAATCAAGTAGCCTTCTAAAAACTACAAAATTATAAATTAATTTAATAATAAAGTTATTTTTTATCTTCTATAAAAATCTATAATTTATTTTCAATATAAAAAATAAACTATGACTTTATCCTATCGATAGATACTTTATGATAGATAATCATTTATCAATATTCCTCGTGAGATTCATCAATTGAATTATTACTTACCCCCTTTGTAGACATGATTATCTAGTTGCTTTTAGCCTTTCTTCAAGTAATAACAAAATTTCAAAATAATATCCCATTATTATATCTATTTTTGGAAAGTCGTATCAAAATCAAAATGTTGCATTTGTTAATGGAGCACGTTATTAAATAATATGCCATCTCATTGAAAAATTCTAGCATAAAAAGCTATGTCACGATATATACTATTAATCATATATATATATATATATATATTAAATATTTTTAATATTTTTTAAAATTATAAGGACCTTAAGTATGATTGTTTTTTTATAAAAATTGTAAAAAATTATACTTTTAATTTATTTAATATTTTTTAAATGAATTTAACTAAAAGTTGAATTAGAAATTATTTTTAATAAAAAATTATTTTTTTTGAATTAAAATATAAAAAAATCTGAAAAATTGGTGTTTTTTTTAACATATTTTATTCTAAAAAAATAATAACATATTAGGTCCCCATAATTTCAAAACTTATTGTTAGGCTCGATATGATCAACTGAAAATTGCCAAGAGGGATGGATTGGCCTTTAATAGAAGGAAGCAAAAGAAATTAAAAGTTATGCACAAGAATTTATAGTTGTTCGACTTCTCAACCAAGTCTACCTCCACTACTATACCTTCTTCACTAAAGATTTTTCACAAATTCACTCTATTTGCTTTTTCTTTTAGGCTAAAGGAGATAACCTTACAAACCCAAGACTTATACCCCAAAGTCTTGACAATCTCCCTCAAAGAGAAAATACAAATGAGCAAACAAATGAAAACTTCACTAGGCAATGTGTTTGTACTCTTAAACACTCACCTAAGACCCTAAACACTTTAGTAAATTTGACAACAAAGCTCAGTAGTGTTTTCTATAAGAAATATAACAAAATAAGCACAAATATGATTTCTCTATACAAAGAATATTGATAATATGTTTCTTGTTTTTTTCATGGATGCTTGAAGAGGTCTTTTAAATCCTAAAATGAGTTTATGGACGTTTATGACCGTTGATGTTGGTTTGGAGCCGTTGGGGTGCTTTTCCAAACATAAATGCACTTGTATTTAGTGGGTATCGGTACTCGAAAGTGGGTATTGGTACCTGCAATAAATTCAAACAAAAACTAGTCGTTGAAGATTCTATGTACCAGTACTTAAGGGTTGAGTACCAGTATAAGGCTTTGGGTATCGATACTCGAAGGAGCTTATCGATAACAAAACTCCATACTGAAATTTTGAAAAAAAATATTGTGTATCGGTACTCGGCAAGACCGTACCGATATGAGCTTATGGGTATCGATACCGAGGATAGGGTATCGGTACCAAAGACATATTTTTTACTAAAAAATACTTTGGAAATATTAGGTTAAGTAAAAAAATACTTTGTAAAGCCTATTAAACATATTTTTTAAGTTGAATGGACTTTAAATTATTTTCGTAAAATTACAAACAAGTCCAAAAACATTTTTACAAAGTATTTCGATGAAAGTAGCAATCCTATGAAAGTATTTCGTAAAATCACCAATGTGGACAACAATGAAATTTTGTTTCTTACGCTCAGTAGCAATCCGATGAAAGTAGGAAGTATTTCGATCACCATGCTGCAGCCTGCAACCAACTCACCGGGTATCGTTGCTTCCAAGGCAACTTTTCTTCTTCCATTAAAACGGCTAAATTAGGCTTTCAAGTGAGAGATTCAGCTATTCAGGTCAGACCCCGAAAAAATCTATAAATTATTCAAACAATGTAACTTAACTTTTAAAGGATCAATGTGTAAATATTTGAAGCTATACCCTAAACTATATACCCTAAACTATATACCCTAAACTATATATATATATACACACCCCAAATTCATACAAATATATAGATTTTATTAAATAAAATTATTTTTAAGGGTATATGGTTTAGGGTATAGGTTTAAGAGTTTATGGGTTTAAGGTTTAATAGTTTAAGATTTTATGTTGAGGGTTAAGGGTTAAATTATTTTTTTATAAAGAATATGGTCAAATTAAAATAATATTTAAATAATGATGGTTCAATAAAAATACAAAAATAGGTGAGGTACTAAATATATAGTTTACGCTTATTAAAAAAATATATATATATATATAATAATTTAATTAATTTTTAAAGTAATTATTAATTATTTGATTAGTCCTTAAAATTTTAAATATTTATTAATTAATTTAATGGTGTTCAACAATAGTGGTGTTCAACGGTGTTCATCGCACGTGATAGACTCATTATTATTATTATTATTGTTGTTGTTGTTGTTATTAATAATAACAAGGTAATGCAAAAATAATTTATATAAGTTGTACATAAATTGTATTTTTTATTTGGTAACATGTGATAGTAGTTCCTGTAACACCCGTGTCTAGGGCCTAGGAGGTAGCCGGGTTGTTGTTCGAGTCAAATAAAGTCTAATTAAAATAAACCAATCTTGAATAATGACCTATTTGAGTCTTAATAATGAGGGAGGGACCAAAGTTGTAAATTACCCATGTTTTAAATAAAGGAAGACAACTTTTCCATAAAAGTTGTCATCTTCCTCTTTATTTTCTCCTTTACCAATTTCAAAACCCTCCCCCATCTTCAAACACTCCTAAACCCTAGTTACTATTTCACTAGCTTTGCTAGCCGATTTCATCATCAAATCAAGAGGTAAACATATTTTCTTAACCTCCTCACTATTCCCTACATATCTAATGTTTTAGATTTCAAAAACAATGGGTTTTGGGAATTAGGGTTCTTATGGAAAATTGGGGATTTGATGGGACTTTTCAATTTATTTTGAGAAATTGTTTTGGGGTTATGCTTAGTCATGATGAAACTCACAACATATATTAATTTGGTCAATTTTGGGTGAAATTTTCGTAGTGGGTCTCTAAGGCCAATTTTAGGGTATGAAAAATTGGGTTTTTGAGAGGTTTTGTGTTGGAATTGAAGGGCTGATGGTCTACCTATGTTAGGAGGGTGTTTTGGGATGTTTTGGAAGCCATTTGGGTGCTTGGAATTGGGTATTTCAGCCCTTGGTTGTGGGAGTCCGAAAATTTGGGTTTTTGGGATGCTATGTGATTTCGGATTTGTGGAAATTGAGTTGTGTTTTGCAAAGTGGATTGATGGTTGAATTAGCATTGATTTGGGAAGTGATGTATGTGTTTTGTTTGGCTAGAAGCAAGGGGAAACGTGAAAGAAGCTTCGAGATTGAATCCGGGAATTTGAAGAACGGTCGCTTGCTTGGTCTTGTGCTTGGAAGCTTAGGTGAGTGGTTGTTTGCTTTTAAAGGTTTTAAATTAGTTGGTTCGAGTATATGGACTAGGTTGGGCTTGGTAGACCCACCTAGAGTTAGGATTAGGGTGGTAGCCTAATCCTAATCTTGATCTAAGCCTTTGGATGAACTCAAATGTATGAATGTATATGCCTCGTATGTCTTGTGTTATGAATGCTTATGTATAATGTTTTATACATGTGAATTGAGGCATGGGTTGTATTGCTTAAAGCATGCATGGTGATGGTTCATGATTGCGTCCATGGTGAGTACGTGCTAAGCACGGAAATGATTGAAATGAGTAATGTGGAATGAGTAAAATATTGGCACTAGTATACTTAAATACAAATGATCGATCATTAGGATGTTAGTGTGTACACATGAGTCTAAAGTCGCGCGTGGCCTTGGTGGCGTTGAGTCACCAAGGAGGAGTACGGGTTCGCCCGGAATTGTAATTGAATATAGTCGGTGATGAGTGGAATCCCATCGACGGGGCGTGAGGATGAGTGGAATCCCCTCCGCGAGACCGGTGATGAGTGGAATCCCACCGAGGTAATGTGGTTGTTGGATATGAGTTTCCAACGTGTCTATCCGTGTATTTGAGTCATAACTAGGTGCCAATGTTGATTGATATGTGTATCAATGTGTTGGAGTATATGAGTTGTTGGATGTTAAATGTGATTACATGTATGGTTGTGTTAAGCTCATGATTATGACATATATGTGAGATAATTGCTCATGCATCTATATCTTGTGGACTCTTGTTGTATGTATGTTGCTTTGGCTGGATCGTGCTCGGACCCTGCAATGTTGAGGTTTGTTTTTAGAGCTTGCCCTCACTAAGCATTATTTGCTTACGCTCTCTTTGTTCAACATTGCAGATCCTTAGTTCGTGGGTTGCTCGGGCAAGAGGAGGGCCTCCAAGTGTGTTTGTGACTTGGGTTCACCAAGTATGGATTTAAAATACTAGACATGTAATGGTTGAGCAATGGGATGTGAATGTTTTGTGGTTGTTGTTGGTTGTTAGGAGCATGTGTAGACTCCTTTATATACATTGCTTTTGCATGGTTGTGTTGCCATGATGAATGTTACTCATGCCTATTTTGCTTGCTTGGATGTTAGCCTATGCTTAAAGAGTTTCTACATGTAATTGAATGTGGTTTGAATGAACGCATGATGTTGATTGTTGCCTTATGTTATACATGTTTAAGCCTTGTTGAAGCATGAGACTATATGAGCTTGTTTGCCTTCTTTGAGCGAATGTATGATTTCCTTGGTTGATTGAAGTATGCTCTTGTTGGGTGTCATGTATGAATAGTTTATGGCTAATAGATGTTGTATGAATGCTTGATTGGGTACAGGGAGGTCTTAAATCACACCTAGGTTCGAGTCTTGTATGTTTTTGCTGAAATTGGGAGTCTTGCAGTGCAGGGCGTATCGATACGCCTAAGGGCTGTATCGATACGGCCTTGCCTACAGGGCACAATTTTGGCTGGGCGTATCGATACACGGGGGTGTATCGATACGGTCCCAACTCTCTGGAATCCTGAAGAGTTGTGGAGTGTAGGGCGTATCGATACGGAGGTCACGCGTATCGGTACGGTTCGACCTAGTTGACAAAGAGGCGTTGACCGGGAAGGGCGTATCGATATGCTCGAGAGCTGTATCGATACGGTCTTCTTGCCTTGACCTTTGAGTGTTGACCTTGGTCAAGGCGTATCGATACCCTCTGAAGGCGTATCGATACGGCCTGCTTAAAAAGGAAAATTGGGTTGTTTAATTGCATGTCTTGCGAGTTTTGTATCCGTGTTCGTTCGCTGCGTGTCCTATCACATAGGAGTTAATAAATGCATTTAGACAAGATTATAAAAGAAAAAAAAATAAGGTTGCTAACCGAAGGGGAGCCTTAACGGGTTTCGCTTCGGTTTTCCCCGTGTTGCCCACTCGGACCGGTCATCCGACCAGACCGGGACGAGGGGGTTACACTTGTTGGTATCAGAGCCTAAGGTTACCGAGACCTTGGGCAGGTAAGTGAGGTAAGTTTAAGTTTTGAGTTGAATTGCACGGTGTTTGCTTGCTCTGCAAGAATGGTTGCTTATGTGACAAGTATGCTGATTGTTTTACTTTTAAGCACGTGTGTGTGGGTCCCATTGCTACAGTTACATTGAAAAAAAATGATTTTTAAGTGAGGAGACATACTTGGACACTTGGGAGCCTCACCTTGCTAACCCATTTTGTGTGTTGTTGTTGTGGTTGTAGTTAATATCTAAGAGAGCAATGTCTAGACCGAGAGGTAGACCGAGGTTGGTTCGTCAGGAACCGCGAGTTGTGGCTCCTGTTGAGCCGGTAGTTGGTGCGGGGGCTCACATAGAGGGACCGGGGGCCGCGGGAGTTGGCGCTCCTCCACCACCCCCACCACCACCACCTCCTCCCCCTGGAGCTGGAGGAGATGGACCTCAAGGTGGCCAAGGTGGCCAAGGTCCAGCTGGGGTTGATATGACTCCGCTAGTGCAAGCGATAGCGGGAGCGTTTCAGGCCGCAGTGGCGGGGGCTCAGGCTGCAGTTCAGCCTAGGTGTGATGATGCTAGCTTACCTTTGGAGAGGCTCCGTAGCTTAGGGGCCGAAGAGTTTAGAGGATCTACTCCGGAGAGGTCGGAGTTATGGTTGGAGAAGACGGTTCGTATCTTGGCTCAGATGGGTTGTGCGGGCGCATGTAGATTGGGTTGTGTGATCTCACTGCTTCAGGGTGATGCCTACACCTGGTGGGTCACCATCACTACCGGGGTTCCAGATGCCGAGATAGATTGGGATTTCTTTGAGTTTGCTTTCAGGAAGAGGTACTTGGGACCGAGGTACCTAGATGAGAAGAAGAGAGAGTTCATGGCTCTTACTCAGGGTGATGCTTCTGTGACTGATTATGAGATCCGCTTTGTTCGCTTGAGTCAGTATGCCCCAGAGTTGGTTCCTACTGAAGTGGAACACTGCAACCGATTCCGATACGGATTGAATGAAGAGGTTAAGAGGTACACGTTGGCTTCTGACTACTCAGACTTTGATGTGTTGGTCGCGAGGGCCAAGGATTTGGAGCATAGTTTGGGTTCAGCCAAACGAGCTGGTGGTTCTGGTTCTGGAAAGAGGCATAACCACTTTGATGGTAGAGATGCTAAGAGACACAAGGGTGGCGGACATCAGTTTGATCAGAGACGTGGCGGTGGCCACCATGGTAGGGGCCACCAGGGCCATAGAGGAGGAGGGCGCTTGCCCAAGTGTGCACAGTGTGGGAGACAGCACACTGGAGAGTGCTGGGGTAACTTTCATGCTTGTTGGAACTGTGGTTCGAGGGACCACTTTAGGAGAGACTGTCTACGTCAGGCAGCTCAGGCACCGAACATTGCTCAGGCTCCTGCGAGAAGTACTGATTTTCAGAGAGGCCGTGGGCGCGGTCGTGGTTACTTCCAGCCGAGGGCTGATGCACCTAGGGTAGATGCTCAGAGGAACCTTGCTCATGTTGTGGCTGTGCAGCCAGAGGCGGGAGGACCAGCGAGGGTCTATGCTCAGAGAGAGGCCGGGAACGACACCGATGTGATAGCAGGTAATTTCGAGTTACAGTCTATGTCCTTGCTTTCTTTGGTTGATTCGGGTTCTACGCATTCCTACATTTTGAGTAAGCATGCACAGAAGTTAGATATTCCTGTTGAGATCCTAGATGTAGGTATGCATGTTACTAGTTCTTTCGGTGAGACAGTTGTGGTTAGACGTATGTATAGGAGGTGTCCGCTGAAGATTCAGGGTCATGTGTTTTCAGTTGATATGATGGAACTTCCTTTCTACGGTTTTGATATTATATTAGGTATGGATTGGTTGGTTGAGCATCGGGCTAGCGTGGATTTTGAGACAAAGAGAATTTCCTTGAAGCTTTCGGATGATTACGAGGTAGTGGTAGTGGGCGAGAACATTAAGTTCTTGTCCAATGTGGTGTCAGCTTTAGAGGCTCATAGGTTGATGGACTCTGGATGTGGGGCCTATCTAGCTTATGTTATGAATCCGGACATGAGTGAAGCTAGACCGAAAGATATCAGAACAGTGTGTGACTTTCCAGATGTGTTTCCTGAAGAGTTGCCGGGTTTGCCTCCTGACAGAGATGTTGAGTTTGTGATTGAGACAGTTTCAGGGTCTAACCCAGTTTCGATAGCTCCGTATCGTATGGCTCCGAAAGAGTTGAAAGAATTGAAGAGTCAGTTGCAAGAATTATTAGACCGTGGTTTCATTAGGCCTAGTAGTTCTCCGTGGGGTGCTCCAGTGTTGTTTGTGAAAAAGAAAGATGGTAGCATGCGCATGTGTATTGACTATAGACAGCTGAATCAGTTGACCGTGAAGAACAAGTATCCGTTGCCTCGTATAGATGATTTGTTTGATCAGTTGAGAGGTGCTTCAGTATTCTCGAAGATAGATTTGAGATCCGGATACTATCAGTTGAAGGTGAAAGAGTGTGATGTTCCGAAGACAGCATTTAGGACTAGATATGGTCACTATGAGTTTCTTGTGATGCCATTTGGGCTCACGAATGCACCAGCAGCATTCATGGACATGATGAACAGAATTTTTAGAGACTATCTAGACCAGTTTGTGGTTGTCTTCATTGATGATATACTTGTGTACTCGAAGACAGAAGAAGAGCATGATGAGCACCTGAGATTTGTTTTACAGAGATTGTTGAGTAATCAGTTGTATGCGAAGCTTAGTAAGTGTGAGTTCTGGATTCGAGAGGTTGTATTTCTTGGCCATGTTGTTTCGGCCGAAGGTATCCGGGTCGACCCATCGAAGATTGAGGCTATTGTCGAGTGGAAACAACCTAAGTCCGTGACCGAGATTAGGAGTTTCCTAGGATTAGCTGGCTACTATAGGAGGTTTGTTGATGGCTTCTCTAGAGTAGCTGCTCCCCTGACTAAGTTGTTGCAAAAGGGAGTTAAATTTGAATGGTCAGATGCAAGACAAAAGGCCTTTGAAAAATTGAAAGAAGCTTTGACGAATGCTCCAGTGTTAGTGCAACCTGTTTCAGGTAAGGAGTTTGTGATTTACAGTGATGCTTCCTACGTAGGCTTAGGATGTGTGTTGATGCAAGATAGGAGAGTTGTTGCTTATGCTTCTAGACAGTTGAAGATTCATGAGAAGAACTATCCTACTCATGACATAGAGCTAGCCGCAGTTGTATTTGCATTGAAGATTTGGCGTCACTATTTATATGGTGAGAAGTGTATAGTTTACACTGATCACAAGAGCTTGAAGTACTTGATGACACAGAAAGAGTTGAACTTGAGACAGAGGAGATGGCTAGAGTTGTTAAAAGATTATGATTTGGCTATTGAGTACCATCCGGGTAAAGCAAACGTAGTAGCCGATGCTTTGAGTAGAAAAGTGGCCGCTGAGCTGAGAGCTATGTTTGCTAGATTGAGTGTGTCCAATGATGGTGGCTTGATCACCGAGTTGCAAGTGAAGCCTTCTTTGATTCAGTTGATTAGAGAGAAGCAGTTGCAAGATGCGAGCCTAGTTCCACATGTTCAGGACATAGCCGAAGGAAGACTGACTGAGTATAGTTTCAGTGGCGAGAGTTTGTTGTGCTTTAGGGATAGAATTGTGGTACCGGAAGATGTTGAGCTAAGACGTCAGATTTTGAGCGAAGCGCATTCGAGTCCCTTTTCTATGCATCCGGGTAGTACCAAGATGTACCGAGATTTGAAGAATGATTACTTCTGGGTTGGGTTGAAGAGAGATGTAGCCGAGTATGTGAGCCGTTGCATGGTTTGTCAGAGAGTGAAGGCAGAACATCAGGTTCCTTCAGGTTTGCTACAGCCTTTGAAGATTCCGGAATGGAAGTGGGAGAGAATCACCATGGATTTTGTATTGGGGTTGCCCTTGTCTCCTTCGAAGAAGAATTCAGTTTGGGTGATTGTTGATAGGTTCACTAAGTGTGCCCACTTCTTAGCAGTGAACACTACGGATTCCTTAGACAAGTTGGCAAACTTGTACATTCGTGAGATTGTGAGACTTCATGGGGTTCCAAAGTCTATAGTTTCAGATAGGGATCCTAGATTTACTTCGAGGTTTTGGAGTTGTTTGCATAGTGCTTTGGGTAGTCGTCTGCATTTCAGCACATCTTATCATCCGCAGTCCGATGGGCAGTCAGAGCGAGTGATACAGATTCTAGAGGATATGCTTCGTTGTTGTGTGATTGATTTTCAGGGTTCTTGGGAGAAGCACTTACCGTTGGTTGAGTTTGCTTACAACAACAATTATCAGTCTAGTATTCAGATGGCACCTTATGAGGCTTTGTATGGTAGACGGTGTAGAACTCCGATTTGTTGGGCTGAGACAGGTCAGAGGTTGTTACCCATGCCAGACTTGCTTAAGGGAACCACAGAAAAAGTGAAGTTGATCTGTGACCGTTTGAAAGCCGCTTCGGATCGTCAGAAGTCTTATGCAGATTTGAAGAGGAAAGAGATTGAGTACGCAGTGGGTGAGAAAGTGTTCCTGAAAGTATCTCCGTGGAAGAAGGTAATGAGGTTTGGCCGGAAAGGCAAGTTGAGTCCGAGATTCATTGGTCCGTATGAGATAGTTGAGCGGATTGGGCCCGTAGCTTATCGTTTGAGGTTACCTTCTGAGTTAGAAAAGATCCATGATGTCTTTCATGTATCTATGCTTAGGAGATATAGATCGGATCCTTCGCATGTGATGCCCGTTGAGGAGATAGAGTTGAATCCGGATTTGTCTTATAATGAAGAGCCCGTTGAGATACTTGCTTCGGATAGCAAGGTGTTGCGTGGCAAGACCATAGAGTTGGTCAAGGTGATGTGGAGGCATAGAGGTGTGGAAGAGGCCACGTGGGAGAGGAAAGCGGATATGGTTGAGCAGTTTCCGTATCTGTTTCCACCAGGTAATTTCGGGGACGAAATTCCTTAAGTGGGGGAGAGTTGTAACACCCGTGTCTAGGGCCTAGGAGGTAGCCGGGTTGTTGTTCGAGTCAAATAAAGTCTAATTAAAATAAACCAATCTTGAATAATGACCTATTTGAGTCTTAATAATGAGGGAGGGACCAAAGTTGTAAATTACCCATGTTTTAAATAAAGGAAGACAACTTTTCCATAAAAGTTGTCATCTTCCTCTTTATTTTCTCCTTTACCAATTTCAAAACCCTCCCCCATCTTCAAACACTCCTAAACCCTAGTTACTATTTCACTAGCTTTGCTAGCCGATTTCATCATCAAATCAAGAGGTAAACATATTTTCGAAACCTCCTCACTATTCCCTACATATCTAATGTTTTAGATTTCAAAAACAATGGGTTTTGGGAATTAGGGTTCTTATGGAAAATTGGGGATTTGATGGGACTTTTCAATTTATTTTGAGAAATTGTTTTGGGGTTATGCTTAGTCATGATGAAACTCACAACATATATTAATTTGGTCAATTTTGGGTGAAATTTTCGTAGTGGGTCTCTAAGGCCAATTTTAGGGTATGAAAAATTGGGTTTTTGAGAGGTTTTGTGTTGGAATTGAAGGGCTGATGGTCTACCTATGTTAGGAGGGTGTTTTGGGATGTTTTGGAAGCCATTTGGGTGCTTGGAATTGGGTATTTCAGCCCTTGGTTGTGGGAGTCCGAAAATTTGGGTTTTTGGGATGCTATGTGATTTGGGATTTGTGGAAATTGAGTTGTGTTTTGCAAAGTGGATTGATGGTTGAATTAGCATTGATTTGGGAAGTGATGTATGTGTTTTGTTTGGCTAGAAGCAAGGGGAAACGTGAAAGAAGCTTCGGGATCGAATCCGGGAATTTGAAGAACGGTCGCTTGCTTGGTCTTGTGCTTGGAAGCTTAGGTGAGTGGTTGTTTGCTTTTAAAGGTTTTAAATTAGTTGGTTCGAGTATATGGACTAGGTTGGGCTTGGTAGACCCACCTAGAGTTAGGATTAGGGTGGTAGCCTAATCCTAATCTTGATCTAAGCCTTTGGATGAACTCAAATGTATGAATGTATATGCCTCGTATGTCTTGTGTTATGAATGCTTATGTATAATGTTTTATACATGTGAATTGAGGCATGGGTTGTATTGCTTAAAGCATGCATGGTGATGGTTCATGATTGCGTCCATGGTGAGTACGTGCTAAGCACGGAAATGATTGAAATGAGTAATGTGGAATGAGTAAAATATTGGCACTAGTATACTTAAATACAAATGATCGATCATTAGGATGTTAGTGTGTACACATGAGTCTAAAGTCGCGCGTGGCCTTGGTGGCGTTGAGTCACCAAGGAGGAGTACGGGTTCGCCCGGAATTGTAATTGAATATAGTCGGTGATGAGTGGAATCCCATCGACGGGGCGTGAGGATGAGTGGAATCCCCTCCGCGAGACCGGTGATGAGTGGAATCCCACCGAGGTAATGTGGTTGTTGGATATGAGTTTCCAACGTGTCTATCCGTGTATTTGAGTCATAACTAGGTGCCAATGTTGATTGATATGTGTATCAATGTGTTGGAGTATATGAGTTGTTGGATGTTAAATGTGATTACATGTATGGTTGTGTTAAGCTCATGATTATGACATATATGTGAGATAATTGCTCATGCATCTATTTCTTGTGGACTCTTGTTGTATGTATGTTGCTTTGGCTGGATCGTGCTCGGACCCTTCAATGTTGAGGTTTGTTTTTAGAGCTTGCCCTCACTAAGCATTATTTGCTTACGCTCTCTTTGTTCAACATTGCAGATCCTTAGTTCGCGGGTTGCTCGGGCAAGAGGAGGGCCTCCAAGTGTGTTTGTGACTTGGGTTCACCAAGTATGGATTTAAAATACTAGACATGTAATGGTTGAGCAATGAGATGTGAATGTTTTGTGGTTGTTGTTGGTTGTTAGGAGCATGTGTAGACTCCTTTATATACATTGCTTTTGCATGGTTGTGTTGCCATGATGAATGTTACTCATGCCTATTTTGCTTGCTTGGATGTTAGCCTATGCTTAAAGAGTTTCTACATGTAATTGAATGTGGTTTGAATGAATGCATGATGTTGATTGTTGCCTTGTGTTATACATGTTTAAGCCTTGTTGAAGCATGAGACTATATGAGCTTGTTTGCCTTCTTTGAGCGAATGTATGATTTCCTTGGTTGATTGAAGTATGCTCTTGTTGGGTGTCATGTATGAATAGTTTATGGCTAATAGATGTTGTATGAATGCTTGATTGGGTACAGGGAGGTCTTAAATCACACCTAGGTTCGAGTCTTGTATGTTTTTGCTGAAATTGGGAGTCTTGCAGTGCAGGGCGTATCGATACGCCTAAGGGCTGTATCGATACGACCTTGCCTATAGGGCACAATTTTGGCTGGGCGTATCGATACACGGGGGTGTATCGATACGGTCCCAACTCTCTGGAATCCTGAAGAGTTGTGGAGTGTAGGGCGTATCGATACGGGGGTCACGCGTATCGGTACGGTTCGACCTAGTTGACCAAGAGGCGTTGACCGGGAAGGGCGTATCGATACGCTCGAGAGCTGTATCGATACGGTCTTCTTGCCTTGACCTTTGAGTGTTGACCTTGGTCAAGGCGTATCGATACCCTCTGAAGGCGTATCGATACCCTCTGAAGGCGTATCGATACGGCCTGCTTAAAAAGGAAAATTGGGTTGTTTAATTGCATGTCTTGCGAGTTTTGTATCCGTGTTCGTTCGCTGCGTGTCCTATCACATAGGAGTTAATAAATGCATTTAGACAAGATTATAAAAGAAAAAAAAATAGGGTTGCTAACCGAAGGGGAGCCTTAACGGGTTTCGCTTCGGTTTTCCCCGTGTGGCCCACTCGGACCGGTCATCCGACCAGACCGGGACGAGGGGGTTACAGTTCCAATTAGCTAGTTTGGCCACATGGGTCATAGAAAATCAATATGTTAGAGAAGATGTAATAAGAATCCAAGCTTTGTGGGGAGATATTTGTACAAATTATTTGTCTGAAATCAAACAGATACGAATCTCTTACACCTAATAAAAAAGTGACTAATTAAATTTGACATATGAGATGAAATAACAAAATTTTATTGTATTTATTTTATTTTCCATTCTTTTGTTGGAGGGTCACTCTAAACAAAAAAACTCAAAAAAATATTATTTTACTATTTTTTTACATGTACAATACAGATTTGAGGGGGACAATGGCCTACCATGACTCAAAGATTTTATTGTATTTATTATATATTGTTTAATGTCTTACTAATTTTCGTTGTTTTGTTGGAGGGTCATTCTAATAAATTTTATTGTTTTTATTATATATTATTTTCAGTGGCAAATCAAAGATTTAAGAGGTTTGTGCAAATTTTTAAAATTGATCCTCAATTTAAAAAAAAAACCTCAATATTTGTTGATTTTGTTGTCTTTGTAGTAGACTGACTTTTGTTAAACAATTTACGACAAAATAAGAAACAAATTGTGTTTAACCTTTTTTTTTAAACAATTTAGTTGTAAAACAAGAAATTGGGATGCTGTCTTCGAACCAAACTTCAAAGAACTGTCTGAAAACGAAGCTATGGACTTGGAGAGACCGTTCTCTTTAGAGAAAATAAAGAATGTGGTTTGGAATTGCGATGACTCGAAAGTTCCTGGTCCAGACGGCTTTAATGATTTATTCTCTAAATAGAGAATTCAAAATTTTAAGAGGGGAGATCCCCTCTCTCCATTTCTATTTATTCTTGTTATCGAGGCCCTACACCTTTTGCTAGAAAAGAGCTTAGAAAGAGATGCAATGAAAGGTATTCAGAACTTGGTGCCTGGAATGATAAATTCTCATATGTAATTTACAGATGGTACAATTTTACTTTTACGACCCGGGGAACAAAACGTTTCTTGTGTAAAACATATCTTGCGTTGCTTCAAAGTATGCTTTGACCTTAGCATAAATTTCAAGAATTCTAGGCTTTCCTTTGGGTGCAGACCCGAGAAGAATAAGCACTTGGGATCCAGTGGTGAATAGGTGCAGGTTGAAATAATAGATCACTCACTTTTGTAGGTAGAATTGTTCGTATAAATTATGTGCTCTTTGCATTACCTTTGTACTACATTCCTTTTTAAGGTTCCGATGATGGTGCTAGAAAAATTTGACAAAATCAGAAGGAACTTTTTGTGGGAAGTTGAGATGGCTCGGAAAAATGACTTGTGTAAACTGAGGTAGAATCTGCAAGCCAAAAAACTAGGAGGTGCAAAGGTAGTGAATTTAAAAATGAAGAACAAAGTTTTACTAGAAAAATGGGGTTGGAGGTTTGTTTTAGAAAAGGATGCTATGTGGAGAAAGATTTTATGTGCAAAATATGGGGAAGAAGACAAAATTGGATATGCATCACTTATGGGCGGGCAAATGTCTCAACTGTATGAAAAAGGATTGTAAAAAGTCTCTACAAAGATGTGAATTGCTGGATGAATCACTCTGCGTTTTGCTGGAAACTAGGGGATGAAAAACCAATACTTTTTCTTGGGAAGATAGGTGGATTGGAGACAAACCCTTTAGAGTTTTATACCCTCAGTTTTATAGACTATGTACAAGGAAAACAATTACAATATTTTCACATGTTGGAGCTTCATCTTTTCAGGAAATAATTTGGAATTATGTTAGGCTTGATATGCTCGATTTCCTTCAATCGATTTAGCTCGCCAAGCTCGGAGAAAATTGATTTTTGGGTGGAAGTTGTAGGAGAAAAAATTAGACAATGGACACAAGGATTTATAGTAGTTCAGCCTTCTAACAAGCGCCTACATCCACTACCTTAGCTTCCCACTAAGAATTTCAACAAATTCACCCTTGAATTTCTTCCCCTTTTCTAGGCTAAGGAGGCAACCTTTACACACTCAAAGCTTTCTAACCCAAAGCTTGAGTAAACCCTCCTTACAAGAGAAATTAGAGAAAACTTGAAATCCCTCATTAGGTAGATAGTTTGCAATCTTAAGCTCACTCGCCCAAACTTAAACACTTGAGCAAATTTGACAATTTAGGCTCACAAGTGTTGTCTATACAAGGAATATACAATAAATGCCCTAAAGACAATTTGACATCATAATGTTGTTGACAATTGAAGCATTGACCTTTTCTTGATGATTTGAGGTCCCTTTTATACTCACAAATGAGTTTTGTGCTTGTTACTAGCCGTTAGTGATGTTTTGGAGCCGTTGGGGTCTTTATTTCCTGCAATAAATGCAGTTCTGTAACTACGTATCGAAACATGTGCCCCTGTTTCGAAATAGTCTCAAAATAGAAAGAGTCGCTATGTGAAATAAGGAGATCGTATAGAAATGAGTGATGCCGTATAGAAACAGGTATAACCATATAGGAACGGCCGTATAGAAACGTGTAGGGCCGTATAGGAACGAGTAGGACCGTATAGGAACGAGTAGGGTCGTATAGGAACGAATAGGACCGTATAGGAACATATTTTGACAATTTCAAAACGTATCAATACAGATTATGCCTGTATCGAAACGGGTACATTAAAAACACTGGTTTGGCTACTTAAAAACGTTTCAAACATTGCCAAAACCTTTTTAAACATCCTCAAACTTATTTTCATGTTGTTTGGACTTAAAGTATGTTTTAAATACTTTTCAATTTAGTCCAAAACATTTTTCAATTATTATATCAAAACATTTAGTTCTACAATCACCCATTTTTTGACATAATAAAACCAACTTGAAAAATTGCTTAGGATTCTCCTCCTTAGTATTTAAAAATATTTAATAAGAGAAATTTTGAAAATTAAATAAAGTTGAAGCTCCCCCTTATTCACTTGAAACTTGAAACACTTGAAAAATCAATTTTTAAAACCAATTCTCTCCTTTTTTGTTATATCAAAAAGAATTTAAATAACTTTAAGTTCAAAATAACTTCAGAGGTTTAAAAAAATTAACACAAATAAGAATTTTATTTTTAAAATGACACCCCTTACTCAAAGCCTCATCAAATAATGTTAGTCCAACATATATGATAATCTAGTTGAAATAAAAAAATAAATCAAATTAATAAAATAAAACAACTAGATTTTATCACACTTGAACTCAAGGGAGGATGTGAAGCCTTCCTTCTTCAAGTGTTTTTCCTTGTGTGTGTGGAGGTCCCCCTTAATATTTGACTTGTTGATCATTCTCCATCACACCTAAAATAAGACAATCACACTAATTTTGGTACCCAAATTGCTTTGGATCCATAAATGTTAGTAGCACAAAACGTAGTCCCCTTAGGAATCTATTTTCCAATTTCATCCTTTTTAGTTGAAGTACTTAGTCCTTTTGGGATCCAAATACTTCTAAAACATTTTTCATTTATAAGTCTAGGGGCACTAGATTGTCTTTGGTAAAAGTTTGATTTTCTAAAATTATTTTTCTTTTCAAGCTCTTTGGAAATCAAATCTTTTTCCTTCTTAAGATCATCCACCTCTCTTTGATGATCTTTTTCAATCGTTTGAAGCAAATTTTGTAAGTCTAAAACTTTAAGCTCAAAATCTTTAAGTTTTTCTTCAAACTCTAGATTTGTTTTATAAATCAAATCATTTTCCTTTTTCAATTTTGAAACTAACTTTTTGTTCTTTGAAAATGATGCCTTAAATTCCAAAAGCAAATCATCATAGACATTTTGTAACTCATCAAAGGTATATGGATTAGAAATAGATGAGTTAGAAGTTACCTCCCCCTCATTGAGGGCCATGAAGCATAGGTGGGCTACATCATCATCGGTGGAGTCTTCATCACTCCATGTCGCCACGTATGCTTTCTTTGAAGATGATCCCTTTTTGTTGGACTTGTGGGAATCCTTCATCTTGTTCCTCGATTCATGCTTAGAATTATTCAACTCGCTCTTCATAAACTGGGTAAATTTCTTGAAGAGATGACCGTCTCTTCATCTTCACTTTCCTTTTCGCTCAAATAATCGTGTTGGCATGTGGAGGATTTGAGAGCAATGACACTCGCGTTAATGACTAGCTCTATGATCTTCTTCCCCATCTTTGTTATCTCTTCCTTCTTCTCCTCTTTTTCTTTGTCTTTCTTCATGATTTGGTGAGTGAGAAGCGACCCCATAAGTTTATCAAGCTTCAAGGTCTTGAGATTTTTGGCTTCGATGATGGCAGTCTTTTTCGAGTCCCGTGACTCGGGAAGGAAGTAGATAAGCTTTCGGACAAGTTTTTCTTTCGAAATGACTTCTCCATAGCCTTTTAGTCCATTGGTGATGGTGGAGAATCGATGGAACATCTTCTCAATGTCCTCTTCCGGATCCATCTTGAAGTTCTCATACTCGTGGTTGAGGAGGCCAATCTTGGTCTCCTTTACTTCGTTTGTTCCCTCGTATGTAACTTCAAGCTTGTTTCATACTTCCTTGGCACTCTCACAAGAATACATCTTCTCATAGATGTCGAGGCTAAGTGCACAAAAGAGGAAGTGCAAAGCCTTGCAATTTTGTTCCATCTTCTTGCAGTCGTCGGCACTCTATTCCGCCTCGCTTCTTTGTGGTACGAATATTTCATCCTCAATAATGTCCTAAATCTTGTAGTCTTTGGATTTGACAAAGAACATCATTCTCGTCTTCCAATAAGCGTAGTTGGTCCCGTCAAAGAAGGGTGACTTGTCGATAGATTACACCATTGAACCGATTGTTTGAAATGTTGTTCAAGCTTGTCGGATCGCCTCAATAAGATGTTAATCCTCTTCAATAAGATGTTCAAGCTTGATATGCTCGATTTTATTCAACCGATTTAGCTTGCCAAGGTCGGAGAAGATTGATTTTTGGGTGGAAGTTGTAGGAGCAAAAATTAGACAATGGACACAATGATTTATAGTGGTTCAGCCTTCTAACAAGCACCTACATCCACTACCTTATCTTCCCACTAAGGATTTTAACAAATTCACTCTTGAATTTCTTCCTCTTTTCTAGGCTAAGGAGACAATCTTTACATACTCAAAGCTTTCTAACCCAAAGCTTGAGTAAACCCTCTTTACAAGAGAAATTAGAGCTGTAACAATGTGTGAGTCGCCACCAATCCTTTGTTTTTACTTTAGGTGCGATTGGAACACCTGAAAAATCCGGTTATTTTAATAAAACTTATTTTTGTTGTTTTTACTAAAATAACAAGTTTTGGTTTGCGAAACCAGAAAATAGGTTTGAGAGTCGGTTACGTGTGGGGAAGGATGAGCACCCCCACAACGCCCAAAAATTGGTACCAGTCGGTTACGTAGTGTCTTAATGGTGGAATTATGAATTCGAATATAGTTTATCAATGTGATCCCTTAAAATATTTAAACGAATATTTGTTTGTAGAAAAGAAAATTTACACCCCAACAACCGGGGCATAATTTTCGTATATAAAACGAATTTACACCCCCTACGTTCGGGGCATGATTTCTGGTAGATTCCCGACTGAAGGAAATTTACTTTAAAAATTATAATTTGAGATTAAAAATAATACTTTTATAATAGGGATTAAAGGAAAACGGCACCCTTACGCTCGGGGTACGTTTTTCATGATAACCCCTAATAAAAGTTTTTAATTTGAAATTCAATTAAACAATATAAATGAATATATTTAATTTAAACATTGCATACAAGATAAAATTAAAATATAGAAACATGACATATAAAATAAAAACATACGAACAAATATAAAAACATCTTATATTTCATACAAAATATTTATTACAAAAGGACAATCATTAAAATAGATAAGGATCAAAATTTACCCTACTAGAAGCTTGAAATAAGAACTTCACCCGACCCCTAGCAGTATTTCCACATCACCTCGCTATAACTCAAAAATTGATTCGAACGAACCTCGACAGTACCTCCAATCAAATCAACTGTTCGAACCATTAAAAGAGCACTGCCCCTAAGGTTCGAAAGGGCACTGCCCTTTTCTTGCGCCATTTCTATTGCTTTATTTGTGTGTGCTTTGGCTTTGCTACCTCCCCTATTTATAGTAAAAAGGGGAGGGGATGAGTCATATGGCAAGGGTGTGTGGATGCCTTACATGGCATCCACGGTAGTTTAGGTTTTTTTTTTAACCTTTTTTATACCATTTTTTATTTTTTTTATTTTTATTTTTTATAATAATAAGGTTTATTTATTTATTATTGATTATTTTATACACAAAAATGGGTTACTACAAGAGCAAACTTGAAATCCCTCACTAGGTAGATAGTTTGCAATTTTAAGCTCACTCACCCAAACCTAAACACTTGACCAAATTTAACAATTTAGGCTCAGAAGTGTTGTCTATACAAGGAATATACAATAAATGCCCTAAAGACGATTTAACATCATAATGTTGTTGACAATTGAAGCATTGACCTTTTCTTGATGCTTGGAGGTCCCTTTTATACTCCCAAATGAGTTTGTGGTCGTTACTAGCCGTTAGGGATGTTTTGGAGCCATTGGGGTCTTTATTTTCCGCAATAAATGCAGTTTTTCAACTACCTATATTGAAACATGTGTCTCTGTTTCGAAACAGTCTCAAAATAGAAAGAACCGTTATGTAAAATAAGGAGACCGTATAGAAACGGGTGGGGCCGTAAGGGAACGGCCGTGTAGAAACGTGTATGATTGTATAGGAATGGCCGTATAGAAATGGGTAGAGCCGTATAGAAATAGGTAGGGCCGTATAGGAATGTCCATATAGAAACGGGTAGGGCCGTATAGGAACGACCGTATAGAAATGGGTAGGACCGTATAGAAACGGATTTTGACAGTTTCAAAACGTATCGATACAGATTATGCATGTATCGAAACTGGTACATTAAAAGCACTGGTTTGGCTACTTAAAAATGTTCCAAACATTCCCAAAACCTTTCTAAACATCCTCAAACTTATTTTCAAGTTGTTTGGACTTAAAAGTATGTTTTAAATTCTTTTCAAGTTAGTCCAAAACATTTTCAATTATTATATCAAAACATTTAGTTCTACAACTTCGATGTTTAGTAGACCTCTTATGACAGGAATTACTTGAAAGTTTGAAAATGTTTATAAAATATGAAATGATATGGCCTAAGAAATATGATAGGATCATTTGGAAACAAGATAAGTCGTGTAGATTCACAGTCAGAAGGTTAACAAAATTACTGAAAATTGTAGAAATAGAAGCCCCTAAGGTGAAATCTTTCCTTTGGATGTTAATGATCAACAAAATTCCTACAAAGGGCTTCCTTTTGGATAGAGGCATTCAACTCGAGAATTTGTAGGAGTGCCCATGGTGTAATTTAAGCTTGGAAACTTCCAATCATATTTTCGTGGAGTGCATGTTTGCTAAATGTTATTAGTCTAGTTTTTTGCAAACAGTGGTCTCTTAATTGGCCTAAATTGGAAACCATCGATGATTTTATGAATTTTTGTTTCGATTTCCATGAGGCTGATTTAGTCGGAACATTATGGCTTATTATTGTTGTAACAGCACTATGGAGCTTATGGTTGGATCGTAATGAGAAAGTTTTTAGAGACAAACAATCCTTATTAAGGACCTGATGTTTTATGAATAAATGAGAGCTTTTATCTGGATCAAGGCTATAAACGACAATATTTTGCTAAGTGGGGAGAATTGGTGGGTCAATCCAAAACTTTGTATCATAATAAACACCAACAATTAAGTAATTACAAGTTGGAGCCCTCCCCCAACTGGCTTGGTAACATTTAATGTTGATGGTGCATACAAAGAAGGTTCAGCAGGGTGTGGTGGAGTTCTTAAGAATGCAGAAGGAGATGTGATTGCCATGTTCTCAGGCCCTGTTATTGGTGAAGATTCAGACTTTTCTAAAATTATGGCAATAAAAGCTGCTTTAAAAGTGTTTTTGGAAGCAAGTTTGAAAGAAAATTTTGCTCTCGTGGTGGAATCCGACTCGCAAGTTGTGCTTAACTGGATCGCTTCCCCGTTGCTGTGACCATGGCGTTGGTGGGACTACTTTGATGAAATTGATGGCATGTCTCGAGATATTTCTAGGGTGCAATTCTCCTATATCTCAAGGGATCGAAACATGATGGCTGATCACATAAGAAAAGATGGGATGAGCAGGGTAAAATGTTTAAAGATTGGTGGTAAAACTCTTCAACCTTAACAGGAAATTGAGATTGTTATTTATATTTGTAATTCAGGCGTGTTATTGATGTGTTTTGTGTACCTTTCTTGGTGTAAATACTTTATAGTTGATTTCTACTCTTTTCTTCCATCTAAGTTTAGAGAGGTTTTTAATGAGGCACTTAACTATAATTTTTTAAATTAATAAATTTTACCGTTGAGCCAAAAAATAATACAACATCGTTTTGCTTTCCATATGTGCTTTATCACTAGTCCATAACTATTCTTTTTGTTTACAATCATTTAACTTAACTCATTTTGGACTCTATTTTTATAAGACTTTGTCTGGTCACTGCTATTGTACATGTCAGAACAACCCTCAATTGCCTTGCTTAGAGGAAAAATTTACTTATTAACTCATATTTTAAATTAGGCTTAAGGGCTCGAGAAGCCCTTAAACTTTTGAAAAAAATCAATTAAGCCCTTAAAGTTGTTTCGTACAAAATGTCACCCTCAAACCTCAAAAGTTAACCATTCCGACCCTTTGACTGATGGAATCCGTCGTTGACTGTGACGGTGCTGATGTGGCGGTCCACGTCAAAAAAGTGACGAGGGTTTAATTGATTTTCTTTAAAGTTCGAGGGTTTAATTTATTTTTTATAAAGTTTGAGGGCTTATTTAATCTTTAAGCAAAAATAAAAAATATTTAAATATTTAAAAATAATTATTAAATTATTAAAAAAATATATGACCGTTGTAATAAAAAATAAGATTAAAATTATGTTATAACCTAATAAGTTGTGCAAAATCTAAAATATATTCCAATACATATGATGCAAACTCATGTCACAATATAGTTACATATCTTTTATTTGATTGAACCAACAACTTTCATGGAATTTAAGTTAGAAAATAAGAAAAATTAAGAAACAATCTTGCGGTATACAAGGACTCCAATGTGCTTGACTTTATTAAAGAGTTTTTTTTTTCATCAGATCAAATAATGAGCTTCATCTTGCACGTTGCATCCAAGCATAGTATCATAAGAAAATTCAAGCATTTTTTTAGTGAGATCACTTCCTTGGTTAAAGAAGTTTTTTTATATTAGAAAATGTAACTTTGTATTTCTAAAAATTAATCGATAATATTTTTATTTTAGTATTTTTTTTTTAAATATTTTTGGCTTAATGACCCAATTAGCCTCTGAAGTATATAAAAATACCGAACTGTCCCCTAGAGTAATTTTTTAGACGTTTTGCCCCCTGAACTAAAAATTGTGACCTCTTTTGACCCATCCGTCTAACCGCGTTAAAAAAAATCACAGGCCAACCAGAACGCGCCACGTGTCACTAGTAAACAAAAAAATAGCTGAATTATTTTAAAGGGGTAAATTACACGCGAAGTCTGTAAAATTTTTATTTTTATTCAATTCAATCCTAAAAATCGTTATTTAACCCGAATTTACCCAAATTGCTTTCTAATTTTATAAAATAGTCCATTATTTTTAATATGTTGATGTTTTTGTTCAATTTATTCCTAAAAAAATATTTAACCCACAACTAACCACTACTATTTTATAATTTTTACAAATTAGTCCAATATTTTTAATATGTTGATATTTTTGTTCAATTTTGTCATCAAAATCTTTATTTAACTCACAATTGATCCCTACTACTTTATTATTTTTATATTTTAGTCAAATATTATAAATATAATTATATTTTTTGTTCAATTTAGTCCTAAAATAATGAACTTCATCTTGCACGATGCATCCAAACATAGTATCATAAGAAAATTCAAGCATTTTTTTGGTGAGATCACTTCCTTGGTTAAAGAAGTTTTTTATATTAGAAAATATAACTTTATATTTCTAAAAATTAATCGATAATATTTTTATTTTATTATTTTTTTAAATATGTTTGGCTTAATGACCCAATTAGCCTCTGAAGTATATAAAAATACCAAACTGCCCCCCTAGAGTAATTTTTTAGACGTTTTGCCCCCTGAACTAAAAATTGTGACCTCTTTTGACCCATCCGTCTAACCGCGTTAAAAAAAATCACAGGCCAACCAGAACGCGCCACGTGTCACTAATAAACAAAAAATTAGCTGAATTATTTTAAAGGGGCAAATTACACGCTAAGTCTGTAAAATTTTTATTTTTATTCAATTCAATCCTAAAAATCGTTATTTAACCCGAATTTACCAAAATTGCTTTTTAATTTTATAAAATAGTCCATTATTTTTAATATGTTGATGTTTTTGTTCAATTTATTCGTAAAATATATTTAACCCACAATTAACCACTACTATTTTATAATTTTTACAAATTAGTCCAATATTTTTAATATGTTGATATTTTTGTTCAATTTTGTCATGAAAATCTTTATTTAACTCACAATTGATCCCTACTACTTTATTATTTGTATATTTTAGTCCAATATTATAAATATAATTATATTTTTTGTTCAATTTAGTCCTAAAATCTCTATTTAACCCGAAATTGACCCATATTTCTTTGTAGTTTTTATAATTTAGTCCAATATTTTAAATATAATCATATTTTTGTTCAATTTAGTCAAAAAATTTTAACCTGAAAGTAACCCCAATTTCTTCCTAATTTTTTAATTTAGTCCAATATTTTAAATATAATTATATATTTTTTCAATTCGATCCAAAAAATCTTTATGTAACATGAAATTAACCTCAACTTCTTTCTATTTTTTTCTAAATTAATCCTATATTTTTAATATGTTGATATTTTTGTTCAATTTATTCTTCAAAATCTTTATTTAACCCACAATTGACCCCTACTACTTTATATATTTTTTTATTTAGTGCAATATTTTATATATAATTATATTTTTTGTTCTATCTAGTCCTAAAATATATATTTAACCCGGAATTGACCCATATTGGACTAAATTCGATTATATTTAAAATTTTGGAATAAATTATAAAAATTGTAAAGAAACATGGGTCAATTTCGTGTTAAATATATATCTTTTAAGACTAAATAGAACAAAATATAATTATATTTAAAATATTAGACTAAATTATAAAAATTCTAAAGTAGTAGGAGTCAATTGTGGGTTAAATAAAGATTTTGAGGACTAAATTGAACGAAAATATCACCGTATTAAAAATATTGGACTAATTAATAAAAATTAGAGAAAATGTGAGGTTAATTTCGGGTTACATAAAGAAATTTGGGTTACTATCAGGTTAAATTGTTTTTTTCACTAAATTGAACAAAAATATGATTATATTTAAAATATTGGACTAAATTATATAAACTATAAAGAAATATGGGTAAATTTCTGGTTAAATAGAGATTTTAGGACTAAATTGAACAAAAAATATAATTATATTTAAAATATTGAACTAAATTATAAAAATTATATAGTAGTAGAGATCGATTGTGAGTTAAATAAATATTTTGATGACAAAATTGATCAAAAATATCAGCATATTAAAAATATTAAACTATTTTTTTAAAATTATAAAATAATAGGGGTTAATTGTGGGTTAAATAATTTTTTTAGGACTCAAACTTTCTAACAAAATCAATTAATCCCTCGTACTTTCTAACAAAATCAATTAAGTCCATATAGACATGTCATCATTCACACGTGGACTGCCACGTCAACACCGTGAACTACCATGTCAACAACGTGAATTGCCACGTCAACACTATCAAGGTCAACGACGGATTCTGTCAGTCAAATGGTCAAATTGGTTAATTTTTGGGGGTTAAGAGTGACATTCAGTGCAAAAAAACTTTAAGGGCTTAATTGATTTTTTTTTTCAAAAATCCAGCGGCTTCTCGAGCCCTTAAGCCTTTAAATTATTATCCATTGTTTATTAATTAGATAATTGATCGTTCAATTATACTTTTGAATTTATTGATTGGTGATATAATTATATTGAGGGTTAATGTCTCATTTGGTCTTGAGCTTTCAATAAATGCCCAATATTGTATATGTACAAAAGAATGCAAATTATATCATTAGGTTTTGTATTATGTGTAAGTTGTGAATTTAGTTCTTATTCTCTTTTCTGAACATTTTTTAGTTATGTTCTCTTCAAAATTTTGAAATTTCAATCATGATCCAAACATATAAGGAATAATATTACTAAATTATAAGGACTGAAGATGATCGAATCAGAAAACATAAGCTAAACCTAAAACTTAAATGTATAACGCAATAACTAATAATAGAATTTAACTTCAACAAGTTTAATCATTATTATATAGGTCATGACTGAATTCAAAGTTATAAAAGGTCAAGGGTTTAAAAAAATTTTGATGTCGTTTTTGGGCAACACCAGACAAAGAGGTGGAGATGGTGGTCAAAGGAAAATGTGGGAATGAATATTGGTGGTTCACCCGTTGTGGGACATGCCGAGAGCCATAGGAGAAGGTGGTGGACTGTAGAATCTGGTAGTTCACCCATGGATGGATTGGGGCCGAGAGCCACGAACAGTGTAGAACGAATGATCAGAGCTATATGGAGGGAAGGAGAGAGAGAGAGAGGGGGGGTAATGGAGGTAGGAAAGTCGTATTTATATCCCTTTGGAGTTGTAGATGGAGTGATGGTTGATAAGGTCGTGCCATGCATAGTTAGGGCTATTGATGGGCTTGGTAGGTAGTAGCACGGTTGTATGCTGCGAGCTCAATTGGACTTTATGTTTGTCTTGCCGCGGCGCGGTGACTGAGCATTGGAGTCTCCGGAGGCTAATGGGTTCGAAGATATATGAGTGTCCGATGTTCGTGATGTCGGACTGTGGTGCGGCGGTAGAGACAATGGTGTTTACCTTCGGAGGCATTTTCCTCCAAGGTGTTTGCAGAGGTACAACACTAGTCCCCCTTAGTCGAAAAAGTGTCATAATGTGACACTCAACTAAGACCTAATTTGACGTTTCAATTTGTCTTTGAAGTGGGGTCATTGTATGGGAATCGTCGTGACAGTTAGGGTTTCAAGTGTTGTATCTTTGGCGTCTTGTGAGTAGTTTGTAGCTTTGGGCACAAATCCTGGGTTCTTTTTTACGCTACAAATTACGGAAAATGTCCAAATCACTAGTTCCGTTGGTTTCATATTATTTTTCTTTCAAGTTTTGTACTTATCCAGTGGCGGTTGGAGATGTCTAAAGGTGAGAAGTTTGCGGTAAAGAATGTCAAGGCAGATCATATCGTGGATGTCGTCTGGGTGGAGGTGGAGTCCAAGGAATGAGGAGTAAGACGATGAAATTGTTGGAGAGTCGCAGTGTGTGATGGTACAACTTTGAGTTTTCCTTCAGCATTCTGAAGGGGAAATTCAACCTGAGTAATCATGGCGACGGGACAGACGACTCGCCAGTGTGGTTCTATCTGCCTTTCTACTTGCTTGAGGCGGGGTTCCATTTTATGCTTCATCCTTTCGTCTCTGGTGTGTTGAGGGAGTACGGTGTAGCTCTAGGGCAGTTTCTCGGTGTGTTGTTGTGGATTATTATCAATTATTTATTGATATGCGCAAAGAAGAAGTTTCGGCCTTCTGTGGCGGTGTTGCAGAAGCTCCTTACTTTAAGTTTGATGATAAGTGCCCAAAAGTTTTATATTTTTACCCCCTTTACATGGCAATTATCACTCAACCTACACCCATTTGAGCTGCATTATGGCCCTTCATGCATTGATTTCACCATTTATGCCTTTGATCCTTATAATTTGTTTATTCTATGAAAAAGTTACTATTTGATGCATGTTTGGTGCTTTTGCAGATTTGCACGATGCGAGGGCAGGAGATGTCGTGATGGCACTGGAGGAAAAGGAAGGATAAGGCAGAACCAGCTAGTAGCAGACCCTGATCGAGCCAAGCCACAACTAACATCTTCTACTGAGGGAAGCTAATTTATGAACGAAGCCTTGCCGAGCAGAACCAGTCACAGACCCATGCCGAGGTAGTAGAATGCCATGTCGCGGCCCTGTACTACTCAACCTGTCGGAGAGCAAAACAGGCAAAATGGTAGTCGATTTGTAGAGCTTTAAATGCCAGATTTTTCTACACACTTTGCATAGAAGTTGGAGCTCGAGAAGAGGATGAAAACATGGAAGGAATGATAAAGTTGAACTTTTGGCCAAAAGTGAATAATGCATTAAATTAAAGAGATTCACCTCTTTAATAAAGTTAAGTCCAAGTCTAACTTAACTTCCTCTCCAAGAAGGATTTGTGCCTACACATTCCCCTATATAAGGAGGCTTGCCGCCATCACGAGAAGAATTCGAAAGATAGGGGAGAGCCTAGGGTTTAGTTTGTGTTTTCTTTCCCTTCATTGTGTTCTAAATTTCCTTAGGGTTAGGATTAGCTTGTTTAGTAGTTGTGTGAAGACTATTGTACTTTGTTTATATTCTTAATGCAATTAAGTTAAGGTTGCTTATTCTAAGCTTTAATCATTCTTACATACTTGTCGAGAGAGAGTTTGAGATTATCCATTTATTCAATATCGAGAGAGTTTAATTCACGAAACGAGTAAGCACGATTTTCATCCCACGTGGTGCTAACTAACTCGACCTAGAGTGAGGTTAATAGTTTCAGCGGCTATGAGAAGCCTGTGATTGGTTGGTGTTTGTCTTTGGTTTACGCTGAGAGGTATGGTCAAAGTTCAGTCATCAATAATGTTTCGATCTTAGAGATAAAGAGAAGCCATGCAAGGACGCTTTGCTGAGACTTAATAGCATCTGCCCAAGAGCAAGAGATTGTCGCAACAGAGATTCAACCTTTGCGGTCGTGACAGGAACTTCGGTTACTGCCACAACAGTTTTGTGTTGCTGCATTCAAGAATGGAGACAAATCAATAGGATTCCACACTACGACGCATTCTAAGCTGGCTCATTCTCTCAACTTGATTTTATCTCTACTTTTATTTCTAGCTTATTTTAGTTATAGTATTTTTAGATTACTCAACAATCCAACTTATCTGTGTTTTTACTTTATTTATTTTCCAGTGCGAGGAAGTAGGATCAAAAGGCTAGCTCAATCCCTGCGGAGACGATACTCGATATACTTATCATTGTATTACTTGAGACGTGTACACTTGCACTATTGCGGGGCACTTTTATGCGAGCATCAAGTTTTTGGTGTCATTGTCGGGGATTGGCAACTTTTGTTTTTATTTTCTTGCACTCTTTATTTTATTTAGTTTATTTATTTATTTTTGTTTTAGTACTAATAAAATTTGGTTTTGCTTTGGTGCACGACCAGAGCGAACCCAGGCAGCCCATTGCGAGATTTAGAACCAAAAATCGAATGCACTTACTTAAAGCTTAGACGAAGGAACGAAGCCGCAATGCAGGAACCTGAGGGCCAAGGTCGAGGCCGAGGCAACAACCAAGGCGCCTTGGCTAATAATGTCATTGAGCAGCCACCTGCCGATGAGCTGCCACTTGTCGATGGGCAGCAGAATATCCCGGCAGGAGATAGAGAAAATTTGTGAGTTTCATTCGCACTAGTACGACACCCAACTGTCCGATATTACCTTGAAGAGGACCTGAACGAATTAAATCCTGGAGTTGTTACCCCAGAGATAGAGGTCGCCCACTTTGAGCTGAAGACTATAATGTTCAACATGATCAATACTATGGGGCAATTTGGCGACTCAGCAACTGAAGATTCCAGACAGCACCTCAAGTCCTTCCCCCAGATTTGTAACTCGTTTAAAATACAGGAAGTACATGAGGATATTTTAAGATTAAAATTGTTCCCCTATTCACTGAGGAATGGGGCAAAAACCTGGCTCAACAGTATTCTAGCATGATCAATTGGATCCTGGAGTGATTTATGTCATGATTTCTTAGTGCGTTTTAATCCTACAAATTTAACTGATAAATTTCGTAATGAAATCACTTCTTTTCAACAGGCTGATGACGAATACATGCATGAGGCTTGGGAGCGATACAGAGAGTTGTTACACAAATGTCCCTTGCACGGATTCCCACTGTGGACGGAGGTGACTATGTTCTATAACGCGGTCAACACGGCAACTAGGATGATGCTTGATGCCTCGGAAAACGACATACTCTTAGACAAAGAGCCAAAAGAAGCCATGGATATACTAAACAGGACGGCCAAGAACGACTATCAGTTCTCAACGGCCAGAAGGGAAGGAATCTGCCGCCAACCCAGAGTAAATGAAATAAGGTCATCATACTCAATTTCATCTCAAATTGCCACCTTGACAAAGCTGGTCTTGAACATGCAATCGCAAAACAATCACCAGGAGGTCAAGGTAATGGATTTATTTTTTGAAAATTGTGGAGGCAACCATGTCTCTTCTGAATGCCTGCAGAACCCAGAGTCGGCATGCTTTGTTGGAAATTTCAATCGGAACAACAACCTGATGTCCATCAACTACAACTCAGTCTGGAAAAAGCACCCCCAACTTCTCCTGGAGCAACCCCAACAATGCACTCAATCCGGAAAATCAGAATGCTCAAGTCGCGGGATTCCAACAAAACATGTCGCAACAGCAACACATACCGCCGCATCAGCCAATACAGTCTAGTTCTTTAGAAGACACTCTTCATGCTTTTATGACTCAAACTAGCGCATATATGGATAATACTGATAAGTTCATTAAAAGACTGACACTTTTATAGAAAGGACTGAGACGTGACTACAAAATCATGAGGCAACATTGAAATCCTTGGAATCTCAAGTCGGGCAGTTTGTACAAATTCTAAATTCCAGACTAATGGGAGCAACACATGAATAGTGCAAGGCGATCAGAACTAGGAGTGGTAAGCAGCTAAAGGAACCCCGGACCAGTGAAAAAGATGAAAATAAGGAGAATGAAGCTTCTACTAAGGCAGATCGTGCCGCAGCAATACCTGATCCCACTTCCCCGGCAGAAGCTGACTACACTACTGCCGCAGAACCAGTTGATTCTACCAAAGGCAAGCAGAAAGATGCGGATAACCTAGATCCAATACCGCATATTAGATAATATTACCAGGAAAAGAACAGATCGAGGACATATGACCCCCACCACCATTCTCACAAAGGTTGAAACGGTAAAAGAAAGAGTACCAGTTCAAGAAGTTCCTAGATATCTTGAAACAAGTCCACATCAACATACCTTTAGTGGAAGAAATAGAGCAAATTCTGAATTACGCCAAGTTCCTCAAAGACATGGTGTCAAAGAGAACAAGGGTAGGGGAATTCAATACGGTTGCTGCAACAGAGGGATGTATGGCCATGTTACAAAATCGAGCACCACCTAAACTTAAAGATCATGGGAGCTTCACGATACCATGCACAATCGAGAATCATTATGGAGGGAAGGCAATGCGTGACTTGAGGGCAAGCATAAATTTAATGCCCAAATTTGTTTTCCAAAAGCTAAGAATAGGGAAGGCTAAACCTACAACAGTAATGCTCCAGTTGGATGACCGCTCCTATGTTCACCCAGAAGGAAAAATAGAAGACATACTAGTACGAGTGGATAAATTTATTTTTCCTACTGATTTCCTCTTTCTTGATTGTGAGACATATGAACATGCACCCATCATACTTGGGTGACCATTCTTAACCACTAGAAGGACCTTGATCGACGTAGAAAAAGAAGAGCTAACGAAGAGGGTGAACGATCAATAAGTCAAGCTCAACGTTCTTCAGACCCTAAAACGTGCGAACGATCAAAAAGAATGTCAAGTGATACAAGCTACCGCAGAATTCAATTTTGACATTAATGCACCCTGCCTCGACAAGCACTGCCTCGGCAACGAGTTTGGCCACTGCCTTGGCATGCACTCTGACGACTACCTTGACAGCGTTCTGGACAGCCTTGACGAAGTTGAAGAGATTGGTGAAGCTGACATTGAAGAAGCCCACTGGACAGCCTCTCGTCCAGGTAAGTACTTTGAGCCCCTCAATTATTCTAGAGAGGAAAGAAAAAGTGAAAACATTCAATCAAACAGCCACCAGTTCTTGAATTAAAACCATTTCCCGATAAATTAAAATATGTTTATTTGGGAACCAATGATACTTTGCCCATAATCATCTCTTCTAAGTTACAGCTAGAACAGGAACAAAGCTTGATCAATATGCTATGGTGGCACAAGAGGGCAATAGGGTGGACCATTTTTGATTTGAAAGGAATAAGCCCAGCGGTTTGCATGCACAAAATCCTTTTGGAGGATGATCACAAACCTACCATTGAGGCTCAAAGAAGGCTTAACCAAGCCATGAAAGAGGTGGTAATAAAATAGATTATCAAATAGCTCGATGCCAGGATCACATATCCCATCTCTGACAGCACATGGGTAAGCCCGGTACAGTGCGTACCAATGAGAACAATGAATTAATCCCAACTAGGACTATGACTGGTTGAAGGGTTTGTATGGATTATCGCAAGTTGAATAAAGCAACTAAGAAGGATCACTTCTTTTTACCTTTTATTGATCAAATGCTTGATAGACTTACTGGTAAACCATTTTACTGTTTTTTGAATGGTTACTCAGGTTATAATTAGATTGACATAGCACTGGATGATCAGGCAAAAACCACCTTTACATGCTCATACGGAATATATGCCTTTAGGAGAATGACATTTGGGCTTTGCAATGCCCCAACAACATTCCAACGATGCATGATGGCAATCTTCTCCGACATGGTGGAGGACTTCCTAGATATTTTCATGGACGGTTTCTCAATTTTTGGTGATGACTTCGAGAATTGGCTCGACAATTTGGAGAGGGTACTCAACCGATGTGAGGAATCTAACCTCGTTTTTAATTGGGAGAAGTGCCATTTCATGGTGGATGAGGACATAGTGCTAGGCCACAAGATCTCATCAAAAGGCTTTGAAGTTAACAAAGCAAAATTTGATGTGATCGAAAAACTACCTCCACCTACCACTGTCAAATGAGTCTGAAGTTTTTTAGGACATGCAAGATTTTATCGAAGATTTATTGCATTTTTCAAAAAATACTAAACCATTGTGTTCTTTGCTTGAACATGATTAGACCTTTTACTTTAATGATGAATGCGCTGAGGCATTCGGAATGCTCAAACAGAAACTGGTGACCGCACCCATTATCGTACCACCAGATTGGATGCTGCCCTTCGAGCTTATGTGCGATGTCAGTGACTATACCATCGGGGCAGTACTCGGTCAAAGGCAGAACAAACTCTTCCATGTAATCTACTACGCCAGCACAACACTAAATGAGGCCCATATTAATTATACCACCACCGAAAAGAAATTATTGGTCGTAGTCTTTGCCTTCGACAAATTTCGATCCTACATAATTGGAACCAAGGTGATTGTCCACACGGACCATTTGACGATAAAATACTTGTTTTCCAAGAAGGATGCCAAGACGAGACTTATTCGATAGATCCTTCTCTTACAAGAATTTGATGTTGAGATAAAAGATGGAAAAAGGACGGAAAACCAAGTTGTCGATCACCTCTCAAGGCTAGAACAAGGAAGAGAAGACGTCACAGATACAGACATACGAGATGCATTCCCTAATGAGCAGCCACTGCTGGCCTCGGCAGAAGAGGAGGCCACTGTCGCGGTAGTGACAGATAGCCTTGCCTCGACACTATCAAACTACATTGCCTCAGCATTACCCTTGGCAGTAATGTCTGCCACGATAACACCCTGGTACGCAGATCTCGTGAATTATTTAGTTAGTGGTGTTTTACCCTATAACCTTAACTATCAAGGGAAAAGAGGTTCCAAAATGATGCAAAGCATTATTTTTGGGACGAGCCCCTTTTGTTTAAACATTGTGCAGACCAGGTTATAAGGCGATGTGTCCCCGAAGAAGAGCAACAAGAAGTGCTCCAACATTGCCATTCTTCACCTTATGGAGGATACTTTGGAGGGGCTCGAACCACGGCAAAGGTACTGCAGTCAGGACTCTTTTGGCCCACCCTCTACAAAGATGACAATAATTTTTCCAAGCAATGCAACAAATGTCAATGAACTGGAAATATAAGCAAACGAAAAGAGATGCCCATGCAGACCATACTTGAAATAGAACTATTCGATGTATGAAGTATTGATTTCATGGGACCTTTCCCATTATTTTGCGGTAATCTTTATATACTTCTAGCCATTGACTATGTATCTAAGTGGGTCGAAGCCATTGCCACCCCCTTAATGATTCGAAGACCGTGCAGAAATTTTTGCACAAACACATATTCACACGGTTTGGGATACCCAGAGCCATAATTAGCGATGAGGGCAGGCATTTCGACAATAGACTAATTGTCGCAACATTGAAGAAGTTCGGTGTCACACACAGGATTGCCACTGCATATCACCCGCAAACCAACGAGCAAGATGAGGTCTCAAACAGATAATTAAAGGCAATACTAAAAAAAGTGGTTAACCCTTAAAGTAAGGATTGGTCACTTCGTCTAGATGATGCCTTATGGGCATACCGGACTGCATACAATACCCCATTAGGTATGTCTCCATTCAGACTTGTGTACGAGAAAGCGTGCCACTTGCCAATTGATGTTGAACATAAGGCATATTGGGTAATCAAGGCAGCAAATATGGATTGGGAAAAGGCCGGACAAAAAAGAATGTTAGACCTCAACGAAATAGAAGAGTTTCGGGCGCAAACGTATGACAACGTGAGAATCTACAAAGAAAAGATGAAACGTTGGCACGATAGCAAGCTTATGCCGCGACATTTCATGCCCGGGTAGCAAGTATTGCTCTTTAATTCTCGCCTAAAGCTGTTCCCAGGCAAACTCCGATCAAGATGGTATGGGCCATTTACAATTGTCAAAGTCTTCCCCCATGGTGTTGTAACAATAAAAAACAACAAAGATGGGACCGAGTTCAAAGTAAATGGGCAAATGCTGAAGCCGTACTTCGAGTCAAATATCATGAGGGATCAAGAAGAAATCACTTTAGGAGATGCATCTGCATGCCCTCCTTTAGTGCCTTGACCTTTTCTCTTTATTTTCTTATTTGAATTTTAATTAATGTTCTTATTTTATTTCATTTTCCACATCTTTAATATTCCTTAGAAATAATGTTTTAGTTTATTATTTTTTTTAGGATGGAAAACTAAAACTGAGGAAGGGAAGGAGATCATTGCGCCTGCAGAAAAGCCCACCCCAGCATCACGCATCCAGTTACCCCGCGAATCCAAACGAATCAAGCACACGCCCATCTATAACGAAGAGGTTGATCTTACAGAAAGAAATTGATGAGGAAGATGAATCTTCCAAATCACCATCTATTTAAATTCCTCTTCTTTATGGCATTTATTTTTATTGCCCTTATATTTTGTGTGCTAATTTTTTCTATCTTAATGTATGAAATGTAGGCATTGAGGGCAATGCTTGATCCGAGTTTGGGGGTGTAGGTTCAATTGCCAAGGCAAGGTCATGCCGCGACATTATAATATAATTGCCATGCAATTTTGTTTTTTTACTTGTTCAAAAAAATGTTACTGCATTGCCTTAACCGAATTTTGTTTATGCCTCGGCGGTACTTTCTATAAATTGTCTTATTCTAGATTCAATTAAATCTTCTTACTTGACAATAAAACTCTCTCTTCTTACCATTGTTTAAAACTGTTTAGAGCCTTTAATTTTAGGATGCTTAAGGAAGATAAATTAGGATCACTCTATAAGATTAAAACTTTCAAACACCTTTGTGACTTGTATGATTTAAGGAATTCTAGTACACTAAAGGCATAGACTTTTTTAGAAATAAAATTTTGGGTAAAAAGTTAGAGATGCCTAAAACTGGGTCTAGCTTAAGGAAGCCGTAAAGGTGCCCGAAACCAGCTCTAGGCTAATCACAAGAGGTGCCCGAAATTTGCTATAGTAGGTTAGATTTCTTATAAAAACAGAAGAAAAGAAATTACCCAAGTTAAGTAGGTTAATGCTTAAGTGTTTGATTAGAATCCTTATAATCATCTTGTTCACAATGCACTCACAAATCTTATAGTTTGGTTCCAGGGAATTCCTAAGGCATCCAAAGTGTTGAGTGTGTAAATGTTCTATTATTTACACCCTTTTTAACCCATATTTCTGCTGCATTCAAGCATCATTGCATTGCATTTAGGTTAGTTTTCAGTAAAACATCACAAATGGATTAAGAGCACGGATTCTACTAAAAGATGGCTATTTTTGCAGGTATCTGCCATAGTTGACAAAGAAGGCAGGCGTAGGGCAGAGAAGCAGGAAAGCTGAACTGGACTAGCAGATGAAGAAGACGAAGCTGCCATGGACCTGTCGTGACAGCACGGTGACAACAGACTTATGAAGAGGAAAAGTCAAGTGGACCTCGATAGACAGAGAAAAATCTGCTCGTCTGTCGTGTGAAAGCCAAATAATTTTCCAATCCCCGGATCAAAAGATATGTCAAGCCAAAGCTCAAGGAGCGGAAATTCCTAGAAACAAGGATGGCGGCTGAAAAGTAGGAATCCTTAGAGATTAAATATTAATTAGAATCTTACTTTTCATTAAAGTTGTAATCCTTGTTAAATTAGAATACTTGAGCCCAAAGCTTATATAAAGGCATAGATTTAACCTAGGAGGCATCATCGAATACCCCATAACCGAAACCTAAACCCCCTGCCGTTCACCCGTCACCGACATGTTCTAAATTCCCCCTAGGGCCACGGGTTGTTTTGTAAAGTAGTTGCAAGGGTTGTTTTGTTTTAGGAATTTTCAGTTCAATAAAATAGACTTCAAGTTCTCTTATTTTGGTTTTAACATCTTGCAAGAGCATCGGGAGAGCATTGTGAGGTTATCCATTTACTTAGCATCGGGAGAGTTAAGTATACGAAAGAAATAAGAGCGAGTTCTCTAGTTTATAGTTGAACTATCTTGTGCCTAGGGATAGGGCAAGGTTAAGTGGCTAAGGAAGAATTCATACACATCGGTGTTCATCCTTCGATTCACGCCGGGAGGTATCATCAAAGACGTGATCATCGATAGACTTGGACCTAGGGATAGGACAAGGCAGATCTGGGATTCTTGCCAAACTTGAAGTACGGAGTTGGTGTTCGCTGCCGCGACAGCTAACGGACAGCCGCCGCGACAGGTGCTGTCGGCGACGGGAGCAACGACAGAACTGGAGTTCTAAGCAATTCAATACCTGCACTACCGACCAATTCAATACCAGCCCATTCTCTCTATCTTGATTTCTCAATCTTTTTATTTACGTTTTTCTTATTATTCTCGTGACAATCTTCTAAACTATTTCCTTTACTTCGTGTAGTAAACTAAGGTGAAGTTATTAGCCCAGTCCTTGTGGAGACGATATCCGATACTTCGTATCACTTTACTACTTGCGTCGTGTACACTTGCACTACCATTGCGATAGACTATTTTACACGCAACAAGTTTTTGGCGCCGTTGCCGGGGATTGACAACATAACTACATCTTTCTTTTATTGCACTTTTCGTTTTTATTTTTATTTTCGTTTTTGTTTTTATTTTTCTTTAATTTTTCTTTTGTGCTTTCAACTCTTGCTTTTCACGAGGTTTTCTTGTTTATGCGCAGATCTAAAAGAGGTGAAGATCCTGAGTATCCATTAGATCCGGAAATCGAACGTTCCTTCAATCTCAAGAAACAACTTCGCCAACTTTTAGACAGAAACGAATACCTCGAGGAACATTTAGAGCAGATGGCCCGTAATCCGCCCGCTGATGGAGGTATCCCGCCTGTCGGTGACCCGCCCGCAACAGATGGACGACGGTCATGTCGTGACTACATGCTGAACGATCATGTAGAGCTGGAGACCACGCTGCCAGATATTGACGTTGATAACTTCGAGCTTAAACCTGTCATGTTTAGTATGATCAACAATGCCGGGCAGTTTAGTGGTTCTGCGACAGAAGATGCTAGGGAGCATCTCAAAACGTTCCAGGAGATCTGTGGTTCGTTTAGACTACCAGGAGTTAGTCCGGAGATACTGAGGCTTCGGTTATTCCCCCATTCATTTAGGGATAGAGCTAAAACTTGGTGGAATAAACTTACACCGGGTTCTATTATGACTTGGGCAGATCTAACTCGTGAATTTTTATCTCGTTTTAATCCTTCGCATTTATCTGAGCGATTACGTAATGAAATTGCTACTTTTCAACAGGAAGATGACGAGCCGATGCACGAGGCCTGGGACAGATTTACTACTCTTCTACGAAACTGCCCAATGCATGGATTCTCCGTCTGGAATCAGGTAACTAAGTTCTATAATGCTGCTAACTTACAAACTCGCATTCGGATTGATTCTGCAGCAAATGGATTATTATTGGATAAAGATCCAGACGAGGCATTGCAAGTTTTGAAAAATCTAGCTAAGAATGAGGAGCAGTTTCCGACAGCTAGAAGAGGGGGTAAACGGATACTTGCTGTCAAGGACTATGAGGCCGACAGCACTTTGAAATCACAGGTAGCATTCCTTACTAAAGCAATGAAACACTTATTAAATGAAGATGAATTACGAGGAAGTTTGTGCTATCTGTGAGGGAAATCATAGTAGGGAAGAGTGCCCGATAAATATAGAAGAGGGAAAATATGTTGGAAATTACAAGCCGAATTACAATTCCAACAACTATAATCCCAATTGGAGGAAAGATCCCAAATTTTCCTGGAGTAACCCTAACAATGCCCTGAATCCGCAAGCTTATAATCAGAATCAGGGAGGTCCTAGATTGTTGACGAGACAGCAGCTGCCGCCGCAACAGCCGCAGCAACTACCGCCGAATCTGCCGCCGCACCTGCCGCCGCAGCCACCACCTGCCACGAGTAGTGTATTGGAACAGAATCTGGCTACCTTTATGTCTCAGACCGGTACGTATATGGAGAATATAAATCAATTTGTCAAGAAGACGGAAAACTTTATAGATAAAACCGAGATGAGAATGACAAATCATGAGGCTACGTTGAAATCTCTAGAGACACAAATGGGTCAGGTGTCACAACATATTAAACCAAGGCAGAATGGAGGATTCCCTAGCAATACTGAAAATGCTAGACCACCCCCACATGAGCAATGTAAGGCGATTACTACTAGGAGTGGGAAAAAGCTACCAGGGCCGGAAAAAGAAGCTGAAACAGAAAAGGAACCTGCCTTAGATAAACCTGCCGAGGAAGCTGCCCCGACAGGTGATAAACAGACTGCTGCCGATGAGCCTATCACGACAGCAGAAGCGACAGAGGAGAAAAAAGATGATTATCGTCCTCAGATTCGCATGCAGTGGGAAGGACGTATTGCTGATTATCGTCCTCCACCACCTTTTCCTCAACGGATACAACAAGCTAAGCATGAATCTCAACTTAAAAAGATTTATGATATTTTTAAACAGGTTCATATTAATATTCCGTTGTTAGATGCTGTTAGAGAGATGCCCGGTTATGCTAAATTTCTCAAGGATGTTATGTTGAAAAAATCTAAACTTGGGGAATTTGAAACGGTAAAAATGACAGAAGGTTGCATGAGTATTCTTCATAGGCAGCCGCCCCAGAAAAAGAAGGATCCGGGGAGCTTCATCATACCATGTGTAATCGGCGACAAATTTGTGGGTAAGGCACTTTGTGATCTTGGTGCCAGTGTTAATCTAATGCCCAAATCTGTTTTTCAGAAACTAGGTATTGGTAAGGCGCAGCCCACGACAGTTACTCTATAGCTAGCCGACCGCTCTTACGTTCACCCTGAGGGAAAAATTGAAGACATTCTGGTAAGAGTAGATAAACTTATTTTTCCTGCTGACTTTCTTATTTTGGATTGTGAGGCAGACGAAAACGCACCAGTCATCCTCGGGCGACCCTTTTTAGCCACGGGAAGATCATTGATTGATGTGGAGAAAGGAGAACTCACCATGCGCGTGAATGATCAAGAGATTAAGTTGAATGTTCTCCAAGCAATGAAACATGCCGATGTGGACGAGGAATGCAAGGTCATCATTGAGGTGACCTTTGATCACCCCTACATCAGGTCGGGCTGCCGTGATATAAAATTTGGTCACTGCTGCGATAGCCACCTACAAGCCTGTCACGACAGCAACGATGACAACACCGACGACAGCGACTCCTCTGAATCCGATATATCTGACATTGACGATCAGGAGAAGGTAAACTAGTTAGGCAATCATCCAAGTAAGTTATTCGAACCTTTGAATTACACTTCGGATAACCATTTAATCCAAAAGCCATCTACTGTTGAACCACCTGTCTCAGAACTTAAGCCCCTGCCAGGGCAACTTAAATATGCTTATCTTGGTTCCAATGACACACTACCCGTAATCATCTCTGCTAAGCTGCCGCAGGAACAGGAACGACAGCTGATCGACATGTTAAGGCAGCACAAAAAGGCGATTGGATGGACGATAGCAGACATTCAAGGCATCAGTCCGGCGATATGCATGCACAAAATCCTCCTAGAGGAAGATCATAAGCCGACTATTGATGCCCAAAGGCGGTTAAACCTTGCGATGAAGGAGGTAGTGCGTAAAGAGATAATTAAATGGTTAGACGCTGGTATTATTTACGCCATCTTCGACAGCAAATGGGTAAGCCCGGTGCAATGTGTTCCAAAGAAAGGAGGAATGACCGTGGTAACCAACGAGAACAATGAGTTAATCCCAACCAGGACTGTGACCGGTTGGAGGGTTTGTATGGACTATCGGAAGCTTAACAAAGCTACCCGAAAGGACCACTTTCCTTTACCCTTTATTGATCAAATGCTTGATAGATTAGCAGGTAAACCTTACTATTGTTTTCTTGATGGTTACTCAGGTTATAACCAAATTGCTATTGCACCGGAGGATTAAGAAAAGACGACTTTCACATGCCCCTACGGAACATACGCATTTAGGAGGATGCCGTTCGGCCTCTGTAACGCACCTGCCACCTTCCAAAGGTGCATGATGGCTATATTCTCCGATATGGTAGAGGACTTCCTTGAGATTTTCATGGATGGTTTTTCCGTCTTTGGAGACGATTTTGAGAGCTGCCTCGGCAATCTTCAAAAGGTACTTGAAAGATGTGAAAAAGCTAATCTTGTGCTAAATTGGGAAAAATGCCACTTTATGGTGGATGAGGGGATAGTCCTTGGCCATAAGATTAGCTGCCGTGGGATAGAAGTCGACAGGGCCAAGATAGAAGTCATAGAGAAGCTGCCACCGCCAACCACAGTCAAGGGCATTAGGAGTTTTTTAGGGCATGCGGGTTTTTATCGGAGATTCATCACAAATTTCTCGAAAATCACGAAGCCCCTATGCCATCTCTTAGAGCAGAACCGACCCTTTGACTTTAATGAGGAATGTACTGAAGCATTCAAAGTTCTGAAAGAAAAGCTAGTGACAGCCCCCATAGTACAGCCACCAGACTGGACACAACCGTTCGAGATCATGTGTGATGCTAGTGACTATGCTGTCGGGGCAGCACTTGGGCAGCGCAGAGATAAGCTGTTTCACGTCATCTACTATGCCAACAAGACGTTAAATGACGCCCAAGTGAACTACACCACCACAGAAAAGGAGCTGTAAGCTGTGGTGTTCTCTATCGACAAGTTTCGTTCTTACATACTTGGGACGAAAGTAATAATACACACCGACCATTCTGCCATAAAGTATTTATTCGCAAAGAAGGATGCAAAGCCTAGATTGATACGGTGGATCTTGCTTTTACAAGAATTCGACCTTGAGATCAAGGACAAAAAGGGACAGAAAACCAGGTGGCAGACCACTTGTCGAGGCTGGAGAAGGGACAAAGTCTACCGTTAGATGAAACACACATACTGGAGACCTTCCCTGATGAGCAGCTCTTTGCTGCCGCAATCGCTGTCGCGACAGCCATGGCGGCAGGTAAGTCTTCTGACCTTCCCTGGTATGCTGATTTCGTTAATTTTATAGTTAGCGGAATATTACCTTCTGATCTTAATTATCAAGCCAGGAAGAGGTTCCAAAATGATGTTAAGCATTATTATTGGGACGAACCTCTCCTTTTCAAAATGTGCGCAGATCAGGTTATAAGGAGGTGTGTACCACAAGAAGACATTCTCCATCACTGTCATGCTTCACAATATGGAGGTCACTTAGGAGGCAATAAGACTGTTGCCAAGGTGCTGCAGTCAGGGTTCTACTGGCCGACACTTTATAAAGATACACAGGAATTTTACAAGAACTGTGACAGGTGCCAGCGGACAGGCAACATCTTGAGGAGAAACGAGATGCCACTGCAGAACATTTTAGAAGTTGAGATCCTTGATGTTTGGGGGATTGATTTTATGGGACCTTTACCATCTTCATGCGAAAATTTGTACATCCTCCTAGCAGTAGATTATGTCTCCAAGTGGGTAGAAGCAATCGCAACACAAAAGAATGATGCCAAGACGGTCCAAAATTTTTACATAAAAACATTTTTTCTAGATTTGGCATCCCTAGAGCGATTATCAGTGATGAAGGGAGGCATTTTGATAATATGGTAATTGCTGCCGCCTTGAAGAAATATGGTGTCAAGCACAGGATCGCGATAGCATACCACCCACAGACCAATGGACAGGCTGAGATTTCCAATAGGGAAGTGAAGAACATTCTTGAGAAGATGGTTAAACCAACTAGGAAGGACTGGTCTTTAATTCTAAATGATGCATTATGGGCATACAGGACAGCTTTCAAGACTCCATTGGGCATGTCTCCATACCGACTGATTTATGGGAAAACCTGTCACTTGCCTGTCGAGATCGAGCACAAAGCATATTGGGCAATCAAGGCAGTAAACATGGACTTGGACAAGGCAGGCCAGAAAAGGTTATTAGATCTGAACGAGATTGAAGAATTACGGACAATGGCCTACGACAATGCAAAGATTTACAAGGAAAAGACTAAGAAGTTGCATGACAAGAAACTGCTGCCACGACAGTTCTGCCCAGGGAAGCTTAAATCTAGATGGTCTGGCCCGTTCCAAGTGGTTCAAGTTTTTCCCCATGGTGCCATCACAATTCAGTCATTAAAAGACGGGCACCAATTCAAAGTCAATGGACAGCGCCTCAAGCACTATCAGGGGACTGAAGTCCCAGGAATACATGAAGTGGTTACTTTAGGAGATGCCCCACAAGGCATTCCTAATATAACCTAATTTTTATTGTTTATTTATTTATTTATTATTATTTATTAGGAAATTAGGTTTATTTTATTCGAATAATGTTTTGTTTTTCTAATTTCAGTCTTTAAGAAATAAAGGAGTCAAGAAGAAAAGGAGAAGTGACCCAAGACCACCGCCCATCCATCAGCCCAATAAAGCCCATTTATGGAAACCTGTCGTTTTGGCTGCCGCTACGGACGGATATGACAGGCTGTCAACAGACTGACATGTCAGACTCAGAAGCGTGTGGCAGACGTGTAACAGACGCATAAATGCGTGTCAGACGCGTCAGACACGCTAAATCCAATCTGCCGTCCCGTTATTCCCGCCTACCGTTGCAGCATTAAATGGACAGCTACTCGACCGCTATAAAACCCCATTCTCATTTTCATTTTTTCTCACTTCTGCTTATTCTTCTTTGCTTTCTCCTCTAGTTTTATTTGCTTTCTTCAGATTTCACAACCCTTGCAACCAACATGTCTTCTAGACAGACCCGCCGAAGCGCTGCCTCAGCTTCCACCTCAGTAGCAGCAACGCCCTTTGCCAACAAGGAGTTATGGGAGGAACGTGGCTTCGTATACATCCGCAAGGCGCCTCACATGGGACTCCGGCCATTCATTGCTAGAGCCATCCAGAATTTGCTATGGGAGCACTTTGCAGAACAACCGGCAGAGCTCAATGACACATTAGTCCGGGAATTCTATATTGCCATAGACAGCAAAACGGCGACATCTGTCACCATTCGAGGTGTCAAGGTACCCTTCACTGCCGACAGCATCAACCACATGTTTGGCCTCTTCTTCGGCCCCGATGATGATGCTCACCAGAAATTTCTTGACACCCTCGATGCTGCCGCTTATGATGCTGTCATGGTAGAATTGACAGAGGAGGGAACATCATGGACAACCAGCAAGAAGAACCCCCACTCCGTAAATAGGAGGCAGCTCCTCCCGGAAGCCAAACTTTGGAACGCTTTCATCAAAAAGCGTATCCTGCCGTCTTCCCACCACACAACAGTCAACCGGCAGCGGCTCGCCCTCATTCATTCCATCATGCACGACAGGCCCATCAATGTGGGCCGATATATGAGGGACAGCATCCTGGATTGCGCCTTCCGCTCCGACTCCCGCCTCTGCCTGCCGTTTACTATAACTTCCCTCTGTCGCTGTGCCGCTGTCCCCGAGGAACCCTCCGACAAAATAAGGAAGGGCAGAGGCTGGACAGACAACAACATCAACAGCCTCATGGAGCTGATTGCGGCTACACCTGTCTCATCATTCAACCCAGCCGGCTCCCCAGAAGAATCATCAGAGGAGCCTGCCCATGAACCTGTTGCCGCCACCGCTCCGACAGACCAGTCCGCCCTCCTCCTTGAGACGCTACAACGGGTAGAGGAGAGACAAATGGGATTGATGACCTTCATTCGGGACTTCACTCAATCGACGGTAAACTTCATTACCCAAACTTTGAATTTTCCCGATGTTCAATTCCCTTCTTTTCCTGCCCATTATTTCCATATCCCCACCCATGTCCACACCCCTGTTCACACACCCACACCACCTGCCTCCCCGCATTCCCACTCGACTGCCTCCACCACATCCTCTGCCCCGACGGCAGCAGGCAGCCCACCGGCAGACACCTCTCCTAGAGGAACAAAGAGGCCTACCTCCGATAACAGCCCGCTGATTCAGAGGAATTTGGAGAGAGAATTTACGCTGATCAAGCGGATTAAACACGTGGCAGACAAGAAACGGCTGCCCAAGGCTAGCACCACCACCAGCAGCAGTTGGGACAGTGGCAGCAGTTCCGATGTCCAGCTTGTAGAGCAACCTGCCCCTGAACCTGCTTCTGAACCTGCCCAGCCTCCTCCACAGCCCAGACGCCGCCGTCAGATCCGTGTCAGCAGCAGCAACGAGGACAACGACTGAAAATTTAAGTTTTTATTTTCCTCTTATTGCTGCCTGCCTTTATCTTTTGTGATGTACTTTTCTCTATTTTTTTTATCTTTTTCTGTCATTTTGCATTGAGGGCAATGCAACCCTCGAGTTTGGGGGTGGCAACCCTCCATCATTAATGGAGTCTTAAGTACATCTTTTCATTAATTGTTGTGTCTTTTATTTATTTAATTTCTCAAAAAAAAATCAGAAAATTAAACTGTTGGCTTAAAAACTGTGAAGTTAACTTACATGTCATGACGGCCCTGTCGTGGCAGCATCTTTAGGTCAGTTTAAGGAGAAGTTTAGAGCCTTTCTATAGTTCTGAAAACTTAAACACCTTTGTGACTGTTATATTGCTTAGATTTCTTTTAGCCAAACTAGAATAGGAAGCTTAGAACTTGAATAGCCCCTAGAGGTGCCTAACATTGGCTCTAGGAAAGAAGTGTAGCAAAAGAAAATAAACAAAACCTAGAGGTGCCCGAAACTGGCTCTAGGAAGCTAACTAGAGGTGCCCGAAACTGGCTCTAGAAAAACTTAGCTTGAAAATAGAAAGAAAAAGAAGCATGAAAATGTGCTTTCTAAAAAAAATAATAATAAACTTTGGCATAAAAATTCGAGTTAAGAAGTTGAATATTCTAGTGAAACTAAGAGAGTCTTAGCATATAACTGTTCACAAGCATGCACACATTGCACGAGAGCTATAGGGAGATTCCGGACAGATCCTAACCTTTCCGACAGGTTGCTGCCGCCATAGAGAATGAGCGACGGGTAAGGGACAGTTCACTGTTTGAAGGCCAACACAAAAATTCTAATTTTTCTTTTAGGTTTAATTGCTTGAGGGCAAGCAAAGACTTGAGTTTGGGGGTGTGTTGAGTGTGTAAATGTTCTATTATTTACACCCTTTTTAACCCATATTTCTGCTGCATTTAAGCATCATTGCATTGCATTTAGGTTAGTTTTCAGTAAAACATCACAAATGGATTAAAAGCACGGATTCTACTAAAAGATGGCTATTTTTGCAGGTATCTGCCATAGTTGACAAAGAAGGCAGGCGCAGGGCAGAGAAGCAGGAAAGCTGAACTGGACTAGCAGATGAAGAAGACGAAGCTGCCATGGACCTGTCGTGACAGCACGGTGACAGCAGACTTATGAAGAGGAAAAGTGAAGTGGACCTCGATAAACAGAGAAAAATCTGCTCGTCTGTCGTGTGAAAGCCAAATAATTTTCCAAGCCCCAAATCAAAAGATATGTCAAGCCAAAGCTCAAGGAGCGGAAATTCCTAGAAACAAGGATGGCGGCTGAAAAGTAGGAATCCTTAGAGATTAAATATTGATTAGAATCTTACTTTTCATTAAAGTTGTAATCCTTGTTAAATTAGAATACTTGAGCCCAAAGCTTATATAAGGGCATAGATTTAACCTAGGAGGCATCATCGAATACCCCATAACCGAAACCTAAACCCCCTGCCGTTCACCCGTCACCGACATGTTCTAAATTCCCCCTAGGGCCACGGGTTGTTTTGTAAAGTCGTTGCAAGAGTTGTTTTGTTTTAGGAATTTTCAGTTCAATAAAATAGACTTCAAGTTCTCTTATTTTGGTTTTACATCTTGCAAGAGTAGAGGTGGCAATCGGGTCATTCGGTTCGGGTTCGGTTCGGGTCGTTTCGGTTCGGGTCATTTCGGGTCTATCTAGAATCGGTTTAGATTCGGTTCGGGTCGGTTCGGTTCGGGTTCGGGTCTGATTCGGGTTTGTGATGAGTCGGATTCGGTTCGGGTATTGGATCGGGTCAGAATCGGATCGGTTGTTTTCGGGTCGGGTCAATATTGAATCGGTCCCTTTCGGTTCGGGTCAAAATCGGGTCGTTCGGGTCGCTTTCGGGTCGGGTCAAAATCGAGTCGATTTCGGGTCAATTTCGGGTCAGGTCAACATTTAAATTTTTGGGTCAATTCGATTTGAGTTGAATTAAAGGTTTGAGGTTTAGTATTTATGGTTTAGTTTAGAGTTATTGGTGTATGAAATTAATTCTGATTCAACTTGTTAATCTATGCATTTGAATTTGATTAAATATTTAAATCAAAGCTTCATGTATCCATATCAAATTTTTTTGTAAAATTATATTAAATCAAAGTTTATTATATGTAATAATAATAATAATAATAATAATAATAATAATAATAATAATAATAATAATAATAATAATAATAATGTCTGAAGTGAATTAATTTATTAAACTTAAGATCTAATTGAGCTAACTAAAATCTAAAAACATAAATTACGGACATAATTAAAATAATTCTAAAACTAAATGTGAAATTTCAATTAAATTAATCTAAATTGAAACTCAATTAAATTAAGAAAAAGAAAAAGTGAAAGACAATGGGTAAAAATAGAGAGAGAAAAGACAAAATTTTGGAGGGAAATAAGCCACCAATTTTTTAAGCTAGATTGAAAAAAGAAAAGAAAAAGCCAATTGGAAAAAATAGAGAGAGAAAAGACAAAATTTTGGAGGGAAATAAACCACCAATTTTTTAAGCTAGATATTAATTACTTTTTAGGTCATGTTGCATTTAAAATGTTACATTTTAGTCAACTTTAAGTTTTAGTTTAATTTAATTTAGTCACAAGTATTCCCACGGTTTAGACTTCGGATATAGAAATCCCCTCCTCGTAGTGATATTTAGTCTCTAAAATTTTACTTTTAGTTGAAATTAACTAATCTTTGTAATTAAGTCTATTAATTTAATATATTGATATTTTCGTTCATTTTAATTTCAAAGATTTAATTTTTAGCCAAAATTGACCCCTATTTATTTATATGGTATAATTACAAAATTGGTCATTGGACTCTCAAATTTCTCCACTTCCAAATTGTCAATTTAGTCTACAATTTCAATTTTATGCTATATTTTATGATGAAATTATAAAATTTGTCACCAAGATCTCAAATTTCTATACTTCATTTTATTATTTATTATATTGTTAGAAATAGATATTCGGGTTAAAATCGGGTCAAAATCGGGTTAAAATCGGGTTAAAATCGGGTCGATATTCGGTTCAGCTTTCGGTTCAGCTTTCGGTTCGGGTAGCATTCGGTTCGGGTCCATTCGGTTCGGGTCCATTCGGTTCGGGTTTATTTCGGTTCGGGTCCATTTCGGTTCAACAAAAAATTTCGGTTCGGTTCGGTTCAGTTCGGTTCGGGTTTCGGGTCAACTTCGAATCATCATGTTCGGGTCAAAATCGGGTTTCGGTTCGGGTAATTCGGTTCGGGTTTCGGGTCTCGGATCAAGTTTGCCAGGTCTATGCAAGAGCATCGGGAGAGCATTGTGAGGTTATCCATTTACTTAGCATCGGGAGAGTTAAGTATACGAAAGAAATAAGAGCGAGTTCTCTAGTTTATAGTTGAACTATCTTGTGCCTAGGGATAGGGCAAGGTTAAGTGGCTAAGGAAGAATTCATACACATCGGTGTTCATCCTTCGATTCACGCTGGGAGGTATCATCAAAGACGTGATCATCGACAGACTTGGACCTAGGGATAGGACAAGGCAGATCTGGGATTCTTGCCAAACTTGAAGTACAGAGTTGGTGTTCGCTGCCGCGACAGCTAACGGACAGCCGCCGCGACAGGTGCTGTCGGCGACGGGAGCAACGACAGAACTGGAGTTCCTAAGCAATTCAATACCTGCACTACCGAGCAATTCAATACCAGCCCATTCTCTCTATCTTGATTTCTCAATCTTTTTATTTACGTTTTTCTTATTATTCTCGTGACAATCTTCTAAACTATTTCCTTTACTTCGTGCAGTAAACTAAGGTGAAGTCATTAGCCCAATCCCTGTGGAGACGATATCCGATACTTCGTATCACTTTACTATTTGCGTCGTGTACACTTGCACTACCATTGCGATAGACTATTTTACACGCAACACAAAGACTTAAAGGCCGAGCGTTTTTTGCTATGGTTTGAAGACAGAAGGAAAAGTAAGACCAAGGACACGGTTTAAAAAAATTAAGGTTTGACAATTGATGGTTTGCCTTGATTAAGGACAAGCAATAGTTTGAGTTTGTGGGTGTGATAAGTGCCCAAAAGTCTTATATTTTTACCCTGTTTACATGGCAATTATCACTCAACCTACACCCATTTGAGCTGCATTATGGCCCTTTATGCATTGATTTCATCATTTATGCCTTTGTTCCTTATAGTTTGTTTATTCTATAAAAAAGGTACTATTTGATTCATGTTTAGTGCTTTTATAGATTTGCACGATGCGAGGGTAGGAGATGTCGTGACGGCACTGGAGGAAAATGAAGGATGGGGCAGAACCAGCTAGTAGCAGACCCTGATCGAGCCAAGCCACAACTAACAGCTTCTACTAAGAGAACTTGATTTATGAACAAAGCCTTGCCGAGCAAAACCAGTCACAGACCCATTCCGTGGCAGCAGAATGTCATGTCGTGGCCGTGTACTACTCAACCTATTGGATGGAAAAACAAGCAATGTGGTAGCCGATTTTTATAGCTTTAAAAGCCAGATTTTTCTACACACTTTGCATGGTAGTTGGAGCTCGAGAAGAGGACGAAAACATGGAAAGAAGGATAAAGTTGGACTTTTGGCGAAAAGTGAATAATGTATTAAATTAAAGATATTCACTTCTTTAATAAAGTTAAGTCCAAGTCCAACTTAACTTCCTCTCCAAGAAGAATTTATGCCTACACCTTCCCCTATATAAGGAGGCTTGCCGCCATCACGAGAAGAATTCGAAAGATAGGAGAGAGCTTAGGATTTAGTTTGTGTTTTCTTTCTATTCATTATGTTCTAAATTTCCTTAGGGTTAGAATTAGCTTGTTTAGTAGTTGTGTGAAGATTATTGTACTTTGTTTATGTTCTTAATGTAATTAAGTTAAGGTTTTCTTATTTTTGGCTTTAATCATTCTTGTATACTAATCGAGAGAGAGTTTGTAAGATTATCTATTTATTTAATATAGAGAGAGTTGTATTCACGAAATGAGTAAGCACGATTTTCATCCCACGTGGTGTTAACTAACTCAGCCTAGAGATAGGTTAAGAGTTTCATCGGCTTACTCCAAGAGGTATGGTCAAAGTGCAGCCATCAACAGTGTTCTGAGCTTAGTGATAAGGAGGAGCCATTCAAGGACGCTTTGTCGAGCCTTAACAACATCTACCTAAGAGAAAGAGATTATCGCGGCAGAGATTCAACCTTTGCGGCCGCGGTAGGGACTTCGGTTACTACCGCGACAGTTTTGTGTTGCTGTATTCAAGAACGGAGACAAGTCAATAGGATTCCACACTACGACTTTTTCTAATACAGCCCATTCTCTCAACATTATTTTCTCTCTACTTTTATTTCTGGCTTATTTTAGTTTTAGTATTTTTAGATTACTTAACAACCCAACTCATCTATGTTTTTAATTTATTTATTTTGCAGTGCGAGGAAGTAGGATCGAAATGCTAGCTCAATCCCTATGGAGACGATACTCGATATACTTATTATTATATTACTTGAGACGTATAAACTTGCACTATTTCAGGGCACTTTTACGCGAACATCATTTGACAGCTTTGAAATTTTTGATAGGGTTGGTGAGTCTTGTGAGGAGGCGTGCCAAGGAGTGTAATACATAGGAAGCTATTGTGGGGTGGAGTGGCTCTAAGAATATGGGTTTGGATCGTTCCAAGTGTGTGAGGGTGGAGCGAAAATTGGCTAACAGTTTCGATTTTCCCTTGAAGTTGAAGATTCTGGAGAGTCTACATAGAAATTCGTGTCAAAGCTGAACGATGATGACCCGTGTCAACTTACCACCCTGAAGGAAGTAGGATGGATTGATGTTGAGAGGGATATCATTCTAAAGTGGGTGTTCCTAGTTGGTCTTGGTAAGCAGAGCCCTAATGACTATAGGGCTTTTCTATTTGTTAGGGGGTTATAGGCCCATTCTGAGAGTAATGTCATGCGAGATAACTTTTCCCCAAGGTAGTTTGGAGGACATGGCCCAAGTACTCGTTGGAACGATAGAGGAATAAGATAACTAGCCGATTACCTGTAGCTATTGTCGTCGTAAGCCATGACACTTAGAGGGTACCCCTAATCAGGTAAGAATGAATAAGAGATTAGTTTCAGAGATTGACCTATTGGACGCAGGTGATCATGATGGAAATCATGCGGTGGAGGAGCAATTGGAGGTCTCTTGCAGTGGTGGTGGTGCCCCAAATATTGGAGATGCGGCGATCACCGGTGGCCCTTCTACGTCGGCCATAGGGGGTGGTAAGAGCTCCTAATGATTTACTTTTGTTGTTGCGTATGTTGATGATTTTTCTAAGTGTGTTTTCTTGCTCTTCGCAATCACATATGATGTTAGGTGGACTGGGGGAGATGGCACAGAGGTTCTAGATGAAGGATTGGATCCTTCAAAAGGGCTTTATGATGCGACCGCTTTCCTTGGAAACATGAAAAGGAAACTCCCCTCATTGGAGGATCTGTGGACAAGGGATCCTCTTAAGGGAAAATAATTAGACTTCAGAAGGATCCCTAGCTATGGTTATTCCCAAGAAGGATAAGCCTTTCGGAACCATCACGTCTGGAAAGAGTGCCATGGTCGCTTCTATGGCCGTATGTGTGGCTTTGAGAGTTGGGGAGGTTGCTCCGAATGTGCCTGCCAACATGGTGGCTCAGAAGGTTGGAGAGGATGAAACTGCGAATCACTCGGTTTCAATTGGGAGTAGGTCCGTGTGTTTTCTTGTGATGCCTTACTTATTTGGGAATGCCAACTTTGCGTATGTTTACTTTAGGGTCACCAGAAACGGAAGTGGTTGTGCATTTTTCGCATCACCTTCAAGGGATCTTTGGTCTGGTGGAGGGTAATCTACAAAATTCTTTCCGTATGATAGGCAAGGAGGCCCATTTAGCCTTAGCGGAGGCTGAGGCGGCTTATGATGGACAACGTGTAACATTAGAGGCCAAATAAGATAAGCTGGTTGAAGCCAACAATAAGGTTTCTTCTATGGCTAAAAATATTGCGGCCTTGAGACCACAATTTGCGGAGGCTCAAGATCTCCAGAGGATGGCGGAGTTAAAGGCCAATGATGATTGCCAGGGGTGAATGGCTGCTGAGAACGAAGTTGCTTTGGCTCAAGATGAGAAGAAGAACTTGATGGAGGCTATAGAAATTTAGAGGACTATCAAGTTAGTCACGAAGGAAAAACTTAAAGAGTTTGTCGGCTACGCCAATAGATGTAAGCGCAGCTTGGTGTGTGCTATCTAGTCTAGTGTTGGCCCATTGTACTTGACCGACCTAGATCTTCGTTGCTGCTAAGAGGTCATAGAGGGAGGATGTAAGCTTTAACCTCTGCAACATGTTTGGGTAAGCCTGGGAGAGGGCTAGCATTAGGTTATTGACCTACATCCACAGGAAGAGGTATGGTAGTGATAATTCCTCTAGTCCCACAGTTGTTATCTTATTGGCTCTCTCGGGTACTGGAGCTTTGTGTGAGGCGAACGACTCTAGACAACCCATAGCGGGTGTGGGAGATTAGGTTAAACAAATATCCTCGCGGTGTCTGGTGTAGATGAATCTCTGAATATTGTAGCTAGAAATTCTTCGGCGATGGGCGGCCAGTTAGAAATTGATGTTGTGGACCTGTTTGTCGTCAGGTTAGAAGATTTCGTAGAATCTTGATCTTCTCTGCGTATGTAGAGTGACAAAGGAGCTTTGTAACTTTTGCACATGTTAATTAAATCATAGCTTTGATAAGTAGCCCACATGTGTTGTTTTTCTATTTTTAGTTTACGTTGCACCACACCATTTATGGCTTTCATACTAAGTGTGTTTGTATCTCTACCTCCGAGGGTGATCAGATGCATCTTTAGGGCCTTCCATTTTTAAAAGGGGTTTTTCTAAAGGGTGCAAAGTCATCCTTTTAGGGGGCATCTGTGTGTTTGTAGCGATCGTGTGTTTACCCTGGCATGTAACATGAGTGTCTTGTACCTTTATGGAAGTGAATGTTGATAAGCATGGGTGTTTCCGCCGTAATTGTAGAAATAAGTGTTATGAAGTGGCTTGAGTTAGGACCTAGTCACATTATGGGGGAAACTCAACGTTCTTGGAGCTATAAGCATATATCAAGCGGAGGTAACTCGACACTCTTAGAGGAATAATCATACCACGGGAAGAGTTATCTCAAGTCCCTTGGAGAGACAATTACATCAAGGGGAGCTTAACTCGACGCCTTTGGGGAGATGATCACATTGTGGGTGGAGCTCATCTCAACACCTTTTGAAGAGTACCTTTGTAGAGAGGAATGAAGCTTATCTCAACACTTTTGAAGAATATGTGTTGCGTGTAAAATGGTCTATCGCAATGGTAGTGCAAGTGTACACGACACAAGTAGTAAAGTGATACGAAGTATGGGATATTGTCTCCACAGGGATTGGGCTAATAGCTTCACCTTAATTCATTGTACGAAAGTAAAGGAAATAATTGAAAGTTGTCACGAAAATAATAAAGAAAACGTAAATAAAAGAGTAGAAATATCAAGATAGAGAGAATGGGCTGGTATTGAATTGCTTAGTAGTGCAGGTATTGCAGAGTTTATGAAATCCAGTTCTGTCATCGCGCCTATCGCGGCAGCACCTGTCGCGGCAGCAGTCCGTTGATCATCGCGGCAGCAACCACACCAACTCAGTATGTTCAAGTTTGGCAAGAATCCCAGAATTGCCTTGGCCTATCCCTAGGTCCAAGTATGTCGATGATCACGTCTTGAGGATACCTCCCGGCGTGAATCGAAGGATGAACACCGATGTGTATGAATTATTCTTTAGCCACTTAACCTCGCCCTATCCCTAGGCACAAGATAGTTCAATTATAAACTAGAGAACTTGCTCTTATTTCTTTCGTATACTTAACTCTCCCGATGCTAAGTAAATGGATAACCTCACAATGCTCTCCCGATGCTCTTGCAAGATATTAATAACCAAAATAAGAGAATTTGAAGTTTATTTTATTGAACTTGGAAAATCCTAAAACAAAACAACCCTTGCAACTACTTTACAAATCAACCCGTGGCCCTAGGGGGGTTTTAGAACATATCGACGGCGGGTAAACGGCGGAGGGTTTTTGGTTTTCGGTTTAAAGGGAAATCGGCTATGGGTTATGGGATATGCCCTAGGTTAAAATACATGCCCTTATATAAGCTTTGGGCTCAAGTATTCTAAGTTAACAAGGATTACAACTTTAATTAAAAGTATGATTCTAATAAAGACTTAATCTTCAAGGATCCTACTTTTCATTCATCCTCCTTGTTTCTTGGGATTTTCTCTCCTTGAGCTTTGGGCTTGATATATCTTTATATCCGGGGCTTGGAAAAATATTTGGTTTTCACACGACAGACGAGCATAATTTTCTCTATCTATCGAGGTCCACTTTGCTTTTCCTCCACTAACTTGTCGTCCTCCTCTATTGTCACGGCAGCACCATGGCAGCATCGTCCTCTTTGTTTGCTTGTTCAGTTCAGCTCTCCTTCTTCTCTGTCCTGCGCCCGCCTTTACCATCTACGACGGCGACAACCTGCCAAAAATAGCCATTTTAGTAGAATCTGTGCATTTTATATATTTGTGATGTTTTGCTGTAAACTAACCTAAATGCAATGAAATGATGCTCGAATGCAGCAGAAATATGGGTTAAAAAGGGTGTAAATAATAGAACTTTTACACACTCAACAATATGCATGACGTAGGTGGAGTTTATCTCGACACCCTTAGAGAAATAATCATATATTGGGCGGAGTTTATCTCAACGCCCTTGGAGGATGCATGGTCATCTTCATATGAAGGAATCTCATCCCTTTTGGAGAGGCAATCATTCGTAGGGGTTGAGGCCTTTCCCACCTTTGTAGAATCGAACACTATAGAGTAGAACTTTTCTCAACACTCTTGTAGCATCAAGCGCTATGGGTGAAGGCATCCCCTTTTATGCTCTTGAAGGGTTTCTTCTGACAAGTGCGAAGGTATTCTTTAGGTTGTATTTGTGTGTTTTTAAAAATAACATATTTGGGCATCTTCCTTGTGAGGTAGTTGTTTATTTGTAGAGACCACATATTTCTGTAGGCATATGATGTAGGCTTCTCCGTCCTTGTATCATCACATGCTTCGAGCATCAATAGGATGGTGGCATCTCCCTTAACATGTATCATATATCTGTAGAATTCATATACCTTGGTCGGCGTGGGATTTGTAGTCCTCTTTGTCCTTGTAAAATCGCAATGCTCTGAGCATTGATGGGGCAGAGGCATCTTCTTTCTTTGTAGAATTAGTCGAAAGTTGGGGTCTAAATATGACCCATACCAATACAGGCACGGACAATTTGAAGCCATGTTTGAAGCACATAGGGACCATATCGGTCATTTTAGATCACTTACGTACTTTTGTATAATCATCCATAAGTTAAGGCGGAGCCATTTTTGAGCTCTTTGTAGTTATTTATTCGAGTTATAATTCTGAATTCCCTTTTGGATTGTACCAAGTTCCTAGGGTGTTCGAGTAAAGTGGGTTTCCCCAATACCTGAAGTTTTGGAGGAGTGTGTTTTTTGTCGCAAAGATTATTTATTAAAGAGTCAGTTGTAGAAAATTCATTGTTGTGCAAATTCCACTTTTATTCCATTTGGGGGGGTTTCTCCGCATTTTCTTTAGTATTGCACGCACAAAGGCAGCTAGAAGGCAGAGGTTACCATATAATTCTTACCTCTTTAAAAATACAAATTAGAGGGTGCTTCCCTTAGAAAATATCATATTCTTAAGCCATCTAGAGTGGCAGACACTATCTATACGCGCAAGGGCGTCGCGTTGTGGTGGTTCTTAGCCGCTGGTGCTTCAAGCGCCTCGTCAAGCTCGACTAGCGGGGGCTCTTCCCTTACGAAGCATGCTTCATTAATACGAGAAGCTGCTTCATGAACTAGCCAGAGATGGTGACTTCTGGTGTCCATGGGGAGCGTCTCGGTTGTTCCATCTCTGTTATCTTGCTTGGGAGCCGGTCTAGAGGTCACCAGATGGTGCTTGGGGAGTCCAACTTTCTTCCTCATGTTCTCCCAATGGCTCCCAAAGGTGGTGGGACGAGCCCTCGGTCTCCCCTCGAGGGTGAAGCTGCTGCCTTGTGGCATCATGCTTTCACTTTGGTCGATCCCATGGCGACACCCTTGGTTAGTGGTTGTGAGATGTTATTGACCCGTGTCATTTGTTTCATTCTCTTTCGCAGTCAGAATGACTTGAAGCCGAAAGAGAATTCACGACTGATTCTCTTGGTCATAAAGTGATCCTTGTTTACCACACCAATTGTTGATACCAATTTTGAGAGACATTAGACAAGAAGGTGGAGATGATGGTTGAAGGATGATGTGGGGACGAGGACTAGTGGTTCACCCATCGTAGGACGGGCTGAGAGCCACCCAGGAGATGGTGGTGGACTGTAGAATGTAGTGGTTCACCCCTGGTTGGATTAAGACCGAGAGCCGCGAACAATGTAGAACGGATGGTCAGAGCTGCAACACCCCAAATTTGGGCCTAGATGTTTTAGAGTCCGAATCGGACCGGTTAGAAAACGGTTCGAAACTTAAAGGGAGCTTTAGGGAACATCTAGTTCGGGATGCTTTAAAAATATAGAAAAATATCTAAAAATCCTCATTTAATATATGAAAGATTATGGTGAAATCAATTTTACAAAATAAGGTTTGGAAATACTACATTTCGGTGTAGTGACCAAATCGCAGTTTTTGCAAAAGTTAAATAGTGACTGTTTTGTAAAGGATTGAAACTTTGAATCTTCAAGGAGCTAATTTTACCCAAAAAAAATTCATCAGATTTTTCCTTAATTTGGGTGATTTTATTAATGTTTTAATTAAAGGAAATGAAGGTTAATTAAATGAGAAACTACCTTTGACTATTCATAACTACATTTCACAAATTTTCTCTCATTTCATTTTTCTCTCAAATTCTTTTCAGCCAAACACATTCTCTCCAACAATTATACTTTGATTTTCACTTCATTTGATGAGATTTCAATCCTCTTTTGATTCTTAATCATTTCCTCTTCAAATCCTCTTATTTTCCGCATTGAGTTTTCAAGAAAACTTGCCCAAATCAAGGAGAAATCATCCATTAGAGGTAAGCTTCGTCCTTCTCCTCTAATGATCAGTTCTTTACTAAAATTCCCAAGTTATCGATCCTTTGTTAATGATTTTTGAGTGGTTTTAATGTTAGAAACAAGAAATTGTATTAAAAGTCAAGATTTTGGAAGAGATCTTGAAGATTTTCGTGGTGAATGATTGGGCTCTGTTTTGAGGTGGTTTTCTAATGTATTTTTGGATGTTAATTGATGTTACAAATGAGGTTTTATCAATCAAATCCAGAATAGGTTTGGTTTTCTAAGTTTTGTAGGCTAGAATGATGGTTTTTGGGATGATTTTGGTGTTCTGTCATAGCTAGAGGTATAAGGACGTGTTTGAGGAGGTTTTTGATGTTAATTGGTGTTTAGAAATGATTACAAGTGATAGATCTTGGCTGGGCTTTGTTTTGGAAGAATTTGGAGATGTTTTCGGCTGTGTTTGGTAGCCGAAATGAGGTGTTTGAGTAGAGCAGCGAGTTTAGGTGTGTGGTTGATGATTTCAATGCATGATGATGCATTAATCCTCTACTCTTATGTGTTAAAAACAGGGAGACATCTTTTGACGCCTTTGGTGTTGATCCGGGAGCCTAGATAGCGTTTCGGCAAGCACACGAAACGTAATCGGTGAGTGTGTATGGTTTTAGAAGTCCTTGAATGACAAAGAATCAAGGTTTGGGGATTTAGGAAATGTTTGAAACACCTTCCTAAGTCCGGAAGTAAGTATTGGCTAGATTGCTCTCTTAAATGTGGTGGTTGCCCCTAAAATGCTTTTACATGCTCATGGTTTGAGATAGATAAATTCCTATTGTTTTTATGCATGATTTGTAGCATGAGATGATGCTTGAGATGATTTCATGAGATAACATGTTGCATAGTTGAGATTTGAGCTTTTGTTTTAAAGCATGACAAATGTTATGGTTTTGAAATGAGATGAAAATGATTTGGAAATGTTGCATGAAAAACAGTAGGTGAGATGATGATTTGACAAAATATATTGGCATAGATGTTGAGATACTTACCGAATATAATTGATCGATCAATAGGATGAGAGTGCACTATAAACTAAAATTCATATGTGCCCTTTGGTTTAATCCAAAGGGAGAGAACCGATGATGGGCATTCCATCGGATAGGACTTGGTGAAATACCCAAGCTTTGTGGCGATGAGAGATTCCGCCATGTGAGTACGATGATGTGAGATTCCACCGGAAATTATGTTACTAGACGAGTGAGTACGGTGATGGTAGATGCCACCGGAAGTGTCTAGTGAGTTGTCCACATATCCGAGTAATAATGAGATGTGAAATGCCAATATAATATATGAAAATGCTTTTGATTCATATGTACCTTTGATGAAATGATTTATGCTATGAGAAATGCATATGAGATTTGTATATGAAATGATTTGGTGTTACAAGCATGAGTGTGGCTTTGCCATGAGTTTTGCATTGGTTTAAATGCATGAGATAAAATTGAGGTACATGTGTTTTCAAGGAGATGTTGCTTTGAATGGTTTTCAAGCATGAGATAGAATGAGCATGTTGTTCGAAAGCTTTTGAGAAAGTGTTTTCAAGATATGCATTATTGTGTTGGTTTTTTTAGAGCATGCCTCACTAAGCATTTTTGCTTATGCTCTCTTTTACCAATAATGCGGATAATTGAGGTGTTTTCGGGCATCAAGAAGAATAAGAACATCCAAGGAAGTACAAGCTCATGTATGGTGATGCTTTCATACACTTTAGTTTTAATAAATGGTAATGGGAAACCAAGGTTATATTTGGGAGATATGTTTGAACTCCCTAATTTTGTGGCATGTTTATGTTGGCATTTATGAGTTATAAATGGTCTTTAATGTTTGGTTTGAGGTTTGGTTGCTTATATTTGTTTTGAGACTAGGGAGCATGCCTTTAGACTATGTGACTTTCTGTTTGATGTCATGCTCTTGTTAAAGGGTCTTAAATGTGTTCCTTAATAGTAAAATGAGTTGATGGTATGTTGAAGTGCTCTTTAAGGCATGTATGGTTGGTTTAAAAGGTGAAAAACCAGCTATATCTGCTGTCTCTGGGCAAGGTGTATCGAAACATCCTCAATTGTTTCGAAACGGGGGCATGTAATGGTCATGGTGTTTCGAAACGGTTGAAGTTGTTTCGAAACACTTTGGCTACTGGTGAAGCCTGTTTCGATACTAGTCTCGAAACATACCCGAGTACCGAAACGGTCAACACCATTTCGATACGGGCATTTCGGTATGGTGGGTAGGCGTTCCGATACAATTGACTGTTGGATGCTGATTTGAATTGTTTTTTGTTTTCATGCTTTACATTTTAGTCCTAAATGTTGTGGATGCAATTGTCTGAGCTTGGAATGTCTTTTTAAGCTGAAACATGACAGAGAAGCATGTAACATGATTAATTTCATATTGGTAATCCTAAAATCAGTATAGTCCTTATCAATTCCAAAAGTTACATTTTGGTCCCTAAACGTGTAATTTAAGCAATTGAGTCCCTAATTGCTATCCGATTGATGTATCTTTCTCTTACATGATTCGTGAGTGCACAATTAGGCTTAATATGTATCTAGACAAGATTAAGATAAAAAAATGGTCGTTAATCAAGGTTGACTTTCGGGTTGACTTTGGTTTTCCCCGTGTAATCTTCGTAGTTCGGGTCAAGCGTCTAGGCCGTTCTAAGGGGGTTACATTTGTTAGTATCAGAGCCAGGTTATCGAATAATTGGGGCTTAGTATGTGGTTGTTGTATGTGATTATGCATGATTGTGTCTTTTCAGTGAAAATTTGATATATGAACATTGATGTGTGATTCAATTGAGATGATTTTGTGATGCTATGCTATGTTATGAGGGTGGTTGGGGATCCCATTGCCATATCAAAACTAACGAGAAAAATTATTTTCGAAAATGAGGTTGAGTACTTGGATTACTTACCTTGTTATGCCTAATTGTGTTTATTTCATTTTTTTCAGTGCATTGTTTTTATTATGGGGCCACGTAGAGAGCTGAGAATCAATACTAAATCTATGGATGAAAATGAGAACATGGAGAATGTTGAGGATTTGCTTCCTCCTCCTCATGGTGGACCACCTGGTGGTGGTGGAGCTGGGGCTGGTGCTGCTGGAGTTGGTGCTGGGGTTGCTGGACCCGAGGGTGTTCAGGGGCAAGCTGCTCCTGACATGACCATGTTGATACATGCTATTGTTGGAGCCTTCCAGGCAGTAGTAGCTAGAGCTCATGGAGCTGCACCTCAGGAAGTGCTAATGTGAGATTGCCGTTGGAGCGTCTCCGCAGTCTGGGAGGGACTGAGTTCAAAGGTTTGTCACTGGAAGGATCTGAGTCTTGGTTGGAGAGCACCAAGAGGATTCTTGGTCAGCTGAATTGCAATAATGTGCAAAAGCTGGGGTGCATTGTGTCGCTGGTGCATGGTGATGCTTATACATGGTGGACGACCACTATCTCCGGAATGGAGGACGATGAGGTGACTTGGACATTCTTCTTGAATGCATTCAAGCGGAAATATCTAGGAGTTCGCTACCTCGATGAGAAGAAGAGGGAGTTTATGTCTCTTATGCAAGGGAACATGTCTGTAGCTGAATATGAGATTCAGTTTGTTCGCCTTAGCCAGTATGTGCCTAAGCTAATTCCTAGCGAGAGGGAAAGGTGCGAATGATTCCGTTATGGGCTTGTAGCGGATGTCAAGACCTATATGCTTGCAGTTGATTACACTGATTTCGATGTCTTGGTTACTAGAGCCAAGGACATTGAATTGAACCTTGGTTTGGCAAGCAGAGCGAGTGGATCTAGATTTGGAAAGCGAGCTGCTGAACACGGTTATGGTAGAGATCGCAACAAGAGACATAAGGATAGAAAGCTACACTATGATGATAGACGTAGGGTGGTAACCCTGGTAGAGGTCAGCAAGGACCTAATGTTGTCTTGAGGACTCTTGAGTGTAACTGTTGTCGTAGGAGACACGATGGTGAGTGTTTGGGTAACCTTGGGACATGTTGGAATTGTGGAAACCGAGGGCATTTGAAGAAAGATTGTCCTCAACCGTTGAGAGAGAGACAGACTCTGGTGAGAGCAGCTGAGCCACAGAGAGGCCGTGGGTGCGGCCGTGGTAACTTACAGCGTAGGGATGATGGTGGAAGGAATGTAGCGCATGTTGTGGTTTTCCAACCTGAGGGTGGTGGTCAGGCTCGAGTGTATGCCCATCGTGAGGGAAGGAATGACACAGACGTGATCGCAAGTACCTTTACTTTCCAATCCTTGTCATTACTTTCTTTGATTGATTTTGGATCTACACACTCGTACATATTGCGTGAACATGCTCAAATGCTTGGTTTATCTATTGAGTCTTTGGATGTTGGTATGCGTGTGACTAGTTCCTTTGGTGAGACGGTTGTAACAAGAAAGTTGTATAGGAGATGTCCCTTGAAGGTGCAAAATCATGTTTTTCTTGTTGATCTCATGGAATTAACATTCTATGGTTTTGATGTAATCCTTGGCATGGATTGGCTTGTTGAGCATAGAGCCGTTGTGGATTTCGAAAGCAAGCGAGTTTCGTTAAAACTTGCGGATGATTGTGAGGTGGTGGTGGTGGGAGAAAATGTGAAGTTTCTTGCCAATGTGATGTCAACGTTGGAAGCGAGTCGAATGTTGCGGCAAGGGTGCGAGGCTTACCTAGCCTTTGTTATGAATCCTAGTTCAAAGGAGGTGTGCGTTCAGGATATAAGAATCGTGTGTGAGTTCCCTAGAGTGTTTCCGGAGGAATTATCTGGTTTGTCGCCTAGTCGAGAGGCTGAGTTTGGAATTGAGATGCATGAGAACACAACTCTGGTGTCCATTGCTCCCTATCGCATGACACCCAAAGAGTTAAAGAAGTTGAAGACGTAACTTAAGAAGTTGCTTGATCGTGGCTTCATTCGGCCTAGTGTGTCACCTTGGGGTGCACCGGTTTTGTTTGTGAAAAAGAAGGATGGCACGATGAGAATGTGCATCGATTATCGTCAGCTGAATAAGTTGACCGTCAAGAACAAGTATCCTTTGCCGAGGATTGATGATCTCTTTGATCAGTTTTGGGGAGCGGCTGTGTTTTCAAAGATTGACTTGAGGTCAGTATACTATTAGTTAAAGGTGAAAGATGTGGATGTGCCGAAAACAGCCTTTAGAACGAGGTATGGGCATTATGAGTTCCTTGTAATGTTGTTTGGCTTGACGAATGCTCATGCTGCTTTCATGGACATGATGAATAGGGTGTTCCATGAATTCTTGGACAAGTTCGTTGTGGTGTTCATCGACGATATCCTTGTGTACTCTCGTACTGAGGAGGAGCATGAAGGCCATTTGAGAATTGTTTTGCAAGCGCTGTTAGAAAATTAGCTTTATGCTAAGTTGAGCAAATGTGAGTTTTGGATTAAGGAAGTTGTTTTCCTAGGTCATGTGGTTTCGGCTGAAGGGATTCGAGTTGATCCCTAGAAGGTTGAGGTGGTGATGAATTGAAAGCCTCCTAAGTCTGTTCATGAAGTTCGTAGTTTCCTTGGGTTGGCAGGATACTACCGGAGGTTCGTGGATGGATTTTCTAAGATTGTTGCCCCTTTAACGAAGTTGTTGTAAAAAGATGTTAAGTATGAGTGGACGAAATCGAGACAGTAAGCTTTTGAGAAGCTTAAGGCAACTTTGACGCAAGCTCCTATCTTGGTTCAACCTGAATCAAGGAAAGAGTTTGTGGTGTATAGTGATGCATCCTATGCTGGTTTGGGGTGTGTGTTAATGCAAGAGGGTAAGGTGGTGGCTTATGCATCGCGTCAGTTAAAAGTGCATGAGCGCAACTATCCTACGCATGATATTGAGTTAGTTGCGGTGGTTTTTGCTCTGAAGATCTGGAGACATTATCTTTATGGTGAGAAGTGTACTATGTACACAGATCACAATAGTTTGAAGTATTTGATGTCTCATAAAGAGTTGAATCTTAGGCAACGACGATGGGTGGAGTTGCTTAAGGATTACGATCTGACGATTGAGTATCATCCGGGAAAGGCCAATGTGGTGGCCGATGCTTTGAGCAGGAAAGTGGTGGTGGAGTTAAGGGTGATGTTTGCTAGCTTGAGAATATCGCGGGATGGGGGTCTTGTTGCTGAATTGCAAGTGAAACCATCTCTAGTTCAGTTGATAAAGGATAAGCAGTTGTTGGATGATTCTTTGGTGCCACATGTTCAGGATATTATTGGGGATAGACCATCATAATTCTGTTTTAATGATGATGGTGTTCTATGTTTTGGAAGCCGGATAGTGGTGCTGAATGATGTTGAGTTGAGGCGTACAATTCTAACCGAAGCTCATAGTAGTCCTTTTGCTATGCACCCTGGTAGTACAAAGATGTACCGTGATCTGAAGGATGAGTACTACTGGGGGGTTTGAAGAAAGATGTCGATGAGTATGTGAGCAAGTGCATGGTTTGTCAGCGGATTAAGGTTGAGCATCAGTTTCCTTCGGGGTTGTTGCAACCGTTGAGGATCCCTGAATGGAATGGGAGAGGATCACCATGGACTTTGTGTCTAGTTTGCCTCTATCGCCAGCAAAGAAGAATTCTGTTTGGGTGATTGTGGATCGCCTTACGAAGTGTACGCATTTCTTACATGTGCATACTACGTACACCTTTGATAAGCTTGTAGAGCTGTACATTGCTGAGATTGTACGTCTACATGGTGTACCAAAATCTATAGTGTTAGATAGATATTCGAGGTTCACTGCAAGGTTTTGGGAGTGTTTACATCAAGCATTGGGTACGCGGCTGAATTTCAGTACTTCTTATTATCCGCAGACGAATGGGCAGTCGAAGTGTGTCATCCAAGTGCTTGAAGATATGTTGAGGTGATGTGTTATTGAGTTTCAAGGCTCTTGGGAGAAGCACTTTCCTTTGGTGGAGTTTGCTTATAATAATAATTACCAGGAAAGTATTCAAATGGCACCTTATGAAGCTTTGTACGGGAGAAAGTGCAGAACTCCTCTTTGCTAGGTTGAAGGCAGCATCGGATCGGCAAAAGTCTTACGCGGATTTGAAGCGTAAGGAGATAGAATTTGCGGTGGGTGATCGTGTGTTCTTGAAGGTTTCACCTTGGAAGAAGGTGATGAGATTTGGTCGGAAGGGCAAGTTAAGCCCTAGATACATTGGACCATACAAGATGATAGAACGTGTGGGTCCTGTTGCTTACAAGCTGAGACTACCACAAGAGCTAGAAAAGATACATAGTGTGCATGTATCCATGCTTCGGAGGTATAGATCGGATCCTTCGCATGTTATGCATGTGGAGGAAGTTAAGTTGAATCCATATTTGAATTACGATGGGGAACCGGTTGAGATTTTGGATTCGGACAATAAGGTTCTTCGTGGTAAGATTATTGGGCTGGTTAGGGTGTTGTGGAGGCATCGTGGTGTTGAGGAATCCACGTGGGAAAGAAAGGAGGACATGAAGAAGCAATTTCCTTACCTTTCTCCTCCAGGTAAATTTTGAGGACGAAATTTCTTAAGAGGGGGAGAGTTGTAACACCCCAAATTTGGGCCTAGATGTTTTAGAGTCCGAATCGAACCGGTCAGAAAATGGTTCGAATCTTAAAGGGAGCTTTAGGGAACATCTAGTTCAGGATGCTTTAAAAATATAGAAAATATCTAAAAATCATCATTTAATATATGAAAGATTATGGTGAAATCAATTTTAAAAAATAAGGTTTGGAAATACTACATTTCGGTGTAGTGACCAAATTGCAGTTTTTGCAAAAGTTAAATAGTGACTGTTTTGTAAAGGATTGAAACTTTGAATCTTTAAGGAGCTAATTTTACCAAAATGTTTTTCATCAGATTTTTCCTTAATTTGGGTGGTTTTATTAATGTTCTAATTAAAGGAAATGAAGGTTAATTAAATGAGAAACTACATTTGACTATTCATAACTACTTTTAACAAATTTTCTCTCATTTCATTTTTTCTCAAATTCTATTCAGCCAAACACATTCTCTCCAGCAATTATACTTTGATTTTCACTTCATTTGATGAGATTTCAATCCTCTTTTGATTCTTAATCATTTCCTCTTCAAATCCTCTTATTTTCCACATTGAGTTTTCAAGAAAACTTGCCCAAATCAAGGAGAAATCATCCATTAGAGGTAAGCTTCGTCTTTCTCCTCTAATGATCAGTTCTTTACTGAAATTCTCAAGTTATCAATCCTTTGTTAATTATTTTGGAGTGGTTTTAATGTTAGAAACAAGAAATTGTATTAAAACTCAAGATTTTGGAAGAGATCTTGAATATTTTCGTGGTGAATGATTGGGCTCTGTTTTGAGGTGGCTTTCTAATGTATTTTTGGATGTTAAATGATGTTACAAATGAGGTTTTATCAATCAAATCCCGAATAGGTTTGGTTTTCTAAGTTTTGTATGCTAGAATGATGGGTTTTAGGGTGATTTTGGTGTTCTGTCATAGCTGGAGGTATAAGGACGTGTTGAGGTGGTTTTTGATGTTAATTGATGTTTAGAAATGATTAGAAGTGATAGATCTTGGCTAGGCTTTGTTTTGGAAGAATTTGGAGATGTTTTCGATTGTGTTTGGTAGCCGAAATGAGGTGTTTGAGTAGAGCAGCGAGTTTAGGTGTGTGGCTGATGATTTCAATGCATGATGATGCATTAATCCTTTGTTCTTATGTGTTAAAAACATGGGAGACATCTTCGGGCGCCTTTGGTGTTGATCCGGGAGCCTAGATAGCGTTTCGGCAAGCACACGAAACGTAATCAGTGAGTGCGTATGGTTTTAGAAGTCCTTGAGGGACAAAGAATCAAGGATTGGGGATTTAGAAAAAGGCTTGAAACACCTTCCTAAGTCTGAAAGTAAGTATTGGCTAGATTGCTCTCTTAAATGTGGTGGTTGCCCCTAAAATGCTTTTACATGCTCATGGTTTGAGATAGATAAATTCCTACTGTTTTTATGCATGATTTGTAGCATGAGATGATGCTTGAGATGATTTCATGAGATAACATGTTGCATAGTTGAGATTTGAGCTTTTGTTTTAATGCATGAAAAATGTTATGGTTTTGAAATGAGATGAAAATGATTTGGAAATGTTGCATGAAAAACAGTAGGTGAGATGATGATTTGACATAATATATTGGCATAGATGTTGAGATACTTACCGGATATAATTGATCGATCAATAGGATGAGAGTTCTCTATAAACTAAAATTCGTACGTGCCCTTTGGTTTAATCCAAAGGGAGAGAACCGATGATGGGCATTCCATCGGGTAGGACTTGGTGAAATACCCAAGCTTTGTGGTGATGAGAGATTTCGCCATGTGAGTACGGTGATGTGAGATTCCACCGGAAATTATGTTATTAGACGAGTGAGTACGGTGATGGTAGATGCCACCGGAAGTGTCTAGTGAGTTATCCACATATTCGAGTAATAATGAGATGTGAAATGCCAATATAATATATGAAAATGCTTTTGATTCACATGTAACTTTGATGAAATGATTTATGCTATGAGAAATGCATATAAGATTTGTATATGAAATGCTTTGGTGTTACAAGCATGAGTGTGGCTTTGCCATGAGTTTTGCATTGGTTTAAATGCATGAGATAGAATTGAGGTACATGTGTTTTCAAGGAAATGCTACTTTGAATGGTTTTCAAGCATGAGATAGAATGAGCATGTTGTTCAAAAGCTTTTGAGAAAGTGTTTTCAAGATATGCATTATTGTGTTGGTTTTTATGAAGCATGCGTCACAAAGCATTTGTGCTTATGCTCTCTTTTACCAATAATGCAGATAATTGAGGTGTTTCCGGGCATCAAGAAGGATAAGAACATCCATGGAAGTACAAGCTCATGTATGGTGATGCTTTCATACACTTTAGTTTTGATAAATGGCAAACGGAAACCAAGGTTGTATTTGGGAGATATGTTTGAGCTCCCTAAGTTTGTGGCATGTTTATGTTGGCATTTATGGGTTGTAAATGGTCTTTAATGTTTGGTTTGAGGTTTGGTTGCTTATATTGGTTTTGAGACTAGGGAGCATGCTTTTAGACTATATGACTCTGTGTTTGATGCCATGCTCTTGTTAGAGAGTCTAAAATGTGTTCCTTGATAGTAAAATGAGTTGCTGGTCTGTTGAAGTGCTCTTTAAGGCATGTATGATTGGTTTAAATGGTGAAAACCAGATATATCTATTGTCACTGGACAAGGTGTATCGAAACACCCTCAATTGTTTCGAAACGGGGGCATGTAATGGTCATGGTGTTTTGAAACGGTTGAAGTTGTTCCAAAACAGTTTGGCTACTAGTGAAGCCTGTTTCGATACTGGTCTCGGAACATACCCGAGTACCAAAACGGTCAACACCGTTTCGATACGGGTGTTTCGGTACGGTGGGTAGGCATTCCGATGCAGTTGACCATTGGATGCTGATTTGAATTGTTTTGAGTTTTCATACTTTACATTTTAGTCTTAAATGTTGTGGATGCAATTGCATGAGCTTGGAATGTCTTTTTAAGCTGAAACTTGACAGAGAAGCATGTAACATGATTAATTTCATATTGGTAATTGTTGAGTGTGTAAAAGTTCTATAATTTACCCCCTATTTAACCCATATTTCTGCTGCATTCAAGCATAATTCATTGCATTTAGGTCATATTTCATTTATACATCACAAATATATTAAATGACACAGTTTCTACTAAAATTGGTTGCTTTTGTAGGTTGTTGTTATAGCAAATAGAGAAGCAGACGTTGGGCAGTGGAGAAGCAGAGCTGGAGCTGGATATGCAGATGAGGAGGACAATGCTGCCATGGCCACTACCGTGGCAGCCAAGGAAGACATCAGTGGTGAGGAGAAGAAGCAACGTGGGCCTCAACAGAAAGAGAAATTAAGCCGGTCTGTCGTGGAGCACCCTTATATTTTTCCAAGCCCAAGGTTCAAGGAAGAAACTCCAATCAAGAAGGAATGGCGAATTAAAGATATATTCTCTGAAGATTTAGTCTTTAATAGAGTTGTACTTTAGTTTAAACTTGTATTCTTGCCATATTAGAAAACTTGAACCCAATACCTATATAAAGGCATATAATTCGACCTAGGGAAGAATATCTTCATCTCTAGCCTTCTTCCCAAAACCCTAGCCATTTTCCCTTTCTCATCATGTTCTAAATTTCCCCTAGGGTCACGGGTTGATTTGTAAAGTAGCTGCAACGATTGCATTTGTTTTAGGAATTTTTCTGTTCAATAAAATAGACTTCCAGTTTGCTTATTCTAGTTTTCAACATCTTGCAAGAGTATCGGGAGACCATTGTGAGATTATCTATTTACTTAATATCGGGAGAGTTAAGTATACGAAAGGAATAAGTGTGGGTTCTCCAATTTATGGTTGAACTATCGCGGACCTAGGGATAGGACGAGGTTAAGTGGCTAAGAAAGAATTCAAAAACATCGGTGTTTATCCTTCGATTCACGCCGTGAGGTATCATCAAAGACGTGTTCATCGACAGACTTGGACCTAGGGATAGGCCAAGGCATAGCAGGGATTCTTGCCAAGCTTGAAGTATAGAGTTGTGTGATCGCTGCCGCGACTAACAACAGACCGCTGCCGCGACAGGTGATGCCGCGACAGGGACGACGACAGAACAGATATTCCTAGACTTTGTAACACCTACACTACTGAGCAATTCAATACCGGCCCATTCTCTCAATCCTGATTTCTTTAATCTTAAATTCCAGTTCTCTTTATTATTTTCGTGACAACAATTTAAACTATTCTATTTCCTCTCGTGCAGTAATCCAAGGTGAAGCTATTGGCCAAGTCCCTGTGGAGACGATATTCGATACTTACGTATCACTTTACTACTTGCGTCGTGTACACTTGCACTACATTGCGATAGACACTTTTACACGCAAAAAGTTTTGGGCGCCGTTGCCGGGGAATGGCAACATATCTTTACCCTATCTTTTACTGCACTTCCTTTATTTTTTTGTTTTTACTTGGATTGTTCAACCTATACCTTTCACAAGGTCTTTTGTTTGCGTATGCGCAGATCTCAACGAGGAAACGAACCTGAGCACCAGTTAGATCCTGAAATCGAACGAACATACAATCTCAGGAAAAGAGTTTGTTACCTCGTTGAAAGAAACGAATACCTGGAGGAACAGTTTGAAGCAATGGTGAACGAAAGACGTGAAGAAAGAAGAAACAACCAAAGGAATCCCCAGGATGCTGAAAATCCTGCTGGGAATGGAGGGAACGATCCCCCTGCCGACCCTCCTGTCGCTGCCGCACGTCGGTCATGCCGAGACTACATGCTCAATGATCATGTAGAACTAGAAACAACCCTGCCAGACATAGACGTTGACAATTTTGAGCTGAAACCTGTTATGTTCAACATGATTAACAACGCTGGCCAATTTAGTGGTGCTGCTACAGAGGATGCTAGGGAGCATCTGAAAACATTCCAGGAAATCTGTGGTTCATTTAGACTACCAGGAGTTAATCCGGAGATACTGAGGCTTCGGTTATTTCCTCATTCATTGAGGGACAGGGCGGAAACTTGGTGGAATAAACTAACGCTGGGTTCAATTCGAACTTGGGCAAATTTAACTCGTGAATTTTTGTCTCGTTTTAATCCCTCACACTTATCTGAGCGATTACGTAACGAAATTGCTACTTTTCAATATGAAGATGACGAGAAAATGCATGAAGCCTGAGACAGATTTACCACTCTTCTATGGAACTGCCTGATGCATGGATTCCCCGTTTGGAACCAAGTAACTAAATTCTATAATGCTGCCAATTTACAAACTCGTATGAGAATTGATTCAGCAGCAAATGGATTACTGCTGGACAAAGATCCAGAAGATGAAATGGTAGTATTGAAAAATTTTGCGAAGAATGAGGAAGAGTTTCCGACAGCAAGAAGAGGGGGTAAACGAGTTCTAGCTGTAAAATATTATGATGCTGACAGTTCTTTAAAATCACAGGTGGCATATCTCACTAAGGCAATGAAAAAGCTATTGAAAGAAGATTCACAGCCTGCCTACTCTGCTGAAGAGGTATGCATGACTTGCGATGGGAACCACAGTTCGGAAGATTGTCCGCTACAGTTAGAAGAAGGGATGTATGTTGGGAACTACAATAAACAGAAATATAATTCCGACAACTACAATCCCAACTGGAGAAAGGATCCCAAATTCTCTTAGAGCAATCCTAATAATTCCATGAATCCTCACTCACAGAATACTCAGAATCATGGAGGACCAAGATTATTGACTCGACAGCAACCGCAGCAGCAGCAACAACAATCACCAGCTGCCACGACTAGTATATTGGAACAGACCCTGGCTACGTTTATGTCTCAAACATGAACTTATATTGAGAACATGAATCACTTTGTCAAGAAGACAAAAACATTCATGGATAAAATAGAGATGTGAATGACCAATCATGAAGCTACTCTAAAATCATTGGAGACATAGATGGGGCAGGTTTCCTAGCATATTAAACTGAGGCGGAATGGAGGATTTCCTAGCGATACTGAAAACACTAGACAACCCACACATGAGCAGTGTAAAGCCATCACTACTAGGAGTGGGAAGAAATTACCAGGGCCAGAAAAGGAAGTTGAATCAGTTAAGGAACCAGCCTTGGAGTCACCTGCCGAGAACGCTGCCCCGGCAGACGACAAGCAGCCTGCTGCCGATAAACCTGTCACGACAGCAGAAGGGACAGAGGAGAAAGATGAAGAACCTAAACCTCCTCAGATCCGAATGCAGTGGGAAGGACGTATTGCTGATTATCGTCCTCCACCTCATTTTCCTCAGCGGTTACAGAAATTGAAACATGAATCCCAGCTTAAGAAAATTTATGATATTTTTAAGCAGGTCCATATCAATAATCCGTTGTTAGATGCTATAAAGAAGATGCCTGGTTATGCCAAATTTCTCAAGGATGTCATGTCGAAGAAATCCAGACTTGGGGAATTTGAAATGGTTAAGATGACAGAAGGATGCATGAGTATTCTACACAAGCATCCACCCTAAAAGAAGAAGGATCCTGGGAGATTCATCATACCATGCATAATCGGAGACAAATTTGTGGGTAAGGCACTTTGTGATCTTGGTGCTAGTATAAATTTAACGCCCAAATCTGTTTTTCAAAAATTATGTATTGCAAAAGCTCGGCCCACAACAGTAGTACTGCAGCTGGCAGACCGCTCTTACGTTCATCCAGAAGGAAAAATTGAAGATATTCTTGTAAGGGTGGATAAATTTATTTTTCCTGTTGACTTTCTTGTCTTAGATTGTGAAGCAGATGAAAACGCACCAATCATCCTAGGGCGACCCTTCTTAGCCACAAGAAGATCACTGATTGATGTGGAGAAAGGAGAACTCACTATGAGAGTAAACGATAAAGAGATCAAGCTGAACGTTCTCCAGGCAATAAAACATGCTAATGCAAAAGAAGAATGCAAGGCCATCACTGAAATTACCCTTGACCAACCCTGCATCAGGTCGAGCTGCCACGACATCAAAATTGGCCACTGCCCCAGCAACCATTTAGAAGACTGTCACGACAGCACCGACGACAACAGCTCCTCAGAATCTGATACATCTGATACTGAAGATCAAGAGGAGGTAAATTGGATAGGCAATCGTCCAGGTAAGTTGTTCGAGCCCTTAAAATATACCTCAGATAACCATATAATTCAAAAGCCTTCAACTGTCGAGCCCCTGTTCTAGATCTTAAGCCCCTGCCAGGGCAGCTAAAATATGTTTTCCTTGGTTTAAATGATACGTTGCCCGTAATCATCTCTTCCAAGTTGATGCAGGAACAGGAGCAGCAGCTGATAGGGACGCTGCAGCAGCACAAAAAGGCTATTGGATGGATGATAGTTGATCCAAGGCATCAGTCCGGCACTATGCATGCATAAAATTCTTTTTAGAGGATGATCATAAGCCGACCATTTATGCACAAAGACGTCTGAACGATGCTATGCGAGAGGTGGTGCGAAAGGAGGTCATAAAATGGCTAGATGCTGGAATAATCTATGCCATCTCGGATAGCAACAGGGTGAGCCTGGTGCAGTGCGTTCCAAAGAAAGGAGGAATAACCGTGGTAACCAACGAAGAAAACGAGGTAATTCCAACCAGATGACCGGTTGGAGGGTTTGTATGGACTACCGGAAGCTTAACAAAGCTACCCAGAAGGACACTTCCCCTTGCCCTTTATTGATCAAATGCTTGATAGATTAGCGGGTAAGCCTTACAATTGTTTTCTTGATTGTTACTCAGGTTATAATCAAATAGCCATCACACCAGAAGATCAAGAAAAGACGACGTTCACATTCCCATACGGTACTTATGCTTTTCGGAGGATGCCATTTGGACTTTGTAATGCACCAGCTACCTTTCAAAGGTGTATGATGGCAATATTCTCTGATATGGTGGAAGACTTCCTGGATATATTCATGGATGATTTTTCCGTCTTTGGAGACAATTTTGAAAGCTGCCTAGGCAACCTACAGAAAGTGCTCGAGAGATGTGAAAAAGCAAACTTTGTATTGAACTAGGAAAAGTGTCACTTCATGGTGGATGAAGGGATAGTCCTTGGCCATAAAATAAGCTGACGCGGCATAGAAGTCGACAGAGCTAAGATCGAGGTAATCGAAAAGTTGTCACCACCCACCACAGTCAAGTGAATCAGAAGTTTCTTAGGGCATGCTGGTTTTCATCGAAGGTTTATGGAAAACTTTTTGAAGATCACCAAACCCTTATGCCATCTTCTGGAGCAGAACTGTTCCTTCGACCTCAACGCTGAATGTATTGAGGCAATCAAGGTTCTGAAAGAAAAGCTGGTAACAGCCTCAATTGTAACACCCCAATTTTGGGCTTAGAAGTTTTGGGTTTGAACCGGACCGGTCGGATTTTTGGTTCGAATATAAAATGTGGTTTTAAGGAAAGCCTAGTTCGGGATGCATTAAAAATATGGAAAATATCTAAAAATCCTCTTTTAATATATATAAGAGGGTGGTGAAATCAATTTTACAAAATGAGGTTTGGAAATATGATATTTTGAGTGAGTGACTAAAATGTAATTTTTGAAAAGTTCGTGACTGTTTTAAAAGGATTGAAACTTTGAATCTTTAAGGAGCTAATTTACCCAAGGGAGGATTTCTCCAGATTTTTCTTGATTTTTAAGACTCATTTAATGTTTAATTAATAAAAAAAAGAGGGAAAAAGATATTTTGAGTTTCATAACTAACTTTTACCAAAATTTTCTCATTTCATTTTCTCTCAAAACTCCCTCATCCAAACACATTTCGATAGCAACTTTTCCTTTGATTTTCACACCTAAAGTTGAGATTTCAATTCCTAAATGATTCCTAATCATTTCTACACCAAATCCTCACCATTTGCTTAATGAATTTTCAAGGATTTTGGCTCTAAACGAGGAGAAATCCACATTTAGAGGTATGAACATCCTTCTCCTCTAAATACTCAGTACTTTACTGAAATTCCCAAGTTCTCATTCCTTAAATTAAGTTTTATTAAAGGTTTTAATGTTGTGATCTTGATTTTGGCTTAAAATGCAAGATTTGGATTTAATTTTGAAGAAATTCGTATTGGATGATTGGGCTCTGTTTTGAGATGTCTTTTTGATGTAATTTGGATGTCTAAATGATGTGTGATTGAGGTTTAATCAATGCAATCCCGAATAGGTTGATTTTCCTAAGTTTTTACTTGTGAAAATGGTGGTTTTTGGGTGATCTTGGTGTTTTGTTAATGCTGGAGGTATAAGGACGAGTTTGGGTTCATTTTAAATGTTAATTGATGTTTAAAAATGGTTAGAAGTGTTGGATCTTGGCTGGGTTAAGTTTTGGAAGTGTTTGGATGTGATTTTAGTTGTGTTTGGTAGCCGAAATGTTGGGTTTATGAAGAGCAGAGAGTTTAGGTGTGTTGCTGGTGTTTTGAATGCATAATGATGCATTAATTCTCTGTTGTTATGTGCTTGAAACAGGGGAGAATGATCCGTGAGCAATAGAGGTGGCGTTGATGGTTTCGGATGCTTGGAAGGCTTGTTGGCTAGCCTAGTTTTGTGTATCGGTGAGTGAAGTTGGGGTTTTCAGCTTTAAAACCAATGTTTTAAGGTTTTGGGAACTTAGTTTAAGTCTAAGCAACTTAGCTAATCTCAAGAGTAAGTAAATGGAATTTCTCTCTTGGTTTGTGTTATGAATTGGTTTTTATTGCACTTGTGATGGTTGGATGCAATGCATGTGATTTGCATGTTTAAATTCTGTTTTGAAAGCATATTTTAGCATGGTTTAATGCTGGTTTTGAAAGTCATGTGTTGAGGGATGCTCAAGGTAAGAGATCCTTGGTTTTGTACATTGGAATTGTGGAATTGATGCATAGCGTTGCATGTTGTTTAATGGCTTTGTTTAATGCTTTAAAACAGTGAATTTATGATGGTAATTGATGGTATTGGCAAGTGATGTAAGTGGTTGTTGGTTACTTTAATCGGATATAGTTAGCCGGCTATAGGATTGGGTGCACCGTGAATTGAGTCGCCTTGGATGTCGAGGGGGTTGTAATTTTAGCGTAAACTCCATCCGAGAATCCTAGCGATTGAGGAAATTGGTGTCACCACGATGGAGGTTGGCTCTCGTGGGTGGGCTTTGTTAAGTGCCACCACGATGGAGGTTGGCTCTCGTGGGTGGGCTTGGTTATGTGCCACCACGATGGAGGATGGCTCTCGTGGGTAAACCTTGTTAAATGTCACCACGATGGAGGGAGGCTCTCGTGGGTGGACTTTTTTAAGCGTCACAACGGTGGAGGGTTACTCCCGTGTGTGAGCTTGGTTAAGGTGATTACAATGGTTGTGGTAGCTTCCATGTGTAAGCCTTGTGATGTGTCCCGGCTCTTGCCAGTGTGTTATACAACTTCCGATGAGTGATGTTGAGGGGGTTGTGATTGTACCGTTAAACTCCATCACGGGTGTTGAGGGGGTTGTGATTGTACCGGTAAACTCCACCTTGTGTTGTTCGGTAGTGTGTATGGAGCGTGTGGGACAACGCTTGTAATTCGCGTATCCGATTGTGTTTTGTGTTGAGATGGTTTGTGAATTATCACTTGGAAGCCAATGTAATGTTCTTGGATATAATGAAGCATGAGATGCTTGAAATGATGCAAGGTTGCATGGGAAGTGTGTAATGTTCTAAGAATGCATGTATTACTTGTTAACTTGTACAAGTGTTATCTATATTGAGAATGGTGCATATGTGCATGGGAATCTCTTTAGTGCATTGAAGTCTTGTGAGGACTTGTTTTAAAAGGCGTGTAGTGCAATTTTGTTTTTGGTAGTTCAAGTGTTTTGCATTTGTTGAATGCATGAGATAGTTAGAAGGAACCAATGGTTTTCGAAAGGTTTTTCCTTGAAATGGCCATCAAGCTTATGGAAATTATGTTGTGAAGTGGAAGTGTTTTCCAAGGAATTTGAGTTTAACCTTGCATGTGGTGTTTATGCATGGAAAGGTTTAAATAATGGTTTTTGCAAGAATGTGTTTTGGGGTAAATTGTTTAGCTTTTCTAAGCTAAAGGTTGGTTTTCATGTTGAGCAAGACATGGTTTAAAGCATGATGTTTCAAAAGAGGTTTTTCAACCAATGCTTTGATTTATTGATTTACAACTACTTTTTGAAGGGGTTTTATGATTCGCTGCACTGATGGTGTTTTGGTTTTGAGCATTCCTCACTAAGAATTATTGTGCTTACGCTCCTTTTTGTCCATCAATGCATATAATTGAAGTTGGGACAGCAAGAAGCAAGGGATTCAATGAGAGCTCCACTTGAGAAGTATGTGTCGGTTAATAGCTATAGATAATAAAGGCAATGGGGGAGAGTCTTTTATATTGATGTGTAATGAGATTGTGTATGTTGGACAAGTTTGGTTTATGATTTGAACCATGTGGTTTAACGCTTGCAACGTTTGAATCTTCTTATTCATATGTCGTTATGCTATGCTTCTTGTTTTAAAAGCATGATTAAGTGTTGGATGTGTGGAAATAGTTGGTGCACCTAGGGGTTGTTTTGTATCTAGATTTTAATGCAATTTGGTAGTTATGATGCTTGGCATGTTGCTGATTTGTTGAGGATTGATTTGGAGTATGTTTGATGGAGTTTGGTTGCGTAAAACAGGCTTTTCTGCTGTTTCTGGGCAAGGTGTTTCGAAACAGGGGCATGTTTTGGCCTAGGTGTTTCAAAACGGGTAGAGGTGTTTCGAAACACTTTGGCTACTGCCAAGCCCCGTTTCTGAACGGGCTAACCCCATTTTGAAACATTTGACCGTTGGGCACTGATTTGAATGGTTTTGAAGTTTGCAAGCTTTACGTTTTAGTCCTAATTTTTGTATGTGCAATTGCTTGAGTTTGGAATGTCCGTTTAAGATGAAATTTGGCAGAGAAGCATGAAACATGATTAATTTCATAATGGTAACTCAAAAATTGGTAAAGTTCTCGTAATTTCCAGAATTTACAAATTGGTCCCTAAATTCGTATGTTGTGAAATTGAGTCCCTTATTGCTTTTTGAATGCTGTGATTTTTGAGTATGCTTATCTCAGGAGTATGCCTAAGATAAATATGCATCTAGACAAGTTTAAAAAGAAAAAAAGGGTCATTAATCAAGGTTGACTTTCAGGTTGACTTTGGTTTTCCCTGTGTAATCTTCGTAGTTCGGGTCAACCGTCTAGGCCGGGCTAAGGAGGTTACATTTGGTGGTATCATAGCTGAGTTGTGAATGCTTGGGGAAATGGTAATTTTTTGTAATAAGTGTTTGATATTTATTCTGATGTGTGGTCAAAAGTCGTTGAAATATGTGTCTTTGAGCGAATTGTTGATGTTTTTGTCATGCTTTTTGATTGAGAATCTTCATTGAGCTGATGTAAATTTGTGCTGATGATATGCTGGTATTGTGAGTTGATTTTATGAATACTGATGAAAGTGTGATGGGTATGATATGTTGATGTTATGTTGTTGCGGGTGAATGTTGTTTGATGAGAGCATGGCCGTAGTATGTTGATTGATATGCTCGATGTTGTGATAACCATGTTTTTATTGATTGTTATGTCATGTAAAAGGGGAGAATTTGGGATACCCATTGCCTTATTATTATAGCTATTGTGTTATGTTGGAGTTGGAGTCTTGAATCCTTGCTTGGAGATGGCATGATCAATTTGTTTGTTTTGTTATGATTGCTTGTTGTTTTTAGCACGATGGAATCGATGAGAAAATGGCAGTTGGGTGAGATGGTTGCTGCTTTAGAGCAGGTTGTTAAATCTTGGAATTCACCTTTTGATGGAGGTGTTTCGTCTCAGTCTTCAGTGCCTGGAGTTGATGTAGTGAGGTATGAGGAAGAAGCTGGTTCTGTGATGAAGGGTTCATCACCTATAGTTCAAGAGGTATCGAGAGCATTTCAGGCTGTAGTGAAAGTGAGGCCTGTAGACGTGCCGACTGTGGGACACGTGAGTTTGTTGAAACAACGTTACATGATTTGGGAGTTGTGGAGTATCATGGTTCGACACCTGACACGTTCGAGGCCTGGTTGTCCAGTGTAATTCTGATTTTGGATCAGAAAGGTTGTGACTACGCCTGTAAGCTAGGAAGTGTTGTCTCATTGATGTTGGAGGACGCATGTGCCTGGTGGACATTTGTGGCGGTGGCATCGCATATCCACGATATAGATTGGGACTTCTTTGTGTCTACCTTTTATGAAAGGTACCTTGGAGAGAAATTCCCAAGGGTTAAGCAGCATGGGGGTGTGGCTTCAGATTATGAAGGTGAGAAAAGTTTAAGCAAGAGAGTTGTGGGTACTGACCTTGGGAGCGGTCGGCGTTAGAGGCTACGTGATAGAAGGTTTTGCTTGAATCGAAGTCTGGGTGGTGATGCAGACGTAGGTCAAGTGCGGTATGATCAAGGAATGGTAGCTCAGTTGCCGAAGTGTGACCGTTATGGAAGGTGTTATGTTGGAGGTTGTCGGGGTGCGAGAGTTTGCTGGAATTGTGGTTCTAAGGAGCATGTGAAGCGAAATTGTTCTCAAGTGGTGAGATCAGGTTCAGTGGTAGAAAAAGGGTCTCTGAAGGGTCATGGGTGCGGCCGAGACAAGGTTCGAAGGTGGCAGGAAGGACAGAAAGGTGTGAGGAGCTTGGGGAAAGAATCTTGTTGGGAATTTGAGACGAAATTGTTTGAAGTTGGCTCGGGGTAGCCAGGGTTCTTTACCGCAGGGAGATGGTGATGACCTTAATGTGTTAGCTGGTGCTGCAGCGGTGCGGCTGGAGGATGATGGTTCTGCGAGGAAGAGAGCTCGTCTGTTGAAGCTCCAGGGCAGTGAGGTGTTTACAGGTAACCTTGTTAAGTAATCTTTGCCCTAGTTATCTTAGTTTGGTTTCAGTTTGGTTTTTCCCTTGCGTAGTGGGTATGGTCTCGTTGCTAGCATGTTTGGGGTAGTAGTTGGTGTATTTTTGAAAACAACTTTAGTGTGAAGAGGGAATTAATGGGTATTTTGTGGTTAATGGGTTGTTAGAATGGTAGGGTTGGACAAGTTGGAAGTGAGATATGAGGTTGTTCTTAGACGGACTTTGAGGATGTTATTGGTGGGTGTGAACCGACATACATACACAGTTAAAACCATTGTTATATACTATATTATATATATGTGTTGGTACATGCATACATGTGACATGACATTAGAGGTTTTGCATACATGTACACAGGCATTGATAGGGCATATTGGTGACCATGCATACGAACGTTCACACTTGCTAATAGATATTTGGGTCTGTTAGTGTTGTGATAGGATTAGGTTGGATGATGGGTTTTAAGAGTTGTTTGGTGTTAAGAGAATGTTAGAAGTAGTGGAGGGTGATAAGCGAGCTGTCAGTAATAGTGAGTGCGATATAGCATGTTGGTAGAAGGAAAGTGTTTTGGCGCTTAAAGAGTTTAGCGGCGTGGTGGTGAGGAGATTACCGGTTGAAGTTAGAATCAGTCAAAGTGGTTGTGAATAGCTAGTAGAAGTGGTAGTTTCTTGGTGTTAAGTGATGTTGTAGGTTAGTGGATGTGTCTCCTGAGTGCTGAGGTAACATGGCATTGATGTGGTAATAGAAGGGTGTTTATGTAGGTGATGGCTCGTAGCAACCTTTGAGGAATTGAGAAGAGGTTGTGTTGTGGGTTGTAGAAAAGGGTTGGCCTGGGGTGAATAGAAGTTTCGTAATCTTAATATGTATGTATAGAATGGGCGGTGTCCTGGTAAGGCTAGTGTTGTAGTCAAAGCTTGAAGTGGAAGGGCAACGTAAGTTCAAGGGCCATTGTTGGTTGGATGGGTTCTTGTGAGAAGTGGTTGGCTAGTTGTGTTTAAGTAAATCCCTTCTGAAGTCAGCTAGTGGTATGTGGAACGGCTGGCATAGTCAAGGTTGGGGTTTTGTGACGTGAATTTTCGAATGTTGTGTGAGTAGTTTTGGTGAGTCGTTATGGTAATGATAGCGGCAGATGTGAAGGAATTTTGTCAATACGTTGAGAAGTTTGAATAAGCAGTTGATGCTTAAGAATTTTTTGTTTGATGTGGTAACCTTTGGAAGAGGTTGAGCAGTTTTGCAAGGGGTTTTAGAAGCAGTGAAGGTTGTGGGTCACATGGTGGCTAAACTGGATGGGTTGGTGTCACCGTGTGTACGAGTTTTGGGAGTTATGAGTTAAGGTGGTGTATGCTGTAAAAGTTTGGAAGTTCTTTAGGTTGTTGTTGGGGCTGTGCGCAGTTCGGAAGTGTGAAAGGTTAAGCTGTGTTTAACATCTGAGTGTTCTGGAATTTGTGAACAGTATGTGGTGGTGTTGGGTTTGGTGGAGTGTTGTGTGGAGAGTGTTCCGTGGTGGTTAAGTCTCATGTGTTGCCTTGTGGGTTGTCTTGGGAAGTTTGGTTGTGCTCTTTTCGCCGGTTGGAATTTCGAGGACGAAATTTCCTAAGAGGGGGAGAGTTGTAACACCCCAATTTTGGGTTTGAACCGGACCGGTCAGATTTTTGGTTCGAATATAAAACGTGGTTTTAAGGAAAGCCTAGTTCGGGATGCATTAAAAATATGGAAAATATTTAAAAATCCTCTTTTAATATATATATGAGGGTGGTGAAATCAATTTTACAAAATGAGGTTTGGAAATATGACATTTTAAGTTAGTGACTAAAATGTAATTTTTGAAAAGTTTGTGACTGTTTTAAAAAGATTGAAACTTTGAATCTTTAAGGAGCTAATTTACCCAAGAGAGGATTTCTCCAGATTTTTCTTGATTTTTAAGACTCATTTAATGTCTAATTGATAAAAAGAAAAGAGGGGAAAAGATATTTTGAGTTTCATAACTAACTTTTACCAAAATTTTCTAATTTCATTTTCTCTCAAAACTCCCTCATCCAAACACATTTCGACAGCAACTTTTCCTTTGGTTTTCACACCTAAAGTTGAGATTTCAATTCCTAAATGATTCCTAATCATTTCTACACCAAATCATCACCATTTGCTTAATGAATTTTCAAGGATTTTGGCTCTAAACAAGGAGAAATCCACATTTAGAGGTATGAACGTCCTTCTCCTCTAAATACTCAGTACTTTACTGAAATTCCCAAGTTCTCAATCCTTAAATTAAGTTTTATTAAAGGTTTTAATGTTGTGATCTTGATTTTGGCTTAAAATGCAAGATTTGGATTTAATTTTGAAGAAATTCGTATTGGATGATTGGGCTCTGTTTTGAGATGTCTTTTTGATGTAATTTGGATGTCTAAATGATGTGTGATTGAGGTTTAATCAATGCAATCCCGAATAGGTTGATTTTCCTAAGTTTTTACTTGTGAAAATGGTGGTTTTTGGGTGATCTTGGTGTTTTGTTAATGCTGGAGGTATAAGGACGAGTTTGGGTTCATTTTAAATGTTAATTGATGTTTAAAAATGGTTAGAAGTGTTGGATCTTGGCTGGGTTAAGTTTTGGAAGTGTTTGGATGTGATTTTAGTTGTGTTTGGTAGCCGAAATGTTGGGTTTATGAAGAGCAGAGAGTTTAGGTGTGTTGCTGGTGTTTTGAATGCATAATGATGCATTAATTCTCTGTTGTTATGTGCTTGAAACAGGGGAGAATGATCCGTGAGCAATAGAGGTGGCGTTGATGGTTTCGGATGCTTGGAAGGCTTGTTGGCTAGCCTAGTTTTGTGTATCGGTGAGTGAAGTTGGGGTTTTCAGCTTTAAAACCAATGTTTTAAGGTTTTGGGAACTTAGTTTAAGTCTAAGCAACTTAGCTAATCTCAAGAGTAAGTAAATGGAATTTCTCTCTTGGTTTGTGTTATGAATTGGTTTTTATTGCACTTGTGATGGTTGGATGCAATGCATGTGATTTGCATGTTTAAATTCTGTTTTGAAAGCATATTTTAGCATGGTTTAATGCTGGTTTTGAAAGTCATGTGTTGAGGGATGCTCAAGGTAAGAGATCCTTGGTTTTGTACATTGGAATTGTGGAATTGATGCATAGCGTTGCATGTTGTTTAATGGCTTTGTTTAATGCTTTAAAACAGTGAATTTATGATGGTAATTGATGGTATTGGCAAGTGATGTAAGTGGTTGTTGGTTACTTTAATCGGATATAGTTAGCCGGCTATAGGATTGGGTGCACCGTGAATTGAGTCGCCTTGGATGTCGAGGGGGTTGTAATTTTAGCGTAAACTCCATCCGAGAATCCTAGCGATTGAGGAAATTGGTGTCACCACGATGGAGGTTGGCTCTCGTGGGTGGGCTTTGTTAAGTGCCACCACGATGGAGGTTGGCTCTCGTGGGTGGGCTTGGTTATGTGCCACCACGATGGAGGATGGCTCTCGTGGGTAAACCTTGTTAAATGTCACCACGATGGAGGGAGGCTCTCGTGGGTGGACTTTTTTAAGCGTCACAACGGTGGAGGGTTACTCCCGTGTGTGAGCTTGGTTAAGGTGATTACAATGGTTGTGGTAGCTTCCATGTGTAAGCCTTGTGATGTGTCCCGGCTCTTGCCAGTGTGTTATACAACTTCCGATGAGTGATGTTGAGGGGGTTGTGATTGTACCGTTAAACTCCATCACGGGTGTTGAGGGGGTTGTGATTGTACCGGTAAACTCCACCTTGTGTTGTTCGGTAGTGTGTATGGAGCGTGTGGGACAACGCTTGTAATTCGCGTATCCGATTGTGTTTTGTGTTGAGATGGTTTGTGAATTATCACTTGGAAGCCAATGTAATGTTCTTGGATATAATGAAGCATGAGATGCTTGAAATGATGCAAGGTTGCATGGGAAGTGTGTAATGTTCTAAGAATGCATGTATTACTTGTTAACTTGTACAAGTGTTATCTATATTGAGAATGGTGCATATGTGCATGGGAATCTCTTTAGTGCATTGAAGTCTTGTGAGGACTTGTTTTAAAAGGCGTGTAGTGCAATTTTGTTTTTGGTAGTTCAAGTGTTTTGCATTTGTTGAATGCATGAGATAGTTAGAAGGAACCAATGGTTTTCGAAAGGTTTTTCCTTGAAATGGCCATCAAGCTTATGGAAATTATGTTGTGAAGTGGAAGTGTTTTCCAAGGAATTTGAGTTTAACCTTGCATGTGGTGTTTATGCATGGAAAGGTTTAAATAATGGTTTTTGCAAGAATGTGTTTTGGGGTAAATTGTTTAGCTTTTCTAAGCTAAAGGTTGGTTTTCATGTTGAGCAAGACATGGTTTAAAGCATGATGTTTCAAAAGAGGTTTTTCAACCAATGCTTTGATTTATTGATTTACAACTACTTTTTGAAGGGGTTTTATGATTCGCTGCACTGATGGTGTTTTGGTTTTGAGCATTCCTCACTAAGAATTATTGTGCTTACGCTCCTTTTTGTCCATCAATGCATATAATTGAAGTTGGGACAGCAAGAAGCAAGGGATTCAATGAGAGCTCCACTTGAGAAGTATGTGTCGGTTAATAGCTATAGATAATAAAGGCAATGGGGGAGAGTCTTTTATATTGATGTGTAATGAGATTGTGTATGTTGGACAAGTTTGGTTTATGATTTGAACCATGTGGTTTAACGCTTGCAACGTTTGAATCTTCTTATTCATATGTCGTTATGCTATGCTTCTTGTTTTAAAAGCATGATTAAGTGTTGGATGTGTGGAAATAGTTGGTGCACCTAGGGGTTGTTTTGTATCTAGATTTTAATGCAATTTGGTAGTTATGATGCTTGGCATGTTGCTGATTTGTTGAGGATTGATTTGGAGTATGTTTGATGGAGTTTGGTTGCGTAAAACAGGCTTTTCTGCTGTTTCTGGGCAAGGTGTTTCGAAACAGGGGCATGTTTTGGCCTAGGTGTTTCAAAACGGGTAGAGGTGTTTCGAAACACTTTGGCTACTGCCAAGCCCCGTTTCTGAACGGGCTAACCCCATTTTGAAACATTTGACCGTTGGGCACTGATTTGAATGGTTTTGAAGTTTGCAAGCTTTACGTTTTAGTCCTAATTTTTGTATGTGCAATTGCTTGAGTTTGGAATGTCCGTTTAAGATGAAATTTGGCAGAGAAGCATGAAACATGATTAATTTCATAATGGTAACTCAAAAATTGGTAAAGTTCTCGTAATTTCCAGAATTTACAAATTGGTCCCTAAATTCGTATGTTGTGAAATTGAGTCCCTTATTGCTTTTTGAATGCTGTGATTTTTGAGTATGCTTATCTCAGGAGTATGCCTAAGATAAATATGCATCTAGACAAGTTTAAAAAGAAAAAAAGGGTCATTAATCAAGGTTGACTTTCAGGTTGACTTTGGTTTTCCCTGTGTAATCTTCGTAGTTCGGGTCAACCGTCTAGGCCGGGCTAAGGAGGTTACATTTGGTGGTATCATAGCTGAGTTGTGAATGCTTGGGGAAATGGTAATTTTTTGTAATAAGTGTTTGATATTTATTCTGATGTGTGGTCAAAAGTCGTTGAAATATGTGTCTTTGAGCGAATTGTTGATGTTTTTGTCATGCTTTTTGATTGAGAATCTTCATTGAGCTGATGTAAATTTGTGCTGATGATATGCTGGTATTGTGAGTTGATTTTATGAATACTGATGAAAGTGTGATGGGTATGATATGTTGATGTTATGTTGTTGCGGGTGAATGTTGTTTGATGAGAGCATGGCCGTAGTATGTTGATTGATATGCTCGATGTTGTGATAACCATGTTTTTATTGATTGTTATGTCATGTAAAAGGGGAGAATTTGGGATACCCATTGCCTTATTATTATAGCTATTGTGTTATGTTGGAGTTGGAGTCTTGAATCCTTGCTTGGAGATGGCATGATCAATTTGTTTGTTTTGTTATGATTGCTTGTTGTTTTTAGCACGATGGAATCGATGAGAAAATGGCAGTTGGGTGAGATGGTTGCTGCTTTAGAGCAGGTTGTTAAATCTTGGAATTCACCTTTTGATGGAGGTGTTTCGTCTCAGTCTTCAGTGCCTGGAGTTGATGTAGTGAGGTATGAGGAAGAAGCTGGTTCTGTGATGAAGGGTTCATCACCTATAGTTCAAGAGGTATCGAGAGCATTTCAGGCTGTAGTGAAAGTGAGGCCTGTAGACGTGCCGACTGTGGGACACGTGAGTTTGTTGAAACAACGTTACATGATTTGGGAGTTGTGGAGTATCATGGTTCGACACCTGACACGTTCGAGGCCTGGTTGTCCAGTGTAATTCTGATTTTGGATCAGAAAGGTTGTGACTACGCCTGTAAGCTAGGAAGTGTTGTCTCATTGATGTTGGAGGACGCATGTGCCTGGTGGACATTTGTGGCGGTGGCATCGCATATCCACGATATAGATTGGGACTTCTTTGTGTCTACCTTTTATGAAAGGTACCTTGGAGAGAAATTCCCAAGGGTTAAGCAGCATGGGGGTGTGGCTTCAGATTATGAAGGTGAGAAAAGTTTAAGCAAGAGAGTTGTGGGTACTGACCTTGGGAGCGGTCGGCGTTAGAGGCTACGTGATAGAAGGTTTTGCTTGAATCGAAGTCTGGGTGGTGATGCAGACGTAGGTCAAGTGCGGTATGATCAAGGAATGGTAGCTCAGTTGCCGAAGTGTGACCGTTATGGAAGGTGTTATGTTGGAGGTTGTCGGGGTGCGAGAGTTTGCTGGAATTGTGGTTCTAAGGAGCATGTGAAGCGAAATTGTTCTCAAGTGGTGAGATCAGGTTCAGTGGTAGAAAAAGGGTCTCTGAAGGGTCATGGGTGCGGCCGAGACAAGGTTCGAAGGTGGCAGGAAGGACAGAAAGGTGTGAGGAGCTTGGGGAAAGAATCTTGTTGGGAATTTGAGACGAAATTGTTTGAAGTTGGCTCGGGGTAGCCAGGGTTCTTTACCGCAGGGAGATGGTGATGACCTTAATGTGTTAGCTGGTGCTGCAGCGGTGCGGCTGGAGGATGATGGTTCTGCGAGGAAGAGAGCTCGTCTGTTGAAGCTCCAGGGCAGTGAGGTGTTTACAGGTAACCTTGTTAAGTAATCTTTGCCCTAGTTATCTTAGTTTGGTTTCAGTTTGGTTTTTCCCTTGCGTAGTGGGTATGGTCTCGTTGCTAGCATGTTTGGGGTAGTAGTTGGTGTATTTTTGAAAACAACTTTAGTGTGAAGAGGGAATTAATGGGTATTTTGTGGTTAATGGGTTGTTAGAATGGTAGGGTTGGACAAGTTGGAAGTGAGATATGAGGTTGTTCTTAGACGGACTTTGAGGATGTTATTGGTGGGTGTGAACCGACATACATACACAGTTAAAACCATTGTTATATACTATATTATATATATGTGTTGGTACATGCATACATGTGACATGACATTAGAGGTTTTGCATACATGTACACAGGCATTGATAGGGCATATTGGTGACCATGCATACGAACGTTCACACTTGCTAATAGATATTTGGGTCTGTTAGTGTTGTGATAGGATTAGGTTGGATGATGGGTTTTAAGAGTTGTTTGGTGTTAAGAGAATGTTAGAAGTAGTGGAGGGTGATAAGCGAGCTGTCAGTAATAGTGAGTGCGATATAGCATGTTGGTAGAAGGAAAGTGTTTTGGCGCTTAAAGAGTTTAGCGGCGTGGTGGTGAGGAGATTACCGGTTGAAGTTAGAATCAGTCAAAGTGGTTGTGAATAGCTAGTAGAAGTGGTAGTTTCTTGGTGTTAAGTGATGTTGTAGGTTAGTGGATGTGTCTCCTGAGTGCTGAGGTAACATGGCATTGATGTGGTAATAGAAGGGTGTTTATGTAGGTGATGGCTCGTAGCAACCTTTGAGGAATTGAGAAGAGGTTGTGTTGTGGGTTGTAGAAAAGGGTTGGCCTGGGGTGAATAGAAGTTTCGTAATCTTAATATGTATGTATAGAATGGGCGGTGTCCTGGTAAGGCTAGTGTTGTAGTCAAAGCTTGAAGTGGAAGGGCAACGTAAGTTCAAGGGCCATTGTTGGTTGGATGGGTTCTTGTGAGAAGTGGTTGGCTAGTTGTGTTTAAGTAAATCCCTTCTGAAGTCAGCTAGTGGTATGTGGAACGGCTGGCATAGTCAAGGTTGGGGTTTTGTGACGTGAATTTTCGAATGTTGTGTGAGTAGTTTTGGTGAGTCGTTATGGTAATGATAGCGGCAGATGTGAAGGAATTTTGTCAATACGTTGAGAAGTTTGAATAAGCAGTTGATGCTTAAGAATTTTTTGTTTGATGTGGTAACCTTTGGAAGAGGTTGAGCAGTTTTGCAAGGGGTTTTAGAAGCAGTGAAGGTTGTGGGTCACATGGTGGCTAAACTGGATGGGTTGGTGTCACCGTGTGTACGAGTTTTGGGAGTTATGAGTTAAGGTGGTGTATGCTGTAAAAGTTTGGAAGTTCTTTAGGTTGTTGTTGGGGCTGTGCGCAGTTCGGAAGTGTGAAAGGTTAAGCTGTGTTTAACATCTGAGTGTTCTGGAATTTGTGAACAGTATGTGGTGGTGTTGGGTTTGGTGGAGTGTTGTGTGGAGAGTGTTCCGTGGTGGTTAAGTCTCATGTGTTGCCTTGTGGGTTGTCTTGGGAAGTTTGGTTGTGCTCTTTTCGCCGGTTGGAATTTCGAGGACGAAATTTCCTAAGAGGGGGAGAGTTGTAACACCCCAATTTTGGGTTTGAACCGGACCGGTCAGATTTTTGGTTCGAATATAAAACGTGGTTTTAAGGAAAGCCTAGTTCGGGATGCATTAAAAATATGGAAAATATTTAAAAATCCTCTTTTAATATATATATGAGGGTGGTGAAATCAATTTTACAAAATGAGGTTTGGAAATATGACATTTTAAGTTAGTGACTAAAATGTAATTTTTGAAAAGTTTGTGACTGTTTTAAAAAGATTGAAACTTTGAATCTTTAAGGAGCTAATTTACCCAAGAGAGGATTTCTCCAGATTTTTCTTGATTTTTAAGACTCATTTAATGTCTAATTGATAAAAAGAAAAGAGGGGAAAAGATATTTTGAGTTTCATAACTAACTTTTACCAAAATTTTCTAATTTCATTTTCTCTCAAAACTCCCTCATCCAAACACATTTCGACAGCAACTTTTCCTTTGGTTTTCACACCTAAAGTTGAGATTTCAATTCCTAAATGATTCCTAATCATTTCTACACCAAATCATCACCATTTGCTTAATGAATTTTCAAGGATTTTGGCTCTAAACAAGGAGAAATCCACATTTAGAGGTATGAACGTCCTTCTCCTCTAAATACTCAGTACTTTACTGAAATTCCCAAGTTCTCAATCCTTAAATTAAGTTTTATTAAAGGTTTTAATGTTGTGATCTTGATTTTGGCTTAAAATGCAAGATTTGGATTTAATTTTGAAGAAATTCGTATTGGATGATTGGGCTCTGTTTTGAGATGTCTTTTTGATGTAATTTGGATGTCTAAATGATGTGTGATTGAGGTTTAATCAATGCAATCCCGAATAGGTTGATTTTCCTAAGTTTTTACTTGTGAAAATGGTGGTTTTTGGGTGATCTTGGTGTTTTGTTAATGCTGGAGGTATAAGGACGAGTTTGGGTTCATTTTAAATGTTAATTGATGTTTAAAAATGGTTAGAAGTGTTGGATCTTGGCTGGGTTAAGTTTTGGAAGTGTTTGGATGTGATTTTAGTTGTGTTTGGTAGCCGAAATGTTGGGTTTATGAAGAGCAGAGAGTTTAGGTGTGTTGCTGGTGTTTTGAATGCATAATGATGCATTAATTCTCTGTTGTTATGTGCTTGAAACAGGGGAGAATGATCCGTGAGCAATAGAGGTGGCGTTGATGGTTTCGGATGCTTGGAAGGCTTGTTGGCTAGCCTAGTTTTGTGTATCGGTGAGTGAAGTTGGGGTTTTCAGCTTTAAAACCAATGTTTTAAGGTTTTGGGAACTTAGTTTAAGTCTAAGCAACTTAGCTAATCTCAAGAGTAAGTAAATGGAATTTCTCTCTTGGTTTGTGTTATGAATTGGTTTTTATTGCACTTGTGATGGTTGGATGCAATGCATGTGATTTGCATGTTTAAATTCTGTTTTGAAAGCATATTTTAGCATGGTTTAATGCTGGTTTTGAAAGTCATGTGTTGAGGGATGCTCAAGGTAAGAGATCCTTGGTTTTGTACATTGGAATTGTGGAATTGATGCATAGCGTTGCATGTTGTTTAATGGCTTTGTTTAATGCTTTAAAACAGTGAATTTATGATGGTAATTGATGGTATTGGCAAGTGATGTAAGTGGTTGTTGGTTACTTTAATCGGATATAGTTAGCCGGCTATAGGATTGGGTGCACCGTGAATTGAGTCGCCTTGGATGTCGAGGGGGTTGTAATTTTAGCGTAAACTCCATCCGAGAATCCTAGCGATTGAGGAAATTGGTGTCACCACGATGGAGGTTGGCTCTCGTGGGTGGGCTTTGTTAAGTGCCACCACGATGGAGGTTGGCTCTCGTGGGTGGGCTTGGTTATGTGCCACCACGATGGAGGATGGCTCTCGTGGGTAAACCTTGTTAAATGTCACCACGATGGAGGGAGGCTCTCGTGGGTGGACTTTTTTAAGCGTCACAACGGTGGAGGGTTACTCCCGTGTGTGAGCTTGGTTAAGGTGATTACAATGGTTGTGGTAGCTTCCATGTGTAAGCCTTGTGATGTGTCCCGGCTCTTGCCAGTGTGTTATACAACTTCCGATGAGTGATGTTGAGGGGGTTGTGATTGTACCGTTAAACTCCATCACGGGTGTTGAGGGGGTTGTGATTGTACCGGTAAACTCCACCTTGTGTTGTTCGGTAGTGTGTATGGAGCGTGTGGGACAACGCTTGTAATTCGCGTATCCGATTGTGTTTTGTGTTGAGATGGTTTGTGAATTATCACTTGGAAGCCAATGTAATGTTCTTGGATATAATGAAGCATGAGATGCTTGAAATGATGCAAGGTTGCATGGGAAGTGTGTAATGTTCTAAGAATGCATGTATTACTTGTTAACTTGTACAAGTGTTATCTATATTGAGAATGGTGCATATGTGCATGGGAATCTCTTTAGTGCATTGAAGTCTTGTGAGGACTTGTTTTAAAAGGCGTGTAGTGCAATTTTGTTTTTGGTAGTTCAAGTGTTTTGCATTTGTTGAATGCATGAGATAGTTAGAAGGAACCAATGGTTTTCGAAAGGTTTTTCCTTGAAATGGCCATCAAGCTTATGGAAATTATGTTGTGAAGTGGAAGTGTTTTCCAAGGAATTTGAGTTTAACCTTGCATGTGGTGTTTATGCATGGAAAGGTTTAAATAATGGTTTTTGCAAGAATGTGTTTTGGGGTAAATTGTTTAGCTTTTCTAAGCTAAAGGTTGGTTTTCATGTTGAGCAAGACATGGTTTAAAGCATGATGTTTCAAAAGAGGTTTTTCAACCAATGCTTTGATTTATTGATTTACAACTACTTTTTGAAGGGGTTTTATGATTCGCTGCACTGATGGTGTTTTGGTTTTGAGCATTCCTCACTAAGAATTATTGTGCTTACGCTCCTTTTTGTCCATCAATGCATATAATTGAAGTTGGGACAGCAAGAAGCAAGGGATTCAATGAGAGCTCCACTTGAGAAGTATGTGTCGGTTAATAGCTATAGATAATAAAGGCAATGGGGGAGAGTCTTTTATATTGATGTGTAATGAGATTGTGTATGTTGGACAAGTTTGGTTTATGATTTGAACCATGTGGTTTAACGCTTGCAACGTTTGAATCTTCTTATTCATATGTCGTTATGCTATGCTTCTTGTTTTAAAAGCATGATTAAGTGTTGGATGTGTGGAAATAGTTGGTGCACCTAGGGGTTGTTTTGTATCTAGATTTTAATGCAATTTGGTAGTTATGATGCTTGGCATGTTGCTGATTTGTTGAGGATTGATTTGGAGTATGTTTGATGGAGTTTGGTTGCGTAAAACAGGCTTTTCTGCTGTTTCTGGGCAAGGTGTTTCGAAACAGGGGCATGTTTTGGCCTAGGTGTTTCAAAACGGGTAGAGGTGTTTCGAAACACTTTGGCTACTGCCAAGCCCCGTTTCTGAACGGGCTAACCCCATTTTGAAACATTTGACCGTTGGGCACTGATTTGAATGGTTTTGAAGTTTGCAAGCTTTACGTTTTAGTCCTAATTTTTGTATGTGCAATTGCTTGAGTTTGGAATGTCCGTTTAAGATGAAATTTGGCAGAGAAGCATGAAACATGATTAATTTCATAATGGTAACTCAAAAATTGGTAAAGTTCTCGTAATTTCCAGAATTTACAAATTGGTCCCTAAATTCGTATGTTGTGAAATTGAGTCCCTTATTGCTTTTTGAATGCTGTGATTTTTGAGTATGCTTATCTCAGGAGTATGCCTAAGATAAATATGCATCTAGACAAGTTTAAAAAGAAAAAAAGGGTCATTAATCAAGGTTGACTTTCAGGTTGACTTTGGTTTTCCCTGTGTAATCTTCGTAGTTCGGGTCAACCGTCTAGGCCGGGCTAAGGAGGTTACATTTGGTGGTATCATAGCTGAGTTGTGAATGCTTGGGGAAATGGTAATTTTTTGTAATAAGTGTTTGATATTTATTCTGATGTGTGGTCAAAAGTCGTTGAAATATGTGTCTTTGAGCGAATTGTTGATGTTTTTGTCATGCTTTTTGATTGAGAATCTTCATTGAGCTGATGTAAATTTGTGCTGATGATATGCTGGTATTGTGAGTTGATTTTATGAATACTGATGAAAGTGTGATGGGTATGATATGTTGATGTTATGTTGTTGCGGGTGAATGTTGTTTGATGAGAGCATGGCCGTAGTATGTTGATTGATATGCTCGATGTTGTGATAACCATGTTTTTATTGATTGTTATGTCATGTAAAAGGGGAGAATTTGGGATACCCATTGCCTTATTATTATAGCTATTGTGTTATGTTGGAGTTGGAGTCTTGAATCCTTGCTTGGAGATGGCATGATCAATTTGTTTGTTTTGTTATGATTGCTTGTTGTTTTTAGCACGATGGAATCGATGAGAAAATGGCAGTTGGGTGAGATGGTTGCTGCTTTAGAGCAGGTTGTTAAATCTTGGAATTCACCTTTTGATGGAGGTGTTTCGTCTCAGTCTTCAGTGCCTGGAGTTGATGTAGTGAGGTATGAGGAAGAAGCTGGTTCTGTGATGAAGGGTTCATCACCTATAGTTCAAGAGGTATCGAGAGCATTTCAGGCTGTAGTGAAAGTGAGGCCTGTAGACGTGCCGACTGTGGGACACGTGAGTTTGTTGAAACAACGTTACATGATTTGGGAGTTGTGGAGTATCATGGTTCGACACCTGACACGTTCGAGGCCTGGTTGTCCAGTGTAATTCTGATTTTGGATCAGAAAGGTTGTGACTACGCCTGTAAGCTAGGAAGTGTTGTCTCATTGATGTTGGAGGACGCATGTGCCTGGTGGACATTTGTGGCGGTGGCATCGCATATCCACGATATAGATTGGGACTTCTTTGTGTCTACCTTTTATGAAAGGTACCTTGGAGAGAAATTCCCAAGGGTTAAGCAGCATGGGGGTGTGGCTTCAGATTATGAAGGTGAGAAAAGTTTAAGCAAGAGAGTTGTGGGTACTGACCTTGGGAGCGGTCGGCGTTAGAGGCTACGTGATAGAAGGTTTTGCTTGAATCGAAGTCTGGGTGGTGATGCAGACGTAGGTCAAGTGCGGTATGATCAAGGAATGGTAGCTCAGTTGCCGAAGTGTGACCGTTATGGAAGGTGTTATGTTGGAGGTTGTCAGGGTGCGAGAGTTTGCTGGAATTGTGGTTCTAAGGAGCATGTGAAGCGAAATTGTTCTCAAGTGGTGAGATCAGGTTCAGTGGTAGAAAAAGGGTCTCTGAAGGGTCATGGGTGCGGCCGAGACAAGGTTCGAAGGTGGCAGGAAGGACAGAAAGGTGTGAGGAGCTTGGGGAAAGAATCTTGTTGGGAATTTGAGACGAAATTGTTTGAAGTTGGCTCGGGGTAGCCAGGGTTCTTTACCGCAGGGAGATGGTGATGACCTTAATGTGTTAGCTGGTGCTGCAGCGGTGCGGCTGGAGGATGATGGTTCTGCGAGGAAGAGAGCTCGTCTGTTGAAGCTCCAGGGCAGTGAGGTGTTTACAGGTAACCTTGTTAAGTAATCTTTGCCCTAGTTATCTTAGTTTGGTTTCAGTTTGGTTTTTCCCTTGCGTAGTGGGTATGGTCTCGTTGCTAGCATGTTTGGGGTAGTAGTTGGTGTATTTTTGAAAACAACTTTAGTGTGAAGAGGGAATTAATGGGTATTTTGTGGTTAATGGGTTGTTAGAATGGTAGGGTTGGACAAGTTGGAAGTGAGATATGAGGTTGTTCTTAGACGGACTTTGAGGATGTTATTGGTGGGTGTGAACCGACATACATACACAGTTAAAACCATTGTTATATACTATATTATATATATGTGTTGGTACATGCATACATGTGACATGACATTAGAGGTTTTGCATACATGTACACAGGCATTGATAGGGCATATTGGTGACCATGCATACGAACGTTCACACTTGCTAATAGATATTTGGGTCTGTTAGTGTTGTGATAGGATTAGGTTGGATGATGGGTTTTAAGAGTTGTTTGGTGTTAAGAGAATGTTAGAAGTAGTGGAGGGTGATAAGCGAGCTGTCAGTAATAGTGAGTGCGATATAGCATGTTGGTAGAAGGAAAGTGTTTTGGCGCTTAAAGAGTTTAGCGGCGTGGTGGTGAGGAGATTACCGGTTGAAGTTAGAATCAGTCAAAGTGGTTGTGAATAGCTAGTAGAAGTGGTAGTTTCTTGGTGTTAAGTGATGTTGTAGGTTAGTGGATGTGTCTCCTGAGTGCTGAGGTAACATGGCATTGATGTGGTAATAGAAGGGTGTTTATGTAGGTGATGGCTCGTAGCAACCTTTGAGGAATTGAGAAGAGGTTGTGTTGTGGGTTGTAGAAAAGGGTTGGCCTGGGGTGAATAGAAGTTTCGTAATCTTAATATGTATGTATAGAATGGGCGGTGTCCTGGTAAGGCTAGTGTTGTAGTCAAAGCTTGAAGTGGAAGGGCAACGTAAGTTCAAGGGCCATTGTTGGTTGGATGGGTTCTTGTGAGAAGTGGTTGGCTAGTTGTGTTTAAGTAAATCCCTTCTGAAGTCAGCTAGTGGTATGTGGAACGGCTGGCATAGTCAAGGTTGGGGTTTTGTGACGTGAATTTTCGAATGTTGTGTGAGTAGTTTTGGTGAGTCGTTATGGTAATGATAGCGGCAGATGTGAAGGAATTTTGTCAATACGTTGAGAAGTTTGAATAAGCAGTTGATGCTTAAGAATTTTTTGTTTGATGTGGTAACCTTTGGAAGAGGTTGAGCAGTTTTGCAAGGGGTTTTAGAAGCAGTGAAGGTTGTGGGTCACATGGTGGCTAAACTGGATGGGTTGGTGTCACCGTGTGTACGAGTTTTGGGAGTTATGAGTTAAGGTGGTGTATGCTGTAAAAGTTTGGAAGTTCTTTAGGTTGTTGTTGGGGCTGTGCGCAGTTCGGAAGTGTGAAAGGTTAAGCTGTGTTTAACATCTGAGTGTTCTGGAATTTGTGAACAGTATGTGGTGGTGTTGGGTTTGGTGGAGTGTTGTGTGGAGAGTGTTCCGTGGTGGTTAAGTCTCATGTGTTGCCTTGTGGGTTGTCTTGGGAAGTTTGGTTGTGCTCTTTTCGCCGGTTGGAATTTCGAGGACGAAATTTCCTAAGAGGGGGAGAGTTGTAACACCCCAATTTTGGGTTTGAACCGGACCGGTCAGATTTTTGGTTCGAATATAAAACGTGGTTTTAAGGAAAGCCTAGTTCGGGATGCATTAAAAATATGGAAAATATTTAAAAATCCTCTTTTAATATATATATGAGGGTGGTGAAATCAATTTTACAAAATGAGGTTTGGAAATATGACATTTTAAGTTAGTGACTAAAATGTAATTTTTGAAAAGTTTGTGACTGTTTTAAAAAGATTGAAACTTTGAATCTTTAAGGAGCTAATTTACCCAAGAGAGGATTTCTCCAGATTTTTCTTGATTTTTAAGACTCATTTAATGTCTAATTGATAAAAAGAAAAGAGGGGAAAAGATATTTTGAGTTTCATAACTAACTTTTACCAAAATTTTCTAATTTCATTTTCTCTCAAAACTCCCTCATCCAAACACATTTCGACAGCAACTTTTCCTTTGGTTTTCACACCTAAAGTTGAGATTTCAATTCCTAAATGATTCCTAATCATTTCTACACCAAATCATCACCATTTGCTTAATGAATTTTCAAGGATTTTGGCTCTAAACAAGGAGAAATCCACATTTAGAGGTATGAACGTCCTTCTCCTCTAAATACTCAGTACTTTACTGAAATTCCCAAGTTCTCAATCCTTAAATTAAGTTTTATTAAAGGTTTTAATGTTGTGATCTTGATTTTGGCTTAAAATGCAAGATTTGGATTTAATTTTGAAGAAATTCGTATTGGATGATTGGGCTCTGTTTTGAGATGTCTTTTTGATGTAATTTGGATGTCTAAATGATGTGTGATTGAGGTTTAATCAATGCAATCCCGAATAGGTTGATTTTCCTAAGTTTTTACTTGTGAAAATGGTGGTTTTTGGGTGATCTTGGTGTTTTGTTAATGCTGGAGGTATAAGGACGAGTTTGGGTTCATTTTAAATGTTAATTGATGTTTAAAAATGGTTAGAAGTGTTGGATCTTGGCTGGGTTAAGTTTTGGAAGTGTTTGGATGTGATTTTAGTTGTGTTTGGTAGCCGAAATGTTGGGTTTATGAAGAGCAGAGAGTTTAGGTGTGTTGCTGGTGTTTTGAATGCATAATGATGCATTAATTCTCTGTTGTTATGTGCTTGAAACAGGGGAGAATGATCCGTGAGCAATAGAGGTGGCGTTGATGGTTTCGGATGCTTGGAAGGCTTGTTGGCTAGCCTAGTTTTGTGTATCGGTGAGTGAAGTTGGGGTTTTCAGCTTTAAAACCAATGTTTTAAGGTTTTGGGAACTTAGTTTAAGTCTAAGCAACTTAGCTAATCTCAAGAGTAAGTAAATGGAATTTCTCTCTTGGTTTGTGTTATGAATTGGTTTTTATTGCACTTGTGATGGTTGGATGCAATGCATGTGATTTGCATGTTTAAATTCTGTTTTGAAAGCATATTTTAGCATGGTTTAATGCTGGTTTTGAAAGTCATGTGTTGAGGGATGCTCAAGGTAAGAGATCCTTGGTTTTGTACATTGGAATTGTGGAATTGATGCATAGCGTTGCATGTTGTTTAATGGCTTTGTTTAATGCTTTAAAACAGTGAATTTATGATGGTAATTGATGGTATTGGCAAGTGATGTAAGTGGTTGTTGGTTACTTTAATCGGATATAGTTAGCCGGCTATAGGATTGGGTGCACCGTGAATTGAGTCGCCTTGGATGTCGAGGGGGTTGTAATTTTAGCGTAAACTCCATCCGAGAATCCTAGCGATTGAGGAAATTGGTGTCACCACGATGGAGGTTGGCTCTCGTGGGTGGGCTTTGTTAAGTGCCACCACGATGGAGGTTGGCTCTCGTGGGTGGGCTTGGTTATGTGCCACCACGATGGAGGATGGCTCTCGTGGGTAAACCTTGTTAAATGTCACCACGATGGAGGGAGGCTCTCGTGGGTTGACTTTTTTAAGCGTCACAACAGTGGAGGGTTACTCCCGTGTGTGAGCTTGGTTAAGGTGATTACAATGGTTGTGATAGCTTCCATGTGTAAGCCTTGTGATGTGTCCCGGCTCTCGCTAGTGTGTTATACAACTTCCGATGAGTGATGTTGAGGGGGTTGTGATTGTACCGTTAAACTCCATCACGGGTGTTGAGGGGGTTGTGATTGTACCAGTAAACTCCACCTTGTGTTGTTCGGTAGTGTGTATGGAGCGTGTGGGACAACGCTTGTAATCCGCGTATCCGATTGTGTTTTGTGTTGAGATGGTTTGTGAATTATCACTTGGAAGCCAATGTAATGTTCTTGGATGTAATGAAGCATGAGATGCTTGAAATGATGCAAGGTTGCATGGGAAGTGTGTAATGTTATAAGAATGCATGTATTACTTGTTAACTTGTACAAGTGTTATCTATATTGAGAATGGTGCATATGTGCATGGGAATCTCTTTAGTGCATTGAAGTCTTGTGAGGACTTGTTTTAAAAGGTGTGTAGTGCAATGTTGTTTTTGGTAGTTCATGTGTTTTGCATTTGTTGAATGCATGAGATAGTTAGAAGGAACCAATGGTTTTCAAAAGGTTTTTCCTTGAAATGGCCATCAAGCATATGGAAATTATGTTGTGAAGTGGAAGTGTTTTCCAAGGAATTTGAGTTTAACCTTGCATGTGGTGTTTATGCATGGAAAGGTTTAAATAATGGTTTTTGCAAGAATCTGTTTTGGGGTAAATTGTTTAGCTTTTCTAAGCTAAAGGTTGGTTTTCATGTTGAGCAAGACATGGTTTAAAGCATGATGTTTCAAAAGAGGTTTTTCAACCAATGCTTTGATTTATTGATTTACAACTACTTTTTGAAGGGGTTTTATGATTCGCTGCATTGATGGTGTTTTGGTTTTGAGCATTCCTCACTAAGCATTATTGTGCTTACGCTCATTTTTGTCCATCAATGCAAATAATTGAAGTTGGGACAGCAAGAAGCAAGGGATTCAAGGAGAGCTCCACTTGAGAAGTATGTCTCGGTTAATAGCTATAGATAATAAAGGCAATGGGGGAGAGTCTTTTATATTGATGTGTAATGAGATTGTGTATGTTGTATAAGTTTGGTTTATGATTTGAACCTTGTGGTTTAATGCTTGCAACGTTTGAATCTTCTTATTCATATGTCGTTATGTTATGCTTCTTGTTTTAAAAGCATGATTAAGTGTTGGATGTGTGGAAATAGTTGGTGCACCTAGGGGTTGTTTTGTATCTAGATTTTAATGCAATTTGGTAGTTATGATGTTTGGCATGTTGTTGATTTGTTGAGGATTGATTTGGAGTATGTTTGATGGAGTTTGGTTGCGTAAAACAGGCTTTTCTGCTGTTTCTGGGCAAGGTGTTTCGAAACAGGGGCATGTTTTGGCCTAGGTGTTTCGAAACGGGTAGAGGTGTTTCGAAACACTTTGGCTACTGCCAAGCCCCGTTTCTGAACGAGCTAACCCCATTTTGAAACATTTGACCGTTGGGCACTGATTTGAATGGTTTTGAAGTTTGCAAGCTTTACGTTTTAGTCCTAATTTTTGTATGTGCAATTGCTTGAGTTTGGAATGTCCGTTTAAGATGAAATTTGGCAGAGAATCATGAAACATGATTAATTTCATAATGGTAACTCAAAAATTGGTAAAGTTCTCGTAATTTCTAGAATTTACAAATTGGTCCCTAAATTCGTATGTTGTGAAATTGAGTCCCTTATTGCTTTTCGAATGCTGTGATTTTTTAGTATGCTTATCTCAGGAGTCCCTTATGCTGTGAAATTGAGTCCCAAGGTGATCATCGGTGATGAAGGGAGGCATTTTGACAACAGGGTTATAGTTGCTGCATTGAAAAAGTATGGTGTCAAACATCGAATCGCAACAGCATACCACCCTCAAACCAATGGACAGGCTGAAATATCCAACAAAGAGGTTAAGAACATCCTTGAAAATATGGTGAAGCCAACTAGGAAGGACTGACCTCTACACCTCAATGATGCATTATGGGCCTACAGAACATCGTTCAAAACTCCATTGGGAATGTCACCCTATCGGCTGATTTATGGTAAAACATGACATTTACCTATCGAGATTGAGCACAGAGCATATTGGGCCATCAAGGCAGTGAATATGGACTTGGAAAAAGTATGACAGAAAAGGCTACTTGATCTGAATGAAATTGAAGAAATTCGGACAATGGCCTATGACAACGCGAGAATCTACAAGGACAAGACCAAGAAGTAGCATGACAAAAAGTTGGTGCCACGACAGTTATGCCCAGGGCAGCTTGTGTTGTTATTCAACTCTAGGTTGAAACTCTTTCCAAGAAAGCTAAAATCTAGGTGGTCTGGCCTATTCCAAGTGTGCAGTTTTTCCCCATGGTGCCATCACAATCAGATCTTTACATGACGGGCACCAATTTAAAGTAAATGGACAAAGATTGAAGCATTATCAAGGGACTGAAGCCCCAAGAATGCAGGAAGTGGTTACTTTAGGAGATGCCCCTCCTGGCATCCCTAATTTAACCTAATTTTATTTTTATTTATTTATATATTTATTTATTAGGTAATTGGAATTATTTTATTTTTAGGAACTAAAGCTTTTATTTTTATTATTTTTAGGAAATAAAGGAGGCAATGAGAAGAGGAGAAGTAAATTCAGCCTACTATCTTTCCATCAGCCCAAAAAGCCCAATTTTGGAGCTTGTCGTTACACTTGCCGCGACAGACGCAGAAAATCCAGCCTGTCAATGCGCTATCGTGACAGACACGCAAACGCGTAACAGACGCGCAGTAGACACGGAAACGCGTGACAGACGCGTCAGAAACCGCGTAATAGCTAGCCCCGTTATTCGCGTCTATTGTTACAGCTCCAACGGGCAGCAACTCCCCCTCTATATAAACCCCGTTTTACTATTCATTTTTCACTCACTTCTACTCTTTCTACTTATTTCCTCTAGAATCTTTACTTGCTTTCATTTTCTTCAACAATCCTTGCAACATGACTTCTAGAAACACCCTCCGAAGTTCTGCCTTAGGATATGCCCCGGCAGCATCAAATCCACGATCCTTCTAGATTCGTGATATGTGGGAGGAGAAAGGTTTTATTTACACCTCCAAAGCGGAAAAACTAAGGCTACAACCGTTCATAGCCCGAAAAATTAGAGCCCTGAAGTGGCAAATATTCGCGGAGCAGCCAGAGGAGATGAACGTGACTCTCGTCCGGGACTTTTATGCTACCATCGGCAGCAAGAACGCGACAGAAGTCAGCGTACGAGGGAAAGAGGTACCGATCGAGCTTGAATACATCAACACTCTCTATGGTTTTTATGTGGGGAAAAGAGAAGATGGCCACCAAAAATTTCTCGAGAGTCTAGAGCCTGCCGACTACGATGCTGTGATGGCAGAACTCACAGACGATGGTATCGAGTGGAACACCGATCCGAAAAACCCAAGGACAGTGAAGAGAGTACAGCTCACCCTGGAGGCAAAGCTTTGGAACGCTTTCAACAAAAAGCGGATTATGTCCCCATTTCACAATACAACAATCGACCAACCTAGGTTAGCCCTCATCCATTCCATCTTACACGAGAGGCCGATTAATGTTGGCAGATATGTCCGAGAGGGCATATTGGATTGCGCATACCGACCGTCCGGACCACTCTTCTACCCATATCTCATCACTGTCCTCTGTCGCGGCCACCATGTACCAGAAGCTGCCGAAGATTTACAAGTTTGAGGGAAAGGCTGGACCGACAGAAACATACTTAGCCTAATGGAACTCACTACTACCACGCCCCTGTCGTCTTTCGACCCTACTGCCACAGCAGCAGAGCCCACCGACACCGAGCCTGCTGCCACAGAACCCAGGCAGCCTACAGCAGCAGCTCCTCCAGCTGACACCTCCTCACAGATCCTTGCTGCCATACAAAAACTAGAGGAACGGCAGCTCGGCCTCATGAGCTTCATCCGAGACTTCACCACCGCCACGGTACACTTTATTCACACCTCTCTTAATTTCCCCGATATTGTGTTCCCTACTTTCCCCAATCAATATTTTGTTGCCCCCACCCTGCCCATACCCCTACACCTATTGCCACGCCCAAAATGCCATCTGATGCGTCCACACCGACCCCTGCCACAACAGCTGCAGGCGACAGCCGCACAACCGACACCTCTGCCCGAGGAACCAAGAGAAAAGGGCCTGAAGACGACCTTGACAGGTATATTGCTGGTTTCTCTTCTTCTGAAATTTGGGCCGCATCCGACAACGAGCCCTCAGTCAAGAGGAACTTGTCCAAGGAGTTCACACCAGAAAAGCGGCAGAAAATAGTAGCGGACAAAGACAAATCTGACAGCAGCAGTAGTAGCAGCAGCGAGAGTAGTAGCTCCGAGGTTCAGTAGTGGAGAAACCTCCTCATATCTCTCCTACCAGTATTCAACCTCCAAGGGAGGCCAAAACAAAGAATACCTCTGCCTCTCCCATCCGTCTGCCAACACCAGCCAAGAAGGTCACTGCCCGTCGGCAGATCCAGCTCAGCAGCAGCGGCGACGACAGCGCCTAAATTTTAAGTTTCTTATCTTATATTGATGTATGCCTTATTATATTTTGTGATGTACTGTTTTATTTTTCTTATATGTCATTTGCATTGAGGTCAATGCAACCCTCGAGTTTGGGGGTGGCATCCCTCCATTAATGGAGTCCTTTTAAGTTTAAAAATTGTGTCTTTTACTTAGTTTATTTTTGCTAAAAAAAACAAAAAAATGAATGAAAGTTTTGGCTTAAGTCTTTGAGCTGAACTTACATGTTGTGACAGCCTCTGTCGTGGAAGTGCCTTTAGGATAGTTTTAGGAGCAGTTTAGAGCCTTACTATAGTTCTAAAACATAACACCATTTGTGACTTTTATACTTTTTAGAACTCTACTAGTAAACTAGAATAGAAAGCTTAGCACTTGAGTTGCCCCTAGAGGTGCCTAACATTGGCTCTAGGAAAAGAAGTTAAGAAAAATAGACTCAATACACCTATAGGTGCCCGAAACCGGCTCTAGAAAGTTAGCTAGAGGTGCCCAAAACCGGCTCTAGTCAAACTTAAGCTCGAGAAAATAGATTCGAGTCTGCATAAAAACTACAGGAGCCTAAGAATTGCCTCCTAAAAGATGAAAATTGGCATAAAAATTCAAGTTAGAGGCTTAACTATTCTAGTAAACTAAGGGAGTCTTGGCATATAATTGTTCACAAGCATGCACACACTACACGAGAATTATAGCAAGGTTCCGAATGAATCCTGAATTATCCGACAAGGTGTTGCTCTCAATAGGGAATGAATGGTAGGTAAGGAAAAGTTCATTGTTTTAAGCCAAACAAAAATTTTGTTTTTCTTTTTTAGGTCTGAATTGCTTGAGGGCAAGAAAAAACTTGAGTTTGGGGGTGTGTTGAGTGTGTAAAAGTTCTATAATTTACCCCCTATTTTTCGTCATTTGTTTAAACAGTTTCTTAACCGATGTTGTTTCTTGTCTTCTTTGCAGTACTGCTAAAGAGTTATATATGATGTAAAGTAGGAAGGTGTCAAATTATCATTTTTAGTATGTTCTCTGAATTTTGATGAGCTTCAAGAAAATGTCTTTTTAGTTAATTTAGTATGAACTTGTGATTGTTGAATTAAGAACACTTTGTCGTCCCTCAATGATGTTTTCAATTCAATAATTTTATTTATTGTTAAGTTTATTAATTGTCTTTGCAATGCTATGATTTGGTTGATAGTTATTTGTGTTTTCCTTGATAATCACATTTGAAATTGGATGTTAGTTTATTCATTTAAAAGTATAATTGATCAATTTAATTTTGGGTTTTAACTTTTTTATTTAATTAATCAAAGCAATTTAAATAGTTGTGAAAAACACCATCGTTGTGCACTTTTGCGGCGTTTTGGGGTGAAAATGCCACCAAAGGCATCACATTCGCTGCGTTTCTGGCACAAAACGCCACTAAAAATCATGACATACTGCAACATGTGTATATTAAAACGCCTCTAAAGAAAGGTTATTAACGGCATTTTGTTTATCAAACGCCACTATATAACATGATATGTTGCGCATTTCTCGTACACAAACGCAACGAATGTTTATGGCGCTAGTTTCAGCGGCACTTTTCGCGGCGCTAAAAAATGCCACTATATGGCTAAAAACGTCGCTAAAAACCTATTTTGTTGAAGTGACATGTCAAAATCTTTTTTGTTTAGGGTATTTTTTCAGAGGTGGATGGTAAGGGGTAGGGCAAAAACGGAGTCAAAAATCAAACTTAAGAGGGGCAAATTATAAATTATCATAAAAATGGAATGAATAAAATCTAAATAAATTAAAATTTAGGTCTAAATTATATATATATATATATAATGCAAAAGAAAAACTAGATGGAGGACAATTGTTCTCAAAAATATTGAAAAAATAAAATTTAATCTTTCAAAAATGACTATTGATTATAGTTCATTATAGGTAACACCAAGGTCATTTGGATTCTAACATTTAGTTGTATAACTAACGACATTATAGTTTTTTGGGGTAGGGTGATACATGATGGACAGTACAAATATTGAATTAGATTTCTTTTTTTGATTCAGATACCATATTGCAAATTCGGTAAAATCCAAGGACTAAATGTGAAACTGGAAAAATTATATTATGGGTGATTCCCACCACGTCATCCATGGGACCAACCAATGGAAACCACCCACTTCACCATGATTTTTCCATGCCATTTTTTCCAACCAATGAATCTTCACTAAAGTTTTTCCATGTCATTTTAAAAACTGTTTTTTTGGAAGTTATTCTATTATTAGATTAATGACATGAAAAATAATGATGAAGTGAGTGATTTCTAGTGGTTGGTCCCATGGATAACGTGGTAAGAATCACCCATGATATAATTTCTCGTGAAACTGACCCTTATATTATAGTTACAAATTCAAATTTTGCCAGCTTAATGCTAGGAATGGAAGACAAGGATAATAGCTGGATCTGACCATGTATGCTTTGAATAACAAAATTGACACTTGAAATTTAAGAAATCATAAACTATTTTAAGTACAAATTTTCATTTATTTATCTATTTAATGAAGTAAAAACACAATGGACGGTTTGAAATTGTGATTTCTCATTCCCAATTAATTCCATTTTGAGACCGAAGGTCAACCGTGTAATTAAAACTGCACGTGTGAGACCAATTACGAGAAAATTAATAAATAAAAAATCAATTTTCTCAGCATTTAAGTTTTTAATATTAAAATTAAAAAAACCTAAAATGTATTTAAACCGGGGAAAAAACCGGTAGGCCAAAGCCTAATTTACCCAGTTTTGAAACTAAGAAAACCTAAAACCGTGGAACCAATTTAGAACTAAAATTGAATTCAACATATTTGTTCTTTTTGCTTGTTGAACTCAGCACAGTAGCACCCAATAATGTAACATATAGAATGTGGTTTTGCCAAAGGCTATTTGTAAATTATTGGTCAAACTTTTCCAGCCATGAATCAATGGACCATATGCCATTGGACTTTTACTGTTTCTTTTGCCTTGCCATTCTTGCCTTCCTTGTGTTTTTTTCATCAACATTATTGATTTGACATGTCCTGTAATGATCGGTATCGTTATTATACACATGTATTTATTGTTTAATTCAATATCATGATTAATGTTTATAGAAGTCTTAAGTTTGAAGGACACTCTTAATTTTTTTTAAAACGGATCAGATAATTTTAAAAATTATTTACGACATTCAAAAAAATATATATATTTTATCTCGAATATATATATATATACATTTTGTGAGGACATGAGAGAAGTAACAAACTAGGGTGGTTGGCATGCACCTATCAAAGGAATAAGCCTCTCTAACAGACCATTTATTATCCTACTACACTATTTTCCTTTCTTTTTAAAAATTATTTTTATTTTTATTTTATTTTATAATAATCAATATGAACAATTAGTTTCCCAATTTACTACTGCAGAGGGTGTTAGGATTGCATTTTCTTAGAGTAGAATGTACATTGGGAGAACATATTTAGGTCGACTAGCATGAATTCGATATTTCTTAAATAATATCTCAAATTTAAATCTTGTGCATGGTTAAAAGAATTTGTCTTTCAATTTAATTTAATTCTAATTCAATCAGAATTTTTATAAGTATTGAATGCGAAGGATGACAAGTGACTCGCCCTTAGTGTTCAATCAATTTTGCATGAATCACATGAGCTTTAATTTTAATTAAATTAAGACAAAGGCTAAAACCAATAAACAAAACACAATTAGGATATATATATATATATAATCTTTGACTTGAATAAAAAAATAAGATTAAATTATTGTTCAAGGCTTCAAGCTTTATATCCTTTTACTTTATGTTACAACCTTCATTATTCCACTTTGCTATAAAAAAACTTTGACCAATCTGAGCAAAACAACTGCATGTAAAAGCTTAAAGTATAATAAAATTTGCCACTTTTATGAGTAAAAAAAAATACCCAAGTGAGTACAATGCAAGCATCTTGATACCCAAGCAAGGTATTATTATTATTATTTTCTTCTATTTTGCCCTTTCCTAGAGGGGGAAAATTGTTGAAAAAAGGGCAGTTTAGTAAAACCAAAATTTGTGAAAGAGTTTTTATTATTACTTTGAATTAATGATCCCATAGTGAAGGACCAAACCCAGTTGTAATAACACTTTCTTGTATTTGCAATGATATTTCATCCCCAAAATACCCACAGTTTTCTTCGTAATACCAGGGAATGACACTAGGATTAAAGAACCAACCATCGAACCGGTCCACGTACACGAACTCGTTGCCCGACTCGGATGATTCGTAGCTCGTCCCTAGACTCGGCAGCTCTACTATCTCGCTAAGCTCGTCTGGCGTCGACATCTCATCCCCATTCGACGACGATGACGACGACGGTGAAGGTGACGTGGCGTCGATGTTATTGTTGCTGCTAGTATTATTATTCCTCAAGAGCTCCATTGCGGCAGCCTTAGCGGCGGCGGCTTGGACGTCGCGTGGGGAGTTCGAAAGCGGTCGGGGCAGCGACTCGGCGAGTTCGGGGAAGTTGAGGATCGCCGAGTTGCCTTTGATACTCAAAGCCGCCACGTCATGGGCACGTGCCGCCATTTCGGGGGTGGAGAAAGTGCCTAACCAGATCCGATTCTTCTTCCGGGGCTCCCGGATTTCGGATACCCATTTCCCCCACGCCCGCATTCGGACCCCGCGGAAAACCGGGTGCTTGCTGCTGTCCCTCGGCCGCTTCCCCCTCTTGGGGTGGGATCCCACTCCCAGTTCAGCACCCAATCTCTTATCGCCGCCGTAGGGAGATGTTGAAGGTGAAGAAAATGAGTTGTTGCCGTTTCCAACCGTGCTGGACTCAGTTTCTGAGTTGGGTGAGTCAGCCATTGGCGCTGTAAAGCAAGCAACTTTACAATGAGTTGAAGGAGAAAGCAAAGGTCTTTGCCTTGCCTATATTTAAGTGATAGCTTTGATTATGAGAAGAGAGATGGGGTATTTAAGTGATGCCCCCCTACGTATAAACAGTAAACACCACCCACCTGGGCCCTGGCTTTGCTCTTTTTTATGGTTAATTTTTATTAAAGCTCCCTGCATCATGCATTTTTAGTTTATTTACTCCCTTTACTATTACTTACATAGTCTCTCATCTTTTTCAAATGGCTTCTATCACAAATAAACGCCTAAATTATACCAATTCTTTCATTTAGGTACCTAAAAAATATTGCGTTTTGAAAGAATAAAAATAAGGGATAAAATAATTTATAGACACTGAACTTACAATTCTTCTCAATATAGTCCCTGATTTCTTTTTAGTTGTAGTCCTAAATCTAATATTTTTCTCATTATTAATTATTTTAATGATTTGTCACTTTGGGAGTGTGTCATCTAATGTGGACAAAAAAAATCAGAAAACGAATGAGTAATACTAAAATCACTCATGTAGGGACCTTTTATGTAATTTAATCTTTTTAGACCCATCAGTGTCATTACCATCAGCAGATAATACTAACGACGAAACTATCACATCTACCAATGTTATTTATTTATTATTATTATTAACATAAATTACTAAGATTAAAATATAATTTTAATTTAATGGGTATTAGGGAAGTACCTAGAAGCTTAGGGGTGTCAAAGGGTACAAAGGAAGACTCCTCCTAGGGTGGGACTTGGGAGGTGGGGGTTTTGGTTCTCAAGACTAAAACAGCTGGCACAACCGCCGGCCTGAGGAAGCTACGCCGTGGTTGCTACTTACCATATTGGATGACTCAGGTGCTCATTCATTTACCACTGTTTTTTCATTCTTTTAATATTTCGATGCGATTATATAATAATATTTGTTCTTTACTCTTAGTTTTTTTGAAAAATGCATACACACTAGACTGATAAATTGATGGAAACTATATCTCCTAGAGAGAATAACGTTCATTTTTTCGATGAGACCATTGATGGGTCCTTATTATTTCACTTTTTATAATATTTGAAAGATTAAACGTCATAAATATGCTCAAACTATATCATTTTTTCAGTTTGGTGCTTAAATTTCGTTACAGGTCAAATTAGTGCTTAACGTTTCATTTTGTAACCCAAATTAGATTTTTTCGTGGTAAATGTTAAAACTTTCATGTTATCCAATAAAGCACAACATGTGGCATATTTTTTTTATTTTCTTTAATTTTTATTTTTTAAAATTGGAGAATCTTTATTTTTTTCTAAGAACCTCAAACCATAAATCCTTAAATTTCTTCCCTTCCATCACCGATTCAACCACCACCGACTAAAAACATTAACATCCTGTCGTCGAAAACCGACGAATGAACCGTCAATTACTCTATCGACGAACACCCAACAATGAAAAAAATAGACCGAATGGGCTTTTGACCGACTACTAGATGGTAGGGGGAATGGTGAACTATTGATGTGGGGGGATGTCGGACGTTGAGGAAGGTGTGGTTTGATCGAAAGAAATTTAAAATTTTGGGGTTTTTTTAAAAAATTCAAAAATTAAATAAATAAAAAATCAGACCGTGTGTCATGTTATAATTGGATGATGATATTTTTTAACGATCGTTTGACGAAAAAATCTAATTTGACCACCACCGACTAAAAACCTTAACATACTTTGTAAGGGTATAGCAAACTGATACACTACACCTTAATCCGTTGGAACGCAAAAGGCAAAACAAAATCCTTTGTTGGCACCAGTAGTGCTGGCCAGCCCTTAAGCTTCAGAGCCTTGCTCCCAAACGCAATCAGTGACCCCTCATGCAATCTTTCCTAACGGTGATATCCAGATCAAATCTCGGCCCTTCTAACACCCTTAGAAGCCAATCTGTGAGCTACACCGTTGGATTCTCTGTACACAAAATTGAATTTCCAATTATACTTTGATCGATACTGCACACACTCTTGTATGCGATCAGCAAATACCGCAGGGCATTGCGGAAAGTGCTCGATCCATTCCAGAACTTGCTCACAATCAGATTCGATTATCAGACACGAGCTTCTATTCCCCTTCAACTTTAAAAATAATATGCACGCCTCAAGAATAGCAGAAATCTCCGCACCAGTAGGGTCCGATAATCCAATTGATTTTGAGAATATAACATTAGAGTTTCTGAGGTGATCTCTTAATATGCCTCCTATACCAGCAGCACCAAAGCTTCCCATGGTGGATGCATCGACCTTGAACTTTAAAGTTTCCTCCAACGGCCGTTGTCATAACGAAACCTCAGGACGAAAGGCTCGAACATGCTCCACAGAGACACAAGTAGGATGTGTTAACAAATCATGGTAATGGAATGTGGAAGACGGCTATTTACCTTTTAGCCACTGGAATAATCTTAACACAGCAAGCTCAAAAACTAGTGCATCGGTCACTTTAGAATTGTTGAAAATACTGTCATTCCTGCAACACCAAAAGGTCCAGGCAAAAGCAAACAAGGCAGTTTTCCATATAGGTTTTGATTTTGTTTCGACCAACTGGGTATTCCAAGAAGTGATAAAGGTTTTGAAAGAAAATGGAGCAGTCAGGGTGATGTTCCACAGTTTTACCCATCTTTGCCAAACCTTCCAAACGAAATTACAGTGAACTAACAGATGGTTCACTAATTCGAGATGCATTTTACAGTATACACATAAAGAGTTTGGCGGCAGTTGAATACCTCTTTTGATCAGTTCATCTTGAGTTGGAAGTCTTTCAAGGACAACTCTCCAAACGAATGTTTCCACCTTGGGCGGAGCTAGGTTAGAGCAAACCATTTTCCAAACAGCATCCTTGTTAGGCACAATGGTGGAAATCAAATTGCAAAAATCTTTAGCTTTGTAGGTTTCGCTTGAAGCACCAACCCACCTTACACAATCCTTGTCTAGCTTTGCCAGCGATGCTTACATAATGGCATTTTGAAAGGCCTCCCATTGGATATACTCCCAATCGAAGAAGGCTCTTCTAAGTGGAATGTTCCAGCACCAAACACCATCTACTTTTTGTCCGAATTCATTCACTGTCCCCATTTTAAGCAATGAAACAGCAAAGACTCTAGGAAAAGCTTCTCGCAAAGAAGGCACGTCTGTCCAAAAGTCCTCCCAGAAGTTAATTAAGGTCCCATCGCCTAACATGAATCTGATATTTTTAGTGAACATATCTTCCTTGCTACGCAAAGGATTCAAAATGTTCTTCCATATCCATGAATCTTTATTGTGACCTCCAGCATTCGGAACTAACTTTCCAGTTGAATACCCATACTTAGCCGCTATCACCCTTTTCCACAGCTTATCCCCCTCACTAACGTATCTCCAAATCCATTTGTTTAATAGAGCTTGGTTCTTGGTTCTAACGTCAATTACTCCTAGTCCTCCACATTCTTTCGTGGTACATAGATTTTCCCATTTAACCCAGTGGATGGTTTTGTCTTTGTTGAAGCACCATATGAACTTTGCCAACATCTTGTTAGCCTATTTGATACTGAAACTGGTGCTCTGAATAATGACATGAAATAGACTGGTAAGTTGCTCAATACTGCTTTAACTAGTGTAATTCGACCAGTCAAGGATAATAGTGAACCCTTCCAGCCTTCAAGTTTAGCCTGAACTTTCTCCAACACAAGCTTCCACAGCGCAATTGAGTTCCGATCACAACCCAAGGGCATCCCTAAGTAAACGGTAGGAAAAGAGGCAGAGATACATCGCAACTCAGACGCCCATTGTGTAAGCATCGAATCATTTGTATTAACTCTAAAAAAGAGTTGTTTTCTTCATGTTCAATTGTAAACCCGACATCACTTCAAACAGTCTCAATAGCCTTGCAGTACACTTTACATTATCCAAGTCCGCTTTAAGAAATAGTATTAAATCATCTGCAAATTGCAGATGAGAAATCCTTAAACCAATTCTTTTTATAGAAACTTTCGTCAGCACATTTAACTCAGTTGCCCTGACTATCATAGAACTTAGGCCTCCACCAATCAAATTGAACAACAACGGTGATAGAGTGCAGCCTTGCCTTAACCCTCTACTTATTTTAAATCTATCAGAAGAAACCCCATTGACAAGCACTGATATAGACGCAGTGGATTCGCACATAAAAATCCATTTCCTCCATTTCGCTCCAAATCCCATCCTTCCCATAATGAAATCTAAAAAGCCCCAATTCACTGTATCATAGGCTTTTTTGAAATCAGCCTTGAAAATAATTGATTCGTGTTTTCCTTTCTTCAACTCATCGATAATTTCGTTAGCAACCAAACAGCAGTCCACAATCTGCTTACCAGGTAGGAAGGCAAACTGTGTGTCCCCTATCACTTCATCGATGCACATAGTTAATCTTCTGGATAAAACTCTCGCCAAGATATTATAGAGACTGTTTACTAACGAAATCGGCAGGAAATCCTCCATTGTCAATGGTTTTTCCTTTTTCGGAATGAGGACAATATATGAATGATTAAGAGTTTTGTCTCTCAATTTACCTCTGTGAAAGTTGCCGAAGAATCCCAGGACTTTTTCCTTAAGCGATGGCCAGAAAGCTTTGTAGAAATTCAGGTTAAACCCGTCCGGCCCCGGGGCTCTATCTCCATCCGCTGACTTCACCGCATTCCAAACTTCCTCGGCCGAGAATTTTGATTCCAACCACTCTGCCAATTCAATGCTTATTATGTTCAAATTGCACCCAAAAGCTTTACTTGAATCGTGTTTGTTGCATTATAGCCCTATTTGAAGTGCGTCTCAAAAGCTTTCAATATACGCCCAGGATTAGCCTCAATTTCATTCCCCAGTTGAATCGAACTAATACGATTCCTGTTATGTCTGATCGTAGCCGATAGGTGGAAAAACTTCGTATTTTTGTCGCCCTCCTGCAGCCACCTTACTCTAGACTTTTGAGCCCATTCTCTTTCGTCTCTTCGATGTTTAGCCCATAAGGATGCTCTTAACAAATTTAGTTCTTCAGACTTCAATTTATCTCCACCACTGTCAATAATTTCATTTTCTAGAGCTTCCATCCGATGCTCAATTCTCGGAATGCTTTGAGCTTCATTCTTCCGGAAATTATTGACCCAAACCTTTGTAGCCTCCTTTACCGACCTTAATAGATCACCCATCCTAATATTCGAGCAATTCAATAATGTAGCTCTCACCAGCCTTGCATAGTCTTCATTTTTATCCCAGTGAGAAAACCATTTAAATGGTCTCCGATGGATCAGCATTTCATTATCTTTCAGTAGCACTGCCTTGTGGTCAAATAAGCTTCGCGATAGAGCCACTTGCCTCAGGTTTGGAAACCAACACAATATTTCGGTAGAAATCAAGAATCTATCTAATCTACTGGCCTCGGCTTGAACCCCTCCTCGAAACCATGTGAACCGACTACCTTCCATAGGTAAATCAATCAATCCATTGAGATGTATAAAGTTTAAGAAAACATTACTTTAACTGCAGCAAAAATCGGAACCACTCTTCTCCTCCGCGGATACTATAGCATTGAAGTCTCCCCCCATAATTACTGGAACAGAGATAGTATTCATGGTCACCATGATTTGTTCGAAAAAAAGCCTTCCTTTCTGCCTCGTTAGTCGAGGCATAAATGTTGATGAAACCATACCTTTTCCTAACAGAAGTGAGCTGCCCTACTAGGATTATTGCACAATCAGTAATTGTCTTCCTCTCAACAATGAAAAGTTCCTTTTCCCATAATAAAATTAAACCACCAGCAGATCCAACTGACGGAGCAACTTCAATCCCATAATTTTTCCTACCCAGCAAGGATCTTCCCACTCTCGGACTGATGCTTTGGAGCTTGGATTCCTGAAGGAAAATAAAATATTCTCTGCTTTCTCTAAGGATACGCCCAACAGCTCTCACCTTCTCCATTCTACCCAAACCTCTTACATTCCAAGACAAACATGCTAGATTCATTCGTAGAAAGAAAAAGAAATGAGACAAGAACTTGTTGCATCAGAAGAAAGGCCAGCCTACTCAAATTAGCTTTGCAAATCCTTACGAACCATTTTCTGCAAATGGTCAATTACCTGCTCCTTGCTTGCCTCAAAATCAACACCCAAGGCACTTGCTAGACGAACGGTTGTTGTTACTTCTTCGTTTACACTGTGAGATTCCTCCGGCGACTGATCCCTATAGTTCTAAACGGGGAGGGAATGTGTTGATCGAGTTTGTTACCCATGATGATAGGAATCTGAAAGGGGAAAGGGTCCGACCACATTTGATGTATCTGGGCCTAACTGTGAATAGGCTAGATTTTTTTATCCAATACGGGCAGTCCAGGCCCATCAGAGGGACCCGAAGTAGAGGTAGACTCTGCTCCATATTCCACCCTTACATCGATTAGTTGGCCCGAACCCATGGGGTTAACCTGCTTCACCCCACAATTTGTCTTTTCCTCTCCCGAGAAATTTGAGTGAGACATTTTTGGGACATTCTCTGCATCTTGCGGCTTTGAATTAAATCTCCCCACCTCGTAACTTGCACCTTCTACACCCCCCCTATTACACACGTGCTGGAAATCATCCAACCGACAACTGAACCCTTCGTCACAGGAAGACTTGACCGGAGACCCTTCGACGTCAACACACTAATCATTCGCCAGCGTGCCCTCATCAATCCAACAATGGTCATCTTCAAAATCCTCTACTTCCACCTTAATGCAAAACTGTTCTCCATTAATGAAAGTGTTAGCAGGAATATCCGATCTAAATCTAACACCAATCAGAATTCTTGCACGATCGAATCTGTTTCTGTGAAGGGTATCTTTATCAATTTTTATCATCCTCCCTCATCTACTAGCAATGGACCGGAAAACAGATTCATTCCACATTTTTACAGGGAATTTTTCAAGGTTCACCCATACTTTCAACAGTTGTTTAGACACAAAGTTGTCAACAGTATCAAACTCTACAAACCATGATTTGGTCGGGGACGCTTTTAGATCCCAGAAAATAGAAATTTGTTCCTCCTCTTCGAAGGTTATAATCACTAATGATCCTGAAACTGGGTTGACCTTGACTCTGAAACCTTCAGAGCGTAATATCTCTTGGACAAAACTAGCATCATACATTCCTTTTAAGATACCCATTAGAACAATATTGAAAAAGTTAGTACTATCTAAAGATAACATTGAATAATAAAAAGTGAATTTATTGAGGTTCAGTCGTTCAGGAACGAAGCTACGTTACCGTTGGAAGATAATGACCCTCCAACCTTTTGAGTCCAATTATTCTTTAGATTCTTTTAGTTTTAAAATCAATAGAATTAGTCAATAATCTCTCTAGTACGTAGTTAAAAGTTTAATTGACATCATTGTCTCTTCCTTAAGTTGTGGGTTCAATGCCTATTAGTAGGGTTGTTCATTATCGTGTACCCGATTTTCGGGTATCCGGTTCATTCGAGTACCTTCTTTACCGGCTCGTGTCCCGGCCCGTTATATTCAGGTACCCGGATAATCGGGTAATGGGTACCCGGTTCATAATTTTTTTTAATTTAAATTTTTTAAAAAATTACATATTAAACACATAAAATTCCAAAGTTTATAATTCATAATCCAAACAAAAAAATTAGTTATTTGGAGTTAGTTTTAACTTTAAAGGGTAAAATATTTAGATATATATTAAAGTTTATCATCAAAAGAATATATTAAAAAGATTAACCTCGATCGTAATTTTTTCCCTTTAGATATCATACTGACAAATCAATACAAATATTTTTAAAAAACTTTAAACTTAAAACTTAAAAGTATATAATACAAAAATTGAAAGAATTTAGAAATTTAAATTTAGTTTTGGAGTAAAAATATTAAAAAACCTAAAATAAACATATAATTTAATATATATATATATATATATTAAAAGTGTCGGGTCGGGTAGGGTACCCGGTAAGGAAAAAATTTCGGCCCAAACTCAGCCCGTGTACCTGGGAAAATTATCGGGTCGGGTGCCCGGCCCGATAAAAGTAAAAGTCTTAAAAATATTCGTCTATTTTTACTGGGTCGTCGTCGGGTAATTTTGAACAATCCTACCCATTATGAGCAAATTTTCCCTTCCCCTCTCTAGATAGGGATTGTTCAGAAAAATAATAATAAAATGTATGAAATTAAGTCATGATCCCATATTTTTCTAATTTAATTACTCTTTAATCTTATTATTATTATTATTATTATTATTATTATTATTATTATTATTAATTTATTATTTAGATTTAGGATTTAGTCATTTACATAATTAAAAATTTAGTGTCAATGCGAATTACGCTATATGAAAAATAACATTTAGCAATGCTAATTTCTAACAGTCATTACAAAATCATGAATTAGCGTTGTGAAAAATATATAACAACTACAAAAGGTCGTTGCATATACCTTCGTTGTTAAAGTATACACATTGACTTGAATATATATATATATATATTTTCCCTTCTCCCTCTCTCAGTTCTTATGACTTTGTCCTGACTATTTGAATCAATTCGTGTTGCACACCTAATTTTGGTAGCTGAGTTTTTCAATCAAAATTTTCTGCATACACAAAGTCTCGAGTTCGATACCTACTTAAGTGATACAAAACTGCTTACCACTTAGACCAACATCGTTGGTAGGAATGAAAAGTCATTTTTAATTATATATTGCAACGACTTTTACTCATTACTAAATATTGTGTTTTTAAAGTACGTGTTTATGGTTCATGTTCGGGATTCAAAGCTCTTTCTTCCAATAGTATCGTCTTCAAATTTTGAATCGGAATTCTTTCTTTAGAAGAGCAATATGCCACGTTATTACACCCAACTCTTGTTGATTGTGGTCTTTTTGACATCTTATTTTATCGTTTCCAAATATAATGATATTTTTGGCAACGATCAAATATTTTTTAGTAACCACTAAATTGGTTGCAATTCTTTGATTACAAAAACTATTTTCAAATTCTTTTAATAATTAAAATCTATATATTCTAAAATATATATATTTATTTCAATTTTTTCACTTAAGTTTTTTTATTTTTCCCAAGAAATTATAACTTTAAGCTTGAACTTTATTATTTCATTGTAAATGTCTCAGCTTACAATGACATTTAATACTGTTGTGATAAATAAATAAATAAATAAATTGTGTAATGATATTTTAAATTATATTTTACGAAATCGTCTTTAATAACCAGATTGATTTTAAATAAAAAAAGTGATTAGAAATAATAAAAAAAGCAATTTTGTATTCTAGCAATCCAAGAAAAAACTATACAATATGAATAATATATCCTATGGTTATTTTTTTTATAGTCTAAAAGTGATTACAATGTAGTATACGTTTATAGGTATTCTTAATTCATTGGCAATGCACACACATCTTGCAAATAGAGCGATTAAACTCGGGTGTTCTAAGATGAACATCATATGTTTTTTTACTAGGACCACTTGTTGAATTTGTCCCTTAATTAATTCTTTTAACTCTCTAATCCATTTCATTTGATGTTTTAATCAAGATGGTGAGCTCAGCCTTTGCTACATATGACTTAATCATAATTTATAATTTATCTACTTATTGTGCACTTAAACATTTATTGCACATTATGGTTTAAATGGGAGAGAAACAATAGCTGTTTCTTGAATAATTTCTTTCTAATTTAGTTCATCCATATCTTTATTATAAACTAGAGAATCCTTGAAATGATAATACATTTTATACATCATAGGTTACATAGCATTTCAAGAAAGTGCTTCCTTTTGCTATTTGTGATTATTTTTAATCCTATATGTATCATAAAAACAAATGATATTTTTTACAATATTCTTCAACTTTCCATATATCTTATAGAGTTTTTATTTTCATAAATTTATAGAAGTTTTTACAACGACAATACTAATAATAAGATTTGTTTATTGTATCTTAGTTCGGTTGCAGGACAATGTCAAGATTGAATTGTGAGGAGGCAAGTTGATTGATTTTGAGATGAATAAGGTTTTAAAAAGTAATTAAACCATAAAAATTAAGGGGTTAAGATTTAATCTAACTAATTTTAAAATTAAAATTCTTAAAAAGTAATTAAACCAGAAAAATGAGGGGTCAAAACTTAATTTCATTAATTTTAAGTGATAGGTTCCTAAAAATAATAAACCAAAAATTTTTTAGAGAGACAAGAGCTTAATTACAATAGTTTCGAAACTATTAGTGATCTAAAATGCAAATAAACCATCAAATTTTGGAGTTGCCCCTCCCATCTACTATGTATGACACCATTCGAAACTATCAACTCAAATGTGCTTAATCTTAATTATCTACAATTTAACCTTAATCTATTTAATAATCAAAGTTGGTATCATCAAGTTTTTCATAAATTTTAATTGATTTTTCGTCCATCTTTCTATAATTGAATTCATATAATTCGATACATTGATTGTGTATAAATTTATAAGTTGTGAATAAAACCATGTTAAGACACGTCATTAATAAATACGATAAATACATTAAAAAGCATTAAAACTAAATATATTATTATATTTTTAGCAAGATGATACATAAAATAGAAAACCCTTATATTCTATCCTCATTTGTTTTAATTGAACACTTGAGTTGTTCCAATATGATAATGACATGATCGGAAGAGATTAATTCATAATATTAGATTTTGTACTTTCATTTTTATTTGTTTCTCTTTATTTCATACTCATTCATATTCTTCCATCTCTACTTGTCTTTTTCTTATAAATATTTTAATGCCAGAATTATAGTAACTTTTATATTTAAAATCATTTTAAAAATATATATAAATATAAAGAGCAATCACAGTAACATAAAAGTGGTTTATTCTCTCGATGACTTAAATTTAAGCAATGTTGCCCGCAAGAAATAAAAAATATAAATAACATAGTATGTTAAAAAATATATGTTCAAATTGCATATAAATATGAGCATTTGGTACCGTACATTCCTTTGTTGGGGTAATTTATGAGCATTTGGTTTTTAACTTTTGAAAAACTTCTGTTGTCGACAATTTGGATGATCTATTGAGTATTTTTTTTAATGCTTATTGGGTATTATTTTGGTACGTTGTTTGGGTAGATTTTAGAAATAAATGTGATGAATATAAATATGATTTATTGATCTCTTTATACCTATCAATATCTGATTTATTAAATGAATAATTTAGATAAAATATTGTAAGGATTAATTATGAGAGTGACTTTCTCAACAAATTTATTCATTCACAACATTAAAATTTTAACCTCGAATTTTATTTAACAAACTCAATGTCTTATCTCACTATTAATAGGTGGTTTATTATTATTTGGGTAAACTATACCGTTGACTAGGGGTGGGAGAAAATACCCGACCCGATTGACCCGACCCGAAAATTCGACGGCCCAAATCTAAAATGTCGGGTAATTCCCGAAAAAAATTACCCGACCCGACAAATTTACCGGGACACGGGCCGGAAGTTTGCCCTTACCGGGTACCCGACCCGACCCGATAAAAATTAATGTATATTTTTTTATATTTAAAATTTTATTTTTATTTTATGTTTCTTAATATTTTCACTCTAAAATTAAGTTTAAATCCCTACATTTTTTCTATGTTTGTATTATATTCTTTTAAGTTTTAAATTTAATTTTTTTAAAATATTTTTGTGTTTAACATGTTATATTTTTTAATTTTAAAATTAAAAAAATTAAAAAAATAGGAATTTTACGGGTACCCGGATATAATAGGCCGGGACACGGGCCGCCTAATGAGGTACTCGGATGAAAATAAATTCAGGTGGTGACACGTGTCACCTGATTGAAGGATGAAAATAAATGGAACATTTGCACCCAACGTGAATCGAACCTGGGAAACAAGGGCAACACACCGCATGGCAAAGCCACTGAGCCAAAGCCATTTTTGTGATACAAAGTGCAAATAATTAATATAATTCATACATGGTACCATCTGATTGAAGGGTGAAAATAATTGAAACAAAATTGGGTATTTGCTCCCAAATAAAATCAAACCTGGGTAACTTGGGGAAGAAATCGCATGGCAAAGCCACTGGGCCAAAGCCATTTTTGTGATATAAAATGCAAATAATTAATATAACTCATACTTGGTTCTTTATGCCAAGGAAAAGTAAATAAATGTGGATTAACGAGATTCGAACATGGCACGCTTATAATGCATAAAAACATCTATTCCAATAAAATAAATCTAATAATTAAATTATAATTTAAAATTATATCAATTCATTTCAATTATGTTCGTAAGTTTGTATTCACTAAATAAATTTAATATAGTTTTAAAATTTTAAAGTTGTAATATAATTTCATATATATATATATATATATATATATAGGAATTTAATTAAATTTTTAATAAATATTAAAATTATAAATTAAGTTAAAAAAAATCAATTCGACGATTATATACGTGAAATTATAAAAATAAATGTGAAAACGAAAAATATATTAAATTTAGTTTAAAAATACAAAATTCTTAAAACTATTTTTATTTTAAATTGTGCACTAACTATATTTTAAAATATATACAAAATGTTGTTAATTTTAATTTAATTATTAGATTTATTTCATTGAATTAGATGTTTTTATGCATTATAAGCGTGTCATGTTTGAATCTCGTTAATCCACATTTATTTACTTTTCCTTGGCATAAAGAACCAAGTATGAGTTATATTAATTATTTGCATTTTATATCACAAAAATGGCTTTGGCCCAGTGGCTTTGCCATGCGATTTCTTCCCCAGGTTACCCAGGTTCGATTCCCGCTGGGAGCAAATACCCAGTTTTGTTCCAATTATTTTCACCCTTCAATCAGGTGGTACCAAGTATGAATTATATTAATTATTTGCACTTTGTATTACAAAAATGGCTTTGGCTTAGTGGCTTTGCCATGCGGTGTGTTGCCCATGTTTCCCAGGTTCGATTCACGTGTCACCTGATTGAAGGATGAAAATAAATTTATTAAATTAAATATAAATAATTAAATTCCTCCAATAAGGTGTTGACACGTGTCACCACCTAATTAATTTATTTTATTAATTTAAAATTAGGACTAAATTGAAAGAATGTGTAAATAGTAAGGACCAAATGTGTAATTATACCTTTAATTTTTTAACTGCCACGTCACCTTCTGTTAGCCCATTAACGGCCGGTGGTCACATTGATCCCATTTTAATAGTTTGGGTAGTCAATTGACGCGATTTTTTTAAGGTGGTCATTTTAATACTTTACCTAAAGATTGGTGGTCAACGGTATAGTTTACCCTTATTATTTTTAGGATGGAAAAAAATAATAGACCACCGACTATTAATTTTGAGTGAATTATTGTAGTACTATGTTTGAGGGTAGAATTTAGAAATAAATGTGATAGGTTAGTCCGTAGCATTCATTGAAGAGACATAATATAAACATATTGCAATCTCTTTATTACTCTATATTTTAGATTGTAAAGAATTAAACTCTTGCAGACTAAAATTAAGTATTTTAAAATGAAAAAAATATGTCATGCACGGGCGGTGGAAATAAAAAAAATCATAAGTGTCTTAGTTTTGGTTTATGAATTTAGTTTAGGGTTTAGTGTTTATGGGTTTAAAATTTAGGGATTGTTGTTAAAATTTAGGGTTTAGGTTTTAGTGTAATATGGTAGATCTTTAAGTTTTGACCTATAAAGACTAAATTCTAACCATAATTCCTACATTCTAAACACATAAACCCTAAACTAGATCCATAAACCCTAAAATTTAGGCACTTGTAAAATCTTTTTGTTTCCACCGCAAGTGCATGGTATAATTACCCTTTTAAAATTAATTCAATTAATCATTAATGTAGCGGTAAAAAAATTTATGTTATTATCGAGTTATCAGTCGATAAGATTCAGATCTTAAACTCTAAATCAATTAACAATTGGTTTAACGAAATGAGACGTTGGGCCACTTAGGTAGGGTTAAGAGTTCGAATTCTGACATTGTAAATAGAGCAAACTTTTTTTTATAGAAGCCGCTAGTATTATTAAAAAGAAAAAATATCCAAATTACAATGATGGTTTACAATCCTAAATGTAAACTAAACATATAATTTATATATTTTCCAATAACCAATGACAAAAGAAACTAGTCACTTTATATCATACAATGACTATTCAATGAAAAGGTTAAAAACCAAAACAAAAGACTCAAACAAAATATAGATACGAAACATATCTGACTGCATCGGCAAACGAACCACTTAAGGGGATCAAACTACTAAAAGAACAATGACAATCGTAAATCAGAGCCGAGCATAGTGAGAAAATTTACTATGCAAATCGCGTATCCAATCCAATTCGAGGTTCCAAAGTTGGGAAGATCAGCAAGATAACCAACTAAGGTCATCTTGATTAGTCGTGGCGATGTCAAATTCAACCCTTAGAAAAATAAAAATAAACGGACAAACAACCGTTAATAAAGACAAAAAAAACGTGCCAGAAAGCAGAACAAGACGTGTCAAAAGGTAGAAAAAACATGCCAAAAAATATAGTTATTTTAATAAAAAATAGATAAAAAAAGAAAAATATAGATAAAAATATTATAAAAATAACAAAAAAATTATTAACGGTCGACAACCAACACCAAAATTGATGCCACCATTAGCGGTCAAACAAGATAAATACATTAATAGGTTATATATAAGTGTTTCTAAAAAACACAAAAAAAGATACCTCAAAATTATAGACAAAAGAATGAAATTTTCTTTCCATATTTATTAAAAATTTGAATCACTCTAAGGTAGAGCTATAAAATAAAATCCCATTTTCACCTGCAAAACCAACATCCCAGAGTGAAAAAGTTCTTGCTACCTTTTATTTTGTCTTTAATTTTTGATTCTTTGGATGATAATTAATGCACAACTAAAAACCATTGTTCATTTTTCTTACTTACCCTAATTTATGTTTTAAAAATTTTGGCACTAAAGTCATTTAAAATTTGGTTAAATATATCTTCAATCCTTATATTTGTACAATTATAATGTAATGAAAATTTTGATCGGTGAAAAATATTCATGTTTAAATTTTAAAGACGACATTGTTATGAGAAACAGACACAAACTTTGAACATGTGCGTAAAATTTAGGAGTTAAATTGTTAGTACTTGTGACATAATATCTTGGTAGTTGGCCTATTTCAAGTTTCAAGATGTGAATAGTTAATGGGCTGGGGACGCTTTTGGGGCAACCAAATTTATTGTTTGGACTTAGCAGCCAATAAGAAATTAATGGGCCTTTTGACTCTGAAATTATTTGGTAGGAGTAACAGAATCAACTAACCATGCATCATCATTCATAAATCATAACAAATCTTCAATTATTTGGTTCTAAGTATAATTTTAGTCCCTGCACTGTTTTAATACTTTTGATTTAAACCTTATGCTTTAGTTTACTTTACAATGTTATCAATAGGTCTAAAATATAACACATTAGCTACCCCTGTTAAGAGTGTTAACAATATCGATTGTTCATTTAATAACAATGTTAATAATAGTCCAAAGGGTTGGGTACAATAGTAAGAGTTGAATAACCCACAAATCCTCTTATATTCTTACTTTTTCGACATTAATGAATTTCTTCTCGCCTGTCATGGTTTTTCCCCGAAAAAGTTTTCAAAGTAAATATCAGTGTCTTCTTTTTTAGTATGCGGTCACATATTTACCTTTATTTTCTACATTGAGAGAGGTAGCAACAAATTCCAAACCTCTAATACGAACCATAAAACGGGCACAAAGGATTCAAAAAAGTAAGGGGCTAAAACCAGAATTGGACCCTTATTTTGCCAAGAAACCAACCATCATAAATCCGCATGGTTATTTTGGTGTAAGAAAGCAGACCCCAGGCTGTGTTGAAGGCTCAATTGAATTCTCCCATACCTAAAAAAATGAAAGCATCAAGCTCATTATATCTCACACAATCATGCAAGCCTGATTCTATGGGGAGGGGGACCCTCATTTCAAACCATCATTGATGGACTGAAGAGCCTTTCACTTTGTACTCACTTGGTTTAATGGGGTTCTTTTTGCATGTGAGTTTAGGGTGCAACAGGTTTACAATACGGTTATAGTGTGGCCAGGGATGGACCTAGGGGGTGCTGGTGGGTGCAACCGCCCCCCCTAAAATTTTGAAAATCATATATGATTTAGAAAAATTTTAGAATTTTTCTATGTATTTTCTATTAAAAATCTATTTTCGCCCCCCTAAACTTTTATAAGTTCGCCCCCCTAAAAATTTATAGGTTCGCCCCCCCTAACCTAAAGTTCTGGGTCCGTCCCTGAGTGTGGCACTAATCGAAATGTTATAAAACGTGGAACTTAAAATGTTATCCACTAACTTAAAATATTAACTTTTTGATAATATTTTAAGTTGATGGTTAAGTATCGAGACTTGTCTTTGGATATCGATACTTGTCGTGAGAGTACCAACTTAAAATGTTATCAGAAAGTGTAACATTTTTGGTTAGTGTATAACATTGTAGGTTTCGTGTTTTGTAACATTTTAGTTGGTGTCGTACCGTAAATTTGTTATAAGTTGTACTCTCCGGTTTTCGCATTAGAAAATTACCGCATACTTGTTTTGTTTAGTTGAGCATTTAACTTCAGCACCCAGTAGAATAAAAGAATGCATGCAGTGCTGCAGTCATTGAATCGGCCCTTCTTTTCTGTATGGACATTTGGTTAGTTGTACTCTCTGGTTGCAGTAAGTAGAGATGGATGGAGGGAAGGGTTGTTACTTTCACCTTTGCTTGGTTCTTTCTTGGGCTTCGTTTTGGGGTTAGGTTCCTAATGTATCTTTCTTGATAGGTGGCAAGTGTAGGACAAATCTTAGTAATTTTCGAATTTTAAAAGTTTAATTCGGACTTAAGCAATAAAAGGGAAATATATGAATGTACCTTAGTAATTTTCGAATTTAGGTGGTCCCTAAATCATTAACATTAAGCCCTAAAAACCTAAACTATTAACCTTTAAGCCATAAAAATTAATCTAAAATCAATAACTTTAAACCATTAACACTAAGGTCTAAACCATAAATCATAAACTGAAATTAAAGACAATTTTTACAATCTTACCATAAAATATAACTAAAACTGGAATTACAAACCATCTTGACAATTTGAAAGTAGAGAAATTTGAGAGCTTGGTGACCAATTTTATAATTTCACCATAAAATATAGCATAAAACTGAAATTGTGGACTAAATTAACAATTTGGAAGTGGAGAAATTTGAGAGTCCAATGACCAATTTCATAATTATACCATATAAATAAATAGGGGTCAATTTTGGCTAAAAATTAAATCTTAGAAATTAAAATGAACAAAAATATCATTATATTAAATTAATAGACTAAATTACAAAGATTAGTTAATTTTGACTAAAAGTAAATTTTAGAGACTAAATATTACTACGGGGAGAAGATTTCTATATCTGAAGTCTAAACCGTGGGATACTTATGACCAAATTAAATTAAACTAAAACTTAAAGTTGAATATTAGTACTAAAATATAACATTTTAAATGCAACATGACCTAAAAAGTAATTAATCTCTAGCTTAAATAATTGGTGGCTTATTTCTCTCTAAATTTTGTCTTTTCCCTCTCTATTTTTACCAATTGTCCTTTTGTTTTCTTTTTTTTCAATCCAGCTTAAAAAATTGGTGGCTTATTTCCCTTCAAAATTTTGTCTTTTCCCTCTCTATTTTTACCAATTGTCTTTCTATTTTTTTTCTTAATTTAATTGAGTTCAATCTAGATTAATTTAATTGAATTTCATATTTAGTTTTATAATTATTTTAATTATGTCCATGATTTGTGCTTCTAGATTTTAGTTAGCTCAATTAGATCCTAAGTTTAATAAATTAATTCATTTCAGACATTATTATTATTATTATTATTATTATTATTATAAACTTTGATATGAATACATGAAGCTTTGATTTAAATATTTAATTAAATTCAAATGCATAGATTAACAAGTTTTTTTCAAAAAATAAAAATTTTATTTAAGATAGCAAACAACATCGACCTCATTAAAAAACCTCCCTAAAGCCTATGGAGGAAAAAGAGTACACGATGTTGTTGCTTGTTTCTCACGAGAAAAACATGTCCAAGATTTACATATATGAAAACATACCAAACCAGTGACAAATTACATTGAAGAAAATAGTAGTTAGACCCACTGCTGACCTGAGTCTATGATATAAAGGAAAAAGCACCCAGCAAACTAGCTGTCAGCTTCTAACCCCACTAACCAAAGCACCAAAATACAAAACCATTCTTCAGCAGGTTGCACCACAAATTGTACCCCAGTAATCGGGCATTGGAGGATCTGGCCTCAACCAAACCAACCACCACTATTTACACCTTGTTATGTTCCAGTCGAATGGATTCTGCTCTTTCATCTTCCCTTTATCTTTGAACAAGGTTGACTGCGTCTAATCATCCAAAAAAGAAAGCGGAGTTTAATGAAAAATCACAAAATCATGAGTAAGATTGATACCTCTGCGTAGCAAAGATAGCAAAGATAGCTCATAATTAAAGAACAGGCAGGAAACCCAGCAGCCCATTCGGCACTACCCCATCGACATACTCGTAGCAAAGATAGCTGGAACAATTGATTCGTATCTGTTCTTGCGTTGCAGAACACCACATCATTTCTATGTAGCCACACTGTCCAAATTGTACTGAAGAAGATCATCAACCACACTGCGTATTCTTTAAAGCCATTTAAAACTTGATCCCAATAACTCAGCAAGCTTTTAGGATTGTTTGGGATTATAAAATTCGTGCCTCCCAAGCTGCACCACCTTTGCCAAAGAAGCCAAACTATGTCACACTCGCAAAACAAGTGATTCACTGTTTCTGGAAGTTTTTTACTTGAAGTCAAAGTTCTCCTTTTCATCAATTCAACCAGAGTTGAAACTCGCTCGTGCATCAATTTCCAGAGGAACACCTCCACTTTTGGTGGAGCCAAATTTAACCACACACGCTTCCAACTCACATCTGAATTTTGAGGGAAAGGATGCAATAATTTGCAGTAAGAGGATGGTTTGTAAGTTCCCGACGAGTTTGCAGTCCATCTGATAGAGTCTTCATCCATCATTCCTAGCTTGAAGTTTGCAAGAATGGCTTGGAAAGAATTCCATATTTCTTCTTCCCAATCAAACAACCTTCTTCTCAAAATAATTTCTCAAGTCCAATCTCCATTCGTAAAGGAACCAAAATCTGAAATAGTCCCCTGCTTTCTAATTGCTAAAGCAAAAATTTTAGGGGAATAAAGATTTCATATTCGAATGACCAGTCCAAGCATCCTCCCAAAAATTTATCAACTTTCCATTCCCCACCACAAACCTAGTGTTTTGGCTAAAGATATCATCCTGGTTCTGGATAGGCTTTGTTATACATTTCTAGATCCACGATCTATTAGACTGATAGACATTGGTTGGTAGCATGTTTCGCGAGCCATGTTCATATTTTGCATTGATAACCATTCGCCATAGTCTCGTATATTCTGTGCCGTATCTCCACATCCATTTATTTAGGAGGGATCTGTTTTTTCCCTTCATATCACATAGACCAAGACCCCCTGCTTGTTTCGGTTTACACAAAGTTTCTCAGCTAAGCCAATGGATTGTTCTATGAACCGACGCGCCTCAAATAAACTTAGCAACGAGCCTATTAAGATGAGAGCTAACAAAGGCAGGGATTTGAAATATTGACATAAAGAAAATAGGCAAGTTAAAAAGGACTGATTTTACCAGAACAATTCTGCCTCCTAAAGAGAGAAGTTTGGCCTTTTATCCCGCTAACCTTTTTGCGATCTTTTCTACCATAGGCGACCATAATGCAATTGAGTTCCTCGGACTTCCAAGAGGTAAATCCAGATATTTGCAAGGGAATGACTCGCTTTGGAACTGTATAGACTCTGCCCAAATAGCCACAATTATGTCTTCCACATTAATTCCGAGAACTTTGGATTTATTCACGTTAAGTTTCAACCCAGAGGTAATTTGAAATCCACGAAGAATCCGAATAATGTTTTTGATTTCCGCTTCACTTGTACCACAGAAAATGATTAAGTCGTCTGCAAATTGAAGGTGGGATATTGATACGCCTTGATTTCCGATTAAAACATCAGAGAAGTAGCCCATCGATGTGGCCTTGTGCAACATGGAACTGAGTGCCTCTGCCAAAATGTTGAATAATAGGGGGATAGCGGGCAGCCTTGGCGTAGGCCTCTACTTATCTTGAAAGCATTTGTAGGTGACCCATTAATTAGAATGGAGATAGATGCAGTTGTTATACAAAGCCTGATCCAGTTGCGCCAAATCGGAAAGAAACCCATTTTTTCTATTATCAAAAAAGGAAAATTTCAATCAACCGAATCGTACGTCTTGCTGAAGTCTACCTTGAACAACGCTCCCTTCAACCCCTTTTTTAAGATGATCAATGACCTCATTAGAAATTATGAAGCAGTCTATAAGTTGTTTTCCAAAGGTAAATACGAATTGAGTTTCACTTATAACCTCTTCAATACAACAACTAAGTCTTTTAGATAGGACCTTTGCCAATAGCTTGTAAACACTTCCGACTAAACTTATCGGCCTATAGTCTTCGATGGATGACGGTGATTGATTTTTGGGAGTTAGCACAATAAACGTGTGGTTGAAAGAGAAATCGGCCACCCTTCCCGTATGGAATTTGCCGAAAAAAGATAATATCTCATCCTTTAAATTTACCCAAAATCTTTGTAGAAATCCCATATTGAAGCCGTCCGAGCCTGGAGCTCTCGTTCCATCCATTGCAAATAGAGCATTCTAAATTTCTTCTATAGTAAAGGCGCGAACCAAAGAGGAGGCAGATTCTTTAGAAATCTTCTTCACCTCACAATCAAATTCACCAACTGGTATGGTTGGACAAGTATTGTAAATCATTTTAAATTTCTTCTCAATGTGTTCTTTAATGTCCGCGGGGCTTTCCAACCTCTTTTGTACATCAGTAATAGAGTAGATAAAGTTTTCTCTTCTGCGTAAGGATGTGATCAGGTGAAAAAACCTTGAGTTTCTATCTCCTTCTCGGAACCATTTGACTCGGGATTTCTATATCCATTCGCATTCCTCCCTCCTATAGCGAGCCCAAAGTTTTGATCGTGTGATATTTAGCAGTGCTACTGCCGCTTGATTGTCACCTTTCATTTGCAATACAACTTCTAGTTCCTGGCATTTCTGCTCCAACAAAGGGATAAACTCTGGATCGCTTATTTGTTTTGAAGCAAACCATTTCTTGGTTGCTTCCTTGTAAATTCTAAGGTTGGAATTAATCCCCTCACCTATACTGTCCCTGCAACTCTTAACTATAATTCCCGCCAACTCTTTATCGTCTGCCCAATGGTCGAACCACTTAAAGGGTTTTGGTCCCCAGTTAAAAGCTACACTGCACAATGAGACATGATTATGATTATGATCGAGTCTACTAAAAGTTGGAGACTCCCTCAAGTTAGACCAAGTAAAAGCTTTATCCTGAATAGGTGGATCCATGAGCTTCAGATTGTCAATGAACGCTGAGAAAGTAAGCATTGATGCTCTATTGATCGAGACTCCCCTTTTTTCGTCATGATATCGAACAATTTTTAAAATCACCCCAATCAGAATCGATAAGTGCAACTTCTCTAAAATCGATCCCAAATCGTTAAAGACTAATTGCCTTTCACCGTGGTCATTAGGCGCGTAAATGTTCACTAGCACGCATTTCAACTTTGCGGGAGGATGTAACCCACCATTAAAGTGTAGCATTTGTGGACAATGCTAGATTCCAGATTGAAGAAATTATAATCCCATATAGATAGAATACCACCCGAAGATCTCACTGATGGAGAGAAAGCCCACCCATAACCTTGATTACCACTACAGAAGAACCGAATAAGGCTATCTTCAATGCTTGATAATTTTGTTTCTTGCAAGAGGAAAACACACGGTCTATTTGCTCTGAATAAGTTTCTAACAACAGCCTTTTTCTCTCTTCTACCCAATCCTCTTATATTCCACGAAATGAAATAGTTAGTAAATTTAACCATTAATCACAATAAAAAACTACTCACTGAATAAAACTCAGAATTTCCCCCGGGTTTCAATCCACTCTTTCGTTCTCCTGGTTAATTTTCATAAGTCTCTGGGCTACTTCACTCTCGTTAGCTGCAAAACGCAGGCCCAGGGAATTGCACACTTCAATAGTATTTCTGGCTTATGTATGAAGGGCCGATTCACTGTCTTGAAGTATTGGATTGGAGATTTGTGAACTAGACTTAAGAACCCTCATCTTCTGAGGAATCGGGGAGTTTTCTGAAAGCTCGAAGATCGGTTTCCTTTCTTCCCACTGGAATTATCTCTTATGGTTCTCGTTTGAGGGTGCGCCTGTGATGCCCAACTAAAAGTCCTACCATTCTTTGAGCAGAGGGGAAGACCACCGTTGGACTTTTTGATAAACTTTGGAATGACGTTGTAAAGCCCCGAGCCACTATCAAAAAAGGGGTCGTAGGCCCACTTTGGCTGGAGGAGTTTTGGATGTTTCTTGGACTAGATTAATTGGGACGTCCATTAAATCCCCATCTGCTAGAGGCCCAAAAGACGCATTGGGCTGCTGGGTAGTGATATGTTGGGATCTTGTGGAGACACTTGCGACGTTTTCCAGACTTTCTGGACTATTCACATTTTCATTTATGGGGACACCGTGGATAGAATCTTTCTGCAGCGCCGCAAATCTCACATTATCATCAAAAAACATCTCAACATTAAACTCATTTTGGGACTCAACGGAGCAACTATCGAACTCATTTTCCATAGGATCTTTTGAGCTTCCATTATCGATCCATGTCCGTTCATCTTCATAATCTGAGACAGTCATTTTGATATTGCATAGTTTCCCGTTGACGAAAATGGAGACCGATGGTGGGATATCCGAAAGTGACTGGACTCTAACAAGAACGCGACCAACGTCAAATCTGGATTTTACAGCTATTTCTTCGTCTATCTTTAAAACCTCCCCCCAAAAACTGGCTAAATTTCTGAAGAAGCTCTCATACCATACTAAAAATGGGACTCCATAGAAGCTAATCCAGACTTTCAATTTCTTCTTCTGGTCGAAGTCATGAAGATTATCAAGGTCTCTAAACCATGATTTTAATAGCGAGGCTTTGGACTTCTAGAAATCCTCTAAACAATCCACTAAATCAAACCTAATCAACACATAGAAACCTGACCATTCGTATAACTGACAGCTAAAACCCTCGGACCTTAATGCTTGTTGCACCATGTCAACGTTATACATCCCTTTTAATTGACCAACGATACAAAGCTTTAGCCATTTCGTTTCTGTTTGGGGAGGGATGACTTTTAACGGAACCTTGTTGATTTCCTATGCTTTGCACATCTTTACATGTAAAGATACTGGCGGAATATTAATAATCTTTCTATGGTCAGTTTTGCCCAATAAAACTTCTCTGAAAGATCTACCATCTCTAAAACCCTCCGCAACTCTTGGGACTCTTTCTGAAGTAGATTGAGTACGAGGTAGAGAGCTGACTTCTTTTTCACTTCTTGCATGATAAACTTTTATCCAATAACCATCTATGCGCCGGTTGTTCCCATCAACGACAGCTTTGTCAGCTTCGAGATTGTTCGAAAATCGGATGAACGCAAAGGTGTGAGGCTTCATCGACCTTTTCTGGTTCCTGCAAGCAATGAAGATGTCCAAAACCCTTCCATATGCTGCGAAAACCTCTCTCAGTCCGACTGGATGGATGCGCATGCTAACGTAGTTTATGAAGACAATGGTTCCTTGACTGCGACCAACTAGCTTCTGATGGCGACGACCGTCGGAACTCCAAGCTTTCTGTTGGCGGCGACCGACTTGACTTCCTTCCATACTTTAAGTTTAGATTAACAAGCTGAATCAGAATTAATCTCATACACCAATAACTCTAAACTAAACCTCAAACCCTAAACCCAACTAAAATCGAATTGACCCAAAAATTCAAATGTTGTCTCGACCTGAAATCGACCCGAACGACCCGATTTTGACCCGAACCAAAAGCGAACCGAACGACCCGATTTTGACCCGAACCGAAAGCAACCGATCCGATATTGACCCGACCCGAAAACAACCGATCCGATTTTGACCCAATCCAATACCCGAACCGGATCCGACTCATCACAGACTCGAATTAAACCTGAACCTAAACCGAATCTAAACCGATTATAGATAGACCCGAAATGACCTGAACCGAACGACCTAATTGCCACCTCTAACAATAACTCTGAGGCTAATAGTAAAATTTAACCAAATAATTATAAGGCTTTGTCTAATCTATGCCCCCATGTGTATTTAACAACATTAATTAATTAAAAGATTCTATTGTTGTATTTAATAAAAAAATATTTAATAAGAATCTCATTTAATAGGATTCTTTGATTAACGATACAATAGCTTTGGTTAGAGCAAAGCCCAAAATGGCATAACTAAATAATTGTTTAGCCAATGATGAATTTCGCGCCACAGAATGGATCAAAAAACTGAATACATTTCCAATACCGACATCAACTCCCGCTGAAGCAATTGTAGCAGCTTCGGAACCCATTGATTTTGCACCTTCTAACATCTCGGGTTGAGAATTCTCGTCACGCGTTTTTATCATTCATTCACAATTTTTGTGTTATGAATTCCTTGTCGATTCTTCCTCTCATTCCTTTTTTCTTTGGCTTGGAATCCTTTTCATTTTTTTTATCTTGTACCCACGGTGCGGTACACTAAACACCAACCCAATAAAAGTACACTAAACACCAACCTAATAAAAACACTTTCGTTTGAAACCTCTCACCTTCATCTACCTGCCCGGTCAAGCAAGCGCGCCGTAAGACGCGTTCTATGATCATATACGAAATGAGTTAATTGAAATGTTGTAATTAAATATTTCATTTTCAATTGAGATCACGTTCTTCAACTAAAGCTAGAGCTTTAACCGCGAGAGGAGGGAAAGGGTATTTAACTAATTTAATAATATTAACTCTCATATTGAGTTGTTTAAGGGTTTAAGGTTTAGAGTATTTAGAGTTTAGTGTTAGAGCCAAAGTATCCACCGCCAATAGCAATAACTAATCCTCTCGCCGCGGATGCTCTCACTAAAAGGTAAACGACTGACCATGAAATGTGTTCCATTTCCATTGATAAGAATCAGACTTCTAACCTTATGGTTAAGGGATGAGGTGAGCAACCACCACACCACATCTAATGGTTGAATCGTCAATTCTGATTAGATGCAACAATATAATCATTTATTTATTTAATATTTTTTTTTGAATATGCTGGTGTGATGCAAGGGTAGCATCTGTTCAACTTTCTTAATCATTTCAAAGACGGCACACACAACATGACAATATTGGTGCTCGAACCCGGGTTTCAAGGGATGATAAACATCAACCTTTGCCACCAAGACACAAGGGGATGAGCTTAAATATAATTTCTATTATCTATGTTAATCTATACCCTAGTGCATAAATTAGAAAAAGCTTAAATATAATTTCTATTATCTTGTATCAGGCCTGAGATTTTAAATTTTATAAATATACATGTATTATCAATGATAAATTGAATAATATAATTTATCAAAAAAAGATAAATTGAATAATGCAATATTAATTTAATATATGCCATGACATTCTTAAAGTCATGACATGTTAGCTCAAACCATTACATTTAACAGTTCAAATTAAGTTATATCATATAGTTTTTTTACATTTGACTTATAAAGAATAAGATGAAATCAAACTTTCTACATTCAATGAGGGAGTCAACTAGATAATGAGAAGGGCAGTCCTCTCGAAATAGAGATGATAATCAGGCGAAAAATAAACGAAAATTGTAGGATCTCTAAATCAATAGAAATAAGGAATAATAAAAAATTTCATCAACAGTAACGGAACAAAAAAAAAATATCCTTAAAATTCAAATGAAGACGAGTACGAAATTTTTTATATCGGCACTATAGAAATTTCTGAATTGTATTTATATAAATTTTTGTGGGAATCTCGAAAAATATTCGTACGAATCTTCGATATTTTACAAAATTAATGTTGAATATTTGTTTTAATGTTTTTGATTTAAGATGAGTGTACAACGGGCGACGCACACCGATGTGCATCACTAACGCAATATACCGTTGAACATCATTAATTTTATGGACTTTTAAAAAAATTATTAAAAGTCTCAAAGGATCGACAAGCAAATAATAATATTTAAAAAAAATTAGAAAAAAATTATTCTATGAATCATTCTCACCACCTCATCCATGGTCCTACCCATTTAAATAAAACTACATTATTTTTATTTTTCACATAATATTTTTTTATATATTAAAATTTACCAATTATTATCTTTTTCTTCGTACCTTATATATTAATTTTAATATGTTAATAAATAAAATTTTTAAAATAAAAAACACTCCAAAAACTTAACTTACAAATCAAAAGAGACAAAAATAATTACAAATCAAAGGAGACAAAAACAATTTTAATTTATTAAAAACTTTAGAATTAACGTATTTGCTTGAACTACAAACAAATTAACTAGAAAACCCAAAAAGATAAATTAATTAGAAAACCATAGTAAACAGGTGGGCATTAATTAGATAGGGATATTGGATGCTTATGCATTTTGGAAGAAAGTGAAACTCAGTTTTGCTTAAGCCACTTGTGATGTGATTAGTTTCGGGTGGTATAGATGCCGACGGAATTTGTCTCGGTTTTCTAATTAAATGGTTCGCAGTTCAAATAAATATATTAATCTTAAAATTTTTAACAGATTAAAATTAATTATTTTATTTTATTTCTCTTTCATTTGAGGTTAAGCTTATTAGAATATAATTGAGAATTAATTTTAATTAGTTTATAATTTGTTAAGAGTTTGTTAAGAGGTTGTTAGATGGCCTGGGCTGTTAGTAGTTGGGTTATAAATACCCAAGTAATATAATGGGTTCATTATCCAATCAGCTGTATATTTCAATAAGATATCTTTCTGTTCTCTCTTGTATTTTATACTTAAAATCCCTAACCACCATTCTTCATCACATCTTCTCCACCTCTATTAACCTATCAGGCTATCACTGGCCGTTATGGCCCCTTTCTCACATGGTATCATTCGCCATCAACGGTCCTGACGTCGATCTTCTTCCACTGCTACCGTTCGAATTTGGTTCCTCGGTGTCTTGTTCTCCACTTGCTTCTCTATCGATTTGTCCATCAAAGCTGCCGTTAACGCGCCGCCTCGGTTTTTATTTCTTGAATCGAAGTTCTATTCTTCGTTCTCTATTGTTCGACTTGATCTCATTTCCTCCGCAACTACAAACTCGCCTTCATCGTCGTTCGTGTCAGACTTCAACAGAAAGCTCTTGTAAAACTTCCTTCGCTGACAAATCATAATTGATAATCTACTGATCTTGTTGGAAAATATACTGCAAAATCACATCGTTAGCACTGACTGGAAAAATAGAATTAACGGATAAAATAATGTAAACTGTGTCGTGGAGAAAACCACTTGCCTTAGAAACGAATTCGCCCCGATGTGTGTAATCGTTGCGATAGGCGAACTGTCCCCGAAGTTAACACGGTCGCTCTGGCGATCGTACACCCAAAACCAAAGTGAACTACGATGGTACTACTCATTTAAAATGCACATGAACTCAGAGAGATTTCGAGGGAAGTGTGATGAGTGAATTTATAAGTGAATTGGTGATGAGAAAGCTGAAATTTCTTTTCTATTTATAGGCTAACTCAGGGGTAAAAACGTCCAAATAAGACAGAATTAAACTCTGTCTTAATTCTGGTTTTAAAGTTTATTGAACTATTATTTTAAAGCATAAAACTACTGAATTAATTCCGCTTTCCAGAAATTAAAATAACAGTGATCAGTTATTAATCCTGAATCAGACTATTTCTCAACACAGCCTATAATATTAGTCACTTATTCAATAATTTTTTCATATTCTTTTTTACTTTAGAAAAATTCTTACGAATTTTCTCTAAAAAATAGTACGCACGCGGACGTGTCAAAGATACGTGTTACCACGTCCACGCCGTGTCGAGCCGAGCGGGACAGGAGACGACAGCGCGCGAGATTGCTCCTTGTTATTTATCACTCAACAAGGAAGGGGAGAATAGTCACTATAAATACCCTTGCCTGGGTATTTTTCCACTAAATGTGGTATTGTGAGTTTTCACATTCTAACCGATCACTCTCAAGAGCTTTGCACTCAACTCATCGTATTGTGGATTTTCTTTTACATCATCTTCGTCGGAATTGCATTCCAATTTTGATTGCATGTACCTCTTTAGATATGGATTTCCGTCCGACTTCAATCCTTGGTGAGATCTGGTTTTGATTTAATCTGGTTCTGCAAATGGATGTGGTCATGGTCATTGATGTTTTCTCATTCTTGTTTGAATCTTGAGATTTCATAGTATTTTTTATCGGAGTAGTTCCTTGATTAGTTAATTGGTTCTACTAATCTGTCATTTTTCACTATGATGTCTTTCTATTCTTTATTCTCTGTTTCATTGATCTATTAGAGTGTACATTGAAGCCTCTATCTGATTTAGTTTTGGTTAATGAACTCAATTGATGCTGGTTTGGTAGTTTGTTGGTTGATAATCAAGTTTTTCCTTTATGGTTCACATATATTAGACTTGGTCATGGATGCATAATATCTTCAGTTTTCTTTCTTTCTTGCTGCTCGATACTCAGTTGGGTCTACTATGGTGTTCTCTGTATTTGTTGCTATACATGTTGCAAGGGTTTCGACAACCTTAGTTGGTGAATAATTTGAGGATATTGGATATAGATTGATATCGTGTTGGTGTGTGGGTTATGTGAGTTGAATTTATTCATCTGCATCTCATTTGATTGTTGTTGGTTATTATTTTTCAATTGATTCTAGAAGTTGGTGCTAATTTGTGATACATTGAGTGGTGAGTGATAGTGGAAGCTAAGATCTGTCTTGAGTTGAGTTGGTTGTGTGTATATTGGTTATGTCTCATATTGCTACCGAAGTTGGTGATGATTTGTCATGGTTAAGTGTTTGTTAATATTGTTACATAATTTTGATGCTCATGGATTTCTTGGTTGTCTGTTTACTTCTTTCATAAGGAGTACTTGAGATTTTGGTTTAACAACCAAATTTGTAGGATAAAATATTTCTGGGGAATGTATAGTGTTTAATAGCCTTGCATTCCTTAATCATGCATAAACGAGTGTTTTCTTGCTTGAAGGATCGAATAAGTGATGAAGAATAGATTTTTAAGAAATTATGAATAAGAAAAGTTGTAGAACAAAAATGTGAGTAAAAAGAACGAAAGGATGAAGAACACTTCAGTTCTCAGTAAACCACTAAATAAGAAATATAATTTTTCTTTTGAATGATTGTTGGATAAAAGAAAGGAAGATGAAGTTTGAATCTTGTTCATGTATCAGCCTTTAGCAATTTCTGCATTTGTTAATCAGATCCAAGTGTTTTCATTTCACTTGCTATCAGATCACAGTTCTAACATTATGTGTTTTTGATTCAAGGAGATCCATTTTTTGTGCGCACAGTTTCAGTTCACTATTTTGATTCAAGAATTTTAGAAGAAGAAATAAAATAGGATAAATGTTAGAATATAGCTGTGAATTAGTTTCAATTAGTTTGTAAATTTGTTAAGAGGTTGTTAGATGATTTGGGCTGTTAGTAGTTGGGTTATAAATACAAAAGTATTGTAATGGGTTCATTACTCAATCATTTTTATATTTCAATAAGATACTATTTTATTCTCTCTCGTATTTTACGCCTAAAATCTCTAACCAACGTTCTTCATCACATCTTCTCCTCCTATGTTCACCTATCAGGCTATCACCGGCCGTTATGGCCCCTTTCTCACAAAGCTTTTGAGGTTATTTTTTATTTTAAGAGTTTTATTCATTAACATATTATAATTAATATATGGGGTATGAGGAAGAAGATGATGATTTGTAACTTTTAATTTATAAGAAAATATCATGTGAAAAATAAAGATGATGTGGTTTTATTTAATTGGATAAGACCATGGATGAGGTGGTGAGAATGGTTCATGGAATAATTTCTTCTAATTTTATTTTGAAATATGATTAATTTCATGTTGAGCATTTGAGATCTTTAATAATATTTTAAAAGTCATTAAAAATTAATGATGTTCAACGATGTATTGCGTTAATGGTGTTCAGCGGTGTGCGTCGCCCGTGCTAAAATTTTCCTTTGATTTATCATTAATGTTGGATATATTATAATAATGTTGGATTGTTTTAATATTTTAATTTAGGATAAGTCTACTATGGGTGTCACACACCGCTGAACACCATTAAATTTTTTAATAAAAAGTAAAAATCTTAAGGACTAGACTTATAATTAAAATCATTTCAAAAGAAAATTAAAAATTAGATTTAATAACCTTTTATATTTCTTTTAGTATTTTTAATTGATATATTAGAATCAAACATGCCAAAATCTCCTTAATATCAAAAACCCTAAACTTAACCGCATTATGATTATAATATGTCAATTAAAAATATTATAAAGAAATATAAAAGATTTATGAAATCTTATTTTTAATTTTTTTGAAATAATTTTAATTATAAGTAAAGTCCTTTAGATTTTTAATCTTTATTAAAATATACAATGGTGTCCAGTGGTGTGTTGCGTTAGTTGTGCTCAGTGGTGTGCGATGGTCGTTGTAGAATTTTCCTTTAATTTATCATTAATGTTGGATATTTTTTTTTATCAAAATTAATGTTGTGTTATGAATATTTATATACGTGGATGTTTATCATGATTAGAATTTTATCTAAGGAGTTTGATCTATTTACTGTTAGGAATATTATCTCTATTAATTAGAGTTTAATGTATTATATACTTCTTATGCCTATAAATAGATGAATGCATTGTACACAATTTTAGTTTTTGAGAATAATACGAATCCCCCTCTTTCTCTCATCTTTTTGTTCTTCTTGCTCTTCGTTATTATTCTTGTTCTTCTTTATTTTATTAACAAAACGTTATCAACACGAGACTCTAATCAACTGAGGTCTTCATCGTTCGAATCTAAAAGAATTTACTGAAAAGAATTCGAGTATAGAATGAACCAAAGATAAGTTTCTTTTTTCCCCTTATTTTTTTAGTTATTGATTATTTGTATGTTTATATTTTAACTTGGTTTTTAATTTTTGAAAGACATGGAAGCATGTTTGGTTGTAATTGAATTTTGACAATTGGGCAGAGATGATTTTGTGATTTCTCACAAATTTTGAATGGCGTGGAAGCATATTTTAACTCAAAACATGATCTCTCTCAATTACCGCAATTTTGTTGGTGATTCTCGAAAAAGATTTCAATATGATATTGAAGAATACACCCACTTTATATTCAAACTATCTTGGAAATTTTGGTATGTTTTTTTAATCGTTCTTAAATTAAGATTAGTATATCTTGATCTATTATTTGATTATTGTCTTGTTTTTAATAATTTTGATTAAGAGTTTGACCATTTGTTTATTGAAATTAATAGTGACGACATTCAGGTATGATTCGTCGATTTACAGATCATCTCATGTGGGAAATAACATGCAGTCTATTAACATGATTTTACTAATTAAAAATCCAATCATACGAATTGCATTAATGGATCCTTTTTTATATATATTATTTTATCATTGAGAATTGATATTTTAATCATGTTTTAAGTTTTACATGTCTTTAAACGGCTTGGAAAGAGATTTAACATAAAGAGATTACGAGGAGTTGTCTTGGTTATTTATATCTCTATTGTCCTCGAGAGGAAAATCAATATCAGTAAATTTTGATTTTATTTTTATTCTTTATATTATTATTTTAAAGTGCGATAAATCATGGTGATTTTGCTCGAAAGTAATATTTCTTCTACATCGAAAAACTCAACTATAGACTTCTCCCAATGTCAGATTACAAAAATTTATCTTGACAAGAATTTTGTGGGAGGCATTCCTTGAAGTGAATGCAAGCATGATGTTTATTCCATGCGATTATCAATGAGGAGGCATTCCCTGAAGTGAATGCAAGCATGATATTTATTCCATGCAATTATTGGATTCGTTTCATTCTCTTAATAGAATGCAAACATGGTAAATCACTATTTAATTGGTAACATAATTTCGATATAATCCAAGTATATTGGCTGGACACCCAGTTTTGCGAGGCTATTGGTCTCAAGGGAGGTTTTTAAAGGGCCTTGTGAACTGGTTTAACAATGCCGCGTATGAAGATTAAATCTTTGTTCTCTGTGATAAGGATATGTGAAAAAGGTTTCAAAGGCCCACTGGCTCTACTTCATTCCCTGAAGTGAATGTGAGATTATATTATGTAAATAATAAAAGCCACATTAGAAGTTGTGCTCTTGATTGAAATCATGAATATAGACATGAAAAATATGCTCATTTTAAGGATACTTCTACCCACCGATAATAAGGTTATAAGGATGACAAGAGTGATAAAGATCATTCTAATGAAATAAAATCCTTTTTATTACCAATGTGATATTATAAATCATTGGTCTCGTACTTGTCGTATGTTGAAAAATCAACAAACATTGAATGATAAAGGGAAGAAAATAGAAGCAAATTTTGTTTGCGAAAAATGACGAAGATGATATAGGTCCAACTTTATTTGGACATTGTTGGTCCAACTCATTTGGATGTTGCTGATTTTCTCATAACCGTCAAAGGGAATAAATCATCTTCTAATTATTATCATAACTTTGAAGAAATTATTTATCTTTTTATTTATTTTTCTTTATGTTTATTTACTTTACACACATTAATTATTTATGTTTTATATTTATATTTATATATTATGATATTTATTATTTTGTTAAACATGATTACTTGTCAAATACAATTTATGGTGACGATTTATGCTCAACATAAGCATAATATATTTTCCCATTTAAATGCAAGAGAATAACATGAGTACTGTATCTCTAAGTACTGAAAATATTAATGCTCTAGAAAAGCAATAAATTCTTGAGAGAAAGCACATTATAGAAAGTGTAGAATTGCGAATATTGCAATAATTACCACTAATAGTAATAATATCGTCACCACTAGAAGTGAAAATTTTAAGAGAGCAATATGAATTCGCTAAATATCCCTTTGGGAATTATAGATAACATATGTTATCAATTGCATTTGAAATAAGTCATTGTGGATATAAAATCTTGTAGCCAAAAGTCAGTGAAAGCTCTAAAAAAGCTATATATTGCTACCAAAAGATAATTTCTATGAAAAGCTCCGAAAGAGCTAAATATATTCCTATTCAAAGGAATAATTTTGATGATCATACTAGACATGTACGAGTAAGATTGAATCACATGTAATGGTAAACCAGAAGTTTACGAAATTCAGAAATGTATATACACACTTGTATATAGTTGGTATGATCGGTTAGACCATCCTGATCAATAATGATGCGAAAGCTATTGAAATTTATATGCACATTTATTAAAAGAACCTAAAGTTCTTGTGGTGCTTGTTCTCAAAGGAATTGATTAAATTTTACTTATTGAAAGAACACGAAGTATTTGTGTTGCTTGTTCTCAAAGAAAATGATTAATATCTCATTTACCAAAAGAACTTGCAGTTTTTGTACTAAAGTTGAGACTGCATGTCTTGCATACCTGAATGGATATGAGCTCATATATCTGCAAATGTGGAAAGTTTTATATGATTTTAGTAGATGCATCTACATTATTTTATCAACTTACAACCAGAAGTTTGTGAGATCGATTATAAAAAGATTCAGATTATGCAGTTAGACTATTTGTCTTGCAAAAGCTAGTGGGTTTATATTTTAGGTTATATCAGTTGATACAAAGCCTATTGATTATGAAAAATACAGTTTAACAAAATTTCTATTGAATGCCTCATCTTTAATAGCTAAACTATGAGAACAAAACAATTATTATTTATATGATATTTCCATATAGAAGAACTTATATGCATCAAGCCAACGAGTTATAATAAACTCCCCGTTATGATTGGTTTTTGGTCAGAAGCCATACATTTCCCATTTTATAATTTTTTGAATGTGCAATATATTGTTGAATTGTTCCACCACAACGCACAAAATGGGTAAATAAAAGGGTTGAGAATATATATTGAGTATGAGTCTCCTTTTATGTTTAAATTCTTAAACATTGATTGGAGAATCATTTATGATATGATTTTTCTCAACATTAGGGGGGATAATAATCAGCTAGATATAGAAAAATGAACTATCATTATCTAGATCCTCGTGCATGAACTAGAAGTTCATAAGATAATTCATGTTATTACATGTCAACTGCCAGGCATATTTACTGACCTAATGAGAGTAATTAAGTCTCATATACCAGCTAAAATGCTTTAAGTTTAAATTACATGTTAGAGTGAGAGGATGTAAGTCATGCCTGAAGCATGATAGTTGAAATAGTTCCAATGATCAAAATTCTCGTAAATGAAAAGTAAAATGAGATGGTCATATATTGGATGTGGGTGCTCTTGAAGAGACCCAAGACATAACTAATAATAAAACTCTAGAAGAGTTTCAGGTGCCTGAAATAAAGATTGAAATCTTGAAGAGATATCGATGAGTTATGTCACTAAGAGAATGAAACCAAAATAAAAAAGTTGTCGACAACGATTTTGCAAACAATTTTACGTAGAATACTTCTATAGAAGTAAAGAAAGAAAACGAGGATCTTGTATAAGAATCTGTAACCCCTTCGTCCCGGTCTGGATGACTGACCGGTCCGAGTAGGCTACACGGGGAAAACCGAAGTGAAACCCGCTAAGGCTCCCCTTCGGTTAGCAACCCTACAAAATTTCTTTTATTGTTTTCTTGTCTAAATGGTTTTATTAAATCCTATATGAAGGGTCAACAACGGAAGCAACAAACAAGGCAATCAACTCAATATCATAACAAAACAATCCATTTTTAGCTTATTAGGCAGGCCGTTTCGAAACACCCAAGAAGTGTATCGAAACGCCTTGACTTGGTCAACGAGCCTAAGTCAACACGAGAGAACCGTATCGAAACGATGGTCAACCGTTCCGAAACTTCCCCAACGGTTAACTTCTCGGGGTCAACGACATATTGATCGTTTCGAAACACCAAGACCCGTTTTGGTACCTCAATTTATCGGTAATTTCTCATATTTCTAGTGGCAAATTTGTACCGAAACGGCCCCTATGCGTATCGAAACACCAGGCCTAAAACGAGAGGCCGTATCAAAACGGGACCAACCGTTTTGAAACGCACTCTGCCTACAGATTAGTTCTAGCCGGTTTAAGGCACGAAGCTTTCCTCAAACACAACTAAACCTCACACAACACACAAGCATCCACTCTAGATACATGACAACCTATACAAACATGCTTAACACACAACAAATACGTAGACACCATACATTCAAAGGATCAACAATGTAACCCCCTAAAACCGCCTATGCGCTACAACGGATCCTAGAAAGTCACATTAGGGTCACAAGAGCGACCCACAGTAAAAATACACATAAAAACATCTTCTTTCTCAAAACACTTATTAAACTGTAAAATCAACTTCTGTTTAAAATACGGTTTCAGGAAATCCTTTAAACACATAACAAAAATTTTAGAAAATACTTTACAGACTCCATCATAAAACCATACGTGTCGTACATGACATACATGCCCACTAACTATACAGTACCGTACTCTAGAGGCAACGCCGAAGGAACTCCAAACACTGATGTTAAACATTATACCATGCTATAATCTCTTAACCTGCGATGGTAAAAATAACGTGAGCTTGGAAAAGCTCAGTAATACAGAACTACCAAAAGATGCTATAAGCTCATGCAGATACATGGTAGGCATAACATTTTCATGATGTTCCAAGTAGTAACAGTCTTCATTTCCTTTCCGTTATTTAAGGGTAACGTTATACTTGAGAATAACAGTACTTGTTCTTTATTCAAACGTTGAGTAACAAACAAGAATTATACAGGTTGATATATATATTACGAAGATGGAACAAAGAGTTTAGTGTTTAGTGTGTTCCAATAAGTGCAGGTCAAACAGGCATAAAAAAATACCAATCATATCATAAGAACACATAACAGTTCAATACAAATACTCGAGTGCATGCAAGGGTTTACTAGTGTCTACCCTCCAACCTTACACCAAATGCAGTCCCCCAAAACTGCATCCATAAGGACTTACACTAGGCCCGATGGACATAGGTGCCACCTAAGGGGATGCCTTAGGTCCACAAGGACTTACCCTAGGCCCGATGGGCATAGGTGCCACCTAAGGGGATGCCTTAGGTCCATAAGGACTTACCCTAGGCCCGATGGGCATAGATGCCACCTAAGGGGATGCCTTAGGTCCATAAGGACTTACCATAGGCTCGATGGGTATAGGTGCCACCTAAGGGGCTGCCTTAGGTCCATAAGGATTTACCTGTGCTAAAGCATCGGTACCCACTCAAGGGGAGACCTTGAGTCCATAAGGATTTACCAGCTTGATCATGGCTGTACCAACAGAAACTTCACAACATAACTCAATAGTATACCCCAGATAGTAATCAATGTTCAGATTTCATATATGAATAACAGAGTACATGTGGCAGGCATTCTATTCAGAGAATCAGAAACAGAAAATTCATGCTTTTGACAGATAATTGGGCATACCATTGAGCAAAGCATACACTCATTATTCATCATGCAAATAGATTGTGCCATCATAGGTCAAGCTAACAGATCATACTATCAAGTTCATCAGACAGTCATGCAATATCATCACAAATCAGCAATCACATAACAAGTATACGGAATGAGCAAACATACATCAAGTAGGCAGAGAATGTCATTATATATCCGGTTCATCATTTCATCTCATTTTCTAACATAGTGATGTAATCTCAATAACAATTAGAATATTAATCAAACATAATATTGTTTATGATTAAATCATCATGCAACTCATTCAACAGAATATAACACACATGAAACACACTAGATGGAATATTTTATTTCCTGAAGATACTCGACATTTACAGAAGGGGACGCATTAAACTTGTGACAATTTAGACGAATTTCCAGAATGATGTTCCTATTAGAAAGGGTTCGTAAAATGATTCATATTATGTATTCAAGAATTGGTACATCAAGATCTTAGAAAGTTTGGATATATCATGAGTACTTTAGTCATTTAAGCTTACAAGGGCATTATGGTCATTTTATCATACATGGGCGTTTTGGTAATTTATACCAACGAGACATAAACAGTCGCTCAGGAAATTCTATTTACTCATCAGTTTTCCAGTCATGCATTCAGAGATTTCTATGATAAGATCTTTTGCGATACCGGATACATCAAGGGTTGTTCTGGTTACTATGGCCAACAAGGGCGTTTTGGTCATTTAACTATCAGGGGTGATTTTGTAGTTTAGCCCAGTAATGATAAAATGACGATTTACAATAGTTAATATTTCCAGAAGTTTTTCAAGCCTCCAACTGTTCGAACTAACATATCCCAACCTTGCAGTACTAACTGATAAGTATTTATTTTGGTTATGTTTTTAGTCCTTATTTTGATCGAATATATGTTTGAAGGACTGAATTGGGCTGTTTTTATGTTGTTCTCGTGCAGGTTACGTAATGCTGGAAATAAGTTGAAATGCTGCAGAAGATACTGGAGTCGTGGGCAGATTCATGGGCATGAACCAGGGCATGAATGCTGACTGGGCGCCACGTCAGCACCTTCTAGAAGATGACGTCAGCAACTCTGATAACTTATCAGTCCACTTATCAAGATAGCCTATCATCCGATTTTTATTTTAAATTTCAAAACTTGGATATTTATCTTATGTAATTTTATTTAAATTTAGGATTTATCATCTTAGGTTTTTAGGGTTTTTAACTACTATAAATACCCCATTTTGGGGGTGAATTAAATCATCAATCATTCCATTGTTCTATTCTTCGTTGATATTAATAAAGAGTTCTCCATTTTTTCCATTTCATTTTTCTCCATTTTTTTCTTTGTTTAATTAAGTATGGTTTTTTCACCAACCATGCTTAACTAAATTCCATTTAGCCAAAAGTAACGCCAAACCCGACAAACCTCGTGAGATTAGGAAAATACTTCAATCCTTCAACAACTCCTTTTTAGATTCTCTGTAAAATTGATTAGGCAATCGGCCTAATCTTTAGGCATTGCAATTGTTTCATTCCGAGAGCGCGCATCGGGTTCAAGTGGTTTAGATCCATCGTTGGGGACGAGGAAAAGCTTGTAGCCAATTCAACTCCATAAGAACAAACTTAGTGGCGGTCCACTAAGGGGAATCAAAATCGGAAACAATTCTTATCGAGACGATTATCCGAGCACGAGCTTCTCCAGCACTAACTCAGATTTGAGTTAGCATCGATTGCCGTAGATAATTCACTAAAGTTTGACTTCAAGGATTGCCCTGGGAGTCGAATTTACCAACGAGAAGTAAGTTACAAGGGTTGGGCCTTGTAGACTGTAACCTGCAGGAAAGTCGAAGAAAAATCAACTTCAGTGATCGAAGATGTCGTGGCAAAGCGTGGCTTGAGGCTATTTTAATCTATAATTCATTCTCAATATTTATTTTTACGTTCTTATTATTTTTCTCATTCAAATCACTACTCTAAAATCCCCTCTTTTTTTCTACAGGTTATTGGTCTAAATCAGAACGAAAGGTGTTAGAGTTCCTATTCCCTGCGGATCGACCCTTACTCTCGCTATATTATTTTAAATCTTATTTATTTGAGTTTAAGGTTTTATTTTTGACACTATACGACGTGTGTCAAAATTGGCGCCGTTGCCGGGGAATACGGCAAAGTACTAATATCGTTTTATTTGATTTGTGACCAGGAGCAATCCGGGAGAACAATTTGAACTCATCTCGGAAATCGAAGCACTAGCCCGAAATTTGAACGCACAAACACTTCGGGAAAAGAAAAACAAAAGACGTCAGCAAAGATTTGAATGCGATCTAGAAATCACATCCGAAGCAGAGTCGAATTACGAACCAAATCCAATAGGAGACGAAAATCAAACCATTCGCCAACTAAATGCGGCGTCCGATGGCCAACAACCTATGTGTATAACCTTCCCGAATGGAGAAACACCATTCGTGCTAAAAACGGGTTTAATCCACCTCTTACCTACCTTTCACGGCTTGCCAACAGAGAACCCTCACAAACATTTGAAGGAATTTCACATGGTTTTTCTAAGCACAAAACCACAAGGAGTATCCGATGACCAAATCAAACTTAGAGCTTTTCCATTTTCCTTAGCTGATATAGCGAAAGATTGTTTATTTGATTTACCCCCTAATTCTGTTACAACATGGATTGACATGGCTAAACTTTTTCTTGACAGGTTCTTCCCTGCAGCGAAAGCAACCGAAATCAGGCGCAGCATCCTGAACATTCAATAAAAAGAAGTTGAATCCTTGTATGAATACTGGGAGAGGTTTAAAAAGTTATGTGCAAATTGTCCACAACATAGATTGTCGGAACAAACCCTCCTCCAGTATTTTTATGAAGGATTGACGCCTATGGACATGAAGGTGATAGATGCAGCAAGTGGCGGAGCTCTAGTCAACATGACACCAACAACGGCTAAAACGCTGATATCAAACATGACACCATCTCGAAGGGTTCGCGAGGTAAGTACAGTTTCATTGGAAAATAAGATTGACAAATTATCTGAAATAATGCAAACTCTTGTTGCAGATAAGAGAAAAATAGCTAGACTTTGTGGAATCTGTACCAGCCCAGAACATCCGACAGACTGTTGTCCGATGATTCAAGAAGATGATGTCGCCCAAGCCAACGCCATATGGAATGCTTATAATCAGGGATGGAGAAACCAGTCAAACTTCGGTTACGCGCAAAACCAGAGGCCAAATCAAGCTTATCAACCATCTACACCACAACAATATCAACCGCATAAGTCATCGTTGGAGTCAATTATTGAAAAGTTAGCGCTAGCCCAAGAAAATTTTCAACTAAAGACCAAAGCTCACTTTGAAGCAATTGACAAACAAATAAGTCAACTGACGTTAGCGGTAAGTCGCTTAGAATCCAAATGGAAATTACCTTCTCAAACGAAGCCTAATCCAAGAGAGAATGTGAACGCCATCACTCTACGAAGCGGTACAGTCATCGAACCTAAAGCTAAAGAAGATGGCGTACAAAAAGAAGAAAAAAAGCAATCACCCCTTACTAGAAAAGGTATGCCCGATCCAACCCCTATACCTTCTCCCTACGCTACACCACCACCCTTCCCGTCGAGATTAATGAAAAGAGACAAACAAGCAGAAGAAAAGGAGATCCTAGATGTGTTTCAAAAAGTAGAGATCAATATTCCACTCCTCGACGTAATCTGAAAAACCCCAAGGTATGCTAAGTTCCTCAAAGATTTATGTACTAATAAACGTCGTCTTATTGGAATTGAGAAGGTTAATCTAGGAGAGCATGTATCAACGATCTTCCAGCGAAAGTTGCCACCAAAATTGAAGGACCAAAGTATGTTCGTCATTCCCTGCAAAATCGGTAAAGTGGGTATTAAACGAGCAATGTGTGACTTAGGGGCCTCTATTAATGTTATGCCCCTTTCATTTTATAACTCACTTTCTGCTGAGCCTTTGAAGGATACGAAGGTAACCATACAACTGGCAGACAGATCCATAATCTACCCGGAAGGTTTACTGGAGAACGTCTTGGTAAAGGTAAACGATTTGATCTTTCCGGCGGATTTCTATGTTATTGACATGGAAAACGACCGGGCCAATAATTCTTCCGAGATCCTCCTTGGCCGCCCATTTTTGAGCACTGCAAATACGAAAATCGATGTGAGAAGCGGGATCCTTACAATGGAGTTCGATGGCGAGGTCGCAAAATTTGATGTTTACAAAGCGATGCGACATCCTAATAATGTTGCTAGTATAAATTTTATAGATATTATTGAGCCTGCCGTTGAAGAATTTATAGAATTTAAATCTGTTGATGATTCGTGCAGGGATTTGAAGGATCACGACAAAGGAATTAAGGAGTTGAAAAATGTTTCATCTGTTCATTCTGATATACGCCTAACTCCATCAAAATCTAAAATGTTTTCTTTCATTTTGCAGGGATTGAATTTGGAGTTAAAATTACCTCCAAATAAATTGAAGAGTGAAAGAGAAATTTTTCCAGTAAAAAAACTTCATAATCGCAAAATTTCTTGTAGGGAAATACCCAGTTAGATAAAGCGCAAGAACTGGAAGAAGTATTTGTCGCAATGCCTGTAGTCTGAACCAGGTCGTCGAGCTAAACGACGTTAAATAAAGCGCTAAATGGGAGTCAACCCATTTCTTTTCTTCTTTTTACTTTAATTATTTTTATTATTTTATTTTATTTTATTTTTACTTTCTTTATTTTATTAATTTTTTATTCCATTTTAATTTGCTATAATTTGATGTCATTTGAATTTTATCTTTAGTTAAAATAAAAATAATAAAAAATAATAAAAAAATAAAAAAAGAGAAAAGAAAAGAAAAAAATCGAATTTATTTCGAATTTATTCTTATCTCTTTTCGAATTTATTTTTAATCTTATATCATTTTAATTATTTTATTTTCGAATTTATTTTGATTTTATTTTATCTTATCTGATCTCTTATTTATTTTATTTGCAGATAATTTAGATCAAATAAAATGATGAGAAGCTATCTTTTTCAACAAGATTTGGTGTGCCCAATTTTTAAAATTTAAATAAAAACTCGGATTTTCCCTTTATCCCTTTTCCCCCCACCCAATCACTTCACCCATATTTTAAGCTAAATCAAAAATTAAACTCATATTTTGTCTTCCCCTGGACCCCACTTGCTTTTAAACCCACGTCCAACTCTTCAAGAATCCCTTTCCAATAAACCATTTTTTTCTTATTTTATTCTTTTTCAATATCACCAGCCGTCCCTTTCCAACAAACCATTTTTCTTTATTTTATATATATATAAACTACACAAATATCACCAGCCACCATTCTAACTTCATCTTCAACCTAAATCACTTGATCGTCCACCATTACCACCACCATGATCCGAACTCGAGAGCTAGCTCGCCTCCGCCCCTACACCAGACTCGGAGCCCACTACCGAAACATGCTCTTCTGCAATCGGGGAGTATTTTCATCCTCTCTCTTTTGTATTTTATTTTATGTTCATTTTGAGGCAAAATGATTTAAGTGAGGGGGAGGGAGATATGCTTGTCAAATTTTTATTTTGCTTATCCGTTTTGGTTGTTCTCTTGATTTCTTGATTTTATTAATTTAAGATTCTTTGTTTAATCCTTAGTTTTGCCTTGTCTCACTGTTTTCATATGGTTTTGTATCTATCTTGTTAGAAAATTTTAGGTTGCATGGTAGATTTTGGCATGATTAATTTTTTATTAAAATCTTTTATATGACATTTCTTTCTCTATTAATTCACATGATGCTTACCTAAGTACACAAGACATATTTGTGAGTTTTTTTAGCCTAATGAGCATGCATTATATTTGCTCTTTGTTTCTTTGAGTGTGCCTAGCTAAATTAGTTGCATTCTAGAACTTGTTTTTAAATTCTTTTTGAGATTACGTTGATTGATTATGATGCTTAAATATGATAGAGGCACTAGGTTTTAACCATTTCCCTTCCCAAATAAATTGCCTACCCTTTAATTAATTTCTCCTAGTGAATCAATTTTTGAGCCTTGGCCTTTTTTCTTGATCACCACATTTTTTAAGCCTAATCCATTTTTTTCTTAAATTCCATCACTTTTGTCCCCTTTTTCAAGACAAAAATCGTATTCAAAAAACAAAAAAAACAGATTCGAATAAGTGTAGTGCAACAGCAGAAAATATACTGTGCAGGAAAAAAACTGTGTAGAATTGTTCGAATATACTGTGCAGAACTGATCGAATATGCAGTGCAGAAAAAAAGAAGTGCAGGAAATTGTTCGAGTCTGCAGAAAAATAAAAACAGAAAAAAACAGTGCAGTTCGAAAAAAATACACTGCAAAACAGTTTTAGTTCAAATGAAAAAAAAAACAGTTTCGAATATATTTTTTGGGATGATTTTTTGTCTTGAATTTTAGCCCTTATTTTCAGCCTTTATCCTACCCTTACCTTAGCCCCATTACAACCCTTCTTTAAGACCTCTTGATTTTTGCATCATATTCATGTTAGTAGTGGAGATTAGATTTAAACACAAGCCTATGGTTATGCTCTAATTAGCTTTGGCTCGAGTGATTTTTCTCTACCCTTAAACACTTTGAGTGACATGAGCGATTCCTTGTGAGGGTACTTGGTTTGCATCATTGATGTTAGTAGGGTTTTAGAATGTCGTTTTTGCTTTAAATTCTTAATCATTGCCATTTATCTATTTTTGCTCCTTAGTTTTCTTTCATATTTAGATGCTTGATCATATTGAGACCTTTGAGACTTCGTGAAATTACGGATGTAAACTTGAACTTAAGTTTGTTTAATTTTTGAGATACTTGAGGACAAGCATCGGATAAGTGAGGGGGAATTTGATAAGTATTTATTTTGGTTATGTTTTTAGTCTTTATTTTGATCGAATATATGTTTGAAGGACTTAATTGGGTTGTTTTTATGTTGTTCTCATGCAGGTTACGTAATGCTGGAAATAAGTTGAAATGCTGCAGAAGATACTGGAGTCGTGGGCAGATTCATGGGCATGAACCAGGGCATGAATGCTGACTGGGCGCCACGTCAGCACCTTCTAGAAGATGACGTCAGCAACTCTGATAACTTATCAGTCCACTTATCAAGATAGCCTATCATCCGATTTTTATTTTAAATTTCAAAACTTGGATATTTATCTTATGTAATTTTATTTAAATTTAGGATTTATCATCTTAGGTTTTTAGGGTTTTCAACTACTATAAATACCCCACTTTGGGGGTGAATTAAATCATCAATCATTCCATTGTTCTCTTCTTCATTGAGATTAATAAAGAGTTCTCCATGTTTTCCATTTCATTTTTCTCCATTTTTTTCTTTGTTTAATTAAGTATGGTTTTTTCACCAACCATGCTTAACTAAATTCCATTTAGCCAAAAGCAACGTCAAACCCGACAAACCTCGTGAGATTAGGAAAATACTTCAATCCTTCAACAACTCCTTTTTAGATTCTCTGTAAAATTGATTAGGCAATCGGCCTAATCTTTAGGCATCGCAATTGTTTCATTCCGAGAGCGCGCATCGGGTTGAAGTGGTTTAGATCCATCGTTGGGGACAAGGAAAAGCTTGTAGCCAATTCAACTCCCTAAGAACAAACTTAGTGGCAGTCCACTAAGGGGAATCAAAATCGGAAACAATTCTCATCGAGACGATTATCCGAGCACGGGCTTCTCCAGTACTAACTCAGATTTGAGTTAGCATCGATTGCCGTAGCTAATTCACTAAAGTTTGACTTCAAGGATTGCCCTGGGAGTCGAATTTACCAACGAGAAGTAAGTTACAAGGGTTGGGCCTTGTAGACTGTAACCTGCAGGAAAGTCGAAGAAAAATCAACTTCAGTGATCGAAGATGTCGTGGCAAAGCGTGGCTTGAGGCTATTTTAATATATAATTCATTCTCAATATTTATTTTTACGTTCTTATTATTTTTCTCATTCAAATCACTACTCTAAAATCCCCCCTTTTTTCTACAAGTTATTGGTCTAAATCAGAACGAAAGGTGTTAGAGTTCCTATTCCCTGCGGATCGACCCTTACTCTCGCTATATTATTTTAAATCTTATTTATTTGAGTTTAAAGTTTTATTTTTGACACTATACGACGTGTGTCACTAACCAACCCTTATATTAATACCAAGAGTGATTAACATACATGAGCGTGCTTCCTAACACTTAGGGGCAGTTTAGTCATTCTTATACCTCAGGGGCATTTTTGTAATCTCATATCAGATATCCCTTACTTCATATTATGGGCGTTTAATCTTAGACAATATTGATCGAGTTGCGGATTTAACTGAATTATTTACTACTATTAAAACTTTCGATACTTCTGATCTATTAGTATTCTTATTCGAATATTTCAATTTTAATAATTTCATATTTGTTTCTCGTATCCGATTCGGCCTAAGCGGAGTTTACAAAACACTTCATCATAAGCATGCATGCGTTAACTAGATATCAACATGTACATAAAGCATACAAGGGGTAGTAATGTATTACCTTAACTCCGAGCTACATCAGTCGATTCAAGATACGACATTTGAATACCCTCGAACTCGGATTCAACATCCCACAACCACGTGAATATGAAGATGTGCGAATGCCTTCAATTAAACAAACCACAGTTAATCCTTAATCACACTACCTTTAAACCGAACAAGAAACACATAAGCATTTTTGGGTCAGGATTAGATTCAGAGGCTTTCGGATCAGAATTTTGTGAAACAGGCTTCAAAAACGGACTCAGGACGTCGAAAAATATAAGATGGGAGTTTTCAGAAAAGTTGACTTTTGGTCAACGATCAAAGTCAATGCTGACGTCAGCAGGTCAACGCTCATGTCAGCAGGTCAACGGTCAATAGGGTCAAAGTCAACGCTAACGTCAGCAGGTCAACGCTGACGTCAGCAGTCAACGAGCAGAGGGAGTTGACTCGGTTGACTCACTGAGCTGACTCAGCTGACTCACTGAGCTGACTCGGGCTGAGTTGACTCGATGACTGACTCGGGCTGAGTTGACTCGGTAGATGGGTTAGGCTCGGATACGGGTCGGGTTGTCGGGTTTGGGTCGTGTTGTCGGGTTTGGGTCGGGTTGTCGGGTTTGGGCTTCAATCGAACCGGTCCACTTACCCTTGGGTATGGCTTCGTCGGCCGGTCGCCAGAATTGGTCGCCGGAGACGCATCGGACACCAAAACTGCTGAAAAACAGAAGCTTAACAACCTAGTGAATTAAATCATTTAACAACAACACAAAACATGTCAGAATTTGAATGGAAAATTACCCAAATCAGACCAAAACGGCCAGAAAGTACGAAGCTTCGTCGAGGCTTCTCATGGCCTCAAAACGACAAGCGGTCAGAGGGATTTGCTCGTCGTGACGTGCAGGGCCCAAATCCGGTGGCCGCGTCGCAAACGGACGGCGAACCGAGTCGGAAAATGCAAGGAACGAAGGCGGCAATTTGGGTTTGATAGGTCAAACCTTCAAACGGGTTTTCACGGCAACCGACGGCTCGTAACTGCGCGTGAGGGTCATGGGTTGGGTCGGGCTGGGGTGGCGCTTCCGATGGCTGGGGCGGTGGCAGCCACGGACGGACGGTGGCGCAGATTAAGGGTGGCGAAGCCTAACGGTCTTCCACCGTTTTCACACGAACGACGAGCAACAACAGAGTTTGGGTGGTCGGGTTTTAACGGCGACGAGGCAAGGATGACGGCGATGAGGGCGGTGCACACCACGGCCGGCCAGAGCACGGTGGTCGAAGCATGAACGAGGAGGAGTTGAAAGGTTTAGAACTCTCTAGACTTTTTCATTCTCGATCAGAAGCAAAATAGGAGGTTAGGGAAAAATAGACTGATATATAGTTAATATTGCTTCAGAATTTACAGAAAAGAAATAAATTTAGCTCGTAGCAGACTAAGACAAAAAATGGCCTTAGTTTCACTGGTCAAACCTCAGGCTAACAACTTAGAGGTCACGGGTTCGACACCCTTGATTGCAACAACCCATTCTTTGTCCATTCCTTTTTCCTTAATATTATTATTATTACTATTTTTTTTGGGTGATACAAACAATCCACGTAAGAATCATACATAGCAATCAAGATAAGCATTTAGACATGGTTTACCAAACAAGACATGGCATCCACAAGCCAAACCAACATCAACATAACTCCAAAGCATTCAAATCTCATTGTTTGACTATTACAATCTTTCAAATTAAAGTTCATACTTGAGCTAACCAAAAGCGACACTTGGAGGCCCCTCCTTGCCCTTGCCACCCGCAAGCTACTGATATGCATTGTCGGAAAAAGGAGAACGTAAGCATAAAGCTTAGTGAGCGGAGCTCAAAAACATAACAACGACAATGCAGGGTTCAAAGCTTTCTTTAAAATAAAGGCCAGCACATACAAGATCAACCACAAGTTAACAATATAGATATTTATCATGGCATCACACTTCATGGTATGCATAAATACATGATCCTAGATTAAAGCAAAACCATAAAAAGGGAATGATATAGTGAGACACAACATGAACAATACATGGTATGCACAAACATAACCAAAACACACACCGTGGGACTACACATCACCGTTTCGACTAGTAGTTTTCCAATAGGACTACACATCAAAGTACTCTTCTACTAGTCACTACCGGCGGGACTACACATCACCGGAGTCTTATACAAGTCGCTACCGGCGGGACCACACATCACCGGAGCAACGACAACCATCACGTGAGGTTTGATACCAACCATGCAACACGATATACAAATCACCATCATGTGACGTAAACACACTATATCATGCACGACCAAAACAACTTGTAACAAAATCCAACATTATGCACAAACTTACTACTTACAAACTTATCAACCGCAAGTGGTCTTACTTACCATTTTCGTGCGCAACCTGCACCAACTTACAGATATTTTACAAGGCATATCAACATCACCATAATTTCATCACCATGATTCACAACATAATAATAAACAACGTGCTTCCTCCCAAAGTATTGAAATTTCATGCATAACAAATTATCACCGCAAGTAATATAAAACAAACGGTAAAAAGGGAAATTTAAAGAGGCGATTCACATCATCTTACTCTTGAGTTTAGATTGACCTTTCAAGCTCAATCTAAACTCTTTCAAAACCATCTTTGAACTAAAACGGTGCTTAAAAACATTTCCACTCACCATATTTCCTTAAGCAAACCAAGCAAAGCCGACTCAAGCCTCCACAACTTCCGGAATCGTGCCTGAACCTCCCAAGGCCAAATTCGCTGTTTCTAACCAATCAAAAACAATGTATTAACCTCTTAATCAACAACATATTTACTGTTACACATCAGCTCTCAATTCCCCAATATTTTCTCAACAATTCAAAGCCGAAATCCTCCCAAATAATCCCATTTTCGTACTCCAGCAAAACTCAGCCATTACCTTTCAATTTAAACACTTAAAACACTCCAAAAACATGTCCAAAACATCACCCTAAGGCTGTACAACCATCAGTCCTTCATTTCCCCACATAAACACCCTAAAAACTCCCATTTTCCACTCCCAAAAATCACTTACAGCAGTAGCTACGGGAATCCATTCAAACCAACACTATCACTACTCAAAAATCATCAAATAACATCTAAAAAAACCTACCCAATGTTACTATAACATCAGCCCAACAATTTTTTTCACAAAATCATTCCAAAAACACTAATTTTGACACTTTAAATATACCCCTAAAAACCCATTTCGGGATTCTTTATAAAACCCAACCAAAATGAGATATAATGTTCCATAGGGCAAGGTTAGATCAAAACTCAACTCTATTAATCAAAAACAACCCAAAAAGCCAATAAAGTTTCATGCTTTTCTTCAAACTTGAAAACTTCAAAAACTCAAAAAGAGGATTTCTATGAAAACTAAAACTATGGAAATGTTGGAAATCATGAGGAGAATTCAAAAATGCAATTACCTCGAAGAGAGCCCTTGAATTGATGAAGAGATTTGATGAAATAGTGCTTTAGGGGATAAGAGGGATTTTAGGTTTTCAAAGATGGTGGAATGAAGAAGATGAGCATTTTTTTCAAATAAAACCCCTTTTTTCTCATCTTTTTCATAGTTGTAAAAAGTTACAAGTTTGCCATTAATGAATTCAAACCCATTTAATTAAACCAAAACCTAATTTAATTTAAAACGAGCCCATGACTCAAACTCGATTTATCCGAGTAACATCCGACCCCTAAACCCGGGGCATTACAACTCTCCCTCACTTAAGGAATTCCGTCCTCGAAATTACCTGACGAAAACACCTTTTTTTCTCTACCCCAAGTGGCTTCTTTCACACCTCTGTGTCGCTACATAACCCTGACATGCTCGATAGATCTCCCATGCAACACTGATGGTCAATAATACACATCTCAACACAATCTCTAATATTTGAATATCTATCTCTGACTGATCATCGGCGCGAGGGGGATACGTTGTACTGAAATTCAGATGAGTACCCAAAGCAACATGCAGACATTACCAAAAGCTATCTGTAAACCTCGAATTTCTACCTGACACAATCGACTTCGACACACCATGTAATCTCACAAACTCACTGATGTACAAATCGGCTAGCTTACGTATGAACGACTATGAAATGAGCACACCTTGTGAAACAGTCAACAATCACCCTAACTGAATTCTTTTTAAAGGAAGTCAAAGGCAAACATGATATGAAGTCTATCGTAACATTTTCTCACTTCCATTCGAAATTCTCAACGGCTGTAACAAACCAGACGAAAATTGAGATTCTGCCTTAACACACTGACAAACCTCACACTTGCTCACAAAATCGGCAACACCTCTCTTTAGACCAACCCAATAGCACTCATCTTTCAATTCACGGTTCATCTTTGTACTACGGGGATGCATAGCAAACGGACTATTGTGGGCTTCAATCAAGATCGTACACCTCAAATCACTGTCATCTAGCACAACTATCCCATCTCTGAAACACAAGACCCCATAAACACCGAAATTGTAGTCTGTATATATTCCTTCCACTATATTTTGCACGTGAGGTGCCAAAGATCTATCTAACAACTACTTCTCTCAATTCAACTGACCCTAAGTAGATTCATCCTGAAGCTCGGCCACTAGACCACTATCACCGGACAAGCTCTAATTAGCCAACATGGCTCTCAACTCAACGACTACCTTCCTACACAAGCATCTGCCACTACATTGGCTTCACCCAGATTATACTCAATCTAGAGACCATAGGCCTTAAGCAATTTTAACCACCTACGTTGTCTAAGATTCAACTCTTCGTATGGCTTCAAAATTTTCAAGCTCTGATGATATGTACACACTATGCATTTCTCACCATACAATAATGCCTCTGAATCTTCTTCAAAGCAAACACAACTACAGTTAACTCTATGTCATATGTCAGATAGTTACGCTCGTGAGTCTTCAACTGTCTCGAGGCGTAAGCCACCACTCTTTTGTCTTGCATGAGTACACAATCTAACCCTACATATGAAGAATCACTGTAAATCACATAGTCCTTACTCGATTCTGGCTAAATCAAAATCGATGCATTGGTCAAAGCTTCTTTCGATTTCTTAAAGGCTTGCTGTCTCGCATCTGACCACTCGAACTGAACATTCTTCTGAAGCAACTTCGTCAAAGGAGCGGCTATCTTCGAGAAATCATTCACAAACCTCCTATAGTATCCGACTAAGCCTAGAAAACTACGAATCCCTGTCACAGGCTTCGGCTGCTTCCACTCAACAATGGCTTCTATCTTCTTCGGATAAACTCTAATCTTGTCGGCTGACACTACATGTCCATGACTACTTTTTGGATCTAGAACTCGCACTCACTCAACTTTGCATACAACTGTTTGTCTAACAAGGTCTGCAAAACTATCCTCAAAAGTCGGTCATGGTCTTCCTCGGGACACGAGTACACCAAAATATCATCTATGAAAACAATCACAAACTGACCTAAGTACTAATAGAAAATTCTATTCATCAAACCACAAAAGCAGCTGGCGCATTAGTCTAACCAAACGACATAACCAAGAATTTATAACGACCATATCTAATCCTAAAAGTCCTTTTCGGTACATCAACCTCTTTTACCTTCAATTGGTAATTCTCGGATCTCGAATCTATCTTAGAAACATTGAAACATTTCTAAGTTGATCGAGTAAATCATCAATTCTCGGCAACGGATACGTGTTTTTCACTGTCAACTAATTTCGACTGTCTGTAATCTATAAACATTATCATACTACCATCTTTCCTTCTTCACACACAATACCGGAGCGCCCCAAGGCGAAGAACTCAGACGGATAAAGCTTCTATCTGAAAACTCTTGCAACCGAGTCTTCAACTCTTTCAATTCTTTCGGTGTCATACGGTACTGAGAAATCGAAATAAAAGCTGAATCTGTATACACTCTATAGCAAACTCTACCTCCCTATCATGCGGTAAACCAAGCAACTCTTCCGCAAACACACTCGGAAGATCACACACTGTTTTAACATCCTGAGGTCTAATCTTCATTCATGTTCGGATTCATTACGTAGGCCAAGTGCGCCTCACCACCCAATTCAACTAATCTTTTAGCCTCTTAGGCCGAAACAACATTCGATAAGAACTTCACACTCTCATCCACTACTACAATCTCATAGTCATCCACAAGCTTTAAGAAAACTCTCTTTGTCTCACAGTCTACCCTAACTCTATGTTCTACAAGCCAATCCATGCCCAGTATCACATCAAAACCGTAATAAGGCGATTCCATCACATATACTGGAGACTCGTGACCCTGAACCATCAACGGACATCCCTTGTACATCTTTCTGACCACAACTGTATCCTCGAAGGAGCTAGTAACACCAACACCTACCTCTAATGTCTCACAAGGTAAATTCAACAACCTCGCATGCTCACTCAAAATATACGAATGCGTAGATCCATAATTAATCAGTGTAAACAGACTCAATGATTGTATCGAGGAATTACCTGCTATTACATCGACATCACTCTAAAGTCAACTCATAGGTCTTCCATTCTTTTACCAACTCATCTCAGGATCGGTCACATTGCTCATCCTCAACTGACACCAACTTATATCATGCTGACCCAAACAGACAAACTACACTTCAAACTCTGGTACGGTCATACTGCCCTGAACTAACGCGATGAACTCTCTCATCATTCACATTCTCTGAAACCTCAGATTCATGATTACCAACTCTAAGCCCACGCCTCGGTCTCATACTGGCCAAGGACAACAATACAACAACAAACAAAACACGCAAGCAAATATATGGGGTTAGCAAGGGGCAAGGGTCCAAGGTGCTCAAGTACTTCTTTACTCAAAAACCTTTTTAAATAAGTAATAGTAGCAATGGGAACTCGACTCTACGCCTCAACACAACCATCGGGCTAATACATGCTTTCAAACACCGTATTAACAAGCAAACATCAAGCATACATGGCAAAACATTCATCGAGACATAGCAACAACATAACACTTCAAACTTACCTCACTTACCTACCCGAGGTCTCGGAACCTCAGGCTCTGATACCACCAAATGTAACCCCCTCGTCCCAGTCTGGATGACTGACCGGTCTGAGTAAGCTACACGGGGAAAACCGAAGTGAAAGCCGCTAAGGCTCCCCTTCGGTTAGCAACCCTACAAAATTTCTTTTATTGTTATCTTGTCTAAATGGTTTTATTAAATCATATATGAAGGGTCAACAACGGAAGCAACAAACAAGGCAATCAACTCAATATCATAACAAAACAGTCCTTTTTTAGCTTATTAGGCAGGCCGTTTCGAAACACCCAAGAAGTGTATCGAAACGCCTTGACTTGGTCAACGAGCCGAAGTCAACACGAGAGAACCGTATCGAAATGGTGGTCAACCATTCTGAAACTTCCCCAACGGTCAACTTCTCGTGGTCAACGACATATTGACCGTTTTGAAACACCAAGACCCGTTTCGGTACCTCAATTTATCAGCAATTTCTCAGATTTCCAGTGGCAAATTAGTACCGAAACGGCCCCTACGCATATCAAAACGCCAGGCCTAGAACGAGAGGCTGTATCGAAACGGGATCAACCGTTTCAAAACGCCCTCTGCCTGCAGATTGGTTCTAGCTGGTTTAAGGCACGAAGCTTTTCTCAAACACAACTAAACCTCACACAACATACAAGCATCCACTCTAGATACATGACAACCAATACAAACATGCTTAACACACAACAAATACGTAGACACCATACATTCAAAGGATCAACAATCCACATAAGAATCATACATAGCAGCAATCAAGATAAGCATTTAGACATGGTTTACCAAACAAGACATGGCATCCACAAGCCAAACCAACATCAACATAACTCCAAAGCATTCAAATCTCATTGCTTGACTATTATAATATTTCAAATTAAAGTTCATACTTGAGCTAACCAAAAGCGATACTTGGAGGGCCCTCCTTGCCCTTGCCACCCACAAGCTATTGATCTGCATTGTCAGAAAAATGAGAGCGTAAGCATAAAGCTTAGTGAGCGGAGCTCAAAAACATAACAACGACAATGCAGGGTTCAAAGCTTTCTTTAAAATAAAGGCCAGCAAATACAAGATCAACCACAAGTCAACAATATAGATATTTATCATGGCATCACACTTCATGGTATGCATAAAGACATGATCCTAGATTAAAGCAAAACCATAAAAAGGGAATGATATAGTGAGACCCAACATGAACAATACATGGTATGCACAAGCATAACCAAAACACACACCGTGGGACTACACATCACCGTTTCGACTAGTAGTTTTCCAATGGGACTACACATCAAAGTACTCTTCTACTAGTCACTACCGGCGGGACTACACATCACCAGAGTCTTATACTAGTCGCTACTGGCGGGACCACACATCATCGGAGCAACGACAACATTCACGTGAGGTTCAAAACCAACCATGCAACAAGATATACAAATCACCATCATGTGACGTGAACACACGATATCATGCACGACCAAAACAACTTGTAACAAAATCAACAATTATGCACAAACTTACTACTTACAAACTTACCAACCGCAAGTGGTCTTACTTACCATTTTCGTGCGCAACCTGCACCAACTTACAAATATTTTACAAGGCATATCAACATCATCATAATTTCATCACCATGATCCACAACATAATAATAAACAACATGCTTCCTCCCAAAGTATTGAAATTTCATGCATAACAAATTATCACCACAAGTAATATAAAACAAACGGTAAAAAGGGAAATTTAAAGAGGCGATTCACATCATCTTACTCTTGAGTATAGATTGACCTTTCAAGCTCAATCTAAACTCTTTCAAAACCATATTTGAACCAAAACGTTGCTTAAAAACATTTCCACTCACCATATTTCCTTAAGCAACCCAAGCAAAGCCGACTCAAGCCTCCACAACTTCCGGAATCGTGCCCGAACCTCCCAAGGCCAAATCCGATGTTTCTAACCAATCAAAAACAATGTATTAACTCTTAATCAACCACAAATTTACTGTTACACATCATCTCTCAATTCCCTAATATTTTCTCAACAATTCAAAGCCGAAATCCTCCCAAATAATCCCATTTTCGTACTCCAGCAAAACCCAGCCATTACCTCTCAATTTAAACACTTAAAACACTCCAAAACATGTCCTAAACATCACCCTAAGGCTGTACAACCATCAGCCCTTCATTTCCTCACATAAACACCTTAAAAATTCCCATTTTCCACTCCCAAAAATCACTTACAGCAGTAGCTATGGGAATCCATTCAAACCAACACTATCACTACTCAAAAATCATCAAATAACATCTAAAAACACCTACCCAATGTTACTATAACATCAGCCCAACAATTTTTCACAAAACCATTCCAAAAACACTAATTTTGACACTTTAAATATACCCCTAAAAACCCATTTCGGGATTCTTTATAAAACCCAACCAAAATGAGATATAATGTTCCATAGGGCAAGGTTAGATCAAAACTCAACTCTATTAATCAAAAACAACCCAAAAAGCCATTAAAGTTTCATGCTTTTCTTCAAACTTGAAAACTTCAAAAACTCAAAAGGAGGGTTTCTATGAAAACTAAAGCTATGGAAATGTTGGAAATCATGAGGAGAATTCAAAAACGCAATTACCTCGAAGAGGGCCTTGAATTGATGAAGAGATTTGATGAAATAGTGCTTTAGGGGATAAGAGGGGTTTTAGGTTTTCAAAGATGGTGGAATGAAGAAGATGAGCATTTTTTCAAATAAAACCCCCTTTTTTCTCATCTTTTTCATAGTTGTAAAAATTTACAACTTTGCCATTAATGAATTCAAACCCTTTTAATTAAACCAAAACCTAATTTAATTTAAAACGAGCCCATGACTCAAACTCGATTTACCCGAGTATTATCCGACCCCTAAACCCGGGGCGTTACAAAATCTATAGATGTTGAAATATTGGCCAATATAGAAAGACATTTTCAACTTTCAAAAGTAAAGTATTTGGACTAGCAGTCCAAACACCTAAATGTGTAATGCAAGTTAGACACAAATAAGTAGTCGTAAATACGACTTGACTTATGATTTATGAAGAGTTTTAATTACTTCATGGTGGATGCAATTAATTTGGCAGTTATGAAATATATTACATGCGTCTAATTATTTATGGATCCCTATTTATCCTTAAAGGATTTAAAATGCTAGAAGCATTTGGAAATTTTTGAGGAAATTTATTTAGACATGTTTCATTAAATATTTTGGCGCATTTGGTATAATCGCCTTAGTGAGTACTAATTGAGAAAATATTGCAAGAATGGTCAGATTTCCTAATGTATTTTATAAAGGAGTTTTGGATCAAAATTTATTATGATAATTTGAATTTCATTACAACTCCTAAAGAGCTTCAAATTGGAAACTCATGAAGAACTTTCAAAGCATTTAATGAAAGTATTTGAGAAAAAGAATCTTGAGATGTGATTTTGTCTCGACCTAAAGATCGAGCACTTAAATATGTGCTTTTGTCTATGAATGGACATAAGTTGAAAGAATCTTAAAAAAGATTCAATATGGATAAAGCATATTCATTGAGTATCCCAATAATTGTAAGGTTGTTGGATGTGAATAAAGATAATAATATATGTTCTTGGTCTTGAAGCACCATATATTAGTTGGTCAAGAAATATCTATGGATATACAAAGATCATTACTTTTAGATCTTTAAATATTCGTCGATGCCTCCTCAAATCTTGAAGAAATAATTATTATGCACGAGGCAAACCAAAAATGTTTTTGGCTGAGACCATTGACCCAACATATCCAGAAGATATGTGATTTACTTTCACAAGATATGATACAAATATTATCTTGTGTAGAGATAATGAAAGGTGGATACATCATAAAACATATTAATCCAAAGTTACATCTCTCGCGATCTTTAGAAAAAATATCCAAGATTAAATTATGAAGATCCAAAGATCTTCTGTGGTGTTTTCATAAGGGGGTAAATACACATTGCATTATTTTTTCCTTAACCGAGGTTTTGTCCCAATGAGTTTTTCTTGTAAGGTTTTTAATTAGGCAACATGTTATGCTATCAAAGATGTGTACTCTTTTTCCTTCACTAATGATTTTTTTCCCACTAGATTTTTATCTTAGTAAGGTTTTAACGAGACATGTTATCTTCATAGACATCCAAGAGGGAGTGTTATGAATATTTATCTATGTGGATGTCTATCATGATTAGAACTTTATCTGAGTTTGATTTATTTGTTATTAGGAATATTATTTCTATTAATTAGAGTTTAATGTATTATGTATTTCTTATGCCTATAAATAGATGAAGGCATTGTACACAATTCTAGTTTTTGAGAATAATATGAATCTCACTCTTTCTCTCATCTCTTTGTTCTTCTTGTTCTTCGTTATTATTCTTGTTCTTCTTTATTTTATTTACAAACATGTTGGATATTTTACAAATTATTGTTGTATATTTTGCAAAATTAATGTTGGATATTTTACAAATTATTGTTGTATATTTTACAAAATTAATGTCGGATATTTTACAAACATAAAATACTATTTATAATTTAACCGGGGATATTTATGTTAGATATTTTACAAAATTTGGGAACTCAATTTATTATTTATGAATTGTAAATTGAAATTGATTATACTTTGACTAATGAAATAGTAAGTTTTGTTTATTTTATAAATAAGAATTTTTTGAAACCCACATGAGGGTACGAGGACGAAAAAAATTCTAAAGTATTTAATGTAATTTCTTGAAATTGTATCAATAAATATTAGAAATGGATTGAGGAATGCAAAACCGTCATCGTCATGCCTAATTGTTACTGCTATCTCAAATTTTCATCTAATAACCATTCAAGTATTTTAGTAAAATTAGGGGTTGCGCCCTAAATTTTGAGGTTAAATAATGAATAAATTTTTATTTTATGAAGTTTAAGAATTTATTCCTCTCAATATTTGATTGATTTTAATTGTCTTTTGTAATTACATTAGATCAATATAGAATCTCTACTTTGGAGCATGAGACCAAGAATTTCATTTGGGAAATTAGGATTCTTCAACTTGAGAATAAAAAATCAAACTAATTATTTACATTTAAGTAATAACCAAACTGAAAAAGCAATAATGGTCGGGCCAAAATTTCTTATAATTTTTTTTTAAGTTATGAGTTCTCTTCCGCTTAAGGTAAAATTAGAATATGTCAAAAAAAAAACAATAACTAAACCAAAATTAATAAAATCGTACAAATAACGAAAACTATTCCCTCTCTTTTTGTCACAGGATTGTTCAAATAACTAAAACCTGTTTTCCAGACATTACAATTGCTTCTGAGGTTCCTATAACATTAGGAAGTGCAAAGCAAAGAATTAACTACAGGAAAAAGTTTTTTGTATATTAATACTTTCAGCTTCTTTTCTTTCTTCTTGCTTCCTCTCCCCAAGCTCTACAAGTAGAGTCAAAAGGGCCTCACACATTTCGGTAGCATTGGGCTCGTCAGGATTTTTCTTCTTTGAAGAGTACACCATCCAGGCGTGGTCGAGCTTCTGCTCAGGTCTGACTATGACCGAACCTGGAACTTCGGCGTCACGGCATGTCACTAGTCCATCACTCTTTTCCCCATATCTCAGCAACAAGTGGAGAGCACATACAGCCATGGCAGCGGAAACCGGAATTACTATTGGGACTTGGTGTCCAAGTCCACTGACGTTGTCAAACTCCGAACTCCCGAACTTCAGAAAGGGAATACGGGGAAGCTCCGCATGAGCTATTTGTGTCAACGTAGCTAGTACACCAGGAGCCACCTTTGCTTCTGAGCTAAACGAGATAAGAGGGATTCCCTCGGGTAGCTTGTGCTTCATAACAAATTCTTTTCTCTTTTCGTATGTGAGATCTTCCAGCGCTCGCATGTCACCCTGCAACACACACACATAAGACTATGCTTATATTTCTTGCTTCACTCGGGCGTTGATTCATCGGAGGAGGGAAAGTATTACCTTAATCGTCTTGCATATCAAAAGTTCCATGATCCTTCGAGTTTCTTTGTCAGCTATCTGGCCTTCTCGAAGAGTATCGGAAGCTATGGGGCTACCACCGTACGGACTCTGGACCAGTGCCAGTCCAGCAACTTTGTTCTCTAACTCGGACCAATAAATGGACAACGCCGCGGCACAATCAACTCCACCCTTACTGTGCCCGAGCAGCATTACACGTTTACCAGACCCCCAATAAAGCTCCTCGATATATTGCTTCAGCTCCCACGCATTATGCTCCACTGATGCCTATGTAGGACAACAAAAGCTCGGGTCAAATCATGGTATTCGAAGATGCAGGAAGCAAAACTTGGAAGAAATGCAATCCTGATTCCTGAATAATAGTTTTCTTATGCCGGAATCCAGATAATTTACGAGTAACTCTTAATTACCTCGCTGTGGATTTTCGCTATATGGCATGTAAGTCCCATTTTCGAAAAGAATCTCTTCGTGGCCACAAAATATAATGGACCATGATTGCTAAAAAGGCCTGAGAAGATTAGAAATCTACATTATATTGAAGGGAAGGCTATAGTAAATGTCGAATTGATAAACGAGGAAATAAGAGCGCTACCATGGTATTCCCATACCTGGAATTAATAGATATACAAATGAATTGGGCAATGTGTGTTCTCCGTTCCTGGATGTGAAAATCTCGATTCAGCTAGCACGGAATAATATCTTATTATTCAGAAAGACCAAGACAAAATTAAATTTATTTGGTACCTTATGGCTTCTAGCAGTTCCAGGAATCTTGCTGAACCGTCCTCGACAGGAGCCATTCCAGGAGTGCGTTGCAACCACCCAATATCGTCGGAAGAACCGCGTAATGTTCTCTCCATCCGGGATACAATGCTGCAAATCACAAATTGTTACATTCATTATAAAAAAGCAAACCTACCAAAGTTACTATGAAGTTAAAGATCTGAGACTTTGCAGCTGGAGTCGGATTTGAAAAAGAAAAAGACAAAAGAACATAGAAAGATTCAATATAAGAAAACCGACATACACCATAAACCGGACTCTCATTTTGGAATCTTATCCAGCAGTTTTACAAAGTTAAAGGAACCAACTTATTTTACCTATAGACTTGTGCCTGTGTGCATTGCAGATAGTAGAAAGCGCATCTCCACGGGGCCACTACCAGACGCCAAGTAAGCCGTAAAGCAAACAACGGGAACGTCAACCTACAACCCGGTAGAAGCAACTGCAAATAGGGTAAATGAAAAAAAAACGGAATACAAATGCATTACTATGAACATTATCATTGAAAATGTCAGGGCACCTTCTGTATATAATTGATATTGAACTCGGAAATGGCATATTCCAACCCTAAGTTTAAAGGAATCATCTAAAAGTCAACAATTTTGTTCGTATTTGCACTCCCATGTCTCATACTGACAGTTTATGAAGATATTCTATAGTCAATATCATGTAAGCAAAGGAAAGAAAATGGATACCCTTGAAAGATGAAAGGGACATCTCGCCTTAGTTGCCTACAGTGATTGGTTTTTATAATTCCACAGTCTGTATTTGCAAGAAATTCTCCCTCCGGCTCCAAGGAACTTCTTTGACAGAATCCAGAGTTCAAATTTTCCGTGCAATACGTTGAAGATATGGCGATGAAATCTTCTCTGCATCTGTATACATCTTGGAGAACAAGATTCTCTACAAACACATCTAAATGTCTAAATATATATGTATAATACACACACACATATAATCAAAAATGAAGAACTCACCGATGAAATTGATGAATCTGCGACTTATATTAGTTGTCCATGTTAAAAGACAAGTGAAAATGTCATCCATTGGTGTGGAAAATATGAGGAAGTCCAGAATATGTGATGTATTATTCACAACATCACGATGGACCTGATAACAAGATTTGCATTAGACTAAACCTGTCAATCGGGCGAGTATGTTATGGGTCGGGTCATTCGAGTTCGGACTATTACAGATACAGACTACTTGTTCAAATCATTTCAGATTCCGATTAGATGGGGACTAAGGTTCAAGGTATTTCGGTTTAGGTTGTAAATCAGATTTTCGGATTCGGATCAGAATTGACAGAGGGCTTAAATGATGCAATGGAACAGAACATTATAATGTAATCAAGACATAATCCACTTATGTTTTTATTTTCCTTTTTTTGAGGAAACTGTCTGAAATGGTTTCAACTTTCAATCAGTACTTACAGATAACTGGTTTTCAGGTTCAGCAAATCCTCCATCGATGGGCAAATCTTCCATTAAAACCTTCCAGCACAGCCTGATCCATAGAGAAAAAATGGAAGTTTAAGAAAACCCAATGGCACATTTAACTACAAACACTCGCATTTTCTCATTAACCAAACAAAAGGGATAGGAAAATAAAACAGATAAAAAACAAGATGAAATGTCTAAAAACAAACCGAATAGATTGATTCAAAGTTGGAATAACAAAAGCCTCAAAGAGTAGCTTAGCTCTGCAAAAACCCAGAACTTGTTTTTAAAAATGAGAACTTTCAAGACCCAAATTTATAAAGGAGACGAAAGGGAAAGAAAATAGATAGAAAATTTACATACCCAATTGCCAAGAAAGCTCAATGATATTCAAGCAAACAGCACTGCAAAAGTTCACTGAGAATTTCTCTTTTTTTTTTTCTTTTTAAAGAAAAATTGAATGTATGACTTCGTCAGCCGAATGAAGATAATAACGTTATCTTCATAAATACCCAAATTTGATTCCAGTTTTGATCTTTTCTCATTACTTTGAATGAAAGCAAATATATATATATATATATATATATATATATTATTACAACTGCTAAATAGATAGATATGCAGCTAGCCTGTCGAAAAAATACAAACTCTTAGATTTTTGGTCTAATTTTTATTTTACTCCCTTTATTATTTTGAAGTCTAAGATTCAATCTCCCTTTTTCGATTTGACGTATACCGTTGTTAGTAGGGTGTTGAAGTCCGGGTACTCGGATCTTTAGGTAATATATTTGTCGGTCTGTGTTTACCAAGTACCTACTAGTCGAGTACCTATAAGATTCGGGTAATATATATATATATATATATATATATATATATATATATATATATATATATGGGTTAAGATCAACTTACACCGTGTAAAACTCTTTAAGTTTTACACCTCTTTTGGATCGTTGGATGGGGGAAATGGATGGTTGAGATTAACTCCGTGTTTTTAATTCCCAAGTGATAATCTTCACATATTTTACTGTTAATCTTATCCATCCGTTTCACTCATCCAACGATCCAAAAAAGGTGTAAAACTTAGAGAGTTTTACACCGTGTAATTTGATCCTATCCCTATATATATATATATATATATATATATATATATATATATATATATATATATATATATATATATATATATTTAGGAAAATTCTACAACGGGCGACGAACATTGATGAACACCATTAACGATGAACACCGATGAACATCATTAAATTAATTAATAAAGATTTAAAATTTCAAGGACCCATCATACAATTAATCATTATTTTAAAAAATTCAATTAAATTATTTTTATATATTAAAATTTTATTTTTTTAATATGGGTAAACTATATATTTAGTACCTCACTTATTTCCGTATTTCTATTGAACCCTCATTATTTAAATATTATTTCAATTTGACCTTATTCTTTATAAAAAAAATTTAACCCTAAACTATTAAACCTTAAACCCTTAAACTTTTAAACCTAAACCATATACCATTAAAAATAATTTCACCATCATCGATTCAATTCAATTTAATGAATTGTTAAATTCTCCTAAAAAAATTCAATTAAATTATTTTTTATATATATTAAAATTAATTAAACTCGAATCTCTTAAAATTAACACTATTATCTCATTTGAGATGAAAGTAAAATTGAATTTTTTTAGCTGGTCTCATCCAGTATGTTGTTTTCTTCGAACAGAACTTTCACCTATATAGATAAAATACCTTGTAAAGTTCAGACACGGGGGATAGAAATTTGAACAAGCATCCAGTGTTCAAATTCTTTGGTTCTCAACTCTTCTTCAGCTTTACTAAGGTTTAGCCTGAAATGTTCCTTGTCTTTTTTAAGGGTCTTTACTTCAGAAGCTAATGACAAAATTTTTTGAGTTGAAGGCCTCAACCTGCAAAGCACGGCATAGGCGGTAGGCCATTAGAATTAGTTCAGAAATATGGGAGTAGCCCTTAGCAGGGAAGAAATGATAGAATTGCGTGAACCTAAAATCACCATTAACCAACAAAGACGCAGAGGCAGCATAAAAGTAAGAGAACAAAACCACCACCTATTCCACATTTTAAGCAACCTTTGGCAAGATTCAAGGGAAGGTGAAATTAATTTTGAGATTCGAGTTTAATTAATTTTGATATATATAAAAAATAATTTAATTGAATTGTTTAGGAGAATTCAACAATTCATTGAATTGAATTGAATCGATGATGGTAAAATTATTTTTAATGGTATATGGTTTAGGGTATAGGTTTAAGAGTTTAAGGTTTAATAGTTTATGGTTAAATATTTTTTTATAAAGAATATCGTCAAATTGAAATAACATTTAAATAATGAGAGTTCAATAGAAATACGGAAATAGGTGAGGTACTAAATATATAGTTTACCCTTATTAAATAAAATAAAATTTTATTATATAAAAATAATTTAATTGAATTTTTTAAAATAATTATTAATTATATGATGAGTCCTTGAAATTTTAAATCTTTATTAATTAATTTAATGGCATCCATCGGTGTTCATCGTTAGTGGTGTTCATCAATGTTCGTCGCACGTGGTAGACTCATCCATATATTTATCATCAAAATAAGACATTAAAAGTATTAATATCGATTATAATTTTTTTCTTTAAACTCATATTGATAAATTAATACAAATATTTTTCTTAAAAAAATAAACTTAAAGTACATAATACAAACATAGAAATAATTTAAGATTTAAATTTAATTTTAGGATAAAAAATATAATTAAAATTTTAAATATATATATATATATATATATTAAAACTATCGGGTCGGGTTGGATACCCGATTACAAAAATATTTCGGTCCGATCAGATAAATTTTTATAAAAAATATTCGGATTTTTAGAGTTCGAGTTGACAGATCCACAAGACGACTCATCCAAATCAGGTATTTTTGAACACCCCTACTTGTTATAATAAATTAATGATAACATAAATTTTCATCAATCTATTAATACCGTTATCGATTAACGGTTAATAATTGTAGAACTAAGTTTTGATATAATATTTGAAAAATGTTTTGGACTAAATTGCAAAGAATTTAAAATAAGTTTTAAGTCAAAAACAACTTGAAAATATGTTTAAGGGTTTGCAAAAGGCTTTGGAATGATTTAAAGTGTATTTAAAGTAGTCAAAACCATGATTTTCAAGTGATCGTATCGATACGGTATTGGACCGTACCGATACGCCTTAGGGTTTCAAACTACCAGATTTTCCAGTAGCCAAAACCCGTACCGATACGCTTAGCCGTATCGATACGGTGTGCTTTGAAATAGCCCAACGGCTAGTCGCGTACCGATACAGTTGTATCGCGTACCGATACGCCTAACTACCCCAACGGTCATTTCCCAACGGTCATTTGAATTTGCAGGACCGTACCGATACGCTAGGCAAGCGTATCGATACGCATCAGCTGAAGAAGCCCAACGGCTAATTCCCCATTGAGACCGTATCGATACGGTGTGACGAGTATCGATACACCCAGCTGCAGAACTGCATTAATGGTGGAAAATAAAGGCTCTAACGACTCCAATTCAATCCCAACGACTAGTAACGGCTACAAACTCATCAAGGAGTATAAAGGGACCTCCAAACATCTTGTAATGGTTAATGCTTCAATTGTTACAACATTATGATGTCAAAATTTGTCTAGAGCTTTAATTGTCCATTCTTTGTTTAGTCAACACTAGTGAGCTAAATATTGTTAAATTTGCTCAAGTGTTTAGGTTTTGGGTGAGTGCTTAGAATTGCAAACAAACACCTATTAGAGGGATTTTTAGTTTGCTAAGTCTTTTTTTGTACAAGAGAGTGATTCCTCAAGCTTTGGGTAGAAAGCTTTGAGGGTTGTAAAGGTTGCCTCCTTAGCCTAGAAAAGGGGACGAAATTCATAGTGAATTTGTTTGGAAATCCTTAGTGGGAAGCTAAGGTAGTGGATGTAGACCTTGGTTAGAAGGTTGAACCACTATAAATCCTTGTGTCAAATTGCCAAATTTTCACCTCCCACTAAAACACCCAATTATCCAACTTCTCCACACTTGACGAGCAATTACGGTTGATCGAATCGAGCCCCTCACATCTCAACAATTGGTATCAGAGCTTGGCTCAATCGAAGGGAATTCACATCCTATTGAGAAGATCCGGCAAGCTCGATCAACATTTCACCAACCGGCTCAAATGGCGCAATCCATCGACAAACCGCCCTTTTTCGACGGAAATCACTATGCCCATTGGAAGACAAAGATGAAGTTCTTCTTGAAGTCAAGAGACTACAAGCTATGGGACATAGTTAAAGATGGTCCGTTCGTGCCTCAAGGAAGCAAAGCGGAATGGAGTGCCGAAGATCGCAAGAAGATGGAGCTTAATTGAAAAGCCTTGCACATGCTCTTTTGTGCATTTGGCCCAACCATCTATGAGAAGATGTCTTCTTGTGAGAGTGCCAAGGAGGTATGAGACAAGCTTGAAGTCACATACGATGGAACCGATGAAGTCAATGAGACCAAGATTGGACTCCTCACCTTAGAGTGTGAGAACTTCAAGATGGATCCGGAAGAAAACATCGAGAAGATGTTTGATAGGTTCTCCACTATCACAAATGGACTTAAAGGTTATGGAGAAGCCATCCCGGAAGAGAAGCTTGTCCGAAAGCTCATCTACTCCCTTCCCGAGTCATGGGACTCAAAGAGGACTGACATCATCGAAGCCAAGAATCTCAAAACCTTGAAGCTTGATGAACTCATGGGGTCACTTCTCACTCACCAAATAATGAAGAAAAACAAAGAAGAGGAGAAGAAGAAGGAAGAGATTAGAGTGACGAGGAAGAAGAAGATCATGGAGCTAGGCATCAATGCTAGTGTCGTAGCTCTCAAATCCTCCACATGCCATCATGTAAATTCAAGTGAGGAGGAAAGTGAAGATGAAGAGATGGTCTATCTCTTCAACAAATTTGCCCGGTTCATAAAGAGCAAAATAGAAAAATTCAAGCATGAATCGATGAAGAAGATGGACTCCCACAAATCCAAAAAGAAGGGATCATCTTCAAAACAAGCATATGTGGCCACATGGAGTGATGAAGACTCCACCGATGATGAAGTAGCCCACCTATGCTTGATGGCCCTCAATGAGGGGAGGTAACTTCTAAATCATCTATTTCAAATTCTTATACATTCGATGAGTTACAAGATGCCTATGATGATTTACTTGGAATTCAAGGCATCATTTTCCAAGAACAAAAAGTTGATTTCAAAAATAAAAATTGAAAATGATTTGCTTTCCAAAACAAATCTTGAACTTGAAGCAAAATTGAAAGATTTTGAACAAAAATGTTTTGATTTACAAAATTTGCTTCTTAATGTTCAAAAAGAAAAAGATTTGATTTCCAATGAACTTGAAAAGAAAAATAATTTTAGAAAATCAAATTTTTATGTAAGACAATCTAGTGCCCCTAGATTTGTGAATGGAAAATGTTTTAGAAGTGTTTGGATCCCAAAAGGACTAACCACTTCAACTAAAAATGATGAAATTGAAAAATGGATTCCTAAGGGGACTAAATTTTGTGCTACTAATGTCTATGGATCCAAAGCAATTTGGATACAAAAAATTACTTGATTGTCTTTTGCTAGGTGTGATGGAGAGTGATCAACAAGTCAAACTTTGAGGGAGAGCTCCATGCACACATAGGAAGAACACTTGAAGAATGAAGGCTTCACATCCTCCCTTGAGTTCAAGTGTGGTAAAATCTAGTTGCTTTTGTTTTTTTTATTATATTTATTTTCATTTAAGTCAACTAGATAATCATATATGTTGAACTAACATTCTTATGATGCTTTGAGTAAGGGGGGCCAATTTTAAACCAAAATTTCAAGTGTGTCAAATTTTTTTTACCTCCTATGTTATTATGAGCTAAATGTCATTTTAAATTCTTTTTGATATAACAAAAAGGGGGAGAAATTGTTTGAAAAATTGAATTTTCAAATGAATAAGAGGGAGCTTTATTTGATTTCATATCTTAATCTCTTATTCACAATATTAAAGTTAAAGGGGGAGAATTCCAAATAATTTTTCAAGTTGGTTTTATCATATCAAAAAGGGGGAGATTGTAGAACTAAGTTTTGATATAATATTTGAAAAATGTTTTGGACTAAATTGCAAAGAATTTAAAATAAGTTTTTAGTCAAAAACAACTTGAAAATATGTTTAAGGGTTTTCAAAAGGCTTTGGAATGATTTAAAGTGTATTTAAAGTAGTCAAAACCATGATTTTCAAGTGACCGTACCGATACGGTATTGGACCGTACCGATACGCCTTAGGGTTTCAAACTACCAAATTTTCCAGTAGCCAAAACCCATATCGATACGCTTAGCCATATCGATACGGTGTGCTTTGAAATAACCCAACGGCTAGTCGCGTACCGATACGGTTGTATCGCGTACCGATACGCCTAACTATCCCAATGGTCATTTGAATTTGCAGGACCGTACCGATACGCTAGGCAAGCGTATCGATACGCATCAGCTGAAGAAGCCCATCGGCTAATTCCCCATTGAGACCGTATCGATACAGTGTGACGAGTATCGATACGCCCAGCTGCAGAACTACATTTATGGTGGGAAATAAAGGCTCCAACGGCTCCAATTCAATCCCAACGGCTAGTAACGGCTACAAACTCATCAAGGAGTATAAAAGGGACCTCCAAGCATCTTGTAATGGTTAATGCTTCAATTGTTACAACATTATGATGTCAAAATTTGTCTAGAGCTTTAATTGTCCATTCTTTGCTTAGACAACACTAGTGAGCTAAATAATGTTAAATTTGCTCAAGTGTTTAGGTTTTGGGTGAGTGCTTAGAATTGCAAACAAACACCTGTTAGAGGGATTTCTAGTTTGCTAAGTCTTTCTTTGTACAAGAGAGTGTTTCCTCAAGCTTTGGGTAGAAAGCTTTGAGGGTTGTAAAAGTTGCCTTCTTAGCCTAGAAAAGGGGACAAAATTCTTAGTGAATTTGTTTGGAAATCCTTAGTGGGGAGCTAAGGTAGTGGATGTAGACCTTGGTTAGAAGGTTGAACCACTATAAATTCTTGTGTCAAATTGCCAAATTTTTACCTCCCAATAAAACACCCAATTATCCAACTTCTCCACACTTGGCGAGCAATTACGGTTGATCGAATCGAGCCCCTCACATCTCAACAATATTGTTAACACTTTAAAGGCATCAATAAAAAAATAGGGTTATGTTTTGGTACACGTGTAAAAAAATTATTATACAACCTTCTTTAAAACGTAAAATCTAAATTTATAAACCTAAATCTCTAACACATACACTCTAAACTCTAGACCTAAACCCTAAACTAACATCTTAAACCATAAATTCTAAACCATAAAACCTTAAACTAACACCATAAACCCTAAATTTAACAAATTTGTATAAACCTTGTTTATCAAAGTTTTTTTCAAAAAGTATAATGTTGATTAGGGATGAGTATTAGATCGATTCGAGTAAAAAAAGTGTTAGTTGAGTTGACTAGTCATATTTTATAACTCAAACGTCGTTTGAAGTTTTTTCGAGTCGATTTTATGAAATTTGGGTCCAGTCAAGTCGAGTTGTCAAAGTTTCTGTTCAAATTTAATTGAAATTATTTATAATGTTATGGTACTAATCGGTTATAATGTAAACGATTTTCTATAACCATATACGATATACATATATTTCTTTATATTTATTCATATGCTATATGTAATGACCCGAATTTCGAAATCCGATGGTTAGTTTTTACCCGAAGCATGGGCTTCGAGTTTGAGTTGAGAATTGGGCCTTTGAAAACCTTGGTGGGCTTTTTATAATTGTTGGGCTTGAGTGTTTGATTTGGGGATAGGTCACTATGTCCCTTATCTTCAACCTCTATTCATTTTAATCCCTTAACCCCATTTAAAAGAACAAAATTTGAATCTTTGGTGCTTAGATGTGTGAATCTTGAAATGGTTGCTAAAGGAAGTTTAGTCATCATTTAATGATCTGTCTATCAAGGTAAAAATTATTCTTTTGGAGGAGGTTAAAAAATAAGTGTTTAGTGGGGGTTAGAGAGGAAGAACAAGAATGGAGAAATTTGACTCCATGTATTATTGTAAAGATTCTTCCTTTTATATATCTTAAGTTCCAACAATGTTATAAATTGATTTACAACATTTTCTTGTAATGAAAGAATTTGAAAATTTGTCCAAGGAGCTTAAGAAAAAGGAGGTTTGAAAAGCTTGTCTTGAGGGCGTCTTTTTCAGCAAGGAATCAAGATTAGTACACTACTAAATCCTCTGTATTCCTGAAAATCATTAAGTAAGATTGCTTGTGCTTGGTTTAATGTTTTGGTTGGTTGAGAGCTTGAAACCCCATTAATGGTGAAATTCAATTTTAAGGTTAAAATGATGTGAAAGTAATAGGAAATCACTTTAACCACCCTTCATAACTTGTAGGATTGTTTTGGGGCTTAAACATAGAGGTTAAGGGGTGTTGGGGGTGTTTCCCAAGCTCTAGAAATGGGTTTTTGGGCTCGCGTACCGATACCGAATAAACTAGCATCGGTATCCTTTGTTTTTATTGGCTAACTAAAGCAGAGTTTGAAGGGTGTATCTATACACATAGGTGCGTATCGGTACCCTCTGTTCCACCCAAATTTCAGTAGCGTTTTTTAGTGTTGGTACGCTTGGGGGCATATCAGTACCTATGGAGTATCGGTACACGGGGGGGGTGTATCAGTACCATATGTTGGTTAAACCATTGTCGTATGTGTAGAAATAATGTTTTAATATAATAATTGAAAAATGTTTTGGACTAATTTGAAAAGAATTTAAAACTTGGTTTTAAGTCCAAACAACTTGAATTTATGTTTGAGGTATTTTAAAAGGTTTCTAGCAAGATTTTTCATGCTTTTAAACAGCCAAACTTGTGTTTTCAAAGTGTCCGTACCGATACGGTCCAACCCATATCGATACCTTTTTGCCCAATTTGGTCACTGCCAAAACTCGTATCGAAACAGGCTTGGCCGTTTCGATACGGTGAGGGATCGTATTGATACGCCTAGTCAGCGTACCAATCCCATTTTAACAACCCCAATGGTCTTTTAAACATCATACCGTATCGATACACCCTCAAGCGTATCGATACGCCTAGGCTGGCAAGAGCCCAACGTCTAGTTTCTGATGAAGGCCGTACCGATACGGGTCCATGCGTATCGATACGGAAGGCTACATAACATCATTAATGAAGGAAAATAAAGTCCTAAACAGCTCCAATTCATCCCCAACGGCTAGTGACGGCTATAAACTCATTAAGGAGTATAAAAGAGACCTCCAAGCATCAAGATATGGTTAATGCTTCAATTGTCAATCAACAAATGATCAAGAATTGTCTTTGTACTTAAATTGCCATTTCTTTGTATAGACAAACACTAGTGAGCCAAAATTGTCAAATTTGCTCAAGTGTTTTAGGTTTTGGGTGAGAGCTTATTTGTGCAAACAATCACCTATTAGAGGGATTTAAGTTTGCTTATCTTTTCTCTTTGTAAAGAGGGTTTGATCAAGGCTTTGGGTAGAAAGCTTGATCGGTGTATAAGGGTTTCCTCCTAAGCCTAGAAAAGGGGACGAATCAATAGTGGATTGATTGGAAATCCTTAGTGGAAAGCTAAGGTAATGGATGTAGACCTTGGTTAGAAGGTTGAACCACTCTAAAATCATTGTGTCATTTATCTTTTAGCTTCCACAACACATCCACCCAAAATTTCACTTCTCCACCACTTGGTGAGCAAGATCGGTTGAAGGAATCGAGCACCTTAAAACTCAACAATTGATATCAGAGCTTGGCTCAATCGAAGAGGATTAACATCCTATTGAGAAGATCCGGCAAGCTCGATCATCATTTCACACAACCGGCTCAATGGTGCAATCCATCGTTAAAATCGCCCTTTTTCGACGGAACTCACTATGCCCATTGGAAGACAAAGATGAAGTTTTTCATTAGGTTAAGAGACTACAAGCTATGAGACATAGTTGAAGATGGCCCGTTCGTACCTCAACGAAGCAAAGCGGAGTGGAGTGCCGAAGATCGCAAGAAGATGAAGCTTAATTGCAAAGCCTTGCACATCCTCTTTTGTGCATTTGGCCCAACCATCTATGAGAAGATGTCTTCTTGTGAGAGTTCCAATGAGGTATGTGACAAGCTTGAAGTCACATACGAGGGGACGAATGAAGTAAAGAAGACCAAGATTGGGCTCCTCATCTTAGAGTATGAGAACTTCAAGATGGATCCGGAAGAAGACATCGAAAAGATGTTTGATAGGTTCTCCACTATCACCAATGGTCTCAAAGGCTACGAAGAAGTCATCCCAGAGGAAAAGCTTGTCCGAAAGCTCATCTACTCACTTCTCGAGTCATGGGACTCAAAAAGGATCGCCATCATCGAAGCCAAGAACTTAAAGACCTTGAAGCTTGATGAACTCATGGGGTCACTCCTTACTCATCAAATCATGAAGAAAAACAAAGAAAATGAGAAGAAGAGGGAATAAATTAGAGCTATGGGGGAGAAGAAGCTCAAATGGCTTGGCATCAACACAAATGCCATTGCTCTCAAGTCCTCCACTTGTCATCATGTAGATTCTAGTGAGGAGGAAAGTGAAGATGAAGAGATGGCCTATCTCTTCAACAAATTTGCCCGGTTCATGAAGAGCGAAATGAAAAATTCCAAGCATGAATCAAGGAAGAAGATGAAGGAATCTCACAAGTCCAACAAGAGGGGATCATCTTCAAAGCAAGCATATATGGCCACATGAAGCGATAAAGACTCCACTGATGATGAAGTAGCCCACCTATGCTTGATGGCCCTCAATGAGGGGGAGGTAACTTCTAACTCATCTATTTCAAATTCATATACATTGAGTTGCAAGATGCCTATGATGATTTGCTTTTAGAATTCAAGACATCATTTTCAAAGAACAAAAAGTTGATTTCAAAAATAAAAATTCAGAATGATTTGCTTTCCAAAACAAATCTTGAAGTTGAAGCAAAATTGAAAGATTTTTGAACAAAAATGTTTTGATTTACAAAATTTGCTTCTTCAAGTTCAAAAAGAAAAAGATTTGATTTCCAATGAACTTCAAAAGAAAAATGATTTTGGAAAGTCAAATTTTTATTTAAGACAATCTAGTGCCCCTAGATTTGTAAAAGGTAAATGTTTTAGAAGTGTTTGGGTCCCAAAGGACTAACCACTTCAACTAAAAAGGATGAAATTGAAAAATAGATTCCTAAGGGGACTAAATTTTGTGCTATTAATGTCTATGGATCCAAAGCAATTTGGATACCAAAAATTACTTGGTTGTCTTTTGCTAGGTGTGATGGAGAGTGATCAACAAGTCAAACTTTGAGGGGGAGCTCCATGCACACAAGGAAGAACACTTGAAGAAGGAAGGCTTCACATCCTCCCTTGAGTTCAAGTGTGGTAAAATCTAGTTGTTTTTATTTTTATTTGATTTATTTTTCATTTAATTCAACTAGATGATCATATATGTTGGACTAACACTCTTATGATGCTTTGAGTAAGGGGAGCCATGTTTAAACCAAATTTCTTATTTTTGTCATTTTTACCTCTATTGTTATTTTGAACTTAAATGTATTTTAAATTCTTTTTGATATAACAAAAAAGGGGAGAAATGGTTTGAAAATTGATTTTTCAAATGAATAAGGGGGAGCTTTTATCGATTTTGTATTTTAATTCTCTTATTCAAAATGTATTTCACAAAGGGGAGAAATACCAAACAATTTTTCAAGTTGGTTTTACTATATCAAAAAGGGGCAGATTGTAGAAATAATGTTTTAATATAATAATTGAAATGTTTTGGACTAATTTGAAAAGAATTTAAAACTTGGTTTTAAGTCCAAACAACTTGAATTTATGTTTGAGGTATTTTAAAAGGTTTTTGGCAAGATTTTTCATGCTTTTAAACAGCTAAGCTTGTGTTTTTAAAGTGTCCGTACTGATACGGTCCAACCCGTATCGATACCTTTTTTGCCCAATTTGGTCACTGCCAAAACCCGTATCGAAACAGGCTTGGCCATTTCGATATGGTGAGGGATCGTATCGATACGCCTAGTCAGCGTACCGATCCCATTTTAACAACCCCAACGGTCATATTTCCCAACGGTCTTTTAAGCGTCATACCGTACCGATACGCCCTCAAGCATATCGATACGCCTAGGCTGGCAAGAGCCCAACGGCTAGTTTCTGATGAAGGCCGTACCGATACGGGTCTATGCGTATCGATACGGGTCTATGCGTATCGATACGGGTCCATGCGTATCGATACGGAAGGCTGCAGAACAACATTAATGAAGAGAAATAAAGTCCTCAACGGCTCCAATTCATCCCCAACGGCTAGTAACGGCTATAAACTCATTAAAAAGCATAAAAGAGACCTCAAAGCATCAAGATATGGTTAATGCTTCAATTGTCAATCAACAAATGATCAAGAATTGTCTTTGTACTTAAATTGTCATTTCTTTGTATAGACAAACACTAGTGAGCCAAAATTGTCAAATTTGCTCAAGTGTTTTAGGTTTTGGGTGAGAGCTTATTTGTGCAAACAATCACCTATTAGAGGGATTTAAGTTTGCTTATCTTTTCTCTTTGTAAAGAGGGTTTGATCAAGGCTTTGGGTAGAAAGCTTGATCGGTGTATAAGGGTTTCCTCCTAAGCCTAGAAAAGGGAACGAATCAATAGTGGATTGATTGGAAATCCTTAGTGGGAAGCTAAGGTAGTGGATGTAGACCTTGGTTAGAAGGTTGAACCACTCTAAAATCATCGTGTCATTTATCTTTTAGCTTCCACAACACATCCACCCAAAATTTCACTTCTCCACCACTTGGTGAGCAAGATCGGTTGAAAGAATCGAGCACCTTAAAACTCAACAATATGCAAGCCTGGTATTGATACGCATAAGTGAGTATCGGTACCCATGACATCGTATCGATACCCATAAGTGGATATCGGTATTCGCCGAGAAATATGCTTGAAATTTATGATTTAAGTTCGAAAGACCTATAATTCGTGGGCTAGGGCCTAATGGGCCTCTAATGCGGTAAAATGAATAGTAAAATTAAGAAACCAAGAATTTAACCACGTATACGATTATAATGAGTAATAACTTAATTAAAACCTTGGTGACTTGTTTTGTACAGTGCTATAAGGATCCTTGGTGGATCAAATAAATGTGATGTGCCACGTAAGGGCATTGTTTGGTTGAGTACCTTGTTGGTGGAATTCGGATACCCAGTGAGAGTTAAAGTGTGTTGCAACACTATAGTTTAAGTTTTTCGAATGGAGGATCTCGGTGCTTTGTGGACGTGGGCCTCATTCGAAGACGCTTTATGAGAGATCCCGAACATGGGTGTATGATACTGATGCTTTGTGAACGCGGGCCTCGCCCACAAGTATACGATTCTGATGCTTTGTGGTCGTAAGTCTCACTCTGAGTGTACGATTCCAACGCTTTGTGGATGTGAGCCTCACTCATATAAATTTATTTTGTGGCTTAGGGCCTATGATTGAAAAGCCATGTTCTTTTGATGTTATGTGTTTAGGCGACTTGAGGTAGCGGTAATGTTGTTATGTTATGCCATGATATCATTCTTTAGTTACATGCTCTTTTTTTAGATTTGCATGAAGCATGGTTAAGTGAAAGTGTATCCATTGAGCTTCGTTAGCTCAGCGTTCGAAATTGTTATTTTCGTTTGCAGATTAGTAGGTTGGCGTGCGTCGTTGGAGCACCATCGGAGTAGGTTCTTAGCATCGACTTGTTGTCCGAGTACAACACTTAGATTATTGAGCTATGTATTCGTAGGACCCTATGTTGTATTGTAACTCTTATTTTAAATTTTAATTTATGTGTCGAATGCTTTTAATTAAGTATTTTAAATGGAGCTCCTATTTAACGTTTTAAATTGGTTTATTGACTTTGAAATACTCAAACTTGATGAATTTACGAAAGAAATGTGTTAGGCAAATCTAGTTGCGAAATTTTATGATGTTGAGTTTGGGCTTGAGGTCTAATTTGTGACATCCAGGTTGGAGATGTTACATGATATATATGTACCAAGAAGAGTTGAAAGTAGGGATGGATGTAAAACTTTATGTTAGGGGGACGAACCTATAAAATTCTTGGGGTGAACTTATAAAATTGTAGAAGGGCGAAAATAGATTTTTAAGAGAAAATACATAGAAAATATCTAAAAAAAATTAAATCTTATAGAAATTTCAAATTTTTAGGGGGCGACCACCCCTTCTAGCCCCGCTCTCGATCTATCCCTGGTTGAAAGACTTGAATCTAAAAATTGTTCTACCAATTACTAAAACAATTGAGTTATTCAAGTTATTTGAGTCTCATTTTATAACTCAAACTTTATTTAATTTTTTAATCGAATTTATAAATTATAATTCGAGTAAAGCCAAGTCACATCTTATCAATTAAAAAAAGGTAATTTTTTCGAGTCAAATTTTAATCTTTGCTAATATCCATCGTTATGGTAGTGAGTACGTGGGCATGGTGAAGGCAGATAGGGTCCTTGACCCCTTAAATTGTAAGTTTTCAACTTTGGTCCTTCAAAATTTAAAGTTATATTTTTAGTTATATAGTTAAAAAAATGATAAAATTCCATTTAACCTCTCTAAAATTTATAGAATTTCAGTTTAGTTCCCTTAAAAGTTATATAATCATAAGCTAAAGTTATATAATCAATCATCATAAGTTAACATAGTGATAAAATTATATTTTTAACGTTAATTCTGTTAGACCCAGGACATAAGATACACAAATATAATTGAGTAAAATAACAATTTACGGTAAAATAATTAATTGTAAATTGATTTAAAAAATAAGCAGAAATTTTACTTTACACTGCATTTCTGGATAAATGCAAATTGAAAGCAAAATTTTTGTTTATGCATGTATAAACAATCTTCTTAAAATAAATCCGTTATTTCTTAAGTGCTAAAGAATTGTTGAACGTCTATAACTCATGATACATAAACAAGCGTTTACTATAAGTAGCATAACTTTAGTGAATAATCAAATACAACTGAGTTTTTTTTATTACCAAAATTAGACGAATTTGAGAGAGAAAGAACTAAGAAAAGCTGGTGTGTTTCAAATGACAAATATTGCACCCTATTTGTAGTTAAGGATGGGCACGGGTCGGGTTGGGTTTTTGACCCACCTAAACTCGACTCGAACGTATTATTTAAAAAACTCAACTTAATTCGAAAATAAATACACTGAACTCCACCCCGACCCGACATATAGAAAAAATAATTTTAGGGGATTTAATCATAAAAAACATAATTTTAAGGAGAAAATTGTAAATAAAAATTTAATATTAAGGACCTAATTATAAAATATATATAAAAAGGGAGTATTATTATAAATATCCTTAAAAATTTAAGGAAAATTACACAATTAGTTTGGGGTCGGATCGGGTCAGATATTTTCCACCCTAAACCCAAATTCGATCCGACCCGACTTCACCTTTAATAAAAACCCAACCCAAACCTAATTTTTTTTATTAAAAATTCGACCCGATCATATCAGCCGGGGTGAAATACCCATTCCTATTTATAGTGGGAAAAAAAAGGAGAAAATTGATAAGATAGCAACCGAAAGGTTTAGGAAGATTTAAGGTTGATAATGGACAGTAAATGATTGCAAAAAATGAAGAGACACAGCTCAATTATGCCTCATATTACAGAACATTATAAATTATTTTGTTGAGGAAAAAATTACATTGATTAACATTTCGACTCCACTAAAAACCAATCAGTCTGGACACTTTATATTGTCCTCGTCGTGCGACTTTTGGCATACAAATTTTCTAGCTAACATGTTGTTTCTAACTTATAAACATATTCCCATATACCACACATTTCCAATGTGAGATGATGTTTTAAGCAACATTTTTACTCTACAACATTTGTACATAATTTATTTTGAGCATTAATTTTTTATTTACCGCTCAACTAATTTGAATATATTATATATTGTTTTAAAAGTTTTAGAGAGTAGTATATAAATTAAATTTATTATTTAAATTTATAATTTTACCAATAAATAATATGCTTTAAAGTCACTAATTATCTATTATTTTTTCAACAAATTTTAATTGTCTTATCCAACTTCGTATTCGTATCAAATGTTAGTATCAGTTAATGAAAATATATATCAAATAAGAACATCATTTGTGTGCAACAAAACAAGAAGACACCAACACGTTATCAATTCATGAAACACATTAGAATTTAGCTATCAGTTTCCGCTAGGACTTGTATTTATAGAGCTTGACAAGGCAGTATTATCAATTTAAACTTACCAATAATATTATAGAAATAGATGATCTAATTATGTAAAATTAAAGTAAAAAAAGGACAAAATCATAAATTCAGTCTAGTAGAAGGACTAAAATAACACTTACACTTAAACCTGATTTAGATGGGTAAAAAATGGTTTACAACATTTAACCGACATAACTGTTAAAACCGGCATGTGATGGGAATTGGAAGTACACGTGGGGGAGATTTGTCGTTTTAAAGTGGATAGGGATTTGGGTAGAGACACGTGACGTGATGGGAACAAACTCTTCGGTAAGCATGGTGGACAAATGCCATCAAACAGTCCCTCCATGGATATTTAATTAATAAACAAAGGAACAATACGTTAAGTTTTGAAATTTATTAATCAGGTTTTTTTCTAGCTTTAGCTTTAAATTAGTATAACACTGGACTCCTGTCTGTTTCTTACCTCAATCGTTTTTTAAGTGGTCTGAAATTATCAGTTGAGTTCGTGCAAGAAAATTTTAACCCTGTTATGTTTGGTTGGCAAAATTTCCCAAATCAACACGAAACGATCCTAAGGACCGAATCGATATAAGTTCAAATGATCTAAACTCAAGTGTCAAACTCGACTGGAAAATGTCATTAGTTCATATGTACATATCCAAGAAAGAAACACAGCATATATAATGCAAAAGTATATTCACATTTTTACTCTGCCTAGTCGGTTTCAATGACCCTAGCTACTATCGGAGTTTTATCTGGTGGACTCGGTTATACCAAATCGAATGAAGTGTCATGTGGAAGAGATCGTACTTCTCGGGTTTAGCATGCCAGAGGAAATGTCGTTGAACCTTTCGGACACCGAGTTGCAGAGCGAGATACCTCTCTTGCGGTATCGACGTAAGTATGTCTTTCAGGTTTGGAATGTCTTTCTCCGCAAGTATTAACGAGAATGCTCCCCAATCCAGAACTTCGAAAAATGGGGGCACAAAATTGTCGGAGATAATAACGGGAACACACTCGTAAAAGATGGATTCGACGACTCGTGGACTGTTGACCTCGTAGCCTTTGGGGCAGATACAGTACTTGCTGCTCTTCATGTGCTGGATATAAGTCATTTTACTTGCAACACCAGGAGGCATTGGACCGAGGATTTTCATATCGGGGTCTTTGTCTTTCCAGTGTTTCAATAAGATCGGACGCAGATACCCATGAATGCTTCCGGCATAGAAGGCAAGAATATGCCTCTGAGAAGGTGGTTTTCCTCCGAGATCTCTAAGAGGATTTCTTGCGGACCGGACATATGTTTCTGGAAGAGAAACATCCCTCCCGATTTTGAAACCTACAGTGACATCTGCATTGCAGAGTGCTTTGATGCAATGCTCCATATGGTGCCTTGTTTCGTATGGAGCCTATAAAAATTCAGTTATCATGTTTCAATGACAGCAGTATGCTCCACGGAAGTTATAGGATAAAACCGAGAAACTAAAACAATGCTTGAAATGAAGAACATACCCAATCGTGGCAAGCAACGAGGAAATGATCTGCTCCACCAGTTCGGTTAAAGTACGGATACTTTGCTGCAATGGTTTCTGTGTACTCCTTCATAAACTGGCGTAGGTTAGTCCGGTTATGAGAATTCCGTACATAAAGGGTGTATTCCAGCATTCGAGAACTAAAAGGCATATAAAACAGATGCGCCCTTCGAGGGTCCTTCACAACGAAACGCTTATTCCCTTGCATCAATTTCATAAACCAACCCTCCGAGGCATATAATCCCTTAAGTATCGGTAGATGAAAGATGGGTTTTTTCCCATCTTTATAGATGTAAACTCGGAGTGTGCGCTCCATGAGTTCATAGCTCCTGCAACATGCAAAAGCATCATTCGATATCAAAACAGTTATATCAAAGTCCGTAAAGCAGTACATAAAGAGACAAATGCAGAAGCAGTAGGAGACTTAGGTCCGCGATTAACAAAAATAGTAAAGCAAGAGTCCCGAGATTGACACTTTTGCTTTAACAATTTATGTGCCCGGTCTTCAAACCTTCTATAAATGTGGAAGGGTTTTTAAGACAGCTTACGAGCCAGAATCATTAATCTTTCCTCAAAAACATCAATAAAAGACACCGGTGGTTTTATACATCCGAGATGGATATCGTATATTACTCCAATATACTATCTTTCATTCCAGACAAAAATGAAAATCGTTGGCTGATATATCAATAATAGATGCAGAATTTCCGAGCAATGTCATACTAGGAAACAACCAGTAAGCATAATATTTAACCATTCACTGAAATATCAAGAGTTATGCTTAAAGTAGGCTTACCTTTTAAAAGATGAAACATTCCTAAAAAGAGGAGAGTAAAGATCTTGATCGTTCACTATGACAGGAGCATTCTCGATCTGCGATCTTGCGGAAGAGATTTCTTGGTCACGTACAGAAGAACGACGAGGTCTCTGCGATCACACAATAGTTTTCTTTTCTTATTTCAGATTCAATATATAAAGCAGTAAGCAGAATATTTAACCATTCACTGAAATATAGATTACCGCCGCACGTGATGACCTACGGTGTCTTAGTAATATGCGGTTCATCTCAGCTATTGTAGTCACAGATTTGGGTGGCATTTCACATCTCATCTTTTTCTTCCCTGGTTTAGCAATCATCGAAGAATTATTTTCTGATGCAGCATGATCCCTTTGCAGGGACGTGGATCGAAAAGATGAGCCAGCATTTGATGTCTGGTTCGCCATTGAAGACGCTACAGGTGAGGCCAACGCAGGAGACCGTGAAGTTGTACCTACAGCCCCAAGATCTTTAGCCACCTCACCCGTCTTATCCTCCCAAAGTTTTCCGGTGGACACTTCCTGACCGTGTTTCGCGACCTGCACTATCTTAAAATCATTTCCATCTCCACTTGTCGACTCTGTTGTCGATGAAGATACCGTATGTGACATAGTATTTACATAATCATCTTGATCTCGAAGGACATCCTCCAACACAGCGATCTCATTTAGATCTTCGCCGTTCTCAGATTCATCATCATCGTCATCAACAACATTCCTACCAACATCAATTCTATCCGTGCCCTCTGAAGCAAAACCGTTCTCGATTTCCCTACGATCTTCCATTATACGACCACCATTCCCGACATCACCCCCAACATTCGAATTCGAACTATTACCATCCCTCAGCACCACATTATTAAACACAACAACATCCCTAGTACTCATATCAGAAGAGTTTATGGTAAGTGGATTACGGACCATAGCCGATTTCTTAGTCGATTTTACTCGAATTATAGGATTCCCATAACCCTCTATTGACTCCTCATGACCAGGCAATAAAGACCTAAGAGCATTCCCATATGGAAGCAAAAAGGACTGAAACAGCAAATGTGTAATAGCAACTAACATAACTAAAAAAACCCATCTTTTATATTCACTACGAAATAGATTTCTAAACCCATTAACTAACTCCATAACCGAAATAAGCATCAACAAGCTAAAACCCAGATATGTTTTACACAATAGATTTGATTTAATACAGTTGAAAACACAAGCATCGATTAATTAACTGCAAAAAAGAAAGACGAGAAATTTAGGACAAGAAAAACAGCAAACCTCAAGATCCTCGTAGTTTTGTCGGTGAGAAAAAAATCGTGTGAGGTTTGACACACTGATGGAAGAGTGAGAAGAAAACGAAAATGAAATCAGAGCAAATTTATCTTTTTTGCTAAAAGGGTAAAATACAACTACAGTCACCCAATGTTTAGCTCTCTTACACTCTGGTCACTAAAAATGAAAAACAAGAAAAACTTTTGTTTCAATTAGGGGTGAGCGTTCAATCGAATCGAGTCGAGTCAAAAAATTTCGAGTTATTCGAGTTGACACCTTATATTTTACAACTCAAACTTTATTTGAAATTTTTTCGATTCGAGTCGAGTTTTCGAGTTCCTATACAAATTTAGTTGTAATTATATATCATGTTATAGTACACTTTGATTCTAATTCAAATGATTTTTTCTAATCATATAAGATATGCATATATATTTAATCATATTTTTTTCATATGTGTTATATATTTCTTCACATATATAAAAGGAAAAATTGAGGAACTTGACTCGAACTTAAAAACCAATCCACTAATTATTAAAAAAAAATAGTTATTCGAATTTCTATTTTACAACTCAAATTTTATTTGAAATTTTTTCGACTCGGCCGAGTTTATATAATTTCAAGTCGAATCAAGTCAAAAATTTCAATTTTTTACGAATCGAATTGAATTTTACTCACACCTAGTTTCAATCATTCAGCTGTCAGTGTGCTACTATTCCATGTCCATGTATCGTTTCCCCAGGGATAGCTTGTATTTTCATTCCTTAGAAATGGAATCTTTTTATTTAAATTATTATTGTTAAGGACAATTTTCATATTTGATCATTCCACCGTTAAGATGTCAGTTTAGGTCCGTATAGCATTTTTCTCGATAAATAAGGTGATGTTTTTCATCACAAAATTAAAAAAAATGAGATGTTGACCCAGGGACCTTCAGCAGAATCACTCAACACACAATCACAATCAGGGGCTGAAGCTGTTAAGGACCTAAGGGGCATGCCCCAAAATTTTAGAAATTAGATTTTAGTCCTTAAAACTTTTAAAATTTTAATTTCCCTTTCTAAAATTTTTAAAAATTCATATTAAATAAAATTTTAAATATTTTTAAAGGTTAACTACTGGTAAAACAATTGACTTAACAAATACAGGGTCACTACTTCATGCATGACTTTCGAATACTAACTATGGGAGGCAATGAGATTGTGTTGAAAGTGGATTGGATGAGAACTTATAGCCCTGTCAGCTTGAATCTCAAACTTATGACTATGAGTTTCATGAAAGGTGAAGAACTTATTACATTACGAGGGGAAATAGAATTGTCAAAATCCAAATGATTTTTAGTGAAAAGTTACAGAAATTAATTGAAAAAGATGCAGAATTGGATGGAGAGATCTATTTTCTGGATTCAGTTGAGAAAAATCTGGAAGCAAGTCCTGAACTACAACCAATATTAACTGAGTTTGAAGATATTTTTCAGGAACTTAGAGGAATCCCCCCTGAAAGGTTTTATGACCATGCAATAGTTCTTACGGAAGGCACTCAACCAATCAATCTCAGACCTTATAGATTTCCTCACATTCAAAAAAATAAAGTGGATGGCTCAGTTATTCAGACCAGCAAGAGCCCTTTTGCATCCCCTTGCTTACTGGTGAAGAAAAAGGATGGCTCTTGGAGGCTTTGTGTGGATTACAGACAACTAAATGCCGCCACTTTCAAGAATAAATTTTCAATTCCTGTGGTAGAAGATCTACTGGATGAGCTCTTTGGGGCTATTTTTTTTTTAAAATTAACCTAAGGTCTGGCTATTGGCAAATTAGAATGCGTGAGAAAAACATCTACAAAACTGCCTTTAGAACACACCATGGATACTTTGAGTTCAAGGTGATGCCATTTGGGCTTACTAATGCCCCAGCAACATTTCAAGCCCTCATGAACTCTGTGTTTGCATACTTTTTACGCAGGTTTGCCCTAGTATTTTTTGATGACATCCTGATTTACAGTGCCACTATGACTGATCACTGCTTGCACTTGAAGCTAGTACTCTCTCTATTAAGATCTCATAAGCTTTATGCTAGAAGAAATAAGTGTTTATTTGGACAGACCATCTCTGCTAATGGAGTTTCTACCGATACTTTCAAAATAGATGCTATGCAGAAGTGGCCAGTTCCTTTATCTCTAAAAGCTCTGAGAGAATTTTTGGGACTTACTAGTTACTACATGAGATTTGTCAGACACTATGGCTCTATCAACAGACCCTTGACTCAGTTACTTAAGAAAGATTTTTTTGCTTGGTTAGCTGAGGCTATACTAGCTTTTAATGAATTGAAACAAGCAATGTGTCAGGCACCAGTACTAGCATTACCAGATTTTGCTAAAACATTCTATTTGGAGACAGAGGCAAGTTCAAGGGGAATTGGTGTTCTTTTTCAAGATGGTCGTCCGGTTGCCTTTTTGTAACCCCTCGCTCCGGTCTGGTCGGCTGACCGGTTTGAGTAGGCTACACGGGGAAAATCGAAGTGAAACCCGTTAAGGTCCCACCTCGGTTAGAAACCCTAGAAATTTACTTTTAATTAAATCTTGTCTAAATGCATATTATTTCCTAAGTGATCACGACAGCAGAAAACATCAAGAAAGATACACATCCGAACCCCAAACAACTTGTTAAACAGTCCATTTTACATTTACAGAGCAGGCCGTATCGATACACCAATCAAGGGTATCGATACGCCTTGACCAAGTCAACATCCTTCAGTCAACACAGGAAGACCGTATCGATACAACCCTTGAGCGTATCGATACGCCCTTCTCGGTCAACATCTCACGGCCAACGAGATAAAACCGTACATATACGCTAAGAACTCGTAACGATACGCCAAAGTCTTCTGAAAATCTCAGAATTCCAGTGAGCTTTGGGAGTATCGATAGACCCCCGAGTATCGGTACCCCTAGCCAATTCTGTGTCCCAAGGTGTAGGACCGTATCGATACGACCCTTTGGCGTATCGATACGCCCTGCACTGCAAGACACCAAATTGCAGCAAAACAACATGAAACTCAACTCTAAATGCATTTTGAGACTTCCCTAGCAACATACAAGTATCCATATAACATTCCACAACCAAATATCTAGCATGAAGAGCAATTTAGATGATCAACGAGACATATACATCATGGCATTCACTTAAAGATAGATATTGCATATAAAGGCATGCTTAAAAGCTCAAAAAGCCAAATGGCACATGTCTTCACATATATGGTTTACATGCTCAACCAAAAGCAACATAAACATCCAAGGCATGACCTCTAATCACAAGCATTCAACAAGATATAACATGGTTTACAAATCCAAGCAAAACATAAACATCATCAACATCTATGAGTCATACAACGCTCATACAAAACACATAGCAGCCTCATTGCTAAACTACTACTTTATTTACTAAACCATACTTGAGAAACTACAAAGCTTGGAATGTCCCTTCGCCTTGCTCCTTGCTAACTCCGAGCTACTGATCTGCATTATCGAAAACGAGAGCGTAAGCTAGAAGCTTAGTGAGGATGCTCTAAAACCAAAAACAACGACAATGCAGGGTTCAAGTATATAATCCTTAACATCACACACAATCATACATAAGCATAGACATAGCAAACTAGTTAGGAACACAAGAGGCAATAATATGGCATCTTACATCATATTAAGCTCAACAATATAAAACAAATATCTCAACATAATAACCACAAGAGCAAGTACATTGGCCACTATTAGTCTACTCGGATATGCGGATTTACTCTCATCAACAACATTACCTCGGTGGGATTACACTCATCACCGGACCTTGCATGGATGGGATTCCACTCATCATCACATGCCCTACGGATGAGATTCCTCACCATCACGTATAATATAAATAATTTCCGGTGAAATATTACATCACCGTACTCCTCCTTGTTGACTTAACGCCACCAAGGCTAGGCGCGAATTCGACTCAAACGTGTGCACACTAATCCTAATGATCGATCATTTATACCCGGTAAGTTAACTAGTGCCAATTACTTTTAAACCACATTACACATCCATCATTTATAACACATATTCATCACCACACATATCAATGTATATACATACAAAATCAAATCATGCCTCACAAGATCAATATGAGCATAAACATCTTAAGCTTGTAAACACACAAGAAGTTAAACTACCAATTTAACTTCTACCTTGGAATGGCCTACCAAGCTCATTCCAATACCTCCACTACACACTTGAACCAATTTAAAACAATTACAAGTCACCACCCTTCCTTAGCAAACTAAGCCAAGCTAGTCAAGCCTCCACAATTTCCGGATTCGCTCCCGATCCTTCCCCGATGTTTCCTCTTGCTTCTAACCAATCAAAAGACAAGTATTACTCAACCGAAACAATGCTAAACTCAGCCACAAACCCAACTCACAAACACAAGCCAAACTTCACAATTTCAACCTTGAACTAACCATAAAACTCTCATTTTCGTGCTCCCCAAATACCCAGCTGAAAACCACAATTTCCAACACCCAAATGACATCTAAATGCTTCCAAAACACCTTCCTAACAACCCTATACCATCAGCCCTTCAACCCAACACAAAAACACACCAAAAATTCAAGTTTTGACACTTTTAAAAATGCCCCAAAGACCCACTTCGGGATTTTCCCCAAAATCCTTCTATTTTAAGATATTAGGTGTGTCTAAGTGAGATTAACTCAAAACCTAACTCAATAAACCAAAAGCAAGTGAAAAACCCATTAAAAATCAATACTTTCATCAAACTTGAAAAACATAATTGGTGATGGTTTTGAAATCTAAAACCATAGAAAGGCTTGAAATGAAAAGGAGAACTCAAATATGAAATTACCTTGAGAAAATCCCTTGAAATGGTGAAGTACCTCAATGGAATAGTAGATTTGGGGTTTAGAGAGGTTTTCACGTTGGAAATGAAGAAGCAAGGAAGAAGACCTCTTTTTTTATTCAAAAAGGTTGTCTACTTTATGTCAACCTATTTACAAAAATGCCACTCCTTAATTTTAAATCTCATTTAAATCAAAACTAAGGTCCAATTAAATTAACTCGGTTTTGATGACTCGAACCAAACACACACGCCAAACTCCCAACCCCTAAACACGAGTGTTACAACTCTCTCCCACTTGAGGAATTTCGTCCCCGAAATTACCTGACTGAAAGAGATAAGGAAATTGTCTTTCCATATCCTCCTTCCTCTCCCAAGTGGCCTCGTCCACCCCTCGACGTTGCCACAGCACTTTTACTAACTCAATCGATCTACCCCGCAACACCTTACTGTCAGAAGCTAAGATCTCAACTGGTTCTTCTTCATAAGTCAAATCCGGATTCAATTCAATCTCTTCTACATGCATAACATGTGATGGATCTGACCCATACTTACGGAGCATCAAAACATGAAACACATCGTGTATCTTCTCTAGCTCAGATGGCAAACGCAATTGATAAGCAACTGGGCCAACTCTCTTCACAATCTCATACGGTCCTATGTACCTCGGACTCAACTTCCCCTTTCGGCCAAATCTCATTACTTTCTTCTATGGAGACACTTTTAAGAACACTTTCTCACCTACTGAAAACTCGACTTCCTTCCTCTTCAAATCGGCATAGGACTTCTGCCTATCCGAACCTACCTTTAAGCGATCGCAAATCAATTTCACCTTATCGGTTGTCCCCTTAAGCAAATCTGGCATGGGTAACAACTTCTGTCCCACTTCAGCCCAACAAACTGGAGTTCTACACTTTCTACCATACAAGGCCTCATACGGAGCCATCTGAATGCTCGACTGAAAACTGTTATTGTAAGAAAACTCAACTAGAGGCAAGTGCTTCTCCCATGTACCTTGAAAATCAATAATGCAACAACGCAACATATCCTCTAGAATCTGTATAACCCTCTCTGACTGACCGTCGGTCTGAGGATGATAAGACGTGCTGAAATTCAAACGGGTGCCCAAAGCTGTATGCAGACACTCCCAAAATCGAGCTGTAAACCTCGGATCTCTATCGAACACAATAGACTTCGGCACACCATGTAGTCTAACAATATCACCAATGTATAGATCGGCCAATCTATCTAATGTATAAGTCGCATTGACTGCCAAGAAGTGAGCACACTTCGTGAAACGGTCTACTCTAACCCAAACTGAGTTCTTCTTCGTAGGAGTCAAAGGCAAGCCCGAAACAAAATCTATGGTGATATTCTCCCATTTCCATTCCGGAATTCTCAACGGTTGCAACAAACCTGAGGGAACCTGATGTTCCGCCTTCACTCTCTGACACACCATACACTTACTCACGAAGTCGACTACATCTCTCTTCAAACCAACCCAAAAGTACTCATTCTTCAAATCTCGGTACATCTTCGTACTTCCAGAATGCATAGCAAATGGACTACTGTGCGCTTCAGTCAAGATCGTACGTCTCAAGTCACTGTCTTCTGGCACAACTATCCTATTTTTAAAACACAATACTCCATCGGTACTGAAACTGTAATCTGAGGGTCTACCCTCGGCTATGTCTTGCACGTGAGGTGCCAAAGATCTATCTAAGAGCTGCTTCTCCCTAATCAACTAACCTAGAGTAGGTCTAACCTAAAGCTCGGCCACCAAGCCACCATCTCCGGACAAGCTCAATCTAGCAAACATGACTCTAAAATCTACAGCTACCTTTCTACTCAAAGCATCGGCCACCACATTGGCCTTACCCGGATGGTACTCAATCGTAAGATCATAGTTCTTTAGCAACTCTTACCATCTACGCTGTCTGATATTCAAATCTCGCTGAGTCATGATGTACTTCAAACTCTTGTGATCTGTGTACACTGTGCACTTCTCACCGTACAAATAATGCCTCCAAATCTTCAGAGCAAACACAACTGCAGCTAACTCTATGTCATGGGTCGGATAGTTATGCTCGTGAGTCTTCAACTGTCTTGAGGCATAAGCCACTACTCTCTTGTCTTGCATGAGAACACAACCTAGGCCTACATAGGAAGCATCACTGTAAACTACATATTCTTTCCCCGACTCCAGCTGAATCAAGATCGGTGCTTGGGTCAAAGCTTCTTTTAACTTCTCAAAGGCTCTCTGTCTTGCATCTGACCACTCAAACTGAACACTCTTCTGAAGTAACTGTGTCAATAGAGCGGCTAACTTCGAGAAGCCTTCTACGAATCTTCTATAGTATCCAGCTAAGCCTAGAAAGCTACGAATCTCTGTTACTGACTTCGGTTGCTTCCACTCAACAATGGCCTCTATTTTCTTCGGATCCACTCTAATCCCATCGGCTGACACTACGTGCCCTAGGAAGACTACCTCTCGAATCCAGAACTCACACTTGCTCAACTTCGCATACAACTGATTATCTAACAAAGTCTGCAAAACTAACCTCAAGTGTCGGTCGTGGTCTTCCTCGGTACGCGAATACACCAAGATGTCATCTATGAAAACAACTACAAACTGATCTAGGTACTGGTGGAAGATCCTATTCATCATATCCATGAAAGCAGCCGGTGCGTTAGTCAACCCAAAAGGCATGACTAGAAACTCATATTGACCATATCTAGTCCTAAAGGCCGTCTTCGGTACATCAACCTCTCTTACCTTTAGCTGGTAGTAACCAGATCTCAAATCAATCTTCGAAAAGACAGATGCCCTTCTCAACTGGTCAAACAAATCATCAATTCTCGGTAACGGATACTTGTTCTTCACTGTTAACTGATTCAACTGTTTGTAATCTATACACATTCTCATGCTTCCATCTTTCTTCTTTACAAACAAAATTGGAGCACCCCAAGGCGATGAACTCGGTCGAATGAAACCTCTATCTGTCAACTCTTGCAACTGAGTCTTCAACTCTTTCAGTTCTTTCGGTGCCATACGATACGGAGCAATCGAAGTAGGGGCTGAATTTGAATAAGTCTCTATAGCAAACTCTACCTCTCTATTAGGTGGTAAACCCGACAACTCTTCCGGAAACACACTAGGAAAGTCACACATTGTCCCGACGTCTTGAGGTCTAACCTCACTCATGTTTGGATTCATCACATAGGCCAAATATGCCTCGCAACCCATCTCAACTAACCTCCTAGCCTCTAGAACTGAAACTACATTTGATAAGAACTTCACGTTCTCACCCACCACCACAATCTCATAATCATCCGTGAGTCTCACAGAAATCCTCTTAGTCTCAAAGTCTATCCTAGCTCTATGCTTAGTGAGCCAGTCCATACCCAGAATCACATCAAAGCCATAAAATGGTAGCTCCATCATATCCACTGGAAACACATATCCCTGAACCATAAGCGGACATCTTCTGTACATCCTCCTAACTACTACCGTATCCCCAAAGGAACTAGTGACACTAAATCCTACCTCTAATATCTCACAAGGCAATTTCAACAACTTTGCATGCTCACTCAGAATATAAGAATGTGTAGACCCGGAGTCAATCAAAGAAAGCAAACCCAAAGATTGCATCGAAGTTACCTGCAATCACATCTGTGTCATGCTGATCCCCACGCTGAGCGTAAACTCTGGCCTGGCCTCCGCCCTCTGGCTGGACTGCAACTACATGTGCTATGTTCCTCTAGCCATCATTTCTCGGCTGGAAGTTACCTCTACCGCGCCCGCGGCCTCTCTGAAAGTCATTGTCTCTAGTAGGAGCCTGAGCTGGTTCCTGCCCCACCTGATGTGGACAGTCACGCCTAATATGATCCCTAGCTCCATAGCCCCAACACGAGTGAAAATTCCCCCAACATTCACCGGTGTGGTTCCTCCCGCAACTAGCACACGTGGGCAATCTCCCACCAGACCTCTGGCCCTGATGGCCCCTACCGTGGTTACCTCCACCACGCCTATGGTCATAGTGTTACCTGTTGTCCCGATGCCTCTTGACATCGCCTCTATCAAAGCCACTAGATCTCTTCCCATAACTAGAACCACCAGATCGTTTGGTCAAGCCCAAACTGTGCTCCAAGTCCGTGGCCCTAGCGACCAAAACATCAAAATCTGAGTAGTCAGAAGCTAAAGTGTACCTCTTGATCTCTTCATTCAACCTATAGCGGAAACGGTTACAACGTTCAACTTCAGTAGGAACAAGCTCAGATGCATACTAACTCAGCCTGACAAATCTGATCTCATAGTCTGTCACAGTCATACTCCTCTGAAGCAAAGCCATAAATTCTCTCTTCTTCTCATCGAGATAGCGAGGACCCAGATATTTCTTACGGAAAGCTGACTCGAAAAACTCCCAAGTGATCTCAGCCTCTTCCATACCCGTAGTGATGGTGACCCACCAAGTGTAGGCATCACCCTGAAGCAGAGATATAACACACCCTAGCTTGTGTTCCCCGGTACATCCCATCTATGCTAGAATACGGACGGTCTTCTCTAACCACATCTCAGGCCTCTCCGGTGTAGACCCTCTGAACTCTTCACCGCCCAAACTGCGGAGCCTCTCTAATGGCAAACCAGTACCCTCTTCTTAGGGTTGTGCCACTGCCTGACCCCCAGCCACTGCAGCCTGGAAAGCCCCGGCTATCGCCTGAACTAAGAGAGCTAAATCTATTCCGGCCGGTCCTTGGCCAACTTGAGGTTCTACGCCCTCGGCTCCCGCCTCGCCTCCCTCTTGATGAGGAGGAGGTGGAGGAGGTTGAGGAGCCTGCGCCCCACCAATTTGCTCAACTCCCGGAGCTTGTGCCCGTGGTTCCGGTTGAACCATCCTATGCCTCCCTCGTGATCTCATGTTACAACTAGGAAGATAATAACTACAACAACAAACATATAAGGATTAAGTTAGCAAAGACAAGGGTCCAACTGTGCTCAAGTATTTTCCTTTACAAAACTTTTTCAAATTAAGTAATAGTAGCAATGGGAACTCGACACTCCACCAAACGCAACGATCACGCTTTCAAACACCATATGAACGATCAAACAACAAGAATACATATCATAGCATACACCGAGACATAACAATTACTTACCACATCAACTTACCTCACTTACCTGCCCGAGGTCTCGATAACCTCAGACTCTGATACCAACAAATGTAACCCCCTCGCCCTGGTCTGGTCGGCTGACCGGTTCGAGTAGGCTACACGGGGAAAACCAAAGTGAAACCCGTTAAGGTCCCACCTCGGTTAGCAACCCTAGAAAATTTCTTTTAATTAAATCTTGTCTAAAGGCATATTATTTCCTAAGTGATCACGACAGCAGAAAACATCAAGAAAGATACACAACCGAACCCCAAACAACTTGTTAAACAGTCCATTTTACACTTACAGAGCAAGCCGTATCGATACACCAATCAAGGGTATCGATACGCCTTGACCAAGTCAACATCCTTCAGTCAACACAGGAAGACCGTATCGATACAGCCCTTGAGCGTATCGATACGCCCTTCTCGGTCAACATCTCACGATCAACGAGAAAAAATCGTACCGATACACTAAGAACCCGTACCGATACGCCAAAGTCTCCTGAAAATCTCAGAATTCCAGTGAGCTTTAGGCGTATCGATACACCCCCAAGCATCGGTACCCTTAGCCAATTCTGTGTCCCAACGTGTAGGACCGTATTGATACGGCCCTTAGGCGTATTGATACGCCCTGCACTGCAAAGACACCAAATTGCAGCAAAACGACACAAACTCAAATCTAAATGCATTTTGAGACTTCCCTAGCCACATACAAGTATCCATACAACATTCCACAACTAAATATCTAGCATGGAGAGCAATTTAGATGATCAACGAGACATATTGTTGGGTTTGTAGCACGCTCGAATCGATCACCGAAACCGTCAATGAGGGTTGTAAATGTTTGGTGGTTGAATTGGCTAAAATCGAAATAAAGGTAGACAAGTGACACAATGATTTTAGAGTGGTTCGGCCTTCTAACAAGCACCTACATCCACTACCTTAGCACACTACTAAGGATTTCCCAATTCACTCAACAATGAATTCGTCCCCTTTTCCCGGTTTAGGAGGAAACCGTTACAACCCTATCTTTTCAATGGCTAAGATAGAACCAACTCTAGTTTTTCTCTCAAGGCTAAACTAGAACCTCTCCTTTTACAAGGGATTTGTTTGGTAAACTAAATACCTCTCTAGGTGGGTGTTTACACAAATTTAAGCTCACAAGAGTGTACAAAGAATTTACAATAAAGCACTCTCTAAAGACTATGTACAAGAGAATAGTAAAATAAAGATTTACACTCTAATTCTCTTGACCATATTGCTTGGATGTTGTCTCTAACCATCTTCAAGTGTCCCAAGGTTGCTTTTATAGTGTGGAATGATATTCTAGCCGTTTATGGCCGTTGGAGATGTTTAGGAGCCGTTGGAAGCCATTTAAGTTGAGCTTTAAATGCTCACCTGCACTATAGTTTCGAAACCTTTGAAGAGGTTTCGAAACCTTAAGAGGGTTTAGAAAAACTAGCCGTTTTATAGCCGTTTGTAGCCGTTACAGGGCCAAAGTTTCGAAACCTTTGCTTAGGTTTCCAAAGACAGGGGCTACTGCCCAGATAAGTTTCGATACCTTGTTTAAGGTTTCGAAACTTTCTTCTAAAAACATGTATTTTGGGCATTTTCTTGACTTTAAAATGTATATTCAATATAGGTGCAAAGTCAAAACATTTTAAACATATTTTTCAAGTTGTTTTTGACTAAAAACATATTTTAAATTCTTTTCAATTTAGTCCAAAACATTTTTCAAATATTATATCAAAACATTAGTTCTACACATATACATCATGGAATTCACATAAAGATAGATATTGCATATAAAGGCATGCTTAAAAGCTCAAAAAGCCAAATGGCACATGTCTTTACATATATGGTTTACATGCTCAACCAAAAGCAACATAAACATCCAAGGCATGACCTCTCATCACAAGCATTCAACAAGATATAACATGGTTTACAAATCCAAGCAAAACATAAACATCATCAACATCTATGAGTCATACAACGCTCATACAAAACACATAGCAACCCCATTGCTAAACTACTACTTTATTTACTAAATCATACTTGAGAAACTACAAAGCTTGGAATGTCCCTTCGCCTTGCTCCTTGCTAACTCCGAGCTACTGATCTACATTGTCGAAAACGAGAGCGTAAGCTAGAAGCTTAGTGAGGATGCTCTAAAACCAAAAACAACAACAATGCAGAGTACAAGCATATAATCCTTAACATCACACACAATCATACATAAGCATCAACATAGCAAACTAGCTAGGAACACAAGAGGCAATAATATGGCATCTTACATCATATTAAGCTCAACAATATAAAACAAATATCTCAACATAATAACCACAAGAGCAAGTACATTGGCCACTATTAGTCTACTCGGATATGCGTATTTACTCTCATCAACAACATTACCTCGGTGGGATTACACTCATCACCGGGCCTTGCGTGGATGGGATTCCACTCATCATCACATGCCCTACGGATGAGATTCCACTCATCATCATGTATAATATAAATAATTTCCGGTGAAATATTACATCACTGTACTCCTCCTTGATGACTTAACGCCACCAAGGCCACGCGCGAATTTGACTCAAACGTGTGCACACTAATCCTAATGATCAATCATTTATACCCGGTAAGTTAACTAGTGCCAATTACTTTTAAACCACATTACACATCCATCATTTGTAACACATATTCACCACCACACATATCAATGTATATACATACAAAATCAAATCATGCCTCACAAGATCAATATGAGCATAAACATCTTAAGCTTGTAAACACGTAAGAAATTAAACTACCAATTTAAATTCTACCTTGGAATGGCCTACCAAGCTCATTCTAATACCTCCACTACACACTTGAACCAATTTAAAACAATTGAAAGTTTCACTCACCATCCTTCCTTAGCAAACCAAGCCAAGCTAGTCAAGCCTCCACAATTTCTGGATTCGCTCCCGATCCTTCCCCGATGTTTCCTCTTGCTTCTAACCAATCAAAAAACAAGTATTACTCAACCGATTCAATGCTAAGCTCAGCCACAAACCCAACTCACAAACACAAGCCAAACTTCACAGTTTCAACCCCAAACTAACCACAAAACTCTCATTTTCGTGCTCCCCAAATACCCAGCTGAAAACCACAATTTCCAACACCCAAATGACATCTAAATGCTTCCAAAACACCTTCCTAACAACCCTATACCATCAGCCCTTCAACCCAACACAAAAACACACCAAAAATTCAAGTTTTGACACTTTGAAAAATGCCCCAAAGACCCCCTTCGGGATTTTTCCCAAAATCCTTCCATTTTAAGATATTAGGTGTGTCTAAGTTAGATTAACTCAAAACCTAACTCAACAAACCAAAAGCAAGTGAAAAACCCATTAAAAATCCATACTTTCATCAAACTTGAAAAACACAAATGGTGATGGTTTTGAAATCTAAAACCATGGAAAGGCTTGAAATGAAAAGGAGAACTCAAATATGAAATTACCTTGAGAAAATCCCTTGAAATGGTGAAGTACCTCAATGGAATAGTAGATTTTGGGTTTAGAGAGGTTTTCACGTTGGAAATGAAAAAGCAAGGAAGAAGACCTCTTTTTTTTATTTAAAAAGGTTGTCTATTTTATGTCAACCTATTTACAAAAATGCCACTCCTTAATTTTAAATCTCATTTAAATCAAAACTAAGGTCCAATTAAATTAAATCAATTTTGACGACTCGAACCAAACACACACGCTAAACTCCCAACCCCTAAACACGAGTGTTACACTTTTTGAGTAAAGCCTTGGGTCCTAAACACAGTGATCTATCCATATATGAGAGGGAATACATAGCTATCCTATTAGCTGTGACCAAGTGGAGACACTATTTGGAAGGGCAACCCTTTGTTATAAAAATAGATCATGAGGTTCTCAAGCATCTCCCAGATTAGAAGATAACTATTACAGTCTAGAAAAAGGTCTCACAAAGCTATTGGGATTGGATTACACAATCCAATACAGAAAGGGAAGACAAAATATAGTAGCTGATGCTCTTTCTAGACAAGATCCACTTCTCTTTCAAATGGCTGTTACTGTACTTACTTCTTTTTGGGTCAAAGATATTGAGGCTTCTTATGCTAAGGATGCCTTGGCTAAGGAGAAAATCACTATGGCCTCTGTGCAACAACAATCAGAGGACAATTGTACCTACACAAAGGGCATTCTAAGATACAAAAAAAAGTCTATGTAAGAGACACTGGTGACTTAAGACTCAAACTCCTACTTCATCTTCACGATTCACTTGCTGGTGGTCACTCTGGCATTCAAGCCACCTACTAAAGACTTAAACTTTGCTTCTACTGGCCTGGAATGAAGAAGCAAGTCAAAGAGTATGTCCTAAACTGTGATGTTTGTCAAAGGACTAAGGATGATCACATTCTTAAGCCTGGATTACTCCAACCTCTCCCAATTTCCTCCCAGGTTTAGGAAACCATTTTTATGGATTTTATTGAGGGTATTCCTATGTCTAGAAAATTCAATTCTATCTTGGTCATCATTGACAAACACACCAAGTATGGACACTTCCTGTCACTCTCACATCCCTTTACTGTAACTGATATTGCTTAAGTCTACCTTGATCAGGTTTTTAAGCTACATGAAATTCCTAAAGTTATTATTTCAGACAGGGATAAAATCTTTACGAGTCTTTTCTAGAAAGAACTCATGAAGAAGTTAGGCACGGTTTGCAAGATTAAACCTGGTTGACCTTGTTGGTTCAGAAAGGTGTGGTTCAAACCAGTTTGTTGAAGCATGTATATGTTTGTGTGATGAAATTCCTGCCTTTTTATACTACTGTAGACAACAAAATTTTTGGGCTGAGGGTGAGCATTTAAAGGAAGCAGCTAGCATAAATAAATCTCTATCAACACTAGGGTACTTAAAACTATTTCCCTTTTTCTTCAACAAATATTGTTGATTCTATATTTCCTTTGCTTAACTTTTAGTCATTGCTATCATGTAATTATGATTGTTGTGGATGTGGCTAATGGAAAGTTGTGGCAAGTTCCGTATAGAGACTCAAAGCTCACCTTTGTTCTTCAGGCCAGTTTCTGTTTTATTCAGCCTTTATTGTGCCGTAATTCATGGTTATTGAAGAATACAGTCGTATAGCACTAGTGTAAATATTATTTGTTAATTATCTCCTAGTATTATCCTAGGATTCTTATCTCTTAAGGGAAAGTTCTTGTCTCCTAGTTAGGTATATATTTAAATTAGAGTAGTTTGATTGCAACATAAATCTTTGTATTCAGCCTATTTAAAGGCCTTGTACCGATGCATTATTCAATTCAATGTTGAGAATTCATTCTTTCTCTACAAAACAATCTCTCAATTAATAACATGGTATCAGTTGCTTAGGTTTTTTTCGATCCACAAAACCTAGAGAATATCCAACATCTGAAATCAATTTAGAGTCTGATTAAACTCTCCCTCAAATAGATCTGGCGTATAGTACATACATGTAGCAGTAGCTAAAAGATCAACACTGAGCAACTTGGGGAATTAACACATATGGCTGGGAAGACATTAGTAAAAACTGATCAAAGCATGACCATGGCAGCAAACGAAGGTAGCATTTCCTTTGCAAATACTGCTGGTAACAAAAATCTCATCCCTTGGATAGTTGATTATGGGGCTAATGACCACATGACAGGAAATAAAAGTCTCTTTCTTACTCTTACAAAGCAACCTTTTCACAAGTGTAAGTTGTTGGGTTTATAGCACGCTCGAATCGATCACCAAAACCGTCAATGAGGGTTGTAAATGTTTGGTGGTTGAATTGGCTAAAATCGAAATAAAGGTAGACAAGTGACACAATGATTTTAGAGTGGTTCGGGCTATTAACTAAGCACCTACATCCACTACCTTAGCACACCACTAAGGATTTCCCAATTCACTCAACAATGAATTCGTCCCTTTTTCCCAGTTTAGGAGGAAACCGTTACAATCCTATCTTTTGGACTTGGCTAAGATAAAACCAACTCTAGTTTTTGTCTAAGGCTAAACTAGAACCTCTCCTTTTACAATGGATTAATTTGGGTAAACTTAATACCTCACAATGTGGGTGTTTACACAACTTAAGCTCACAATAGTACAAGGATTTACAATTTAGCACTCTCTCTAAAGAATATGTACAAGAGAATAGTAAAATAAAGATTTAAACTCTAATTCTCTTGATCATGTTGCTTGGATGTTGTCTCTAACCATCTTCAAGTGTTCCAACCTTCAATTTATAGTCTCAATTGCCGTTACTAGCCGTTGGGGATGTTTTGGAGCCATTGGAGACTTTATTTTCCACCATTAATGTTGTTCTGCAGTTGTCCGTTTCGAAACACTCGACCCCGTTTCGAAACGCCCTTGTTCAGAACTAGCCGTTGGAGGCTGAAAAAGTCAGGCTGGTTTCGATACCAGCAAGGTGATTTCAAAACCTACTGGTTTCGATACCAGAAAGGTGGTTTTGGAACCTCTAGCACTGTATATGGGTTTTGCTTACTGAAATGGTGGTATCGATACGGATCAAGGTGTATCGATACGAGCCTTGTAAAAATGATATTTTGGCCATTTGAAAAGCGTTTTTGACATGTTAAAAGCCTATGAAACCATTTCAAACATATTTTCAATTTGTTTGGACTTTAAATAAGTTTTCAAAATATTCAAACAAGTCCAAAAAAATTTTCATTTATTATATCAAAACATTAGTTCTTCAATCTCCCCCTTTTTGATATAATAAAACTAACTTGAAAAATTGTTTGGGAGTCTCCCCCTTCAAGTTTAAGAATGTGAATAAGAGATGAAAATTTTAAAAGTAAGTAAAGTCCCCCCTTATTCATTTGAAAATACAATTTTTACAAACCAAACTTCTTGAAAAATTGTTTGGGATTCTCCCCCTTCAAGTTTAAAAATATGAATAAGAGATGAAAATTTTAAAAGTAAGTAAAACTCCCCCTTATTCATTTGAAAATACAATTTTTCATTTGAAAATACAATTTTTGCAAACCAAACTCTTCCCCTTTTTGTTATATAAAAAAGAATTTAAATGACTTTAAGTTGAAAATAACTTAGGAGGTTAAAAAAGATTGACACAAATAAGAATTTTGGTTTTAAAATGGCCCCCTTACTCATTGCATTATATTAGGCTTAACAAGTAATCCAAGACTTTAAACAAAAGTTAGATAACCAAATGTATAAAATAAAAGCATTAAGCTTAGAGGTTACCCAACCTTCTTCTCATGTGTGATTCGAGCATTCTTTGATTTTTCTTTGCTTGCCATTGCTCCAACACACCTATAAAAGACATTCACTTGATTTTTGGTATCCAAATTGCTTTGGATCCATTTACGTTAGTCCCAATGTCTTTAGTTCCCTTAAGAACCCATACTTGTTTAATCCTATAAGATTTTCTCTTCTTAATAGGACAAGTATGTAAGGAATGACCATGATAATGACAATTGAGCATTTTGTCATTATGGGATGAGATGAATTATTAAAAATAATTTCTTTTCTTTTGTTAAGCTTTCAAGCTTAACTTTCAAATCAAGATTTTCTTTTTCTAAAACTCCATTGCTTGTTTTTGAAAACTCTAAATCATTTTTCAAAATTTCATTTTGTTTTTCAAAATCCAATTTTATTTTCAAAAGAAAATCATTTTCAAATTCAAGTTTAGAAATCATTTTCTTAAATTTGGAATTCATGGTCTCAAATTCCAAAAATAATTCATCAAATGCATCTTGTAACTCATCAAAAGAATATGAATTTAATTCATTTGAGTTAGAAGATACCTTGGGCTCATCGAGAGCCATAACACCATCCACCTTTTTAGATGAGAGGAGGTTAGCACTTGATGGAACTCCATCTTTCTTCTCTTCTTTCCCATAGAATTTCTCAAGCTTCTCCCAAATTTCTTTGGCACTTTTGGATGGGGAGACCTTCTTGGAAATATCTTCATTGAGGCCACAAAGAAGAGTGTGCATCGCTTTTGCGTTTAGCTTCGCCTTCATGTCATTTGCACTCCTTTGCTTCTTCTTCTTCTTAGAAGCTTCCAAGTAACCATATTCGATGATATCCCAAATCTCAAAATCAAGAGATTTGATGAAATACTTCATGACATTGCTCCATTGGAAGTATGCTTCTCCTTCGAAGAGCGGAGGACACGAGATAGAGCGGCCTTCTTGAAATCTTGCCATTTTCTTGAACGGTTGGACTTCGAGCAATAGATCTTTACTCCCGGATGTTAGTCCTTCGATGGAGACGAGGCTCTAATACCAATTGTTGGGTTTATAGCACGCTCGAATCGATCATCGAAACCGTCAAGAAGGGTTGTAAATGTTTGGTGGTTGAATTGGCTAAAATTGAAATAAAGGTAGACAAGTGATACAATGATTTTAGAGTGGTTCGGGCTATTAACTAAGCACCTACATCCACTACCTTAGCACACCACTAAGGATTTCTCAATTCACTCAACAATTAATTCGTCCCCTTTTCCCGGTTTAGGAGGAAACCGTTACAATCCTAACTTTTGGACTTGGCTAAGATAGAACCAACTCTAGTTTTTGTCTAAGGCTAAACTAGAACCTCTCCTTTTACAAGGGATTAATTTGGGTAAACTTAATACCTCACAAGGTGGGTGTTTACACAACTTAAGCTCACAAGAGTACAAGGATTTACAATTTAGCACTCTCTCTAAAGACTATGTACAAGAGAATAGTAAAATAAAGATTTAAACTATAATTCTCTTGATCATGTTGCTTGGATGTTGTCTCTAACCATCTTCAAGTGTTCCAACCTTCAATTTATAGTCTCAATTGAGTTTGTAGCCGTTACTAGCCGTTGTGGATATTTTGGAGCCGTTGGAGACTTTATTTTCCACCATTAATGATGTACTGCAGTTGTCCGTTTCGAAACACTCGACCCCGTTTCGAATCGCCCTTGTCCAGAACTAGCCGTTGGAGGCTGAAAAAGTCAGGCTGGTTTCGATACCAGCAAGGTGGTTTCAATACCAGAAAGGTGGTTTCGATACCTCTAGCCCTGCATCCGGGTTTTGCTTATTGGAAACGGTGGTATCGATACGAATCAAGGTGTATCGATACGGGCCTTGTAAAAATGATATTTTGGCCATTTAAAAAGCGTTTTAGACATGTTAAAAGCCTATGAAACCATTTCAAACATATTTTCAAGTTGTTTGGACTTTAAATAAGTTTTCAAAATATTCAAACAAGTCCAAAAACATTTTTCATTTACTATATCAAAACATTAGTTCTTCATAAGTTTAGTCGAACTAGAATTGTAAGTCTAGTCGAACTAGAATAGTTATTGTAATCGAACTATGTTGTATACGTTTAGTTAAAGTCAAACTCCTAAGACTAGAGTTAGAAGTTAATAATTAGTAGGAATCCTAACGTAACTAAAAGTCCTACTCTATAAACCTTTGTAAGTTTATTTATTATTCAATCAAAAGAAACAGAAACACATTCTATTTTTCTTCAACAAGAGTGTGAAGACAGCTGATGGTTCGATGACTGCGGTAGAAGGGATTGGAACAATCTAATTTAACAAGGACATTGTTTTTTCCTCTATTTTATATGTTCCCAACCTAAAATGCAATTTACTCAGTCAGTAGATTCTGTGATGTTTGTCAGTGTTTCACTCAGTGTGATTATGTTGGTTGTCTTTTTCAGGAAATGGCTTTGGGAAAGGAGATTGGCAATGCTAAGCTATGCAGTGACCTTTATCTTCTTGAAGGCCAACCTCTTCCCAATGGACAAATTCACTCAAGTTGCACCTTTAAATCCGTTTGTTTACCCTATTAGATTTCCAGTTTAAGTTCAAATGAAATTTTGCTATGGCATTTTCGACTAGGTCATCTTAGTTTCTTTTATCTTCAGAAATTATTTCCTAAATTATTTCTTACTAAAAAACTAGCTTCATTTACTTGTGATGTCTGTCAAATTGCCAAACATAAAATAAATTTTATCCTCCATCTTCTTATAAAGCTTCATTTGTGGTCCCTCTAATGTTAAGAATATCATAGGGGCTCAGTGGTTTGTTTCCTTCATTGATGATCACACTAGGACAGCCTAGACTTATCTTATGAGAAAACAAAATATGAAATTGAGGAAATCTTTAAAAAAATTCTATTCTATGGTTGTAACCCAGTTTTGCAGTAAAATTTAGATATTCAAGAGTAATAATGAGAGTGAATTCTTTAACTTTGGGTATATATTTTAAAGAGAAAGGTATATTTCATATTAGCTCTTGTGTAGATACTCCTCAGCAACAAAATGGAGTAGCCGAGAGAAAGAATCGACATCTATTAGAGGTTACTAGGGCCCTCTAATTAACAAGTTACCTAGTAGAGTTCTAGGGTTCAAAACACCAATGAAGGTATTTCTTCAAACTTTTTCTTCCATTAAACCAATGTCATGTGCAATGCCCATTAGAGTTTTTGGTTCATGTGCTTTTGTTCACATCTCTAAACAATTTCGGGTTAAGTTGGATCCTAGGGCCATCAAATGTATCTTCCTAGAATATTCTTCTCATAAGAAGAGCTTTAAATGTTATTTCACAGTCACTAGAAAATTTTATGTCTCTATGGATGTTTCATTTCATGAGTCTCAACCTTTTTTCTCAGATTCTCAAATTCAGGGGGAGAGTTAGGGTGAATTTCAGCCTCAACAGATTCAGTTACCTCTAAAAGAAACCTATTGTTCTGTTACCTCTAAATGAACGTACTGTTACACCCACTTCGGTCTTGATAGTGTTGGAGAGATGTTATTGATTTTTCGGACTTATGTCCCGATGGTGTTCGTGGGACATAGTAGCGACGGGGATTCTAGTATGCTAGGGGATATTAACCACGCATGCTACATGATAGTGTCAGAGGCACTAATGTTCAAGTGGGCAAATGGTTTATAAATGAAAATGCTTACTGATGATATAAATTGCATATGAAAATGTTTATAGATGCTATATATGTTATCTGAATAATGTACCAAGACATTGCATATGAGACGAGATGAGTTTGTATTAGTATATAATCATAGTAATTGTGTGCATATGAAATAACTATTCATACATTATAATATATTTGACTACCCCACTAAGCTTTATAAACTTGTTTGTTTAGCTCCTTTCCGCAGGAAATCGAACTAGCTAGAAGATTCGAGATTACATTTGGACGTTGCAAGCCACTTCCGGTCTTATCGGTATTCAGGTTCTATGTCTTGTAAACTCCTAGAAGGTGGCCATGCATAAATGCGTCTTTATTGTGTAATGTTAATGGTTTGAATATAAAAAGGGTCTCTACATGAATATTGGTAATATGAAAACATGACTTTTTTTTGAACAACATGTATGATTTTATTAGCCAAAATAATCATACATAATCACATTACACAGCGGCCTCATTAAAAACCTCTCTAATCCTAATAGAGGAAAAGAGTACCGCTGTGCATGTGCCAAGGGACAAACACACACGCTACTTGCTATACAACCATACCCATTCACGCCTTACAATTCCACTCTTGGCCAAAGAATCCGCCAACCCATTTGCTTCTCGATAGATATGGTTGAAGCACACGCAAGGCAACACCGAAATGTCCTCATCAATCTGCTGAAACCATTGCCAAAGCTTCCACGGACGATTTTCTGTACGATGCATCCATGATATCGCCACCATAGAATCCGATTCCACCACAATTGAGGACACCGTAGCCAACTGCATCTCGCATAACAAACGCAACGCATAAGCGATCGCTTGAATCTCAGCCACATTTGAATCGGCAATTCCTATCGAACCTGAAAACATTGCCATAATACGGCTATTGCAGTCCCGTAGCACTCCTCCGCAACCTGCCCTTCCCGGTTTTCCCCTTGCAGCTCCGTCGACATTGAATTTCCACACACCCGCCACCGGCGGCATCCAACCATTACGCGATCGCATCGTATTTACCTCTTGCTGCAACGACCAGCTAATCCGCGGGCAACTCCACCAACTTGCCTCATTCACACAAGCTTCGTGCATGAATGCACGAGTACAATACAATGCCCGGAGTTGGGCCAAGAAGAAAACCACTCGACTCGACGCCTACCTATCTTGGAATATAAGCTCATTCCGTGCCAACCATAAAGACCATAGCACACTAGCACAACCAATCACCCACCACGCTCGGACCTCCCCATTAAACCAACTCCCCCAACACTGCTCAATAAACTCACTCACCGTTCGCGTCCTCACCACAGCAACGTCCCACCAAGAAAAGAAATAGGACCATACCTCGACAGCAAACCGACATGACCATAATATATGGTCGCAGCTGTCTTCATCGATCGCACACCAACGGCAACCGAGCGACTCTAAAGGGACTGGAATTCCACGATCACATAGCATTCGCATAATCGGTAGCCGATCAACCAAAATGAACCATAAAAAGCATTGAATTTTTGGTATAATTGGCATGTTCCATACCAACCCCACCTGCTTTGTATCAGGTATACCAACAGCGCTCAACAAATCATGTAACTTACCTACCGAGAAAGCTCCCGAAACAACATGTTTCCATATCAATCTATCCGCTACGCCCATATGTAATTTCACAGCTGCCACGCTTGCTTTTAATTCATCAAGTTGTTTCGTTTCGAAAACCCGCAATTCCCTTCGAAAGCATGTCATCCATTCACCCATTGGGCAATTCAACATCTCACTAACAAAGCACATTTTATTAATTGCCAAACCAAATAGCCACAGATACAAGTCCTTCAACGGAGCATCGATAGCCCAACAATCCCACCAAAACAATACCGAATTCCCCTCCCCCACAAGCCAAATAAACTGACCGCCATTTGTAAACTCAGCCACATGTTCATCTTCCTGCACCTCAACAATTTGTTTCCACATTGTCGACATATGTCGTCTACCTTTATTCTGTATTTTCCATTGCTGAATCGCCATGCCATACTTCGCCTTTATCACCTCTTTCCACAAAGACTTGTCCGATTGTGCATATCGCCAAACCCATTTAGCCAAAAGAGCCAAGTTTCTAGTGCGCAAATTCACCACCCCAAGGCCACCCATCCTTTTCGGTTTACACACAACATCCCATCGAATCCTACTCATCTTCGACCTCTCTTCCGAACCTCCCCACAAGAAATTACGCCGAATGCATTCAATACGCCTTAACACCTTTTTAGGTACCATAAAAATTCCCATATAATAAACGGGAAGTGCCGATAGAACAGTGTTGAGCAGTAGCAATCTGCCCGCAAAAGAAAGGGACTATGGCTTCCATCCAACAAGTTTCCTACGTACATTACGGATCAAAGGTTCCCATAAAACCTCCCCACGCGGATGCACTCCCAGCTTAACCCCCAAGTATGATATCGACAGCTCACCAGTGGAGCAACCGAGGATCGCAGCAACCTCCATCGTTACCTCCTTGTCTACTCCAATACCATACAAGCAAGACTTTTCAAAATTAATTTGTAAGCCTGATACATATTCGAAGCAAGTCAGCACGCGTTTTAGATTCCTCGCCCCCTCAATTTCTCCGGATAAGAACACTATTGTGTCATCAGCAAATTGGAGGTGCGATAACCAAATGTCCCCCACCACTCGAACACATTTGATCAGTCCCATACGTTCCGCATTGACCATGTATTGATGGAAAAGCTCAGCAACAATCACAAACAAAAGAGGTGACAATGGATCACCCTGTCGAATTCCCCTCCTCATCGGAAATTCCTTCGAAGGACTTCCATTGATCAAAATCGATAGATGGGCTGAACACACACACTCCATAATCCAATCCCTCCATCTCTCCCCAAATCCCATATCACACATAATTCTACTTAGGCATCCCCAATCAATACAATCGTAAGCTTTTGCGAAGTCTAATTTTAAAAGCACACCTCTATTCGCCCAATTAGGTTTCTTCATGGAATGTATTATCTCGTTAGCTAGCACAATGCCATCCAATATTTGTCTCCCACGGATAAAAGCTGATTGCACATCAGAAATTAGAGAAGGCAGCACCTCTTGTAGGCGTTTCGCCATAATTTTATAAACCGAATTCAGTAAACATATCAGTCTATAGTCTCCAATCGTGCGCGGACAATCTTTCTTCGCAATCAAGACAACAAATGTTGAATTAATACCTGGAGGTAAGCGGCTGGAATCATGAAATTCATTCATAAAGCACATCACATCCTCCTTTAGAAACTGCCAACCTCTCTTAAAAAATTCGAATGGAAATCCATCCGGACCCGGTGCCTTTTCCCCCTCACAACTCCCAATCGCAGCCCACACTTCCGTTTCCGAGAAAGCCACTTCAAGGCCTCGCTGCTGGTCACTCGACAACCTTCCAAACGTCACGTGTGGCACCATGAAACCCGCTGACTTAGGCTTATCAAAGTGCCGCTGGAATTCCTTTCGGAACAAGATTTTCATGCTTTCAGGATTAGTCTCCCATCGGTCCCCCACTTGTATGCCAGCAATATGATTATGTAACTGTCTAATCTTCACTATCTTGTGATAAAAGCTCGTATTCCGGTCACCCTCCGCAAGCCAAGTCATGCGTGATTTTTGCCTCCAAATGGAATCCCGCAATTTCGATATCTTCCATAGCCTCTGATATAATTCCCTTGCCCGCAAATCATCATCCCTCGACTGCCCCATGTTCCCCACATTCGCATCCAATTCATCCAAATCCGCCACCACCCTTTTATACTGAATTTCTAGGTCCGCAACTCCCCTATTCCAACCTTTCAACATTCTTTTTAAGCCTTTAAGTTTCTACGATATCCCCGCATCTACATCAACCATTGATAAACAATTCCATTCCTCCTCAATTGTTGGTAACCTGATATAAAAATAGGTAATATTGCATGCGGGTTGCTTGAAGAGTTTAGAATTATGTCTATGTGTTACGCTGATTGGAGAAAATATGCATGTTGACTAAATTTGTGAAGGTATTGAAACATGTTATAAGTTGTATAGATAACCAAGGAACAATTAGAGGAAAAGTTTGAGTTACACTCATCTTAAAATGTGCAAAAACGTGGTATGGTTTCGATTCCATCATTGTGGTTTCGATACCATAAAACATGTAAAGCTGAAATTGTTGCCTTGAAAAAGAAACTTTCTAGTAGATCGTTTAAAGATGTTGAACAACCTAAAAAGATAGAGGGTGAAGAATCCACCCTACAACTGAAAATGAAGAGGATCCATGATTCACTCGAGAATGCCAAGTCCAAGATTTCCAGTTGAAGGAGGTAGAGGCTCAAATGGTACTCTTTTTAGAAACCGAGTTGAAGGAATTGCAAGAAAAGGTATGTATGAGGACTGAGGATAATAACCAGCAACTTGGAACTTGGAAGGCTTGAAATGAAAGACGTGGAAATAAGAACGTCAATGGAGGAGTGGGAACTACTAAGTTCTAAGACTGAAAATATACTTGCTGATGGTCATGAGGAACCTGTTGATGCTAGTAAACAAATGGAATTCCTTTCCGGTTCTTTTCCTCAGAGAAGGATTTGGATTTCTGAGAAAGTTGGTCAGCTGGCCAGAGTATTGTTAGAAAGGGAATTGCTGATTCAAGAGCTTGGAAGATGCAACAGATAAAAGAAGCGAGCTGGAGTCCACGCCTGTTCATGCCTTGAGAATGGAGAAATGGAAGAAACTTCAATTAAAAAGCTTGAAGCAAAGATTGAGTAATGGAATCGTTTGGTGTTCCTTTTCGCTGCCTAACTTCTAACACTATTGTAGCATAAGACAGATGTTTTAATTTTTCAACACCAAGCCCTTTATAGGTTCGTCAAAGAGAAGAAGACACCAGAAGCAGTAAAATGATGCTTAGGTTTTGTGAAGACAAGATTCAAAAAACGGAATCACTTGTTCATGGCTTATTACCAGCAGATTCTTTTTTGCCTGAAGGGAATAAAGCACTGTCTGAAGAGATTCAGTTAATTCAGGCTAAAGTTGATAAAAATCCTGAAGTGACTCATTTTCCGTTGGAGAATATAAGGATCTTAGACCAACTTAGAAGGTAAATTCTAAAAAGAGATGATACTATTGGAGGAAATATCCAAACTGCGGGATCATGTATTCTTAATTCCGGCCCAGAATCTTGGTATTCTTCCACTTGATTTCTTCTTTGGATAATGCATAATCAGGGACGGAGCCAGGATTGAACTGCGAGGGGACATACCGATTAATTTTGAAATAATAGGGTATTCAAAAGTAATTAAATCGTAAAAATTAAAGGAGTTTAGGTTTAATTTTATAAATTTTAAATTTGAAAAGTCTTAAAAGGTAATTAAACTAGAAAAAAGAGGGGTCAAAGTTTAATATTATTAATTTTAGAATACACGGTCTTAAAAAAAATAAACCATAAAAAATTTGGGAGGGGCAAGGAAGAAAAAATTGCTTAACTGCAATGGTTTCAAAATTATTAGGGCCTAAAATATAAATAACCCATAAAATTTGGGGGCAACTGCCCCTCCCACATTGTATATAGGGGTGATAACGAGCCGAGTCGAGCCCGAGCCTGGCCAGGCTCGGCTCGGAAACAATGTATTTGGGCTCGGCTCGGGTTCGAGGCTCGCCGAGCTCGGATATTTAGGCTCGAGCTCGGCTCGAAAATAATTCTATTGGGCTCGAAGCTCGTCAGGCTCGGCTCGGGCTCGTAAGCTCGGCTCGGCTCGAAATAAAAAATTTTGCTATAGTTTTTTTATATAAAATATTCGTTAAAAATCCCTTTCATAACCAACACTAAAACGAAATTTAATGACCGGAAATGGAAAAAAGTGCCAAAAATTAGATTAATTCAAATAATCAATAAATATTCTTATAATACAAACATATAATTAAAGAAAATACAAAAATCAAACAACAATCAACTAATGAAAGAAAATACAAACACATAATTTATTTTAGTGCATATATAGATTCCGAGCCTGTTCACGAGCTTTTCGAGCCGAGCCTAGGTAAGCTCGGCTCGGCTTGTTAAGGTTTCGAGCCGAGCCCGAGCCCGAGTCGAGCTCACTCGAGCCGAGCTTTGACCGAGCCGAGCCCGAGTAGCTCGCGAGCAGGGGCGGATTTGTAATTGTGCAAGGTAGTGCAAGTGCACTACCATTAATTATATAAAAAAAATTTACTTTTACCTTTATTCCATTCTATAATTGCTTATTAAAGCTATGGTTTTTTTAGGGAAAAGTCAACCCGTTTTTATTGCTTATTTGCAAAAAAAGTTTACTTTTACCTTAATTATTGCTTTCCCCAATTTCCCACATAACTTTTAATAACTTTATTTATTTCCCATTTATGGTAAAAAAAAATTCTTTTAATAATTTTATTTATTTATTTTGAAAGTTGTTTTATTATCCAATTTCCCACATAACTTCCCCTAAATAGTTAATTACTTTTACACAACAAGGATGATTTTGTAATTTAATTTTTTTTTTCATTTAACTTCTCTAGAATTTTTACTTTCCCCAATTCTCATTCTCTAAAAAAAAAGCTTCCATCGTTTTCTCTCCAAATTCTTTTTCTTCCATTCATCCAAAGACTTGTTTGTAGATGTTAGCATGGATGCTATTGTACGACGATACCAAAATATGAGAACTCGTCGTGAACAATTGTAGACATTTTTTATGTACTAGTACTTTGTAATTTGAATTTCTTATAAATTTAGAATATAGCTTTTGATGACTTATTTAATTTACTCTTGGCTTATATGTTATTATATTAATTATCGGTTAGTGAACTACCAAATTTATATTTCTAGATCCGCCCCTGCTCGCGAGCTGGTCGGGCTCATTATCACCCCTAATTGTATATATCCGTCCCTGTGCATAATTCTTTCCTACATACAGCTGCTTCAATTTCTTGATGGGAAGTCTAATCAGAATAGCTACCTACGGAAGCTCAAAAGATCGTTTGCAGGTTATGAGGACAAGTAAATTTTGCTTTACATTAACTTTTTAGAATGGAAACGGAGGCCTCAAAGTTTATGAATATTGGAATAACTTGGATAATGTATTTTTCTCTTCTAAATGCGGGAAGTTGTCTGCATCAGCGAAGAAAATAATTCTCTACGGTCTGAGTTCAGTATGTTCATTTTTTGGCAGAAATATACGTAACACACCGAAAATCAATAGCTATCAAGGGAATTCTTTTCTATATGAAAAGATTTGAATTCACGTATCAATCTTATAATTGAAAGTGCTTAAATTTGTTTGTAATTACCTTGTTCTATTTGGGGGCTGCTACATACGGTATGAGTCAATTAAAGGACTGAAATTCGATGTGTAATGAAGTAATTAGCTGCTAAATTAGTGTTTAGATCTTGGTGAGGATATTATGAACAATGATACTTTACATGGTATTTTATAAATGCTTAATTTAGCAGCTCATAACTGTCCAAAATTGATGTTGAAGTAGTTGGGTTAATTGTTGAATTTTAAGCTAGAATGATATTTATTATGGCTGCATAAATACGTGAATAATTTTTGAGATTTTAGCTAAAATGTGTCAAAGGAGAAAGGACCTTGTAAATTGTTTTAATAGTAATAATGTGAGATAGGTCAAGGATTAAATGAGTAAAACTCATGAGTTATAAAAAAAAAGTGAGTTAGTATGAAACCCATTTATATATATATATAAAAAGGGTTGAGAAGTTTGCTCTAAATCTTACATCTACATTTTCTAAGAAAATACTTGGTGCTTAATTAAATGGTAGCTTAAAACTTTCACTCATATTTATTTGTTTATTAATCGTGAGGTTCAAAATCTGTAGAAATTTAGTAGAAACAAAAGAGAGAAGATTCTGTTATTTCATATCGAAATAGGTTACAATACAACTCTTTTATAGAGTCTTTAAGAATTAGACTCTAACTAGGTATCCTAATAATAGAAAAACTTCTAACTCTACTAACAGATAACTACTAACTCCTTAGGAATTAGTCGTAGTCTTTAACATAATATACAAGCCGTGTTATCCTACCCCCTCCAAGTTGGAGAGCATACGTTATATAGTCCCAGCTTAGGTAGAAAACTCATCAAAAATTGATTTTGGTAAGGCTTTTGTGAGTACATCTGTTAGCTATCCTCTTGTAGGAATGTATGACAAAGAAGCTACCCCATTGTTAATTTTTTTTTCTGAAATAAAATGCTTGTCTATTTCAACATGTTTTGTTCTATCATGTTGAACTGGATTCTTAGCAATTTGAATGGTTGATTTATTATCACATATAATCTCAAACTTATCTTCTTGGTATGTGTGTAACTCCTTGAACAACTTAAGTAGCCAAATTCCCTCACACATTCCTAGTGCTAAAGCTCAGAATTCTGCTTCAGCACTGCTTCTGGAGACAACTGATTGCTTCTTGCTTCTCCACGTGACAAAATTTCCCCACACAATAGTGCAGTAGCCACTAGTCGATCTCCTTTCAGTGAGTTATCCTGTCCAACTAGAGTCTGTAAATACTTTCACAGATCTGTCCTGTGTCTTTTTAAACAATAAACCATGTCTATGAGTCTTCTTTAAGTACCTATGAATTCTGTTAGTTGCTTCTCTATGTTCTTCATTAAGATTGGTCATATGTTGACTTATCACATTAACTGAAAAAATAATATCTGGCCTGATTAGTGACAAATATATTAATTTTCTCACTAATCTCTGAAATTTGTCTTTGTCAACTAAAGAGCATGTTTCCTTAGTAAATTTCAAGCTGACTTCTATTGGTGTATCTGTTGGTTTACACCCTAACATTCTTGCTTCATTTAGCAAATCAAGGACATACTTCATTTGATTAATCACCAAGCCCTTACTTAACCTTGCAACTTCCATGCCAAGAAAGTATCTAAGCTTCCATAAGTCATTTGTTTCAAATCTCTACTCAGAAGATTCTTCAAGCAATTGATTTCCTCCTCATCATTCCCTGTCAAGATTATATCATGTACATAAACAATCAAGATAACTCTTTTATTTTTCGAAGTTACCTTAATAAAGGGTGTGTGATTAGCTAGTGATTGCTTGTATTCATCCTTCAAAATAACTTTAGTGAACCTGTCAAACCAAGCTCGAGGGGACTGCTTTAGACCATAAAGTGACCCCTTGAGCTTACAAACTTTTTGATTTCCTTCAACCGATTTCAGACTAGGTGGAATTTTCATATAAATTTCCTCCTCTAACTTTCCATTAAGAAATGCATTTTTAACATCAAGTTGGTGCAACTTTCAATTACAGTTGACAACAAGACTTAATAGAACCCGAACAATATTGAGTTTTTTCATTGGAGTAAAAGTTTCAGTATAATCGATCCTATAGGTCTGTGTATACCCTTTAGCCACTAGCCTTGCTTTATACCTCTGAACACTGCCATCGGAGTTATATTTCACAGCAAAAACCCATTTACAATCAACATATTTTTTTACATTGGGAAAGATCTGTTATTGTCCAAGTATCATTTTTCTCAAGTGCACTGATCTCTTCTTCAACAGCCCTTCTCCACTTAGGATGCTCAAGTGCCTCATCAATGGTTGAAGGAATTTTCTATTCATCTAAGCTTGTTGTAAAGGCTTTGAAAGATGGCATCAAAGAACTACAAGCATCAAATTTCTGAATAGGATGTTTAGTGCAGTGTCTAACTCCTTTTCTAATAGCAATAGAGAAATCATCAAGATTATGAGTAGTAGACTCTCTGATCATATTACCTTCATCTTCCATATTGGCAACTAGACTCAAATTCAATTTTCGGCAAGTGTTAGATTGCAAAATGGCCTCGGGTATGTATTTTTTCCTAGTATAGATCAAAAGTTGTTTGGGAGGAGTAGGCATTTTGGAAAGGTCTTGAGAAGTTGTAGGTGTTTTTGAAGGAGATGGTAAAGGAGATGTAAGCGAGAAATCTGAAGGTATGGAAGGAAGAATAGTAGGTGTAGGTAACAAAGGTGGATTTGTGGATTTTGTGGATGAGAAGTCTTGAGGGATAGAACGAAAAATAGGAGAAGTTACCTGGTGTTGGTGAGAAGGTTGAAAATCATCCCAAGTCTCCTCCTAAATTATAGCCCTAGTAAAGTAAGGGTCCTGTTCAAAAAGGGAAGATCCATAATAACAAAAAAATTGAGATGGGGTGATAGCATTTATAGCCCTTCTTAAATGAAGAATACCCTACCAGCACACACTTCTGAGATTTAGGATCTAATTTAGACCTAGTGTTTAAAAAGGCGCCAGTGATGTGCGCCTAGGAGCTAAGGCGAGGCGAGTCCAAAATGCCTAATTGTATCTAGGCAGGGTGAGTTCAATGAAGCGCAACAAAGCGCAAAGGCGATGAGGTGCTAAAAGGCGACACCTTGCTAAATTGTTTGCTTTTTTGTATTTATTTTCTTTTACATACTAAAGTAGATCATATATGGCTACACAAAAACATTAATCAAATTAAATTTAAAATTTTTCTAATGTAATTTAAATTAACTTGGTTGAATTTTCAAGTTCGAATTAATATTGATTGTTTGATACACTGCAAAGTTATTTCAAGTTTGAGTTTTAAGTTATTTAAATTCAGATGAATCTGGTTAAGTTATTTTCATCATGATTTGTCCAATGATATTAGAGCATAATGTGTAGTTTGAAAAACATAACACACGACATATACAAATATTAATTAAATTGGATCAAATTAAAATTAAAATTAATTTGGTTGAGTTTTCAAATTTACCTAATATAATAAAACATTGTTTCAAATTTGAGTCAATTTAAGTTTAAATGAATCCTAAATCGAGATATTTCTATCGCGATTTAATTTAAACCATTGCACCAATTTTGAGAATATTTAAACCATTGCACCGATTTAATCTAGATAGACCTGCATCACACCAAAACCCTCATTAGAAGTTTCTACATACACAAGGCTCTCCTTCTCACTTAGATCACCCCCATTGGTTATGTTTTAAATATTTAAACTTAAACTATTACTCTAATTAAATCAAATTTTGAATTAAATTAATTTATCTAAATCTTCAAATTTAAAATAAAGTTATTGTTAGAAACCGTAAATATCAATTGCATGAATTGATTAAATGGAGCTAAAAAATTTGGATAAAGAGTTCATATCAATAGTTCAAAAGGGGGGGGGGGGAGAAACAACTTGTCGAGGAAGGAAACATGGCAGCTGCCGACCCCTTGAGTTCTAACTCTTGCTAAGAAACAAAACAAAATATTTACATACAACTCCAACTCTTGCTAAGGAAGAAGATATTAAGCTCAAGGTACTCCTCTCTTTCTCTCTCTCCTCTGTAATTTTATAATTTTTTCATGTTACAAACCCTGGTTCCATTTGTTTCTCTCCCCATAAATTCCTCTATCACTTATTTTCATCTAGAGCATATTTATTTGGCTTTCATTCAGCTAGTAAATGGGCCACCAGTTATGTAGTTCCAAATTATGTTGGTTCCTTGAGATTTCCATGCAATGCAAAGCCATTGTACATATGAAGTTCATTGGCTTAATAAATATGCTCGAGCATGATTGAGTACTTAAGATTAAATATTTTCAGTACTTAAGATTAAATATTCCCCATAAACTTCTTATTTTTATTGATAAATTGAAGCTAAATTTCTTTCTTTCTAGCTTATAAGCCAAACTCGAGCATGATTGAATATTCTATTTGTTGTGTAGTTTGGAATAAAATACTTATCGCATTAGAAACAAGTATTGCAAACCAAGTTATCTCATTTTTTATACGATGACATCTTAATTTCTCTTGTTTATCGTGTTGGTACTTAATATGGTTCTTATATTGACAGACATGGAAAAGAGGACTACTAGAAGGACCGATTTGGGTTGGAATCATGATTATTTGGTTGATCCTAAGGTCACGAATGATGTCACTTGCAAATATTGTTCGATAGTTTCTAAAGGTGGAATTCATATGTTTAAACAACATCTAGCTGGTGGATATAAAAATATAAGAGCTTGTGCCAAGTGCCCTGCCCATGTGAGAGAAGAAATGATTGATCACTTCGACAAGAAAAGAGAGAACGCGAGGAGATGAACTTGGTGCATGAGTATGACTATATGATCAAATGGCTGAATTTTCCGACGAAGATGACATGCAAGTGCTAGAAGCTGACCCAAAAGGAAAAAAAGAGTCATGAGACCAAAAAAATCCCAATTTGAAAAGGTCAAGGCAAGTTGGTCCAATGTATGCTTTTATCAAATCTCCTACACTAACAACAGGCAAACAAAGAACCATTAATGAGACCTATAAGAAAGAACAAAGGGAGAAGACATGTGCGGATTTTGCTAAATGGATGTATGATGCTGCAATTTCTTTTAATGCTCTCACTTATCCTAGTTTTAAAGTTGCTATTAATTCAATCACTAGTGCTAGAATTGGAATGAAACCGCCAAGTGCTTATGAAGTAAGAGTCCCTTTCTTGAATAAAGAAATTGCAAATACCAATGAGAATATGAGAAATCACAGAGAAGAATGGACCAAAACAGGATGTTCTATTATGTCAGACGGATGGACTGATCGGTGTGGAAGGACAATCATTAATTTTTTAGATAATTGTTCGAGAGGAAGCATGTCCTAAAATCCGTTGAAGCGTCAAGCTATTCAAAGACTGGTGATAAGCTATATGGCCTACTAAGTAGTATTGTGGAAGAAGTAGGTGAAAGCAATGTTGTACAAGTTATAACAGACAATGGAAGCAACTTTATGGATTTCGATGCACTCTTGATGGCAAAGTATCCGTATTTGTATTGGACTCCTTGTGCGGCCCATTGTATTGATCTGATTCTTGAAGATATTTGAGCAATTCCTGTTATTGATAAAGTCTTAAAGAGGGCAATTCAGATTAATAGTTTCATTTATCAACGCCCAAGTCTTTTGAATATGATGAGAAAATTCACCAAAGAAAAGAACTTGTTAAGGCCAGCAAAGACAAGATTTGCGACTGCCTTTATCACACTTTCATCAATTCACAAACAACAAGACAACTTAAGAAAGATGTTTTCATCTCAAGAATGGAGAACTAGTAAATGAGCCAAGGACCTCGGGGGGAAAAGAGTTGTCAATACTATTTTGATGCCTTCCTTTTGGAATGGCATTGTATATGCATTGAAATTAAGTGGTCCTTTAGTTCGTGCATTAAGATTGGTTGATGGAGAGAAAAAACCTGCCATGAGATACATATATGAGGCTATGGATCGTGCTAAAGAAGCTATTACAGCCTCATTTAATGGAAATGAATCCAAGTACTCTAAAGTGTTTAAAATGATTGATAAGAGATGGGAATGTCAGCTACATCGCCCTTTACATGCTGCTGGCCACTTTCTTAATCTTGGATACTTTTACGGCAATCCCCAACTTCAAGAATGTGAAGAAGTAGTATATGGATTGTATGAATGTATCTTAAGGTTGGTCTGTGCACCTGAAAAGCAAGATAAAATTATGGAGGAGCTCACTGCTTACAAGAGAGCATATGGACTATTTGGGAATCAATTGGCTATTAGACACAAGAAGACTAAGGCTCTAGGTAATTAAAATTTAACTCTCATATATATGATATATCCTATACTTTTATTTATCTAAATCTAACTTTTAATGTTGCAGTTGACTGGTGGGCATGTTATGGTTCTTCAACAACTACTTTGCAATAATTTGCCATAAAAATTTTGAGCCTTACCTGTAGTGCATCAGGATGTGAGCGAAACTAGAGCACTTTTGAGCAAGTAAGTCATACCAACCAACTAATAAGTTATTTAATCAGCAATATTAAGTTCTTGGTATTGAGGTATACTGATAATTAGAAACTAAATATACTTCTCTCATTACCTCATAGATTCATACCAAAAAAAGAAATAGGCTCACACAATCCAGACTAAATAACTTGGTGTATGTCAAATACAACCGAGCATTGGTTCAACGGTATGAGTTGCGAGATAAAATTGACCCAATAGCTTTGAAAGACATTGATGAAAGCAACGAATGGTTGACCGAAAGGATAAAGGAAGATGCTCAAGATGAGTTTGTATTCGAAGAGGATGAAGGTCTTACTTGGGGACACGTTGCGACTGCTGTCGGAGTTCATAAAGAACGCTTTAATTTGAGATCAAGAGGGAGCACACAAGGAGGAAAAGATGGTAGTTCAAGTCAATCCTTGAGACAAGAAGATGAAGACGACAAAGAACATGAGGGAGACGACGAAGGCTACCACTTACTTGATGGAGATGATATGGAGGCAAATTTTGCCGAGGAAGATGATTATATATGATGCCATATTATCTTACATCCGTTTGAAATTATTATATGGCTATAACTAGCTTTGCCTATTTACAATATAAAAAAATTGCTAATACATGATAAAATGTTATAAAAAAGTTGGACCTACTAGGGGCTGAATTATGAATAAAAACTGTACAACCAAAATTTTAAGAGGTAATATACAAGAAAGAGGCTTAAAATGGGGATAACTTTCAAAGAAAATGGATTGAGGGGTTTTAAATTTTAAAACCTTATTGGGCATACGGTTGATCAAATAGGTGGCAGTTAACAATGCCTCTCCCCATAAGTACTTAGGGACATTACTAGTAAATAAAAGGGATCGAGTGACTTCAAGGAGGTGTATGTTTTTTCTCTCTTCAACTATATTCTGTTGTGGAGTATCAACACATGAGCTAATCTGAATTATTCTTTTTTTAAAGAATCACCCAAGGACCTAGCAAAAAATTGAAGTCCATTGTCAGATTCAAACATCTGTATTTTAGTATGAAATTGGGTAAGAACCATGTTATAAAATCTCTCAAAAATTCCTTCGGTTTCAGACTTTTCCTTCATCAAATATGTCCAAGTAATCCTACTATGGCCATCAATAAAAGTAATAAACCAGTTACAACCATCATCATTCTTCATTCTAGAAGGGCCCCAAATTTCACTATGGATCAAAGAAAAGGGATGAGATGGTTTATAAGTAGATGGAAAATAGGATGTTTAAGTTTGTTTAGCAAGAGGACAAATATGACATTCAAATAAACTTGGCTTTTTATTGATAAATAAAGAAGGATATAATTTTGCAAGATATTGAAAGTTAGGATGGCCTAACCTAAAATGCCACAATAAAACATTATTAACTTGTCCTAAAGCAGTAAATGAACAAAAAGATTGAGAAGTGGAAGAGGGTGGAGTGCCATGAAGAACATAGAGGCCATTGTGCAAGCTAGCAGTGCCAATCATCTTCTTAGAGTCAATTGCCCGCAAAACGCAACCAGAATCATTAAAACCTGTGGAACACTTCAAGTCTCTTGAAATCTTGCTAACAGAGATAAGATTGCAGGTAAGATTTGGTACAAATAAAACATCATCGAGCATCAAATTCTTGTTAATAACAATAGAACCACAACCCTAAATTTGGGAAAGGGAGCCATCGACAGTTTTAATAGATCTACCAAAAGAAGATGCTGAGTATTTAAGGAACAACTCCCTATTACTAGCCATATGGTCAGAGGCCCCGGAGTCTATGATCCAATTTAGAGTGAGCTACGCAGATAAAAGGGTTGTAGGGAAGGAGGTACATTTGGTCACTTTCATGTCCAGATTTGCCTCACTAGGGCCTGCAAGTTTGCCTAATAATTTTTGAAGATCTGCGATCTGTTCTTTTGTGAAGCTAGTGATACTAGAGGCATAATCTAAATGGGACTGTGCATCTTTAGGATGCCTTGGCTTCCAATCGACTAGTTTTCCATGAAGCTTCTAGCACTTCTCCTTAGAATGGCCCCATTTCTTGCAATGATCGCACCAAGGCTGACCCTTTTTATTAGAATTATAAGTTGTTTGAGTGAGGAAAGTATATCCTTCATGAGAAGAGGGATTAGGAAGCATCATTGTTCGTATGCTTTCCTCCTTCTTAACAGTGGAAAAAACTTCTCGATTTGAAGAAAGAGGAGAGTTACCAAGAATTCTACCACGAACCTCATCTAACTCTGCATTCAACCTATAAGGGAATTGAAAGATTCGGCATTGTGTAGTGATTTGTCTGTACAAGGCAGCATCAGTTGGTGTCTCCCATTCATTCTGCTCATAAAGGTCTATTTGCTGCCAAAGAGCATTAAGGGTATTATAGTTTAGGGTGACTGACATTCCTTCTTGTTTAAGGGTCGATGCTTGACCTTCAATCCCATACAACTCAGAGATGTTTTCTGTACTGGAATATGTTTCTTTGACAACACTCTAGATTTCAACTGCTGTATGATAAAGGAGAAATTTTTTGCCTACATTGGGGGCCATATAATTAAGAAACCAAGACATCACACGGCTATTTTCCTGTATCCGTTTGGCATATCAGTACCAGTAGTCGCAGGTGTTTCAATATCCCATGTGAGATAGCCCAATTTGCCTCGCCCCGAAACAAAAATCTTGACAGATTGAGACCATTCTAAATAGTTGCTTCCATTCAATCGATGACATGCAATAACAAGACTGAAAGAGCCATTGAGATCATCAGAACCAGAAACAATATTTGGTAGGGATGTGATTTCGACGAAAGAAGAAGAAGAAGAATTGGCCATCGACTAGGTTTTTTTTATTAGAATTCGAAACCCAATTTGATACCATGTAGAAATTTAGTAAAAATAGAAGATAGAAGATTCTGTTATTCCATATCGAAATAGGTTACAATGTAACTCTTTTATAGAGTCTTTGAGAATTAGACTCTAACTAGGAATCCTAATAATAAAAGACTTCTAACTCTGCTAATAGATAACTACTAACTCCTAAGGAATTAGTCCTAGTCTTTTACATAATGTACAAAGAAAAAGGCAATTGGGATGATTGATCCTTTGGAATGTTTGAATTTGTTGATTGGTACCACTTTTGAGGTGAGTGTAGTCGATAATATAATTGTAATGTGTGTTTTGTCGTGTGTCTACAATTCATTGTGTAGATATATATATCATGGTTGACATGTAAAACATATGGATAGAAATGTGTTATTTGATGCATAGATGAATTATATGATGCATAAATGTGTTATATGATGCACAGATGAATTATAAATTGAATGAGAGTGAGGCATGAATTGATATGAAATGTGAAAAATGCTATACGAAAGCTATGCTTACATGATAATATGAAAAATCATTGTAATGTGATATTGATGCCCTTGAACATGTAAGTTAGTTTCAGATACAATTGGCATATTATAGAGTCCATTGAACTCGTGTAAGGGAGTGTATATAGACTTGGTGTCGATAATGTCGGGGAGTGTTGTTATTGTGAGAAAGGGGCCATGGTGGCTAGAGATGCAATGAATAATGGTGATTTGTGTGTGATCGGTGGTTAGAAATTTGTTGTTTGAAGAAGATGAACATGATATTTTCCAGAGAGAATAATGTGTTTCTCTGTATTTTCTTATTATTCTTAATTATCAAATGTATATAGAGTAAGCCTTTAAATAGGCTGATATAGAGTTCTAATATAACTAAAACTATACTTTTATCTTTAATTTTAATACTACTTATTCCTAATTTAAATAAGACTTCTAGTAAATCTAAACTACTGATTAGGAATAAACTCTAATTACACATTAAATGAAAACTCTAACACTCATCGTCAACTTACACTCCCCCTCAAGCTCTAACACTTCTCGAATAACTTACACTCCCCCTCAAGCTAGTGAGAAAACGTAGTAGAGCACCAGCTTGGATCTTAGATGTGATGCCCTACACATATTTCTTTTGCTGGAAAAAAATGCTTCCTATTCTCGGGAGTCTTTGATTTGAAGAGTGAGGATAGAACCATGATGTTCTTGCGCAATAATTGTTGATGCCATTCAACTTATGGTACTCTTTAGATGGTTGATGCATCGGTTGGACCTCTTCTCACCTCTTTGCCTATCTTTTAAGATGGATGGCTAAGATAGAACCAAATAGTTTTTATGGCTAAACTATAATGTTTTCATCTATCTTTTTGATTGACTGAGATAGAACCATAAAACAACAAAATTAAACGAGTAGAAATTTCACTAGAGATATAAGATTCCAACGAGGGAGAAGCCAGGAAACGAGTGTGGCCTAATGACATCAGCAGAAAAGAAAAATGATGCGCATCTAAAAAATCAGATCGTCGTCGATCTGTTTCATATAAGAGATGGCAGCAGTGGTGACAGCATCAAGACTGTTGTTGGCTCATGATACCATGTGAGAAAGGGGACATGGTGGCTGGAGATGCAATAAATAATGGTGATTTGTGTGTGATCGGTGGTTAGGGATTTTTTGTTTGAAGAAGATGAACATGATATTTTCCAGAGAGAACAATGTGTTTCTCTGTATTTTCTTATTATTCTTAATTATCAAATGTATGCAGAGTAAGCCTTTAAATAGGCTGATATAGAGTTCTAATATAACTAAAACTATACTTTTATCTTTAATTTAAATACTACTTATTCCTAATTTAAATAAGACTTCTAGTAAATCTAAACTACTGCTTAGGAATAAACTCTAATTACACATTAAATAAAAACTCTAACCCTCCTTGTCAACTTACACTCCCCCTTAAGCTCTAACACTTCTCGAATAACTTACATTTATTGATTGGTCAGATGGTGTCCGAGTTTTACTAATAATGTTCAAGTGGGGAAATGGTTTATAAATGAAAATGCTTACTGATGATATAAATTACATATTATAATGTTTATAGATGCTATATATGTTATATGAATAATGTGCCATCACTTTGCATATGAGATGAGTTTATATCAGTACATAATCATATAACTATTCATACATTATAATATATTTGACTACTCCATTAAGATTTGTAAACTTAACTTGTTTATTTAACTACTTTTGAAGGAAATCGAATTTGTTAGAAGTGTTCGATATTAAATTTTGGACGTCGCAAGCCACTTTTGTTCTTATCGATATTAGGTTCTATGTCTTATAAACTTATGGTGGTCGAGTTTCATCATTCGTGAATGGAGTCTTACTAGTATTGGAATATTGACATCCTTTCCTGCTTCCAGGTTAATAGTTGGAGGCCATGTCTCATGCTCACCGGCACTCTTATGAGTTGCTCTTTCATTCTCACCATCCAAGAAAATTGTAGTATGATTTTTAGCAGAATTCTTTCTAGAGTAAATAGAACTTTTTTCGTTAGCATTGTTACTTAGTTTTGGTCGAGAACCTCAACATCTTGTTGCTTATTCTGCATCTCCCTCGGCGCTCCTTCCTCATGTATTTATTCTTGGCTGTAATCTCCAATGTTTTACCTGCTTGCTGGGGTGGACTCTCTTAATCCTTTGAAGGACATTTGTGGCTAAGCAATCTCATTTTGCATATCCGACTTAACTGCGAAGGTGGAGACTTGTTATCACTACTATTCCGTCAGTCCTCAAGAGCTACATTTTTAGGGGCAAAAAGATCAGTTGACAACTTGGCAACACATGAACTATGTAAACCAACCAGAAGTTGTCATTAATCTGCGGCGGACCGCCCAAGGATCTCGATTCCCATCGTTCAGTATCAATTGCACTGCCTTTAACAAAAGCTTTTGCATTACACGTCTTTTGTGATTTAGAGCTACTACCCAAAGCTCTTTTCTGAGGCAATATACCAGCCGAGTCCTTGTCATGGAGATGTATCAAGACAAGAACCAGTTCTTTCCTATGGTTGCAGCATTTTAGAGGAAATTAACGTCAACTATATCCTTATTAATTGGATAATGATGGGATCTTAGAGGTAGAAGCCAAGTAATTATCCATATTTTTACAATTTGGGCTTCTGTCACCTAGTCCAGCCAGCTTAGTTGATAAAACATTGTGCCTGATGAGACTTCAGACTTCCAGGCGTCAATAAAATTTTTAAATCTTAAACTTTGGTCTCTAAATTCTAAACCCTTATACCTTAAAATTTAAAAGCTTGTGTAAACCAAAGTTTATACAAGTTTGTGTATCAAAGTATTATATAGGTTATATTTTGATACATAGGTTGTGTAAAAAAATTACACAACCTTTTATATTTAAGCTATAGAATTTATATCCTAAATCCCTAACCCTAACATCTTAAAACTTAAACCCTAAACTCTAAACTCTAAATTATAACCATAAACCTTAAATTCTACACCCTACAACATAAACTGTTGAGTTGGTCAAATGATGGCTAAACACCAAGAGGGGGTGAATTGGTGGAATAAAAATTGAAGGGTGCAAATGGACAATTTAAAAAAGAAGACAAGGCAATTTTAGAGTGGTTCAAGCTTCAAACAAGCTCTACATCCACTACCTTTGCACCCTACTAAGGATTTCAACAATTCACTAACTTGAATTCGTCCCCTTTTCTCGGCTTAGGAGGAAACCTTACAAATTGATCAATCTCTCTACCTAAATATTGGCCCAATATCACTCTTTTACAAAGGAAGATAGGCAAACTTTGATTGTACCTCTAAAAGGCTAATTGTTTACCCAATTGCACATAAACACTCCCCAAACTCTAAAAAGATTTACAACAAAAAATTTCAAATGAGTTGGGTACAAGAATTTGACACTAAAGGCACAAGGGTTTGGATTGAATGCTTTGATGTTGCTTGAAGGTTCAATAGTTGTCGTTGTAGCTTTTGAGACTTGTTTTTATACCCTTGCATTGATTTCTAGCTGTTTGGGTGGTTGAGGTCATTAATGTAGCTGTTGGGCTGCAATTTCCCACAATAAATACCCCTCAACTGCTAACCGTATAGATACTCTTCGAGGGTGTATTGGTACATGCCTTAAAGAAGAAAGAGCCGTTGCGACTGAAAAACAAAGCGTATCGATACGCTAGAAGGGAGTATCGGTACGTACTTAAGGGGCGTATCAATACGATAAGCCGTATTGGTACGATTTTTGCTTACTAGAATCCTGAATTGTGTTTTGATAAAAAAGCGTATCGGTACGCTACCTTAGCGTATCAATAACGTTCAACGGTCATTTAAAATTTTGGGTTCCCATAACTGACAAACCAATGTTCGAATATTAAATGTAAAATTTTTGCAAAGGTCAACATATCATATCGATACAGTGGCATACCGTACCGGTACGCTATAGCATTAAAAATATTTTTATATGAAAAACGGTATCGATACAATCATGATATGTATCGATACGCTATAGCTTAAAGTCTTACGCAAATGAATATCGTATCGATACAATGTTAAACAGTATCAGTATGCTATGGTCGATTAAAATTCCAATTTTGAAAATTCGTATCGATACGCCTGGGCATTTTGTTGAAGTTTGGCTTGAAAACACTTAAAAATACTTAGAAAATTTGAACCCTTTTAATATGTTTTGACTTGAAAGAGTAATAGGTTCAAAAAAGCTTGTCAATTGATGAGTTTTTGAAATACTTAAAAATTTATTATTTTTGCAATTAAGTCCCTAAAGTTATTTGTTATATCAAAATCAATTTTGGTTTTACAATCTCCCCATTTTTGATATAAAAAAACCAAGTATAAATTTTTAAGTTTTGAAAACTTTGAAAAGCTTACCCCCTTAGTTTAAGATAGGTTTCAAAGATTGGCTCTTACACTTCTCACTCTTTTTGTTAGATTAAACATAATCAATGCATAAAATAAGGATAATAAACATGAGGCACAATGTAAAGCCTAAATAAGAAACTCGATACTTAAATTAAGCAATAAAATCCAAAGCAAATTAATTGCAAACATAATTCCAAACTCATCCTAAAAAACATAAATCAAAGCATAGGTTCTTAAAAAAAATATAGATGGGTGCATAAACTAAAAAACTAAATGATATGCCATGAGGTGCAAAACTACTCGTCCCCACCATCATCTTCATCCTCGTCCTCTTCATCCTCATCATCTTGACTTGGTTGAGGTTTTCGAGTGTGGTTAAGCCTAGCACCATGAAATGCGGTGAGAGAGACATCCATGAAATTTTGTTGAAGTCCAATGGCCTTGACTTGATCCTCCAAAGATGTGAAGTGAGTATCAAGGCCCTTGACTCGATCTTCCAGTGATGTGAAACGAGTATCAATGGCGGCAAAACCGACTTCCATGTTGTTGAATTTCTCATTAAGAAACGTCATAAGAGTATTCATGGAGGATTGAGCAATAAGAGCACCTTGAGGGCCTTGTGAAGCTTGTGGAGCTTGTGGAGCTTCTGCTTGAACATCTTGGCGATGAGCTCGAGGAACACGAACATATTCATTGTTGAGGTAGGCAAAGTGAGCACGGGTAAGGGAACACTCATCTATGGGTAGGCCAAGGGGTTCGGGATAGTCATGGGAACAATCTATTATAAGGGAGTGAAACAAATGACTCAAGGCCCTCGAATAGTAAAAAGATTTGACTTGGTCGGTGTGCCGGTGTTGGACAAGATAGACAAACATAATTTGACAAAGATTGGGCGCTTACCCTCACGAAAACACCTAAGCCAAAAGTCATCCACTTGACGAATGGTTGGATATTTCCCAAGAAGATTATAACTAGATTTCGATATAAAATCTGAGATGTCCTCAAAAAGTTCATAAGTTTCCATCTTCTAAACAAACAAAGATATTCAAATTTAAAATGTTTGAAATTTAAAAACGAGATTGAGACAGCACGTTCTTCCCTAAAGGTAAAACCTTGAAATAGCTTGTAACGTGACAAATCCGAAGGGTTAGGAAAATTATTTTGGATTACAAATGGGAGGTTTGGTTTAGGATTACCCTCATCGTCTTCGATAGGATCGAAAGATGTAGAGGCTAAATATAGCTTCGCTCTCTTTTTAGGTTCCAAAATCCTGAAAACATCAAAACAATTCGAACATGTATGCAATTATCATCACATTCAATCCAAGGATAAATCCCAATAATTCAAGGTATTGATAAAAATACTATATTTTATAGGTTAAAAATATATACAAGTAAAAAATATTTGGTTAAAAAAATTGAAAAACAAATTATAAAAATATACGATATAAATTTATACTCGAATAAAAAAATTTCAGATTTTGAAGATTTTTTTTTTGTAAAAACTTGAAAACTCATAGTATATGTATATGTTTTATACAAAATTCTATTAAAGACAACCATTAAAATTGAACGAAAATTAAAAAGAAAAGAAAATAAGGTTTATACCTAGAATGAGGAAATTTGGATGAACAAAAGATGAATGATGCACAAATTTCTTGCAAAGCTTGAGCCTTGATGTGTTGATAAAAAAACCCTCAGTTGATTTTAAGTTTGATGTGAAAAATTTGAGAGATTGAGAGGATTTTTATAGTGGGTTGCGGCTAGGGATTTTAGAGAAAAAGATAGGAAGTTTAATGTAAAAGTGATATCTCATTTAAATGCCCGATTTTAACTTTATGCCAATACCGTATCGGTACGCTTGTAGAGCGTATCGATACGCCTTGCCGTAATTTTAAATTAATTTTTAATACTGTATCGATACGCGTGACTGTATCGATACAGTTTGACCTGTATCATTTCTTATTGACGAACCTGTATTGATATGCCTGTAACCGTATTGTGAAACAAATATTTTAATTTTGATATAACTAAAAACCTAAGGACTAAATTGAAAATGTCAAAACGAATTTTAAGTTCTCCAAATATCCCCATATAATTTTAAGATTTTTCCCAAGTTAAAAACAAAGTTTTTCAAACATTTTTCTAAGTGTTTAAAGCCAAAACAGTGATTTTCAAGTCCCTGTTTCGAAACGGCCCTAAGGCGTTTCGAAACGTTTTCATCACTGCCAACCCCTGTTTCGAAACGTGTATCGAAACAGGTTCAAGTGTTTCGAAACGGTCTCTCACGTTTCGAAACTGTTCTTCATATTTGATTTGAAAAGGCATAATTGTTGCAATATTTTTGCTGAATATTTAAAGATAAAAAGGGTGTTTCAAAATGGGCTAAGGCCGTTCCGAAACGACCCTTGAAAGTAGCAAAACCGTTTCGAAACGAAGCCAAGCGTTTCGAAACAGCTCTTAAGTCTAAATTGAGAAATATGACCGTTGAAGTTGTTTTTAACTGATTTTCAGAAAACTGTTAAGGTGTTTCGAAACGGGCTAAGACCGTTTCGAAACGACTCTTGACAGTGGCAAAAGTGTTTCGAAACGGCCCTAAGGCGTTTCGAAATGGGCTCTTAAATGCACCCCAACGGCTCTTTCTCTTTTAGTCCGTTCCGAAACAGGTACCCCGCGTTTCGAAATGGGTTGTTGCAGACTGCATTTATGGTGGTGAGATAACATCCCCAACGGCTCTATTGATGAGTGCAACAACCACAACGGCTAGAAATCAATGAGAAGGTATAAAAGAGACCTCTAAAAGCTCCAGCAACAACTATTGATCCTAAAGCAAACATCCAAACATCAAATCCAAGCAATTGTGCAAAAATCCCATTTTGTCTAAAACCCCAATTGTAATTTTCATTCATATCTTGTTCAATTGGGTTGAGTGCTTGTAATTGGGCTATCATTTGTATTGAGAGATATCTTATTATCCATCAAATTTCTTTGTTCATTTGTGTGAGGATTGGGTTGATTTTTGGGTAGAAAAATCAACCGAAATTGTAAAGGGTTGCCTCCTTGTCCTAGAAAAGGGGAAGAGCAATTAGTGGAATTGTTGCAAATCCTTAGTGAAGCTAAGGTAGTGGATGTAGAGTTCATTTGGAACTTGAACCACTCTAAATTCCTTGTCAATTATTTTCAATTTGCAATTTCCACCACAAAACCTTTAAATTTCCAATTCACCCCCTCTTGGTCAATATCGATCTTGCGATCCACTCAACAATTGGTATCAGAGCCTACCTCTTTGAGGATTTACAACCACAAGAGGAGTTTCTTGGAAGAGTGTGATCATCAAAGTATCTAGAGATGACTTCAACCTCCAGTTCCGGCATGTACGAGTCACAATCGACCACAAAGCCTCCCTTCTTCAACGGTGATAACTATTCTCTTTGGAAGAATAGAATGCGTCTATTCATCAAGTTAAATGACTATCTTGTGTGGGATGTCATTGAGGATGGGCCATATATTCCATTGAAGCAAGATGGTGAAGGCAAGATGGTGTTAAAGAAGAAAGTGGAGATGAGTGAAGAGGAGAGGAAAAAGATTCAAGTTAATGATAAAGCTCTCCACATGCTATTTTGTGATTTCGGTCCGGACATCTACTCAAAGGTCTCATCAATTGAAAGTGCCAAAGAAGTGTGGGACACTCTTGAGACCACTTATGAAGGCACGAATGATGTTAAAGAAACTAAGATTGGAATTCTCAATCTTAGTTATGAAAATTTCAAGATGGAGCCCGATGAGACGGTGTCAAAGATGTTTGATCGATTCTCCACGATTGTCAATGGTCTAAAGGGCTTTGGAGAGATCATACCGGAAGACAAGCTTGTCCGGAAGCTACTCTATTCACTTCCTGAGTCTTGGGATGGGAAGAGAACCGCTATCATCGAAGCAAAGAACTTGAAAACGTTGAAGCTTGATGAGCTTGTGGGTTCTCTCCTTACTCATGAGATCATGAAGCAAGGAAGGGAAGATGAGAAGAAGAAAGAAGAGAAAAGGGTAGAGAAGCTTGAGGTTGAGAAGAAGAAGAAGATGGGAATAGCTATCAAGGCTAAAGCTTCACAACATGATGAGAGCTCATCTTGTGAGGAGGATGAACTTGAAGAATTGGCTATGATAGCCAAACGGTTCTCACGTTTCATGAGGTCCAACCGGGGAAGAAAAATCCAAAGGAAGATGGACTTCAAAGGGGAGAACAAAGAAGAAGGAAATGATCCTATCATTTGCTTTGAGTGCAAACAACCCGGTCACATACGTTCGGAGTGCCCTCAACTCAAGAAGAAGGGCTTTGAGAAGAAGAAGAGACTCAAAGCCAAGCTTGCTACTTGGAGTGATGAGGAGTCATCGGAGGATGACGAACAAGAAGTGGCTAATCTTTGCCTCATGGCACTTGAGGAAGATTACTCCTTGGTAACCTCTAACTCATCTACTTTAGATTTTTCATATGAAGAATTAAATGATGCATATGATGAGTTACAATAGGTATATGATGAATTAGTTGAGAAATATAAGGAGTCGGTCATTAGGAATAAAAAGATTATTCTAGAACTAAATGAGAAAAATGACTCACTTACTCAAGCTAATTCTAAATTTGAGAAAAAGATATTAGGATTAAAAGATGAACTTAAATTTTTTCAAGATGAAAATGTTGATCTTAATAATCTTTTATCTCAATGTAATTGTGAACACCAAAAGGTGTTGGGTGAGCTAAATGAGCTCAAGAAGTCTTTAAAAAATGTTGGTAGTGTCAAGCATGAAGTAGGAGAATCATCTAGAACACACCAACCTAAGAAAGAGACTAACTACTACAAACAAGGTAGCTATCCTAGACATAGTAGAGCTAAAAGAATTAGAAGTGTATGGGTTCCTAAGGAACTTGTTAAATCTAATAATATTATTGCTATGTCATCTTGGATTCCTAAGGGAACCAAGGTTTTGGGAGCTAACACTCATGGACCCAAAATGATTTGGGTACCAAAAACCAAAGTTTAATATCTTTGTTTGTAGGGGGAGCATTGCTACAAGGCCAAAACACAAAGTCAAAACTCATGGTACCTTGATAGTGGATGCTCGAGGCACATGACCGGAGACAAGAGTCGATTCATGGATCTAAAGCCAAAAAGTGGAGGAGTAGTAACATTTGGTGACAACTCCAAAGGCCACATTAAAGGTATTGGCTCCATAGGTAATCACTCTACCATTCTCATTGAAAATGTTTTATATGTCGATGGTCTTAAACACAATTTATTGAGCATAAGTCAATTGTGTGATAAAGGATTTAATGTTTTATTTGATAAAAATGGATGCAAAATTGTAGACATTAAATCTAATAATATTATGCTCATAGATCATCGCATAGGAAACATATACATGGTGCATCTAGATGACATACATACATCTCATGCATGCTTAGTTGCTCAAAATGAAAATGATGCATGGTTGTGGCATAGGAAGCTAGGACATGCTAGCATAAGTGTTTTAGAAAAACTAGTCTCTCTAAATCTAGTTAGAGGTTTACCCAAGATAAAATTTTCAAATGATAAGATTTGAGATGCATGCTCAAAAGGTAAACAACATAGGTCTTCCTTTAAATCCATTAATGATGTTTCTACTAGTAGATGCTTACAACTAATTCACATGGATTTATTTAGGCCAATTAGGACTATGAGCTTGGGTGGTAAGTCTTATGCTTTTGTGCTAGTTGATGATTTTTCTAGATTTACTTGGGTTCTCTTTTTAAGTACTAAAGATGAGGCTTTGGAAAAATTCATCACATTTTCAAAATTAACCCAAAATGATCTTGAGCTTAGAATTTCACATATTAGAAGTGATCATGGAACCGAGTTTCAAAATTTAGGGTTTGAAGATTTTTTAAATGAAAATGGTATTAGCCATAATTTTTCGGCTCCTCGAACTCCTCAACAAAATGGGGTAGTTGAGAGGAAAAATCGAACTTTACAAGAAATGGCTAGAACTATGCTTTGTGAAAACAATTTACCTAAATATTTTTGGGCGGAAGCCACAAACACCGCTTGTTATATTGTAAATCGAGTAATGATTAGGCCAATTTTAAAGAAAACACCTTATGAGATTTTAAAATCCAAAAAGCCTAACATTAGCTATTTCCACCCTTTTGGGTGCAAGTGTTTTGTTTTAAATAATGGGAAAGATAACTTAGGTAAATTTGATGCAAAAAGTGATGAAGCCATTTTTATAGGTTACTCTTTAACCTCTAAAGCCTATCGAGTATTTAACAAAAGAACTTTAGTAGTAGAAGAATCTATTCATGTTGTATTCGATGATAACCTCCTTCCTAGGAAGGATTCTTGTGATGATGATGATGTAGGGATCATAAATGCCTTTGATGGAGGTCAAACTTCAAAGGAGGATAAGATTCCAACAAAGGAAGAGGACTCACAAGATCCACCTCTTGAAGCCTTGAAGGACTTGGCTATTGAGGAAAAGGAAGTGAGCTACCCAAGGGAGTTGAACTATGTCAAAGATGGTGAAATCTTGGGTGATCCATCCAAGGGGGTAACCACTTGTTCTTCTCTTAGATTAATGAACCATGTTGCATTTATCTCATGCATAGAGCCTAAAAATATAAAAGAAGCATTGAAAGATGACTTTTGGATTATGGCTATGCAAGAAGAGTTAAATCAATTTGAGAGAAGTAATGTTTGGACATTAGTTGATAGGCCTAGTAATCAATCTACAATAGGAACTAAATGGGTCTTTAGGAACAAACTAGATGAGAGTGGTAACATTGTGAGAAATAAAGCTAGACTTGTAGCACAAGGTTACACTCAAGAAGAGGGAATAGATTTTGATGAAACATATGCACTCGTAGCTAGAATGGAAGCCATTAGGATGTTGCTTGCATATGCATGTTATCATAATTTCAAGCTTTTTCAAATGGATGTTAAAAGTGCATTTTTAAATGGTTTTATAAATGAAGAAGTGTATGTGGAACAACCACCGGGTTTTGAAGATTCAAAATTTCCAAATCATGTTTTCAAACTTACCAAAGCTCTTTATGGTTTAAAACAAGCTCCTAGAGCTTGTATGAAAGACTTTCAAATTTTTTGATTGAAAAGGGATTTGAAAAAGGTAAGGTGGACACTACACTTTTTATAAAAATGTATAAAAATGACATCTTAGTAGTTCAAATTTATGTTGATGATATTATCTTTGGTTCTACTAATGAATGTCATTGTCAAGAGTTTGCTAAGTTAATGCAAGGTGAATTTGAGATGAGCATGATGGGGGAGCTCTCATTCTTTTTGGGACTCCAAATCAAGCAAAAGAAGGATGGCACCTTCATCAACCAAGCAAAATACATAAAGGATATTCTCAAGAAGTTTGGCTTGGAGAATGCAAAGCCTCAAGCCGCTCCTATGAGCTCATCTACAAAGCTTGACAAAGATGAAGGAGGTAAGTGTGTTGACTCTAAGCTTTATCGTTCTATGATTGGATCTTTGCTTTACCTTACCGCAAGTAGACCAGATATCTTGTTTAGTGTTTGCTTGTGTGCTAGGTTTCAAGCTAGTCCTAAAGAGTCTCACATTATAGCCGTTAAGAGAATCTTTAGATACCTTAGAGATACTCCTTGTTTAGGTCTTTGGTATCCTAGAGACTCTACCTTCAACCTTCATGCTTACTCGGATGCGGATTATGGGGGTTGCAAAATTGATAGGAAAAGTACTTCGGGAACTTGTCAATTCTTAGGTAGTGTGCTCATATCTTGGTTCTCTAAGAAACAAAATAGTGTAGCCTTATCTACCACCGAAGCCGAGTACATATCCTTAGGGAGTTGTTGTGCTCAAGTCCTTTGGATGAAGCAACAACTCTTAGATTATGAAATTAAAGTTGAAACCATACCCCTAAAATATGACAACACTAGTGCAATATGTTTAACTAAAAATCCCATCCAACACTCTAGAACCAAACACATAGAAATAAGGCATCATTTTATTAGAGATCATGTCCTTAAGGAAGATGTGGTTATAGAGTACGTAGACACCTTAAATCAATTAGCGGGCATATTTACAAAACCCTTAGACAAAGAGCGTTTTTGGTCCCTTAGGAGAGAGTTAGGTCTAGCTAGCCTATCTTGACCTTTTAGGACCTCTCTTGTGCTTAAATATGCTTGATTTTGTGAAATGCCATGTTTATGTGTTTAAACTCCTAATTTCATCCATGCTTATAGCTAGGGGGAGTATGTTTATGCTTGAATATGTTTTGCCTGCTCATTCATGACATTTATGCATGTTAGGCCTATTAAAACTTCATTTTTCTGCACTTTTAGAGCCTCATCTGCACTTCCAGGCCCAGGTGTATCGAAACGGGTGACCCTGTTTCGATACGGATACCTTAAATCCAGTTCTTAGAGAAGGGCGTTTCGAAACGCCTACAATGTGTTTCGAAACGTTTTGGCTACTGCCAAGGGGTGTATCGAAACGTGTTTCGATACGGGTCAACAGGGCTTCGATACGGTCAACACCGTATCGAAACGGTCAGCCTATGGTCTCAAAACGGACAAACCCTAGTCGTCCCGTTTCGAAACGGTCCTGACCGTTCCGAAACGGCATCGCGGATTGCTTTATTTATGGCTTTTAATGTTAAAATTCACTTTTTATCAAACTCTTAAAAACCCTAAATCGCCTCCCTCTCTATAAATACCCTCTCAAACTCATTGATTTTCACAAAATTGTGAGGGGTTTTCCTCTAAAAAAAGTCTAAGCAAGTTTCAGCAACATTGTGCAAGGATTTTCATCAAATCATCCAAAATCTCAAACTGAGGTATGTTTTTATCTTTTCTTCTTTCTTTCAATTTATGTTCGAATCTTAGGTTAGAAAATTTTATTTTTGTATAAATTATAAGTTTTTCCTTGTGGGTTTTCCATATCTTGTAAAATTTTTCAAAAACTCAAAATTTTTTATTTGAATATAAAATTTTTCAGTCGTATTTTTTTTTAATTTTTTCTGTTTTCTTTTTATCTTTTTGTTTGTTTTTAATTTTGTTTCAAAAACCTAAGTGGGATTTATTATTAGATTGATTCTAAATATCAATGCATACACTTAATTTTAAAACATACTTGCTTAATGTTTTTAGATGGCGGAACAAGCTAACAAAAAGCGTAAGGCCGTTCAAACCGGTGATTCGAGCGTTCGTCCGAATCTTGCTCTGCTTTTTCAAAAATCCCTTAAAACTCCGGAGATGCGTGCTCGCTTCTCGTTTGTCAAGGATTTCGAAGTTCGTAGAGAACGTGCCATTGATCTTGATTTCCTCAATTCCGAGCGATTCCTATTCCGTTATCTCGACCATTTGAATGAGTGGAATCTTATCCTTTTCTTGAGCATTTCGGATATTCGCTACAAACACATGGTACTCCTTTTTTACTCTAATGCTCGTTTTATTTATGATGAGACCAAAACCGAGATTATAGGAATTGAATCCTTCATTTTGGGCAAAAGTTTGTTGTTAATGTTGAACTCTTGGAGTCTATTTTTAAACTTAAAGATGAGGGTCTTGAGGATGAACGTCTCTTTGGAACTTTCACCGGTCGGGCACTTACTTTGGATGTGCACGATCGCGTTCTTCACTTGATGGTTTCATGGTTCATTCGACCTTCCGGAGGTAAATACTCTCATATCCGTCAAACTGATCATTTTTGGCTTGAGTGTTTCCGTAGAGGTGAGCGCCTTAATGTGCCTAAAATTATTTTTGCCGAGATAGTCAATAATATTAAGCTTATTGACACAAATGAGTTGAAGTCTTTTACCTATGGCACAATCTTGAGCTACATCTTTCATGATCTTGGTATCGATTGTACCTACGACTCTCTGGAACCTCGCAAGACCAAGATTGGTGAGTCCTCCCTTCGCAAGTTCGGGTTTACATATGTGAATGATGTTTGGGAAAGAGTTGATAGAGAACCTGTTCCTCCTCCCGTTGCTCCTCCACCGCAAGTTCAGGTTGCAAACAATGAAGCCCTCACGGCTCTCATTACCGAGCGGTTCAATGCTTTGGATACTAGCATTGCTTCGGGTTTTACTGCCATGGACAATCGTTTGAAAAATGTCGAGGATTGTCTTCAAACTCTTGAGACTTCCCATTCAAACTTGGATTTGTCCTTCTCTACGCTCTATGGGCAATGGACGAAGTTTCACCGTTCTCAAGTCAAGAGCGATGATGATACTTCGGATGATGATGACGAGGCCTAGGATCTTCATATCATATCATATCATATCATCTATGCATTTTAGGATTAAGATTGCATTTTTATGTCTTCTTATGTTTTAGGAACCTATGCTTTTGATCTTTTGTTTGGGATTTTATTATGAACTTAATGTTGGTTTATGTTTTGGATATTTTGATATTATGAATTAATACTATGGTTGCTTATTAATGCTTATTTGTACTAATCCTTTGTCTTCTCTATGAGCTTTCATTATTCTTTTTGATCTAACAAAAAAGGGGAGAAGAAATTTAAGAGCCACAAACTAAAATTCGTTTTAAAGTTTTAAAAAGTTTTTTAAAGCTTTACAACTTGGATTTCAAGTCAAACCTTTTTTTAACTTTAAAAACCTATCTTAAATTAAGGGGGAGTTAGAATTTTTTTCAAAACTTTCAAAACTCTTAAAAATTCTAACTTTGGTTTTGTTATATCAAAAAGGGGGAGATTGTGAAACAAATATTTTAATTTTGATATAACTAAAAACCTAAGGACTAAATTGAAAATGTCAAAACGAATTTTAAGTCCTCAAAATATCCCCATATAATTTTAAGATTTTGCCCAAGTTAAAAACAAAGTTTTTCAAACATTTTTCTAAGTGTTTAAAGCCAAAACAGTGAGTTTCAAGTCCTTGTTTTGAAACGGCCCTAAGGTGTTTCGAAACGTTTTCATCACCGCCAACCCCTGTTCCGAAACGTGTATCGAAACGGGTTCAAGTGTTTCGAAACGGTCTCTCACGTTTCGAAACTGTTCTTCATATTTGATTTGAAAAGGCATAACGGTTGCAATATTTTTGCTGAATATTTAAAGATAAAAAGGGTGTTTCGAAACGGGCTAAGGTCGTTCCGAAACGACCCTTGACAGTAGCAAAACCGTTTCGAAACGAAGCCAAGCGTTTCGAAACAACTCTTACGTCTAAATTGAAAAATATGACCGTTGAAGTTGTTTTTAACTGCTTTTCTGAAAACCGTTAAGGTGTTTCGAAACGGACTAAGACTGTTTCGAAATGATTCTTGACAGTGGCAAAAGTGTTTCGAAACGGACCTAAGGCTTTTCGAAACGGGCTCTTAAATGCACCCCAACGGCTCTTTCTATTTTAGTCCGTTCCAAAACAGGTACCCCGCGTTTCGAAACGGGTTGTTGCAAACTGCATTTATGGTGGTGAGATAACATCCCCAACGGCTCTATTGATGAGTGCAACAACCACAACGGCTAGAAATCAATGAGAAGGTATAAAAGAGACATCTAAAAGCTCCAGCAACAACTATTGATCCTAAAGTAAACATCCAAACATCAAATCCAAGCAATTGTGCAAAAATCCCATTTTGTCTAAAACCCCAATTGTAATTTTCATTCATATCTTGTTCAATTGGATTGAGTGCTTGTAATTGGGCTATCATTTGTATTGAGAGATACCTTATTAGCCATCAAATTTCTTTGTTCACTTGTGTGAGGATTGGGTTGATTTTTGGGTAGAAAAATCAACCGAAATTGTAAAGGGTTGCCTCATTGTCCTAGAAAAGGGGAAGAGCAGTTAGTGGAATTGTTGCAAATCCTTAGTGAAGCTAAGGTAGTGGATGTAGAGTTCATTTGGAACTTGAATCACTATAAATTCCTTGTCTATTATTTTCAATTTGCAATTTCCACCACAAAACCTTTAAATTTCCAATTCACCCCCCTCTTGGTCAATATCGATCTTGCGATCCACTCAACACGTATCGATACGCCATTACCAGAAAATGCATTTTTGACAGTTTTAAGTCAAAAAATTTAATTTCGAACGACCCTAAATGCATGTGAATGATATATGAGCAAGATTTAATGACTAAAACGGATGCATACTCCCCCTAACAACAAGCATAGATGGAAAAGGAGACAAATCAACATAAGCATGGGCATCAATTAATTTCAAGCACATTTTTGGCCATTTGGGACTTAAAAGGGTCAAGGAAGGCTAGTTAAACATAACTCTTTCATAAGGGTCCAAAAACGTTCTTTATCTAAAGGATTGGTAAATATGTCCGCTAATTGGTTCAATGTATCAATATATTCTAGAACTACATCATTTTTCAAGACACGATCTCTAATGAAATTATGTCTAATTTCTATATGTTTGGTTCTAGAGTGTTGGATGGGATTTTTAGTGAGACAAATGGCACTAGTGTTGTCACACTTAAGGGGTATGCTATCTACTTGAACACCATAATCTAAGAGTTGTTGCTTCATCCAAATGACTTGAGCATAACAACTCCCGAAGGATATGTACTCCACTTTGGTGGTAGATAAGACTACGCTATTTTGTTTCTTAGAGAATCAAGATACGAGCACACTACCTAAGAATTGACATGTTCCAGAGGTACTTTTCCTATCTATCTTACATCCTCCATAATCCGCATCAGAGAAGGCATGAATGTCAAAGGAGGAGTTTTTAGGATACCAAAGACCTAAACAAGGTGTATCTCTAAGGTATCCAAAGATTCTCTTAATGGCAACTAGGTGTGATTCTCTAGGACTAGCTTGAATCCTAGCACACAAGAAAACACTAAACATGATATCGGGTCTACTTGCGGTAAGGTAAAGCAAAGATTCAATCATAGAACGGTAAAGCTTAGAATCAACACACTTACCTCATTCATCCTTTTCAAGCTTAATTGATGAGCTCATAGGAGTGGCTTGAGGCTTTACGTTCTCCAAGCCAAACTTCTTAAGCATATCCTTGATATATTTAGCTTGATTTATGAAGGTGCCATCTTTCCTTTGCTTGATTGGAGCCCCAAGAAAAATGAGAGCTCTCCCATCATCCTCATATCAAATTCACCTTGTATTAGCTTAGAAAATTCTTGGCAATAAAATTCATTAGTAGAACCAAAAATAATATCATCAACATATATTTGAACTACTAAAATGTTATTGCCATATCTTTTAATGAAAAGTGTAGTATCCACCTTGCCTTTTTCAAAACCTTTTTCAATTAAAAATTTTGAAAGTCTTTTATACCAAGCTCTATGAGCTTTTTTTTCAAACCGTATAAAGCTTTTGTTAGTTTAAAAACATGGTTTGGAAAGTTTAGATCTTAAAAATCGGGTGGTTGTTCAACATGCACTTCTTAATTTATAAAACCATTTAGAAAAGCACTTTTTACATCCATTTGAAAATGCATGAAATCATGATAGCATTCAAATGCAAGAAGCATCCTAATAGCTTCCATTCTAGCTACGGGTGCACATTTTTCATCAAAATCAATTCCCTCTTCTTGAATGTAACCTTGAGAAACAAGCCTAGCATTGGTTCTCACTATGTTACCACTTTCATCTAGTTTTTTTCTAAATACCCACTTAGTTCCTATAGTAGATTGATTATTAGGCCTATCAACTAATGTTCATACTTTACTTCTCTCAAATTGATTAAGTTCCTCTTGTATAGCCAATATCCAAAAATCATCTTTTAATGCTTCTTTGATATTTTTAGGCTCTATACATGAGATAAATGCAACATAATTCATAAGTTTGAGAGATGATCTAGTAGTGACCCCCTTGAATGGAGACCCAAGATTTCACCACCTTTGACATAGTTGAACTTCCTTGGGTATGTCACCTTCTTTTCCTCAATAGCCAAGTCCTGCAAGGCTTCAAGAAGTGGATCTTGTGCTTCTTCTTCTTTAGTTGGAATCTCATCCACCTTTGATGTTTATCCTCCATCAATGGCTTCAATGATCTCTACATCATCATCATCACAAGATTCTTTCCTCTGAAGGAGGTTATCATTGAAAACAACATGTATAGACTCTTCAACAACCAAAGTTCTTTTATTAAATACACGGTAGGCTTTAGAGTTTAGGGAATACCCCAAAAATATTTCTTCGTCACTTTTAGCATCAAATTAACCTAAGTTGTTTTTTCCATTGTTTAAAACAAAGCATTTACAACCAAAAGGGTTTAAATAGCTAATGTTAGGCTTTTTAGATTTTAAAATCTCATAAGGTGTTTTCTTTAAAATAAGCCTAATCATTACTTTATCAATAATATAACAAGCCGTATTAGTGACTTCCGCCCAAAAATACTTAGGTAGTTGTTTTCACAAAGCATTGTCCTAGCCATCTCTTCTAAAGTTCCATTTTTCCTCTCAACTACCTCATTTTGTTGAGGAGTGCGAGGAGCTAAAAAATTATGGCTAATATCATTTTCATTACAAAAATCTTCAAAACCCATATTTTGAAACTCGGTTCCATGATCACTTCTAATATGTGAATTTTTAAGATCAATGTCATTTTGGGTAATTTTTATAAATGTAATAAAACTTTCTAAAGCCTCATCCTTAGTACTTAAGAATAGAACCCAAGTTTATCTAGAAAAATCATCTTCTAATACAAATGCATATGACTTACCACCCAAGCTCATAGTTCTAATAGGCCCAAATAAATCCATATGGATTAGTTGTAATACCCTACTAGTCGAAACATCATTAATGGGTTTAAATAAAGTTCTCTTTTGTTTGCCCTTAGCACATGCATCACATATTTTATCTAATGTAACTTTTAGCTTGGGTAAACCTCTAACTAGAATTTGGGAAGCCAATTTTTCTAAAACACTAATGCTAGCATGCTCTAGTTTCCTATGCCACAACTGTGCATCATTCTCATCATGTGCAACTAAACATGCATGGGATGAATGTATATCATCTAAATGCACCATATAAATATTTCCTACGCAATGACCAATGAGCATTAATTCATTTTTTTAATGTTTACAATTTTACACACATTTTTATCAAAATGAACATCAAAACCTTTATCACAAAGTTGACTAATGCTCAAAAGATTATATTTAAAACCATTGACAAGTAATACATTTTCAATGAGAATGGACGAAAGATTACCAATAGAGCCAATACCCTCAATATGGCCTTTGGAGTTGTAACTGAAAGTCACCACTCCACCATGCTTTGGCTTAAGCTCTATTAATCTACTCTTGTCTCCGGTCATATGTATTGAGCATCCACTATTAAGGTACCATGTGTTTTGACTTGAAGCTTTGGCCTTGTAGCAAAGCTCCCCATACAAACAAAGATTAGTTCTTTGATTTTGGTACCCAAACCATTTTGGGTCCACAAGTGTTAGCTCCCAAAAGCTTGGTTCCCATAGGAATCGAAGAAACAATTGCATTTACATTATTAGAAACAATGAGTTCCTTAGGAACCCATACACTCCTAACTTTTTTAACTTTGGATTGCTTTTGAAAACCTCTTTGTTTGAGGTAAAATGGTCTTCTCTTAACATATTGGGTTTTTGATGAATTTCCCTTTTCAAGAGCAAGTTTTCCAATAGTAAGAGAATTTTTGAGATTATCCACTTCCTTTGTTTGATAATCTTGAAAATAGGAAAGAAGTTTTTCAACATCAAGATTTTTATTTTTAAGCTCATTTGAAAGATTTATCAAATATGAAAACTTCTTCTCCAATTCGGAAATGGTTTTTGAAAAAGACTCATTTTGAGATTTCAAATTAGAAATTATTTTCTTGTTTTTCAAAATAGACTTTTTATATTTTCCAACCAATTCATCATAAACATTTTGTAACTCATCATTAAAATTCATCATAAGTAAGAGATGAGTTAAGTTTACCATGTGATCCTCCTCAAAGGCCATGAGGCAAAGATTAGACACTTCCTCCTCTTCCTCGGATGACTCATTGTCACTCCAAGTAGCCATTTTAGCCTTGAGCTTGTTCTTCTTCCCAAAGCTCTTCTTCCTCAATTGAGAGAAAACGGTTCGGATATAGCCATGCTTCTTGCACTCATAACAAATGAGTTGATCTTTTTCTTCCTCTTTCCTTTATTCTTGAAGTCCCCTCTTCTATTGAATTTTCTTCCTTGATTGGACTTCACACTCGAGTGATCGTTTGGCCAACATGGCCATCTCTTCGTCCTCTTCCTCACTAGAATCACTTTCGTTGTATGACGCCTTGAGTGTGATTCCTAGCTTCTTCTTTTCAACCTTTTTCTTCTCTATCTTTTCTCTTCCTTCCTCTTCTCTTCTTCTCTCCCTTGCTTCATAATCTCATGTGTGAGTAGCGATTCAACAAGGGTGTCTAGCTTGAAATCTCGAGCTTCGATGATGACCGTCCTCTTGTCATCCCAAGACTCTAGAAGAGAGTAGAGTAGATTCCGAACTAGCTTATCTTCGGGAATAACTTCACCAAAGCCCTTTAGTCCATTGACAATGATTGAGAACTGATCAAACATCTTGGAGACACTTTCATCGGCTTCCGTTTTGAAGTTTTCATAACTCAAATTGAGCAACCCGATCTTTATTTCCTTGACGTCATTTGTTCATTCATATGTAGTCTCTAGAGTGTCCCACACTTCTTTAGCACTTTTGAATGAAGACACCTTTGAGTATATGTCGGGACCGAGAGCACAAAAGATTATGTGCAAGGCTTTGTCGTTGACTTGCAAACGTCTTCTATCTTCACCGGTCATTTCGGCTTTGGTCTTCAGAACAAGCCTCCCTTCACCATCTCTCTTCATTGGAATTGTAGGATTGTCTTCTACCACGTCCCACACCATGTATTCGTTTGATTTGATGAAGAGCCGCATCTGGTTCTTCCAATAAGGATAGTTATCCCCATTGAAGAATGGTGGTTTGGTGATGCATAGAGACTCGTAGAGTTTTTTGGCCGGAGGTGGATGCCATAACAAGATGTCGATTGAAGTGCACTTGATCGAACTCTTCCAATATCTACTCAAGAGGGTGTTAATCCTTTCAATGAGTGTAGCCCTGATACCAATTGTTGAGTTGATCAAATGATGGCTAAACACCAAGAGGGGGTGAATTGGTGGAATAAAAATTGAAGGGTGCAAATGGATAATTTAAAAATGAAGACAAGGCTAATTGTGACTGAAAAACAAAGCGTATCGATCTACTAGAAGGGCGTATCGGTACGGTCTTAAGGGGCGTATCGATATGATAAGTCGTATCGGTACGGTTTTTGCTCACTAGAATCCTGAATTGTGTTTTGATAAATAGCGTATCAGTGCGCTACCTTAGTGTATCGATACCGTTTAATGGTCATTTAAAATTTTGGATTCCCATAACTGACAAGCCAACGTTCGAATATTAAATGTAAAGTTTTTGCAAAGGTCAGTATATCATATCGATACAGTGACATATTGTATCAGTACGCTATAGCATTAAAAATATTTTTATATGAAAAATGGTATCGATACAGTTCTGATGTGTATCGATACGCTATATCTTAAAGTCTTACCAAATGAATATCGTATCGATATAGGGTTAAACTGTATCGGTACGCTATGGTTGATTAAAATTCTAGTGTTGAAAATCCGTATCGATACTCTATAGGGTATCTATACACCTGGACATTTTATTGAAGTTTGGCTTGAAAACAATTAAAAAAGACTTAGAAAATTTGAACCCTTTTAATATTTTTTGACTTGAAAGAGTACTAGGTTCAAAAAGGCTTGTCAATTGGTGAGTTTTTGAAATACTTAAAAATTTATTAGTTTTGCAATTAAGTCCCTAAAGTTATTTGTTATATCAAAATCAATTTTGGTTTTACATAAACCCTAAAACACAACCAAAATATATAAACCCTAAAATTGAAAGGCTTGTGTATCAAAGTATTTTTCCACAAGCTTGTGTATCAAACTATACCATGCACTGGCGATGGAAATTTTTTTGTTTCCACAAGCATCCTAATTTTAGGGGTAGGGATCTAATTTTGGGTCTATAGTTAAGGGTTTAGGTGTATGTGTTTAGAACTTATGGTTAGAATTTAGGGGTTAGAAGTTAAGGGTTTATGTTTTATGGTTTAGAATTGATGGATTGTGGTTAGAATTTAGGGTTTATAGGTTAAAACCTAAATCATTAACCATATTACTCTAAAATCTAAACCATAACCTGATGTGAGCACGTTTATACCACCCAACGATGCAACTTCAAACTTTCAGGGAAGTTTTCTTTTTCATTTGTTACATACTGATGTGTAACATTTCTTATACTTATATTATTTATATTAGTATGTTTGGTGTGTTTTGACACAGTTTGATATAACTTATGGTGTGTTTATATTTGTTTTTGAGCTAATGAATAAGGTTGCATGTGTTTACGACTTGTATTAGTGTTTCCATTAAGTTTACAATACTCTGATGGAAGTTTGTTGCCTTTTGACGTAGGTACGTAGGTGGACACTAGCTTAAGTGAGCATATGCAACTCATCTCCAGCTCACCAGAGTATATGCAGCTCGGTCCCAGCTCAGGAGAGTGTAACCAACTCACTTTCAGCTCATCACACTTTCAGCTAGTTCGTTTCAACTCAGAACATTTCCAGTCAGCTCAGCTTTAGCTCCACTAGCTCAACTACAGCTGACAAGTCCAATAGCAGCTGAACAAGTGTCCTACAAGTGTGTGGCAGCTTCGGTGCATGTGTGCGAGGTGATGTGCATGTGCAACGTGTGTGAAGACTCTTGTGCATATGTGATCGAATGCAAGGGAGAGCATATTCGATTCGGGTTTGCTCAGTAGATTGTGCAGGTTCTTTCGAGCTTTCCGTCTTTGACGTTAGACAGATTCGATTCGGGCTTGTTCAGCAGATTGTTCGAGTTCTTTCGAGTTTAACGTTGCCAAACTTTCGCTGATTTTCCAGCAACGTTTCTGCCATTTTAGGACACCGAAACAACCATGAACGCTACCTGAAGCATTCGTCCTTTTCGTCGTCCAAATCTGTCCAGAAATTCCTACACCCTTTTTCTTTGTTTCTTTTTATTTCTTTATATTTTCTTGTTATTTTAACTATCTAAAAACGTCCATTCTTGTGTTTTATTACAGAGAAATGTTTGCTACGATCCTAGATCTGTTTACGAACAAGGAGCGTTGTTTCTGAAGCTACGCCCCTTTTTATCATATGGTATCAGAGCTTTGGTCGGATTTTAGCACTTTTTGCACTACCATACATCAATATATATATATATATATATATATATACAAAAGTAAAAAAAAATTCTAAAAAAAAAGTCAAAGTCAAAGGTTTGACCAGAAAAGTCAAAGTAAAAAAAATTTGAAAAAATTCAAAAAAAAAATCAGATTCGAATATTTAGTGTATTTTACATCCTAAAGTGATGTTTTGTTCGAAAAATTATGAAGGATGCTAAATTATGCCATGAAATGCTTCGAAATCACCCAAAACAACTTGTTCTTGTTTGTTCGGTAATAGGATCGTTGTAAGCATTTCTTTGCAGTAAGTTGTTTCCTTTTCCTTCATTTTTTATCAGCCTTTATTTCTTTTGTTTCATCACCAATTTCCAGCCTTCTTATTATTATTATTTTCAGCCTTTTTTATTTTTATTTCACCTAACGGTCCTTATTTGTCCTTTAACCATTTGTTTGTTTACCTATTATATTATCTTGTAAGTTTGACACAGTTAACAAGTCCGAAAGATCGAGTTAGTTCCTTAAAGAACTGATTGCGAGAGATCGAGTGGAAAAGGCAATTGAGCGTGTGAGAATAGAATGGGAGACAAAAAGAGCCATTCAAGTATTCTCCCGAGTGAAACACGAGCGTTTGAGTGCAATTGTTGAGCGATTTTTCCTTGGAGCGATCTGTGAGATTTTGTTGAGTGTGCAGTGAGGTCCATTTTTTATTATTTATTTCACTAACACACACACACACACACACACACACACACACACACATATATATATATATATTGTGTTTTTGTTTGTTGTTTTGATTTGTCAAATTTACTTGATACTTCGGGTTCCTGGATCGCTATCTAGTGGGTCCAAGTCCTCCGAGGTAAAGCATATTCGATTCGGGTTTGCTCAGTAGATTGTGCAGGTTCTTTCGAGCTTTTCGTCTTTGACGTTAGACAGATTCGATTCGGGTTCGTTCAACAGATTGTTTGAGTTCTTTCGAGTTTAACGTTGCCAAACTTTCGCTGATTTTCCAGCAACGTTTCTGCCACAATTTGGTCACCGAATCAGCCTTGAAAGCCCGTTCAAGCCTTCATCTTGTTCGATTCCAAATTCTTCTAGAAATTCCTACACCTTATTCTTTCTTTCCTTTTTGTTTCCTTTTATATTTTCTTGTTATTTTGATCCTAAAACAATGTCCATTTTTGTTTTTATTGTAGAGATATGCTTGCTACTATCCTAGATCCATTACAGACAAGGAACGTTGTTTCTGAAGCAACGCCCTTTTTATCATAACCTTTAAACCCTAAACCCTAAACCTAAACACTAAATTCTAAACCATATACCTCTAACCTCTAAACCCTAAAACTAAATCACTTGTGGAAACTTGTTGTTTCTATCGCCTGTGTATGGGGTAATTATTTCATGCACAAGTGTTTGTGGAAATGTTTCTAATTTAGGGTTTAAGAACTTCGTCTAGTGTTTAATGTTTAAGCGTTTAAGTATAGGAGTTTTGCATTTATGAGTGTAGTTAGAATTTAAGGTTAATTTTTAGGATTTATATGTTAAAATCTAAATCCCTAACCATATTACCCTAAACCCTAAATTCTAATCATAAACTTTAAATTCAAAACTCTTAAACATTAAACTCCAAATGAGGTCTCTAAACCTTAAAATTAAGGTGTTTGTGGAAACTTTTTATTCATTCAATACACCGATGATGAAAACTAAAAGTTTTCACAAGCACTTTAATTTTAGGTTTAAGGCTATAGTTTAGGGGTAAGGGTTTAGAATTTAAGGACGGTGGTTAGAATTTAGGGTTTAGAAGTTATGGTTTAGTTTTTAGGTTAATATACGAGTAATTATACATGCATTGGCGGTGGAAACAAAATGTTTCCACAAGTTCCCTATTTTTAGGGGTTAGAGATTTAGTTTAAGGTTCATACTTTAGGGTTTACATTTATGTGCTTAGAATTTAGGGATTGTGGTTTCAATTAGAGTTTACGGTTGAAATTTATGGGTTATAGGTAAAAACCTAAATCCCTAGCATACTATAAACCATAACCTTTAAACCCTAAACCTAAAATTTTAAAACCCTAAATTATGAACCCTAAATTAGATCATTAACCCTTAAAATTAGGGTGCTTGTGGAAACAAAATGTTTTCCACGGCCAATGCATGAGATATTTTCCCATATATGGAAACGAAAAGTTTCCACAAGTGCCTTAGTTTTAGGGTTATGGACCTGATTTAGAGTTTAGGGGTTTAAGTGTAGGAGTTTTGAGTGTAGGGGTCGTGGCTAGAATTTAGGGTTTAGTGTTAAAATTTAAGGTTTAGAGATTAAAACATAAATCACTAACTAAATTACCCTAAATTCTAACTATAAACCATAATTTCTATTTATGAACCCTAAATTCTAAACCCCTACACTTAACCGCCTAAACCTTAAACCCTATGTTGGGTTCCTAAACCCTAAAATTAAGGGCACTTATGGATACTTTTTATTTTCGCCACTTGTGTATCGAATATATATATATATATATGTGTGTGTGTGTGTGTGTGTGTGTGTGAGTTATATTTTGATATATAAGCTGTATAAATTTTTTTACACAATCCGTCATTAAGATCTAAAATCTAAATCTTAAACTTTAAACCCTAAACTAACTACTAACCCCCAAAGTTTGATTAGCATTGTAAACTTGTGTATCAATATATATATATAGGAAAATACTTTGATGCACAAGCTGTGTAAACTTTAGTTTACACAAGCCTTTTAATTTTAGGGTTTAGGGTTTAGGGTTTTATGTTAGGGTTTAGGGGTTTAGTATGTAGGATATATAATTTAAGGTTTATGGTTAGAATTTAGAGTTTAGAGTTTAGGGCTTAGGGTTTAGGATTTAGGTTGCTAGGGTTTGTGATTTAGATTTTAAATTTTATAAAAGGATTGTGTAAAAAAAATTTACACAGCTTGTGCATCAAAATAAAACCCATATATATATATATATAGGGAAATACTTTGATGCACAAGCTGTGTAAACTTTAGTTTACACAAGCTCTTTAATTTTAGGGTTTAGGGTTTAGGGTTTTATGTTAGGGTTTAGGGGTTTAGTATGTAGGGTATATAATTTAAGGTTTATGGTTAGAATTTAGAGTTTAGAGTTTAGGGCTTAGGGTTTAGGGTTTAGGTTGCTAGGGTTTGTGATTTAGATTTTAAATTTTATAAAAGGATTGTGTAAAAAAAAATTACACAGCTTGTGCATCAAAATAAAACCCATATATATATATATATATATATATATATATATATATATATAATGGAGACCAGAGTGTTTTTATAGTTGACTCTGGGATTTCCCATTTCCCTTTTGGGTTGTCTCCATGTTCACCCTCAGAAAAGAATGCCGGGTATATTGTATCAACGTTTATTTCCTACAGCTTGGTTGCCCAAATAAGTAAGAACAATCATTTGCTTCTCTCAAAACATTAAAAAGCATTGGATACCAACCCTTTACTTCTAAAACACGACCAAAGATTCACTTTCATGTTTCTGCCTTTCTCAGTTCCTAAATCTTCGACCACATTTGGTTTATTCCATGTTTTTCTATTAGTTACATCATTTGGCCAATTATTAGATCTTTCATTATGTAAGAAGGAAAAGATTTTATCATGGATTTCTGAGTCTTTTTAGCTGGCAAAGTTCAGCTGATGAGCTCACCCAAAACAAACCTAACCTAATCCAGACGCAACCCTTTGTTTTTTTAATTGCTATCTTAACATTGACATTTGACTTTTATAACTATTCCGAATTCAAAAATTCGATTTTAATGTGTGTTCGATTTGATAGAAGTAAACAATTTAAACCCATCCAACTTAAAATCTCACGACCAAATCAAAAATTCTTTTTGAAGAGGTTAAAAGAAAATTATAGAACTTTTATGGGTTGAATATAATTTTTCTAACACTCATTTAACAACCGGACCTTAAAATTATACCTATAAAAACTTTGGGCACCAATTTTTACAAAAAAATACTTTAGACACCTAAATTATTTTAAAAATTAATAATTTTAAAAATATTTTATATTTAATAATAATAAAATTATTTTTAATTTAACAATAATAAAAAATAACATGTCATGTTACAATAATATTAAAAACAATCCAGAGTGAAAAAAATAGGAGCAATTTGAAAGTTTAGTTATTAAATAGGAACAATTTGAGCACCTAAATTTAAAAAGGTATACTTTTAGCACCTATTTTTCATTTAAGCCTTTATAATATTATTATACTAATTGATTGTAAAGTTTTAGGGTTAGAAAAATTAATTTTTAAAAATTCAAGGGTGAAATTATAAAGAAACATTTTCATTAATGACTATAATGTTTATTTTTTTAAAATTGGGAAGCAAAAATGTACATGATATAAACTTTAATGGCCATTGCAGTAATTTACCCTTATTTTTTCGTTGCCAGGTCAGTAATCCGTCGGTGTTTAACAGCAACAAACGACTGAGTGACCAAAATTTTACGCCCCGAAAATATAAGTGACCTTACTTATCGTTTTTCAAAATCGATGACCAACTCTGTACTAGAAGAAAACATAAGTGACTATTCCAGTAGTTAACCCTTTTATTATTTAGAAAATCAAAATACAACTTCACTGCTATCTTATCTTAAAACCTTAAAATTTAACATAATTAAACTCGTAATTTAACCTAGATCGATTAGAACATACAATAATTTAATTAAAAAAGTTCAAACCAAAAACTAAATGAACTAAAAAACAATTAAAAAGTTTAAAATCAAAATGGATCAACCTATTAGTTGTTGAAAACATGACAAAAGAAATCAGTTATGTCTGAAGAAAAGTTCAATAGAAGATGGATAACTAACACGAATTTTAAAACACACAAATAGTTGGCCTCTCATTATCTTCCACGGAATCTCTCCAATCGGAAACCCCTTAATTTAATTTGATAGGTGGCACCACAAAAGTCAACTTTTGCATTTTCAATTATATATATAAGAATAGAATCTGTTTATACATGGTAAGAGTTTTTAAATTTTACACGTTTTTTTAGATCGTTTAATAGGTGAAATGGATGTCTGATATTAACAATAGGATACGTGAAGATTATCGATTGAAAAAAAATAAGGAGTTCATCTCAACCATTCATTTCTCCCATCCAATAATAAAAAAATTGTAAACTATAAGTTTTACCTTATGTGTAAGAGGAACCTATCCCATATATATTATGAATTATATATAATTGGGTAAAAAAATATGTGTACTTATTTTTTTAAAAACCCAAACTTTTACACTAACTATATTTTATGCTAATAAAATCGTTATAAAAATTGTTAATTATCATGTAAATATTGACGTGTATCATGTAATAATACAATGCAATATAAATGATAATTTGAGGGTGAAATTGGATTTTTTTTTCAAAATTTGGGGACCAATTTAGAATAATGACCACAATTTGAGAATGAAACTAGAATATTCAAAAGTTTGGAGACCAGATTAGAATGGAAACCATAGTTTGGGATGAAATTGAATTATTCAAAAGTTGAAAGACCAATTTAGAACGACGATCATAGAAATATAAAACTCACAATTTCACGTTTTTTAGATTGTTGGATAGGTGAAATGGATGACTGAGATTAACTCTTTTTTTTCTAAGTGATAGTCTTCACGTAACTCACTGTTAATCGCAGTCTTCCATTTTACTTATCTAACTATCCGAAAAACGTGTAAAAGTTAAAAAAAATCTTGCATTGTGTAACTAGAGAGAGAAGAGAGGGGGAATAGGATCCTCTTATACTATGTGAAACTAGAAAGTTTTACAACTTTTTAGACCGTTGACTAAAGGTAAATGGATGGATGAGATTAACAATAGAAAATGTGAAGATTGTCGTTTGAAAAAAAAATCTTAGCCATTTATTATCATCATCCAATGGTCCAAAAAAGGTGTAAAAGTAATTGAGCTTAACACAATGTAAGTAGATCATAACCCATATATAGGGTTAGGATCTACTTACACAATGTAAAACTCAATTACTTTTACATCATTTTTAGATCGTTGGATGAGGGTAATAAATGGTTAAGATTATTTCTTTATTTTTTCCAAGTGATAATCTTCACATTTTCTACTGTTAATCTTATCCATCCATTTACCTTCATCCAACGGTCCAAAAATGTGTAAATCTTGTTAGAAAAATGATATGGTTTATGGACATTTTTGAGCTTGAATTTGAATAGGTTCCATTAGTCAAATTATTTGAGACTAAGTGGATTATTAATCTACTACAAGAGTAGATGAAATGTGTATGTTTACATGCTCAAAATGTTCAATGGGTGAATGAGAAATTGTTGCTCAAAGTAACACCCATAATGTTGGAAAAAATAAGATGGAAAGTAAAATGTCCCAAACTTGTTGGGAACATAGATTTGGAAAGCTTTATATATAGAAGCTATTCATGTTATTGTTGGAAACAAGACAAAGGCTTGGACTAGATACTTTGGGCTAGTCATAGTTTAATAAAAATCAAAGATGGGGTTGCAGACAAATGTGTATGTTTACAATTTTTTTTTCTGACTTAATTTTCCAACAGAAATTATAGAATTAACCCACCGTTTTATGGAGTTGCAGACCCTTCAGCTGGTTGTAACCTCCAATTTATTTGGATTAATTATGTGATAATTATCATTTTTGAATTCTGAAAAGTGTAACTCTTCAGAAACTTAACTAGCAGATTAATTATGTAATTAATCATGTCCCCTGCATGAACACTATAAAAGGAGGCCTCCTGTTCCTATCTAAAACACACCACAAAAACCCTCTAGCCAGATTGTTAATAGTGTTCTGCTTCTGTAAAGTTCGTCGTTGCAGTCAAGGTTGCTTTGCTCCTTTGGCTGTATTCTACCGTTGTATCCTGGGAGACAGACGTTCCATAGTAACTCCAGCACCGGGAGGGGACGAATCTGTTTTAAGGACACTGTGATAGCACAGGCCTCGGTCTAAGTTTTTGATTGGTTACTGGTTTTTTCCTTTGGTTTCTATTATCTTTGTTTTTCCAGTTTCTTTCAATTTCATTTACAAAAATTGTTTTTAATATATATATATATATATATATTGTTGTTCCTCTGTTTAACTTGCTTCGTTTAATTTTGGTAACAAATCTTTCAAGTTTGACATAGTGTAAGAAAATCATATCCCATATATATATATATATATATCAACTTACACAACATGTAAAACTCATAGTTTTATACATTTTTTGAAACGTTAGATGAGGAAAATAAATGGTTGAGATTAACTCATTACATTTTTTCCATGCGATAATCTTTACATAACCTACTGTTAATCTCAACCATACATTTTACACATCCAAGGATTCAAAAAACGTGTGAAAGTTTAAAACTCTTACACTATGTACTGGATCTTATCTTATATAGAGAGATGAGATCCTCTTACACTATGTGAAACTTTAAAGTATTACACATTTTTTGGAGCATTGGATAAAGGTAGATGGATGATTGAGATTAACAACATGAAATTTAAAGATTATCACTTGAAAAAAGAAAGTAAATAATCTTAGTCATTTATTACTCTCATCTAATGGTCCAAAAAAAAAACATAAAATTAATAGAATTTTACGTTGCGTAGGTGTATCCTAACATACTACCCCATTTGTACTATTTAAAAGTCCATGTTCTGCTATAGCTGAAATGCATGCAGGAAAGCAGTAGAACTCTAGGGATTCTGAAATACAGAGATATCGCTAGATGAATCCATTCTCGGTGTTGATTAGCATAGTTCTTTCCATCCCGATTCTCGTCGTCGATGCTCAGTCTCCTGATTTAACAAGTTCAGGAGATGCCGTCTCGAATTTCCGACCAAGCCTGGCTGTTGTCATAGGTATCCTCTGTGTCATGTTTGCCTTGACATTTTTCCTGCTCATCTATGCCAGGCTCTGTAACAGGGTATCAAGTACGGTCCATGGTGATCATTGCCCCGGAATGCTCCGTCGGACAAGGTCTCGGTTCTCCGGGATCGACAAGAAAGTCATCGAATCGCTTCCCTTCTTTCGATTCTCCTCACTAAGAGGATCGAAACAAGGGCTCGAATGCGCTGTTTGTTTATCGAAATTCGAGGATATCGAAATCCTAAGGTTGTTACCAAAGTGCAAGCATGGTTTCCACATTGATTGCATTGATAAATGGCTTGAAAAGCATTCAAGTTGCCCTCTTTGCAGACAAAAAGTCAACGCCCAGGACTTAACAATGTTTGCATACTCAAATAGCATGAGGTTCTCAAGGAATCAATCTTTAAGACAGGATTCAGACATAGAGCTTTATGTCGAAAGAGAGCACGACAACGACAGCAACCACGGCTCGTCGAGATTCAGCATCGGAAGTAGTTTCCGGAAAACCGAAGACCAGGATATCGAAAACCGAGTTCTAATTGGAGATGAAGAATCCGATATCGACGACGAAAACAGGGGGAAGATCTTCCACAAGTTCAATCACAAAATCATTGTATCCGATGTAGTAATGAAGAATAGATGGAGCAGTGTGAGTTCATCAGACCTCATGTTCTTGAATGCCGAGATGCTTAATGATATGTCGAGCAACAGATTTTCTTCCATCGAAACCGATGAATACGGACAGATTCCGACATCGAAACCGATCGGAAACGACGAGATTTTGAAGATCAAGGAAGAGTTGGAGATTAAAAGATTGTTTGAGAACAAAGTCAACAAAAGCAATCCAAGTTGTGAAGCAAGTACAAGTACAAGTACTCATACAAATACAACATCAAGGGCTGTTGGTGTTGTTAATCATGGTGAGAAAAGATCGATGTCGGAAATCACCGCTCTGTCGAGGTTCCGAGATGTGGTTAGTACGAGGAACAGAACCGATACGAGCTCATTGTCTGAAAACTATACAAAGGAGGAAAGAACAAGGAGGCTTTGGTTGCCAATTGCAAGAAGAACAGTTCAATGGTTTGCCAATAAAGAGAAAAGAAGATCTAAACAATCTCAGGACACAACACAGCATTTAGATGTCTGAACGTGTTGATTGGATGAAGAGAAGTTCATGTAGGTAATAGCAATTTGTGCATAATTTCAATATAGGAAGAGTTAGAAATTTTCTTTTCCCTGATTTTACACAAAAAAATCATATTGTTTTCTGATTATGTTTCTGTAAAAGCCATCTCTCCATAACACATGTATAGAAATGATAGGTATATTTATCCATTCCATTTATTACTGTTATAGTTATTATTATTAGGCTTAATAGAAAATTTGATCCTAAAGTATGCCCAGATCTTCATTTTGGCCTTCAATTTTTTTTTTGTCAAATGTGACCTTTAAATTTCGTTCTGTCAATAGTTTTGGGTCCATTAAAAATATGACGTGGTCCTTCCACCAAATTAATAAGTGACACACAAAAGGTCAAATTGAGAATAAATTGTAGTTTAAACGTTAAACTAAAAAAATATGGATAAAAACATAAATTTTAATGAATTTTAGAATGCTCCGCCACCGTTTTTCCGACTTTTTCTTGACCCAATTAGATTTCTTCAAGCCATCGTCGCCAAACAATCAACCAATAAGTTTCCTTGGAAGATATATCCAACGTTTACCTCTCGAGCACAAGACAATAAAATTTTAATCACAACCACCACACAACAACTAATGATGTAATTGATTTGGAGATCTAAGTAAAATTTTAAAAACATAAGGATCAAATTATGCTAAACTAAAGTTGATGGACTAAACCCCAAAATTTTCAGCATAGTAAAAAGACTAGAATCAGAATTAGACCTTTGTTTTACATAATAAACAATAACAACCAAGAAGCCAACTTTAAATCAATCTCCTGCATGTTTATACCTCATTATCAATTATTGGACTATTACTATAATCCCATGCATGAAAAAGACAAAAACAATGAGATAAAGATGTAATTAAACAAAGTTTAAGATAAATTTTAAACAATATATCTATTATGTAAGCTTTCCCGTATTGTCAACTTGCATGTTGCAATGAATATTAGCATTACTTTATTATTTGATCCGTTGTTGTATTAACGTAAGAGATGAGCACATATTTCTTGTTATTGCTTTGTGTGGAATCTATAAGTAATATGACATGACTTTTTTTAATGTACATTCTTTCACGACGTCCGCTCTGATGGTCCTTAATATAATATGATATGAATTATTAATTTATCAGATTTTATTATTTGAAATTACATCATGAAAATACCCCAAGTGGGTGGATGAAGGGACTGGGAAGAAATTCAAGGTTGAAATTACGAAGAAAATTGTTGAGATTTTTGATTTTGATATAACTTAAATGAAAAATATTTTTGGACTTAAACTAATTTGCAAAAATATTTCAAAAGTCCATTAATTTGAAAAATATGTTTGAAATGTTTTCAAAGTGTTTTAACTCGAACAAGTGCTTTCAAACAGCCTAAGTGTCTAAAACAGGTATTGAATATCGGTATCCTTTCCTTGGTACCGATACCCTGACAGCTGCACTGGTACCCATTTTCTCCGTACCGATACGCTATTTGACTCCCCAAGTTTTGACAAATTCTAGTAGCCAAATGTCGTATTGGTATAGGCTTGGCCGTATCGATACGCAAGTATCGAGTACCGGTACTCAGTGTTAAAATACCCAACGACTCTTTCTATTTTGAGGCAGGTACCGATATTGGAGTTCGTGTACCGATACCGAGATGCCCAGTAGTACATTTAATGCTAGAATTAAAGTCCACGGCGACTCTAATCAATCCCAACAGCTAGTAACGGCCAAGAACTCCTTAGAGGGTTTAAAAGAAGGTTTCAAGCAGCCATGGAACACAAGAAACATCCTTGCCAACATTCAATGAAAAAGAAATTGTTATGGTGCTTAGTTTTGTCATTTTTTAGAACACACTTGTGAGCTTAGCTGTTATATTTGCTGAAGTGTTAGGATTTTGGGTGAGAGCTAAATTGTGCAAACACTTTACCTTGTGAGGTTTTCCTTGTTTGCTAAATTTGTATTCTCTTGAAAGAGAGTTTCTCAAAGCTTTGGGGTATAAGCTTTTAGGGTTGTAAAGGTTATCTCCTTGAGCCTAGAAAAAGGAAAGACAAATTTAGTGAATTTGTGGAAATTCCTTAGTGGGGAAGCTAAAGTAGTGGATGTAGACTTGGTTCAAAAGTCGAACCACTATAAATCATTGTGCAACTTTTAATTTCCTATTGCTTCCACCAATTCCATCACAAAGCCAATTCACCCCCTTCTTGGCGTATTCTGTAACACCCCAAAACCCGGTCCAGTTGTTAAACCGAATTCCAGTGATTGGAAAATTTAATTTTCTCTAGTCTAACCTTAGAGTCGACTTTGACCAAGTGGTCAATTATGTCTCTAATAGGTTTGATTTGAACCAATTTGTTGGCCAAGGACCATAATTTGAACTTTAAGATTTAGTTAGCGACTAAATTGTGAAAATTAGAAATTAGAGGATAAAAGCAAGAAAAAAGAATAGTTGAGGGACTAAGGTTGTAATTAGAACCTTCCTAAAATAGTCACCACCTACGTGGGACTTTATTATGAGGTTTCTTCACCTATTGGTTTAGTTATTATATGATAATTAACAAAGCTATTCCCCATTTTATCTTTCCCTTTTCCAAAATCTTTCACTTTATATCATATTCCTAAATCTCCTAAGCAAGTATCTCAAGCACACACCTCCATTAGAGGTTGATTCAAGCTTTGATTTTCTCTGACTTCTCGATCCTAATACGTTCTTCAAGCTTGGGTAAGAACTCCTACGTCAATTTGTGGTTCCAATGACTAAACCGAGATTAATTGCAAGTTAAAGATTTGCCTAATTTTCAGGTTTGCTTCTTTGATTTATATCATAGCTAAATAGGCTATGAACATGTTGTAATATGTTTTTGTCTTTTATTTTTAGCTCAAATCGATCAAGAAGAGGAATTGCTTCCTCCATCGAATTCCAACAATCCTAGGAACAAAGGAGTTGTCATCCGAGAACCTTGAACGCCTCATATTATCTGGTAAGTATAGTTTGTGTATCTGGAATGGGCAGGTGTCATCCCGAAATACATATGTGTTGTTAAATTTTCATGATTGGTAAGTTTGATCGATAAGGCTTTTATTGAGCATCACTTATGGTAAAGTAATCAATGTAAGTTTCCATGTCTTAATATGTTTTATATTACTTGAGAATATGATTTGACGATGATTTATGATTCATGGACTCATGACATGTTGAAATACGATTTGATATGCAAGTATGTATATGGAGCCAAGGCTCTATCCAATATGTATGTAAGCATGCAAGCTATGGTAAGTATGAAATGGTAACCCTTGGAAAAAAAGTGGCTTTTGGGATACAATTAGCATGTCATAGGATTCATGAGCCCATTGGTACGGGTGGACCACGGTCCTTAGGCTACGACCTATATGTGGCGAGGAGGAGGTATGTTTTTGATTTGGCCATTGGTGAGAAGGGATATGTGTGAAACTAAAATTGATTTTGATATAACAATTTGACTTATGGACTAAATTGCAAAATAATAAAATTTTAAGTATCCTTCAAAGTCTTACATTTTGACAAGCCTCTTTGAACCAAACTATATTTCAAGACAAAACATACTTAAAGGTTCAAATTTCACTAAGTCTTTTTATGTGTTTTCAATCCTAACTTCAACAAAATACCCAGGCGTATCGATACCCTTATACGTATCGATACGGTTTTTCAACACTGGAATTTTAATTGTTCATAACGTACCGATACAGTATAACCCTGTATCGATACGAAATTCATCTGGGCAAGACTTTAAGCTATAGCGTATCAATATGCTTTGGAACCGTATCAATACTGACTTCTTATCAAAACATTATTTTGCAATAGCGTACCGATACGGAACATCACCCTATCGATATGATATGCTAACCTTTGCAAAATCCTTGCATTTAATTTTTGACCATTGGCTTGTCAGTTAGTTGGTATCCCAAATTTTTAAATGATTGTTGAACCGTATCGATACGCTAAGGGAGCGTACCGATACACTTTTTATCAAAACCAAAATTGGGATTCCAGTGAGCAAAATCCGTATCGATACGGTTAATCGTATCGATACACCCCTTAATATCATACCGATACGCCCTTGAAGCGTATCGGTACGCCTTGTTTTTCAGTCACAACGACTCTTTCTTGTTTGAGATAGGTACCGATACGCCCCCGAGCCATACCAATACGGTAGGTTGTTGAGCAGCATTTATTGCGAGAAATTGTATCCCAACGGCTCTATTGATGATCTCAACCACCCAAACGGATAGAATTCAATACAAGGGTATAAAAACAAGTCTCAAATGCACCAGCAACAACTATTGAACCTACAAGCAACATCAAAGCACTCAAATCCAAACTTTGTACTTTTAGAGTCAAATCTTTGTACCCAACTCTTTGTGTTCTTCATTGTAATTCTTATTGTGAGTTTGGAGAGTGTGAGATTGTAATTGAGTAAACATTATCCTTAGAGAGGAAATTGTAGAGTTTACCAAATACTCTTCTTTGTAAAATTGAGTGGATTAAGATTTGGGTAGAAAAGTTAATCAAATTGTAAGGTTTCATCCTCATCTAAGAAAAAGGGAAGAATTCAAGTAGTGAATTGGTTGAAAATCCTTAGTGAGATCTAAGGTAGTGGATGTAGAGTTCATTGGAGAACTTGAACCACTCTAATTGCCTTGTGTCACAATTTTTATTCTTCCAAATTTCCACCCTTCAAACTTTTATCACCAATTCACCCCCTCTTGGCCATTTGCAATTGTTTGATCAACTCAACAATTGGTATCAGAGCTACACTCATTGAAAGGATTACAACCCTCTTAAATCAATTCTAGGAGAGTTTGATCGACAACAAGTTAAGAAATGGCATCCATCTCCACTTCCAACCATTACGAGTCTCAATCTACCACCAAACCACCATTATTCAATGGGGATAACTACCCATATTGGAAGAATAGGATGAGACTCTTCATCAAGTCTATCGACTACATGGTATGGGATGTAGTTGAAGAAGGGGCATACATTCCGATGAAGAGGTACGATGAAGGAAGACATGTCCCAAAGGTCAAAGCCGAAATGACCAAAGATGATAGAAGAAGGATGCAAGTCAACGATAAAGCTCTACATATCATCTTTGGTGCTCTTGGTCCGGATATCTACTCCAAGGCGTCCTCGATCGAGAATGCCAATGAAGTTTGGGACACCCTCGAGACAACATATGGGGGAACTAGCGATGTCAAGGAAACAATGATCAGGCTACTGAATCTAAGCTACAAAAACTTCAAAATGGATCCCGATGAGAGTGTTTCCAAGATGTTTGATCGATTCTCAGTCATCGTTAATGGATTGAAGGGCTTCGGTGAGATCATCCCCGAAGACAAGCTAGTGAGGAAGTTGTTGTATTCTCTTCTGGAATCATTGGATAGCAGGAGAACGACCATTATTAAAGCTCAAGATTTGAAGACTCTCAAGCTATATGCTCTTGTTGGATCTCTACTAACCCATGAGATCATGAAGAAGAGAAGAGAAGAAGAAAAGAAAATGGAGGAGAAGAAGGTTGAGAAGAAGAAGATTGGAATCCCTCTTAAAGCTTCATATCTTGAAAGCAATTCTAGTGAAGATGAAGATGAGGAGATGGCCATGTTGGCCAAACGATTCACTTTCTTCATGAAGTCCAACCGAGGGAGAAAGTTTAATAGAAAATGGGACTTCAAGAACAAGAGTAAAGAAGAGGAGAAGGACCAAATCATTTGCTATGAGTGCAAGAAATTCGGCCACATCCGTTCCGAGTGCCCTCAATTGAAGAGGAAGAGTTTTGGGAAGAAGAACAAGCTCAAAGCTCAAGTGGCAACTTGGAGTGACGAGGAGTCATCCGAGGAGGAGAAGGAAGTGGCTAACCTTTATCTCATGGCCATTGATGATGATCCAAAGGTAAACCTTAACTCATCTAATTTTGATTTTACCTATGATGAACTTCAAGATGCATATGATGAGTTGCAAGAGGTCTATGATGAGTTAGTTGAAAAATATAAAGAGTCAATTTTGAGAAATAAGAAAAATATTTTCGATTTGAAAATTCAAAATGAATCTCTTTCAAAATCTAACTCGAACTTGGAAAAGAAGGTTTTATACTTGATAAATATTTTGAATGATCTTAAGAAGAAAATCTTGATCTTGAAAAACTTCTTTTCGATTTTCAAGATTATAACACAAAGGAAGTGGATAATCTTAAAACTTCTATTACTATTGGGAGACAATTTTGAAAAGGAAATTCTTATAAAACCCAATATGTAAAAATAAAACCTTTTTATCCTAAACAAAGAAATTTGAAAGAGATTAGGAGTGTTTGGTTTTTTAAGGAACTTATTGTTTCTAATAATATGAATGCTACTACTTCTTGGATTCCTAAGGGAACCAAGGTTTTGAGGGCTAATACACATGGACCCAAAATGATTTGGGTACCAAAAACCAAAGCCTAATTTCTTTGTTTGTAGGGGAGCATTTCTACAAGGCTAAATCCTCATGTCAAAACTCATGGTACCTTGATAGTGGATGCTCAAGACACATGACCGGTGACAAGAGTAGATTCTTGGAACTAAAGCCAAAGAGTAGTGGAGTAGTAACTTTCGGTGACAACTCCAAAGGCCACATTGAAGGAATTGGCTCCATTGGTAATCACTCTTCTATTTTCAATGAAAATGTCTTATATGTCAACGGTCTTAAACACAATTTGTTGAGCATTAGCCAATTGTGTGATAAAGGTTTGTGGATGTCTTTAAGTCCAAACAACTTGAAAATAAGTTTGTGGATGTCTTCAATTGTTTTGGCAATGTTTGAAATGTTTTTAAGTAGCCAAACTAGTGTTTTTAATGTACTCGTTTCAATACAGGCAAAACCTGTTTCAAAACATTTTGAAACTGTCAAAATCTGTTTATGTATAGCCTCACCCGTTTCTATACGGCCTCACTTGTTTCTATACGGTCTCCTTATTTCACATAAAGACTCTTTCTATTTTGAGATTGTTTCGAAACAGGGACACATGTTTCGATACGGGTAGCTGTAGAACTGCATTTATTGCGAGAAATAAAGACCCCAACGACTCCAAAACATCTATAACGGCTAGTAACAACCACAAACTCAATTGAGACTCTAAATTGAAGGCTAGAACACTTGAAGAAGGTAAGAGACAACATCCAAGCAATATGGTCAAGAGAATTAGAGTCTAAATCTTTATTTTACTATTATCTTGTACATAGTCTTTAGAGAGAGCTTAATTGTAAATCCTTTGTTCTCGTGTGAGCTTAAATTTATGTAAACACCCACCTTGTGAGGTATTAAGTTTACCAAAAAAATCCCTTGTAAAAGGAAAGGTTCTAGTTTGGCCTTGAGAGAAAAACTAGAGTTGGTTCTATCTTAGCCAAGTCCAAAAGATAGGGTTGTAACAGTTTCCTCCTAAACCGGTAAAAGGGAACAAATTTATTGTTGAGTGAACTGGGAAATCCTTAGTGGTGTGCTAAAGTAGTAGATGTAGGTGCTTAGTTAATAGCCCGAACCACTCTAAAATCATTGTGTCACTTGTCTGCCATTATTTCGATTTTAGCCAATTCAACCACCAAACATTTACAACCCTCTTTGACGATTTCGGTGATCAATTCGAGCGTGTTACAAGCCCAACAATTGGTATCATATCCAGGTTCAATTGAAGATGATTAACATCCTATTGAGGCAATCCAGAAAGCTCGAACAACATTTCAAACAACCGGCTCAATGGCGCAATCCATCGACAAGCCACCCTTCTTCGAACGGACTAATTATGCTTATTACAAGACGAGGATGATGTTCTTTGTCAAATCCAAAGACTACAAGCTTTGGGATATCATTGAAGATGACATATTCGTACAAAAAGGAAGCAAGGCGGAATGAAGTGTCGACGACCGCAAGAAGAGGGAACTAAATTTCAAGGCTTTGCACTTCATCTTTTGTGCACTTAGCCTCAACATCTACAAGAAGATGTCTTCTTGTGAGAGTGCCAATGAAGTTTGGGATAAGCTCGAAGTTACATACGAGGGGACAAATGGAGTAAAGGAGACCAAGATCGGCCTCCTCAACTTAGAGTATGAGAACTTCAAGATGGATTCAGAAGAGGACATTGAGAAGATGTTCCATCGATTCTCCACCATCACCAATGGAATAAAAGGCTATGGAGAAGTCATTCTGGAAGAGAAGCTTGTTTGAAAGCATATCTATTCTCTTCCCGAGTCATGAGACTCAAAGAAGACCACCATTATCGAAGCAAAAAATTTAAAGACCTTAAAGTTAGATGAACTCATGGGGTCACTTCTCACTCACCAAATTATGAAGAAACACATAGAAGAGGAGAAGAAGAAGGAAGAGATAAGAAAGATGGGGAAGAAGATCATGGAGCTAGGCATCCATGCAAATGCCATTTCTCTCAAATCCTCCAAGTGCAACCATGTTGATACAAGTGAAGATGAGGATGAAAAAGAAGAGATAATTCATCTCTTCAAAAAGTGTGCCGTTTTCATGAAGAAAGCAATGAAAGAATTAGAATGAGAATCTATGAAGAAGAAGAGGGAAAACACTTCAAGCCATAAGAAGAAGGCATATGTGCCTACTTGGAGTGATGAAGACTCCACCGACGATGAACAAGCCAACCTTTTCCTTTTGGCCATCGAAGAAGATTCAAGGGTAACTTCTAATTCATCTACTTCATGTTCATATTCTTTTGGTGAATTACAAGATGCCTATGATGATTTGGTTTTAGAGTTTAAAAACCACATTTTGAAAAACAAGAAAGTGATTTCAAATTTGGAAATTCAAAATGATTTGATTTCTAAAACCAAAATAATTTTGGAAAATCAAATTTTTATGTAAGACAATCTAATGCCCCTAGATTTATAAATGGAAAATGTTTTAGAAGTGTTTGGGGTCCCAAAAGGACTTACCATTTCAACTAATAAGGATGAAATTGAAAAATGAATTCCTAAGGGGACTAAATTTTGTGCTACTAACGTCTATGAATCCAAAGCAATTTGGATACCAAAAATTACTAGATTGTCTTATGATAGGTGTGATGGAGATTGATCAACAAGTCAAATATTGAGGGGGAGCTCCATGTACACAAGGAAGAACACTTGAAGAAGGAAGGCTTCACATTCTCCCTTGAGTTCAAGTGTGGTAAAATCTACTTGTTTTTAGTCGTCTAATTTGATTTATTTTCTTTTAATTCAACTAGATTATCATATATGTTGGACTAACTCTTAATGATACTTTAAGTAAGGGGGAGCCATTTAAAACCAAAATTCTTATTTGTGTCAATTTTTTACCTCCTAAGTTATTTTGAACTTAAAGTTATTTAAATTGTTTTTGATATAACAAAAAAGGGGAGAAATTGTTTAAAATTTTGAATTTTCAAGAGAATATGGGGGAGCTTTAACTTCTTTTATTTTTTGAAATCTCTTATTTAAAATTTTAAAATACAAAGGGGGAGAATCCCAAACAAATTTTCAAGTTGGTTTTATTATATCAAAAGGGGAAGATTGTAGAACTAATGTTTTGATATAATAATTGAAAATTAATTTTAGACTAAATTGAAAAGATTTCAAAAAGGCCTTTAAGTCCAATCAACTTAAAAATAAGTTTGTGGATGTCTTAAATGGTTTTAGCAATGTTTGAAACATTTTTAAGTAGCCAAACTAGTGTTTTTAATATACCCGTTTCGATACAGGCATAATCTGTTTCGAATTTTTTTTGAAACTATCAAAATCCGTTTCTATACGGCCTCACCCGTTTCTATACGGCCTTACCTGTTTCTATACGGTCTCCTTATTTCACATAACAGATCTTTCTATTTTGAGACTGTTTCGAAACATGGATACTTGTTTCGATACGGGTAGCTGTAGAACTGCATTTATTGCGGGAAATAAAGACCCCAACGGCTCCAAAACATCCCTAACAGCTAGTAACGGCCACAAACTCCATTGGGACTATAAATTGAACGTTGGAACACTTGAGGAAGGTAAGAGACAACATCCAAGCAATATGGTCAAGAGAATTAGAGTCTAAATATTTATTTTACTATTCTCTTGTACATAGTCTTTAGAGAGAGCTCAATTGTAGATCATTTGTTCTTGTGTGAGCTTAAATTATTGTAAACACCCACCTTGTGAGGTATTAAGTTTATCAAACATATCCCTTGTAAAAGGAGAGGTTCTAGTTTAGCCTTGAGAAAAAAACTAGAGTTGGTTCTATCTTAGCCAAGTCCAAAAGATAGGGTTGTAACGGTTTCCTCCTAAACCGATAAAAGGGGACGAATTCATTGTTGAGAGAATAGGGAAATCCTTAGTGGTGTGCTAAGGTAGTGGATGTAGGTGCTTAGTTAATAGCCCGAACCACTCTAAAATCATTGTGTCACTTGTCTACCTTTATTTCGATTTTAGCCAATTCAAACACCAAACATTTACAACCCTCATTGACGGTTTCAGTGATCTATTTGAGCGTGCTACAAGCCCAACATATTTGATAAAAATGGTTGCAAAATAGTGAACATTAAAACAAAGCAATTGATGCTCATAGGGCATAGGATAGGAAATATTTACATGGTGCATTTAGATGACATTCATACATCTCATGCATGTTTAGTTGCACATGATGAACATGACTCATGGCTTTGGCATAGAAAATTAGGACATGCTAGCATGAGTGTTTTAGAAAAAAATGATTTCCCTTGATCTAGTTAGAGGTTTACCCAAACTTAAGTTCTCTAATGATAAAATATGTGATGCATGCTCTAGGGGGTAAACAACATAGAACCTCATTTAAATCCATTAATGATGTCTCTACTAGTAGATGTTTACAATTGATTCATATGGATCTTTTTGGGCCTATTAGGACTATGAGCTTGGGTGGTAAATCGTATGTTTTTGTACTTGTAGATGACTATTCTAGGTTTACTTGGGTTCTATTCTTAAGTATAAAAGATGATGCTTTAGAAAAATTCATCAAATTTTCTAAAATAACTTAAAATGATCTTGAGCTTAAAATTACTCATATTAGAAGTGATCATGGAATCGAGTTTCAAAATCTAGGTTTTGAAGAGTTTTTAAATGAAAATGAGATTAGCCACAATTTTTCCGCACCTCGCACTCCTCAACAAAATAGGGTAGTTGAGAGGAAAAAATCGAACTTTAGAAGAAATGGCTAGAACCATGCTTTGTGAAAATAATTTACCTAAATATTTTTGGGCGGAAGCCACAAATACCGCTTGCTACATTATACATCGAGTAATGATTAGGCCAATTTTAAAGAAAACACCATATTTGATTTTAAAATCTAAGAAGCCCAACATTAGTTATTTTCTTCCATTTGGTTGCAGGTGTTTTGTTTTAAACAATGGAAAAGACAACTTCGGTAAATTTGATACTAAAAGTGATGAAGCTATTTTCTTAGGGTATTCTTTAAACTCTAAAGCCTATCATGTATTTAATAAAAGAACTTTAGTAGTAGAAGAGTCTATACATGTTGTTTTCGATGATAACCTCATTCCGAGGAAGGATTCTTGTGATGATGATGATGTAGGGATCCTTGAAGCCATTGATAGATGACAAACGTCAAAGGTGGATGAGATTCCAACCAAAGAAGAAGATGCACAAGATCCACCTCTTGAAGCCTTGAAGGACTTGGCTCTTAAGGAAAAGGAGGTAACTTACCCAAGGGAGTTCAACTATGTCAGAGGTGGTGAAATTTTGGGTGATCCATCCAAGGGGTAACTACTAAATCCCCTCTCAAACTAATGAACCATGTTGCATTTCTTTCAAGCATTGAGCCTAAAATATCAAAGAAGCATTAAAAATATGATTTTTGGATTTTGGTCATGTAAGAAGAATTAAATCAATTTGAGAGAAGTAAAGTATGGACATTAGTGGAAAGGCCTAGTAATCAATCTACTATAGGAACTAAATGGGTCTTTAGGAATAAACTAGATGAGAGTGGTAACATAGTGAGAAACAAGGCTAGGCTTGTTGCTCAAGGTTACACTCAAGAAGAGGGAATTGATTTTGATGAAACATATGTACCCGTAGCTAGGATGGAAGCTATTAGGATGCTTCTAGCATTTGCATGTTACCATAATTTCAAGCTTTTTCAAATGGATGAAAAAAAGTGCTTTTCTAAATGGTTTTATAAATAAAAAAGTGTATGTTGAACAACCACCGGGTTTTGAGGATTCAAAATTTCCAAATCATGTTTTTAAACTAACCAAAGACCTTTATGATTTAAAACAAGCTCCTAGAGCTTGGTATGAAAGACTTTCAAACTTTTTAATTGAAAAAGGTAAGGTGGACACTACAGTTTTCATAGAAAGATATAGTAATGACATCTTAGTAGTACAACTTTATGTTGATGACATCATTTTTGGTTCTACTAATGAATGAATGTTATTGCAGGGAATTTTCTAAGCTAATGCAAGGTGAGTTCGAGATGAGCATGATGGGGGAGCTCTCATTCTTTTAGGGACTCCAAATCAAACAAAGAAAGGATGGAACCTTCATAAATCAAGCAAAGTACGTGAATTATATGCACAAAATGTAACCCCCTCAGCCCGGCCTAGCCACCAGACCGACCTAAGGTGGTCACACGGGACTAACCTAGGTGAGATACACTCGCAGTGGAAGAAAACACGATAAAACAAACCTCGAACCAACAAATAAGAATACAGGGTCCAAAATGCAATTCTAGCATAAAACAGTGATCTAATATGAAATTAAGGTTACCATCTTGCAATTAGTCAGTTTTCATACACGTATGCCAAAATGCAGCATGAAATGACCATCCAAACTCATACAATTGATAAAATATCAATTGGGGACCAAAACGCAAGAAAACAGAACTTAGGAGATGCCCTCAACTAACTTAACTGTCAGGCATTTCAAAACACTATTGCCCGTTTCTAAATAGGCCTTCAAAACCAAATTTTCCAGAGGCAAACTATTCTGAAACACCAAGGGGCGTTTCGAAACAGCTAGGCAAATTTCATGCCCGTTTCGACACGGTCAAGCCCGTTTCGGAACCCTTGTGCACAATTTGGTTCAAAAAGGGTCTTAGGCATTTCCGAAGCTTACCGAAACCATTCCAACAACATACCAACAACAAAGGGTCAACAAAACATGCATTTCACAGGCAAAGGAACTTAACAACATCAAGCAAGAGCATTTCAACACATTGATTTTACAAGAACGAAGCATATGAAGATCCACATTTGCATAAGAGGTCAAAATACAGGTTAAGCTTAAAAACAGCGAAACCACACTTCACACAACTTCAAAGGATCATAACAAACATGTCTCAACAAAAAGGGAGTTCAACAAATGCTCCCAAAACTCATAAAGGTCTTGCCCATTGCTACTACACTACTATTGGAATAAACCATACTTGAGCTAAGATTTGGACTCTTGGACACCTCCCTTGCTCCCTTGCTGCCCCGAAAGGTCTAACGATCTACATTGTTGGAAAAGAGAGCGTAAGCTAGAGAGCTTAGTGAGCGGTGCTCAAAACCAAGGCAACAACAATGCAGCTTTTAAACACATATTTAGTTCATTAAAACCAAAACCTTCTTTCAAATCATTTCCTTACAATAAAACAATAACCAAGCTATAATTACAACACATGTCATATCCTCAAGACAAAACCACAATACTACAATTCATGCATTACCGATGCAAAACAACCATAGCTTACCAACTCGTACAAACCATGCATTACCGATGCAAAACAACCATAGCTTACCAACTCGTACAAACCATGCATGTCAAAACATAACTTACCAACTCAAGATCAAGCACCATGCCAAAACATGATATAAACATATTGAGAAAAACATATGTTTATTGCCCACAAGTGAATTCGGGATGCCACTACCCGCATAGCCCAAGGTGATAGCACTACCCATATCACTCTCAAATTGGATATACGAACACCTTGATGGCACTACCCCCATCAAGTCACATGCACTATCGATGCATAAAACTCACTTTGGCTGGGATGCTACTACCCGCAAAGCCCGTTGGTGATAGCACTACCCCTACCACTCGCATCACAATAGCACTACCCCTATTATGAAACCAAAGGATACCACACGCGCGAATTTTATATTATAGAGCTCTCCACATCCTATTGATCGATCAACATATCCGATATATATAATCATCACTTGCCAATATACAATTTACCTCTAAGATCATTCATTATTTTCAAAGCATAAACATGATCACAACATCCCATTTCAAAGCATGTACAATGCATGGCATTTCTCAACATAATTCCATAACTTTGAAATCATGACATCAACTCATGAGATTTCATATAACAACATTTGAAACAACTCATTATGCATGAAAACAGTGGAATTTATCATAATCATCCATGCAATCGCATCATCATCATCTTAAACCAAAACAATCGAAAACAAGGTGAAACAAGGGTGAAAACACCCAAACTTACGCTTGAGCTTAGATTGGTCTCTCGGACACAATCCAAACCCTTTAAAACCTATCCTTAACCACGTTAAGGCTTTAAAAGCATTTAAACTCACCAGCAAACCACAAACACAATCTGAAACGTGGATTTAAGTCGTCGGATCACCCAAAAAGGCGTCTGATGATTTTGAAACCAAAACCCATGTTTCTAACCATTACAAAACAAAGCATTAGACTTTATTTCAACCCATAAACTTGTTGGTAAAGAGACTCATCATCTAGCAACAATCAGCCATCAAAACATATCTGAAATAAGCCGGAAACATCGAAATAATCAACCTAAACAATATCCTGCCAAAACCCAGCAATATTAACATCATAAATACATATAATAGCATTCAAAAACATTAACCCATCATCATATAACTACCAGCTAGGGGTGTTCACGGTTAACCAAAATACTATAACGGTTAACCTATAAGTTATGTTCTTAGTGTAAAAATTATATGTTCTTAATGTAATTAGAGGGAAAATGCATAGAGAATGTGTCTAAGAATGCATAGAAAATTAGGGACTCATTCTTAATGGTTAACCAATGGTTAACCATGAACACCCCTACTACCAGCTACTGATTTCTCACAAATCCAAGCCAAAAACCCAAAAATATCAATCTGAAACTTCATCAACTTAACCAAATTCGGGATTCTTTTGATTAACCCATTAGCTCAACATATTTGAACATAAAAAAACATTGTCCACAACAATATAAAACCCAGAAAAACCTGATCCAACAATGAAACTCACTAAACAACCATTTTTAGCTTGATTTCTCACTTTTTCATAAATATATTTACAAAAACTTTAATCTAAAACAATAAAAGAATCAATAACATGAGAATATCATTAAAGAACCTTACGTTAGAGGTGAAAAAGAAGCTCACCTCTAATGGTAGAGTTTCCCCTTGATTTTGAAGAAAAGCTTAAGAAATCTAAGAGAAAACAATTGGGTTTTAGGAGAAAATCATAAGGAAAGAATTTGATGATTAAAATTCAACTTAAAAAGAAGTTTACCTTTGAAAACTTGCTGCTAAAATGGTTTTTGGTTGAAGAGAGAGTGAAGAAGAGCCTTTTGGAAATTTTTACGTCAAAACTAGAAATGATATAAAACCCTTTTAAAATCACTTTTAGAAATAAAATAAATAAGGGAAAATTCTGAAATTAGACTTGGCTAATTAGCTCTTTAAAGATTCAATGTTTTGATTCTTTTACAAAACGGTCACTAAAACAGTTTTGAAAATTTGCATTTTAGTCACTAGACCAAAATGTCTTAAATCCGGAACTCATTTTCCAAAATTGATTTCGCACACATTATATATATATATATATAATATATAAGGATTTTAGAAATTATTTCCACATTTTAAAAACACTCGAGGGCAATTTTCCCTAAACTCACCCCAAACTACCTAAACTCCAAAAACAGATTCGACCAACTCTTAAATCATCACCGAAACTCCTAAGCCCAAAATCGGGGCGTTACACAAAAATTTCGGCTTGGAGAATGTAAAGCCTCAAGCCACTCCTATGAGCTCTTCTATAAAGCTTGACAATGATGAATGAGGTAAGTGTGTTGATTTTAAGCTTTATAGATCCATGATAGGTTCTTTACTTTACCTTACTATAAGTAGACCGTATATCATGTTTAGTGCTTGCTTGTGTGCTAGGTTCCAAGCTAGTCCTAGAGAATCACACTTAGTAGTCATTAATAGAATTTTTAGATACCTTAGAGACACACCTAACTTAGATCTTTGGTATCCTAAGGATTCTTCCTTTAGCCTTCATGCTTATTCGGATGCGGATTATGGGGGATGCAAGATAGATAGGAAAAGTACCTCCGAGACATGACAATTCTTAGGTAGTATGTTTGTATCTTGGTATCCTAAGGATTCTTCCTTATCTACCACCAAAGCGGAGTACATATCCTTAGTGAGTTGTGCTCAAGCCCTTTGGATGAAGCAACAACTCGTAGATTATGGTGTTCAATTAGAAACCATACCCCTTAGGTGTGACAACACTAGTGCCATTTGTCTCACTAAGAATCCTATCCAACACTCTAGAACCAAACATATAGAAATTAGAAATCATTTCATTAGAGACCATGTGTTAAAAAATGATTTTGTTCTAGAATATGTTGATACCTTGAACCAATTAGCGGATATATTTACAAAACCCTTAGATAAAGAGTGTTTTTGGACCCTTAGGAGAGAGTTAGGTTTAACTAGCCTTTCTTGACCCTTTTAGGTCCCAAATGGTCAAAAATTTGCTTGAAATTGGTTGACATTCATGCTTGTGTTAATTTGCCTCCTTTTGCTTCTATGCATGTTGCTAGGGGGAGTATGCATTAATTTTAGCCATTAAAACTTGTTCATATGTCATTCACATGCATTTAGGAACGTTTAAAGTTGGATTTTTGAACTTAAAAACTGTAAAAAAAATGCCTTATCTGGTAAAGGCATATCAATACGGCTAAAAGCGTATCGATACGCGTTCATCAAGGGAAATGATGCATGTCAAACTGTATCGATACGATCACACGTATGGATACGAGTTAGTCAAGGGAAGTGATACAGATCAAATTGTATCGATACGATCACACGTATCGATACGAATTTAAAGTTGAATTAAAAATAGGGCAAATGCGTATCGATACGCTCTACAAGCGTATTGATACAGTCTCGACGGAGAGTTAAATTAGGGTTGTATTTTGCCAAATCACTTTAAAACTTTTCCCCTCTTTTTTTCTCCATAAACCCTAGTCGCATATCCCTATAAAAACCCCATCAATTCCTCAACCCCCTCAATTCCTCAAAATTTTCACATCAAACTTAAAATTTGTTGAGGGCTTTTCATCTACACATCAAAGCAAAGCTTTGTCAACAATCTTGTGCATTCACATCAACCCATTCATCCATTCTAGTAAATCAAGGTATAAATTTTCTTTTCTTCTCTTTTTAATTTTCGTTTGTTTTTAGTAATTGTTTTAACTTAGTTTTTGTATAAAACATATACTTGTGATATGGGTTTTCAAGTTTTTACAAAAACTTTTCAAAATCCGAATTTTTTTATTTGAATATAATTTTACATCGTATATTTTTGTAAACTATTTTTCAAAAAAAATTTAACCAATCTTTTCTCTTATACATGTATATATTTTTAACATTAAAATTGATTTTCAAAATACCTTGAATTATTGGAATTTATTGGATTGAATAAGATGTTAATTGTATACATACTCAAATTGTCTTGAATTATTGGAATTTATTGGATTGAATAAGATGTTAATTGTATACATACTCAAATTGTTTTGATGTTTTCAGGGTTATGGCACCAAAAAAGAGAGCGAGATGTTACCTTGCCACTAATTCCGATCCTACGGATAATGAAGAGGGTAACCCTAAACCAAATCTTCCTTATATACTTTAACATTGTTTTCCAACCCCTTCGGATATGTCACGTTATAAGCTTTTTCAAGGTTTCACTCTTAGGGAAAAACGTGTCGTGTCTATTCCATTTTTTAAACTCCGATCGTTTTAAATTTCAATATCTTCCTTTTATTCGACAATGGAAATTTATAAGCTTTTTGAATCTTCCTCCCATTGTCTATCGAAACTTGGTCACAATTTTCTTTTCTAATGCTATATGCATTCATGATGAAGATAGAGAACATGTTGTTGCTATCGAGTCACATCTAATGGGCAAAACATTTCAAATTGATCAAGATGTTCTTTGCAAGGCATTTGGTTTTGAAAACATAGGGCTTGATGATGAGTAGTCCTTAGGTCAAGGTCCTCTAGGTTCTGTAAAAGTTTTAAATGCTCATGACTGAATTCTTCATCTTATTATTACATGGTTTTTTCGTCCATCGGGAGGGAAATTTTCAACAATCCGTCAAGTAGACGACTTTTGGCTTAGGTGTTTTAGGGAGGGTAGACGTCCTAACCTTTGTCAAATCATGTTTTCCGACCTTGTTTATCTAGTTCAACACCGTCACACCGACCAAGTAAAATCCTTTTACTATTCTACGGCGTTGAGTCACATATTCCATTCCCTAAAGATTGATTGCACACATGATTTTCCCGAACCCCTTGGCCAACCTATTGATGAGCGGTCCCTCTCTCGTGCTCACTTCTCTTATGTCGACAATGAATGGGTTCGTGTCCCTCGAGCTCCTCGACAAGATGCTCCGGTCGATGCTCCACACGCTCCTTCAAGCTCTCGAGGTGCTCTGATTGCTTCTTCCCCCATGGACACTCTAATGACTTTCCTCAATGAGAAATTCACAAACATAGAAGCCAGGTTTGCAGCCATTGACACTCGATTCACATCCTTGGAAGATTGAGTCAAGGGTATTGACACTCGCTTCACAACGTTGGAGGATCAAGTGAAAGCCATAGCTATTCAACAAAACTCCATGGATGTCTCTCTCACCGTTGTCCATGGTGGTTGGCTTAACCAATCTAGGAGGAATCAACCTACTCAAGACGATGAGGATGAAGAGGACGAAGATGACGATGATGGGGACAAGTAGTTTTGCATATCATCTCATGTCATTTAGTTTCATTATTTATGCACTTATGTTTAGAACTCTATACTTTTGTTCATGTTTTAGGATTTGAGTTTGGATTTATTATTTTGAACTATTTTGTTGCTTTCCATTTAAAGTTTGCATTTGAATTCAATAATATTATTGTTGCTATTATCGTACCTTGTACTTTTATGTTTGATCTAACAAAAAGGGGGAGAAGGATTATAGAGCCATCATTGAAAACTTAAAACTTAATTTCGAAAATCCATCTTAAGTTAAGGGGGGTAAGCTTTTAAAAAGTTTCAAAACTTAAAAATTTATATTTGGTTTTGTTATATCAAAAAGGGGGAGATTGTGAAACTAAAATTGATTTTGATATAACAATTTGACTTATGGACTAAATTGCAAAACAATAAATTTTTAAGTATTCTTCAAAGTCTTACATTTTGGCAAGCCTCTTTGAACCAAACTATATTTCAAGACAAAACATACTTAAAGGTTCATATTTCACTAAGTCTTTTTATGTGTTTTCAAGCCTAACTTCAACAAAACGCCCAGGCGTATCGATACCCTTATGCGTATCGATATGATTTTTCAGCACTGGAATTTAATTGTTCATAGCGTACCGATACGGTATAACCCCGTATCGATACGAAATTCACCTGGGCAAGACTTTAAGCTATAACGTACCGATACGCTATGGAACCGTATCGATAGTGACTTCTTATCAAAACATCATTTTTCTATAGCGTACCGATACAGCACATCACAGTATCGATACGATACGCTGACCTTTTCAAAATCCTTGCATTTAATTTTCGACCGTTGGCTTGTCAGTTAGTTGGTATCCCAAATGTTTAAATGGCCGTTGAACCGTATCGATACGCTAAGGGAGCGTACCGATACGCTTTTTATTAAAACCAAAATTGGGATTCTAGTGAGAAAAATCTGTATCGATACGGTTAATCATATCGATACACCCCTTAATATCATATCGATACACCCTCGAAGCGTATCGATACACCTTGTTTTTCAATCACAATGGCTCTTTCTTGTTTGAGACAGGTACGGATACGCCCCCGAGCCGTACCGATACGGTAGGTTGTTGAGCAGCATTTATTGCGGGAAATTGCAGCCCAACGACTCTATTGATGATCTCAACCACCCAAGTGGCTAGAATTCAATACAAGGGTATAAAAACAAGTCTCAAATGCACCATCAACAACTATTGAACCTACAAACAACATCAAAGCACTCAAATCCAAACTTTGTACTTTTAGAGTCAAATCTTTGTACCCAACTCTTTTTGTTCTTCATTGTAATTCTTATTGTGAGTTTGGGGAGTGTGAGATTGTAATTGGGTAAACATTATCCTTATAGAGGAATTTGTAGAGTTTACCAAATACTCTTCTTTGTAAAAGTAAGTGGATTGAGCTTTGGGTAGAAAGCTTAGTCAAATTGTAAGGTTTCCTCCTCGTCCAAGAAAAAGGGAAGAATTCAAGTAGTGAATTGGTTGAAAATCCTTAGTGGGAGCTAAGGTAGTGGATGTAGAGTTCATTGGAGAACTTGAACCACTCTAATTGCCTTGTGTCACAATTTTTATTCTTCCAAATTTCCACCCTTCAAATTTTTATCGCGAATTCACCCCCCTCTTGGCCATTTGCAATTGTTTGATCAACTCAAAAATATGGACCATAATATGTTTTGGGAAGGAGGTGGAATCCGTGTATCCATTATGTTGCTATGTACAAGGGAAAAGTTGATAATATGTTTTGAGTTACTATGCTATATTTAATATTTTAAGGTTTCGACATGTCATACATGTATATAACATGCTAATGTGATATTCACCATTATGTCAATTGTATCATGTCATGTTAAATTACATGTACATATTGTTTATGAACTACCTCACTGAGATATGTAAGCCTAACATGTGTGTCTCGTTCATTTTTAGGTTAAGAACAATCTTATGGAGCCCGGTCATGTTGGAAGTTGCAAGTCACTCCAAGCCAAGTTTTGTGTAATGTCCCTATGTCCCTAAACTCCTAGATGCTGGCATATGGTATTTAGAAGTATGAACTTTTCATTTTTGATGACTCGATGCATTTGTATGATGTACGGATTGTAAACAAGTTTGAAATATGTGTTAATGTGGTTTGACTTACTTGGTAAAAATTGGACACTTCAGAAATTGGTTAACTAGGCAAAAATAGAAGAGATGGCCTTTTGAGCACTTAGGGTGTTAAACCTAGTAAAAGGATTAGTTTAATCATGAAATTTGACGTGCTAATAGAAATAAGTGTTGTAAAGTTTCTGGTAAAGTTTCATAAAGTTTGGACAACATTTAGGTCCTTAATTCGATTAGAAACCAGAAGAAAATTTACCAATCTGTGTAAGGCGTACTGGTACGGGTAGGTGAGTACCGGTACAGAAGAATTATTACAGGTTAGTAGCAAGTCTGGTACCGATACGAAAAATTGTAAAGGTTTGATGTAATTGTAAAGGCGTACCAGTATGAGGGTAGTTGTACCGATACTCCGTTTAGGTTCGATGTAAGGAATAAAATTCATGTACTGGTACAGTGTGATTGAGTATTGGTACTCATAAGCTGTAATTTGGGAATTTAGGGTTTGCGTACCGGTACGAACCTTCGAGTACCGGTACCGAAGGTAGGTAAAATAGGTGTAAGCTTGAAATAATAGAATCCAGAATTTTTATATTAATTAAATTTGGTCCTTAAATCTTAGAAAGATTAATTTGAGAGTTATGAGTGGAATTTGACTATTAAAATTTACAGGTAAGACCTCTATACTCTTAACTTCACCTTGGTTTAGCAATTTTGAGAAATTGTTAAGTTTACCTTGTTTTACAATTTAGTCCTTAAAAGTTAAAAATGATATAATGGACTTGGCAAATGAAGTCCAATTATTTGAAAATTTAATTCTAAGTCGATAATATGTATAACCTCAGGCCTATTCTTTAGTAACCTTGAATGACAAATGAAAATGGAAATTATGATGTTACCCTTCAACTTGTAATTGTTACGATTTGGTCTCTAATGATGATTCTGACTGGGGGAAAAAGGAATGTAAGATATGTATGTTTGTTGTATGACATATGTACGTCATAAGTGTTGATGTGACTTTCCTTTTGATTCTGATATGTTTCTAGTAGTATCTCTGAACCGGTTCTCTACCAGACCGGATAAGGGTGTTACATTTTGGTATCAAAGTCTAGGTTTAGTCGTTTCTAACACTAATTTGGGCCTCATTATGTGTCCGCATGTGCATATGCCACCTAGAAGTTTATTTGTAGGTGTTATATGTGACTTGTAACTAATACGATATTCTATTTCCCTTAATTAGACTATAAAACATCTACTTTCAATATGGAACAACATGATGATGATCCTCACACTGATTCATCTAGTAATGTGAGAGAGACTCCTTAGAATGCTCTGGTGGTAGAAAATAACCCACCTAATCCTCCTCTAATGCCTCATACACAGCAGGAGTACTATACTACGATGACAGACATGATAAAACAAGTTGTTATATCCTTTTGAGAAGATCAGCCAACACAAGCTCATGTGGCTGCATCATCCTCAATATCGAGGGCCCCTATTGATAAGATAAGTCTATATTGGGTTTATACATTTACGGGCTAAGAAGAGGACAATCATGAAGTTGTAGAGTACTGGCTCGAGAACACACTGAACAAGCATCCAAAATGCCCCGATGATTAGAAATTGGAATGTGCCTTGGCACTGATTGTAGGAGAAGCTCAAAATTGGTGGGACATGGTGGTTCTTACTATTAGAATATGATGAGTTGGATTGGTTGTTACAATCTAACCACCAGCCCATTGTTGTAACAGATTGCAAGTTGTCTAACTTCATTCTGTTATAACAACTATTGGGCTATATAAACCCCAAATGAGGGAACTGGCCCATCACGTTGGTTGTATGACCAAATTACCGGCCTACATTTCATTTCCTCTCTTTCTCTCTTCTTCCCCAATTCCTTTTTCTTTCTCTTCTCTGTAACCCTAGCTTATTCCTTGTCGTTTCTTCTCCGTTCATCGGAGTTTAATCTTTGCCGGAGTATTATCAATATGGTATTAGAGCTATCTGATCCAGTCTTCCGTTCGATTTCTTGAGTCTGTGCTGCTTTCCCCTTTTCTCTCTGTGTTCTATCGAGTGTTCGTGTTTCTGTTTGGATGGCGATTATTGAGGAGAATCCATCAGATGCGTCTACAAAGCCAATGTCAGGTCAAGCATCTAAGATTTCTACCGAACAATTCTTCGCCAATAAACAGGTGAATGTTCGTCTCGATGATACAAATTTTTTGTTATGGAAACAGCAAGTTACCTTTATGATTCATGGATACGAATTGGAGCATTATCTTGATCTCAACACTCCTGTTTCGGCCAAGATTGTTGATGGCTCCGACGGCCGTCCCGCTCTTAATCCTGCGTTTCGGAAATTCAAGAAGCAAGACAACTCTTTAGCTTCTTGGCTTTTGTCAACAATCAGCCCTAATATACTGCCTCAGCTAGTCGGTGCAGAGTCTTCTACTCAGATCTGGAACAAGGTGCTCAAGATGTATTCGAATCTGTCGACTACTAAGATAATGCATCTTCATTGCCGGTTACGTGCTCTCAAGAAAGGCTCACTGACGGTTCGTGAATACACAACTCAGGTGAAGGAGATATGTGACTTACTTGCCACCAGTGGTAGTCCTGTTTCAGAAGTTGAACAAGTTGCAACCGTGCTCAATGGTTTTCCAGTTGAGTTTGAGCCGTTTGTGGCGGCTATCATTGTCAGTCGTGCTCCGTATTCGTTTGATGCCGTTGTGTCGATGATGATTGATGTTGAAGCTCGAATTTCTGATCCGATGCGTGTTCCTGTTGGAATCAATGTCACACGCTATGAGGCTCCATCTGGTTTTGATTCAACTACTTCAGACGGTGTGCAAGGCTTTACTGGTGCATCTCGTCAACAGTCTACATATTTTGGTGGTAGGGGCAGAGGTCGTGCTCGTCCTCAGTGTCAACTCTGCGGAAAACTTGGTCATCTTGTAAACCGTTGCTGGTACCGGTTTGACCAGAGCTTCAAGAGTATCTCGACTCAGCCCCCCTCTCTCAGCAGTCTCAGCCACAACGTCCATCACAACCAGTTTCACAGCCTCCTGTTTCACAGCCTCCACCTGTGACACATGCTCCTGTGACTCATGTTCCTATTTCTCAGGCTAACATTTGTCAGTTTACTCCTTCGGTTAATGCTACTTATGATCCTTTTGTGAGTTCTCCTGCAGGAACAGTAGAGGTTGAATCTGAGAATACAGTTGATACATCTCATATAAACTCCCTGATTGCTACTGGTGCAATGAATGTTACCAACAAGTGGTATTTGGACTCCGGGGCCACACATCATGTCACTTTTGAGTCTCCTATTGACAAGGCTGGCCCTGAACATTTAGGTAATGGTCGTGTTTACTTAGGAGATGGATCCACTCTTAGCATTACCTGTGTTAGTAAAGCTATTGTTCATACTTCTGCTAAGCCTTTAGTTGTTAGTCATCTGTTACATGTGCCTCAGATTAAGAGAAATTTGCTATCTGTCTCCCGGTTGATAATGATAATAATGTTTATCTGGAATTTCATGCTGGTGAATGTTTTGTGAAGGACAAGACTACTGGAACCGTTTTACTTGAAGGTCGATTTGAGGAAGGACTGTATTGCTTTCACCTTACTCGATCTTCTGTTGGTGTTTGTTCTGGTACTGCTACTGTTAAAGCCTCAGTTTTTTCTCATACTTCTGATGATGTTTTCTGGCTCTGGCATTGCCGTTTAGGACACCCTTCATCTAGTATAGTTAGTATGGTGCTGAATAAGACTGTTTCTGTTAATACAAATACTGTATGTGCTTCTTGTCAAGTTGGCAAGAGTCATAGGTTGCGTTTACCTTGTTCAAACACAGTATATTCTAAGCCTTTTGAGCTTGTTGAGGCGGATGTTTGGGGACCCTCACCCATTAGGTCATCTGGTTATAGATATTATGTGACCTTTATTGATATGCACACTCGTAATTGTTGGATTTATCTGTTGCAAAGTAAAGCTGAAGTGTTGAATGCCTTTCGTTTGTTTTCTGCTCTTGTTCGTACTCAATTTTCTAGTTCTATTATGGCTTTGCAAACTGATGGTGGGGATGAGTTTCGTGCTCTTGATCCTGAACTAGCTTTATTGGGTGTCCAACATAGAGTCTCGTGTCCTCATACCTCTCAACAAAATGGTGTTGTTGAGAGGAAACACCGTCATATAATTGAAACAACATTAGCTCTTCTTGCTCAGTCCTCATTGCCTTTTCAATATTGGTCGTTTGCTGCTCTCAGTGTTGTTTGTTTGATCAATCGACTTCCCACTCCTGTTCTAGAAGGCCTTTCTCCTCACGAGAAACTTTATCATCGTAAACCAGACTATGGATTTCTTCGGGTGTTTGGGTGTCAGTGTTTTCCTTGGCTGCGTCCTTATAATCGGAATAAGTTTGAATTTCGTTCTAAACCATGTGTATTTTTGGGATACTCTCCTAGTCATCATGGTTATCAATGTATGGATAGCACTGGTAGAATATTTGTTTCTCGTTTTGTCAAGTTTAACGAATCTTGTTTTCCATTTAAGAATGGGTCTACTGTACCTACTTCTTCCTCCAAGGGTGATTCGACTTCTGATAGTTCTCCTTCCAATGTGTTTCCCGCCTCGGCTTTTGCTGATGTTGAAGTTCCGGTTGAGTTGGGTGGTTGTTCTGGCACTCAAGGTGGTCATGGAGGTAATGTTGATGTACATACTGACACTCGTGCGGACCGAGCATTAGATATTGAGGATGGAGCACTTAAGGTTGGTGATGAGGTTGATGATGTGCCCACAGTGCCTGAGTCTATAATTCCTGAGTCTTTAGCTGGAAATGGTGTTACTGGGCCTTCCGATATCATTGGCTTGCAAGAAGACTTGAATCAGCCTATATCTTCTGTTCTAGTTGGTGACGTTGGGCCAGTTGATGCGGTTGGGCCAGTCACTGCGTCTGGATCGTTCACGGATCCATCAGGTGGTGGTTTTTGCAATGGAGAAGTTGGGCCTGGTAATGATGCACCTATTGATGCACCTAATATAGTGTCTCAGTCCATCAACACCCATGGTATGACCACAAGGAGCAAATCTGGAATTTTTAAGCCGAAAATTTTCCAACTCGAAAGTCATGAGGTTCCCTCGTCTATCTATGAGGCACTTCAGCATCCACGTTGGCATGAAGCTGTTCTTGAAGAATATAATGCCTTACTAGCCAATGAAACGTGGGAATTGGTCTATCTTCCTACAAATCGCACTGTTGTTGGATCAAAGTGGATTTTCAAAGTTAAATTAAACTCTGATGGTTCCGTTAGTCGCTACAAGGCACGTTTAGTTGCGAAAGGTTTTTCACAAGTTCCGGGGTATGACTTCTTTGAGACCTTTAGTCCGGTGGTTAAGTTTTTCACCGTCAACGTTCTTATCTCTTTAGCCGTTTCGAGAGGGTGGTCTATTTTTCAAGTCGACATTAATAACGCTTTTCTAAAAGGCGATTTAATGGAGGATGTATATATGGTTCAGCCTTTGGGCTTTGAGCAGCATGATGCCAATGGACAGTTGCTGGTTTGTAAGCTCAAAAAGGCGTTGTATGGGCTTCGTCAAGCCCCGAGGAATTGGTTCAACAAACTCTGTACTTTTCTGCAAGAGCTGGGCTTTCGGTCATCTAGTGCAGACCCATCTTTGTTTATTTACGCCTCTGTTGATGTTGTTACATATTTGGTGGTATATGTTGACGACATATTGGTCACGGGTATGTCTGAAGTACATGTGGATAGTGTTCGAAAGGATCTTCATGCTAAATTCTCTCTCAAAGATTTGGGCTGTGTTCATTATTTTTTGGGTGTTGAAGCCGTTCATACTGCTCGTAGGCTTCTGCTTACCCAACAAAAATTCATTACAGAATTGCTTAAGAAGACTAATATGCTGGACAGCAAGCCCATTGATACGCCTATTGCTTTGGCCCCAAAACTCAGCAAACATGACGGTGTTGACTATTCTGATGCTGGGCAATATCGAAGTACGGTTGGATCTTTGTTGTATATTTGTCACACACGGCCCGATATTTCATTTGCCGTGAATAAGGTGGCCCAATTTATGCAAAGCCCGAAGGATGTGCATTGGACAGCCGTTAAACGAATTTTAAGGTATCTCAAAGCTACAATAGATTTTGGCTTGTGGTTTGCTCGACCAAACACTTTGAATGATACGATGGACTTGTATGCTTTTTCGGATGCCGATTGGGGGAGTGATGTTGATGACCGCCGCTCAATTTCCGGCTACTGTGTTTATCTGGGTTCTCATCTTTTAGCATGGAGTTCGAAAAAATAGCGATCAGTTTCCCGGTCAACCGCAGAAGCAGAATATAAGAGCCTTGCGGATACTGCGTCTGAGCTTGTTTGGGTCAAAACCTTGTTGCATGATATGGGTGTGAAGTTAGAGGATACACCTCGGATTTGGTGTAACAATACGAGCACCGTGGCTATGGCTGCAAATCCAATTCTTCATGCAAAAACAAAGCATGTTGATTTGGATTTACATTTTGTCCGGGAAAAGGTTCAAGCTCGACAGCTGGAGGTCAATTATGTTCCGGGTCAATTTCAGAGTGCTGATATTTTTACCAAGCCCGTCACCGTGGACCGTTTTAATGAGTTGCGTAAACATCTTTGCGTCTGGTCCATTCAACAAGTTCTGGAAGCTGCTAAAGCCGGGTGAATATTAGAATATGATGAGTTGGATTGGTTGTTACAATCTAACCACCGGCCCATTGTTGTAACAGATTGCAAGTTGTCTAACTTCATTCTGTTATAACAACTATTGGGCTATATAAACCCCAAATGAGGGAACTGGCCCATCACGTTGGTTGTATGACCAAATTACCGGCCTACATTTCATTTCCTCTCTTTCTCTCTTCTTCCCTAATTCCTTTTTCTTTCTCTTCTCTGTAACCCTAGCTTATTCCTTGTCGTTTCTTCTCCGTTCATCGGAGTTTAATCTTTGCCAGAGTATTATCAATACTTACCACCCCCGAACAAGTTGTGACCTGGGAGTTCTTTCTGGAAGAATTCTTGAAGAAGTACATTAATGAGTACTATTTGGACGAAAGGAGAAAGAAGTTCATGTATCTCAAATAGGGAGAGAGACCAGTGGAAAAATACATTCATGACTTATATAAGTATGCTAAGTATGGTGTTGAGATTATACGAACCGAGAAATACAAGTGCAAGAGGTTCATTGGCAGTCTTTATGATGAATTACGACCATTGTTCATGGAACTTGAGATCCAGGATTTCTAGAGTTTGGTGAATCGTGTCGCCGCTACTGAAGCATCTCAGAAAGGTATGGAAATACGGAGGGGAAATTATTCACGCTTTGACAAGAGGTTCCGGGATGTGTCTCAACCACCTCAGCCTCCCAAAAAAGGAAAATAGTATGATCAACGACCCGTGGTTATTCAGCAATCTCCAAGAGGCAGTTATAGTTATGTCTCAAGACCTCAATCTGTTGCTCCTTCTGTTATACGCATGGTATCAGTGGATAGTACCGGTGGTTCAGGTCGTGCCTCACAGCTTCCGATATGTAGCTTTTGCCAAAGAAGGCATTCATGCCAGTGCAAGAAACAATCTTGTGCATGTTTCTTTTGTGGCGAGGTTGGCCACTTCATCTATAAATGTCCTCAAAATCTAGCGGCAACATCTATTTCAGCTTCCCCAATGCAATATGTGAAGGGGAAGGGACCTCGATTTGCTCAGACTGGACCTTCGAGGAAATTCTGTGGTCCTGTAGCATCTTTGGTAAAACCAGAAACAAAGACTCCTTTACAAGTCTATCATGTACGAGGACGAGAGTAGAAGGACGATCCCAATGTGATAGCAGGTATGGTGGAGTTTTATTCAGATTTTGCATATGCTTTGATAGATCCAGGATCCACTCATTTCTTTATAAGTACATCCTTGATCGAAAAGTATAATTTGAATCTAGAACCTACCAATTCTGAGATCATAACTACTAATTCATTAGAGGATAGTGTTTCCATTAATCTGATTAGCAAGAATTGCCCGTTGAAGATCCAAGGGATCCCGTTTCCGGCCAACCTAATGGCATTACCCTTCCAAGATTTTGACCTTATCCTAGGACTTGATTGGTTTTCAAATCATCAAGTCTGGGTGGAATGCTCGAAGAAAACGTTGTATCTGTTGGAAAATGTGAGAAATTGGAAACTTTGAGCCATATTTACTAGTGGTAAAGGTGGATGTTCGAATGATAAATTTATTAATTTATATTCTACTCCATGAGACCTTTACAACGATATCTCATATGCTCAAAACTGTTGAGAAATGAATGAGAAATTGATGCTCAAAGTGAGGTTGTTATGAATTGTGTTAAGGAAAATATGAACCCCTTATCCCACATGGGTGGGATAACAAACTTAGGAATGGTTTAAATACACCAACCCACTTGGGAGTCATTGAATGACTTGAATGAACACTATGCCTCATGCGCAGGCGCAGGGGGGGTGCAAATCGAAGCTCGTCGAACCCATTCGGGTTGGGGCGACGCGAATGTCCGGACCGGTCAGGTTCCACTTAGAACCTGCGGATATTTTACCCACTTCGAATTAAATTTTTTGCTTATATAACACATATCTTTTTGAATATTCCGAATTTAATAGAATAATTTGTGACTTTCATTAAATCGGATATTAAAAGGTATTAAATCAATTCATAAGAAATATATCCGTTTAAATAAGGCATTAATTGATTATTTCCAATTTTGCTCGGATATAAAGTCAATGACCTTAATTCGAAATATTTACATTCCATATTTTTCCTCATCCACTCCCCTATATAAAGAATACTTCTCATCAGTTTCAAATCACTCCAAAAACGTTTTCTCTCTCGTTTTTCTTTTAACCGGTGATAGGCTAAGACAAGGCTCTAGTTCGAGATCTCTTCAGTTCGTGCTTCTGTCGAAGATCTTCTTGTTGTTGTATCCTGGGAGACGAACGACCAACCAAACTCAAGCACCGCGGAGTGGTCGAAATTTGTCTTAAGGAAACTGCTCTTCGCAGGCCTCAACTTTAATCTGGTTTTAGAATTCTTCTCTTCTTATTTGATTAAAGTTATTTCTTTATTTTATTTTCTTTTATTATCGTCTTGGATTGTATACTTTGTAACAGTATCTTCGAGGTCTCGGTAAAAAAACTGTGACCTTGATGCAAACCGAGACAAAACAACTCAACCCAAAGTTCTATGTCGTTGAAGCTCAAGCCAAAGGTGAACCAAGAGTAAAAGATCTACCTATAGTTTGAGAATTTCCCGATGTGTTTCCTGATGAACTTTTGAGTCCACCACTGACTCGTGAAGTAGAATTTGGGATAGAGGTGCAACTGGGAACTACACTTGTCTCCATTGCACCCTATCATATGGAATTTGTGGAGCTGAAAAAGTTGAAAGCTCAACTTCAAGAATTGTCAGATACATGTTTCATCCGACTGAGTGTCTCTCCGTGGGGAGCCCCTGTCTTATTAGTAAAAAAGAATGACGGCTCGAAGGGTCTTTGTATTGATTACCGTCAACTGAATAAAGTGATTATCAAGAACAAATATCTGTTACCAAGGATTGACAATTTATTTGACCAGTTGAAAGATGCCTATGTGTTCTTTAAGATAGATCTTCGATCTGGCTATTATCAGATTCAAGTGAAAGAATGTAATATTTCGAAAATAGCTTTCCGGACCAGATATGGCCATTATGAATTCTTGGTGATGTCGTTTGGGCTCACAAATGCTCATGCAGCATTCATGGAACTTATGAATCGGATATTTCATCCCTATCTAGATAAGTTTGTTGTTGTGTTTATAGATTCTAATCTATTCCAAGAATTTTGTTGAGAATGAAGAACATCTCAAAATTGTGCTTCAAACCCTTTTGGAGAAGCAACTTTATGCAAAGTTCAGTAAATATGATTCTTGTTATTTGAAGTAACTTTTCTAGGAAATTTGAAGTATCCTAGGTTTTGCAGGCTATTTCCGAAGATTCATTAAAGGGTTCTCAATGATAGTTGCACCCTTCACCAAGCTTCTTCGTAAAGAAACTCATTTTGTATGGTCTGAACAACAAAAAAGAAGCTTTGATCAGTTGAAACAAGTTTTATCTCGTGCTCATGTCTTGGTACAACCTAAATCTGGCAAGGACTTTACTGTGTACAGTGATGCATCCCACCTAGGATTAGGTTGTGTTCTGATACAAGAAGGAAAGTTCATAGATTATGCTTCAAGACAATTGAAGTCTCATGAGATGAATTGCCCGACCCATGATTTGGAGTTAGTCGTTATTGTCTTTGCTCTGAAAATCTGGATGCATTACCTTTATGGTAAAAAATGCTATATGTATACTAACCACAAGAGTCTGAAATAAATCTTGACTAAAAAAGAGTTGAATCTCCGTAAACGTAGGTGGATGGAGTTGTTAAAGGACTATGACTTGGTTATTGACTACCATCCTGGTAAGGCCAATGTCATAGTAGTTGCTTTTAGTCGAAAACATGCCCCTACTCCGAGAACTATAAATGCTCATTTCATACTTAAGAAGCATCATAAGTTAGTAGATGAATTGCAAATTTAGTCTACAATCGTGAATCGAATCAAAGAGCTCCAAAATTTTGATGATTAATTGCAAGCCATCCTCTTAAGGGTTTGGGATAAGCCTAACCCGAATTTCTCTAAGAACTTAGAAGGTTTGCTATGTTATCGAGATCATGTTTGTATCCCAAATAATGTATCCCTCCGAAACCAAATCCTTAGTGAGGCTCACTGTAGCTCATTCTCTATTCATCATGGAGTTGTAAAGATGTATAAAGATTTAACAGCGTTACACTGGTGGTTTGGCATGAAGCATGCCATTACAGAATTTGTGGCAAAATGTCTGACCTGTCAGAAGGTAAAAGCAGAACACCAAGTGCCTACGGGACTTTTGTAGCCCATAGAGTTGCCTCAATGGAAATGGGAGAGAATCACAATAGATTTCGTAAGTGGTTTGCTCATGAATCCTAAAAAGAATGATGCAATTTGGGTCATAGTTGACCATTTTACCAAATTTTCCCACTTCATTCCGGTGAGAATGGATTTCAGTCTTCAAAAGCTTGTTGATTTGTATATCCGAGAAGTAGAACATCTTCATAGTGTACCCAAATCCACCATTTCCCATCGTGATCCACGCTTTGCATCTTGGTTTTAGAGAGCTTTACACGAGTCTCTAGGAACTCAAGTGCATCTCAGTACGACCTTCCATCCACAATCTGATGGACAATCTGAAAGAGTAATTCAAATTTTGGAAGATATGCTTCGAGCCTGTGTGATAAACTTTGAGGGCTCTTAAGAAAAGTCCCTACCTTTGATTGAATTTGCATACAACAAAAATTATCAATCTTCAATCAAAATGGCTCCATATGAAGCTCTGTATGGAATGAAATGCAGGACTCCATTATGTTGGTCCGAGCTTGGAGAAGGTAAAATGTTAGACCTTGACTTACTTCGAGAAACTGAAAAAAGGGGTCACTATCATCTATGACCGACTCAAACCAGTATTCCATTGGTGAGAGGGCATTTCTCAAAGTCTCACCATGGAAGAAGATTTTGCATTTTGGTAAAAGGGGAAACTCAGTCCCCGATTCATCGGTCCATTTGAAGTAATGGAGAAAGTTGGTCTAGTAGCCTATCGGTTGGCACTTCCATAGGAACTCAACAGAATTCACAATGTCTTTCATGTATCTATGCTTTGAAATTATTTGCTGAGTGGATCAATTTAATGTGATTTGGCCAAGAGGGGGTGAATTGGCTATTTAAAATTTGAGGGAGCAAAAAGGAAATTGAAAAAGGAAGGACAAGACAATTTATAGTGGTTCAAGCTTCTAACAAGCTCTACATCTACTACCTTAGCTCCCACTAAGGATTTTCAACAACTTTCACTAGATGTTCTTCCCCTTTTCTAGGCTTAGGAGGTAACATTTACAATCGGTCAATCTTTCTACCCAAAGATTGACCCAAAAGACTCTCTTTACAAAGAAGAATTTGGCACTAGTGAGACATATGACACTAGTGTTGTTGCTTCACCGAAAGGACTTGAGCACAACAACTTCCGACTGATATATATTCTGCTTCGGTGGTAGATAACGCTACATTATTTTGTTTCTTAGAGAGCCAAGATATGAGCATACTACCTAGAAATTGGCAAGTTCCAGAGGTACTTTTTCTATCTATCTTACAACCCCCATAATCCACATCGGAATAAGCATGTAAGTTAAAGGAAGAGTCTTTAGGATACCAAAGACCTAAACAATGTGTGTTTTTAAGGTATCTAAAGATTATTTTAATGGCTACAAGGTGTGATTCTCTAGGACTAGCTTGAAACCTAGCACACAAGAAAACACTAAACATGATATCAGGTCTACTTGCGGTAAGGTAAAGCAAAGATCCAATCATAGACCGATAAAGCTTAGAATCAACACACTTACCTCCATCATCCTTGTCAAGCTTAATTGATGAGCTCAATGGAGTGGCTTGAGGCTTCGCATTCTCCAAGCCAAACTTCTTGAGCATGTCCTTTATGTACTTAGCTTGATTGATGAAGATGACATTGTTCCTTTGTTTAATTTGGAGCCCCAAGAAGAATGAAAGCTCCCCCATCATGCTCATCTCAAACTCGCCTTGCATTAACTTAGAGAATTCTTGGCAATAAAATTCATTAGTATAACCAAATATAATATCATCAACATAAATTTATACTACTAAGATGTCATTGTCATTTCTTTTAATGAAAAGTGTAGTGTCTACCTTCCCTATTTCAAAACCTTTTTCAACCAAAAAGTTTGAAAGCCTTTCATACCAAGCTCTAGGAGCTTGTTTCAAACCATATAAAGCTTTAGTTAATTTAAAAACATGGTTTGGGTAAATTGGATCTTCAAAACCGAGTGGTTGTTTAACATACACTTCTTCATTAATAAAGTCATTCAAAAATTCACTTTTAACATCCATTTGAAAAGGCTTGAATTCATGATAACATGAAAATGCAAGAAGCATCCTAATTGCTTCCATTCTAGCTACAGGTGCGTAAGTTTCATCAAAATCAATTCCCTCTTCTTATGTATAACCTTGAGCAACAAGTCTAGCCTTGTTCCTCACTATGTTACCACTCTCATCTAGTTTGTTTCTAAAGACTCATTTAGTTCATATAGTAGACTTGTTTCTAGGCCTATCAACTAATGTCCAAACTTTACTCCTTTCAAATTGATTAAGTTCTTCTTGCATGGCCAATATCCAAAAATAATCTTTTAATGCTTCTTTGATGTTTTTAAGCTCAATGCATGAAATAAGTTCAACATTATTAAGCAATCTAATAGAGGATCTAGTGGTTACCCCCTTAGATGGATCACTCAAGATTTCACCATCTTTGACATAGTTGAGTTCCCTTGAGTAGCTCACTTCCTTTTCACCAATATTCATGTCCTTTAAGGATTCTATGGGAAAATCTTGTGCTTCTTCTTCTTTGGTTGGAACCTCATCCACCTTTGATATTGTCTATCATCATTGGCTTCAATGATCCCTACATCATCATCATCACAAGAATCCTTCCTCAGAATGAGGTTATCATCGAAAACCACATAAATAGACTCTTCTACAACTAAGGTTCTTTTGTTAAACACCCGATAGGCTTTAGAGTTTAAAGAATATCCTAAGAAAATAGTTTCATCACTTTTTGCATCAAATTTACCTAAATGATCTTTTCCATTGTTTAAAACAAAACACTTGTATCCAAAAGGTTGAAAATAGCTAATGTTAGGCTTCTTTGAATTTAAAATCTCATAAGAAGTTTTCTTTAAAATAGGCCTAATCATTACATGAGTTATAATATAACAAGCGGTGTTTGTGGTTTCCGCCCAAAATACTTAGGTAAATTATTTTTACAAAGCATGGTTCTAGCCATTTCTTCTAAAGTACGATTTCTCCTCTCAACTATCCTATTTTGTTGGGGAGTGCGAGGTGCGGAAAAATTATGGCTAATACCATTTGAGTTACAAAAATTTTCAAAACCTAGATTTTGAAATTTCGTTCTATGGTCACTCCTAATATGATTTATGTTTTGACCAATGTCATTTTGAGTAACTTTTGAAAATGTGGTGAATTTTTCTAAAGCCTCATCTTTTGTACTTAAAAAGAGAAACCAAGTGTATCTAGAGAAATCATCAATTAAAACATAAGCATATGATTTTCCACCCAAGCTAGTTGTCCTAATAGGCCCAAAGAGATCCATAAGGATCAATTGTAAAACTCTACTAGTTGAAACGTCATTAGTGGATTTAAATGAGGCACATTTTTGTTTACCCTTAGCACAAGCATCACAAATTTTATCTAATGAGAATTTTAGCTTAGGTAAACCTCTAACTAGATTTTGGAAAACTAATTTCTCTAAAACACTTATGCTAGCATGCCCTAGTTTTCTATGCCACAACCATGCATCATTTTCATCACTAGCAACCAAACATGCATGGGATGAATGTATGCCATCTAGATGTACCATGTAAATATTACTTATGCGATGACTATTGAGCATTATTTCATTTGTTTTAATGTTCACAATTTTACACCCATTATCATCAAAATGAACATTAAACCCTTTATCGCATAATTAACTAATGCTCAACAAGTTATGTTTTAGACCATTGACAAACAATACATCTTCAATGAGAATAGATGAGAGATTACCAATAGAGCCAATACCCTCAATGTGACCTTTGGAGTTGTCACTAAATGTTACTACTCCACCACTTCTTGGCTTGAGCTCCATGAATCTACTCTTGTCGCCGATCATATGCCTTGAGCATCCACTATCAAGGTACCGAGTGTTTTGACTTGAAGCTTTGGCCTTGTAGCAATGCTCCCCCTACAAACAAAGACTAATTCTTGAATTTTGGTACCCAAATCATCTTGGGTCTATGTGAGTTAGCTCCCCAAATACTTGGTTCCCTTAGGAATCCAAGAAGCAATAGCGTTAATATTATTAGAAACTACTAGTTCCTTAGGAACTCATACATTTCTAATCCTTTTACCTTTAGGGTGCCTTTTGAAGTTGTCGAGTCAAATGGTCAATGTATACCTATCTACCCAAGCATGCAACGTTAACGGCCCATTGGATCTTCTCATAGTCCTAGTCATCGAGGATGGTATGAATATGGTCCTTGTGTGCTTGCAATTGTGCCTTCAAGTCTTCAAGAATGTAACGGAGCAATTCAGCCTCGGCACCCTTTATTTCTTCTTTCTTTAACTTTTTCTGAAGATCTTGATTCAACTTCCTATATTTTCTGAGGCTACCGCGTGCTTCCGAGTATTGCCTCTCCAAGTGTTACTTTTCTCCGGGAAGTCGGTTGACCTTCTCTTTCCGTTTCTTTGCCTCTTGTTGCCAAAGCTTTAACTCTTTCTTCATCTCATCGAGTTGTGCCTTTTCTTTCTTCGAGGTTCTAAAGATATTGGCTCATGCCCATTGGGCCTTCATACTGTTATTTTCTTGAGTCAGCTCTCGTACATCTTTCAAGTAGAGCTTTTGCTTTGTCAATAGGGTCTTCACCTCTTTCGGGTAGCCCTCTCTTTGATATTCTTCTGTGACGAGCTTGCCTTCGAGTTTGATAATTCTACCCAATTGCACCTCTTTTTCTTTATCGAAATCTTGCTTATAGATCTCTAGCTCGGTCATAAGGATACCAGCCTGAGGGTTATTTGATTGGTTTACCAAGACAGGAACGCCTATGTTGTTGATCCTCTACTTTCTCTAGCTCGCATACTCGGGTACAACACCGGTGAATAGGGTCACCTTCATTAAGTACATTCGTTTCCACTCACTATCCAACTACATGACTCGTTTCGTGGAATTGTCCTCCTTGTATAAGAACTCATCCTCTCAAGCCCATGAGTAACGGGGATAAACTGGCGAGCTCCATACTAGTGTTGTATAAGCAAAGGTTCATAACTAGTGGCTCCCTATAGGCCTATGAAAGTGACCCACTCTAACTTTCCACATTTGTATAGGATCGGTACTGGATACATCCGCGGAGCTCTCTATGTTAAGTCATCATCAGAAATGTTTCAGAAGAAGGCTTCCCACTGTTCTTGCTTCCCATTTTGTTGCCACCAATTCCTGGTAACTTCTTTGATCGGGATCAAGTCTCTAGATGTCATGTGTTTGCTTATCTTCTCTTTCTCCCGGAAATGGCTTCGCAACCATAAGTACAGGAGACAACCAGGGCTATCTCCATGTGCCCCAAGACATTCAGGAAGACTACCAACTTGTAAATGACCAAGGCAAGCAATCCCAAGACTTTCTCATGCTTCACCTATTTCATAATCTAGGCATATATCAAATCCCAAGTAAAGTAAGGGTTGTTGTTCTTTTCTACAAGATGGGCTTCCACCTCTTTTACGTTTAAACCAACAAGCTTAGAAAATTTTCTCCGATAACTGAAACTTTTCTCCTTCCAGTATATTTTGTCAAACTTTTCCAACTTTAAGTGCAGCAGACCATATATTCTTCTATGGTAGGAGACATGTCCTCTTGATGAAAGAATGATAGGTTGGGTCCCAAAACTCAACAGCTGCTATAACCGAGCTATCTCCACTCCAGGCATAAGGGTTATGTCTCCGTACCTCTTGGTGAATATGGCTCGGTCTTGAACTTCTAGGCTCTCTCATACGGTAACCAATCTTAACAAATGATTCTGAAGCAAATCCATATGTACCCGTTTCGACAGATCTATGGTGGTTTCCTTCCGCACATTGTCTCTGTGCTGACGTTGGAGCTCCAAAGACTTGCTTCTGACATCGGCATTCGAACAGTGGACCCCAAAAGTAGATGATGGTACCCGAACACTCATGACCACTGACTGACTTGTGTTTCAGAATATCAACAGAATGCAATGCAATGTATAGTCTATAATGAAATAAAATACAAGGAATAATACAAAAAAAATATAATAAATAACACAGAAAATAAATCCTACGGCTTTTAACATGGTTCTCACGAGGTGGGCTTTCTAAAGTCAAACATGTGAGCTTGGATCTAAAAAAGGTTCTCGAACCGCCTTACCCCTACTAAGGCGGATAATATGTTCGATCCTGGCCCATCACAGGCTTGCGATCGAACATGGTTCGAGGGGATGCATTTCCACTATGCCCATGTGGAGGGTTACTCACGAAGACATATATACTCTGGACCCTGGAAATCTTTCACTAGCCCATGCGGAGGGTTGCTCACGAAGGCATAGCTACTATTCTTCCACTTAAGTTGGATAAAGCCCGGGTAGAGGGCTTATGTTATGATGCAATAACAAGTATATACACCAAAAATGCACACAAAAATGCAATGAACTACCAAGAAAAACAACTCATGATCAAGTAAAAGTTGTGCCCTCTAAAAAATTCCCTAGTGGACTCGCTAAGTTGTGATAATGGAGTCGCCACCAGTCATTTTAGAATAGGCAGACCGAAAACCTAAACAAACTAGAGATCACGAAATCTCAGGGTTCATGAGCACGGTTACGTGTGGGGAAGGATTAGCACCCCCACAACGCCCATAGAACGGCGCTTACTTGATCACTAATATTTTCTTTTGTAACCCGGATGAATGCATGTAAAGATTAATGTAAAAATCTAAAAAATTCTAAAGGTGACCCGAATTCACTCACGATTGAGAAAACCTAGGTCAAACTTAAAAACATCGGGGATTAAGGCAATAATTCTAAATTTTGAAAGCGTAGTCTTGCATGGGAGTGTCGACCATTCCCCAACTTGCATTGGGGAAAATCGAAATTAACCCCACTTGAGAAAATACCATTTTTCCGTAACCAAAGAAAAAGGTTTTTGAATGACATATTATGAAATTTTATTAATTCCTAAAGAAAGCCTAAAGTCTAGGGTTTTATTCTAAAAGTGCATGTTTAAAGAAACAAATCTTAAAAAGGCTCTACTTAACGATTCTTAAATTGGAGTTGTATTAAATTATCTAATAAAAATTACCAAGTTTGTTATTAAAGGGTAAATTATTTTTGGAAACATAATCTTATGGTATTAAATACTGAACTATATTAAAAATTGGCTAACCTAAAATTAAGTCTAAGGTTTTATTGAGATTTATTATTTAACTTTTTGATAAAAGACCTAATCTAGAAGTGTATTTATTATTAAATAAATCTATTTAATGAAGAGACTCCTAATTATCTTGAAAAAAGATTATACTATTGAAATATTATTATAAATTTAAAATTATTCTAAAAGATTTATTAAGGTGATAAACAATTTATAATTTAATTAAAAGAGGAATGTAAAAAGGATTAAATTACATAAAACAAAAAATTAAAGAATCGAATTAAAGAAAAAAAGACTAAAGTGAAAGGATTACAAATAGTGGAGCCGAAGTGCGAAGGTAGCAAGAGTAGGGCACGGGTCGTGTTTAGACATAAGTCGGTTCGCGAGCTAATTATGGGTCGCGTATAAAGGCAAAATTGGGGAACAAAAATCATTCCCTCTTCTCTAAACCGAATGGATCAAACAACCCTCTTTCAATCTTCTTTGGTGTTCATCAGTAATTTGAATGGTAAAACTTGCACCTTCTGTCTTTTTTTAGTTCAATATGTTAGCAAAATAATAAAATAAAACAAAAAAAACATATAATATACCTCCAACAAATTGGATTGTCTCTTATTTTTTATTTTCTCTGAACTTCTAGGTTGTACATGAGTTGTGTTGTATGGTATGTTAAGTATAATAAAATTGAGCTTATTTATAGACTTTAAGAAACCCTAAAAGTATAGGAAAATTTTACAACGTGCGACGAACACCGATAAACACCATTAAATTAATTAATAAAGATGTAAAATTTCAAGAACCCATCATACAATTAATAATTATTTTAAAAAATTCAATTAAATTATTTTTATATATATTAAAATTTTATTTTTTTAATAAGGGTAAACTATATATTTAATACATCACCTATTTCCGTATTTCTATTGAACCCTCAATATTTAAATATTATTTCAATTTGACCCTATTCTTTATAAAAATAATTTAACCCTTAACCCTCAACCTAAAACCCTAAACTATTAAACCTTAAACCCTTAAACCTATACCCTAAATTATATACCATTAAAAATAATTTCACCGTCATCGATTCAATTCAATGAATTGTTGAATTCTCCTAAAAAATTCAATAATCAACAATTTGAAGAAAAAAAGTGATGATCAAAGTCGGTACAAGTTCTTCATTATATGATATCACAAAGATTAAAAAAAACATGAACTTGAGCTCTTTAAATATGACTCACTGTAAACGTCGGTGATACAGGTGATTCAAAGAATTTGTCATTAAAGTTCATGCTTGGCAATTGCTGTGTTGCTGCTGTGGGATAATTCTCGGGGGGGAAATCTGTGAAATTGGGTGAAGAGTACATAGGGTTTTTTTGATCGGGTGATGCAAAAATACAAACAAATAAAACGAGATGTATCCTAAAAACGATGGCATTATAATCTGAAACATTCATTTGGTGCAGGCGAATAAATCAATATATAACTTTTTTTTCTTTGAGATGTATCCTAAAATCGATGGCATTATAACTTTTTTTCTTTGAATTTAAATCAATATATAACCAAAATTTAGTTTGTCAATGATCACTTGTGATCTTGATATTTGCAGGACAAATGTGATCCAGTAATGACCGCATATAAATTGGTTACAATAAATACTCCATATTAGGGATTTGGTTGTAAACTCGAGCAAGCTTTGCTAGCGGTAAATTTCTTGGACTTCGATCTTTAGATGTATTATTCAGTGAACTTCTACATTAGTCATAAATTAGGGTGCATTTTTTTCATATAAAAAATAATTTTAAGAGATTCAAGTTTAATTAATTTTAAGAGATTCGAGTTTAATTAATTTTGATATATATAAAAATAATTTAATTGAAATTTTTAGGAGAATTCAAGAATTCATTGAATTGAATTGAATCGATGATGGTGAAATTATTTTTAATGGTATATGATTTAGGGTATAAATTTAAGAGTTTAAGGGTTAATAGTTTGGGGTTTTAGGTTGAGGGTTAAGGGTTAAGGGTTAAATTATTTTTATAAAGAATAGAGTCAAATTGAAATAATATTTAAATAATGAGGGTTCAATAAAAATACGGAAATATGTGAGGTACTAAATATATAGTTTACCCTTATTAAAAAATAAAATTTTAATATATATATAAAAAATAATTTAATTAAATTTTTTAAAATAATTATTAATTGTATGATGGGTCCTTGAAATTTTACATCTTTATTAATTAATTTAATGATGTTCATCGATATTCATCATTAGTGGTGTTCATCGGTGTTCGTCGCACGTAGTAGACTCATCCAAAATATATCCTTTATTTATGCTAAATAGATTTGAAGAAGGAATAATGCTTTGGACATCAAATTACTTTTCTTACATTTAATATATAGAATGAGTTAAAACAAATAAGGAAAGTCTAAATTTCAATTTAATTACAAATATTTTATAAAATAATTAAAAATTCATAATAAAATTAAATTTTTGTATTGAACACATATTTAATATTTTGCACGCGTTGTCTTCAATAAAATAAGTATATTTTGAACTCTCAACATTCGATTAAGGCGTTTCAAGATGCGCTGAAAAAATAACGAAAAGAAAGTCAATACCTAAGAAGACATCTTGACCCCAGAAATGCTCAGATCCTATAAGAAATTTGTCGTGAGTCCACAATAATATTTCCTTGCGCATCACTTGACTTTCTATACTTGTTGGACAAAATCTTTTGTAATCTTCCTATATCTGATGTGATTAGACTTTTATGTGATCTGCAAGAATAACTAAAATATATTATTAATAATAATAATATTAAAAATTAAAATGAAATAATATATATATAGAAAAAACAAAATAGGCCTTCATTTATGTGTTTTGTGAGTATTCGTTAATTCGATAATTATAATGCACCGGGTTGGACATATTATCAGCACACTGACATGTCTAACATTTCAGTCCATATTATCAACTAATTTTGTTGTAAGTTTCAAGAAAAAGAAGCAAGATACTGACAAATGATTGGAACTGAGATCTACTTTTCTGCGCTTGCTGGTTCTCGATGATAGTCCAGTCAAATATGTAATCTAACTCGTAAGCTACAACAAAATAGAACCAAAAATTAGTTAAACTCAAAAACCTCTTTTTAAGGAATCCAACAATACCTTCACGAGCAAACAAATCACGGAAAAGACGCTTCAAGAATCTATAATCAGGACGGTCATCAAATCTCAATGATTTGGTGTAACTGAAGTATTCTGCAAACTCCACAGGATGAGACTCACATAGAACCTTGAACAACAAAAGTCAAAAGGAAAAAGTAGATATGTTAATCAAGTCATGCTTGAACCACAATACAGAACTGAAAGATACATAAAACATAGACATACCTCGATAGGAGTGGAAACCTTCTTCTTAAATGTTTTATCATACAAAGTGTTATTGAAAGTCTATAATTTTGTGACCATTAATCTTAACGGTGACTATAAAAACTTCTGTCGTCACATAATGTATTTTTTTGACAAAAAACAATTATCACAATTGTTAATTATTATAACGTCTTATTTGCTCACAAAAATACTTGTGATAATTTTATTGGTCACACAATATATTTATAGTGACAGACAAAATTGTCACAAATTTATGTTGATTGTAGTGTCTAAGAGTTCGTCACAATAAAAAATTATCGTGACTACCTTTTTCATCACAACATTTGTTCTTAGTGACTATTTTTTTTTATCAAAGATACAAATAATAATAGTGTCGAAATGATGGTCACAAAAAAATAAACAACTATGACAATTTTAAAAACAACTGTCACAAATATAATAGTGACGAAGTTATTAGTGACGACAGATGACGACCTGAAAAATTTGTAACTATGCACTTTAGTGACCAAATTTAATGCTTTTAGTGACCATTTGCACTGTCACTAAAGGTGTTTTTTCTTGTAGTGATATCACACAAGTGTCATAGAACTGGTTTACATCTAGCAAGCCAAAGAAACACAGAGGCAAGTCACAAATAACAAACTAAACCCAAAAACTACCTGTACGGAATATGGCCATTTGAGTCTACATATCTTTTTGCAAGCCCAAAATCAATTATATAAACCTGATTTGCTTTCCTACCAAGTCCCATGAGGAAGTTATTAGGCTTTATAGATCTATGAAGAAATCCCCTGGAGTGAACATATTCAATTCTTGTAATCTAAAGAGGATTCAACCATCAGAATACAAAATAAAGTAATAATTTATAGCCAAAAATAAACCCAACAAAAACACAAACTTAAATGAAATTTTGCTCACCATTTGATCAGCCAACATTAAGACAGTTTTCAGTGAAAACTTCCTGCCGCAGGACACAAAAAGATCTTTCAAACTCGGCCCAAGTAAATCGAGAACAAGTGCTTTGTCTTCACCATGGATACCTGACCATATTTTTCTCGGAATTCCGCCTATCGATTAATCAATATCATAAAATAAACGACTCCCCGCTCCACAGTTCTAAAATCTAAGTAAATTCAGTAACTGGATTAAGTTGAAGTAGCAGTAAAAAAAACATACTCCCTTGCAGAATATTGTACACTTTTGCTTCGTGAAACAGTTGCGGATGCTTTGTTTTCTTGTTCTCCTATAACCGCCTAAATTAAATTAGAAACTATAATCTTTTTTAGTTTTAGAAACAAGTGATTTTTTCAATTCTAGCCGTCATTTCTACAGTAAGAAGCCTGAACGATAATCAGGTCACAAATCTAAACGATTAAAGAACACTTACGATCTTAACAGCGACGTTCTCAGACGTATCGGTACGCGTAGCTGTTGAAACAATAATAAAAATCACATTAAAATGAATACCTAGCATACGCAAATAAAAAAAAAAAATAAAGTCGAAATCAAGGAGAGACGAACCGAGAAAAACTTCACCGAAGGATCCACTGCCGATTTTACGACCGAGCTTGAATTTGCCTCCGACGATCCGTTCCATGCTTCAATCGGAACAACGAATTCGATCATCAAAGACGGGGAAAGAGATTCAAAGGATTTTTTATAAGTAATTTTTCAGTTTTTATTCTTTTAAGAAACTGAAACAAACCGGTCATCCTTGTGTCTTAGTTATCATCCCTTGATACTCGAATTTTAAACACTAATAATATATGTTGTGTGTGTTATCTTTAAAAAAAATTAAAAAAATTAAATAAATATTACATTTGCATCGCACCATTATATTAAAAAAAACTGAAACAAACCACAAACGAGACTCTCGGGAGAGGATAGAAATGAATGAGGGGTAGTTTGGGGTTTTAGTGTTGGTTAAGAAAGCACGTTGACCAACTTGACTTCAGCTACGGGTGCGAAAATAAAAAGGCAACGTGTCTCGGCCGAAACCCATATAGGCAATAGCAGAGCAGAAGGAAGCAAAAGGCAAGCATTCAATTCATACAACATATCTGGGCCGTTAGATCATCAACCCACTTGCAAATTAAGGGCTTTGACGGCGTCTTGTTTTCGTTTCAAGAAAAGAAAAGCTTTTCTTGCAGTAGCCAGTAGCCTTGAGGTGCGATCAAACACAAAGTTGGATTCCAATAAAACAACAAGAATAAAGCAGAAATGGCTGGCTCTTTCTCGAACGCTAAGTTTTCCTCTACTTTCGTCGTTGATGGAATCTCTTACGTTATCTTCAGGTACCCCACAACTTCTTTCTTTGTTTTCCATTTCCATGGCTTTAGCCTTTAGGTGAATGTGTGCATCTTGTATTCCAAACTCAAGCCAAAAATGCTTTACTGTCTATACAAGGTATGAAATAATTGTATCGACTAAAAAATCCAAAATGATATTTTTTCTAATTTTTTTATAAAAATTTTAATTTTAGGGGATTTTTTTAAGCTAGTATTTTGAATAAAATATTGGAATCGTCACCGATCATTTTAAAAAAGGTAGATCGGACACCGGGAGAACAAAACCAGAGATTTAAAAAGAGTTCGGGAGTCGGTTAAGATTGGGGAAGGTTTCGCACCCCGCCACGCACAAAAATTGGTACCTAAAGGTTTGTAACGTATTTATTAAGTCAAATTTAAATTCGAATCTAACTTAATTAATAATCCCTAAAATGAATGAATGCATGGTCACACGAACCTAATTTATAACATACGATACCAAAGGAGATGATGCCCGAAGACTCGGGACGACACTCCTACTAGAATATCGAGAACTAAACTAGACAAATGAATAAATATAACAATTAATTATGCATGAACAAAACATATACTTAAGGGTGTGAAAAAGTGACCCGACCTGGTAACCTGCCTGAAACTCGATCGAGTCAGAACCTAGTTTAACCCGAGAATTCAAAGACCAAACCCGACTTACACCCGACCGAAATGAACTCGAACCCGAATTTGACCTGTAACTGTAGAAACCGAACCCGAACTGCACCCGACCGAAGTGAACCCGAACCCGAATTTGACCTGTTACTATAGTAACCGAACCCGACCTGCACCCGACCGAAACGAACCCGAACCCGAGACTAACCTGCCAGATAACCGATTTAACCCGACATGTTTGGACCTGACCTGTTTTGAAACCGACCTGTTTTGAACCCGACCTGTTATTGACCTGAACTGTTCTTAACCTGAACTGTTATTGACCTGAACTGTTCTTGACCTGAACTGATATTAACCTGAACTAATACTATTATTTGATTTGCTGATAATGATGATTATCTAACATTTGAAGAAGTTATATTTAATGAATATAAAATAATGTCAAGTATTGATAAATTTTAAAATTAATAATAATGTCAAGTATTAATAAATTAACTAACTTAACTTCAATTAAAAGATAAATTGAATTAATAATAATGTATAAGTATTAATAAATTGTCTTTCTAATTAACTTAACTTTTATTTTAAAATAACTTCAAAGATAAATTATTATACTTAATTAACTTAAGTGGAATGAATAACCATTATTAAATTAAATTTTTATACTTAATTAAATTAAGTTAAATGAATAAAGATTATTAAATTAAATATGTATTCTTAATTAAGATAAGATGACTTAATTTTTTTATTATATGAATAAATTAATGCTAAATTAACTTAACTTAAGATTAAAAATAAGTTTAATTAACTTGCATTCATTTTAAGTTAAATAATTAAACATTATTAAATCAAATTGTCTTTCTAATTAACTTAACTTTTATTTTAAAATAACTTCAAAGATAAATTATTATACTTAATTTACTTAAGTTGAATGAATAACCATTATTAAATTAAATTTTTATACTTAATTAAATTTAGTTAAATGAATAAAGATTATTAAACTAAATTTGTATACTTAATTAACATAAGATGACTAAATTTTTTTATTAACTTAACATACTTAAATGACTTAATAAAAACTTGAATAACTTAAATGACTTAATTAAATTAAGTTGTTTAAAACATTATAATTAACCGTGAATATATAAAAACTTACATAACTTTTACAAGAACTTAAATGACTTAATTAAGTTATGTCGTTTAAATCATTATAATAAGCCTAATGAACTTACAAAATAGCAATAATGTTTGAGTTTAACTTTGGATGGAATTAGGGATACTTCCAATTTTTTTATAAGTATAAAACAGAATAAGGTAAAATTTAAGAACAAAAACTTTGGAGAGAATAATGCAAACTTATATTCAATAATTTAAAGGGTTAAACTTACAAAACTTTATTCAATAATATAAAAGTTTAAACTTACAAACATACAAACTTAATAATCTAAAAATTTCAATCTTTACAAACTGGAACTTTAAACTTGCAGAAACCAAAACTTTAAGCTCTCAGATCTTATAAAAAGTTTTACAAACATAAAAGATATACTTTGCTACCGGAAATATCATCATCGAGCTCTTAAGGGCAACCAAGTTTAAATTATGGGCAACTTAACTTAAAAAGCTAAGACACCAACATAATTAAAACAAGGGCAACCAGCAACCAACAACAGACTGCAACAAGCAATTAAAGATCATTAGAAACATTAACAGAGCATAACCATAACAGACAACAATTCAGCAAACATTTAGAACATAAACCAAACAACAAACAGAAGCATATATAACCAAACAAGAACATGTTAAAAAAATACAAGTCTGAATAAAAATAACTAACAGAAGCATATATAATTAAAAGAAACATTAACAGAGCATAACCATAACATACAACAACTTCAGCAAATATTTAGAACATAAACCAAACAACAAACAGAAGAATATATAACAAAACAAGAACATAACATGTAAAATTCAAGTCTGAATAAAAATAACTAACAGAAGCATATATAATTAAAAGAACAGAAACAAATAGAACATAAACCAAACAACAAACAAAAGCATATATAACCAAACAAGAACAGAAAATGTTAAAATAAATACAAGTCAGTAAATAAAAATAACTAACAGAAGCAATGAAGCATATAAAACTAAAAAAAACAAGATGCATAACATACATACAAGATACTGAACATGTTAAATAAAAAAAAGTCAGTGAATAAAAATAACTTACAGAAACATATAAAACTAAAATATGAACTAGTTAAAGAACTTACCAAAACATCTCCAGCTTTCAACAAATCAGAAACATACCTAACCATTCAAGTGCTTCCTTGTTTTTAGAGGTCCCTACAAAAGAACAACTAATAAGTCCAGAATTCAAAACAAATCAGGAAAAAATATAAGTTAAACACTTACTCTGCAATAGGATCTTCATCAACTGCACAATCTTTCATAACAGAAAGATATTCTTTATCCTCTTCCTCGGGCTCAACCCCATACAACCAATTACGGGTTGTCACAAATATCTCAACATTTTTAGGCAAGAATTTAGCCCTTAACTTATTTAAAATCTGACCACCAGTGCTAAATGAGGATTCAGAAGCAACCGAAGTGATGGGAATGGCTAAGATATCTCTAGCCATGATAGAAAGTACACGGAAAGAAACAGATTGTGCTTTCCAATACTCCAAAATATCAAAGTCTGAATCATCAGCATGAGGGAGAAGGGGGAAATTAATAAAAGAGTCAACATCTGACTTCCCACTCCTTGAAGCAGCTAGATTAGCATCGAAGTTCTAGAATTAAAAAAAAAGTCAGTAATTGTATGTGAAAAAGAAACTAAAATTATAAGAAAAAGGTAACTAAAATTTAAAAAAAAATAAACACTAACCTGTAAAAGGTTAGACTTCTTAAATGTTCGAGGCCAACCAGAGGAGGACTCGAATGTACTTTGAGAGGAGTTATTTCGAACAGAAGAAGAAGAAGAGCAAAAGACATATTTTGAATAATATATATACATATTAACAAATTCATTGTAAACAATACTTACCCTTCTCTCAACCTAATCCTCAACATAGAGGACATAATACAACTCATTCAGGAGTTGTAATTTATATCTTGGATCAAGCAAAACAGCAAAGGACAAAATGGTCGAGTGCTCAGACCAATACTTCTCATATAATTCAAGCATAGGTCCTGCCATTGCAGAAATGGCCTCACAAGGATCATTGTGAGCATCATACAACAGCTTCTCAATGGCAACAACATTAGCCAAATAAAGGTTAGAAGTAGGATACTTAGAACCAGAAAACAGTGTAGTTATTTCAAAAAAAGGCTCAAGAAAATCACAGATTAATTGGGAAGTTTCCCACTCAACATCACCAATTAAATCTAAATCGTTTTCCTATTAACAAACAAGTTTATGGCTACTTTAGCATCAATGGCCCTACAAAGCATTAGATAAGTAGAATTCCATCTAGTAGGGACATTTAAGATTAATTTACCAGAAAAAGCAGAACCACAATCTTTAACAGCAGAATCAAAGCTACAAAGTCTAGCATCAGAAGAATCAATAAACTTAACTATTTCACGCAATTTAATTACAGAAGAGTCAATTACCTTTAAACCTCTTTGAACAATCAAGTTCAAAATATGGGCAGCACACCTTACATGAAAGTACTTACCATTGCATGGAAAGAGAGAAATTGCATGCAAATCATCCTTAAGCCTCTTCACCATTCGATCATTGGCAGAAGCATTATCAACAGTAATGGTAAAGGCTTTTTTCTCAAGACCCCACTCACATAACATTTTTTTCACAAACTTATAAATAGACTCACCATCATGTGGAGGGGGAAACGCCTAAAATTAAGTATTTTAGACTGAAATTTCCAGTTATTATCAACATAATTAGCAGTCAAAGCAAAATATGAACGTGAAGTGCAAGCAGACCATCCATCACATGTAAAGCAGATACGACTAGGAATAGAACTCATAGAATCAATAAGCAATTTTTTTATGTTTTTCATGCTTTAACATGCAATGTTTAGTAATAGTATACCTAGAAATATGCTTAACATTAGGATTCAAATACTGATGCAGAATCCTAAGTTTATCATTATCAACAATACTTAAAGCATAACCATAACAGAGAACAGCTTCAGCAAACAATTCACAATATTTTTTTTGATCAAAAATAATTCCAGTACTACTATTAACATTTTTAGCAAGAAAATCTTTATAAGCTTGGCATTTATCAATGTGTCTTTTAGGTGTAGAAGTACCAACATAAGAATCAGCTTTATAGCTAGCAGTTTTGCAATACTTACATTGCGCAATGACACCATCAGCAGTCTTAATAAAAGTATAGTGATCCCACACAGGAGAAGTTATTCTCCCAATGTCAGTTGCAGCCCTCCTCTTAGAGGAAGGAGCAACTACAGACACTTGATCATTAGCTTCCCCTTCAAATAAACAAGACAAAGTTAGTATCTTTAACACTAAAAACTAGTAAAGACTAAAGAAAATAAAAAAAGAAAGAAAGAAACATACCAGTTTCACCAGGATAGTTCATCTCAAAAGAATCAGAATCCATTGCAGAACCCAGAAACGGACCTGAGATCAAAAGGAAACACAGTTAGTAAAAAGAAATTAAAACAACTATTAAAGAAAATATGAAAGGGTTAATCCTCATACATGGTGTTGTTACACCAGGCCTCAAGGATCTTTAAAAAAGAACCTCCTTTGACACCAGTAGCATCGCAGGACGGGTTTCCAGCCTTTTATACTCGGATTAACCCACATTCAACACAAAGCATACTTACAAACAGAAACAATACATGCAAACATATATACAAATCATAAAAAAATAGGCGTGCAAACATATATACAAATAATAATAAAAAACAGAACCATGCAAACATATATCAAGACTCTAACATGCAAACATATATACGAATCAGAAGCATGCAAACATATATCAAGACTCTAACATGCAAACATATATACAAATCAGAAAAATGCAAATATATATCAAGACTGTAACATGCAAACAGATTGGATGAACAAGGAAGAACATAGGGTTGTTCTTGAGAAAAAAAAAAAGAGGTTTTGATCGAGAACAAACAGATTTCTGCTGGGCTAAGGTGTTTGTATAAGATCTGGAGAGGGGAAATTGGATGAACAAGGAAGAACTTGGTAAAAAAAGAGGTTTTGATCGAGAATAAACAGGTTTTTGGTGGGCTAAGGTGTTTGTATAGGATATGGAGAGGGGAAAGTGGAAGAACAAGGAAGAACTTGGTAAAAAACCAAGATTTTGATCGAAAAGATTGAAAATTTCTGAGAATTTTGTGTTTTTAGAGGAGAGAGAAGATGAGAGGATATTTTGGCAGAGTAACGATAGGGAAAAAAATGAAAAATGAAGGGGGTGATGGTCTATTTATAGGCTGAGTCCGGGTCAAAAGATCCGCGCGTCATTATATGGGTCGCACGGGTCTTGCTCCGCAAGCACTCTTAGTTTCATTTCTTTCATTTTCGTCCTTTTTTATTTGAATTTGAGCTGATAATTTTGTTTTAATTTCAATTTGGTCATTAATGGAGTTTTAAGGTTTAGTGTATGGGTTTAATTTAGGGTTTTGGGTTATAGTTTAGGGTTTTCTTTTTCAATGTTTAAATTTTATATTTTAGTTTTAGGGTTTAGATTTGTGTAATTATTTTTAGGTTTAAGGGTTAGTCTATGAATTAAGGTTTGGGGTTTAGGTTTATGGTTTTAGGGTTTACTAATTAATTTTTAGGTTTAATGTTTCATTTAATTAATTTAGGGTTTTAGGTTTCTTTTAATTAATTTAGGGTTTATGGTTTAATAATATTTTGAATCGCTAACCCTAAATCCTAAACCCTAAACCCCTTAAAACCCTAAACCTTAAGCCCTAAACATGAATCCCTAAAAATAAAAATCCTAAGCCAATAATATATATATATATAAATATAATGCATGTAAGTTGTGGTTTAGGGTTTAAACACTAAACCCTAATCTTTAATCTATAACCCATAGTCCCTAATCCTATATTATGGGTTTAGTGCTTAGGGTTAATTTCTTATGCTTTAGGGTTTAATGCTTAGGGTCGATAATTAGAGATTAGGGGTTTAAACACCAAACCCCAATCTTTAATCTTTAATCCATAGTCCCTAATCCTAAACCCTAAACAATAACCACTACTCTCTAAACCCTAAGCCCTAAAATAAAAACCCTAATCCATCATTATATATATAATAAATGAACCCTAACATAACTATCAATTTATAAACACTACACCCTAAACCGTAAACCCTACACCCTAAGCCCTAAACATTAATCCATAAAAATAAAAACCCTAATCCACCAATATATATATAAATATAATGCATGTAAGTTGTGGTTTAGGGTTTAAACGCTAAACCCTAATCTTTAATATATAACTTATAGTCCCTAATCCTAGATTAGGGGTTTAGTGCTTAGGGTTAATTTCTTATGCTTTAGGGTTTAATGCTTAGGGTCGATAATTAGAGATTAGGGGTTTAAACACCAAACCCCAATCTTTAATCTTTAATCCATAGTCCCTAATCCTAAACCCTAAACAATAATCACTACTCTTTAAACCCTAAGCTCTAAAATAAAAACCATATTCCATCATTATATATATAATAAATGAACCCTAACGTAAGTATCAATTTATGAACACTATACCCTAAACCATAAACCCTACACCCTAAGCCCTAAACATTAATCCCTAAAAATAAAAACCCTAATCCATCAATATGTATATTAATATAATGTGTGTAAGTATGCTTTAGGGTTTAGTGGTTAAGGTTCATAAGTTATGGTTTATGGTTTAATGCTTATGGTCGATAATTAGAGATCATGGTTTATGGTTTAATAATATTTTGAATCGCTAACCCTAAATCATAAACCATAAAACCCTAAAAATCATAAACCCTAAGCCCTAAACATGAATCCCTAAAAATAAAAACCTTAATCCACCAATATATATATATATATATATATATATATAATACATGTAAGTTGTGGTTTAGGGTTTAAACCCTAAACCCCAATCTTTAATCTATAACCCATAGTCCCTAATCCTATATTAGGGGTTTAGTGCTTAGGGTTAATTACTTATACTTTAGGGTTTATGGTCGATAATTAGAGATTACGGGTTTAAACACCAAACCCCAATCTTTAATCTTTAATCCATAGTCCCTAATCCTAAACTTTAAACCCTAAAAAATAACCACTACTCTCTAAACCGTAAAACCCTAAAATAAAAACCTTAATCCATCAATATATATATATATATAATACATGAACCTTAATGTATGTATCAATTTATGAACACTAAACCATAAACCCTAAACATTAATCCCTAAACCATAAACACTAAACCATAAACACTAAACCCTAAAACATAAACCATAAACCCTAATGTATGTATCAATTTATGAACACTAAACCCTAAACCCTAAACATTAATCCCTAAAAACAAAAACCCTAATCCATCAATATATATATTAATATAATACATGAACCCTAATGTATGAACAATAAACCATAAACCATAAACCTTAGACCCTAAAACCCTAATCCATCAATATATATATATATAATACATGTAGGTATGTTTGTATTAATTTAAGATCCATAAACCCTAAACCCTAAACCCTAAAAACAAAAACCGTAATCCATCAATATATATAATACATGTACGTATGTATGTACCAATTTATGAATAGTAAACCCTAATCTATAAACCCTAAACCCTAAAAATAGAAAACCCTAATCTATCAATATATATAATACATATATGTATGCATGTACCAATTTATGAATAGTAAACCCTAAACCATAATCCATAAACTATAAACCCTAAAAATAAAAACCTTAATACATCAATATAAATATAGCACATGTACGTATGTACGTATCAATTTATGAACAGTAAACCCTAAACCCTAAAAATAAACCCTAAACCATAAAAATAAAAACCCTAATCCATTAATATAAATATAACAGATGTACGTATGTATGTATCAATTTATGAACAGTATACCCCAAACACTAACACTAAACCCTAAAACTTAAACCCTAATCCCTAATCCCTAACCCTAAACCATAAAAATAAAAACCTTAATCCCTACTATATATATAACACATATACATAATCCCTAATCCGTAAACCCTAAACCCTAAACCCTAATATATAAACCCTAAACCTTAAAAATAAAACCTTAACCCGTCAATATATATATAATACATGTACGTATGTATGCATCAATTAATGAACAATAAACCCTAAACCACAATCCCTAGTCCCTAAAAATAAAAACCTCAATCCATCAATATATATATATATATATACAATGCATGTAAGCATGTATGTATCAATTTATGAACCCTAAACATTAATCCCCAATCCCTAAATCTTAGACCATACCACCCACCCTAAACCCTAATCCCCAAACTACTAAAGCACTAAACCATAATCCTTATATATATGTACGTATAATATACTAGTATTATATATGTTAAATCCTAATCCTTACTCCCTAGTCCCTACAGTACACATAACACAATAAACCCTAAACCAGAAGGAACCCGACCTGAAATGAACCCGACCTGAAACGAAACCGACCTGAATTGAATCCAACCTGAAACGAAACCGACCTGAAACGAAACCAACCTGAATTGAATCCGACCTGAAATGAAACCGACCTAAAAAGAACTCGACCTGAAACGAAATCGACCTGAAATGAAACCGACCTGAAACGAACCCGACCTGAAACGAAACCGACCTAAAATCAACCTATCAATTAACTGTTTTGGCCCGACCTGAAATGAACCGACCTGAAATGAACCCGACCTGAAATGAACCCGACCCGAAATGAACTCGACCTGAATTGAAACTGACCTGAAATGAACCCGACCCAAAATGAACCCGAACCCGAACCGAATCGAGTCAAAACAAAAAATGACCTGTAACCGATTTGACATGACCTGACAGAGCCCGACCTGAAACCCAACTGTTGACCTGTTTTTACATCCCTACCTATACTAACATAAATAATAAAAGAGTCATAAAAATATATTTTTTAAAAAGAGTATGGATATAACTAATATAATATAATATGTATAAATAAGTAAAAAAACTATAATAAGAAATAACAAGAAGATTTTAAAATAAAAAGATAATAATCAAATTTTAATTCACTAAAAGCTCAGATGAAAAACTTCGACCAACCGCTATCAAGATCTTCACGCTATCTAACTATAGCCCAAAAATTAACTAGATCAGGCCATAAAAAAACCCCAACCGAATATTGAATCGAACCAACTACGGCCGGGAGCACTGCTCATGAACCTTGGCAACCGTGCTCAGGTTGCCTCCCCAAATAATTTGGGGCATGGCCGATTGTTGCTCTTGAGAGCACCCACACCCCGCCTTGTATAGGCAATGTGAGGGGTGGGGTGGGTGACGTGGCTCAATGCCACCTTTTTCTTCTTCCCCCCTTTTTTTTGCATTTGCTCTCTCTTTTTTTTTGCTTTTTTTAATATATATATATATACATATTTTTATTTAGTAATATACTACTATATTATACAATACGTACAAAAATAAGTGATTACAATAATAAAAAGACTATACAATATTCAACTATAAATAAATGAAGCTATTCACAGGCCCTGACGCATTTACACTTCTTCCTTTCAATTTCATCTGCACACATTCTTTAATCTACTCCAGAACCTCATCCTCTGCTTGCACACGATTACAAAACTGTCTACGGTTATGCTCACGCCAAATGGAGTATATGTAAGCATTCCATGCTAACTTAAAAACAATAGCATGCAATGACTTGCGCCTCAAATTATGAACTGCCCAACTCAACTCATGATCCCAGCTCAGGCTTCCTCGATGTATCATACATGCATGAAGGACCCTCTTCCACTCCCTTTTTGAATAGGCACATTAAAAAAATAGATGATCACGAGACTCAACCTCTTGATTGCACAACTTACAAATTTCATCCACATTCATCCCATAGGTCACAAGCTTGTCCTTTATAGGTAACCTATTTAACACTACCATCTATGCAATGGCTGAATGCTTTGGGATATGTCCTGAATGCCACACAAGCTTTTGTCATACGACCTTATCCTTCTTATCCCTAATTTCTTGCCAAATCAAAGAAACTGATCTAAAATAATCACTAAGAGGTCCCAAGATACTCTAAGCTTTCTCTCTGAGTTGCAAAATACTTCTCCAAGTTAAGCTACAGTTTTGCTTTAGAGTAATCTGCCAGAAGGAGACATCCTTGAGGACATAGGACCAAATCCAAGCTACCCAAATAGAGCCTTCCTTTAGTAGCAGTCTTCAAATCAAGTAGAGAAGACATGCCTGATTCCAACTCTTTAAGTCTTTAATACCAAGTCCACCTTCAGACTTCGGGAAACAGATCGTAGACCAGCTAACTCGAGGACCCTTAACAGGTTTATCCTCTCCTTTCCAAAAGAACCATGAACACATATGGTTGATCCTCTTAAGAACAGCTTGGGGCAAGGGAAGTTGCATACTCCAAAAATTCTGGTAATCAAAGGGGTGCAATCCCTCACAATGAGTCTTTTGGTAATCAAAGGAATTCCCAAATATCGCACAGGGAGAGACCCTTTTTCATGCCAGTAGCCTCATGAATTTCCTGAACAGTGCCTTCAGTCAAACCAGAATGTTAGAGAATAGTATAATGATGGTTTAATTATTGTTATTAGTTTCTTAGCAATTGGGCTAGTTTGTTAAATAATCTGTTATGGCTTTGGATATATAAGCCCATCATTTGTATTGAACATATATCCTGATTTTCATTAAATCAAATTCAATATACAGTTTCTCTGAACTTTACCAAAATCCACAACCACCGCTCTCTCCCCCTTCACCGTCTCTTCATCGTTAATCACCATCTCCGGCCACCATGCCGCCATTCTCACATGGTATCAGAGCCATTAACGATCCTGACATCGATTTCTTTCTGCTGCTGTCAACGATCCCTCCGGTGAAGCTGTCGCTAACATCGTTCTTGCATTTTTCCCCTTTTCTTGTCCGCCCCTAAACTTTCTATCCATTCCCTCTCTTTCTGTAATTTGTTAAGCTCCGATTCTCCAAAGTCCAAACCCTAGCTTCCCTTTCTTTAATTTCACTCGTTGATCGAATTATCAATCCCTCTTTTCCCATGATTCTCCGCTTTTTCCCCTAAAAGATTTTCCCAGGAAAAAGAAACAAAGAAAGAATCCAAGAATTTATTTCTTTGTCAGAAACTAAAAGAAGAAGAAGAAACCGAGGAGCTAGATAGAAGATTTGGCTAAAAATGACGTCCTCGACAACGGGCGCGATTTACATCCACGTCATCGAAGTTGTCATTAACAAGGTCCGCGATGAGTTTATCAACAACGGTGGACCAGGCGAAAGTGTACTCAATGAACTCCAAGGACTTTGGGAGATGAAGATGATGCAAGCAGGAGCTATCGTTGGTCCAATAGAGAGGTCTTCAGGTCAGAAGCAACCTGCTCCCGGTGGCCCAATTACTCCAGTGCACGATCTTAATGTTCCTTCTGAGGGGACTGAGGAGTTCGAAACACCTACAACTGATATGCTTTTCTCTCCGACTCCTTTGCAAACACCTCTGCCTACACCATTGTCGGGAAGTGCAGATGGCTCTACGTATAACATCCCTACTGGAGGTAGTGATTATCCCACACCTGTGAATGACAGTGTTAGTAATGCTGATGTAAACGGCAGAAGGCCAAGCCCTTGATTAGCCAAACTTATGATTCGCTCAGCATCAGCCGTTTTGGTGAATTGTACAACAGCATACGCTCGTAAATCTTCATCGCCAGTTGTTTGTCGATCTGCTGAATACACATGCTTCTTGCTTGGTGATTTGCATTGGATCGGTGAGCCCATTTTTCAACTCGTTTATTTGTTCTACAAATGAATTTGGTCACTGCTGTTTTCTTGTTCATGTTTGAATCTGGAGGTTCCTGATTTATCTTGGTTGTCTAGTGGTTGTGTGTTACCTGATCTAGTTCAGATTTGTGGTATATACGCTGTTTTGGACCTGTAAATGCTAATTGGTTCCATTATTTGGCAACTAAGAAGAGCCATTGGTATTGTTATCATTGTGGTTACCTATTCACGCTGAAGTATTATTGATAGGCATGTATGGAGTCCATATTGTCTGTTGTTTGTTCTGGAGAAGATATTCTATTGAGTTGCAGCAAATAAAGGTTATGAAATTTAGGTTTGAGTTTTCCTTGGGTTATTTCATGTTGGGAGTTTCATTATCACCCCTTTTGTCGACAAGGGTAATCGAAACTTTGAATGATGGTTATTGACAGTCTTCATTATTGTTGGTTATTGATTGAATGTTGATGATAGTTTGAATGTTAGTGAAAGCTGGTTAAAGTTGGTTATAGAGTTGTGATGTTGGATGTTGTGTGGACAAAGAAGGTGAAGAATAACAAATTGTATGATGGATCATCGAAGATGGAAAGAAAGAAAGAAAGAAAGTTGAAGAAAGTTTCTCTCTACCAGTACACTGAAAAAAAATTGATGTACACTGTTGAGCAGTTGTTCAAGTAAAGCTAAATTAGACAGTTGAATTTTTTCTTCGGGTACCAACTCACCTGCTAATGATGTTGTGCATGGTGAAGAAGAAAGAGAGTAAGCAAAGATGAAGAATGTTGAAGAAAGACCAACTCGCCAACTCCCTGAACCAACTCACTAAATTAGCACATGGACTCAACTCCAACTCAATAAAGAAGATTGAAGAAATTCAGAAGAAGAAAGAAGTATGGTGAATGTTAGAGAATAGTATAATGGTGGTTTAATTACTGTTATTAGTTTGTTAGCAATTGGGCTAGTTTGTTAAATAATCCGTTATGGCTTTGGATATATAAGCCCATCATTTGTATTGAACATATATCCTGATTTTCATTAAATCAAATTCAATATACAGTTTCTCTGAACTTTACCAAAATCCACAACCACCGCTCTCTCCCCCTTCACCGTCTCTTCATCGTTAATCACCATCTCCGGCCACCATGCCGCCATTCTCACACATAACAAAAGAATTCAGATTTAGTCGAGTTCATCTTTAGACCAGAAAAACCATATAACACCTCAATAACCTTCCAAACTCCAAGAACCGAGTCAGTCGTGCCTCTAGTGAAAATCATAAGGTCATCGACAAAACAAAGATTAGTTAGGAAAAGTCTTTGACATTTGGGATGATAAGAAAAAACACCATGCTTTGCAGCGGCATCTAGTAGCTTTGAAATTACATTCATTGCCAAAACAAAAAGGTAGGGGGACAGGGGATCTCCTTGTCTCACCCCTTTCGCCCCCTAAAATAGCCTACCGGGACACCGTTCAAAGCAATGGAAAACATTAGGGAAGAAATACACTCTCAAATCTAATCGATCATCAACTGATGCATCTCTAGAGCTTCAAGGATAACAATTAGAAATGACCAATCAACTGAATCGAATGCTTTCTGTAAGTCCACTTTTAAGGTGCATCTTGGAGAAAGAGAACTTCTATTGTAGCCCTTAACAAGCTCCTGAGCCATCAAGGTATTATCAACAATAGATCTACCATGAACAAAGGCAATTTGACTGCTAGTAATAATCTCAGACAAATATGACTTGAGTCGATTGACAATGATCCTTGTAATACATTTGTACACTACAGTGCAACAAGAGATAGGACGAAAGTCTTTCATATGAGAGAGATTAGGAACCTTTGGAACTAACACAAGAGTAGTCGCATTAAAGGTCGAGAGCATGCAAGAATGCTCAAAGAAAAAATCATTGCAGCAATCAAATCCTCCCCTACAATATCCCAAGCAGCTTTGAAGAATAGAGAAGTATATTTATCAGGTTCAGGTGCCTTATCAGAATTCTGAGCAAATATAGAGGCTTTAATCTCCTCGCGAGTCACCTTTGCCACCAAGGACTGTTTGGCCTCCTCAGAAAAGGAACAACCAAGGAGTTCCTTTAACAGTTCAACAGGACAACCTTGAACATCATCATTTCGAGCTCCAAGAAGGCTTTTGAAGAAATTAATTGCTTCATCATAAACTTTTTCAATTCCATCAAGAGTCTGCCCCTGATCATTTTTAATAGCACGGGTGGATTGCCTATTATGCTTAATAGCTACCATATAGTGGAAAATCGAGACTTTTGATCCCCCCCTTGCACTCATAACACTCTCAGTTTTTGCCTAAGAATACTCTCATCAGCACCACGTAAGTTTTGCAGCTCATTAAAAACAACATGCTCTTGTTCCAAGCTAGCCTGAGTGTGGCCCCTGCTAAATTTCTCAACTGACAAGCCTCTAGTTCATACCTCTTCTGAGCCACCCTCTGAGATATATCACTATATCTTCGAGCATTAAGACTTCTTAGAACATGTTTTAACCTTTTTAACTTCAGGAAAAGGGTATGAAGAGGATTATCAGCCTGCACTGACTCCTTCCACTAGTTTGCAACAAGCTCCAGAAACTCAGGGTCCTTTGCCAAATATTAAAGAAACGAAATGGTTTAGGCAATGAGTTTTTCTCCTCCCCAATTCTCACAATACCAGGGCAGTGATCTGAAATAGTGGGGGCTAGAAATTCTACTGAGGCGTGAGGAAATAAGCCTAACCATGAATGGGAAACCAAGACACAATCCAATTTCCGAGCTAAAAATGTATCTCCCTGCTTATTATACCAAGTGAAAATTGGACCAGAAAAAGCATGATCAACAAGACCCACAGAGCCAAGGCATGAGGTAAAAACATCAATATCATGTGCAAGAGAAGTCCTAATAACCTCAGAACTATCTAAGGGGGCAGCAATAATATTAAAATCACCACCCATGAGCCAAGGTCTATCATCAATAACATTTTTTAATTCTGTCGAATGTTGTCACAATGCACATCTTTCACTGCCTAAATTGAACCCATAAATGCCAGACACATAAAAAGCAAGATCCCCACATTGAACAGAGCATGTGATTGTCATGATCGAAGCAAAAGTGGGAAAAATTGAGGAATTAGGGCAAAAGGAGGAAAGGAGCGGGAAGTCGATGGATATGTTGAACTAGCAAGGGGGACTTGAACTTCAAAAGAACGACAGCGTTTCATTTGAAAGTAGTCAGGCTCGGGTTACGGGTCACTTGGCCCAGGCAACGGAAATGAAGAGTGCGGCCCAACACAATGAATGCAAAGACGACCCAACACCAACGGCTAGTGCAACGGAATTGCCAAGGCAGGGATGTACTGCTCAGGATGAGCTGTAATTCAGTTAGAGAGAATGTTGGAGCATAGGACACCTGCCAGTAAATAATTGGAGTGTCCCTAGAATATTACAGAGGACGTTGTAATGTTTCTATTATGCTAAAATTAATGAAAAACATCATCTTTTTCTCTCAACTTATTCTTCTACTTCTGAAACCTCCATTCTTTATTACTGTTATTGACAAATCATTACAAATTGGTATCTAGAGCCTGTTGTGATCCCTCATTCAAGCTGGGTAAATCAAAGAAGATTCAGCAAATGGCAGAAAACACAGACTTAGTTGCGATACAAAAACAACTAGCCACCATCCAGGATCGACTCAAAGAACTAGACCATGAAGATGCAGTTCCCAAATGGTGGACCAAGCACCAGGGTAACGTTGACCAGAGAGTGTCAAAGCTGGAGAATCGGATGGACACCACCCAAGGATACTTGGAACAGATCTTGCACGCTGTCAAAGCAAAAGCAGAAGAGGTTACACCCGATAAGCCCACTTCTTCTGCAACAAAACCACAACCAGGACAAGCAAGTAAGTTTCCTCCTATAGTCACTATCTTGGATGAACATGAAAGGTATACCTTTAACCCAGAAGGACCTGGAATATTACAAAACCCCACCCACACATTTACATCTCAACAAAAGCAAAAAATGAAGGTGGATGATACAGTTCCAGAAGGGGATAACAATGAACAAAACATGCCTAATCTCAACCATCAGTCCAGGGGTAGTAATTTCAGACCAAAGATAGAACTACAAATGTTTGATGGCAATAATCCTAGAGGGTGGATAAAGAAATGCCAAAAGTACTTTACTCTGTTAGAAATACCTGAAGAACACAAAATGGACCTGATTTCTATGCATCTAGAAGGCAGAGCTGAAACTTGGTTTGACAGCTATATCCTGCAAAAACACAGAATTAATTGGCATGAGTTCACCTCTGATCTGTGCCATAGATTCAGTGACAGAACTTATATGGATGTTATTGAGGAGTTCAATAAACTTATTCAGAAGGGGTCTATAGAGGAGTATCAAGACAGATTTGAAGAACTCAAACCCTATATCCTACGACAAAATCCTTACCAAGAAGAAAGCTACTTTGTTTCCAGTTTCCTAAGTGGGTTGAAGGAGGAATTGAGACACAGGGTCAAAATCCATAACCCTACCAACCTGGATGAAGCATACAGATTAGCTAGACTACATGAACTAGCTCTGGAGATTGAAACAAAAAGACTCAAGCAAAAACCTTATACCTACACCACTCCAAATACCTCACCAAGAACCTGGCCTACCAACCAAAGTTCCCCACAGAAAACCAACACTCAGAACACACCTAAACAATCCTTACTGGACTACAGGAGAAGCCACAACTTGTGTTTCAAGTGTGGGGAGAAGTTTACACCTGGTCACCAATGTAAAGCCAAGCAATTCAACTCCATGGAGGAAGAGGAACCTAACTCAGAAGAGGAACAGTTAAATGAAGAAGGAGAGGTTGAAGAAAAGCAAGAAAAGCCAGGGGAAGAGGAATTGGAGATTTCCATTAATGCTTTGACTGGTTCTGTTGATCACAGTACACTCATGATTCAAGGTTCTATCAAGGGAAGGCCCCTAAGCATTCTAGTGGATAGTGGAAGTACCCATAGCTTCATCAATCCAGGATGGGCAAAGGAAGGGTTGGAAGTGATACCTACCAATCCATTAGTGATAACAGTGGCTAATGGAGAAAAACTGTTCAGCACTGCAAAATCTAAGCAACTACAGTGGAAGATGCAGGGCTACCAGTTTGAGCATGATTTCAGGGTCTTATGTATGGGAGGAAGTGATATGGTGCTGGGAGTAGACTGGAGGAGAAGATACAACCCTGTTAGTATGGATTTCAATGCAATGACTATGAGTATTCAAAAGGAAGGGGAGCTGATAACATTGAGAGGAGGAGTAAAGCATGCCAGTTTTAAACTCATTTTCGGAGAAAAATTTCAAAAAATAACTAAAAAGAATGTAGATTTGTGGGTGAAATATACTTCCTCAGTGCTGAAGAAGATGACAGTGAAGTCAGACCTGAGCTAAAACCAGTTTTGGAAGAATTCAAAGATGTGTTCAATACCCCACAAGGGATGCCCCCTGAAAGATTACAAGACCATGCAATTGTTCTTAAGGAAGGCACACAACCAGTGAATCTTAGACCTTACAGATTTCCTTATCATCAAAAAGCTGAAGTGGAAAAACATATTACAGAGATGTTGGCTGCCTCAATTATAAGAACCAGTAAGAACCCTTTTGCCTCCCCTTGCTTATTAGTTAATAAGAAAGATGGTTCTTGGAGACTTTGTGTGGACTATAGGCAACTCAATAACAAGACAATTAAGAACAAGTTTCCAATTCCAGTGGTGGAAGACTTGTTGGATGAGTTAACAGGGGCCAATTTTTTTTTCAAAAATTGACCTTAGGTCAGGATACTGGCAGATAAGAGTTAAAGAGGAGGACATCTATAAAACAACATTCATGACTCATCATGGCCACTTTGAATTCAAAGTGATGCCATTTGGCTTGACAAATGCCCCTGCCACTTTTCAGTCCCTAATGAATGCTATTTTTGAACCTTATCTCAGAAAGTTTGTCTTGGTTTTCTTTGATGACATCCTAATCTACAGCAAGGATCTATCTACTCATTCCCATCACTTGAAGTTAGTTCTGCAGCTACTAAGAACTCATCAACTATTTGCTAAAAGATCTAAGTGCTTCTTTGGTCAAGAACAAATTGAATACTTGGGCCACATCATTTCTGCCCAAGGTGTTGCAACTGACAGTTCTAAAATTGAGGCCATTCACAACTGGCCCTTTCCCAAGTCCCTAAAGGCCCTGAGAGGATTTCTGGGATTAACAGGCTACTACAGACGTTTCATCAGAAACTATGGCTCCATCAGCAAACCTTTAACTACTCTCTTGAAGAAGGACAATTTCCACTGGTCAACTGAGGCTGAACAGGCTTTCAAGGACTTAAAAACTGCCATGTGTTCTTCTCCAGTCCTAGCCTTACCTAATTTTCAAAAACCCTTCTACTTGGAGACTGATGCTAGTTCTAGGGGAATTGGGGCAGTGCTCTCCCAATAAGGAAGACCTATTGCCTTCTTAAGTAAAGCTCTTAGGCCCTAAGCATGCATATATGTCAGTATATGAGAGGGAATTCCTAGCCATCCTCATGGCTGTCACCAAGTGGAGACATTACTTGGAAAGCACTCCTTTTGTCATTAAGACTGACCATGAAGCCCTAAAACACCTCTTGGAGCAAAAACTTACAACTACAGTACAGAAGAAAGGCCTGACAAAGCTACTGGGATTAGATTACACAATTCAGTATAGAAAAGGCAGAACAAATATTGTTGCTGATGCTCTCTCTCGACAGGATCCTTCTCTATTTCAACTTACTTCTACAACAATCATACCTTTCTGGGTTAAGGAGGTAGAATTCAGCTATCACAATGATTCATTGGCCACTGAAAAGATGACTATGACTACTCTTCAACACCTTACTACTCAAGACTGGACCTTCTCTAAGGGTATTCTGAGGTATAAAAGAAGAGTGTATGTGGGCTCTAATGGCACTCTTAGGCAGCAGCTCCTTTTCCAACTACATGTCTCTCCTATGGGGGGACATTCAGGAGTACAAGCTACCTACCAAAGGATCAAATTTTGCTTCTATTGGCCAGGGCTTAAGAAACAAGTAAAGGAATATGTCCTACAATGTGACACCTGTCAAAGGATCAAAGATGAACACCTCCACAAGCCTGGACTCTTACAACCATTACCTATCCCTACACAGGCTTGGCATACTATCTCTATGGACTTCATCGAGGGCTTACCTATTTCCAAGAAATTCAGCTCCATCCTAGTGGTAATTGACAAGTACACTAAATATGCCCATTTTTTACCTTTGGCACACCCTTTTACAGCTACTGATATTGCCCAAGTGTACCTTGATAATATTTTCAAGCTCCATGGAAACCCTACTATTGCTATTTCTGACAGGGACAAGATTTTTACTAGCACATTCTGCAAAGAGCTTCTAAAAAAGCTAGGCACCACTCCCCACTTCAGCTCAGCCTACCACCCTGAATCAGATGGCCAAACTGAACGCCTGAACCAATGCCTCGAACAGTACTTGAGAGCACTGTGTTTCCTAAAACCTAAGACTTGGACGACTTGGCTACCCCAGGCTGAGTGGTGGTACAACACCAACTTCCACACAGCTCTCGGGTTGACACCCTTCGAGGCACTCTATGGTTACAAGCCTAACATTTTACAGTGGGCAGAGGACTCTACAATGCAAGGGGTAAATGACATTTTAGCTAATCGTGAAAGCACACGCAAGCTACTACAAGATAACCTACTCAAAGCTCAACATCGCATGAAGTATTATGCAGACAAGCAAAGATCAGAAAGACAATTTCAGGTCGGGGATGAAGTTTACCTGAAGCTACAGCCTTACCGCCAATCTTCCATTGCTCTGCGTTCCAATTTGAAGCTTGCTGCACGGTTCTATGGCCCTTACAAAGTCATCAAAAAATAGGGTCAGTGGCATATCAGTTGGCTCTCCCACCAACGGCAAAGATTCATTCTGTTTTCCACGTTAGCCTCCTCAAAAAGAAAATTGGGTCCAGAACAATTACCTCTATCAATCCTCCGGAAGTGGCCAACGACGGACAGCTGAAAATTTACCCCTTACAGGTGCTCGATAAACGGATGGTTAAACGGCAGAATCGCCCGATCACTCAACTCCTCATCGAATGGGCAAACATGGGCTCCGAGAACGCCACCTGGGATGACTTCACTGTTTTGCAATCACAGTTCCCGGATTTTGATCCTTGGGGACAAGGATCGCCTGCAGACGGGGGTATTGTCATGATCGAAGCAAAAGGGGGGAAATTGAGGAATTAGGGCAAAAGGAGAAAAGGAGCGGGAAGTCGATGGATATGTTGAACCAGCAAGGGGGACTTGAACTTCAGAAGAACGACAGCGTTTCATTTGAAAGCAGTCAGGCTCGGGTTACGGGTCACTTGGCCCAGGCTACGGAAATGAAGAGTGCGGCCCAACACAATGAATGCAAAGACGACCCAACACCAACAGCTAGTGCAACAGAATTGCAAGGCAGGGATGTACTGCTCAGGATGAGCTGTAATTCAGTTAGAGAGAATGTTGGAGCATAGGACACCTGTCAGTAAATAATTGGAGTGTCCCTAGAATATTACAGAGGACGTTGTAATGTTTCTATTATGCTGAAATTAATGAAAAACATCATCTTTTTCTCTCAACTTATTCTTCTACTTCTGAAACCTCCATTCTTTATTACTGTTCTTGAAAAATCATTACAGTGATACACTGAGCTGAAGATGCAACATGAACAACCTTAAAAGCAGACATACAAAGAAACTGAATCCTTCCATGATTAGAAAAATCAAAATTATGAAAGCCATGCCACCCAGAAAAAAGTCTACTCCAAAGAGAAATCCTTTTATTCTCTCTAACTCTAGTTTCAATAAGGCAAACTAAATCAACATTCGAAAAATGCAGTCTATCAAGAACTTACTTTTGCTTTTGAGGTTCATTAAACCCTCCAGTGTTCCAAAAAAGAATATTCATGCAGAAAGTGATTGAGATTTCACATGAGTACTCTTCTTACCCTTTTCTTGCCTTTTTTAGCACTTTTCTTGGCCTGCTTTGAACTCTGCATCAAATTAGCCACTCCTTTTGAAGCTTCTCTTGGCACTCTAGCTTCCGGACCAGAATCATAAACATTACCAAGCACAACAAATGAATTAGCAGCCTCTACTGTCTGTTGGCTATCCTTGTGAACTTCATCACTCGCCTCATAACCTGGTAACTTCGATTTACCTTTCAGTGTTGTGAGACCAGACACATCAAAGGCATCGCAAGGGATTGTGTCAAATGGAATAAGAGGAGGAGCGCACATATATAGGGATGTAAAAACAGGTCAACAGTTGGGTTTCAGGTCGGGCTCTGTCAGGTCGGGTCAAATCGGTTACAGGTCATTTCAGGTCGTTTTTTATTTTGACTCGATTCGGTTCGGGTTCGGGTTCATTTCGGGTCGGGTTCATTTTAGGTCGGGTTCATTTCAGGCCAGGTTCAATTCAGGTCGGGTTCATTTCGGGTCGGATTCATTTCAGGTCGGTTCATTTCAGGTTGGGCCAAAACAATTAATTGACGGGTTAATTTCGGTTCGGGTTGATTTTAGATCGAGTTCATTTCAGGTCGGTTTCGTTTTAGGTTGGGTTCATTTTAGGTCGGTTTCGTTTCAGGTCGGGTTCATTCCAGGTCGGTTTCGTTTCAGGTCGGGTTCATTCCAGGTCGGTTTCGTTTTAGGTCGGGTTCATTTCAGGTCGGTTTCGTTTCAGGTTGGGTTCATTTCAGTTCGGGTAATTTCAGGCCAGTTTTCTTTTAGGTCGGGTTCATTTGAGTTTAGGGTTTATAGTGTAGGGATTAGGATTTAACATACATAATATTAATACATTATACGTACATACATATAGGAATTATGGTTTAATGTTTTGAGGTTTATGATTTAGGGTTTAGGGTTTTGGGGTAGGGTTTAGGGTTTATACATTGGTACATACGTACATATATACTTATGTATATTATACATATATTTATATGGTTTAGGGTTTATGGTTCAAGATTTGGGGTTTTAGGGTTTAGGGTTACACGTTCATACCTATATACATACATAACACATAAAGGAATTAGGGTTAGAGTTTGGGGTTTAGAGTTTAGGGTTTGTACATACATAAATATATTTTACATATATATAATACACTAATATATTATATATATTCTAAAATGAAACCCTAATCAAAACCTAAACTCATAACCCTAGTTTGAAACAATAAACTAAAATAAAACTCTAAAACCATAAAAAGAAACCCTAAACGTTAGACCATAAAAAGAAACCTTAAACCCATAACATGAAAACACAAAATAAAGTCAATAAAAAGTAAACCCCTATTCCCTAAGCACTAAACCATAAAATAAGCTTAGTTCACTAATAATGAAACCTAAACCCCAAACCCTAATTCAAAACACTAAAGTAAAACAAAAATCATAAACCCATAAAAAGAAACCCTAAACTCATAAAAAGAAAACTCAAAATAAAAGCAATTAAAAGTAAACCCCTAAACCCTAACAGTAAATCCTAAACACTGAACCCTAAAGATAAGTTTAATTCACTAATAATAAACCCTAAACCTTAATTCAAAACACTAAACTAAAACAAAACCCTAAACTAATAAAAAGAAACCCTAAACTAAAACCAATAAAATCAAAACCATAAATCAAAACACTAAACACTAAGCCATGAACCCTAAGCCCTAAACCCTAAAGATAAGCTTAATTCACTAAAAATAAAACCTTTATTCAAAACATTAACCTTAAACCCTTAAACCTTAAACCTTTAAACCCTAAACATGTGAACACTAAACCTAAAAATTAAATACTAAACCCTAAAGCCCTAAAACCATAAACAATTAAAACAAAACCCTAATTTAAAACCATAAACCATAAAACAAAACACTAAATAAAATCCCTAAACCCTAAAAACAAAACATATTTACCATAAATTATAAATCATAAACCCTAGATTAAAACCTTCAACCCTAAAAATGAAACCCTAAATCAAAACCTCAAACTTTAAATCTAAAAACAATTCACTAAATTAAACCTTAAACCCTAATCAAAACAAAAATACTTAAACATAACCCTAAACCCTAAAAATGAAATATTTAAATTTAAATATTGAAAAGGAAAAACTTAAATTATAACTCCAAACCCTAAATTAAACCCAAACCCTAAAACTGAAATAATAACCAAATTAAAAATAAAACAAAATTGTCAGCTCAATTTCACAGAAAAAAGGACCAAAATGAAAGAAGCCAAACAAAAGAGGACCTAAAGGGTGAATAACCCTTACACCTAAAAGGGCGGGCTGATTCCCTCCATGCTTTCAATCAAGCGGGAGCTTTAAAAAATTAAAATTAAAATAAAATTATTAACCCTTAAAGGAGTCTTGCCAAAACCCTAGCTCCCATTTGAATCAATCGCCCCATGAGAGATTTCGCCCCTACTTCTGCATTTTGGTTTATTAAGCTTTGGGTGCTGGTTTAGGTCTCATCTCTCTTCCTTCATTTTCGGATGGATCTGTTTCAATTCCATTAACGACTTTCTCATCATTTCAATGAATTGATGTTTTTGAGTTTTTGTTATTTTTATCGATTTTAATATTTTCATAGTCCTATTATAGTGCCAAAAATGAGTTAATTATATTGTTTTTAAGTTTACATGATTCTGATTTATTTTGTGTTTGTTATCTTAATTTTAATTTGGGAGTTTGATTTTATTTATGCCATTTTCGTTTTGTAGTTGTTGATGTGCTGTTATAGAGAAAATGGTTTGGCCCATTAAGTCAACATTCCTGTAAAGTTATAGAGTATTTTGAGGTTGGTTCTAGTGTTCAACCTCCCCCATATTCTTTTTATTCTTTGGTAACTTCGTTACTTTTAGTCAACCTTGATCTTATGCTCTCTGAATTTTTATTGACAGAGCATTCTCGGAGTGCTCAAGATTAAAGACAATTGTAATCCAACAACAAGGATGCTAGAGTTAACCTCTCCATCTGCGAGGCTGGACTAGAAGTTGATTTTGCAAAAATTTACATGAAATTCGATTTATACGAGTAAGTTCCAATTCTCGGTAGTAATTAGTTCAGATTTCTACAAAGCTGAATGATTCATTAGTTCCTCAAATGCAATACTCTAATTCTCACGAATCACTTAAACTAGTTGTATCCGAAAAGCATATGGAAAGGGACATGTCAGATTGTTTAAACCACCTCTTATTTTGGATGACTAATATCATAGGTATCAAATTAGTGTCTAATTGCACAAAGTCCATTATATTATATGTAATACCAGTGCGTAAGTATCAAATTTAGTGTGGCACAAATGCATCATAGCTCTTGGTATTATTTGATTAACTCCATAACCAATACTGGTATCATTCACTTATTATTTATTTTTGATGGTAGGAACAACAAAGAGTTTTTAAGAATTAAGACAGTTGAGTGATCCACAATAGTAGTTTCTTCAACTTCCTCACTTTTGTCTATATCATTGAGTTTTATTGAACCTTATTCACTTCTATCAAAGGGACGAGTCCTTCAATTTTATTCAAATATGCTTATTCCATTCAATATGCAGACTATGTTCTGCAGAAATAGTTCGTAGTCTATCAGTTCTCAAAAGATAAGAATTATCTATATACTGGAGCTCGGAAGGTAATGTTCTCTTCATATTCCTCATCCTATATATAACCTAGTAAACAAAAGACAATGATCATGCTTGCTCTTTTCTGTTTCCTGAGTGATGCAGCCATGGTTGTACATTATGTCAATGTTTATGCCAACTAGAGTTTACCCCTTTGTTATGAACATAGAATGATGGTTGTATTTTAAATAAATCTATATATCTAAACAACCAAACTTGTAAGCAGAATCCTTTCCTTTACCAATTTCAAAAATTTCCCCCAAATAGTATTATAATTTGTTATTGATATATGTTTGTTGGTGAGTACATTACATCACCTCTATGTGTATTTTACAAATTACTCTTCATTTTTCTTATTCTCTTCTGATTTTTCCAAACTGAAAGGTGTGGTTATGGTTGGCCTCAAGGTTCTTTCTGTAGGGGTCGTGGTGGTGATTTTAACTTTGAAAAATTTGGAGAAGGGGGTGCCCACGCAAGTTGTATGACGCCGTAGTGGCATTGGACATGTTAGTAGTTTGCTTATTCAATTTCTATTTTCTTTGACTATTTATTGCATCATTAATCCATCTTTTTGTGCTCTCAGAAATGATTTTAAATGTGATGGCGCTGAACGTGGCAATTCGGATAGCACTACTGAGGAAGTCTCTCCGTGAGTATCCTTTTTTCTAATCTCTTATTCTTTATTCATTATGAAGTTACTTAAATGGTATGTATTGTGCATATATATGTGTGTGTCTCTGTTCATATATATATATATATATATTTCTAATTTCTGTTCTGTTAATATTTCTAATGATGTTTAATTGCTTGTTGCAGTTTGTTGCTGCTTATTGGTTGCCCTTGTTTTAATTATGTTGGTGTCTTAGCTTTTATGTTTGTAAAACTTTGTTATAAGATCTGAGAGCTTAAAGTTTTTGGTTCTGCAAGTTTAAAGTTTTGGTTTGTAAAGATTGAATTTTTTAGATTATTAAGTTTGTATGTTTGTAAGTTTAAACTTCTATATTATTGAATAAATTTTTGTAAGTTTAAACTTCTATATTATTGAATATAAGTTTGCCTTATTCTATCCAAAGTTTTTGTACTTTAAATTTGCCTTATTTTGTTTTTTACTTCAATAAAAATTTGTAAGTTTGCCTTATTCTATTCAGAGTTAAACACCAACATTATTGTTAAGTTAATTAACAGTCTGAATTTGTCTTGTTTTAATTTGCATTAAACACATAAATCTATTAACCTAAATATTCAACAGTTTTGTTAAAGTTATTTAAGTTTTTTATATATTCAATGTGTTAAGTATAAAGATTTAAACAACTTAACTTAATTAAGTCGTTTAAGTTATCCAAGTTTTTATAAAGTTATTTTAATTTAAGTTAATTAAGTGTGTTAAGTATAAAAATTTATCTCTCAAGTTATTTTAAAATTAAAGTTAAGTTAATTAAGTATAAAGATTTAATTTAATAATGTTTATTCATTCAACTTAAGTTAATTAGTATAAAAATTTATCTTTCAAGTTATTTTAATTAGAAAGACAATTTAAATTAATAATGTTTATTCATTCAACTTAAAATTAATGCAAGTTAATTAAATTTATTTTTAATCTTAAGTTAAGTTAATATTATTTATTATTAATTTAGCATTAATTTATTCATATTATTTATTGTTAACTTAAAATATTATTTTTAATTAAAGTTATCTTTTAATTAAAGATAATTTATTACCACTCGATATTTATTCATTCAATTTATCTTTTAATTTAAGTTAAGTTAGTTAATTTATTAATACTTGGCATTATTACTAAATATAAAAAATTACTTATTATTTTTAATTAATTTTAAAATTTTAAATTCATTAAATATAACTTCTTCAAATATCAGATAATTATCATTATCAACAAATCAAATAACAATATCAGTTCAGCCCAGGTCAATATTAGTTCAGGTCAATATCAGTTCAGGTCAATATCAGTTCAGGTTCAAAACAGGTCGGGTTCAAAACAGGTCGGGTTCAAAACAGGTCGGTTTCAAAACAGGTCGGGTCCAAACAGGTCGGGTTAAATCGGTTATCTGACAGGTCAGTCTCGGGTTCGGGTTCGTTTTGGTCGGGTGCAGTTCGGGTTCGGTTTCTACAGTAACAGGTCAAATTCGGGTCCGGGTTCACTTCGGTCGGGTACAGTTCGGGTTCGGTTTCTACAATAACAGGTCAAATTCGGGTTCGGGTTCGTTTCGGTCGGGTACAGGTCGAGTTCGGTCATTGAATTCTCGGGTCAAACCAGGTTCTAACTCGATCGGGTTTCAGGCAGATTACCAGGTCGGATTAGTTTTTTACACCCCTACACATATATAACTTATGTTGCAAAAAATATCACAGTGATGCTTGGCCTAGGGTAGTAACTGGTAGGTATGCTATTCTTTTCTTGTGCCTAGACCAAATTTGTTGATTTGTTTTTCTTTGATACAATCAAGTGACGCGAGTCACCACCTCATTGGAAGAAGAAAATAAATTTATTAAATTCCTCTAATTAGATGGTGATATAATTAAATGATGGGTAAAGTTCATAAATGGTCACTAAACTTTGATCAATTATTCAATTTGGTAATCAAACTTCCAATTACTTCAATGTTACCATTAAACTTTTAGTTTTGATTCAAATTGAGCACTGGTCCGTTAACGGTGAGAAGTGGCAGTTAAATTTTTTATAATAACACATTTAGTCCTCTATATTTGTATATTCAAATGATTTAATCCTAATTCAAAAATAATAATAATAATTTTAACTCTTATTATTTACAAATTATTTCAATTTAACCCTATTTTTAATTAAAAATTATTTAACTCCAAATACTATCCCTCGTATTTTTCTTTCCCTTCCTTCCTCCTCCCCTCTCAAAATTACTAAATCATCCTCGCTCAGCCATGGCAGTAGCGGTATAGATGAATAGACCAAATCCATGGTTTATAAAAAAGAAATGGTTGGTTATAGTGTAGGGTAAACAACACCGCAAGTATTTTTGGGAGGTAATGGAGGACGTGGAAGGGAAATGGTTGAATGGGAAGGATAGTTTTTAATTTTGGGAGAGGAGTGGAAGGAAAAAATAGGATGTTTAGGTTTTAGAGTTTAGGGTTTCAGGTTAAATTATTTTTAATTAAAAATAAGGCTAAATTGAAATATTGTGTAAATAATAAGGATTAAATATATTATTATTTTTCGAATTAGGATTAAATCATTTAAATGTACAAATGTAGAGGACTAAATGTGTTATTATATAAAAATTAACTGCCACGTCACCATTTTAATTGTTATTAACAGGTCAGTGTCCAATTTGAATCAAAACTAAAAGTTTAATATTATTATTAATGTAATTGGAAGTTTGATTACCAAATTGAATTATTAATCAAAGTTTAATGACAATTTATAAACTTTACCCTTAAATGATTAATTTATTAAATTTAATTAAAATTATAGATCAGTGCAGATGGGAGATCAACAAACAATCCCCTTATTCGTGGATAACCTTCCGTTGTTGCTGCACTGGAAAGGATTATGGCATGTTTTCGAAAGACATGGAGATTTCATTGACACATTCATTGCTAAAAAACGAAGTAGAAGGGGAGAAGGTTTGAATTTGTAAGATTTGGAAACAAAGTAAACGCTTTGAGAGATTGAAAGATTGAATAGCTTTTCATTGTATGGTCACATAATTTCGGTGGTGTTTGCAAAGAGTAAAGACATGCCAAATTTTTGGCATTTAAGATGTCATTCTCAAATTCTATCGCAACAAGCCCGCGTTTCGAAACGGGCAATGCTCAAGATTCAAGCACTGTCTCTTTCTTTAGAGCATCTTGTTTGTCAAGTGACTCAGTTAAAGTAAGAGCTAAGAAAAGAGCTATACTTGGATTGAAGTTTGGAGATAAATGGTGGGATGATCCGAAACAAATGAAAAACAAGAACTACGAGCACTTCAGAAGTCATCTTAAATGTGACAATCGAGATTGGAAAAGAATTTTTAAATGTGCAGTTTGTCCCTCTTTAAGGCTCGGTAAGCTTTATGCCTCGTGGTGTACTTAGGAGTTAAATTGAGTTTTCATTCCTTTCGTGCTTTGTTCCTTAGGGCTGTTTTTAGTATGTAATCTTTGACAGTGGGGTAATGTTGGTCTGTAGTGACACACTTGACCAGGATGCGTTTTTGCGGTGTTTTGTAACCCTCGATTGTATGTACCTTTTCCTTCCAATTTATGTTAGGGAAGTTTTTAATAAGGCATACGATCGAGTTAGATTATTATAATAAAATAAATTATTTCCAAGCAAAAAAAATTAAAATTATGACTAAATTGATAAAATATGTAAGTAACAATGACCAAATGTGTAATTATTTAAATTTATGTTAACTGTCACGTTAGCTTCTCTGTTAGAATTTAACGGCATGTGACTTGATTGATAACAATTAAATAGTTAAGTGGTACAAATGTCAAAATTAAAAATATAATGGTCATATTGATACCAACCCCATAGCTAAATGGTCATTTGAATAATTTAGCCTATTTTTTTCTAGTTAGGTGTCTGAACTATTTTCGGGTTAAATAGATATCTAACGTTTCATATTGTTATTCAAAAAATTTGTCATCTAATTAGAACATGACACAATGTTCGTTTTTTATGTATATTTTTTAATTTATGATTTTTTTAAATCTCAAAGTTTTAATTATTGTCAATCAAACCCTCAAATCGCACCTCCATTGCCATTTGGCATCCCTCACACGTTGGTGGTTCATTGTTCACTATCCAAGCGTCACGTACCTTACCATTCAACATTTTTCAGCCTCCAGCCGTCGGTTAAAACCCAATCGATTTTTTTTTTTCATTGTTGAATGTTTGTCGATGGTACAATCAACGATTCCATCGACAGTTCATTCGTCGATATGAACGACGAGATGATGAAATTTTCAATCGTAGTCCAACGAAGGCAAAAGTAGCTGAGTAGCCAAAAAAAAAAATCGATAAGAAATTTAAAATTAATTTTACAATGCTATTAAATTATTGATTTATTACTAACGTTATGTACTTATCATACTTAGATCATACTTTATAATGATATTAAATTATAATCGTAATAAATTTTTATAATGGTATTAAATTATTAAAATTATTACTAATAAATATATATTACTTATAATACTAGATGTATAATAGTTAATGATTAACCGAATAACCGTACCAAATAAATTGATTAATCATTTAGGCGATAACCGATTTAAACTAGACAGTAACGGTTCACTAAAATGTTAAAATTTTATTCTGATAACAGCACCGATAAACTGTTCTGGTACTGTTAACCGTCCAGGAACACCTTATACATCCATTTCTAGAAGCTTCTTAAATCACTCATTTGTGATCTTTCAATGATTAATAATGATATACTTGTAGGATGGGTTTAGAACGGGCGACACACACGTTGCGCACCATTAACATAACACACTTTTGTATATATTAAATTTTTAATGACTCTGAAATTATTATTAAAAATTTCAAGAATTGAACATGTAATTAAAATTGTTTCAAAATAAAATTTTAATTTTAATTTAATATACTATTCATATTTGTTTTATAGAATTTTTTAATTAGAAATATAAAAATCAAATCTTCCATCGTCCACTAACCCTAACATCAACCCCAAACACCTACCTTATCTTGGACAGATTTAAATTGCTTTGAGTTCCAATTTCACGATTTGATATTTTTGTTTGTTTGATAAAAGTAAGATAACTATAAAACAAATTTTCATCGCAAGCATTGGTGATTCCAGTTCATGGTTTGACCTGTTTTATCCCTTTGCCTATGTGCAAAGCTGAACCTCTAGTTTAGTTACGCTAGGCTTTACATTGGGTTCAATATTATCTATATGCTGCGACAGCGGCTATAAGAAAAAAAAATGGGGTTAAGGTTAGAATTTGTGGACGATGAAAGTTTTGATTTTAATATTTTTAATTAAAAAAATGTTATAAAACAGTTATGAGTGATTTGTTAAATTAAAATTAAAATTTTATTTTGGAATAATTTTAATTGTATGTTTAATCATTTAGATTTTTAATAATATTTTAAGAGTCATTAAAAATTTAGTGGTGTGCAACAATGTGTTGCGTTAATGATATGCAGCGGTATGCGTCGTTCGTTCTAAAATTTTCATATACTTGCATATATACTTACACTTAAAAACATTTTTGAGTTTGGGTTTTCGGCGTGTTGAGTTGGAGTGTTATAATCACTCGGTGATTCAGATTCTTAAAGGTGATTCCCTGGCTCTGGGGGATTATGGGCTTATATTACATATTAAGGATTTATTAGCGAGATGTTGGGAGGTACGAGTGCTTCATATTAGTCGTGAAGCTAATACAATGGCCGATGGTTTGGGCTGGCCTTGCTCGGGGTCAGCCGCTGGGTAGTTGGTTTTTTGAGACTCCGCCTCATGAGGTGTTGCCTCTGCTTAATGCACATATGAATGTTTTGTAATTTGCTTAGTCTACTGCTTGTATTCGTTACCAAAAGTACTCTTTTCCTCTATTAGGTTTAAGGAGGTTTTTAACGAGGCCGATGGTAACGCTTTACCCTTATTAATAAAAAAATATTTTTGAAAATATTATTATATTGTCCTGGTCCACAACGTCATCCATGGTCTCGTCCAACAAAAATCAGTCAACTAATTAACCCATACTTTAAAATTGTTCAAATCTAACACTGAACTTTACTTCCCGACTCGTGTACAATTGTTTTGAAGCCTAGACCTGGCAAACTTGACCCGAAAACCGAACGGATTTACCCGAACCGAACCCGAAACCGAACATGCTTACCCGAAATTTGACCCGAAACCGAAACCGAACCGAAAATGAACTGATTTTTAGTTGAACCGAAATGGACCCGAACCGATAGACCCGAACCGAATGGAACCGAACCGAATGAAACCGAACCGAATGGACCCGAACCGAAGACAACCCGAAATAAATAAAAGATATTAATAGAAATAAAAAAAGATGAGATATGAACAATCGCACAACTCACCAAAAAGTTAAATATATTGGCTTTATAAAGCCATATAAAGGGTGTAAAAAAACTGACCAACCTAAAAACTTGATTAAAACCGACCGATCTCCCATCAACCAGAAATTGACCCGAACCGATCCGAACCGAACAGAACCGAAAATCAACTGAACCGAAAATCAACCGACCCGAAAATCAACCGAACAATAGAACCGAACTGGAACCGAACCGAACCGAACCCGAACCGAACCGAATCTGAACCGAATGATATCATACCTGAAATAACCGAAACCGAAATGACCCGAAACGAACCCGAACCGATTGACCCGTTTGCCACCTCTAGAAGCCTAATTTAACCAAAAATGACATCATTTTGTTGTGTGGAAAATAATAAAACCTATGCATTTGGGGGGAGGGTTGAACCCTTAACCTTTATTAAATACAAAGGATAAGCTTTAACCATTGAACCAACATTAAATTATATAATATTTTACCACAAATATTATATATGTCAAACTACACTTGAGATTAATTCAAATCATGTTATGAAATAAATAATACTATAAATAATATTAATATCTAAATAATATAAAATATATTACTTATATATATATATCAATATATATAAATAAAAATATAATATTTTTATATTTTTATACATCATTCATGAAAGGCTCGATGTCTTCAACCGAAATTAGCGCAGATGAAGGGTGTAGAAGTTTTTTTTTTGAAATTGGGAAAACAAAATCCGAAAAAGAAATAGCAATTTTATACATTCGATCTTAGAGTGGTTTGACCTTCTAACCAAGGTTTACATCCACTACTTTAGCATCCACTCGAAGGATTTCTCAATTCACTAACAATGAATTCTTCCTTTTTTACGGGTTCAATGGGTAACCTTTACATTCCTATCTTTTCACAGGCTAAGATAGAACCTTCTCCTTATTTTTTTTTAGGGATCAACTAGAACCTATCCCTCAACAATGAGGTCTTGACATTTGTAAACAAAATACCTCTCTAGGTGGGTGTTTACACATTTTGGCTCATTAGGATTGGACCAAATTACAAAGATTACAAAATAGAAAATGAAGAACTCTACTCTCTTGATCTTTAGGTTTGGATGTCCATCCTCTTGTTCTTCAAGTGTCTTAAGCCTTCTTTTATAGTGTGGAATGAGCTACTAGCCGTTTATATCTGTTGGAATGGTATGAAGTTGTTGGGAAACTTTAAAGCAGAGCATTCAATGCTCACTTGCATATAAGTTTCGAAACTACTCAAAGAGTTTCGAAACTCTTGGAGACGGATTTAAAAATTTGATCATTGGAGTCCAAAGTTTCGAAAAATTTGACCGTTGGAGCCCAAAGTTTTGAAACTTACACAATATTTTCAAAACTTGAAAACTATCTGGAATCACAAGTTTAGAAACTTATGCAAAAGTATGGAAACTCTTGTAAGAGGGAGTTTCGAAACTTTTGGTAAAGTTTGGAAACTTTGCTCCAGCGTTTTTAAGAATTAAGTAGTTTTGACTTTATAAAAATATTTTAAGTTGGGGAATGAGTCAAAACACTTAGAAAACATTTTTAGACATATATATTTTTTCAAGTTTTTATGGACTTTGAATTATTTTTGTAATATTTGAATAAGTCCAAAAATATTTTTTATTGAGTTATACCAAAATAAATATTTCAACAATTCATAATATAAAAATATTATTTTTTAAAAAACTTAAATTTTCATAAAAATAATATATGTATATTATAAATAATATATAAAACTCTAAGCCCTAAACCCTAAACTACAAACCCTTAACCCTTAACCTTAGGGACTGAGATTTATGGTTTATGGGTTTTTATATATTATTTATAATATAAACATATTGTTTTTATGAATATTTGGGGGTTTATTAAAAAAATAATATATGTATATTATAAATAATATATAATAAACCATTAACTTTAAACATGTCCCTCAAACCCCAAACCTTAAGATTTATAATTTAGAGTTTGAAATTTAAGGTTTATGGTTTTTATATTTATTTATAATATAGCTATATTATTGTTATGAATATTTTGACTTTTTTTGAAAAATAAAATATTTATATTATAAATAATATATAAATAATTTTTTATTTATATATATTTATATATATACACGTAAATATTATTTTTTATATTATTTATTTCATAATATAATTTAAATTAATCTCAAGTGTAGTTTGACATATAGAATATTTGTGGTAAAATATTACACAATTTTATGTTAGTTTAGTGGTTAAGGCTTATTTTTTGTATATAAAGGTTTTGAGTTCAAATACCCCGAATGCATGAGTTTTGTTATTTTTTCCACAGCAAAACGACATCGTTTTAGCCTAAATTAGGCTTCAAAACAACCGCATCAAAACGACGTCATTTGAGAATGATTTCGTTAAGTGTTAACAGCAGAGTGACATAAACGAGTCAGAAAGTAAAGTTCAGTGTTAGATTTGAACAATTTTTAAGTTCAGTGACATTTTTGAGTCAGTGGTAATAGTTTATATATATATATATATATATATATATATATATATATATATATATATGTGTGTGTGTGTGTGTGTGTGTGTGTGTGTGTGTGTGTGTAAATAATCCTTTTTAGTTGTTTTTTTAAAAATAATACATTTATATTATAAATAATATATAAAAATAATATTTTTATTTTTATATGTAAATAATATAATTTATATTATTCATATATGAATATTATTTATTTTATAATATAATTTGAATTAATCTCAAGTGTAGTTTGACACATATAATTTTGTGGTAAAATATCACATAGTTTCATGTTGGTTTAGTTGTTAAGGTTTACTTTTTGCATATAAAGGTTTTGAGTTCAAATCTTCCAAATGCTTGGGTTTTGTTAATTTTGCATAGCAAAACGACGTCATTTTAGCCTAAATTAGGCTTCAAAACAATCGTAGTAAAACGATGTCGTTTTGAGTTAACGGTTCCGTTAAGAGTTAATAGTGAAATGACATAAACGAGTCAGAAAGTAAAGTTCAATGTTAAATTTAAACAATTTTAAAGTTTAATGACATTTTTGAGTTAGTTTAGTGGCATTTTTACTTTTATTTTTACATGAATTATTTTTTATGAAGTTTAAATAAAAAGAAGAAAAAAAAAACAATGCAATTATTAAATATTTAAATTTTGATAATTTATTTTAAACATTAATGTCCCTTATTCTCGTGAAAAAGGCCAAATAAATAGTTGATTATACTTTTATGGGTTTGCAATGGAATTATCAAGTTCTTCAATGTTCACTTAAAGGGGTCCATATCCCTATTTCTTACTATTCGTGAATGATGCACAAGGATCCGGTACTTTCCTCTTTTGGATTTATCCATTTCCCCTTTAAGTAAGTATTCACCAGAGGTGGCAATCGAGTCGTTCGGTTCGGATTTGGGTCGGGTCGGGTCGTTTCGAGTCTATTTAGAATCGGTTTAGATTCAGTTCGGATTCGGGTCTAATTCGGGTTTGTGATGAGTCGGATCCGGTTCAGATATTGAATCGGGTCAAAATCAGATCGGTTGTTTTCGGTGTAACGCCCGGGTTTGGGGCCCGAAAAATACTCGGGTTTGGGCGTTGGGTTAAGCCGGTTCGGGTTAAACAAGTTTTGGGAAAAACCTATTAAATGGCCAAATTTTTAAAGTCTTTAAAGAAAAGGGGTATTTTGGTAAAGATAAATGGATTTTTGGAGAATAGGTTTTGGGTCAGAAATAAAATATATTATTTCAAAAATGACATCCCTCCTTCTTCCCCAAATATTTTTCACATTAAACTCTCCCAAGCCATAGCCACCATCCTTTTTCACCAAGTTTCATCATTTTTGGAGATTTTAAAGAGGTAAGCACTTGGTTTTATTCTCCCCTTCATTCTAATCTAGTTTTTAGCCTCTACTCTTTAAGGTTTTGGGGGATTTCTCAAGTTTCAACATTTGGGTAAAAATGGGGTTTTTGAGGGGTTTAAGCTTTTGATGAAAATAGTGGTTTGAGTAAGTTTTAAAGGAAGTTTTGAGTGTAAAATGGTGTTAAGATATTGGGTTTAGCATGAAATCCCGGATTTTGTGAAAATGGGTGATTTTGATAAATAGGTATTTGGGTTTTTGGCTTAGAAATTGTGGAGAAGGGTTCCTAATGCTTTGGAGTTGTTGGGTTGATGTTTTTGGAGTGTTTGAATATGGTTTGGATGATAAATTGATGGGGATATGACTGACTTGAGGTTAGAGTAGGTTTGAGGATAGTTTAGAATAGAAATGAGATGCTAGTTGTTGTCGGATTTTGATGGTAATGATTTCAGCAAGTTAGAATGTTGAAAGATGTATTAATTCCTTGTTTTGATTTGGGTAGAAGCCGTAGATAACGATTCGGGTCCTTCGGACGTCACACCAGGAGTTGCGAAAGCTTGAAGGAGAACCGTTAGCTTGTTTCGGGTTTTGAGCTGGTGAGTGGTAATATTTTGAAGTTTAAAATAATTCAAAGAGGTCTTCTTGGGGGTTTGGGTGAAGCCTTAAGGGCTAGCCTAAACCCAAGTGTAAGTTCATCTAATTTACCTTGTTTCGTTAATTGTTGGTGTGTGCGGATATTCGTGTTGTTGTGTGAAATGTGAATTGCTTTTACTCTCCGTTCTAATGTTGTTATGTAGTCGTAGTTGATGTCAAGCCTCACGTGATGGTTAGTCATTGTATACGGTGATGTGTAGTCCCACCGGTAGTGACTAGTTGTTGTGTACGGTGATGTGTAGTCCCATCGGAAAAATGCTAGTTGTTGTGTACGGTGATGTATAGTCCCAACGGGATGGATGTGCATGTGCAAACCATGTTTTGTCTATGTTTCCATTTCATTGTATCTCTTCTTAAATGGTTTTGCTTTTAAAACTAAAATATATGTTTTAAACTGCATTGTTTTTGTGTTTTAGAGCTCCGCTCACTAAGCTTTTAAGCTTAGGCTCTCTTTTTCCAACAATGCATATCATTAGAGGCTTCGGGAGCCAAGTGGGTAAGGGAGGAGTTCTTGCTAAGCTCAAAGTATGGTTTTGTGGTTGTAATAATGCTTAGACAATGGGAATACTAGACTTTTATGTTAGGGAGTTGGTGATCAAACTCCTATGTTTGACTTTGTTTAAGTTGCTAGCATGTTTTAAATGTTGATATCATGTTATGTTAAAGTTTGTTATGGCCTTGGATAAATTGCTTTGTGTTTTGACTTGTTGGTGTTTTTGAGCTAACATGTTCTTATGAGCTTTGGGTTTGAGATCCATTTTGTTGCGTATATGCATGTTTGAAGTCATGTTTAGGGTGTTTTGCCTCTAGATTGTTCGTATAATAAGTTGCTATGTGGTTTGTGATGTTTCGGGGCAAGTTTGAGAACGTTTGGAGATGCCGAAATGCATTTTCGAGCCAAACTGTGTCCAGGCATTTCAGAACGTCTGAAATGGTTTCAGAACGACCAAGCTCCAGGGGCACCCGTATCGGAACAAGGGTGGTGCTGTTTCGGTACGATTTGCCACTGGAGGCTCCTGTTTCAGAACCATGTAGGGTCGTTTCGGTACGTTTGGCCACTGGAGGCTCTTGTTTCGGAACTATGTGGGACCGTTCCAGAACGACCTAATGTTACTTTTTGAAATGGAGCCCGCGTTTCGGAACGGGTAGACCTGTTTTGAAACGCATGTAGTTAAGACGGTTAAAAGGCGTCTTTGAAGGTTTTCAAATGTTTCGTTTTAGTCCCTAATGCTTGTATGCCTCCTAGTTGAGTTTATATGTGTCCTCTGTGATGGTTTTGCCTCCTGTGCATGAAACTTGACTAATATTTACTTGGTAAGTTTAATTGACCGTATGCCTCTACTCGGTTCGTATCTACGTTTGCTTTTCCGCTGGTTGCCTTTACACATAGGGTTAAATGTGACATCTAGACAAGATAAATAAAATGAAAAAATAGAGTTGCTAATCGGAGTGAGATCTTAACGGGTTTCATTTCGGTTTTCCCCGTGTAACCCGTTCGGTTTGGTCTGTTGGCTAGGCCGGGACGAGGGAGTTACATTCGGGCCGGGTTAATATCGGATCGGTCGCTTTCGGTTCGGGTCAAAATCGGGTCGTTCGGGTCGCTTTCGGTTCAGGTCAAAATCGGGTCGTTCGGGTCGCTTTCAGTTCAGGTCAAAATCGGGTCGTTCGGGTCGGGTCAACATTTGAATTTTTGGGTCAATTCGATTTGAGTTGAGTTTAGGGTTTGAGGTTTAGTATTTATGGTTTAGTTTAGAGTTATTGGTGTATGAGATTAATTCTTATTCAACTTGTTAATCTATACATTTGAATTTGATTAAATATTTAAATCAAAGCTTCATGTGTCCATATCAAAATTTTGTGTATAATTATATTAAATCAAAGTTTATTATATGTAATAATAATAATAATAATAATAATAATAATAATAATAATAATAATAATAATAATAATAATAATAATAATGATGATGATGATGATGATGATGATGATGATGATGATGACGACGATAATAATAATAATGTCTGAAATGAATTAATTTATTAAACTTAGTATCTAGTTAAGCTAACTAAAATCTAGAAGCATAAATCACGGACATAATTAAAATAATTCCAAAACTAAATGTGAAAATTCAATTAAATTAATCTAAATTGAAACTCAATTAAATTAAGAAAAAAAGAGAAAGACAATCAGTAAAAATAGAAAGGGAAAAGACAAAATTTTAGAGGGAAATAAGTCACTAATTTTTTAAGCTAGATTGAAAAAAAGAAAAAGAAAAAGAAAAAGACAATTGGTAAAAATAGAGAGGGAAAAGACAAAATTTTGGAGGGAAATAAGCCACCAATTTTTTAAGCTAGAGATTAATTACTTTTTAGGTCATGTTGCATTCAAAATGTTACATTTTAGTACTAATATTCAACTTTAAGTTTTAGTTTAATTTAATTTAGTCACAAGTAACCCCACGGTTTAGACTTTTAATATAGAAATCCCCACCCCGTAGTGATATTTAGTCTCTAAAAAATTACTTTTAGTCAAAATCAACTAATCTTTGTAATTTAGTCTATTAATTTAATATAATAATATTTTTGTTCATTTTAATTTCTAAGATTTAATTTTTAGCCAAAATGACATAAAATGTTATTATACCACAACTTTGACAAGAGCAACAGTTTCTTCCATGGTATAGTACAAAAAATAATAAAACATACTTCATTTTATTATTTATTATATTATTAAAATAGATAATATTAAAAATAAACTATTCATTTATTTTACCTTAATTTTCGGGTTAAAATCGGGTCGATATTTGGTTCAACTTTCAGTTTGGGTAACATTCGGTTCAACAAAAAATGTTGGGTCGGTTCGGTTTATTTCGAGTTTCGGGTCAATTTCGGATCATCATGTTCAGGTCAAAATCGAGTCTAGTATTCACCATAGTCTTATTGTAACTTGTAAGGATAGGGTAAACTACATCGTTGATTCACCATAGTCTTATTGTAAGGGTAAACTACATGGTTGACCCCTTTTGTTTTTGAGGTGTTTGGTTTTGGTCATTAGTTTTGTAAAAAATTATGTTTTAGTCATTTACGTTATTGATTTATAACATTTTGGTCATCGGGTCATTAACTCCGGTTAGTTTGATGAAGTGACACATTAGTCAAAAGGATTTATTTTAATTTGACCCCTGAACTTTAGATAAAATATTACTTTAACCACTAAACTTTAATATTAATTTGACTCATGAACTTTAGATAAAATATCAACACGACTCTTGAACTTTAACTAAATCCCCTGCCGCCAACAGCCGCTCAAATTGTCCCCGACTATCGCTCACCACCTTCGACAACTACAATTGGATTCCAAAATTTTTAATTCACCCATTTTGACCCCCAATGCATAAATTTAGTGTTTGTTTCACCAGAAAAATACCCCGAACTTCACAAATCTATCTAGTTTTTTGACCTCCACATAGTTGGGCATATAGATTATCCACTTCTCTTTTTTTTTCTCCCCCTTAAAAATCTTCCCATTTTTAACTTTTAATACCACTTATCAATTTACACTCATTCAATGATAAAAAAATCATTGTAAAATAAAAAAATTATATTGTGTAACTGAATCCTATATATTATCTATATAGCTCACTTAGGCCTGTAAACAAATCGAACGAACACAAACGAGGGTATATTCATGTTCGTTTGTTTATTTTTAATCGAACAAATAAACGAACACGAACAACTAAATGAACGTAATTTCTTGTTTGTATTCGTTTGTTAAGGAATGTAGCTTGTTCATGTTCGTTCGTTAAAATGTTAAACGAACGTAAACAAACAAAAATGAACGAACATAAAAGGACATATACGAATAAATTTAAACGAACATAAACGAACGAACATATATGAATATTTTTTTTAAATATAATACTTTTTTATGAAAAATAATAAATATAAATGGACATATGTGAATAAATTTAAACGAACATAAACAAACGGTTTACCGAATGTTCACGAACGTAAATGAACGAACCATTCCTTTGTTCGTGTTCATTAATTTAATTAAACGAACGAAAAATCTTGTTAATGTTCGTTCATTTAATAAATAAACTTCCCGCCGAACAGTTCACTGAACGTTTGGTTCGTTTACAGCCCTAAGCTCACTCTTTGATATATTTGTGAGAATGGACTCATGGTGGTGGCCGGAGTAAACAATGAACGGTGATTTGTGTTTTTGGTAAAGTTACAGAGAAATTGTATATGAAAAATATTTTATTAGACTTGAATGAAGTCACGATATTTTGCTCAATACAAATGATGGGCTTATATATCCCAAAGCCATAACAGATTGTTTAGCAAACTAGCCCAATTGTTAACAAACTAATAACAATAATTAAACCACTAATTACACTACTCTCTAACAATATTAACCATCATAATGAGTTGAAATAATTATATGAGTAACCATATTTACAAAAAGAAATCATAGACCGGGATAAATAAAGAGATTACATATATTGAAATTTAACCTGTTAAAGAAATAATTAAATGTACGACCCAATTATCTTAATAAGCTTTTTAGGTGTTGATAGGAATAATAATTATTTGAATAATGTTGTATTATTAATACAGCTGTTTCTGGGGGTATATAGCTTTTACATTACAAATTTCTTAAAGCAAACTACTTTTTGTACAGTGAAATCAGAGAAAATCACGTTAAGATCACTTGCAACATGCAAATGCACTGCTCTAACGGCAAATATACAAATAAATTAGTCCCAAACTTTTGAAAGTTTAAATTTTATTTTTAATTTATTAGTATATTTTAATCATATATGTTAATAAAATTGTTAACGAAATTATTAAATGTCATGAAAATATTGATGTGTGTTATGTAGTAAAATGATGTTGCAAAAACAACGGCAGATATTTTAATCATATCCCAAATTGAAGTATTGGGATCGAATCATAAATTTGAGCATCATAGAAGGACTAAAGGAGAATCATATGAACTCACCTGGAGATAAATGACAACAACGGCAGAAATTTATTTTATTATGTAAACCAATGTGGAGAGGTACAAATGCGGGAGGTGAAAAAGTATCTGTGTAATCAATTCCTTCCACCTGGGTGAAACCCTTAGCTACTAATCGTGCTTTGAATCGATCAAGAGAGCCGTCTGCCTTATACTTCACTCGATAAACCCATTTAGAATCGATTACTTTCTTGCCTTCTGGAAGAGGAACAATGGTCCAAGTTTTGTTGTCTTCCGTTGCCTTTAACTCTTCATTCATGGCAGCTTGCCAAGCAGGAATCTTAGCAGCTTGATGATAAAAAGTAGGCTCATAGATGGAAGAAACATTAGCAACAAAGTGCTCATTTGAAGAAGAAAGCTTTGAGGTAGACAAAGAATCTTCAATTGAATAAAGAACAGTGGAATTGATATCTACTGAAATGTTGTTGCAATGATACTTTTGCAAGTAAGAGGGTTTATGAACCTGCTTAGCTGATCGTCGAACAACTGGTGGAAGAACTTCAGTAGATGCATTCTGAATAGCAGGTGAATTTGTAGTCGTGTGCCCAACAGGTGCAATTGAAACATCAGGTGTGGTTGTGGGCAAATTAGCAACTGGCCCATTCTGATTATCAAATGCAACTGGAAGATGGACTTCAACTGAAGCATTTTGAATAGGGGCATATTCAACTGAGACATTTTGAATAGGGGCAGTTTCAACTGAAGAGTTTTCAGCTGAAAGACTCCTCGATGAAATATTTTCTGATGTAACATCAACAATCCTTGATGCAACATTCCTTGGTGCAACATTGGTTTCAGCTGCATTTGTGTCAGCTGCATTTGTTTCAGCATCATTTGTGTCAGCTGCATTCGTTCCAGCTGAGAAAGATACATCATTATGAGAAATTTGTGGTAATGAAATAGTAGGAAATGGATCAACAATAGCATGCTTAGAAGAAATTGTATGAAAAGGGAAAATGTTTTCATGGAAAACAACATCTCATGACAAAACAATGGATTGAGTTTGTAAAACATATATTTTATAGCCTTTAACCCCAGAAGAATAACCAATAAAAATGCCTGGTAATGCTCTCTTTAAGAATTTTTCCTTGTGACCACGAAGGGTAGAAACAAACACAAGACAACCAAAAGTTTTGAACATTGAATAATCAGGGCATTTAGAATGCAACAATTCAAAAGGAGATTTGTTATCTAAGAGAGGAGAAGGAATCCTGTTGATAATGTGAGTTGCTGTTAACAAGCAATCTCCCCAGAAACGAGCTGGAACCCTTGACTAAAAATACAAAGCTCGAGCCACAGCTAAGAGGTGTTGATGCTTTCGTTCAACGATTGCATTCTGCTCAGGTGTCTCGACACAAGAAAACTGATGTACGATCCCCAACTCAGGGAACAACATTGTAAACTTCAGCTCAGGAGCATCGTCAGATCGAAATACCTTTACATCAAAACCAAAATGTCGTTTATCCATAGATATGAACTGAGGTATAACTTGAGTAACATCAGATTTATGTTGAAGCAAAAAAGTCCACGTAGACCTTGTATAATCATCAACAAGAGTTAAGAAGAAACGTTGGGAATTATAAGTTGGTACTTTGAATGGTCCCCATATATCACAGTGAATTAATTCAAAAAGGAAAAGATGCACGAGTATGAGAAATGTTGAAGGGAATACGCTTCTGTTTTGCACGAGGAAAGATAAAGCAAGGAACATCTTTGTGAGCAATAAAACTAGGTAAAGAAAATTTCAAAATATCTAAAACATTTGAGCTTGGGTGACCAAGACGATTGTGCCAGGAAAAGGAAACTTTATTAATTTGATTCAAACATGATGCAGATTTATTTACAATACAATTTTCATTTACAATAGATGTGGGAATAGCAATCCTGTTTTCAGAAGACAACAAATACAAGCCACGATGCATCTCACCCTTCCCAATCAGCTGGTAAGGATCCTGTATCAAACATTTATCATGTTGAAAAAGAACTGTTAAATTAGAATTATGTTTAAGAAAACAACTGACAGATAGGAGATTAAAATTAAACTCAGGAACGTACAAAACATCATGTAAAATAAGTTTGGAAGAAATCTTAACCGTGCCAGAAAAATGCACAGGCACGACTGATTTATTAGGAAGAATGATCGTTCCATTCTCAATAGGATTCAAGGATTCAAAGAAAACTTTGGAGTAGCAAACATGCTTGGAAGCTCCAGAATCAAGAATCCAAGAATTTTGAGAATGAAAAGAGCTAAAGAAATTAATGAATGATAAAACCTTGCCTTGCATGGCCATGTTTACAGAAGTGGAAGTTGACTGATCTGTAGAAGCAGCTGCATGAAGCTGACTGGTGAGCATAGCAATTAATTGCTTGCATTGTTGAGTAGATAAAGAATCTGAGGCAGAATCTGGTAATCGATCTGTAGAAAATTCATGAGAAGCAACATTAATGTGAGAAGCATTAGCATTAGCATTAACATGTCTCCCTTTTGAATGATAACCAGGAGGAAAGCCATGCAATTTGTAGCACTTGTCCTTGATGTGGCCCATCAAACCACAATGGCTACACTGAGGAAGAGATTTCTTATGAACAAGATTGGATTTGATAGCAAAAGATGCATCAGTAACTGGATTATCAAGTTTGATGAAACGTTGATTTTCTTCTTGACAAACCAACGAGAAGACTTTGGTGATATTTGGTAGAGGATCCATTAAAAGAATTTGTCCTCGTACATGAGAGTAAGAATCATTCAGTCCCATCAAGAACTGCATCGTTTGCTCTTTCTGTTGCTCTTCAAGCATCTTTCGAACACCATCACATGTGCAAGCTGAACAAGAACAGAAATGCTTAAGTGACACCAATTCATCCCAAATGATATTGAGATTGGTGTAATATGTAGAAACAGAATTGGATCCTTGGACAAGATCACTTAGTTTCTTGCGTAGGGAAAAGATTCTTGGGCCATTGTTCTGTTGAAGCCGATCTTGTAAATCTTTCCAAACTGAGGCTGTAGTGGAATGATACAAAAGACTTGCAGCAATCTCCTTGGAAACAGAATTGAGCAACCAAGAGTTAACCAAATCATTTGCTCTGGTCCAAGCATTATAACGATCAGCAGGAATTCGAGCTGGAGCTGGAATAGAACCATCCACAAAACCTAGTTTGTTCTTGGCAGATAGGGCCATCATCATCGCGAGACGCCAGATATGATAGTTATCGCTACAAAGAGGCTGAGTAACAAGAACAATGCCAGGATTGTCAAATTGATGCAGGTAATATGGATTCGCACCATTGTTGAAAGTATCACTGAGATTAACTTCTCCCATGATCAAAGAAGGGAAAAGAAAAGAAAAGAAAAGAGGATGACAGATGCGGAAGCAAGAAGATTTTCACAACTGATACCATGTAACAACTTAGTTTGTTTACATTTGATTGAGAGAAAAATAAAACTGAATTACATTGAAAGGAAAGTAGGAAGGTTTATATACATGAAGATGAGAGTGATCAAAGATCACTTAACTAATAACAAACTAAACTAACCCTAATCCAGCTAAGCTAGAGCTGTAACTAACTAGCAAGTATACGTAATAGTTGTTAAGCATAACATACAAGATCAGAACCAACAAAGCACATGGCGAATATGAGGGTTCAAGAATCGGTCGGAAGTTCATCAGGCTCGCCGGAAAGTTTAGTCCGAAGGGAGAAGACCAAAGGTTCAGGGGGCAGAAGGTCAGTGTAAGTGGAAATATTAATTGTGGATTCCTTAGAAAAGGACGCCCCGTGTGAGAATACTAAGGATGCTGTTGGGGAAATAAGTCACCTTCAAAAGAGCCTACCTGGAGGCCTAGAAATTGTTAACTCAACTATCGAAAAGCAAAAGCAACCAAACATATGTGGGCCTAGTTGGGCGGAGATTGTAGGGAAGGGCCCGAATGTGGAACACGGTGGAATAGAGCCCGCAGATCTTGATCCAATTTCAAGTAAGGTAAGACAAGACCTAGAATGTATGGGTCTAGGAAATCAGAATTTTTGCTTTAATGAAGCACATACAACAAGTGAGATGTTCATAGACATTGGGCTTGAGAGAGAAAATAGCCCAAGTGGTTCTATAGAGATGAATGAGGCCAATCTTAACAATGATGAAGATGAGAGCACAACGGAGGGCAATCCAAGTGAAAGGGAATTCTCTGAACAAGGCAAAGTTGAAGAGTGCAGGGAGAAACTCAATCTACCGGAATTCCAAGAACTAGAAAAGGAGAGAAGATACAGATCGCTTTATGAACTCCAAAACAAGGCCTTAACTGAATCTGAAAGGAAAAAACGGGATCGCGCCAGAAAAAGACTCAAAAATAAAATGACGGAAAATGAAGAGCACGAAATAGAAGGAAGGTCGCTCACAGACTCTAATCTGCAAGCAAGATGGGCTATCTACACTAAAAAGGCAAAGAAGACCCTAGCTGTTGGTAAGACACTAGGCATCGAAATAAGAGGGGACGAGAATGAGGCGATAAGAGAACTAGCAGACCTAGAAGAACAAGACTATACTAACAAGGCGATCTAATCGCCGAATAGAGGAGCAAGGAATCCAGGATGAAAATTTTGTCCTGGAATGTAAGGGGATTAAATTCGAAAACTAAACGATTGTTGATTTGCAACATGATAAGATCATACAAAGCTGAGATGGTAATGTTCCAAGAAACAAAGAAGGAAGAATTTACCGAACAGGAGGTGGGACGGATCTGGTATGACGATGAGTTCACTTTTGAGGTGGCAACATCTTCCAGAAGACATGAGGGTTATTGACGATCTGGGACAAAAACAAATTCGAAATGAAAGATTGTGCATTCTTCTTTCTGGAAAATGGATTGAAGACAAGGTTAACTCTATTTGGATAAATGTGTACGCTTCTTGTGTTTTGATGGAACAACGAGCATTATGAAATGAATTTGTTCAGTTAAGAAATGTCTGGATTCAACCATGGATCATGGGTGGGGATTTTAACGCAGTCAGAAGCAAAAAGGACAGAACTGGACAAGGGAACAATGTATCTGGGATAGTTGAGTTCAATAACTTCATTGAAAGTTACAAACTGGTCGAAATCCCGCTTGTAGGCAGAAAGTTTACATGGATTGGGTCTGGGAATAAACGTAGCAAGATTGACAGATTCCTGGCTGATGAATTATGGTTCCAATAAAAAGAGGATATAGTGCTCCAAAGTCTCCCCAGAAATGTATCAGATCATACTCCATTATTCTTGTGTAATGAAAGTATTAATTGGGGTTCTAGACCTTTTTAACTAATAAATGTGTGGTTGTCTAAGGATGGGTGCTTAAAAATGATCAAGGTTACTTTATGAGATGCAAAACTAAAAGGCAAAAGCCTACCAGTGAAGCTAAAAACAATGAAGGAAGTTTTAAAGAAATGGAATGCATCTTGTGAGAACTTAAACCTGAAGGTTACATGATTGGAGAAGAGAATAACGAAATAGAGACCATTGAGGATGAAAGTGAGTTAGACCGAGCTTTGCAAGAAGAATTAAAAACCCTGAAGTTAGAATTGTGGGATTGCCTGAAATATCAAGAAGATTTGTGGAGACAAAAGGCAAGAATGGTGTAACCCCCTAGACCGGCCTATGCGGAATGACCATGTCTAGCAAGACACATCACAATTAAAACTCAAGTGGAAAACCTGTTGGCAAAATAAATATTTATTTCGACAGCAGAACAACATACTCGGTGGAAACCATCAAGTTAGATAAACATGTTTAGTACATCAAGTAGTATTTCCAAAGTCAATCATAACATAGTCTCATAAAATGATGTAGGTAGCAATGGCCACTTAAGTAAACTCATCATAGAATGGTTACAAAATAAGTATCAATTATCGTATCAAAATATTTCTAGTTTAATACAATACATATCAAAATATAGGCACATGTCACCCTGGAAGTACAAACGGTGGATAGAAACATTACATTAAAAAAGAATACCAAATGTGTCGATCCTCCAAGTGTCAGCTACGCGTGGCCTATCCAAAAATATCTGAAAGGGGAAAAAGAATTTGGGGGCGTGAGCTAGAAAGCTCATTGTGTTTCAACAGTGCAAGCAAAAACATGTATCGCAAACAATGTAGTAAGCATTTCTAATACAAGAATATATAATTCAAGTAGCAATACAATTCGGTTTAATTTTCTATCTACCCTCCAACCATACTCCAATATGCAGTTGCCCCAAAACTGCGTAAAGAGGCTTTAACCCGCGCCCATTGGGTATGGGTGCCAACCTAAGGAGATAGCTTAGGAACAATACGGTAGGAATTACCCTAGCTGAAGCATAAGAACCTGCAACAGTAAGAAATCACTAGCTGGATCAGGGCTGAACCTGCGATCACTTCATATTCTATCCCAAGTACCCCAATAACAACCTATGTAGTAGTTCGATGATCGATAATAACTATAATGTCAGTAAATACAAAGTACGCATTTATTTTCTATAAAACGGTAACCAGAGAGCATATTGTTCAATCAAAACTAAGACGTATCATGCATACAATATAATCATGCTTATTTTAGAAATCATATCATAATCATGCGAAAACACCTTATCAATCATGAGCATATGTTCAAATTAATAACATATATTCGTCATGTAAAACAATATTTAAACGGTTATGTAGCACACAAGGAACACACCTCAAAAGATCAGATCGGTCGGTCGGAAGATCTACCGAGCACCTGGATCACGCTCCGCGACGGTACTAGAACCTAGATAAACAAAGATTACGGTTACTAACAGATTTACGCCTTCATCGAAATAAAATACTAGGTTATAGGGTTGTACGAGTGACGATGGGATCATGAGGCGGTACTGATCGAGACGAGCTGGGCTGGGCGTAGGCACGATCGGAAGATCCATGAGTACCTTTAAATCAAAATATCAATGTCAGTCCTTAATCCATCAATTTCTCTTAAATAACACAACTTAATACTTATGCATGTTCGAGTTCAACGTCCAATTCGGAGGCTTTCGGGTTAGAATTTCGCGAAACATGCTTCAAAATCGGACTCAGGACATCAAAAAACATAAAATATGACTTTTCGGAAAAAGCTGACTCTTTGGTCAAAGCCAACGCTGACGTCAGCGGTCAAAGTCAACGCTGACATCACTAGTCCAATGGCTGACTCGGCGAGTTGACTCACTGGTTTGACTCGGGCGAGTTGACTCGAGCGAGTTGACTCAACGGGCCGGGTACAGGTCAACGGGTCGGTCAACGAGTCGGGTCGGTCAATGGGCTTGGTTTACCACTAGGCTTTGGCCGGTTTGTTTGGACCGGTGATCGGAGCGGTGAATGCGAGAGGGGGTTGAGGGGTTTTGGTCGGTGTTCGACGGTGAACTCGTCGGTGGCGGCGGTGCACGGTATGGCATGACAGTGAGCGAAAAAGGGCGGTGGCCAGTTGTTTAGGGGGTAAAATGAAAATAAAGACATTAATGGGGGTTCTGGAAACTTTTCGGGAAATGACATGCCTAATTAATTACCATAAAGATGATAGGTAGGATATTTTTAGTCTATTATTATTATTTTATTCGAAGGGAAACAATGGTTTAAAAATAAACCAAGGGGATCCTATAGCGAAGAGCTCACTTAGCTCAATTGGTTGGGCATCCGGCTAAACAAGCAGTGAAGATTAGATCGAAGCGTAATCTGATTCGAGGTAGGGATTTGGGGCAAGGGGATTTGGATGAGCCGAAGAAGATTAAACAAAAAATTTATGATCATTTCTTTAAGCAGTTCAATGCGAAACCGAGGGGATGGGATACAATGTTAAACCTCAATTTCAAAAGAATATCTGATGCTGAGAAAGATGCACTGAAAACTCCCTTTCGTTGGAGGAAGAATTGGTGGAAAAATCAAGCTTCCTGCCTTGAAGTAAAATCAAAAGAAGCTAATACGGAATGGATCCCTCTAAAATCTGGGTCGGTTAAATTCAATGTGGATGGGTCCTCCTATAAGAACACAGCGGGATGTGGAGGCGTGCTGAGATCTAATGCAAGCGATGTGAGAGCCTTATTCTCCGGGCCAGTCGAAAACCTTGGACTTGAATATGCAAAACTAATGGCGATCAGGACTGCTGTTTTGGTGTTTACAGAAACGGGTTGGATAGGTAAGGAAAGCTTGATAGTGGAATCAGATTCACAAGTAGTTTTGAATTGGAGTGTGAACCCTCTCCTCAGACCACGACGATGGTGGAACTACTTTGATGAAATTGACAATTTAGCAAACAAAATATTTGATGTGTCGTTCGAGTTTGTCCCACGAGCAAGGAACAGATTAGCAAATAATTTAGCAAAAATAGGAGTGGGTAGAAGAGTATTGTTTAAAGTATGGTGGTAAAATGCTCTTGATTGGAAGGAACATTGTTGTAACTTGATTTCTAAGACGGAGACTTGTAAGCCACATTGGGTTGTACTCTTTTCCTCCACTAGGTTTAGGGAGGTTTTTAATGATACACTTAATATTAGCACAAAATTTATTTAAATAAAATACATTGCTTAGCAAAAAAAAAGTTGATTGGAAACATTAATTTTTTTTTACCATATTCACATGTGTGTATGGTTTATATCGATATATACAATTCATATTTAAAAACACATACATATATCATATAAAACATAAAATATCAAGTCAATCAAATTCAGTTTTGTTGGCATGTTGCTAATATAATATACAAATGAACATAAGATCGAATATGTTTAAATGCTCAATATTTTTTGATTTATGAATTCGAAAGAATTTAAATAGTATAGACATTATATCGAACTGTATCTCAAAAAAACTTATAGTGCAGCTAGAGCCTAGGAGCTAAGCACTAGGCAAGCAAATTGCATAACAACCGAAATCTATCTAGGGCTGTCTTTCAGTGAAAGACAGATGTTTTTCCTTGTCTGACATAACACTTGTTTATTTAGTGGTTTGGTCTTAGTTTCCATTTCATTGTCTAAAGGCAAAAGCAGCAAATATTGACCGTGAAGTCATATGTTCATTAGCAACAATGCTAATTGCTACATAGTAAGTTCATGTATTGAATAAAGTATTCGAAATACATCCAAAGTGGACATTGATGATCACTGTTTTTTTTTCTTAGTTGAGAAACCTTTAATCCCCACTTATTTGTTGTGCCTTGATTAATTTGGATCGACCCGTATCACACACCTGGTTTTGGTGGATGAATATTCCAATAAATATTTTTTGTAGACATAATGTCTCGAACTCGAGACATGCTTAAGTAATACCAAGCTGCTTATTACTACTTGGACCAACCAAAAAATACCTTTAATCCCCACTTTGATTGTACTCGGTTAACCACATTTCAATAAAGTCAGTAATTAACCATATATTGAACAATAGGACTAATTGGATTTTATCATTGAAAACTCATGAACAATAAGATCAAATTTACAACTCAATATTCTACCTTCTTTATTACACAAGATTCATTCTCAAATGAAAATCCAAGACAAGTTGAATGCGAATTACAAGACCAGATTCATATCATGAGCTTACAATTCTATGGTAGGAAAGCAAAAGAAGCAGTCCATGCATTGTTAAGTGGTAGAAATATTACTGATTTTTCAGTGATAACCTGAGCTCCAAATCCAGCTCTCGTGTTTCACTTGATTTAGAATTCTGACTACTTGATCCCAATGAACTGCTCCTATGTTTCTTGCTCTTTTTTGGCTGTACATCCTGCAAATATATAGGAAAAAGAAGCAACAATCAGAATTTTATGCTGATATATATGTATGTATATGTGTTGTGTATGTGTGTGGCACCTCAACATTTAGAAATTGTCTGGTCATGTTTGGTTGTGCATAATGCTGGCTGTCTAAGATGCCAGTGCTGGGGTTCCAACTGTGTTACATATGAATTGGAAATATCACTTACAAGCTTCTTGTAACAAACTAATGTTGTTTATTATTATTGAGAAAAATCAGTTAAATTACAAAGGAGGAATACAATGGTTATATATACAGAGGAAGAAGAACGATGCTAATGCCAGCTAACCAACTATAACAAACTAAACTGATTCTTTGATATCCTTAATATCCCCCCTCAAGATGGAGGTTGATAAAGGTCAACTAATCCCATCTTGCTAATGAAACCATGAAAAGCTGGACTATGGAGGGCTTTAGTGAAAATGTCAGCGAGCTGATTGGCAGAACTGACATGAAAAAGCTTAAGAAAACCATCGCGAACCTTGTCCCTAATGAAGTGGCAATCGACTTCTATGTGTTTGGTCCGCTCGTGAAAGACTTGGTTCGATGCCAAATGAACAGCAGACTGATTATCGCAGTATAAGGAAACATTAGGAACTGAAATATGAAAGGATGACAAAAGAGAAGTGAGCCAGACAAGTTCACAGGTAGCAGCAGCCATAGCACGATATTCTGCTTCGCATGATGATCTCGCTGACAGTGTATTGCTTCTTCGATTTCCAGGAAATAATGCTATTACCAAGATACATGCAATAGCCAGAAATGGATCTTCTTGTATCAGGACAAGATCCATAATCAGAGTCCACAAAACCATGCAATTGAAGAGTGGAGCTAGTGGAGAAAAACAAACCGAGGGCTGGTGCTTTCTTGATGTAAGCAAGAAGATGGTATGCTGCGAGAAGATGAGGATGCCGTGGGGAAGAAACAAACTGGCTAAGTAGATGAACAGCATACATAATATCAGGACGAGTGTGTGTAAGATAAAGGAGGCGTCCTATTAACCTTCTGTATTGTTGAGGATCTTGCAAAAGCTCACCATCATGAAGACTTAGCTTATGAGAAGCTGTAATTGGTGTATCAGCAGGTTTTGAAGCAAGAGTGTCAGTGTCTTCAAGAAGATTCAGAGCATATTTGCGTTGTGATAGAGAAATTCCTGATGAATTTCGAGCTATCTCGAATCCCAGGAAGTATTTCAAAGGCCCTAGGTCCTTAAGTTTGAAATGTTTGTGAAGAAATGCTTGAACATCTTGTAAGTGCTCAACATTCTTTCCTGCTAAAATTATGTCATCGACATAAACTAATAGCACGATCATGTTATCATCAGAACCATAGACAAAAAGAGAATGATCAGATTGTGATTGATGAAAACCATACTGAAGAACAACCTTAGAAAAGGCATTAAACCACTGCCTCGATGCTTGCTTTAAACCCTATATCGACTTTTGAAGCTTGCAAACTAAATTAGAATTAGAGGATTCAAGAAGATACCCTTGAGGCAGTTTCATGTAGACCTCTTCATCGAGGTAACCATTTAAAAATGCATTGTTGACATCCAATTGCAACAAATGCCAGTCCTTAGATGCTGCAAGAGCTAGCAACACTTTGAAAGAAGTCATCTTTGCAACTGGAGAGAATGTATCTGTATAATCGATGCCTTCAACCTGAGTGTATCCCTTGGCAACCAAACGGGCTTTGTACCTGTCAAGGGATCCATCAGCTTTATATTTCACACGGTAGACCCACTTAGAGTCAATGGCTTTCTTGCCTTCAGGAAGTGGAACAACGACCCAAGTTTTCAAATCTTCCATTGCCTTTAATTCTTCATCCATGGCAGCTTGCCAAGCTGGGAATTTTACTGCCTGATGATAGAAGGTTGGTTCATAGACAGTGGAAACATTAGCTACAAAACTGTGATAGGATGAAGAAAGCCTCGAGGTTGATACAGATTCTTCAATAGGGTAAAGAACATGAGAAGGAAGATTCGAACCAACTAAGAGACTATTGCAATGATATTTCTGCAAATAAGAAGGCTTATGAATTTGCCTAGTTGATCGTCGAACTTGTGCAACTTGTGGAACTGGTGCAACTTGTGGAACTGGTGGAACTTGTGGAACTGGCGGAACTTGTACAATTGGAGGAATTTGTACAACATGTTCCACTGGTGGATCAAATGAAGCTTGTTCTACTGGTGGATCATATGAAGCCTGTTCTACTGGTGGAACATGTGAAGCTTGTTCTACTGGTGAAGCTTGTGGAATGATTAGAGGTTCAGTGTTGACAACTTCAGTGGATGTATGCTCAATAGGAGCAGAAGAATCTCTGACTGCATGTGGTATTTCTGCACGTGGTATATCTGCATGCTCAGGAAGATTAGTAGTTATATCAGCCGCACATGAAATATCATTAGGTATAACATTGTCATTAAAAACTTCATGTGTCACAGTTGTTCGAGGTAAAGATATAGAAGGGAAAAAATCAACAGCATCATTTTCACTGGAAATGTTTTGAAAAGGAAAAATATTTTCATGAAAGTAAACATCTCGAGACACAATGATTGTCTTGGTTTTTAAAACATAAATTTTGTACCCTTTAATACCTGGAGAGTATCCAAGAAATATACCAGGTAAAGCTCTTTCAGAAAGCTTATCCCTATGATTTCTAAGAGTGGAGGCAAAAACCAAACACCCAAAAACCTTAAAATGACTTTAATCAGGAGGCTTATTATAAAGCAATTCAAAAGGTGACAAATTATTAAGAAGAGGAGAAGGAAGCCTGTTGATGATATGAGTGGCTGTAAGCAAGCAGTCTCCCCAAAAACGAATTGGAACTTTGGACTGAAAATACAAAGCACGAGCAACGGCTAGAAGATGTTGGTGCTTGCGTTCAACAATGGCATTCTGTTGAGGTGTCTCAACACAGGAGTACTGATGAAGAATTCCCAGCTTAGTGAACAAATCTGTAAACTTAAGCTCAGGAGCATTGTCAGATCGAAAAACCTTTAAATCATAGCCATACTGTCTTTTAACCATTGCTATAAGGATGGAATAATCTGAGTAACATCAGATTTATGCTGCAATAAAAATGTCCATGTTGACCTTGAAAAATCGTCAACTAAGGTCAAAAAGAACCTTTGAGAATTATATGTTGACACCTTAAAAGGTCCCCATATATCACAATGGAGTAATTCGAAAGGACATGATGCACGAGTAGAAGAAGTTGGAAAAGGAATTCTCTTCTGTTTAGCAGCAGGGCATATGGAACAAGAAGAATTATCTTTAACAAAGTTTGGTAAACAATTTTTCAAATTATTCAAAACACTAGAACTAGGGTGTCCCAAACGATTATGCCAAGAAACAGAAACTTTATTAACATGACAAGAATTATCAATATGTACAACATCATCTTCATATCCAACAGCTTTGGAAATTACAACTTTAGAATCAGAATTATCGAAAGAAAGCAAATACAATCCATGTTGCAATTTACCCTTCCCAATCTGCTGGCAATGATCCTGTATCAAACACTTGTCAGAATTGAAGGTAAGAAATAAATCAGGATTATGCTTAAGAAGACAGCTTACTGATAAAAGATTAAAATTGAAGTCTGGTACATATAGAACATCATGTAAAACTATCTTGGATGAAATCTGAACAATACCAGCAAAATGAACAGGAATAACAGATTTGTTAGGCAAAATGATGGTTGCATTCTAAATAGGTTTTAAAGACTGAAAAGAGTTTTTAGAATAACAGACATGCTTAGATGCACCTGAATCTAAAATCCAAGAATTTTGAGAATGAAAGGAACTAAAAATATTAATGAAAGACACATTCTTGCCTTGCATGACCATATTAACAGAATTAGGATTTTGGGAAGAATTTGAAGCAGATTGAAGTTGATTTGTGAGCATAGCAATAAGTTGCTTGCATTGCTGAGAAGACAAAGATTATGATGAAGATTGATCTTGCGGATCGAATGAAGAACCAGCATTATAAGAAGTATTTGACCCAGTATGAGAAGCATGTGACACAACATTCACATGAGAAGCATGAGATTGCCTTCCTTTTGAATGGTAACCAGGAGGAAAACCATGTAGCTTATAGCATTTATCCTTAATATGCCCCATTAATCCACAATGGCTGCATTGAGGTCTTGATTTCTTATGAACCATGTTTGACTTAACAGCAAAAGAGGCATCAGTTACAAGATTATCAAGCTTAATAAAATGTTGGCTTTCTTCCTGTGACACGAAAGAGAAGACTTTGGTAATATCTGGCAAAGGATCCATTAAAAGGATCTGACCACGTACATGGGAATAGGAATCATTGAGACCCATCAAGAACTGCATAGTTAACTCTCTCTGTTGCTCTTCAAACATTTTACGAACACCTTCACACGTACACTTGGAACAAGAACAGAAAGATTTAAGAGAAACCAATTCATCCCATATAATTTTCAGATTCGTATAGTAAGTAGAAACAGAATTTGATCCTTGAACAAGATCAATCAACTTCTTGCGCAAAGAAAAGATGCGTGGACCGTTGCTTTGTTGAAACCGATCCTGTAAATCCTTCCATACAGCAGTTGCGGTTGAATGATATAATAAACTCGCAGCAATCTCTTTGGAAACGGAGTTTAACAACTAAGAATTAACCAAATCATTGGCTCTAGTCCAGGCATTGAAACGATCAGCAGGAACACGAGCTGGTGCAGAGATGGAACCATCGACAAAGCCAAGCTTATTCTTGGCTGATAAAGCCATCATCATAGCACGACGCCAGCTGTGATAATTGTCATTGCTGAGGGGCTGAGTGACAAGAATCATGCCTGGATTATCAGACTGATGAAGATAGTAAGGATTCTCACCATTGTTGAAAGAATCACTAAGATTTACTTCTCCCATTATCGAAAAGAAAACAAAGAAAAGAAAACGAGAAGAAGATGATAAGAATGCGGAAGCTTAGAGAAAATTCTCAACTGATACCATGTAACAAACTAATGTTGTTTATTATTATTGAGAAAAATCAGTTAAATTACAAATGAGGAATACAATGGTTATATATACCGAGGAAGAAGAACGGTGCTAATGCCAGCTAACCAACTATAACAAACTAAACTGATTCTTTGATATCCTTAATACTTCTAAATGTGAACCAAAAGTTCATTCTTTTAAGAAGAAACTGGAAAGTTAACTATATATATATATATATATCACCTTGCTGCTGGACTAGGTTGAGAATCACCATAACGGATGTTTGCTCTTTGATCATATTCACCTAGCCCCATCTGTATAATATTCGGTGAAAATCATAAGCAACAAATTCAATTTCCCTTTTTCCTTTTTTTTCTTGTTCATATTGCAACATGGTGAAGAATGAAGAATACGTTACTTGGAGAAAACTGGCACCTAGGGTTAATGTAAAACACAACTTAATTCAAAGGATTAAATATTTTTATAACCATTTCCATCAAACTTGTATGCTAAAAACATGCATACACACATCAAATTAATGACCCAACAATTTTTTTTTTCAGTGTACAAAAGAGGGAAAACGAAAGGGAATAAAACTACCCACCATATATGAATAAGCTGCAGTTTGCTGCACTCTCATATCTTCCTGCATGTACCAAACAGAAAATATTCCCATTTTCACTTTAAATCTGAATCTGATATCTCAAACCATTTGTTCATACCTGGTTGAAAAGTGAAGGATTATAACTACAACCCATTTGTTCATGCAATCTGATCTTCTCCAACTGAGCAACACCAAGCCCTCTTTGGGGTTGCTTAGGCTTGTCGAAGTTACTCTTCTTGCCTTTCCTTGAAGACCCTCAAGCCTTTTGATTTTCACTTGCAGCACAATCAGAAGAGAATCAGAGTCAGAGATCACCCCACTGCTGCCCTTTTTAGCTGGATCAGATTTTGTGCACATTTATTTGCAGATACATGTATTATATCTATATGGCATAAGATCCATTACATAGTATAATTTATAGTTTTATACGTTTTTTTATTAGGGTAAAATACAAAAATAATGACTCAACTTTTACCTCTCTCCTATTTTACTCACTCATCTTTAAATTGAATCGATTTAATGACTCAACTTTTAACATTGGGTTTTTATCATCACCCAACCGTTATATTATGGATGCCGTTAATGATGTGGCATTTTTTATTGATTTGGCCGCCACGTAAACACACACGTGTTAAAAAACAGAATAAATACAAAATAAAAAGAATTAGTGGTGGGCCCCAATTAGAATCGGGGAAGAGGGGATTCTCAAAAACACTTGTTTTCTTCTTCTTTTTTCTTAGTTTTGTTTCCTCTCTTCCACAGACATCATGCAGCAATTACAGTCGAAGATTTCGACAACCTTAAAGTTGGTCAGCGCTGTTGATTTCTGGGGAAGAAGGCCAGGGGTTTGAAAAACGTCGAGAAAGGTGACGGTGGTGTGTTGGAAGAAGCAGCAGAGGATGATGGGTGGCAGATGAAAACCAGGGATCAGATCAACCGGAAGAGCCACCGTTATCGAATCAAGACGACGTCGAGGCGAGGCAGGCGGCGGAGAATTTGGTTGCTGCCTGTGAAGCCAGAGAAAAGCAGCTACTAAGTGGTGAGTTTCATGTATACTTTCTTCTTCTTTAGGCAAGAAATAGATTTGATTGCCTGCAATGTGTTTGTATTGTGTTCAGATATGGAGCTGATGAAGGAAAAGTTTGCTAAATTACTCCTGGGAGAGGACATGTCAGGTGGAGGGAAGGGTGTTTCGTCGGCTCTAGCACTGTCGAATGCCATTACGAACCTTGCCGGTAATGGTCCCTCTCATCGATGGAATTCATAGCAGTCGGATCCTCCACGGGGATCTGAGTATCGAATCGGACAACATGTGGAACAGGAGCATCTTCCACAAGGGAAACCATTGTGGGCATCCTTGGAAACATTCTCCCAATCATATATCCATCCCAGGAAGCTCTGGGTTCATCGAAAGTATACCTCGGATCATCGTGTGTGTTTAGGGACTGTGCCCAGAGAAGTTCCCTGGCTTGCTTACTGATCTTGCATTGTTTCATATCAACTCAAATCGGTTCTGCGGTACTGTTCCGCACAAGTTTAGTAAGTTGACGGTACTGTACGAGCTGGATCTTAGCAACAACCAGTTCGCCGGGAAGTTCCCTGCGGTGGTTCTCCGGTTGCCGGCGCTGAAGTTCTTGGATCTGCGGTTCAATGAGTTTGAAGGGAATGTGCCCAGAGAGCTTTTCGACAAAGATTTGGATGCCATTTTTATCAACCACAATCGGTTCAGATTCAGGTTGCCGGAAAACTTCGGCAACTCTCCGGTTTCCGTCATTGTGTTGGCCAACAACAAGTTCCACGGTTGCCTGCCGGCGAGTATCGGTAACATGACTGGGCTTGAAGAAACTATTTTGATGAACAATGGGTTGAGATCTTGTTTGCCGAGAGAAATTGGTAGGCTTAAAAATTTGACGGTGTTTGATGTTAGTTTCAATGAGTTGATGGGGCCGTTGCCGGAGGAGATTGGGGGAATGGTGAGCCTCGAGCAGCTTAATGTGGGGCATAATATGTTTTCCGGTAAGATTCCGGCGAGTATTTGTCGGTTGCCGAAGCTGGAGAACTTTACGTTTTCTTATAATTTATTCTGTTTTTTAACACGTGTGTGTTTATGTGGCGGCCAAATGAATAAAAAAATGCCACATCATTAACGGCATCCATAATATAACGGTTGGGTGATGATAAAAACCCAATGTTAAAAGTTGAGTCATTAAATCGATTCAATTTAAAAATGAGTGAGTAAAATAGGAGAGAGGTAAAAGTTGAGTCATTATTTTTGTATTTTACCCTTTTTATTATTGGATGAGAAAATAAATGGCTGAAATTAACTATTTTTTTTCAAGTTATAATCTTCGTATTACGTTGTGTAGATGGATTCTATCAATATTTATATTTATACGGATAGAAATCGCCTGCCTTCAAACTATGTCCCTTTTGGTGTCCCTGTACAAAAGTAGTTTATGGTTTAGAGGCTAAGGTTTATGGTTAGGGTTTAAGGTATTAAGAGTAGGGTGTATTTTTAGGGTGTAGGGTTTAGAATGTGGAATTTAGAGTTAAAATTTAGAATTTAAACTTTTAATATTTTTTTAGTATGGGACATAGAAATGAACAAATAATTTTCTTTCATATTTATACATAGATTTTATGTTCTTCAGCTTCTTTGGGAAATTTTGGAGAATATAAGAGTTGAAAATAAATTTTGGGGAAATAAGGAAGGTTGGGAAACTTTTAGGAATCTACAGTAAATAAAAAGTCGTCTCTTGCAGAAGACGGCGACCAAAATTAGTTTTTTTTAAACCGATAACTGAGTCATGCACTTTTTTCATTTAAAAAAATAATTGAATATTCAAAGTCACCTTATATAGATTACGACTTTTGTATTTGTAGATTTCGCCAATAGAATCCCAAAATTTTCTTAACCTTCCTATTTCCTTAAAATTTGTTTCCAACTCCTATATTCCCAAAATTTGCGTTTTCCCCTATTTCTTTGAAGTACTTTCCCTAATATTTTTATTTACTGCATTAACAAAAAAAAAAACTAATTTATTGTGACTTTGACACCTATGGACTGAAAGCGATAGTCTCTTTCATTAGCTTCAACTTGGTCTAAATATGGTTTTAGTCCCTACTTTTTTTCTCAACAATTGAGATTTTATTATGCGTTTTATTTTGATACACAGCCTGTGTAAAAAAAATTTTACACAACCTTTTATAAAATCTAAAATCTAAAACCCTAACGTCTTAAATTTTAAACTATAAACTCTAACCCATAAACCCTAAACATGATTATAAACCCTAAATTTTAAACCCTACAAGCTAAACCCTTAAACTTTAAACCCTAAACTAAACCCCTAACCCCTAAATTTGAAAAGCACGTTTAAACTTTTGTTTACACAGATTGTGTATCAAACTTTTTCTCTTTTATTATAGGGTAAAAAAATCTAAAATCCACGTTGAGTGTCTCATTAAAAATCTTCCAATATCTAAATAAAGGAAAATTGTACGCACAACTAGGTATAAACTACAACCAAAACAGTCCAATTAATAACATTGTACATAATACACCCAAAACAAAACAAAACAAACATCACAATGGACTAAAGCCACTCTAATAATGATAACTAATATGGTTTTAGTCCTCTACTATATTGAAGTACGAATTTAATCCCTCAATTTAAATTTGGCATAATTCAGTCCCTACTTTTATAACATTGTTAGTAGATCCAAATTGATAACATTATTAGTTATCATTATCATGGTGACACAAAATTATACATATTTTAAAACAATCTTAAATATTTTTTTTTGAAAGGCAATCGAATGAAGTACAAATTTATTATTGATTAAAAATGGCTGATTGGTCAACAAGATCTTGGTCTAGTGACAACACTTATTGTGGGTTTCAAGAATATTAGCATCGTATTTAGAGTTTTGATCCCTGAATGGGAAAGCCCTTCCCATTCTCCCGAATAGTTATAGAATTTGTAATACTTGTTTCGGCATAAAGATAATTATTAGATTTTTACGTTACTTTTATTATGCGGTAGAATGACTACATTTTTTTTCCTCACCGTTGAATAAAAATTTTCTGTCCCTTTTCGGTGCTCTTATATATGCCCCAACATTAAAAAATACTAAAATTTTAAATTTCAAGCCCTAACTTTAAATTTTAAATCCTAAACCCTACACCCTAAAAATACACCTTACCCTAAATTCTCTAAACCCTAAACTCTAAACTTAATTTTGAGTGTGAGGGCATAAGTAGAGGCACCGAAAAGGAACAGAGGATTTTCATCCGTCACTGTAGAACTAAGTGTTTTGATATAATATTTAAAAAATGTTTTGGACTAAATTGAAAAGAATTTAAAATGTATTTTAATAAAAAAACAACTTGAACATATGGCTAAGGGTTTTACATGGCTTTGGAATGATTTAAAATGTATTTAAAGTAGTCAAAATCGTACTTTTCAAGTACCCGTACCGATACGGTATGGTACCGTACCGATACGCCCCAGGGTTTCAACTACAACCATTTTTCAGTAGCCAAAACCCGTACTGATACGCTTTGTCGTATCGATACAGTATGCTTTAAATACCCAACGGCTAGTTTGCGTACCGATACGGTTGTATCGCGTACCGATACGCCTACTACCCCCAACGGTTAATTTCCCAACAGTCTTTTAAATTGCAGGACCGTACCGATACGCTAGTCAAGCGTATCGATACGCACCAGCTTGAAGTGCTCAACGTATCGATACGGTTTAAGGGGTATCGATATGACAAGCTGCAGAACTGCATTTATGGTGGAAAATAAATGCTCCAACGGTCCTCAACAGCTACAAACTGAATTGGGAGTATAAAAGGGACCTCCAAGCATCAAGAGAAGACTAATGCTTCAATTGCCAACAACTATATGATGTCAAAATTGTCTTAGAGCTTATTTGTACATTTTCTTGTATAGACAACACTTGTGAGCTTAATTGTCAAATTTGCTCAAGTGTATAGGTTTTGGGTGAGAGCTTAAGATTGTAAACAAATACATATTAGAGGGATTTCAAGTTTGCTTAGAATTTCTCTTGTAAGAGAGTGTTTGATTAAGCCAAGGGTAGTTAGCTTAATCGTTGTGACGGTTTCCTCCTAAGTTGAGAAAAGGAGACGAAATTCTTAATGAATTTGGTTGAAATCCTTAGTGGGAAGCTAAGGTAGTGGATGTAGGTGTTTGTTAGAAGATCGAACCACTATAAATCCTTGTTTCCAATTCTTTCTCTTTAGCTTCCACTTAAACACCCAAAAATCCAACTTCTCCACCACTTGGCGAGCAAGAACGGTTGAAGGAAATCGAGCACTTAAAAACCCAACAATTGGTATCAGAGCTTGGCTCAATTGAAGAGGATTAACACCGTATTGAGGCGATTCGGCAAGCTCGATCAACATTTCAAACAACCGGTTCAATAGCGCAATTCATCGACAAGCCACCCTTCTTCGACGAGACCAATTATGCTTATTGGAAGACGAGGATGATGTTCTTTGTCAAATTCAAAGACTACAAGCTTTGGGATATCATTGAAGATGACTCGTTCGTAACAAAAGGAAGCAAGGCGGAGTGGAGTGCTAACGATTGTAAGAAGATGGAACTAAATTGCAAGGCTTTGCACTTCATCTTTTGTGCACTTAGCCTCAACATCTACGAGAAGATGTCTTCTTGCGAGAGTGCCAAGGAAGTTTGGGACAAGCTCGAAGTTACATACGAGAGGACTAACGAAGTAAAGGAGACCAAGATCGGCCTCCTCAACCTAGAGTATAAAAACTTCAAGAAGGATCAGGAAGAGGACATTGAGAAGATGTTCCATCGATTCTCCACCATCACCAATGGACTCAAAGGCTATGAAGAAGCCATCTCGGAAGAAAAGCTTATCCGTAAGCTTATATATTATCTTCCCGAGTCACGGGACTCAAAAAGGACCGCCATCATCGAAGCTAAGAATTTGAAGACCTTGAAGCTTGATGAACTCATGGGGTCACTTCTCACTCACCAAATCATGAAGAAGGATAAAGAAGAGGAGAAGAAGGAAGAGATAAGAAAGATGGGGAAGAAGAAGTTCATGGAGCTAGGCATCAATGCGAGTGTCGTTGCTCTCAAATCCTCCACATGCCATTATGTATAACTAAGTGAGAAGGAAAGCGAAGATGAAGACATGACTTATCTCTTCAAGAAATTCACCTGATTCATGAAAAGTGAGATGGACAAATCCAAGCATGAATTGAAGAAGAAGATGAAGGATTCCTACAAGTCCAACAAAAAGGGATCATCATCAAAGAAAAGCATATGTGGCGACATGGAGTGATGAAGAATCCACCGATGATAAGGTAGCCCACCTATGCTTCATGGCCCTCAATGAGGGGGAGGTAACTTCTAACTCATCTAATTCAAATTCATATTCTTTGGATGAGTTACAAGTAGCCTATAATGAATTGGTTTTTGAATTCAAGGCATCATTTTCGAAAAAACAAGAAATTGATTTCAAAGTTAAAAACCGAAAATGATTTGCTTTCTAAAACCAATTTAGAGTATGAAGCAAAAATCAAAGATTTTGAGCTTAAAGTTTTAAACTTACAAAATTTGCTTCAAACAATGGAAAAAGATGTTGATGATCTTAAGAAGGAAAAAGATTTTATTTTCAATGAACTTCAAAAGAAAAACAATTTAGGAAAATCAAATTTTTATGTTAGACAATCTAGTGCCCCTAGGTTTGTAAATGGTAAAGTTTTTAGAAGTATTTGGGTCCCAAAAAGACTAAGTACTTCAACTAAAAAGAATGAAATTGAAAAATGGATTCCTAATGAGACCAAACTTTGTGCTACTAATGTCTATGGATCCAAAGCAATTTGGATACCAAAAATTACTTGATTTGTAACCCCCTCGTCCCGGTCTGGCCGGATGACCGGTCCGAGTGGGCCACACGGGGAAAACTGAAGCGAAACCCGTTAAGGTTCCCCCTCGGTTAGCAACCCTATTTTTTTTTCTTTCATTTTAATCTTGTCACATTCGAACCCCAAACCATATTCAAACAGCCCAATTTTAATCTTGACTAAAGGCATCTTAGTACCTATGTGTTTTTCACTTTAAAAAGACCAATAAAGATCAAACAGTGCAGTCTTAAGCAAAGGTTTCGAAACCTCCCCAAAAGTTTTCGAAACTTAGACTGGCAGTAAAGTCTGGAACCCAGATTTTTGCAAAAGTTTCGAAACCTTACATGGTTTTGAAACCCTCTTACATGGTTTCGAAACCTTCCTCAAAGGTTTCGAAACTTAGGCCGGCAGTGAGGTCTGGAATCCCAGATTTTGCAAAGGTTTTGAAACCTTCCCCAAAGGTTTCGAAACTTAGGCTGGCAGTAAGGTCTGGAATCCCAGATTTCTGCAAAGGTTTCGAAACCTTACCCATGGTTTCGAAACCATTGTGCAGGGGATCACTTACTGCCCAACTCTAAAGACTTCCTATGAATAAAGAACACTAAGATCATGCATAGACATATATAAGAGCTTAAGAAGGACCAAAGGCATGAATTAACACTCATAAGACTTGCACATACTAACATTTAAGCAACCATACATGAACCATAGATAACAACCAAGCAATTAACAAGGCATCCATACATAGCATTCATACAAAAGGGCAATTTATGCATATATGGTCATACAAGCACGTAAGATTTCATGCCTTAGCAACCAAACAAATAGACATTCAAGGCATGCAACAACAACGATATTTATAGATCAAACAAGGCATCCAAGAATCAAACCAATATCGACATACATCAAAACTCAATCATCAAAACCTATCCCATTGCTTAACTATTACATTCATTTACTCAAAACTCATACATTGAGCTCACCAAAAGCAACACTTGGAGACCTTTCCTTGCCCTTGCCACCCACAAGTTCTTTATCTGCATTGTCGAACAAAAGAGAGCGTAAGCATAAAAGCTTAGTGAGGGTAGCTCATAAAACAAACCTTCGACAATGCAGGGTCCAAGCACGAGCTATTTCCAAGATGAAATGCATGGTCTTACCTCCGGTCCGCCAAGCCAAAATAAACATGATGCATGAACATATAGTCAACATTATGCCATGCTCAACAACTATAAGCTCAACTTACCATGATACATGATCCAAAGCATTAACCACATCATATATCAATTCATAAGGGCATCACATTTCATGTCATATAAGCACATAAGCATAATCCCACATTGGTATATACATACAACCTCATATTGGCACCTAGCTATGACCCGAATACGCGGATAACCCGTTGGAACGCATTTCCAACAACAACATTACCTCGGTGGGATTTGACTCATCACCGGTCCTTGCATGTGCGGGATTCCACTCATCGCCACATGCCCTACGGATGGGATTCCACTCATCATCACGTAGAAATATATAAAAGCTTCCGGTGGAATATTACATGCAATCCACAACACAACCTCATTTCACAAACCAACACCACATGTATGTCAACCGAACAATCATCTCATCATATATCCACATTTTATTTGTCATCAACATGCATATAAAATCAATACATTAAGCCATACTTTCACATACATGTGTATCACATTATACATACTCATCATGAGGCATATCAACGATTAAAGAGTACATCCAAGGTCTCTAACTAAAGCTTAGGATTAGGCTACCACCCTAATCCTACCTCTAGGTGGGTCTACCAAGCCCAACCTAGTTCACATGCTTGAACCAACCACTTAAAAACCAATTTAAAAACATTAACCACTCACCTCTACCTCCAAGCTCAACTACCAAGCAAACATCACCTTCAAGTTTCCGAATTTCTTCCCGATGCTTCGCCGACCCAAATTCTTGCTTCTAAACAACCTCCATACAATTCAAACAACCTCAAATTAGCCCAACCTCAAAATACCAATCCGGAACACAATTCAAGTACAATTTACAACACCGCAAGACATGACCAAACCCCAAACTTAGCAATTTCGGACAGCCCCAATACCTCTTCCAACATCCATTGCACCCACAAATGATCCCAAATCAATCCCTAATCATAGTACTACCATTGGGCTATCAATTCCCACCTTAAACAACCCCCAAAACTCACCCAAAACCCTCCAAAACCCCATTTTCGTTCTCACATTTTACCCAGCAGAAAATCATGTTTTTAAACACCCAAATGACATCTAAATGGTCTCAAATCATCCCCTTAGCATACATATACCATCAGCCCTCTAATTACACCCTAAAACTCACCAAAAATCAACTTTTTGACACCTTAAAAATGGGTCTAAGAACCCACTTCGGATTTTTACCAAAATTCAACCAAATTGATATATGTTACACCTTTTAATGTGATTAACTAAAGCCCCAACTCAATTTATCAAAACCAATTGGAAAACCCCCTTAAAAATCCAAACTTGATATAAACCCTAATTTTCAAAAGTTCATATTTTTAAAATCAATGACCATGGATAGATAGGAAATGAAAAAGAGAGTTCAAATATGTGATTACCTTTCAAAAACCCCTTGAATTGATGAAGAAATTAAAGGAATGTAAGCTTGAAGTTTGAGAGGGTTTGAAGATGGTGGTGGGTGTTTCTCATGTTGGAAATAATGGGAAAAGGGGAGAAGATGACAACTTTGAAAGTTGTCATCCTTTTTAAAAGTTTTTGGGCAAATTACAACATAAACCCTTCCCTTTTTACTAAAGTTCAATTAGGCCACATTTTAAGTTGGATTTATTTTAATTTAATTTTATTGACTCGAACTATAAACCCGGATAACTCCTAACCCCAAAACACGGGTGTTACAACTCTCCCCCACTTAAGGAAATTTCGTCCCCAAAATTCATCGATCACAGAGGGCCACTGAAACATGCACCTCCACGCATTCCTCTCTCACCACAACATACTAACCAACTCGAAAGACTTACCACACAACACTTGCTATCTTACACTATGATCTCAACTGATTCTTCAAGGCATGCAAATTTCAAACTCAACTCAATCTCTTCAACAAACATAGCACGGAACATGTCTGACTCACACTCCCGAATTATAGGTTCACAGACACATCACAAACCTCTTTCTAGCTCTGGTGGTAACCGCAACAAATAAACAACTGTATTAGCCCGATTCACAATCTCATACAACATTGGTTGAACACTTGACTCGTAACTTTCTCTGACTGATCCTCTGTCTTCAACAGGTAACCAAACATTATACCAACGTCTTCAAAAATAATCTAGTTGAAATCTCGAATCTCTATTACTCGCTTCTATTATAAACCTTCCACGGATGTAACAAACTAGAAGAAACTGAAGCTCGGTCTTGACACGCTGGCAATTTACATACTTACTCTCATACTGAACCACATTATTCATCCACTCAATTCAGAAGCATTCATCTTCAACCCACAATACGTCTTCATACTACTCAGATGCAATACAAATGAACCACCGTGCGCTTCGGCCAAAACAATACATCTCAAAACACTAGGTCAGTCGGTACAACTATTCTGTCTCTGAAATGCAAAACTCTATCATCTCTGAAACTGTATTCTGAAGGTCTTCCTTCTACTATGCCTCGCACGTGAGGTGCCAAGAATCTGTCTTGCAACTGTTTCTCATCAAACATTCTGACTCAAAGTAGTCTCAACCCGAAACTCGGCCACAAAACTACTATCATTTGATATACAGAATTCGGCAATTGCAACTCGTAACTCAACTGCTAATCTAACAGCAAATACAACTCGGAACATCGGTTGCTACGTAGACTCTCTTTAGATAGTACTCAATCTTGAGATCACAGTCTTCAAGCAATTCTAACTACTCATGTTGTTCAAGTTCCAACCATTCCCAAGTCTTCAAATATTTCAAGCTCTAATGATACGTACATATACACTGCGCATTTCTTACTATACAAGCTTTGTCTCTAAGTCTTCGAAGCAAATACAACTGTAATTAACTCTATGTCTCATATCGGATAACTCTTCTCACGGTCTTTCAACTAGCTCGATGAACATGTCGCAATCTTCCGTCTTGCATAAGCACACAACCTAACCCTACATGTAACACGTCACTACAGTTCACAAGCTCTTTCTCTAGTATAGGTTGGATCAAGGTCGAAGTTTTCATCAAAGTTTCTTTCAGTTTCTCTAGGGTTCATTATCTCGCATTTAACCACACAACTGAACATTCTTCTATAGCAATCTATCAATGGAGCAACTATCTTCAAAAGACCATTTACAATTCTCTGAAAGTAACAATGCTAGACCTAGGAACTATAGATATCTGTCACAGTCTTCAATTTCTTCCAACTCATGTCTTCTTTTGCCTACTTGGGATTTACCCTAATACACTCGGATGATCTGCATGTTCTAGGAGAACATCTTCATTAACTCGAAGTTCATGTTGCGCAACTTGGTGTACAATTAATTCTCTAATAGAATCTACCACACTAACTTCAAAACTTGTCATGATCTTCCTCGGTACTTGAATATACTCACGTGACATCTAGAAGAGCTACTACAACTGATCAAGAAACTCAGGAAAATATTCTGCTCAACATCTCTATGAAGGTAACTAATACACTAGTCAAACAAAACGACATCACTCAGAGCTCAAGGCGATCACATCTTGCCCCTAAAGTTGTCTTCGGTACTTCAACTTTTCTCACTTTTCTCACTTTCAACTAGTAGTAAACGGATTTCAAACTAATCTTCAAATAGACTGAAGCACACACTAACTGACCAACAAATCACTGACACTCGAAAACTGATGCTAATCATTCACTGTCACTTGTTTCAACGGTCTGAAATCCAAACACATTCTTGTATCGTCTTCTCTCTTCTTCACAAATTGTACTGTCATACTCTAAGATGATGCACTAGGCCTAATGAGTCTAAGGTCCAACAAGTCTCGAAGTTAATTCTTCAACATTCTCAATTCTTCCGGAATTCATAAGTTACAGAGCAAACAAAACAGAAGTAACCTCGGAGATGATCTCAATAACGAACTCTTCTTCTCTATCAAGAGACAAACCGGGTAAATCTTCCCAACACTTCTAGAAAAACACAAACTATTCTAGCATTCTGCGGTCTAATCTTCATTCAAAATCAAATTCATCACACTTGCTAAGCAAGTCTGCCAACTAAACTCAATCAATCTTTGACCTCTGAATCTGGATCAACATTCGACAAGAAGTTCACATCCTCACTTACCACTACTATCTCACAAAATCTGCGACTTCAAGACAACCCTTTCTTCATCTCCATGTATATCTTAGCCTTGTGCTCTACAAGCCAAACCATGTCAAAAAGGCACACCGAAACCGTAGGAAGGCAATCACTTCACATCTACTAGGAACTAGTAACTCTGAACCACTAACGAACATCTTCTGTACATCTTTCTGATCACTACTATCTCCCAAAGGCTAGTCACATGTGTCCCTACATCTAAGGTCTCAACAAGGATATCCAATTTCTTACATGCTCACGCAAAAGGAGGTATTCGCGGAAATTGCAACTTAACATGTACACAACTGATAGTCTTTGATCCTCTTGTTTTCAGACTGGTCCTTCAACAAAATCTGACTCTTCTAGACTGTTCTTAGAGCATCTCGTAACTTCAAGACTCAATTCTGATCGCACACAAACAGTCTTGCTGGACTTGCTCTACCCCTACCAAACAATCCTGAAATCAAAGCTCAAGGTTCCCTTCTCGGCTCAACTATATCGGAAGTGACTTCATCTCTTCCGCTTGCTGGAAAACAACTCAACGTACACTGACCCAATCACACAAACTAGCTCCCACTCACAGACACTGACCGGCTGTCTTGCATTAAAATCATAGGCCAAACCCCAACGGTCACCAACTAACACTTCACCAGGCATGTTCAACTTGCATACTTGCTAACGATATACAAAAGCACAGATTGAGAATCAACTGGAGGAAACCAACTTAATACTATTCCAAGGGCTCATCTGTTAAAACATCGACACTACTCTGACTCCCACTCATATGCCTTCACTTCTTCTTACCAACTAATGTCAGAGTTGATCACATTGTCCCTCATCCACGGGAATCAACCCACATACACACTGTCTCAAACGAACAAATTGTACCTCAAATCCGGTACAAACATACCTCCCTAACTAAGGTGATGGACTCCCCTAACGTCGTCCACTTTTCAGAAACTACAACTTCTACTTACCAAAGAGCAATTAAATCAACAACAACATCAACAATAAAACATACACGATTGGGTTAGCAAGGCAAGGCTTCCAAGTGGCTCAAGTATGTTTCCCTCACTTAAAAATCTCTTTTTCGATGTAATAGTAGCAATGGGACTCTACTAAACATGTTTCAAACAAATCAACACACATACATGCTCAACCAAGCATACAACAAGGCATACTTGCTAAACAAGTAAACATATGCGTACGACCAAACAACATACATTCTCAATCAAACAATCACACATCACAGCATACACGAATAACAAGCAACATGCTTACATGGCAAGAAAACACCGTGCAATTTCAATGCAAGAACTTAACTTACCTCACTTACCTGCCCAAGGTCTCAGAAACCTTAGGCTCTGATACCAACAAATGTAACCCCCTCGTCCCGGTCTGGCCGGATGACCGGTTCGAGTGGGCCACACGGGGAAAACCGAAGTGAAACCCGTTAAGGTTTCCCCTCGGTTAGCAACCCTATTTTTTTTCTTTCATTTTAATCTTGTCACATTCGAACCCCAAACCATATTCAAACAGCCCAATTTTAATCTTGACTAAAGGCATCTTAATACCTATGTGTTTTTCTCTTTAAAAAGACCAATAAAGATCAAACAATGCAGTCTTAAGCAAAGGTTTCGAAACCTCCCCAAAAGGTTTCGAAACTTAGACTGGCAGTAAGGTCTGGAACCCAGATTTTTGCAAAAGTTTCGAAACCTTACCCATGGTTTCGAAACCCTCTTACATGGTTTCGAAACCTTCCTCAAAGGTTTCGAAACTTAAGCCGGCAGTGAGGTCTGGAATCCCAGATTTTGCAAAGGTTTCGAAACCTACCCCAAAGGTTTCAAAACTTAGGCTGGCAGTAAGGTCTGGAATCCCAGATTTCTGCAAAGGTTTCGAAACCTTACCCATGGTTTCTGGATTTCTTCCCGATTCTTCGCCGACCCAAATTCTTGCTTCTAAACAACCTCCATACAATTCAAACAACCTCAAATTAGCCCAACCTCAAAATACCAATCCGGAACACAATTCAAATACAATTTACAACACCGCAAGACATGACCAAACCCCAAACTTAGCAATTTCGGACAGCCCCAATATCTCTTCCAAAATCCATGTTTCCAACATCCATTGCACCCACAAATGATCCCAAATCAATCCCTAATCATAGTACTACCATTGGGCTATCAATTCCCACCTTAAACAACCCCCAAAACTCACCCAAAACCCTCCAAAACCCCATTTTCGTACTCACATTTTACCCAGCAGAAAATCATGTTTTTAAACACCCAAATGACATCTAAATGGTCTCAAATCATCCCCTTAGCATACATATACCATCAGCCCTCTAATTACACCCTAAAACTCACCAAAAATCAACTTTTTGACACCTTAAAAATGGGTCTAAGAACCCACTTCGGATTTTTACCAAAATTCAACCAAATTGATATATGTTACACCTTTTAATGTGATTAACTAAAGCCCCAACTCAATTTATCAAAACCAATTGGAAAACCCCCTTAAAAATCCAAACTTGATATAAACCCTAATTTTCAAAAGTTCATATTTTTAAAATCAATGACCATGGATAGATAGAAAATGGAAAAGAGAGTTCAAATATGTGATTACCTTTCAAAAACCCCTTGAATTGATGAAGAAATCAAAGGAATGTAAGCTTGAAGTTTGAGAGGGTTTGAAGATGGTGGTGGGTGTTTCTCATGTTGGAAATAATGGGAAAAGGGGAAAATATGACAACTTTGAAAGTTGTCATCCTTTTTAAAAGTTTTTGGGCAAATTACAACATAAGCCCTTCCCTTTTTACTAAAGTTCAATTAGGCCACATTTTAAGTTGGATTTATTTTAATTTAATTTTATTGACTCGAACTATAAACCCGGATAACTCCTAACCCCAAAACACGGGTGTTACATGATTATCTTATGTTAGGTGTGATGGAGATTGATCAACAAGTCCAAACATTGAAGGGAAGCTTCATGCACACAATGAAGAACACCTGAAGAAGGAAAGCTTCACATCCTCTCTTGAGTTCAAGTGTGGTAAAAATCTATTAGTTTTTATTTGTTCAATTTGATTTATTTTTTAATTCAACTAGATTATCATATATGTTGAACTAACATTTTTTATGATGTTTTGAGTAAGGGGGAACCAATTTTAAAACCAAAAGTTTTTAATTGTGTCATTTTTTTTATAAAAAAACCTCCTAAGTTATTTTTAGCCTAATGTCTCTTTTAAATTCTTTTGATATAACAAAAAAGGAGAGAAATTGTTTGAAAATTTTATTTTTCAAGCGAATAAGGGGGAGCTTTAATTTTCATTCAAATTTTAAATCTCTTATTCAATTTTTAAAATACTAAGGGGGAGAATCCCAAACAATTTGTCCCGTTGGTTTTATTATATCAAAAAAGGGGAGATTGTAGAACTAAGTGTTTTGATATAATATTTGAAAATGTTTTGGACTAAATTGAAAAGAAATTAAAATGTATTTTAATCAAAAACAACTTGAAAATATGGTTAAGGGTTTTACATGGCTTTGGAATGATTTAAAGTGTATTTAAAGTAGTCAAAATCGTGTTTTTCATGTACCCGTACCGATACGCCCTAGGGTTTCAACTACAGTCGTTTTCTAGTAGCCAAAGCCTGTACCGATACACCTTGCCGTATCGATACATTATTCTTTAAATACCCAACGGCTAGTTCGCGTACAAATACGGTTGTATCGCGTACCGATACGCCTAACAACCCCCAACAGTTAATTTCCCAACGATCTTTTAAATTGCAGGACCGTACCGATACGCTAGTCAAGCGTATCAATACGCACCAGCTTGAAGTGATCAACAGCTACTTTCTTATCGGGACTGTATCAATACGGTTTGAGGGGTATCGATACACCAAGCTGCATAACTGCATTTATGGTTAGAAATAAAGGCTCCAACGGCTCCAAAACAACTCCAACGGTCCTCAACGGCTACAAACTCAATTGGGAGTATAGAAGGGACCTCCAAGCATCAAGAGAAGACTAATGCTTCAATTGTCAACAACTATATGATGTCAAAATTGTCTTAGAGCTTATTTGTACATTTTCTTGTATAGGCAACACTTGTGAGCTTAATTGTCAAATTTGCTCAAGTGTATAGGTTTTGGGTGAGAGCTTAAGGTTGCAAACAAATACCTATTAGAGGGATTTCAAGTTTGCTTAGAATTTCTCTTATAAGAGAGTGTTTGATTAAGCTAAGGGTAGTTAGCTTAATCGTTGTAACGGTTTCCTCCTAAGCCGAGAAAAGGGGACAAAATTCTTAGTGAATTTGGTTGAAATTCTTAGTGGGAAGCTAAGGTAGTGGATGTAGGTACTTGTTAGAAGGCCAAACCACTATAAATCATTGCGTCCAATTCTTTCTCTTTAGCTTCCACTTAAACACACAAAAATCCAACTTCTTCACCACTTGGCGAGCAAGAACGGTTGAAGGAAATCGAGCACCTAAAAAGCCAAAAGTCACTTATAATGGCAACAAACAACTAATAAAAAATTTGGACTTGTTAATAATATTATAAAGGTAAAGGCACTGAATTATACTAAATTAAACTAAAAGAGGTTAAGTCTCAAATTCAAACATAGTGGGAGGTAAAAAGAAACTTAAAATACTCTTTTTTGTACTAATTAAAAGGGTAAAGCACACAACTTGTCTCTGAACTATGAAAAATAATTGTTTTGGTCATTGACCTTTCAAATGTTACAAAATACGCATTTGGTTTATCAAATTGTTACCAATGAACATTAATTTATCAAGTTGTTACAAAATAGTCATAAATTTATCAAATTGTTACAGAATAGTCATTAAATTAATTGAATTGTTACACTATTTTATAATGTCTAATAACCATTTTTAATAACGTGATAAATTTAATGATCATTTTATAACAGCTTGATAAATTTCATAGCCAAAATGATCATTTCTAGAGTTTAGTGACTATTGATGTACTTTAAGCTAAAATAATAAACTAGAAAAACGTTTTAGAAAAAAAATTACTCGATAAAGTTTTAAAATATGACATTTAATTTTAGACTCTAGAAAATCTTGTTTGGCAGCTTACGAGGGATTCCCTTCTCTTTATGAAACAAAAATATTCTACCCCTAATCATGCACATTTCTATGCCCTACACTAAAAAATATTAAAAATTTAAATTCTAAATTCTAGCCTTAAATTTCACATTCTAAACTCTAAAAATATACCTTACCCCTAATTCCCTAAATCCTAACCACAACTCCTAACCTTAAATCCTAAACCATAAATCCACTTTTTTAAAGTGAGGCAACCAAAGGGATATAGTTTGAGGGCAGAGGATTTCCATCCCTCTTTACGAGAGATTAAACATTTATTGGGATTATATCCAAATTTGTATCAATATTTTAGGTTTTTTCTAAATTTTATTCTAATAAATGAGCCTTCAATGTCAAATATAAATTTCTCAATTTGGAGATTTAGATGTGTCTAATAAACTGAAAAATTAAGTACTGATTTTTAATGTTGAAATTGATAGGTATTAAGTTTAAGTTTTAAAAATTGTTTGGTAATAATAAATGTTGTAAATAAAGCAAAGAGCAAGAACAAAATAGATGAACAAGAACAAGAACAAGATGAGAGACAAAGAGAGATACTTGTATTATATTCTCAAAGTATGGTTGTCTACAATATTTTCTCCAAACTTTATATTTATAAGCATAAGATGGAAACCATAATTCCAATGGGTATTAAACCCTAATAATAAAGTACATTAAAGTCTCATTTAATATATGAAAATCCACCATAAATAAAGACATTCATAACACTCCGCCTTGGATATCCATGATGTAACACCCGGGTTTGGGGGTTGGATGAAAATAATATTAAAATAATGTTTCGGGTTTCGGTTTCATAATTAAAATAATAAAATATTTTAATGGGTTTCGTGTTTGCAAAATAATTAAAAACTATGTTGGACCTATCTTCTAAGTCCAATTCCATGGATTTTAGGAGATGAAAATTTTAGCCATTCATTAATGGCATTATGGTAAATAAGTAGTCTTCCAAATTATAAACCCATTTTTTATTTTAAATGAGCTTATTCATCATATTCTTCCCACTTCTTTCCCAAATCTAACGACATGAGAGCTCTCTCTCTAAGGGTTACTATTCCATCACCATTCTTCTTCACCTTGGGTGATTTTTGAAAGGTAAAACCATATTTGACTTGTCCTTATCTTCCCCTTCATGTTGGTACCATTAGTTTTCATTATTGTTCATGATTTTGAAATTTGAAGTTTTGGGGTTTTGTTTAAAAATGAGAAGTTTATTTTCTGTAACCTAAGCTTTTGATTATTTAAGGTTAGATAAATTGTTTACAACCTAAAAGGTTCAACATGTGTGAATTTTAAAGAGTTTTACAATGATTCCCGAATTTGGGTTTTAATGGGGTTTTTGAAGGGTTTAAAGGTTGATTTTGGGTGTGTTTAATGTTGGAAATTGAGGGATATCGGTTGTATGTTGGTTAGGGATCATTTTGGAAGCATTTAAGTGTGTTAAAGAGGTTGAAATCTTGAGTTTTGGACTGTTTTTCATGGATGCTCGGGAATGAGGTTTTGGAGAATGAATTTGGCTTTGAATTGTGAGAATTGTAGTGGATTTGTGTTTTGGTTGTTAAACTTTGGGTTTGTGGCTGATTTTGAGGTTAATGTATTGTTTTTGAATGGTTAGAAGCAAGAGAAGACAATGGAGAAGCTTCGGGCTCGAATATGGACTTGGATGCTTGGTAGGCTAGTCGGATTGTGCTAAATGGAGTGGTCGGTGAGTGGTTATTGTTTTTAAATGGTTCTTAAATATTGGTTCAAGCATGTGGACCTAGGTTGGGCTTGGTAAACCCACCTAGAGTTGAGATTAGGGTGGTTGCCTAATCTAAAGCTTAGTTTAGGAAAATTTTGGTTGAACTCCTAATTGCTTGTTATGCCTCTTGTTTATTTGTGTTTATGGTAATTATGTATATTATGTTATACATGTTGTTGAGGCATGGTTTGATGCATTGTTATGCATGTGGTTTGGATTGTAAATTGTGCATGATAGTGATCATGGTGAGTACGTGCTAAGCACGGAAGTTGATATGAAATGATGTTGTGAAAGGTTATGGATTGTGTTTAATATTGGCACTAGTATGCTTGGGTAGAATGATCGATCATTAGGATGTTTAGTGTGCACACGAGAGTCAAAGTCGCGCGTGGCCTTGGTGGAGTTAAGTCATCAAGGAGGAGTATGGTGATGTAATATTCCACCGAAAATGTTTATATTAGTCGGTGATGAGTGGAATCCTATCGACGGGGCGTGAGGATGAGTGGAATCCCCTATGCGAGAACCAGTGATGAGTGTAATCCCACCGAAGGTAATGGTTGTGTTGGAAGTGAGTTCCAACGTGTTATTCGAGTATTCGAGTCATAGGTAGGTGCCAATATGATATGAAATGTGATTCCAATATGGATTGATATATGTTGTTGTTAATACATTGATATATGTATCTTCGTGTGTTGGGCTTATGCGTTGTTGATCATGGCATAGTGTTGATTATATGTTCATGCATCATGTATATTTTGGCTCTTGTGAATCGAAGGTAAGATCATGCATTTCATCTCGGTTGTTGCTCGTACTTGGACCCTGCGTTGTCGAGGTTTTTTTTATGAGCTTACCCTCACTAAGCTTTTATGCTTACGCTCCTTTTTGTTCGACAATGCAGATCAGTAGCTTGTGGGTGGCAAGGGCAAGGAAAGGTCTCAAAGTGTCGCCTTTGGTTAGCTCAAGTATGAACTTTAAATTGAAAGATTGTAATAGTCAAGCAATGAGATAGGTGTTGTTGATCTGAGCTTTGATATATGTTGATGTTGGTTTGGCTTTTGGATGCTTTGTTGAATTGTAAATCTTGCTTATGTTGCATGTCATAAATGCCTATATGTTTTGTCTCTATGGCATGAACCTTTAAGTGCTAAGTATGTCTCCTTTTGAGTAAATGTATGAATCTTTTAGATGCATGATCCTTGTTCGTTTTGGATGACTTGTATGTTGACATCTTGGTTGTTAAAGGCTGTATGTATGTTGTTTGTGGCTAGGGGAGTCGTAAATCGCATCTAGAGTCGAGTCCTAAATCATTTTGCTGCAAATTTGGGTATTGCAGTGCAGGGCGTATCGATACGCCTAAGGGCCGTATCGATACGATCCTACACTTCGGGACTCAAATTTGGCTTATCGTATTGATACGCGGGAGTGTATCGATACGCCAAATCTTTTCTGGAATTCTGAGATTTTGACGAGTTTTTGGCATATCAATATGGGCTGTAGGTGTATCAGTACGGTCTAATATCATTGACCGCGAGATGTTGACCGAGGAGGGCGTATCGGTACGCCCAAGGGCTGTATCGATACGGTCTCACTGGTTTGACTTGAGGCAGTTGACTTGGTTAAGGCGTATCGGTACCCTCTACAGGTGTATCGATACGGCCTGCTTAAAATGGAAAAATGGGCTATTTTCAAGTGTTATTTTGGATGGTCGTTGTTTTGTTGTTTGTGTTTCCGCTGTCGTGATCCACATAGGACTTAATAATGCCTTTAGACAAGATTTAAATAAAAGAAATTTTCTAGGGTTGCTAATCGAGGTGGGACCTTAACGGGTTTCACATCGGTTTTCTCCAAGTAGCCTACTCGGACCAGCCAAACGTTCGGACCGGGACGAGGGGGTTACATTTGTTGGTATTAGAGCCTAAGGTTTCCGAGACCTTGGGCAGGTAAGTGAGGTAAGTTTAATTTTTGTATTGTAATTGCACGGTGGTTGCTTTCTATGTAAGCATGATGCTTGTTATTCGAGTATGTTGTGATGTGTGATTGTTTGATTGTGAATGTATGTTGTTTGATCGTGCGTGTGTGTTGCTTGAAGCATGTTGAGTAGAGCCACATTGCTTCTATTACATCGGAAAAAGAGATTTTTAAGTGAGGGAATCATACTTGATTCACTTGGACCCTTTCCTTTGCTAACCTAGTTTGTATGTAAATTTGTTGTTGTTGTTGATTTATTGCTTTTTGGTAAGTTTGAGGCCAAGGCGTGAGCCGTGAATCGGTAAGTAGAAGCTGTGGTTTCTGAACTGTGGAAGATGTCGAGGGAGTTCATTGCTATAGTTAGGAAGTACGGTTGCACCTGATTTGAGGTACGATTTGTTTGTTTGAGTCAGTGTGTGTGTGGGTTGATTCCTTTTGATGAGGGATGATGTGATCGATTCTGGTATTAGTTGGTTAAAAGGAAGTGAAGACCTACGAGTAAGGTTCATAGTGGTATTGATGTTATAGTAGATAAGCCCTTGGTACAGTTTTGAGTTTGTTTCCTCCGGTTGATTCTGAATCTGTACTTCTGTATATTGTTAGCAAGCATGCAAAGTTTGAATGTGCCCGGTGAAGTGTTAGAGGTAGGTACGAGTACCTTAGTTCTTTTGGCGGGATCAAGGTAAGGGTCTCGAGTGTGTAATCTGAAACTCAGAAATGTTAGTTAGTGATCATTGGGGTTCGGCCTATGGTTTTAATGCAAGAAAGTCGGTCATTGGGGTTCGGCCGATGCTATAGAACAAGTTCAAGCATGATTGGTTGTGTGTGATCAGAACTGCATTTTGAGGTTTCGAGATGCTCTACGAATGGTTTTGAAAAGTTGGGTTATGTTGAAGGACCAACCTGAAAACAAGAGAACCAAAAACTATCAGCTGTGTACATGTGAAGTTGCAATTTCTACGGATTCGTCCATTTTGTGTGAGCATGTAAGGAAGTTAGATATACTTGTTGATACCTTAGACGTAGGGACACATGTGACTAGACCTTTTTGGTGAGATAGCGGTGGTCAGAAAGATGTGCAGAAGATGTTTGTAATGGTTCAGGGTTACGCGTTTCTAGTAGTTGTGAAGTAATTGTCTTTTTACGGTTTTGATGTAACTTTTGGCATGGTTTGGCTCGTAGAACACAAAGCTAGGGTATACGTTGAGACAAGGAGAGAGTTGCCTTGAAGTTGTAGATTTCTGTGAGACTGTAGTGGTAGGTGAGGATGTGAACTTCTTTTCGAATGTCGATCCAGCTTTAGAGGTCAAAGATTGATTGAGTTTAGTTGACAGGCCTGCCTAGCAAATGTGATGGATTTGATTTTTTGAATGAAGATTAGACCGCAGAATGTTAGCATAGTTTGTGTTGTTTCTAAAAGTGTTTGGAAGAATTGTCAGTTTGTCTCTTGATAGGGAAGAAGAGTTTGTTATTGAGACCGTCTCCGAGTTTGCTCATGTTTTGTTTGCTCTGTATCTTATGGTTCTCGAAAGAATTGAGAGTGTTGAAGAATCAACTTCGAGATTTGTTAGACCTTAGATTCATTTGGCCTAGTACATCATCTTAGAGTACGACAGTGCAATTTGTAAAGAAGAGAGATGACAATGCGAGAATGTGTTTGGATTACAGTTAGTTGAAACAATTGACAATGAATAATTAGTATCCATTTCCGAGCGTCAGTGGCTTGTTGGTCAGTTATGGTGTGCTCTAGTCTTTTCGAAGATTAATTTGAGATCCGATTACTACCAGTTAAAAGTGAGAGAAGTTGATGTACCGAAGACAGCTTTTGGGGGCAAGATATGATCACTTCGAATTTTGGGTTATGTCGTTTTGTTTGACTAGTGTGTTAGTTACTTTTATAGAGATGTCGAGTAGATTACTTCCTGAGCTCCTTGATCAGTTTAGTAGTCCTCATAGATGATACATGGGTATATTCACGTACCGAAGAAGACCATGACAAGCTTTGGAGTTAGTGTTGTAGACCCTATTAGAGAATTAATTGTATGCCAAGTTGAGCAAACATGAACTCCGAGTCAAGAAAGATGTTCTCCTAGGACATGTAGATCAGCCGAGTGTATTAGAGTAAATCCCAAGTAGGCAGAAGAATATGTGAGTTGGAAGAAACCGAAGACCGTGACAGGTATCTATAGTTCCTAGGTCTAGCATTATTAATTTTAGAGGTTTGTAAATGGTCTTTCGAAGATAGCTGCTCCATTGTCAAGTCGCTACAAAAGGATGTTCAGTTGTGTGGTCAGGTGCGAGACAACAAGCCCTTGAGAAACCGAAAGAAACTTTGAAGAGAGCTTCGACCTTGGTCCAGCCTATATCAGAGAAAGAATTTGTGAACCATAGTGATGCGTTACATGTAGGGTTAGGTTGTGTGCTTATACAAGACAGAAGATTGTGGCCTATTCATCGAGATAGTTGAAAGACCAAGAAAAGAGTTATCCGACACTAGACATAGAGTTAATTACAGTTAAATTTGCTTCGAAGACTTAGAGACAAAGCTTGTATAGTAAGAGATGCAAATATATACTTACCACCAGAGCTTGAAATATTTGACGACTTAGGAAGGGTTGACACTTGAACATCATAAGTTGTTAGAACTGCTTAGAGACCATGATCTCAAGATTGAGTACCATCCGAAGAGAGTCAACGTAGTAACCGATGCTTCAAGTTGTTTTTGCTGAGCTATATTTGAGTTGCGAGCTATATTTGCCGGATTCAGTTTACCAAATGATAGTAGTTTTGCGGCCAAGTTTCATGTTAAACCTACTATGAGTCAGATACTTAAAGAGAAACAGTTGCAAGACATGTTCTTGGCACCTCACGTGCAAGACATGGTAGAAGGAATACCTTCAGATTACAGTTTCAGAGATGATAGAGTTTTGCATTACAGAGACAGAATAGTTGTGCCGAATGACATAGTGTTCTGAGACGTATTGTTTTGGCCGAAGCACACGGCAGTTCATTTGTATTGCATCTGAGTAGTATGAAGACGTATTGTGGGTTGAAGATGAGTACTTCTGGATTGAGTTGATGAATGGTGTAGTTTAGTATGAGAGTAAGCGTATGATTCTGCCAGCGCGTCAAGGCCGAGAATCAGTTTTCTCCTAGTTTGTTACATCAGTGGAAGATTCTTAATGAAAGTGGGTAATAGATTTGAGGTATCTTGTGACTGGTTCGCCTTTGATTTCCTCCGGGAGAGCTTAGCCGAGTAAACAACGATAGTTGCGCTGAGTGTGCTCATTTTATCCATGTTCACGTTACTTGTACCTTGTGTAAGATGGCGGAGTCTTGCTTTAGCAAGAGTGTGAGTTGCACAGTGTCTTGAAATCGATAGTGGCCGATAGAGATTCGGGATTTCAACTAGATTTTTTGAAGACGTCTGCATAGTGTTTGGTTACCTGTTGAAGTCAGATGGTCAGTCAGAGAAAGTTATCGGTCAAGTTTTCAAACGGTGTCGTATGAGATTGTGAAGCGGGCTAGTTCTATTGTTTATTTGTTGCGGTTACCACCATAGTTAGAAAGAGGTTCGTAATGTGTTTTATGTATCTATGATTCGGAAATGTGAGTCAGATCTGTCTCATGCTATGTTTGCGAAGAGATTGAGTTGAGTTTAAAAACTGACAAGCAATGGAGAACCAGTTGTGATCGTAGCATCAGATAGCTAATGTTGTGTGGTAAGTCTATCGAGTTGGTTAGAATGTTGTGGTGAGAAGGAAAGGGAAGTGTGGAAGGGCAATTTCCGTGGCTCTTCATGTCCGATAAATTTCGAGGACGAAATTTCCTTAAGTGGGGGAGAGTTGTAACACCCGGGTTTGGGGGTTGGATGAAAATAATATTAAAATAATGTTTCGGGTTTCGGTTTCAGAATTAAAATAATAAAATATTTCAATGGGCTTCGTGTTTGCAAAATAATTAAAAACTATGTTGGGCCTATCTTCTAAGTCCAATTCCATGGATTTTAGAAGATGAGAATTTTAGCCATTCATTAATGGCATTATGGTAAATAAGTGGTCTTCCAAATTATAAACCCATTTTTATTTTAAATGAGCTTATTCATCATCTTCTTCCCCCTTCTTTCCCAAATCTAACGACATGAAAGCTCTCTCTCTAAGGGTTACTATTCCATCACCATTCTTCTTCATCGTTGGTGATTTTTGAAAGGTAAAACCATATTTGACTTGTTCTTATCTTCCTCTTCATGTTAGTACCATTAGTTTTCATTATTGTTCATGATTTTGAAATTTGAAGTTTTGGGGTTTTGTTTAAAAATGAGAACTTTATTGTCTTTAACCTAAGCTTTTGATTATTTAAGGTTAGATAAATTGTTTACAACCTAAAAGATTCAACATATGTGAATTTTAAAGAGTTTTACAATGATTCCCGAATTTGGGTTTTAATAGGGTTTTTGAAGGGTTTAAAGGTTGATTTTGGGTGCGTTTAATGTTGGAAATTGAGGGCTATTGGTTGTATGTTGGTTAGGGATCGTTTTGGAAGCATTTAAGTGTGTTAAAGAGGTTGAAATCTTGAGTTTTGGACTGTTTTTCATGGCTGCTCGGGAATGAGGTTTTGGAGAATGAACTTGGCTTTGAATTGTAGTGGATTTGTGTGTTGGTTGTTAAAATTTGGGTTTGTGGCTGATTTTGAGGTTAATGTATTGTTTTTGAATGGTTAGAAGCAAGAGAAGACAATGGAGAAGCTTCGGGCTCGAATACGGACTTGGATGCTTGGTAGGTTAGTCGGCTTGTGCTAAATGGAATGGTCGGTGAGTGGTTACTGTTTTTAAATGGTTCTTAAATATTGGTTCAAGCATGTGGACCTAGGTTGGGCTTGATAAACCCACCTAGAGTTGAGATTAGGGTGGTTGCCTAATCTCAAGCTTAGTTTAGGAAACTTTTGGTTGAACTCCTAATTGCTTTTTATGCCTCTTGTTTATTTGCGTTTATGGTAATTATGTATATTATGTTATACATGTTGTTGAAGCATGGTTTGATGCATTGTTATGCATGTGGTTTGGATTGTAAATTGTGCATGATAGTGATCATGGTGAGTACGTGCTAAGCACGGAAGTTGATATGAAATGATGTTGTGAAAGGTTATGGATTGTGTTTAATATTGGCACTAGTATGCTTGGGTAGAATGATCGATCATTAGGATGTTTAGTGTGCACACGAGATTCAAAGTCGCGCGTGGCCTTGGTGGCGTTAAATCATCAAGGAGGAGTACGGTGATGTAATATTCCACCGGAAATGTTTATATTAGTCGGTGATGAGTGGAATCCCATCGACGGGCGTGAGGATGAGTGGAATTCCCTCCGCGAGAACCGGTGATGAGTGTAATCCCACTGAAGGTAATGGTTGTGTTGGAAGTGAGTTCCAACGTGTTATCCGCGTATTCGAGTCATAGCTAGGTGCCAATATGATATGAAATGTGATTCCAATATGGATTGATATATGTTGTTGTTAATACATTGATAAATGTATCTTTGTGTGTTGGGATTATGTGTTGCTGATCATGGCATAGCGCTGATTATATGTTCATGCATCATGTATATTTTGGCTCTTGTGGATCGGAGGTAAGATCATGCATTTCATCTCAGTTGTTGCTCGTGCTTGGACCCTGCATTATCGAGGTTTGTTTTATGAGCTTACCCTCACTAAGCTTTTATGCTTACACTTCTTTTTGTTCGACAATGCAGATCAGTAGCTTGTGGGTGGCAAGGTCTCCAAGTGTTGCCTTTGGTTAGCTCAAGTATGAACTTTAAATTGAAAGGTTGTAATAGTCAAGCAATGGGATAGGTGTTGTTGATTTAAGCTTTGATATATGTTGATGTTGGTTTGGCTTTTGGATGCTTTGTTGAATTGTAAATCTTGCTTATGTTGCATGTCATAAATGCCTATATGTTTTGTCTCTATGGCATGAACCTTTAGGTGCTAAGTATGTCTCCTTTTGAGTAAATGTATGAATCTTTTAGATGCATGATCCTTGTTCGTTTTGGATGACTTGTATGTTGACATCTTGGTTGTTAAAGGATGTATGTATGTTGTTTGTGTTTAGGGGAGTCGTAAATGGCATCTAGAGTCGAGTCTTAAATCGTTTTGCTACAAATTTGGGTATTGCAATGCAAGACGTATCGATACGCCTAAGGGCCGTATCGATACGGTCCTACACTTCGGGACTCGAATTTGGCTTATCGTATCGATACGCGGGAGTGTATCGATACGCCAAATCTTTTCTAGAATTCTGAGATTTTGACGAGTTTTTGGCGTATCGATACGAGCTGTAGGTGTATCGGTACGGTCTAATATTGTTGACCGCGAGATGTTGACCGAGGAGGGCGTATCGGTACGCCCAAGGGTTGTATCGATACAGTCTCACTGGTTTGACTTGAGGTAGTTGACTTGGTTAAGGCGTATCGATACCCTCTGCATGTGTATCGATACGACCTGCTTAAAAAGGAAAAATGGGTTGTTTTCAAGTGTTGTTTTGGATGGTCGTTGTTTTATTGTTTGTGTTTCCGCTGTCGTGTTCCACATAGGACTTAATAATGCCTTTAGATAAGATTTAAATAAAAGAAATTTTCTAGGGTTGCTAACCGAGGTGGGACCTGAACGGGTTTCACATTGGTTTTCCCCGTGTAGCCTACTCGGACCGGCCAAACGTCTGGACCGGGACCAGGGGGTTACACATGAAGATAATATGCCTCGTTAAAACCTTACTAAGATAAAAACCCTATGGGGAAAATTTTCTTAGTGAAGGAAAAAAGTACACACATCTTTTATACGCATAGCATGTTGCCTCATTAAAAACCTTACCAGGAAAACCTATTGAGACAAAAAACCTCAGTTAAGGGAAAAAGAGTGCAACGCGTATTTACTCCCCCTCATGAAAACATCAGATAATATCTTTAGATCTTCATAATTCAATCTTGAATATAATCTTCAAATGTTGAAGTAGACTATGCAGTGGTGGATAGATCTTTCAAATTACAGCTTGAAAGGATTCATCGAATACTTTTCTTCTAAAGATCATAAGGGATGAAACTTTGAAGAAATATGTTTCGTTTTGTCACATCTGATGTATCCAACTTTCGACTGAGATATAAATTTTGCATTATCTCCGCACAAGATAGCTTGCATCTTATCTTGTGAAAGCAATTTACATATTTTCTTGATATGTGTAGCCAAACACATTTTTCGGCTTAGCCTCGTGCATAACAATTATTCACATGATTCAAGAGGCATCAAGTTTTGATCCAAAGGTAATGGTCTTGTAGCACTAGACCAATTAAGATCTTATACATAACAATTATTTTTCGATTTTGCCTCGTGCTCAACGGATGTGCGTTATGCATGTAAAGTCTCTTTAAACATATTTCTTTGTATGTTGATTGGTGCACAAGGATTTTATTGTCAGGAAAATCTCTTCATGAGTCCCAATGATATTCAAATCATCAACATACACAACAACATTAACAATTCCGAAGCTAAATCTCTTAATAAAAATGCTCGAGGAGATTGAATCATTCTTATAACCTTTCTCTAATAAGTATTCACTAAGACGATTATAAAACATGTGCCCAAATTATTTTAATCCATAAATAGATATGTTCAATTTGATTGAATAATGTTCTTGAGAACTTGAATTAACTACTTCTGGCAGTCTAAATCCTTTCGGAAGTTTTATGTAAATATTATTATCAAGAGGCTCACACAAATAGGATGTAACAACATCTATTAGGCGGAAACTAAGTCATTTTATTTATTGTCAAACTAATCAAAATTTAAAAGTACACACAAATAGGATGTAACAACATCTATTAGGCAGAAACTAAGTCATTTTATTTATTTCCAAACTAATCAAAATCTAAAAGCAGTTGCATTCACCACTGAGGAATATGTTTCCTCATAATCGATTTCATGTTTTTGTGAGAATCCTTGTACAACCAAACGAGCTTATATCTCGTGATTTTCCCTTTTTGATTTCTTTTTCTCACAAAGACCCATTTATATCTCACAAATACTTCTCTCTTGAAAGAGATTTTAATTTCACCTCAATCTATTTTGGTCAATCGTTTCTTTGTTTACATTGTCCAATTGACAATGGTTCATGATCCATATCAAATTCTCTAGTGCTATATTGCATGCAAATTTATTATCGACGTCGATTCCACTTATTTCTAGACATGACATAATCTATTGAGATCTATTTATTATCAGATACCTAAGTCATGTCAATGTCTCTGTTAGAGATCTTTTAATCTCTTCAAGAGATTTTCATAATTTGTTGATTCCTCAATCGGACCATCATAAGAAACTAGAGTTATAAATTTAATCGGAGCATTCATAACTGGTATATGTGACTTAGTCACTAGAGTTTGTTCTTCTGGGACATCAAATTTAATCGGAGCATTCATAGCTGGTATATGTGACTTAGTCACTCTTTTAGGGTTAGCAAAATCATCTTGCAATTGATTTGCTAAGTTTTATAAATGAATTATCCTTTGAAATCATAGTTCACATTGTTGAGTACGTGGATCATAATGATAATTCATTTCAACTTATTTCTTTACCCATCTATTCTATTTTCGCCCCTAATGTTGGGAAAACTGACTCATTAAAATGACAATCAATAAATTGAGTTGTAAATAAATTCCTCATATGAAGCTCGAGATATTTAATTATCGAAGGGGATTTAAATTCAAAATAAATTCTCAACCTCCTTTAAGGACCCATCTTAGTGTGTTGTGATGGATCAATTAGAATATATAACGCACACCAAAAATTCTAAGATGGGAAATATTTGGTTCTTGACCAAAATCCATTTGTAATGGGGAGAAGTTAGGATAATTTGTTGGTTTGATGCGAATTAGTGATGTTGCATGTAAAATGACATGCCACCAGCATTATCGAGAGTGATTTTCTTTATAGGGTAATCTGGAAAATGTGCTCGTAATTTTATCAGCTGAGCAAGTAACCTCACAAACGTCAAGTTGCGGGTTGATAATAAAGGTACATATGACCATCTAGGCGATGCATCGATTAAAACTATAAAATATCTAGATGGTTTGTAAGACGGGTGTATGATCCCACATCTATCACTCTGTATCCACTCTAGAAAATTAATAGATTCACAATCTATCTTAACCAGTGATGGTCGAATAATTAATTTGCCTTGAGAGCAAGCATCACATAAAAACATTATTTTGAAAAATCTGTCAGTTCTTTAATCATTGACCACATGAAGTGTCAATAAATTTTCGCATCATAATTGAACTGGGATGACCTAAACGGTCATGCCAAATAATAAAGTTATCAATAAATTTCTTGTTTACAAGAAAAGAGAAAATAATTTGTTATGAAGTTGAATGAAAGAACTTGTACCTGTAGGAAGTGGTAATTGTGTGGAATTCCATGCCTACATGCTTGTTGTGCAATATGACATACTGGTGGAGACCCAGATGAATTTTTACATTCATGTTATCACAAGGACACATACATCAAAGCATATTCATATGCTTTGCAACTTATCCATGGTTCCCATGATTAGAAAAAGTCTGGATTGGAATCTATTCTTCCACCTATTGAAAAAGAAATTCTTGAAAGACCAAAAAAGAATAGAAGAAAAGCAAAAGATGAACCAAAAAAATTAAAGTCTGGCCATATTAGTAGGACTGGTCTAATTATAACTTGTAGAAATTGTGGTGGAGAAAGTCATAATAAAAGATCTTGTACTCATGCTAAAAGAACTAGAGAGCAGGTATAATATATTTTTCACAAAAATAGTTCACATAATCTTTCTCAATTATAATATGTGCAATGACTACTATTTAATTTTACTGTAGAGAGCCAACAATGAAGGTAACTCTCAGACAACATCTGGAATTACTCTAAATCCTTCACATGTTTCACAAAAAGAAAAAGAGAAGGTCAACATTGTTTCTAATAGAAACACAAGGAAAAAAATTCAAGGGATGAACCTCTACACTAATTTGAAGACGAGGGAGCAGACTTTCTATGTAAATTAATTATAATTGTGAATTCATTGGAAACATTAGAATTATTGCTTAAAGTTGTCATAACTTTTACAGTCTGGTGTTACTACAAGAAACTCTGCAAGAGCAAATGCTGGAGTTAAAAGAAATGTGGAGTCTTCATCTTCTTCAACGGCTCCAAACAAGAAAAAAATAGTTTTAGAATTTGTAGAAAAACATTTGGGCACTCAAGAATCTATAGCACCAAAAAAAATTATCTAAAGAGAAAGACTACTGTTCTTTTTTGTGCATGGAAATTTTTTTGAGAAACCTTTTGAGATTGATGTTTTTTTTTGTGTTGCCTAACATTTTGTGGTTAGCTTGATAGATAAAGGCTAAACCTCATTCTTGTTAAGGTTGTTTTGTAAATAACAAATATTGTCATTTATTTTGAAATAGGCAACTGATATTATCTTATTTTGTACATGACATGACAAACATTGTCATTTATTATGAAAGGTCTATTTTTCATGCAATTAATATGATTTCATTTTTCATGCAAGTGAATTCAAAGGATTTTTCACTAAAAAGACATTTATCAATTAAATTATTAGACGGTAACACTTCAACCAAACTTCAAACCCTTAACACTTAGAAAATACTTAAATAGTTCAAGATAAAGCATTTCTCCCAATATCTTTGAACCCTAAATTACTTGTACAATCACTATTCCCACTAGAATACATGTGATACATAACACAGAGAAAATGAACAATGTCTTATAAAAAAAATTTCTTCTTCAAAACTTTATATTTCTCTTACAAACGTCTAATCTTGCTTAATTCATTTTCTTTTCGAACATTTTCAAAATATCCATTCCCTTTCGGTTTACTTTGCACATTGTCGTTATCATCCAACAAAGCATTGTTGCTTCCACACATAGAAATAGTCTGACAATTGTGAAGTTGCATTCTAAGTCTCACATTCTCCTTGGCTAGATTTCGTTCATTGTCTCGTAATTTTTGCAGTAAGTACTTTGCTCTTTCTTGAATGCTTCCATCATACTATTCAAGAAATCCACAACCATTTTACAATAAGCCAAACACAAATTAACAATCTCCATTACAACTCTAATTATGAGAATCCTAATTAAAACTTCAAATAGTTATAAATTTTAATTGGCCAGAACTTTAATTTTAACTCTAAATAACAAATAATTTCATAATTCTAAATAACGAAATTTTTTTCGAATTCTAAATAACCAAAAATTTGAAATGGGCATTATCTATAGAACCATCAAATAACTACTACTGCCCTAACTATTAAAATCCTAATTAGAACTCTAACAAACAAAAAAATCAGAATCTTTACCAGAAAATCTGGGCAACCATAATATCTTCTTCCCGAATTTAAGTCGCTCCATGCAGTTTTTTTAGGAGCAAGTTTTTTGCAATAACACCTTTTTCTTCTCCATCATACACGAAATCTCGTTCAGATGCACTGAAGATCTTTTGAGAACCCAATATTTCTATTGATATATAAGACCTAGAGTGTTTCCTCACCTTCGATCGACCTAGAGTATTTGGGGAAAGAAAATTTTGGCTCTTAGAGAGATATTTAATTTGCTTACAGAGGAAAAATAATTTTTAGGGTAAGTGAAAATTGGGGGGAAATGGGGATATCGTTCTTTTGTAGCTCGTGTCATGTGTTCACTAAGTTTTCAATAATTAATCATCCATTATATCGAGATAAATAAGTAAAACATACCAGACTTTTCAAGCTAAGTTGAATATATGGTAGATGTAGTCACTAATATCTTGTTAAAATCTTTTTTGGGAATTGTCGACAAGAACCAAGGTACTTGAGCGAGATCGTACTGATGACGTGTTCTAAATAAAGTAAAGAGCAAGAACAAAATAGATGAACAAGAACAAAATGAGAGACAAAAAGAGAGACTTGTATTATATTCTCAAAGTAGGGTTGTCTACAATGTTTTCTCCAAACTCTATATTTATAGGCATAAAATGGAAAGCCTAATTTCAATGGGTATTAAACCCTAATAATAAAATACATTAAAGTCTCATTTAATATATGAATATCCACCATAAATAAAGATATTCATAACAATGTACGAATTTTTTAAGGTTTTTATATTTGTTTTTATATTCCAAATAAAATTAAAATATATAGTAATATATTTCTGAGTCAATATTTCAACGTTTAAGCATAATTTCGTAGTTTTTTTTAATATACTTTTTTTAATCTAATTAGTAGTTCCAGTGAAAAAATAATAATGTTCACAAAAGACTGAAATTCGAGTACCTATGAGACTTTTTTTGGTTGCCCTTTGGTTCTAGCGCTTTGTCTTGACTAATCCAGACTGACCCGCGTCGCACACCTGGTTTTAGTGGGTGAGTTTCCCAGTGAGGATTTTATGCATACACAATGCCTCAAACCCGAGACCTGCTTAAGTGATACTAAGCTACTTTCCACTTGGACCAAACCTCGTTGGTAACACCTATGAGACTTTATCATTGGATTCAGAGATATTATCATGTAATCACACCAAAATTAGTAGTTTTTTTAATTATACTATTAAAATATTTTAATATAAAGTGATACGACTTCAATAAAAATATCAAGCGATAAATAGGTTATTATCTACTTATCTTTTCAATATATATATATATATATATATATATATATATTTAAAAAAATAGATACATAAGTTGATTTTAAAATTCCTTATCGAACGCATTAAAAAAGATAAATCTTTAATTTTTATTTTATTTTCAATGTACTAAAAAATTTCAATGCTTTATCAAGGCCTTATCATTATACTTTAGTTTAGCATAATCTTTACGCAAAAACTAGAAATTTTTATATCATTTAAATAGTAAAGTTATGCCATCAAAATAGTGACTTTTGTTTGAATTATTTACTGTTTTCAAAGTTGTTTTTCTGTTTTAATAAGTCCTATTCTTTAGGAGAACTTCCTGCACTATTTTGAATTAGTGGTGGTCCTTGTTTTAGGAGTTATAGGTGGTTAGATGTGATTCTATTTTTGCCTTTTGTAAGGGTATATAAGCCATTTTTTTGTCTTCAATAAAGGGTACTTATTTCATCTTCAACATGAATTGTTTACTTTCATTTTGGTATCAGAGCCAGGTTGTTGAGAAAATAAGTAAATATAAGTGTAGAGAGAAGCAACGGTGGTCTCACAAAGATTCCTCATTTTGATGGTCTTCACTACGACCATTGGAGCGAGTTGATGGGGAATCTATTGAGATATAAAGGATTATAGAGTTTAATTGAGAATGACTTCGAGGAGCCTGAACCAGCAAGTGTGCAAACCATCGCACAACAGACAGAGCTAGACGAGATAAAGATGAAAGATCACAAGGTCAAGCACTATCTATATCAAGCCATAGATCGTGTGGTTTTTGAGCAAATTTTGGATAAGCGAACGTCCAAAATTGTTTGGGATTCTTTGAAAAGCAAGTTTGATGGAAATGAGAGAGTGAAAAGGTCTCTTCTCAACACCTTAAGAAGAGAGGTGGAGGTGTTAGAAATGAAGAAAGGAGAAACGATCAAGGATTATTTTGCTAAAGTGATTGCGGTAGCAAATCAGATGCGGAGTAATGGAGAGACCATGCCTGACTCGGTGATCATGGATAAGATTTTGCGGTCTTTGACAGAATGATTCACCTATGTGGTAGTATCTATCGAAGAGGAAAAAGATACGCGTACCATGTCGGTTGATGAGTTGCAAAGCTCATTGTCGGTACACGAACACAAGTTTAAAAGAGTTGATCGAGAAGAAGATCACGCCTTAAACGTTGTTGTTGGTGATGAGAGGTTTGAAAGTAGACGATGTGGCGCAAATTCATACCGAGGATATGAAAGAGGTAGAGGAAGATCATTTGACAAAGCACGAGTAGAATGATATAAATTCCACAATCTGGGGCATTTCCAATATGAATGTCCAAGGTGGGAGAGTAAGGCCAACTTTGTGGGACTCGATGAAGAAGAGAAGCTACTCTTAATGTCATGTATGGAGACACATAATTCATAACAAGATGGAGTATGGTTTCTTGATTCGGGTTGCTCGAATCATATGTGTGGAAACAATGAGTGCTTTTCACATCTTGATCAAAGCTTTTGACATTTCGTCAAGCTCGGAAATGATACAAAGATGGTAGTCATGGGAAAAGGAAGCGTTCGACTAGAGATTGGAGGTACTAAACATTGTTGAGTGTGTAAAAGTTCTATTATTTACACCCTTTTTAACCCATATTTCTACTGCATTAAAGCATCATTTCATTGCATTTAGGATAGTTTACAGCAAAATATCACAAATATATTAAAAGCACAAATTCTACTAAAAGATGGCTGATTTTGCAGGTTACCGCCATAGTGGACGGAGAAGGCAGGCGCAGGGCAGAGAAGCAGAATAGCTAAACTGAACAAGCAAACGACGAGGACGATACTGCCATGGATCTGCCGTGACAGCAGAGGACGACAACAAGTTAGTGGAGAAAAAGCAAAGTGGACCTCGATAGATAGAGAAAATTATGCTCGTCTGTCGTGTGAAAACCAAATATTTTTCCAAGCCCCGGATCAAAAGATATGGCAAGCCCAAAGCTCAAGGAGAGAAAATCCCAAGAAACAAGGAGGACGGCTGAAAAGTAGGATCCTTGAAGATTAAGTCTTTATTAGAATCATACTTTTAATTAAAGTTGTAATCCTTGTTAACTTAGAATACTTGAGCCCAAAGCTTATATAAGGGCATATATTTTAACCTAGGGCATATCTCATAACCCATAGCCAATTTCCCCTTAAACCGACAAGCAAAAACCCTCCGCCGTTTACTCGCCGTCGATATGTTCTAAAACCCCCCTAGGGCCACGGGTTGATTTGTAAAGTAGTTGCAAGGGTTGCTTTGTTTTAGGATTTTTCTAGTTCAATAAAATAAACTTCAAGTTCTCTTATTTTGGTTATTAATATCTTGCAAGAGCATCGGGAGAGCATTGTGAGGTTATTCATTTACTTAGCATCGGGAGAGTTAAGTATACGAAAGAAATAAGAGCAAGTTCTCTAGTTTATAGTTGAACTATCTCGTACCTAGGGATAGGGCGAGGTTAAGTGGCTAAAGAAGAATTCATACACATCGGATGTTCATCCTTCGATTCACGCCGGGAGGTATCATCAAAGACGTGATCATCGACAGACTTGGACCTAGGGATAGGCCAAGGCAGATCTGGGATTCTTGCCAAACTTGGAGTACTGAGTTGGTATGTTTGCTGCCGCGACGACCAACGGACTGCTGCCGCGACGGGTGCAACGACAGAACTGGAGTTCCTAAGCATTGCAATACCTACACTACTGAGCAATTCAATACTAGCACATTCTCTCTATCTTGATATTTCTACTCTTTTATTTACGTTACTTTATTATTTTCGTGACAACTCTCAAATATTTCCTTTACTTTCGTGCAGTGAACTAAGGTGAAGCTATTAGCCCAATCCCTGTGGAGACGATATCCGATAATTCGTATCACTTTACTACTTGCGTCGTGTACACTTGCACTACCATTGCGATAGACTATTTTACACGCAACAAGTTTTTGGCGCCGCTGCCGGGGATTGGCAACATAACTCTACCTTTCTTTTATTGCACTTTTCGTTTTTGTTTTTGTTTTTGTTTTTATTTTTCTTTTCCTATTTTTCGTGGGTGTTTTCAACTCTTGCTTTTCACGAGGTTTTCTTGTTTATGCGCAGATCTAAAAGAGGAGAAGATCCTGAGTATCCATTAGATCCGGAAGTTGAACGTTCCTTCAATCTCAAGAAACAACTTCGTCACCTTTTAGCCAGGAACGAGTACCTTGAGGAACAGCTAGAGAAGATGGCCCATGTCCCGCCTGTCGGCGACCCGCCTGCTGCCGCCGGACGACGGTCATGTCGTGACTACATGTTGAACGATCATGTAGAGCTGGAGACCACGCTGCCGGATATTGATGTTGACAACTTCGAGCTTAAACCTGTCATGTTTAGTATGATCAACAATGCCGGGCAGTTTAGTGGTGCTATGACAGAGGATGCTAGGGAGCATCTCAAAACGTTCCAGGAGATCTATGGTTCGTTTAGACTGCCAGGAGTTAATCCGGAGATACTGAGGCTTCGGTTATTCTCCCATTCATTGAGGGACAGAGCTAAAACTTGGTGGAATAAACTGACACCGGGTTCAATTAGAACTTGGGCAGATTTATCTCGTGAATTTTTATCTCGTTTTAATCCTTCGCATTTATCTGAGCGATTATGTAATGAAATTGCTACTTTTCAACAGGAAGATGACGAGCCGATGCACGAGGCCTGGGATAGATTTACTACTCTTCTACGGAATTGCGCAATGCATGGATTCCCCGTCTGGAATCAGGTAACTAAGTTTTATAATGCTGCTAACTTACAAACTCGTATTCGAATTGATTCTGCAGCAAATGGACTATTATTGGATAAAGATCCGGACGAGGCATTACAAGTTTTGAAAAATCTGGCCAAAAATGAGGAGCAGTTTCCGACTACAAGAAGAGGGGGTAAACGGGTACTTGCTGTCAAAGATTATGAGGCCGACAGCACGATGAAATCACAGGTAGCATTCCTTACTAAAGCAATGAAAAGGTTATTGAATGATGATGGACAACATGGATTTGCTGTTGAGGAAGTATGTGACATCTGTGAGGGAAATCATAGTCGGGATGAGTGCCCAATACAAGTAGAAGAGGGAAAATATGTTGGAAACTACAAGCCAAATTACAACTCCAACAACTATAATCCCAATTGGAGGAAGGATCCCAAATTTTCTTGGAGTAATCCTAATAATCCCCTGAATCCTCAAGCACACAATCAGAATCAGGGAGGACCTAGATTGCTGACGCGACAGCAACTGCCGCCGCAACTGCCGCCGCAGCAGCAACAACAACCAGCTGCCACGAGCAGTATACTGGAACAGACTCTGGCCACCTTTATGTCTCAGACAGGTACTTATATAGAAAATATGAATCAGTTTGTCAAGAAAACAGAGAATTTCATGGATAAAACCGAGATGAGGATGACAAATCATGAAGCTACTTTGAAATCCCTGGAGACACAAATGGGTCAGGTTTCCCGACATATAAAGCCGAGACAGACTGGAGGATTCCCTAGCAATACTGAAAATGCTAGGCAGCCCACACATGAGCAGTGTAAGGCAATTACTACTAGGAGTGGGAAGAAATTACCAGGGCCGGAAAAAGAAGCTGAAACAGTAAAGGAACCAGCCTTGGATAAACCTGCCGAGGAAGCTGCCCCGACAGGTGATAAACAGATTGCTGCCGATGAGCTTGTCACGACAGTAGAAGCGACATAGGAGAAAATTGATGAACTTAAACCTCCTCAGATTCGTATGCAGTGGGAAGGACGTATTGCTGACTATCGTCCCCCGCCACCTTTTCCCCAACGGATACAGCAAGCTAAGCACGAATCTCAACTTAAAAAGATTTATGATATTTTTAAGCAGGTTCATATTAATATTCCGCTGTTAGATGCCGTTAGGGAGATGCCCGGTTATGCTAAATTTCTCAAGGATGTTATGTCGAAAAAATCTAAACTTGGGGAATTTGAAACGGTAAAGATGATAGAAGGTTGCATGAGTATTCTTCATCGGCAACCACCCCAGAAAAAGAAGGATCCGGGGAGCTTCATCATACCTTGTGTAATCGGAAATAAATTTGTGGGTAAGGCACTTTGTGATCTTGGTGCTAGTGTTAATTTAATGCCAAAGTCTGTTTTTCAGAAACTAGGTATTGGAAAGGCGCAGCCCACGACAGTAACTCTGCAGCTGGTAGACCGCTCTTACGTTCATCCAGAAGGAAAAATTGAAGATATTCTGGTAAGAGTGGATAAATTTATTTTTCCTGCTGACTTTCTTGTTTTAGATTGTGAAGCAGACGAAAACGCACCAGTCATCCTTGGCCGACACTTCTTAGCCACGGGAAGATCACTAATTGATGTGGAGAAAGGAGAACTCACCATGCGAGTGAACGATCAAGAGATTAAGTTGAATGTTCTCCAAGCGATGAAACATGCTGATGTGGACGAGGAATGCAAGGCTATCACTGACGTTACCCTTGATCAACCCTGCATCAGGTCGGGCTGTCATGATATTAAATTTGGCCACTGCCGCGGCAGCCACTTACAGGACTGTCACGACAGCACTGACGACAGCACCGACGACAGCAACTCCTTTGAATCTGATACATCTGATACTGAAGATCAGGAGGAGGTAAACTGGTTAGGAAATCGTCCAGGTAAGTTATTCGAACCTTTGAATTATACTTCAGATAACCATTTAATCCAAGAGCCATCTACTGTTGAACCACCTGCCTTAGAACTTAAACCCTGTCAGGGCAGTTAAAATATGCTTTTCTTGGTTCAAACGATACGTTGCCCGTAATCATCTCTTCTAAGCTGCCGCAGGAACAGAAACGGCAGCTAATCGGCATGCTAAGGCAGCACAAGAAGGCAATTGGATGGACGATTGCTGATATACAAGGCATTAGTCCAGCGTTATGCATGCACAAAATCCTTCTAGAGGAAGATCATAAGCCGACTATTGATTCCCAAAGGCGGTTAAACCATGCGATGAAAGAGGTGGTGCGTAAAGAGATAATCAAATGGTTAGATGCTGGTATTATTTACGCCATCTCCGACAGCAAATGGGTGAGCCCAGTGCAATGTGTTCCCAAGAAAGGAGGAATGACCGTGATAACCAATGAGAACAATGAGTTAATCCCAACCAGGACTGTGACCGGTTGGAGGGTTTGTATGGACTATCGGAAGCTTAACAAAGCTACCTGAAAGGACCACTTCCCTTTACCCTTTATTGATCAAATGCTTGATAGATTAGCGGGTAAACCTTACTATTGTTTTCTTGATGGTTATTCAGGTTATAATCAAATTGCTATTGCACCAGAAGATCAAGAAAAGACGACTTTCACATGCCCCTACGGAACGTACGCTTTTAGGAGAATGCCATTTGGATTATGTAATGCACCTGCCACCTTCCAAAGATGCATGATGGCCATATTCTCCGATATGGTAGAGGACTTCCTTGAAATTTTTATGGATGACTTCTCCGTCTTTGGAGACGATTTTAAGAGCTGCCTCGGCAACCTACAAAAGGTACTTGAAAGATGTGAAAAAGCAAATCTTGTTTTGAATTGGGAAAAATGCCACTTTATGGTGGATGAAGGGATAGTCCTCGGCCATAAGATTAGCTGTCGTGGGATAGAAGTCGACAGGACCAAAATAGAAGTGATTGAGAAGCTGCCGCCGACGACCACAGTCAAGGGCATTAGAAGTTTCTTAGGGCATGCTGGTTTTTATCGGAGATTCATTGCAAATTTCTCAAAAATCACAAAACCCCTATGCCATCTTTTAGAGCATAACCGACCCTTTGACTTTAATAGTGAATGTACTGAAGCATTCAAGGTTCTGAAGGAAAAACTAGTAACAGCCCCCATAGTACAACCACCAGACTGGACACAGCCATTTGAGATTATGTGTAATGCTAGTGACTATGCTGTCGGGGCAGCACTTGGGCAGCGCAGAGATAAGCTGTTTCATGTCATATATTATGCCAGCAAGACATTGAATGACGCCCAAGTAAACTACACCACCACAGAAAAGGAGCTGTTAGCTGTGGTGTTCTCCATCGACAAGTTTCGTTCCTACATACTTGGGACGAAGGTAATAGTGCACACAGACCATTCTGCCCTGAAGTATTTGTTCGCGAAAAAGGATGCGAAGCCTCGATTGATATGGTGGATCCTACTATTGCAAGAATTCGACCTTGAAATCAAGGACAAAAAAGGAACAGAAAATCAGGTGGCAGATCACTTGTCAAGGTTGGAGAAGGGACAGAGTCTGCCAATAGATGAGACTAACATACTGGAGACCTTCCCAGATGAGCAGCTCTTTGCTACCGCAATCGCTGCCGCAACAGTCATGGCGGCAGATAAGTCTTCTGAACTCCCCTGGTATGCTGATTTCGTTAATTTTATAGTTAGCGGGATACTTCCTTCTGATCTTAATTATCAAGCCAGGAAGAGGTTCCAAAATGATGTTAAGCATTATTATTGGGACGAACCTCTTCTTTTCAAACTATGTGCAGATCAAGTCATAAGGAGGTGTGTACCACAAGAAGAGCAAGAAGACATTCTCCATCACTGCCATGCTTCACAATATGGAGGTCACTTAGGAGGCAACAAAACTGCTGCCAAGGTGCTGCAGTCAGGGTTCTACTGGCCGACACTGTATAAAGATGCACAGGACTTCTACAAGAACTGTGACAGGTGCCAGCGGACAGGTAACATCTCGAGGAGAAACGAGATGCCACTGCAGAACATTCTAGAAGTCGAGATCTTCGATGTTTGGGGGATTGATTTTATGGGACCTTTTCCATCTTCATGTGGAAATCTATACATCCTCCTAGCAGTGGATTATGTCTCTAAGTGGGTTGAAGCCAAGACAGTCCAAAAGTTTCTACACAAAAACATTTTTTCTAGATTTGGCATCCCTAAGGCGATTATCAGTGATGAAGTGAGACATTTTGACAATAGGGTTATTGCTGCCGCCTTGAAGAAATATGGTGTCAAGCATAGGATCGCGACAGCATACCACGCTCAGACCAATGGACAAGATGAGATATCCAATAGGGAAGTTAAGAACATTCTTGAGAAGATGGTTAAGCCAACTAGGAAAGATTGGTCTTTACTCCTTAACGATGCATTATGGGCATATAGGACAGCTTTTAAAACTCCATTGGGCATGTCTCCATACCGATTGATTTATGGAAAAACCTGTCATCTGCCTGTCGAGATAGAGCACAAAGCATACTGGGCAATCAAGGCAGTAAATATGGACTTGGACAAGGCATGCCAGAAAAGGCTGTTAGATTTGAACGAGATTGAAGAAATAAGAACAATGGCCTATGACAATGCAAGAATTTACAAGGAGAAAACTAAGAAGTGGCATGACAGGAAGTTGCTGCCACGACAGTTCTGCCCAGGGCAGCTTGTATTGTTGTTCAATTCTAGACTGAAACTCTTCCCAGGAAAGCTAAAATCTAGATGGTCTGGCCTGTTCCAAGTGGTACAAGTTTTTCCCCATGGTGCCATCACAATCCGATCATTAAAAGACGGGCACCAATTCAAAGTCAATGGTCAGCGCTTCAAGCATTATCAGGGGACTGAAGCCCCAGGAATACAGGAAGTAGTTACTTTAGGAGATGCCCCACAAGGCATCCCTAATTTAACCTAATTTTATTTATTTATTTTTATTATTTATTATTTATTAGGAAATTAGGTTTATTTTATTCGAATAATGTTTTATATTTTCTGTTTTTAGGAAATAAAGGAGTCAAGAAGAAAAGGAAAAGTGACCCAAGCCCACCATCCATCCATCAGCCCAACGGAGCCCATTATTGAAGCCTGTCGTTCCAGCTGCCGCCGCAGACACGGATAAGACAGGCTATCAACAGACTGTCACGACAGACGCAGAAACGTGTGACAGACGCATAACAGACGCATAAATGCATGTCAGACGCGTCAGACACGCTAAAGCTCAACAGTCGCCCCGTTATTCACGCCTGTCGTTACAGCATTAAACGGGCAACAACTCTTCCTCTATAAAACCCCGTTTCATTTTCATTTTCCTCACTTTTGCTTATTCTTACTTGCTCTCTCCTTTCGTTTTTCTTTGCTTTCTTTACTTTCACAAAACCCTTGCAACTAACATGTCTTCCAGAAGAACCCGCCGCAGTGCTGCTTCAACCTTTTCACCGGCAGCACCCACCCCGCAGTCCTTCGCAACTAAGGAACTATGGGAAGAACGAGGCTTTATCTACATTCGAAAGGCAGAGAATATGGGGCTCAAACCATTCATCGCAAGGGCGATAAAGGCTCTGCTATGGGAGCAATTTGCAGAACAACCAGTTGAAATGAATGAAACGCTGGTGAGGGAATTCTACGCTGCCATCGACAGCAGAACGACAACAATAGTAACCGTCCGAGGGACAGAGGTACCATTCACAGCAGAGCGCATCAACAATATGTATGGCCTCTACTTCGGTCCCAACGACGATGCCCACTAGCAGTTCCTGGACACCCTCGACACCGCTGCCTTCGATGCTGTCATGGCTGAAGTGACAGAAGAAGGAACTGAATGGAATACGAGCAAGAAAAATCCCAATATCGTTAGAAGGGGGCAGCTGCTTCCAGAAGCGAAATTATGGAACGCTTTCATTAAGAAGCGAATTCTTTCGTCCTCCCATCACACGATAGTGGACCAGAAGAGGCTAGCCCTAACCCATTCCATCATGAACAAACGGCCCATAAATGTGGGACGCTACATGAGGGAGAGTATCTTGGACTGCACCAACAGATCAACCGCCCTCCTCTGCCTGCCCTTCATGATCACATCTCTCTGCCGCTGCGCTGTCATACCAGAAGCCACAACCGATCGACTAGTGAAGGGACGGGGCTGGACCGACAAGAACATTATCAGCCTCATGGAGCTGACAGTAGCAACCCCCATCTCTTCCGTCAACCCTAATACCGCCCAGCAGAATCATCAGAGGAGCCAAACACTGAACCTGCCGCAGCAGCTGCTCCGACAGACACATCCACTCAAATTCTTGCTGCCATTCAGAGGGTGGAAGACAGACAGCTGGGTCTGATGACATTCATCAGGGATTTTGCCAACTCCACGGTAAATTTTATTACTAGTACTTTAAATTATCCTGATGTTGTTTTTCCCACCTTCCCTGCCCACTATTTCACCATCCCCACCCCTGCCCACACACCTACACCTCCTGCCTCCCCACACACACATTCTGCTGCTTCCACCCCATCACCTGCCCCGACAGCAGCCGGCAGTCCTCCGGCCGACACATCCGCCCGAGGAACAAAGCGACAGCCCTCGGATGACATCGATGCTTTTGTAGCTGGTTTCTCCTCTTCCTCCGTTTGGGCTGACAACGAGGCAGAACCTCCTATTCGGAGGAATTTGGAGAAGGAATTCACGCCTGTCAAGAGGTAGAAAAAGATGGCCGACAGAAAGCTAATGCCAAAGGCCAGCACCACCACCACCACCACCAGCACTTGGACAGCGGTAGCAGCTCTGACATCCAGGTCGTAGAGCAACCAGCCTAGCCTGCCCCACAGCCCAGAATCCGCCGCCAAATTCGTGTCAGCAGCAGCAGTGAAGACAGTGCTTAAAATTTAAGTCTTTTATTTTCTTCTTATTGCTGCCTGCTTTATATATATTTTGTGATGTATTGCCTTCATTTTTTCTGTCATTTGCATTGAGGGCAATGCAACCCTCGAGTTTGGGGGTGGCAACCCTCCATTTTAATGGAGTCTAAGTACATATTTTTATTTATTTTTTGTGTCTTAGTTATTTTCTTAGTTATTCTCTCTAAAAAAACAGAAAAGACTGAAAATTTTGGCTTAAAACTATGATTTGAACTTACCTGTCATGACAGCTCTGTCGTGGCAGCATCTTAGGACAGTTTAAGGAGAAGTTTAGAGCCTTTCTATAACTTTGAAAAACTTAAAACACCATTGCGACTGTTATACTGCTTAGATTTCTTTTAGCCAAACTAGAATAGGAAGCTTAGTACTTGAATAGCCCCTAGAGGTGCCTAACACTGGCTCTAGGAAAGAAGTTTAGCAAAAGAGACTCAAAAACCTAGAGGTGCCCGAAACCGGCTCTAGGAAGCTAACTAGAGGTGCCTAAAACTGGCTCTAGTAAAAAAACTTAGCTTGAAAATAGAAGAAAAGAAGCATGAAAATGTGTCTTCAAAAATAAACTTTGGCATAAAAATTCGAGTTAAAAAGTTGAGTATTCTAGTGAAACTAAGAGAGTCTTAGCATATAACTGTTCACAAGCATGCACACACTACACGAGGACTATAGTGAGATTCCGGACGGATCCTAATCTTTCCGAAAGGTTGCTGCTGTCACAGAGAATGAGCGACAGGTAAGGGAAAGTTCACTGTTGAAAGCCAAAACAAAAATATTCATTTTTCTTATAGGTCTTAATTGCTTGAGGGCAAGCAAAAACTTGAGTTTGGGGGGGTGTTGAGTGTGTAAAAGTTCTATTATTTACACCCTTTTTAACCCATATTTCTGTTGCATTCAAGTATCATTTCATTGCATTTAGGATAGTTTACAGCAAAATATCACAAATATATTAAAAGCACAAATTCTACTAAAAGATGGCTGATTTTGCAGGTTACCGCCATAGTGGACGGAGAAGGCAGGCGCAGGGCAAAGAAGCAGAAGAGCTGAACTGAACAAGCAGACGACGAGGACGATACTGCCATGGATCTGCCGTGACAGCAGAGGACGACAACAAGTTAGTGGAGAAAAAGCAAAGTGGACCTCGATAGATAGAGAAAATTATGCTCGTCTGTCGTGTGAAAACCAAATATTTTTCCAAGCCCCGGATCAAAAGATATGGCAAGCCCAAAGCTCAAGGAGAGAAAATCCCAAGAAACAAGGAGGACGGCTGAAAAGTAGGATCCTTGAAGATTAAGTCTTTATTAGAATCATACTTTTAATTAAAGTTGTAATCCTTGTTAACTTAGAATACTTGAGCCCAAAGCTTATATAAGGCCATATATTTTAACCTAGGGCATATCTCATAACCCATAGCCGATTTCCCCTTAAACCGACAACCAAAAACCCTTCGCCGTTTACCCGCCGTCGATATGTTCTAAAACCCCCCTAGAGCCACGGGTTGATTTGTAAAGTAGTTGCAAGGGTTGCTTTGTTTTAGGATTTTTCTAGTTCAATAAAATAAACTTCAAGTTCTCTTATTTTGGTTATTAATATCTTGCAAGAGAATCGGGAGAGCATTGTGAGGTTATTCATTTACTTAGCATCGGGAGAGTTAAGTATACGAAAGAAATAAGAGCAAGTTCTCTAGTTTATAGTTGAACTATCTCGTACCTAGGGATAGGGCGAGGTTAAGTGGCTAAAGAAGAATTCATACACATCGGATGTTCATCCTTCGATTCACGCCGGGAGGTATCATCAAAGACGTGATCATCGACAGACTTGGACCTAGGGATAGGCCAAGGCAGATCTGGGATTCTTGCCAAACTTGGAGTACTGAGTTGGTATGTTTGCTGCCGCGACGACCAACGGATTGCTGCCGCGACAGGTGCTGCCGCGACGGGTGCAACGACAGAACTGGAGTTCCTAAGCATTGCAATACCTGCACTACTGAGCAATTCAATACCAGCCCATTCTCTCTATCTTGATATTTCTACTCTTTTATTTACGTTACTTTATTATTTTCGTGACAACTCTCAAATATTTCCTTTACTTTCGTGCAGTGAACTAAGGTGAAGCTATTAGCCCAATCCTTGTGGAGACGATATCCGATACTTCGTATCACTTTACTACTTGCGTCGTGTACACTTGCACTACCATTGCGATAGACTATTTTACACGCAACAAACATCTAACCTCTGAAGTTTTCTTTGTTCCTAGTATAAAAAATAATTTGTTGAGCATGGGGAAACTCCATGAGAAAGGGGTGGATATTTTGATTAAAAAGGGTGAGTGCAGGTTATATCATCCACAAAAGGGGCTTATAGTAACCACAAAAATGACCAGCAATAAGATGTTTGTGCTTCCAGCTATTGTTTTACCACACTCATAGCCATTGGTTTCATCATGCTTCCAAACTACCACAGAAGATATTACTCATCTATGGCACTGCAGGTTTGGTCATTTGAACTAAAAAAGCTTACGTTTGATGCAGTCCAAAATTTTAGTTCTTGGCTTACCAGCAATCAACACTCCAAACAAAATATGTACTCATTGTTTGGATGGAAAGCAACATAGAGAGGAGATGCCAAATAAGAGTTCATGGAGAGCATCAAGAAAATTGCAGCTGCTACATTTTGACATTTGTGGATCAATTACACCAATCCCAACAAGTGGGAAGAGGTACTTACTTAGTTTTATTGATGATTTCAGTCGAAAAATCTGGGTTTATTACTTGCATGAAAAATCAAAGATATTTGAAGTATTTCAAAGCTTTAAGAAATATGTTGAGAATGAAAGTGGAGAGCGTATATCATGTTTACGTACTGACAAGGGTGGAGAGTTCACCTCTTATGAATTTAATAATTTTTGTATGGAGAATGGTATTCGCAAACAATTGACTGCAGCCTACACCCCGCAGCAAAATGGAGTAGCGGAGAGGAGGAATCGAACCATCATGAATTCAATTCGAAGCATGCTATCTGAAAAAAATGTCCCAAGAGAGTTATGGCCAGAAGCAGTTCAATGGTGTACTCATGTGATGAACATGAGCTTAACAGTAGCCATGAATGGACGAACACCAGAAGAGGTATGGAGCGGTGTCACACCATCTGTGGATTATTTTCGAGTGTTTGGGTGTGTTGCTCATGTACACATACCTGAACAAAGAAGAACAAAGTTAGATGATAAAAGCTATATGTGTGTTTTCTTTGGTGTGAGCAAGGAATCCAATGCTTACCGATTGTATGATCCAGTCTCTAGGCGTATTGTGATCAATCGTGATGTTGTTTTTGAAGAAGATAGAGGTTGGGATTGGAGTCAAGAGGCTACAAACATAAAGCTGAAATGGAAAGATATTATTCTTGAGGATGATGTGAGTGAAGGTGATTGTGTTGCACCAAACGTGGAGGAAGACGTTGAAGAAGAACCACATATCGAGAGCAACCCATCGAGTCCAAACATACCACCAATAGTTCAAGGGAGAATTAGACGAGAGAATAAAAGAGCACCCGAGTGGCAAAAAGATTATGTGAGTGGCGTAGAACTAGGTCTTTCTGATGAAGATGAAGAAGTCAATAACTTGGTGCTATATGCCTTAGTTGATCCAATCACTTTTGAAGAAGCAGATGTAAGAAAAAATTGGCTAGAAACTATGAAATTAGAAATTCAAGCCATTGAGAAAAATGAAACATGGGAATTGGTGGAATTGTCGGTTGGTGCAAAGAGGATCGGAGTAAAATGGGTGTTTAAAACTAAGCTAAATGAACTTGGCTAAATACACTATTTTAAATTAGTGGTGGTCCTTGTTTTAGGAGTTATAGGTGGTTAGACGTGATTCTATTTTTATCTTTTGTAAGACTATATAAGCCAGTTTTTTGTCTTCAATAAAGGGTGCTTATTTCATCTTCAACGTGAATTGTTTACTTTCAACTTTCTCTCTAATTTTTCATTAAAACACCACAGTCACCACTCAATCTTATGATCTGAATTATTTTCAATGGGAGGATTGTGAATTGTAATTATTTGGTTAAATAAATAAAAATATTGCTTATCAAACTAATAATTGTAAGAAAAGGATTAAAGTACAACATTAAATACTCAAATTAATCGACAATCAGTCGCCTAGTCGGTTTAACGAGATAAGATGTTAAGTCCCTTAAGAAAGGTTAGGAGTTCGAATCTTGACGCTGTGAATGTAAAAAAAACTAGGTTGGGAGGCTCCTCTCAATAATGAGCCTCTACTAAATTCGATCCGAAATATATAAAAAATTCCTCAAATTAAATATGGTACAAGGACAAAACCCTAACCTGACCAGTATTTCTTTTATTTGTTTCTAAATTCTTTTTAAAAAATTACTAGTGTCGTACATGTATTTTAATGGTAAATTACAATTTTATGACTTAACTTTGACCTCATTCCTATTTTGGTCACAAAGTTTACAATTTTTAATTTAATCATCAAACTTTGAATTTGTTCTTATTTTGGTCACTCGAGCATTAAATCAGAAATGAAAGGATGACATGGCAGTCATATGTGCTGACAAAAATTATTTTTGTTGATATGACAACCATGTTTACCCACATCATTTTTTTCTTTTTTATTTTTTTTTCCAAAGATAAAAGTTTTACATTTTTATCCATGTGGCATGCTAGAGCTGGAATCATCATTTCTCGACATCTTCTTTGACCACTAAATACACCGAGAACTCACCTAATCCCCTACCACTCTATCAATTAATAATTTTCCAAAATCACTTTAAAACTCGCAGCACTCAACCAAAACCCTAAAAAATCACAAAATCCCCAAATAACTTCAATCTATAATATCCATCGTCTGATCATTGTGTAATCAAGATATATAGCTTGTTTCCTCCACCTCCCCAGTTGGGATTTGGAAGATGATGCCCCATCATCGAGAAATCAAAGGGATTCCAAAACCAAGGTTTTTCATTAAAAAATGAAGTTTGGAGATCATTTCACAATTTTTAAAGACAATTGCTCAATCTCGTTAAGTATTTAACGGTGAATGGACTAAAATAGGATCAAATTAAAAGTTCAGTTATTAAATTAATATTTTAAAAATTTATTGACTATAATAGAAGTGAGAAGAAAGTTGAGCAATGAAATATGTAATTTATTTTTGTATAATGTCAAAAAAAAATACTTATAACGTTTGATTGAATAGTCACTTTGACCCCTACTCTTTTTAAGCACTTTAGCCTTTTACGTTTTATTTTAGGCCAAAATGACCCATACGTGGATGAAAATTGTTAATTAACGGTAACTGATTTGAAATGATGTGGAAAACTTACATGGCATTGCACGCTGCCATAAAAATATTATATAGACAATGATATTGATTTGACATAATAATACATTAGTAAAAAATAATTTTATAAAATTGTTTTTTCCTCTAATGTGTCATTCAGTCAAGTTATTTTAAGATGTTTATTGTTAATTGACTAATAATTTTCATATAAAAAAAATTATTTTGACCAAAAATAAAACGTTAAAAATTAACCTACTAAAAAATAGGCATTAAAATTTAAAGTAGCTACTCAATAAATGTTAAGCGTAACTATATTTTTTAAGGCTAGTAACATATATGTATTAAATGATAACGATTTGATGTTATTTTTTATAGCAAACGATTTGATGTTAATTAAAATAGCGAAAAGTGGAGCAATTCTAGTTGATTTTGTTTAACACATGATTTGTGGGTCATATTTAATGAGTTGTGTGTGAGGTGGAAAGGAGAATCTTCAAATTTCTTACAGGCATGTGAACTCTTATAATTGCCAAAGAAACCTCTCCCCAACTATGGCATATGCTTGGAAAAATTATATGATAAAATTATATGATAGGTCATTCTCGTCACGTTATTTATGAGACCAACTAATAAAAATTACATATTTTATTTTTTTCATGTCATATTTCTATTAAAGTTCTGTTTGGTAAAGAGCGGTTTGAGTAAAAATTAGAGGTTTGACTAGTCAAATCTGCTAATATTGTTGTTTGGTGAACAACGGATTGAAAGAGTGGATTGAGGTGAAACCCCCAATTTTGAAAAAGCTCATAATATGAGCTTTTTTGAGATTAAAGTTTGATATTAGAGTTGTAAAGACTCTTTTACCCTTACCAATTACCAAAAATATTCAAATAACCTAAATTAAATATTTTCTCACCTTATTTATAAGCTAATCCTATTTATTTTTTCCTTTTTATTATCGCATATTTGTATTTGAATTTATTTATTAATTAAATTATATTAAAATAATTATATAAATAATAAATTAGTATATAAATCATTCGAATATATTTAAAAAAATTATATTAAAAATAATTTTTATAAATCCAATTAATATTAATTAGATACAAAATATTGATAACTAATAAACTATTCAGACAAATATTGAATATAATCATGTCCTTATATGTTATTTTGCTTGTTTAAATAATCTAACAGCTAACAGCTATCGGTTAATTTTACCAAACACTTTTATACAATCAGCTAATACAATCCGCTAGTCAAATCAGCTAATGCAATAAGCTATTAGCTATCAGCTATCCGCTAATTACCAAACAAGGTCTAAATCAATCTTCACTTGATTTACAATAAATATGAGTCAAGATTCACTTGGTAAAAAATATGACATGGAAAAAGATAATTAGACTTGTGATTTTTATTGGTTGATCTCATATATAATGTGGCGAAAATGACTCATGATATAACTTTTCATATACTTGGATAAATACTGCTCAAAGTTCATAATTTAATATAAAAATTCATATTTCATATCTGACTGCATAAATTCATACACTATCAATGTATCACGAAACATCGCCTGTTATTTTTATTTTAATTAATTAACAATGATGTATCAAATACAAACTTTTAATATAATACCCATTACCCACCGTTCAAATTCATGAGGACTTTAGTAGTAATTTTCTTTATAGAAGTTTTTGAAACCTGCCTTTTTTTTAATAAAAAAAATGTACCAAAATGTCGGTGGATGTGAGTGTTTCAAAATTGAAAAAAAAAATTGATATATCTCTTTTTAATCTCTTTCTATGCCACTAAATTCCAAGCCTTAATTATAAATTCTAAATCTTAAATCATAAATCATAAACTCTAAACCTTACAAAATATGTCCTACCTCTAACTCCCTAAACTATAACCTTAAATTTTAACCTCAAACTTTAAACATGATTTTTTTAACATAAAAATATAGAAAAAACACCGAAAAGAAACAAAAGATTTCTATTCTTCAAAATGGTCAAACACAAAGAATTAATTAAATAATTAATTAATCAAAATCTTATTATGGCGTATAGTACTTACCCAAAATGATAATTTAGTACTCCCTTGCCAAAGATTTGGGTTTTCATCGATTAATCGTTAAAGGTGATGCACAGATTGTTATCAATAAATCGAACAAATCTGAAATTGATCGGTCTACTATTAGTACCTTAATCCGAGATATTCATCATTTGAGTAAAGGTTTTGCCTACCTTTCCTTCAATTTAGTGAATCGGAGATATATGTATTATACCTATATTTATACATGGATTTTATGCTCTTTTGCTCATTTCTTTGGAAAATAATTTATTAGGATTTTTACACCTATGGACCGAAAGCAATTGTCTCTTTCATTAGCTTCAACTTGGTCTAATTATGGTTTTAGTTCTCTATTATATTGAAGTTTGAATTTAATACCTTGATTTTAATTAATCCAGTCCCTACTTTTAGTACGTTATTGGTATATCCCAATTGATAACATTATTAGTTACCATTGTTGGAGTGAAATTTTTATTTTTAAAACAATCTTAAGTATTCAAATGAAACGCAAATTTATTATTGATTTCCTTGCTCAGCAAATTTAATTTTACTAGAATAATCAAAACATGCTACACCAAAATCTTGTTGTGTGCTTCGTTAAAATCTCCTAGACTTATATAGAGAAAAATAATACATACAACTATACACAATTAAACACGATACAAACTAACAAAAAGCTACAACAGTTCTGACCAGGTCATAAAATTTAGGTGGGATAGTTTTTTTTTAACACGTTCAATCTAAAGATGTACAATTTTTTTTTGTATAACCACTGAAATTCAATTCATTGGTTAATTAATTCGGACTGAGTACGGTAGACGTCCATTAAGAGAGCCACTATTTCAAATAAATTTTCTCTATTTACAATATTAAAATTTGAACCTCTGACTTTATTCGTTGGTTAACTGCTGTAAATGAACGTGTTTTAGGAGTCGTTAATAGTGATTCTAGATTATAAGATCGGTGTTGGTCACTCTACATAATATAGGAATAAAAATTATCTATCTCTTTTCGGTATTGCCTCACACTAAAAAAATTAAATTTAGGGTTTAAGGTTAAAGTTTAAAATTAGGATTTAAGGAATGAAAGGTATGGTGTATTTATTAGGGTTTAAGGTTTGAGATCTAATATTTAGAATTTAAGGTTATAACTCAAAGTTTAATATCTTAGTATTGCGGCATACAAAAAATACAATTTTTGTCCATAATATGGGTGATAGAGTTACGGAGATCCTACATATATTCATCGAAGAAATCTTTCACATGAATTTTAATATGATTCGTGTGCTATCTCGTGTGAAACTTGTTGCAAGTTAGATCCTTCCTGAATTCTTCTTTTATGGATAAAGTGATCAATTTAAAGAGATTATAAATAATAGAGTATGTATAAACAATTAATTTCTTCAAACTATTTGAAAATTATTTATTATTATTTCCCAATTCACGAAATTTGAGAAACATGTACTATTTATAAACAATCATCATGCAACATCTTTTACCAAAAAAATCGAAGTCGTGTAAATCTAATATTTTTTTTCTTCTAAGTTTACAATTGACTGTCAATCGTACCCATTTCATTTATCCAAAAGGTAGATTCAATTTATATCTTTTATCATTAAAATTTAATATTATGATTTTTTTATAAATTATAAATTTAATTTTAGTCCTACTTAAAAGGATAAAAATTTTCTATTTCTTTTCGATGTCCCTTTCTAGGCCTCCAACACTAAACAATTAAATTCTAAGTTTTAACCCTAAATTTCAAATACTAAACCTTACGCCCTAAACTCTAAAATAACATCATACCCAAATTTCCTAAACTCTAGTCTTAAGCATTAACATTAAACTTTAACCCTAAATTTTTAGTGTAAGAGCATAAATAAGAACACTAAAAATAGGAAGAAAATTTCTATTCTACTTGATCGAACGCTCCCCGTACATGGAAGCAAAGGAAATTTAGTGTTTGATGCTTATGCCACATAGTGTTAGATAATAATAATAATAATATGAGTTATATTTTGATACACAAGCTGTGTATCTAATATATATGTGTTTAGAGTAACGCAGTCTATATATCTGAGATAATCGTGGTTGCTGATTGTATGAAATGTATGTTCAGAGGATTAACATGGCCATTAAAGGAGAATCGACAGAAGGACAAGAAGAAGATGAAAGTAGGGTTTGCAAAACCATGAAGGAACATGTCGGCCAGGAGACAAGAATTGGAAGACCTACAACTTCTTAGAATCTTCTCCAGAAGACTGGGTTAATTATCCCTCGGGTGCAACTTATTTAGGTGGATGCTTTTATTGTGTTTTCGGTGGTGGTGCTCTAGGTGTATTCGATATCGGTCGTCAAGAGTGGAAATTGTTTGTATAAAGGTGGCCAGGCTAGCAACTTGAGTTTTATTGTGTCGGCGAATTAGTGGGCGTTCCTAGGTTCCTTGTCTACCATATAAGCGTGGCAGAGTTATGAAGTTTGATTTTTCAGCCAATGTTTGGATTGATGAATTGAATTTCAACAAGATTGTTCAGATTCTTGTCGGGAGAATTTTCAAGCAATCATCATCTGTATGCTTATGCCTATACATCATGCTATTTGTTTCGACCATAGAGGTGTAGTATTAATTGAGCCTCCACTCAAGCGTGTTTAGAGAAGGCATCACTTGCTTAATCCTAATTAAATGCAGCAGAAAAATCATATATATTTATTTTTTGTTCAAAACTTTCATATTTATAAAACGAGGGATATTCTTTTGGTTATCCGCACATTACATGTATGTATGTTTTATCATCAACAAGTTTTTTATGGAAATTGTTACAAAAATATTGAATCCTTTGAATTAAACTTATTTTCCTACATTGGGGAATAGGAGTGTTTTCTTTTGGCTTGTTCCAATTCATCTGGAACCCCAGCAGTGGCATCTTAGACAGCCAGCATTGTGCACAACTAAACACGACCAGACAACTTCTAAATTTTGAGGTGCTACACACACGCAGGCGCACTCACACACACTCCATAGAACGAAAGCAACATGATCAACAGCAGTATGCCCATGCAATTATACTCACCAGTCCACTCTTGGTTCTTACAAGATGTGGTGATGCAAGATGGATACAGAGTGAAGCGGTGGTGATGCAAGATGCAATTATACTCACCATTAATTTTGATGATGAACAGAGGTGGTGATGCAAGATGGATACAGAGTGAAGCGGGTGTGGTTGTATGATGAACACCGTCGGCGACTGGTGATGAGAAGTGAACAACCACAATATGAGCAAAAAAAACGACTAAAACAAAAGAAAGAAAAGAAATACAAAACGGCTAGGGTTAGCCAAAAAGGACAAGAGTTTAACTACTTATATTAAGGGTAAACTACATAAATTACCACTATAGTATTAGTAAAGTCGCGATTTGACCACCTTATTTTTTTTCTAAGCAATTAAACCACCAAACTATTTAATTGGTTGCAATGTGACCACTCGGCGTTAGAAACTAACGGAGGGAGTGACGTGGCAGTTAGTAAAATTGCTATAACTACATATTTGGCCCCTTCTATTTGTACATTTTATCAATTTAATCCTAATTTTAATAAATAAAATAATTTGATTATTTAATTAGACAATAACATGTGTCGATACCTTATTGGAGGACTTTATTTATATATTTTTTATTTAATAATTTTTATTTTGGAGGAGCAAAATAAAACAAGAAATACCTTGCATTTGGTAGGATTTGAAATCAGGTTGGCTAGTTGGAGAATAAGCACGCCTACCACTAAGCTAATGCTATCCTTGTGATATATTGTACAAAATCTAATATATATCTTAGATATTTGCTCATGCCAGGAAAAAAAAGAAACAACTTACCTCTGACAGGATTCTTAATATTTCCATGAATTTTTTTTGCAGATCATTTTCCTCTATATTCTTATTGATTTTGTTTCTTTATTAGGAGAGTTTTAATTTGATTTTTTGGGTGTATGTAAACCATATTTATTCTGTTATGGAAACCATGATCTTCATAAATGTGATATTGGTGTTGTAGGAATGGAGATTTGGAATAAATTTTTGAAAATGGGTATGGTTCAAGTTTTCTCGAAAACTGGTTCCTTTTCATTCCAGAGAACCCGACAAGGGGATTTGGAATCATTCTTTGTTCAGATAATGTTCTTAAAATGGCTGCAGATGTTGGCATTACTAATTGCTATTCCCGTTTGTAAAAAGAAAATGACATGCTTTGCCCATATCTTTGAATGTGAAAGAAGATGGTAAGGAAAGATTTGTCGATCTGGGTGTCATCACGGCATGTCGAATCTTGCCATGGTTTGCCCATATCATGAAAGTGTTCATGTTTGATGTTCTCGTGTCAAAGGCTACATGAATCCTTCCATGAAGTTCATTGATTAGGGAAGGAAGTTTATCTACAACTTATGCGGTCAATATTAATCATCTTTGTTTGTTTTTTTTATCATACATTTAGCAGTATCTATGGTTTCTAATTATGCTTTGATTCATACCATTCTGTTGCATTTGAATTTCCTTCCTGTGAAAACATAAATGATTAGCTATGCTTACACTTTAGGAGCTAAACAACAGATCAGGACCAAACATTATTTGAGAGCTCCCTTTTTGAAGTTGTCCATCTACTTTTTATGATTGAAGTGTTACAATGCTCTGCAGGCCACAAGGATCTTGGTTGTTAACTATATGTTAGACTGTATAATGGTCTATGCATCTACTTTTAGCTTGTTGGATTTTATCAAGTCAACATTCTTCTCACTCACAAAGTACTGCATTTAGTATGTTCTTGTCTATTTCTGCTCTTTGACTGTGTTGTTGTAATGTAGTAAGTTGTGCTTGTCTCTTTCAGGATTTACCGATGATACTCCTCGTGACTACCATTGCAACCTAGGTCATGATGGTAGGCGTAGAGATGCTGATGAGAGTAGGGATGTAAAAACAGGTAATCAGATGGGTTTCAGGTCGGGTACAGGTCATTTCAGGTCATTTTTCTATTTTGACTCGACTCGGGTCGGGTGCGGGTCCATTTCAGATCGGGTCCATTTTAGATCGGGTCTATTTCAGGTCGGGTTCATTTCAGGTCGGGTCAAAACGGGTCGGGTCCGAAGCAGATAATTGACAGGTTAATTCGGGTTCGGATACACTTCAAGTCGGGTCCATTTCAGGTCGGGTCCGTTTCAGGTCGGGTCCGTTTCAGGTCGGGTCCATTTCAGGTCGGGTCCATTTCAGGTCGGGTTCATTCAGGTCGGTTGCATTTCAGGTCGGGTGCATTTCAGGTCGGGTAATTTTAGGTCGGGTAGTTTCAGGTCGGGTAATTCAGGTCGGGGTATTTTTAGGATTGAAATTCGTATTGAGTTTGAGTTCGGTACAACCGTATAAGTAGTCGATAGACTTTAGGTTGGCCTTCGTCAATCGTCATTGATTTGGTGTTAATTATTTAAAGTCATATCAAATTAAAATTATAAAACATTGGAGTAATTAAAAAATACTGAAAATGGGTCAATTTGGATTAAAAATAAAGTTTCATGGATTATAATGAACAAAAATATCAAATTAAAATTATAAAACATTAGATTTAAAAGAAAACAATGAAAAATGGTCAATTTGGAATAAAAATAAAATTTTGGGGACTATAATGAACAAAAATATCAAATTAAAAGTATAAAAATTAGAGTAATTAAAATAACAATAAGTAGATGTCAATTTAGAATAAAAATAAAGTTTTAGGGTCTATAATGAACAAAATTTCAAATTAAAATTATAAAACATGATGAATTAAAATATATATAGGGGACAATATGGAATTAAAATAAAGTTAAGGGACTAGAATGAAGAAAATATCAAATTAAAATAATAAAACATTTGACAAATTAAAAAAAATAAACGTGGGTCAATTTGGAATAAAAATAAAGTTTTAAGGTCTAGAAGATGAAAATATCAAATTAAAATTATAAAACATTGGACGAATTAAAAAAACAATGAATAGGGGTCAATTTGGAATTGAAATAAAGTTAAAGGGACTAGAATGAACAAAGTACAAATTAAAATTATAAAACATCAGACGAAATAAAAAAACAATAAATAAGGGTCAATTTGGAATTAAACTAAAGTTTAGGGGACTAGAATGAACAAAATATCAAATTAAAATTATAAAACATCGGGCTAATTAAAATAAAGTTAAGAGACTATAATGAACAAAATATCAAATTAAAATTATAAAACATCGGACTAATTAAAAAATAAAAAATGGTCAGTTTGAAATACAAATACAGTTTAAGGACTAAAATGAATAAAATGTCAAAGTAAAATTATATATTATTGTACTAATTGAAAAAACAATTAGTAGGGGTCAATTTAGAATAGAAATGAAGTTTTAAGGGCTATAATGAACAGAAATATCAAATTAAAATTATAAAATATTGGATGATTCAGGGTTTAGGGTTTAGGTTTTAGGGAAATTTTATTAATGGTTTAGGGTTCATACATTGATAGATACATACATACTTGTATACATTAGGGTTTAGGGTTTATGGTGTAAGGTTTAAGGAAATTCATCAAGGGTTCAGGGTTCATACATAGATAAGTACATATATACATACTTACATACATTATGATTTAATGTTTAGGGTTTATGATTTTTAAGGTTTATGGTTCCATGTTAAGAGAAAATTCATTAAGGGTTTAAGGTTCATACATTGATAGGTACATACATACATACTTACATACATTTTAGTCTCAATATTAGACACTAGAATGAACAAAAATATCATCAAATGATTTATATCTGAAATATTGGAGTAAATTACAAAAATTAAAAAATAATAAGAGTAACTTTCTGTGGAAAATAAAATTTTAGGAAATAAAATGAATAAAAATATCACCATATTAAAAATAATAAAATTTATATCTACATATATATACACATATACATATAAATATACATATATTATAATATATACATATACATGTATTGTTATAATTAATTAAATATATGCATATATATATATATACAAAAACACACATGTATACATACATACTAAAACACACATATATATGCATGTATTTAAGTTTTAGTATATATATATTGTTATAATTATATATATACATATATATATATATATATATATATGCATGTATGTAAGTTTTAGTATATATATATATACTAGAACATACATATTTGTATGTATATATGTATACCCCTAAACAATACCCATAAACTTCAACCCTTAAATCTTATAATCACTAATAATTAGAGTACAAGCCTAATCCACTAATCCTTAAACTAACCGCATAACCTCAAATAATTAAGTTGACACATTTACCCTTAAACCCCAAACATGAATATCTAAATCTTACAGACACTATTCACTAATAATTAGAGTGCAAGCCTAATCACATAATCCCTAAACTAATTTCATAGCCCCAAACAATCAACTTGACACACTTACCCTTAAACCCTAAACATAAACCCATAAATCTAACAAACAAAATAAATTGAAACGTAAAAGGACAAATCTAAAAATAAATTAAAACTAAATTATTAATTAGAGCCCAAATCACAAATGAATAAAATTATTAAACCTAATTACTTACCAAATCTTTATACGAGGACCAAATCAAATTTAAAGCAAACCAAAAAGCTTATTAATTAATTAATTAATTAATGAAGCATGACCTAATTAAATAAAATATAAAGAAACTAAACCAAAAGTTAAGACTAAAAAAATAAACTAAAACCTAAAAAACCTAAACTCTAACCATCTAATTAAGGAGGGACCTAAAAGATAATTAACCCCTAAATAAAAAAAACTCACTTCCCCTCACAATTTTGTTTCATATTGGCGGCAAATTCCCCCCCCCCCCCCCACACTTTGATCTGGCGCCAAAATTCCCCCTCCCCCCATTTTACTTTTGTTTGATATGGTGCAAAAAAACCCCATAATTTCCTATCAATCAAAAAAACTTCCCCCCTATTAATTCAAAAAAACTTCCCCCTAAACTAAATTTTTTTTATTATTTTAATAGTTATAATTAAATTTTTAATATTTTTTTTTTTAAATTTAATGATCACACTTAATAAATTGATTTAAATTTTAAATAATTTGTTTTAAATTTATCCATCACAATTTATTAAACTTCACAAATAATTTATATTGAACGAGTTAGTATTAAATCAATTTAATAAATTAATACTTTACATCTATCAAATTGTAGACTTCTTCAACTATATATCAAGTAAATATCAAGTCAGATCAATATCAGTTCAGGTTAAAAATAGGTCGGGTTCAAAGCAGGTCGGGTCAATTAACAGGTCGGGTTCAAAACAGGTCGGGTCCAAAACAGGTCGGGTTCAAAACAGGTCGGGTTCAAAACAGGTCGGGTCCAAAACAGGTCGGGTTCAAAAGAGGTCGCGTAATATCGGATCTCGGGTCAATTCAGTCGGGTAAAATTGGTTATCTGCCAGGTCGGCTTCGGGTTCGGGTTCGTTTCAGTCGGGCGCAGGTCGGGTTTCAGGTCCAATTCGGGTTCGGGTCGTTTTCAGTCGGACGCGGGTCGAGTTCGGTCACTACAGTAACATGTTGAATTCAAGTTCGGGTCAACAACAGTCGGTTACAGATCGGGTTCAGGTCATTAAATTTTCAGGTCAAATCAGGTTCTGACTCGAGCAGGTTTCAGTCGGGTTTTCAGGTGGGGTCAGCTTTTTACATCCCTAGATGAGAGGCCTGAGCTGTGTAGAGGAACGGTTGAATTTGTTGCAACAAAAGATTACATGGTTTGTTAAAAATCTAAGATATATATTAGATTTTGTAAAAATATATCACAAGGATAGTATTGGCCTAGTGGTAGGCGTGCTTATTCTCACCCTAGCCAACCTGGTTTTGAATCCTACCAAACGCAAGGTATTTCTTGCTTTATTTTGCTCCTCCAATCAGGTGACAATTAAATAAAAAATATTAAATAAAGTCCTCCAATAAGGTATCGACACGTGTTGTTGTCTAATTAAATAATCAAATTATTTTATTTATTAAAATTAGGACTAAATTGATAAAATGTACAAATAGAAGGGACCAAATATGTAATTATACCAATTTTACTAACTGCCACGTCACTCCCTCCGTTAGTTTCTAACGGCGGGTGGTCACATTGCAACCAATTAAATAGTTTAGTGGTTTAATTGCTTAGAAAAAAAAAGTAAGGTGGTCAAATCGCGACTTTACCAATACTATGGTGGTCATTTATGTAGTTTACAATGGAACATTACAAAACCCAATCTGCATTGAAGAGTATATAAGCAGAGCCGTTTTTGTGATTTTAGTGACTCGAGAGCGAACCAAAAAATTAGGCCTCTAATAATAAATATTAAAAAATAAATTTTAAAAGTAGGCCCCTAACAACAAGTATTAGAAAAAATTAGGTTTCTAATAACAAATAGAATTGAGCCCCTAATTATAAGTATTAGAAAAAATCAGATCTAATAACAAGTATTGAAAAAAATTAAGAGTATGTCATTGATAATAAATATTGGTGAAAAATAGGTCCTTAATAATAATTATTGAAAAAATTGGACCCCTTATAACAAATATTGAGAAAAATTAAATTTTAAGAGTAGGCACTTAATAACGAATGTTGAAAAAACGAATCCTAATAATAAGTATTAAATAAATAAAATTTAAGAGTACACCCCTAATAATAAATATTAAAACAATTAAATCTTAATATTAAATATTATAATAAAAAAAATAAGCCCTGGGCGGGCGTCCCTTCTACCCATATCTAGGGACGACACTCTATATAAGCCCATCTCTCAACAAATTAGAAAGAGCCTAACTACTTTATTACTACCGTAACAAATATAGAAGCCAATAACAAAAACACTAACTATTGATTAAGCAAAATGTTACGGTTCACACATTTGGGTTCGAGACAATAGCGCAAATATCTGATAAAAAAAATTTATGCGGGGCATCAGGATTGTCAAGATCACCAGACTTAGCATGTCACTTGGAGAATATTAGAGAGCCCGATCATATTGGTGTGATTAGATAGGATTTGATATTATTTCTTAGATTAAGGTATCTTGTAAAGATTTAGATTAATCCTAGCCATCCATGTAAGTTAATCTGAACCATTGATTGTGTGGGAGCTCAACTATAAATAGAGAGCCTCTCACCTCATTTGTATAATCTAATTCAATCCATTCTCTAAGTAAAAAGGCATTTACTCCAAACTCTTTCTTGTGTTTTTCTTTTGTTCTTGAGTTGTCTTCTTTTGTTCTTAAGTTGTTTTCTCTTTTTGTTTGCTTTTGCTAGAATGATTCAGCATTCGTAATGCCTAAGAAGAATTTGATTTGGTAATACCCTCGAACTTAGCCTAAAAGTTAAAAGAAAATTAAGAAAAATTTAATTCTAATTAGATTAGAATTATAAAGTGTCTTGACAAATTAATTTAATTAGTGACTCAATTGAAAATTAAGAAGAAATAAAAATACTTGATTGCCTAGTGACTAAACCGAATAAAAGTAGAAATGATGTCTTTGCATGTCACATTTTAGAATTCTTGGGCTGGCCTTAGATTAGCACAATATTAAGAATTAAGTAAGGGACAAAAGAGACCCTTCCCACTCCTAATGGTGACACAATTGTCAACCATCATCATTCCTTCTTTTCTCTCCTACCCGACACATTAGTGTGTAAGAAAAATGTTGTGCAAAATTTATAGAGAAAATGTTAGAGAGGAATCGGCCATTGCTGAAAACAAAAGAAGATAGAAAGCTTTGCATGTAAGAGAACGATGATGATAAACTAATATGCAAATTGTTAGAAAGAGAATGGAGAATTAAAGGTTGTAAATGGAACTAGATGAAACTATCCACCAAGCTAGTGCAATAAGCAGCAACTTGTAAAATTTATCAAGAATTATTGAAATGAAATTTTGACTTGAAATTTTAACAGGAGATACTTGATAATGTTAATTTTAATTAGAAACAAACGACACTAGATTTCGAATTTTGTAGAAACATTTGGAGCTAAAATGGTACAAGTGGTACAAACTGCTCGACACATATGAGAGTTGAATCTTTGAATAAAAATATGTATCGAAATGATAGGAATTAAAATGTAAAAATTATATGGACTTAAAGATAATGTTATTATCTTTAAAACGGTATAGATTAATTTAAAATTCGATTTATGGATTAAAAGTTATGGCCAATTTAGTATCAAGATTCTAATCTGTCAAGAATTGGAAGATTCATTAAAATTAGTTGCGAAATTAGTTTAATTGAGTAATTAGTTGTTAAATTGAATACTAATCAGTTCTATATTGATTGTGATTGAATAATTAGAACCGAGATAAGGAATCGAAGAGGATCCAATAGCTATATCGACCAAGGATCGAAGGAAAAGCATTTAGATTTAAGATTAGCTCGACGTTTGTGAGTGAAACAAACCTTAAAGTTGAGAATAGTGTCTCAACTAAATTTGTTTGATTTTGTGTTTGAATTGCATGAAATTTGGACTTAATAATGGATTGGTAAATTAATAAGGGAAGAAGGATTAATAAGGGAACTAGTATTGGAAAATGTTGTTGTGTTCGAATGGTTGAGTATTTGATTGAAATTTTGTTGATGGGATTTCATAATGGTTTAAGCTATGAACTAATGTGTATTAGGATTGTTTTGGGGAGATTCAAAACAGTGGAAAAAAATTAGTTTTCCTGCTGGGGACTATTTGGTATTTAAATTAGCAAATTAGGGACTGTTTTGTTGTCTAATATAATCGGGTGATGTTTTGGTGTGTTGATGTAGTTAGGGATTGATTTTAATGTACAAGATGAGATAAATAAGAATGTCCTATTTTAAACATGTATATATATGTGTTTAGGAATAAGAAGGCTGTTTTAAGTAAGAAAATGCATGTGGTAAACAATTTTAAGAATGCAAACTGTGAATGTAGTGAAATATGGACTTGGACAAGGCATGCCAGAAAAGGCTGTTAGATTTGAACGAGATTGAAGAAATAAGAACAATGGCCTATGACAATGCAAGAATTTACAAGGAGAAAACTAAGAAGTGGCATGACAGGAAGTTGCTGCCACGACAGTTCTGCCCAGGGCAGCTTGTATTGTTGTTCAATTCTAGACTGAAACTCTTCCCAGGAAAGCTAAAATCTAGATGGTCTGGCCTGTTCCAAGTGGTACAAGTTTTTCCCCATGGTGCCATCACAATCCGATCATTAAAAGACGGGCACCAATTCAAAGTCAATGGTCAGCGCTTCAAGCATTATCAGGGGACTGAAGCCCCAGGAATACAGGAAGTAGTTACTTTAGGAGATGCCCCACAAGGCATCCCTAATTTAACCTAATTTTATTTATTTATTTTTATTATTTATTATTTATTAGGAAATTAGGTTTATTTTATTCGAATAATGTTTTATATTTTCTGTTTTTAGGAAATAAAGGAGTCAAGAAGAAAAGGAAAAGTGACCCAAGCCCACCATCCATCCATCAGCCCAACGGAGCCCATTATTGAAGCCTGTCGTTCCAGCTGCCGCCGCAGACACGGATAAGACAGGCTATCAACAGACTGTCACGACAGACGCAGAAACGTGTGACAGACGCATAACAGACGCATAAATGCATGTCAGACGCGTCAGACACGCTAAAGCTCAACAGTCGCCCCGTTATTCACGCCTGTCGTTACAGCATTAAACGGGCAACAACTCTTCCTCTATAAAACCCCGTTTCATTTTCATTTTCCTCACTTTTGCTTATTCTTACTTGCTCTCTCCTTTCGTTTTTCTTTGCTTTCTTTACTTTCACAAAACCCTTGCAACTAACATGTCTTCCAGAAGAACCCGCCGCAGTGCTGCTTCAACCTTTTCACCGGCAGCACCCACCCCGCAGTCCTTCGCAACTAAGGAACTATGGGAAGAACGAGGCTTTATCTACATTCGAAAGGCAGAGAATATGGGGCTCAAACCATTCATCGCAAGGGCGATAAAGGCTCTGCTATGGGAGCAATTTGCAGAACAACCAGTTGAAATGAATGAAACGCTGGTGAGGGAATTCTACGCTGCCATCGACAGCAGAACGACAACAATAGTAACCGTCCGAGGGACAGAGGTACCATTCACAGCAGAGCGCATCAACAATATGTATGGCCTCTACTTCGGTCCCAACGACGATGCCCACTAGCAGTTCCTGGACACCCTCGACACCGCTGCCTTCGATGCTGTCATGGCTGAAGTGACAGAAGAAGGAACTGAATGGAATACGAGCAAGAAAAATCCCAATATCGTTAGAAGGGGGCAGCTGCTTCCAGAAGCGAAATTATGGAACGCTTTCATTAAGAAGCGAATTCTTTCGTCCTCCCATCACACGATAGTGGACCAGAAGAGGCTAGCCCTAACCCATTCCATCATGAACAAACGGCCCATAAATGTGGGACGCTACATGAGGGAGAGTATCTTGGACTGCACCAACAGATCAACCGCCCTCCTCTGCCTGCCCTTCATGATCACATCTCTCTGCCGCTGCGCTGTCATACCAGAAGCCACAACCGATCGACTAGTGAAGGGACGGGGCTGGACCGACAAGAACATTATCAGCCTCATGGAGCTGACAGTAGCAACCCCCATCTCTTCCGTCAACCCTAATACCGCCCAGCAGAATCATCAGAGGAGCCAAACACTGAACCTGCCGCAGCAGCTGCTCCGACAGACACATCCACTCAAATTCTTGCTGCCATTCAGAGGGTGGAAGACAGACAGCTGGGTCTGATGACATTCATCAGGGATTTTGCCAACTCCACGGTAAATTTTATTACTAGTACTTTAAATTATCCTGATGTTGTTTTTCCCACCTTCCCTGCCCACTATTTCACCATCCCCACCCCTGCCCACACACCTACACCTCCTGCCTCCCCACACACACATTCTGCTGCTTCCACCCCATCACCTGCCCCGACAGCAGCCGGCAGTCCTCCGGCCGACACATCCGCCCGAGGAACAAAGCGACAGCCCTCGGATGACATCGATGCTTTTGTAGCTGGTTTCTCCTCTTCCTCCGTTTGGGCTGACAACGAGGCAGAACCTCCTATTCGGAGGAATTTGGAGAAGGAATTCACGCCTGTCAAGAGGTAGAAAAAGATGGCCGACAGAAAGCTAATGCCAAAGGCCAGCACCACCACCACCACCACCAGCACTTGGACAGCGGTAGCAGCTCTGACATCCAGGTCGTAGAGCAACCAGCCTAGCCTGCCCCACAGCCCAGAATCCGCCGCCAAATTCGTGTCAGCAGCAGCAGTGAAGACAGTGCTTAAAATTTAAGTCTTTTATTTTCTTCTTATTGCTGCCTGCTTTATATATATTTTGTGATGTATTGCCTTCATTTTTTCTGTCATTTGCATTGAGGGCAATGCAACCCTCGAGTTTGGGGGTGGCAACCCTCCATTTTAATGGAGTCTAAGTACATATTTTTATTTATTTTTTGTGTCTTAGTTATTTTCTTAGTTATTCTCTCTAAAAAAACAGAAAAGACTGAAAATTTTGGCTTAAAACTATGATTTGAACTTACCTGTCATGACAGCTCTGTCGTGGCAGCATCTTAGGACAGTTTAAGGAGAAGTTTAGAGCCTTTCTATAACTTTGAAAAACTTAAAACACCATTGCGACTGTTATACTGCTTAGATTTCTTTTAGCCAAACTAGAATAGGAAGCTTAGTACTTGAATAGCCCCTAGAGGTGCCTAACACTGGCTCTAGGAAAGAAGTTTAGCAAAAGAGACTCAAAAACCTAGAGGTGCCCGAAACCGGCTCTAGGAAGCTAACTAGAGGTGCCTAAAACTGGCTCTAGTAAAAAAACTTAGCTTGAAAATAGAAGAAAAGAAGCATGAAAATGTGTCTTCAAAAATAAACTTTGGCATAAAAATTCGAGTTAAAAAGTTGAGTATTCTAGTGAAACTAAGAGAGTCTTAGCATATAACTGTTCACAAGCATGCACACACTACACGAGGACTATAGTGAGATTCCGGACGGATCCTAATCTTTCCGAAAGGTTGCTGCTGTCACAGAGAATGAGCGACAGGTAAGGGAAAGTTCACTGTTGAAAGCCAAAACAAAAATATTCATTTTTCTTATAGGTCTTAATTGCTTGAGGGCAAGCAAAAACTTGAGTTTGGGGGGGTGTTGAGTGTGTAAAAGTTCTATTATTTACACCCTTTTTAACCCATATTTCTGTTGCATTCAAGTATCATTTCATTGCATTTAGGATAGTTTACAGCAAAATATCACAAATATATTAAAAGCACAAATTCTACTAAAAGATGGCTGATTTTGCAGGTTACCGCCATAGTGGACGGAGAAGGCAGGCGCAGGGCAAAGAAGCAGAAGAGCTGAACTGAACAAGCAGACGACGAGGACGATACTGCCATGGATCTGCCGTGACAGCAGAGGACGACAACAAGTTAGTGGAGAAAAAGCAAAGTGGACCTCGATAGATAGAGAAAATTATGCTCGTCTGTCGTGTGAAAACCAAATATTTTTCCAAGCCCCGGATCAAAAGATATGGCAAGCCCAAAGCTCAAGGAGAGAAAATCCCAAGAAACAAGGAGGACGGCTGAAAAGTAGGATCCTTGAAGATTAAGTCTTTATTAGAATCATACTTTTAATTAAAGTTGTAATCCTTGTTAACTTAGAATACTTGAGCCCAAAGCTTATATAAGGCCATATATTTTAACCTAGGGCATATCTCATAACCCATAGCCGATTTCCCCTTAAACCGACAACCAAAAACCCTTCGCCGTTTACCCGCCGTCGATATGTTCTAAAACCCCCCTAGAGCCACGGGTTGATTTGTAAAGTAGTTGCAAGGGTTGCTTTGTTTTAGGATTTTTCTAGTTCAATAAAATAAACTTCAAGTTCTCTTATTTTGGTTATTAATATCTTGCAAGAGAATCGGGAGAGCATTGTGAGGTTATTCATTTACTTAGCATCGGGAGAGTTAAGTATACGAAAGAAATAAGAGCAAGTTCTCTAGTTTATAGTTGAACTATCTCGTACCTAGGGATAGGGCGAGGTTAAGTGGCTAAAGAAGAATTCATACACATCGGATGTTCATCCTTCGATTCACGCCGGGAGGTATCATCAAAGACGTGATCATCGACAGACTTGGACCTAGGGATAGGCCAAGGCAGATCTGGGATTCTTGCCAAACTTGGAGTACTGAGTTGGTATGTTTGCTGCCGCGACGACCAACGGATTGCTGCCGCGACAGGTGCTGCCGCGACGGGTGCAACGACAGAACTGGAGTTCCTAAGCATTGCAATACCTGCACTACTGAGCAATTCAATACCAGCCCATTCTCTCTATCTTGATATTTCTACTCTTTTATTTACGTTACTTTATTATTTTCGTGACAACTCTCAAATATTTCCTTTACTTTCGTGCAGTGAACTAAGGTGAAGCTATTAGCCCAATCCTTGTGGAGACGATATCCGATACTTCGTATCACTTTACTACTTGCGTCGTGTACACTTGCACTACCATTGCGATAGACTATTTTACACGCAACAAACATCTAACCTCTGAAGTTTTCTTTGTTCCTAGTATAAAAAATAATTTGTTGAGCATGGGGAAACTCCATGAGAAAGGGGTGGATATTTTGATTAAAAAGGGTGAGTGCAGGTTATATCATCCACAAAAGGGGCTTATAGTAACCACAAAAATGACCAGCAATAAGATGTTTGTGCTTCCAGCTATTGTTTTACCACACTCATAGCCATTGGTTTCATCATGCTTCCAAACTACCACAGAAGATATTACTCATCTATGGCACTGCAGGTTTGGTCATTTGAACTAAAAAAGCTTACGTTTGATGCAGTCCAAAATTTTAGTTCTTGGCTTACCAGCAATCAACACTCCAAACAAAATATGTACTCATTGTTTGGATGGAAAGCAACATAGAGAGGAGATGCCAAATAAGAGTTCATGGAGAGCATCAAGAAAATTGCAGCTGCTACATTTTGACATTTGTGGATCAATTACACCAATCCCAACAAGTGGGAAGAGGTACTTACTTAGTTTTATTGATGATTTCAGTCGAAAAATCTGGGTTTATTACTTGCATGAAAAATCAAAGATATTTGAAGTATTTCAAAGCTTTAAGAAATATGTTGAGAATGAAAGTGGAGAGCGTATATCATGTTTACGTACTGACAAGGGTGGAGAGTTCACCTCTTATGAATTTAATAATTTTTGTATGGAGAATGGTATTCGCAAACAATTGACTGCAGCCTACACCCCGCAGCAAAATGGAGTAGCGGAGAGGAGGAATCGAACCATCATGAATTCAATTCGAAGCATGCTATCTGAAAAAAATGTCCCAAGAGAGTTATGGCCAGAAGCAGTTCAATGGTGTACTCATGTGATGAACATGAGCTTAACAGTAGCCATGAATGGACGAACACCAGAAGAGGTATGGAGCGGTGTCACACCATCTGTGGATTATTTTCGAGTGTTTGGGTGTGTTGCTCATGTACACATACCTGAACAAAGAAGAACAAAGTTAGATGATAAAAGCTATATGTGTGTTTTCTTTGGTGTGAGCAAGGAATCCAATGCTTACCGATTGTATGATCCAGTCTCTAGGCGTATTGTGATCAATCGTGATGTTGTTTTTGAAGAGTATATAAGCAGAGCCGTTTTTGTGATTTTAGTGACTCGAGAGCGAACCAAAAAATTAGGCCTCTAATAATAAATATTAAAAAATAAATTTTAAAAGTAGGCCCCTAACAACAAGTATTAGAAAAAATTAGGTTTCTAATAACAAATAGAATTGAGCCCCTAATTATAAGTATTAGAAAAAATCAGATCTAATAACAAGTATTGAAAAAAATTAAGAGTATGTCATTGATAATAAATATTGGTGAAAAATAGGTCCTTAATAATAATTATTGAAAAAATTGGACCCCTTATAACAAATATTGAGAAAAATTAAATTTTAAGAGTAGGCACTTAATAACGAATGTTGAAAAAACGAATCCTAATAATAAGTATTAAATAAATAAAATTTAAGAGTACACCCCTAATAATAAATATTAAAACAATTAAATCTTAATATTAAATATTATAATAAAAAAAATAAGCCCTGGGCGGGCGTCCCTTCTACCCATATCTAGGGACGACACTCTATATAAGCCCATCTCTCAACAAATTAGAAAGAGCCTAACTACTTTATTACTACCGTAACAAATATAGAAGCCAATAACAAAAACACTAACTATTGATTAAGCAAAATGTTACGGTTCACACATTTGGGTTCGAGACAATAGCGCAAATATCTGATAAAAAAAATTTATGCGGGGCATCAGGATTGTCAAGATCACCAGACTTAGCATGTCACTTGGAGAATATTAGAGAGCCCGATCATATTGGTGTGATTAGATAGGATTTGATATTATTTCTTAGATTAAGGTATCTTGTAAAGATTTAGATTAATCCTAGCCATCCATGTAAGTTAATCTGAACCATTGATTGTGTGGGAGCTCAACTATAAATAGAGAGCCTCTCACCTCATTTGTATAATCTAATTCAATCCATTCTCTAAGTAAAAAGGCATTTACTCCAAACTCTTTCTTGTGTTTTTCTTTTGTTCTTGAGTTGTCTTCTTTTGTTCTTAAGTTGTTTTCTCTTTTTGTTTGCTTTTGCTAGAATGATTCAGCATTCGTAATGCCTAAGAAGAATTTGATTTGGTAATACCCTCGAACTTAGCCTAAAAGTTAAAAGAAAATTAAGAAAAATTTAATTCTAATTAGATTAGAATTATAAAGTGTCTTGACAAATTAATTTAATTAGTGACTCAATTGAAAATTAAGAAGAAATAAAAATACTTGATTGCCTAGTGACTAAACCGAATAAAAGTAGAAATGATGTCTTTGCATGTCACATTTTAGAATTCTTGGGCTGGCCTTAGATTAGCACAATATTAAGAATTAAGTAAGGGACAAAAGAGACCCTTCCCACTCCTAATGGTGACACAATTGTCAACCATCATCATTCCTTCTTTTCTCTCCTACCCGACACATTAGTGTGTAAGAAAAATGTTGTGCAAAATTTATAGAGAAAATGTTAGAGAGGAATCGGCCATTGCTGAAAACAAAAGAAGATAGAAAGCTTTGCATGTAAGAGAACGATGATGATAAACTAATATGCAAATTGTTAGAAAGAGAATGGAGAATTAAAGGTTGTAAATGGAACTAGATGAAACTATCCACCAAGCTAGTGCAATAAGCAGCAACTTGTAAAATTTATCAAGAATTATTGAAATGAAATTTTGACTTGAAATTTTAACAGGAGATACTTGATAATGTTAATTTTAATTAGAAACAAACGACACTAGATTTCGAATTTTGTAGAAACATTTGGAGCTAAAATGGTACAAGTGGTACAAACTGCTCGACACATATGAGAGTTGAATCTTTGAATAAAAATATGTATCGAAATGATAGGAATTAAAATGTAAAAATTATATGGACTTAAAGATAATGTTATTATCTTTAAAACGGTATAGATTAATTTAAAATTCGATTTATGGATTAAAAGTTATGGCCAATTTAGTATCAAGATTCTAATCTGTCAAGAATTGGAAGATTCATTAAAATTAGTTGCGAAATTAGTTTAATTGAGTAATTAGTTGTTAAATTGAATACTAATCAGTTCTATATTGATTGTGATTGAATAATTAGAACCGAGATAAGGAATCGAAGAGGATCCAATAGCTATATCGACCAAGGATCGAAGGAAAAGCATTTAGATTTAAGATTAGCTCGACGTTTGTGAGTGAAACAAACCTTAAAGTTGAGAATAGTGTCTCAACTAAATTTGTTTGATTTTGTGTTTGAATTGCATGAAATTTGGACTTAATAATGGATTGGTAAATTAATAAGGGAAGAAGGATTAATAAGGGAACTAGTATTGGAAAATGTTGTTGTGTTCGAATGGTTGAGTATTTGATTGAAATTTTGTTGATGGGATTTCATAATGGTTTAAGCTATGAACTAATGTGTATTAGGATTGTTTTGGGGAGATTCAAAACAGTGGAAAAAAATTAGTTTTCCTGCTGGGGACTATTTGGTATTTAAATTAGCAAATTAGGGACTGTTTTGTTGTCTAATATAATCGGGTGATGTTTTGGTGTGTTGATGTAGTTAGGGATTGATTTTAATGTACAAGATGAGATAAATAAGAATGTCCTATTTTAAACATGTATATATATGTGTTTAGGAATAAGAAGGCTGTTTTAAGTAAGAAAATGCATGTGGTAAACAATTTTAAGAATGCAAACTGTGAATGTAGTGAAATCGGACCTAACTGCTTGTTTAGAGGCTGTTATTGGATTGTTTTATAAGTGTAAAGGACTATTTTAGTTCAATAAAATTGAAAGTATAAAGGCTGCCCTGTCGCGAACATAAGCATGTAGTAAATTGCTATGAATGTGAACAAATGCATAGGAGTTGTTTAGTGAAATTATGTAAATGTATTCATGCATAAAAGATTGTTTGTGAACAGTAATTAGCAAAATGAACTTTGGGGCTGTTTGTGATCAGATGAGTTTTGGTGATTTGTTTTGTGAACTAGAAAGTTAGGAATAGTTTCTAATGAAACTCTTGATTTAATTAGACAAGGAAAGGATTGATCAAGTGAGGCATATAGTAGATCTGGTTGGAGAAAGACAGGAGAGAATTGTAATCCAAGATCAAGAATATTAGCACGGATTAACTTGTGAATAAAGTTTAAAGTCTCAGAAAGGATATTATTCCTTTCCGAGCATTGTTTTAGTTAATGAGTTCTAAGTTGATGTTATGCTATGTGTATGATTGATAATGCAAGCTTGGAATCAAGTAAGTATTTCTGCGAAATACTCACTATGGGATGAATAGAAAGCATGCTTGAATTAAGTGATTTGCCATGATATGGATGATTGATAATCGTAAATGTTAAGCTTCAAAATATAATGAGTGATGCCATTGATTTGAATGAATAATTCAAAGCTGAGCATGAATGTTATTACTCTGTTATATGATCATGATTCAATGCAATTAAGCCTTATGTAATGAGTTAAACCATGATGTCATTTCCATGAAGTTTAAGTAGAGATAATGTCTCTAACTATATACATATATGATGACCCTGTCGAAATAAAAGGGGTAATAGAACATTGTGTGCAATTCGAATAGAGCATGGCTCATGATCATGGTGCAATGAAAGATGTTAAATAAAGTAAGTCTTGATCTCCAGTCAGTTGTAGATATAGTTGGCATGCCATAGAGTTTATAGAGCTTAGAGTCGGGGTGGAATACAGTCCGGGACAGTGGTCCCTATTGGGCGACAGTAGGAGGGATATATGTATGGTCAATTGGCGACAGTAAGAGGGTATGATCGGTACTGCGAGTACCATATGTTTTACGGGCGACAATTGGTTGGAGACTCGCGTATCTAGACTAGACTATCGAGTTACAAGGCTGTGATTGATATTAAGTTAAGTTAAATTAGTGTGAAGCTTATGGTAAAGAAACTTAATTATCAAGATATGATTAACTTGCTTAATAAGTTACAAGCTAAATTGAGATTATTGCGACATGATACGATCAAAGGATAATAATGGAATGAAATCTTGCTTTTAATGATCCTTGCTTGCATTGTTATTATGATCATGATATGTGGTAGCTAAAGATATATAACATATTAACGTTCCAAGAAATAATAGTGTATAGAAATTTATAAAAAAAGACACCACATATATAACATGTAGGAGCATATGAATATGTTTTAATGTTATTGTTAAGAACTTATGGGAGGATTTAGGGTATAGTTTTTCAGAGTTAGGGTTAGGAATTTAAGATTTAAATTTTATAATGTAAAATTATAGGCTTGTGTAAAATTAGTTTTACACAGCTTGTATATCAAAATTTTAGCCTTATGGTTTGCATATGAACTTCGATCCAATGTACAAATATGAAACAAATTAGATCACTTAAGCAAAGTCAGTGGTTCGAGTTCTAACGTTGTTAATGAAACAAATTAATTTGGAATTGTTGCCCTCGTAATAAACCTCTACATTATCCAATATGAATTGAATAAATATAATTAACAATTTTCATATTAGATAAATATAATTATTTGTATAAATAATATATAAATATCAAATAATATCATGTCAGTAATAATATTAATAATTTATAAATGACTAAAAATTTTACGTATAAAACTAAACAAAATAAAAATTATTAATCACATTACACATTCTCGTTAAAATAATATTACAATTTTAAAATTTTATCTCATTAATAATCACATTACACGTTCTTGTATTATCAAAATTTTACCCTTATAGTTTTTGCTCCTCAATTTTATCTTAAACCCAATTTCGGTACAAAGTGAAGTATATAAATATTATTACTATTATTATTTACAAATACTAGTTACATATGAATTCAATCCATAACTTTAAAAAGATATAATTTTAAATATACAATAATTTTCAATTTAATGATATTAAATAAGTGCAAGACTAATTGAGTTTTAGTAAGAGTAGGAGTAGGATCCTAATTCCCTTTATTTGCACCATCTTCCATTGCCTATAAGCTCTTCCATTCTCTTCCTTCTTTCGATCTCTCGCCTACCTAACATCGATCATCATTGTCGTTGTTTCGATCACAAAGTTAAACCGGTCGACTTAATTTCGTTTATCATAGCTTCAGAACCTGCAATTTCCTCTCCTACACAATGGAGTATCAGCCTAACACATCTCTTGGTTTAAGCCTACCCAACAATCAACTCAACCTACAACTTGTTCTCGAACCATCATCATCCCCGTCATCGCCTCGCAGTCCATCTGAACCCCGAGTTTTCTTTCACTACCTACAAGATAAACTTTTGGACATGTACCTTGCTAGGAGCTTGATCAAGTCACATCTCTTGAGAAAGTATGTTTTGTTATTCTAGTGAACTCCTAGGATGGTGGCACTATAGGGTGTAGCTATAAATGAAGTTATGATCTTAACTTTAGTTGTTAATATTTTGATATGTAAAGGCTATTTTAGTTAAGTTGTATTAACTAACGTAATGGGGCTTGTATCTTAAAAATGTGTTGCTTGGCTATTTGGATTGAATCATTATTCTAGGGTATGGATACTAGATTGTTATCTAGATGACATGTTATCAATAGGTACATGCTTAGAAACCTTAGTTGATTACCCTAGTGTTCGAATTGTTGAGATCATAGTTAGAAAGGATGGTTCTAAAACTTACCTGATAAGGAACTAGGTCCTTTGAGTAACTCGATTTGATCTTTAAATGGATAGTAACCTCGATCGTTAAGCCTTTAATCATGTATGTACTTTCAGTTGAAGGTTAATACTGATGATAGATGTTTTAGTATGCTCGTAGGATAAGTTGCCTAGAAATAATGCCCTTATTTAAATATGTGTAGTGTCCTGAAAACTTATGTTAGCTAAGTGTTGAAGAATGTAATAGAAAGTTACAGTTGTGTGTGTAATAGCTTTGCAGTGCTGGTATATTTTCTGTTATGGATTGGTATACCAGCTAGGGTTTGTTAGACCAGCTGGCAATTACTGTTAGCTCACCACTCATGTATCCCAACTTCTATATAAGTTGTTCTTATTCTCAATAATAAACAAGAAAGAGATTATCCTCTCTATATTATTTTCTTTAGGGTTTTCCAACATGGTATCAGTCGCCATCCTTCCTGGAGCCTTTCTTTGAGCTTCTTCCCTTTCCATCTTCCCTGCCTCGTCTTCCTCTTCTCATCGTTTTCCCTTCATGCCTCACAATGATACAGTTCCTAGCTCTGACTCATCTGAGTCAGCTCGTGTTGCTCATACCTTCACCAACAAGAAGATCAACCTGGTCCTTGATGAAATGAACTTCCTATTATGGAAGCAACAGATCCTCCTCACTGTTAGGAGTCATCGACTTGGAAAGCTTCTCACTGGCGCTGCAAAACCACCACCTGAACTTGTCACAGGTTCGGATAGTCAACAAGTTTCCAATACTGATCATGAAACATTCGTTGCCCAAGATAGCGCATTGGCGTTCTGGTTACTGTCAACGATCAGTGTCTCTCTCTTGCCACACTTTGTCGGGGCTAAGACGGCCTCCGATGTTTGGTCCTTGGTTTAGAAATTTTTCGCGAACAAATCAACCACAAGTGCTATGAGCTTGCACTGTAAACTTCGATCCATCCGAAAAGGTGATGAGAGTATGCATAACTATCTTACGCAAATCAAGGAAGTTTGTGATGCCTTGTCGGCGTGTGGGAGTGCAATGTCAGACATCGAGCAGATAGCAACCATTCTAAATGGATTGTCGATGGAGTATCAGCCCTTCATGGCCATTATCACGACCAGCAGGGAACCATTCACACTGGATAGTGTGAAATCTATTCTTATTGATGCAGAAGCTAAACTCAAAGGATTTAATGTGCAATTTCAGCTACCTATGGTTTCAAATGTGGCTCAAGTTCAACGTCGTGAATTTTATTCTCCTATCGATCGGGGCCCTCGACCACCTTCATACTCTGATGGACGCCCTCTGGCTGGTCTAGTGGCCGATCCAATTCCTGGGTTGGTGGTAGATCTGGAGCTCGTGGTCGTATTCGACTTCAATGCCAAATCTGCAACAAAGTTGGCCACTTTGTCGATCGTTGTTGGCATCGTTATGATCATGCCTTCACTGGTGGCTTCCCTACTCATAATGCATCTACTGAAGAATCTGCTACTACCCATGTTACATCCCTTGAGTCATCGTCTGCTAGCTATCAATACTGTGGAATTCCAACTACATCCTCTTCTGATGCATGGGTAGTGGACTTTGGAGCCACACATCATGTTACTGATGATGCCACCAAGGTGATGCAAGCCACTAACTTCACAGGCCCAGGTAAACTCGTTGTAGGCAATGGTAATGACTTGTGCATTTCTAAATCTGGGAAATCTGTGTTGCATACATCCTCGCGTGCCATTCTGATTAATGATCTTCTTCATGTACCTGCTATCACTAAGAACTTGCTTTCTGTTTCGAAGCTAGCTATAGATAAAAACATCTATTTTGTGTTCCATGCCACAACCTGTTTCGTTCGCGATGAGGATACTGGCGTTGTGCTGTTACAGGGTGCTGAGAATGAAGGCTTATATCGTTTTAATTTTGTTCTTCCTAGTTCTTTTGTTACAAATAAGTGTGAAGCTAATGTTGTTAGTCGACACCTTAATACCTACAATCTATGGCATAGGCGTTTGGGTCATCCTGCTCACTCGTCCCTTGCTCAAGTTTGTAAGAAATCAAATATTGTAATTTCTGGGAATCAAAATAAAGAACCTTCTGCTATTTGTGTGGCATGTTGTTTGGGTAAAAGTCACAAAATGCCTTTTGCTGATTCTAAAACTGAGTATACTGAACCATTTGCCCTTGTGTACACGGATCTTTGGGGACCAACACACATAACATCAAATGGCTTCTCATATTACATTTCATTTGTTGATGCTTACTCTCGACATTGATGGATCTACTTACTTAAAACTAAAGGGCAGGCTATGCAAGCCTTTAAATTGTTCCAGTCTATGGTGAAAACTCAGTTCGACACTCAGATCAAGGCAGTACAAAGCGATTGGGGTGGAGAGTGTAGAGTGTTATCTCACGAGCTAGCAAAGTTGGGCATCTCCCATCGTCTCACATGCCCTCAGACCTCTGAGCAAAATGGTGTCGTTGAGCGGAAGCACATGCACATCTTTGAGTTAGCTCTAGTGTTACTTGCTCAAGCCTCTTTACCCTTTCGTTATTGGTCTTATGTTGTGAGCACTGTTGTACACCTAATTAACAGGCTCCCATCAACTTTATTACAGGACATCTCACCATTTGAAAAATTGTATGACAAGCAACCTGGTTACTTGGCTCTGAGGGTATTTGGGTGCAGATGCTTCCCTCACCTAAGACTATATCAAAGGCACAAGCTGAGTTTTCGATCTCAACCTTGTACATTTCTGGGGTATAGTATGCAACACAAAGGGTATAATTGTTTAGCACCTGATGGTCGAGTGTATGTATTACGTCATATGATTTTTGATGAGCATGTTTTTCCTTTCGAAGGGTCTAAGGCTGATGATCATCTTTGTTCTACAGTTGCCTCCTTATTTCCTGATGCTTCTGAAATTAATATTGTCCCAGGTGGTGTTCAAGCTTGTCAACAGGAGTCCCAATCTCTCTTATCTACTTCCTCAGTCGATAGGCCTTCAATGGAGATCCCTTCATCAGATATATCGAGCTCCGCAAGTCCCCATGTTCATGTGCACACTCCTTCCAATTCGCATCTTGAAGATACTGATATGTCCAACTCTAAAGATCATGTGACTGTTGATATGCCTAACAATGAAGTGCATGTGACAAATCTTGTGACAAATGATGTTCTCACTACTGAAGACCATGTGACATATAATGTGCCCAGCACTGAGGGTCATGTGACCAGTGAGCCTGTACCACTTCAAGAACATACTGAGCCATCCTCAGCCAGTACAACTCCCTTGATCACTGAAGCTACAACACGGGTCTCTCTTTCTATTGGCGGCCACTCCATGGTGACTCGAAGCAAGCATGGTATTTTCAAACCAAAAGCTTATATGTCTACATCAACAATTGAAGAGGCAGAACCTTCATCCATTGAAGCTGCTCTTCAATCACCTAATTGGGGACCAGCTGTCCATGCTGAGTATGATGCATTGAGGAAAAAAATACGTGGGATATTGTACCACTACATGAGGGTCGATCCACAGTGGGCTGCAAATGGTTGTTCCGAGTCAAGAAGAATGTTGATGGTTCAGTGCAACGCTACAAGGCACGTCTTGTTGCCAAAGGATTCTCCCAGGTGCCAGGCCAAGACTTCCAGGACACATTCAGCCCAGTTGTCAAAGCTGCCACCATCAATGTTGTGCTCTTCTTAGCTGTTCGACATGGCTGGAATTTGAGGCAGATTGATGTAAACAATGCGTTCTTAAATGGAGACTTATCTGAGGATGTTTACATGCAACAACCATCAGGGTTTGAGCAAGCAACATCAGATGGCACAATGCTCGTGTGCAAACTAAAGAAGGCACTGTACGGACTTAGACAAGCCCCGAGAAACTAGTTTGCAAAGCTTCGAGATTATCTAATTGATGTTGGATTCACTAGCTCGAAGGCTGATACATCCATGTTTGTCAAGAGTGATCAGAAGTCAGTGACATATGTAATTGTATATGTTGACGATATTGTCGTTACAGGAAGCTCGAATGCAGACATTGAAGATGTGGTTCTACGTCTGGGTGACAGGTTCTCCCTTAAAGACCTTGGTCAACTACATTTCTTTCTTGGCATGGAAGTAAGATATGAAGCAGGGTTCATTGTCTTAAGTCAAAAGAAATTCCTTATTGAGATACTTTCAAAAGCTCAAATGCTCAATGCGAACTCCACACCAACACCAATGATCACCTCATTAAAGTTAACTCAATCGGATGGCAGCTCTCTACAAGATCCCAAAGAATACAGAAGCATAGTTGGTGCTCTACTGTATACATGTCACACTCGCCCAGATATTGTGTTTGCTGTGAATAAGCTTGCCCAATTTATGCATTCTCCATGTGAACAGTATATGATTGCTCTTAAGCGTGTGCTTCGTTATCTCAATGGGACACTAGATCGAGGTCTTGTGTTCTCACCTTCAAAAGAGCCTTGTCAAGTTGTTGCCTTTGCAGACGCAGATTGGGGAGGAAATATGGATGATCGACGGTCAATATCAGGCAACTGTGTATTCGTAGGAGGCAACTTAGTTCTATGGACATCCAAGAAACATAAAACAATATCAAGATCCACCACAGAGGCTGAGTATCGCAGCTTGGCTGACGCTGCTTTAGAGGTAACTTGGATACAAACCCTTCTCACTGAAATGAAGATACAGACAAACTCAATCCCAGTTATTTGGAGTGATAACTCGAGTGCAATATCAATGAGTGACAATCCAGTATATCACTCGAAGACCAAGCACGTGGAACTCGATGTCCATTTTGTTCGAGAAAAGGTGGCAGCGAAACAGTTACAAGTGAACTATGTACCCGCAGAGTATCAGTTGGCTGATGGTCTCACTAAACCATTATCCAAGGACTATTTCAACAATTTTTGGCTTCGACTGCGGGTGTTGGATGATGAAGAAATCAGAAGAGAAGGAAAGTAGAGAGGATGTTGAAGAATGGAATAGAAAGTTACAACTGTGTGTGTAACAGCTTTGCAGTGCTGGTATATTTTCTGTTATGGATTGGTATACCAGCTAGGGTTTGTTAGACCAGGTGGCAATTACTGTTAGCTCACCTCTCGTGTATCCCAGCTTCTATATAAGATGTTCTTATTCTCAATAATAAACAAGAAAGAGTTTATCCTCTCTATATTATCTTCTTTAGGGTTTTCCAACACTAAGTAATCGAATAGATATGGCCTAAGGTTAATTATCTTAGATTAAAATTCATCTAGGTCATAGTTTGATCGCATGATAAGGTTGTTAGGATCTGGGTTTCATCTAGATATTTGTTTTTTCGAAATTGCTACCTAAATAATTAAGTATTATGGCTTGAGGTTAATTGTCCTAAGTTAGTATTCACGATTGATAGCTTGTTAGTCAAGGTTCTCTTTAATTGTTGGATAATTTCGAAATCCCTGCTAGAAGTCTAATTCGAATGCTTTCTTGTTCTTCAAGAAATGTTCTAATTCATTCATCATTCGAATGATTCTTTGTTCACGATCTTTTAGTCTTGCATTAATATCCTAAATGCAGTCTTCTTTCAAGCCCGGTTTAGGATGTTACAATTTAATTTACTCCTCCATATTTATACATTCAATCATTTGTCTTAATTCGAAAAACCAATAAACTTAGCTCTCGTTGTACTCTATCAATTCACGACCTAAGTAGAGGGGAGCAGGTACTGAGCTTAGGTGCTAGGTCGCTTGATCACATGGGGTGTACTGTGTACCAGGGAACCAGACTGTGCTGCGATGTGGGGTTTTATAGATAAATGTTATTATCTATTCTTTTTTTTCTTATTTTTGGAATAATAAAATTTGCAATCATGTTTAATTACTTGACATAATAGGAGTGAAGTAATTAATTAATGGAATAATAACATTTGTCTTTTAGATTAAATTTATATTTTTTCAATATTTTTTTTGAAAGGGAAATGGTAGCAATTTATTGTGAAAATCTGACTAAGACATGCGACTCGTTAAAAAACCTCCCTAAGTCTTAAATGAATGAAAAAGAGTGCGACATGTCTAAGTCCAAACTTAGTACACGAATACTATCACCAAGATTACAACCACATCATTACTTGAACCAGCTAAGCCCCAACAATCTAAATGAACCTAGTGTACACAATTACATTCAAAACAAATGTGGCAAGGGCACTCGATTTCCTAAACTCAAAGCCAATTACTAAGGTTTGAAAAATACACAATATTACTACCACTTTGACTCTGAAACGTAATAACCATCTCCCTGTAGCACTAGCAAGAATCATTCTTGTATAATATTAACTAGATCACGGACGCGAGAAATACCTCATTTTGCAAGATTATCCGCCATGATGTTAACTTCTCTAGGGATTAAACGTAGTCTCTAATCGATGTCAATTCCACTCTTCAGAATAGTCTGGATAGTATCTCTAAACGTCATTGGTGAGAACTCAATGAACGATATTGCTGATGTCACATTCGATAATAAGTTTTTGAGATCGAGCCCAAATGGAAGACTTGAATAGTAAAATAGCTTCTTTAATGGCCAAGATTTCCGCCGTTGAGGCATCAGTCAATCTAGCATTCTTCGAGAATATGCATAACATCTTACCCTCATGATTCCTCAGCACTCCCCCTATCCCCGCAGCTCCAAAACTTTCGGAAACTGCGCCATCTATATTGAATTTTAACATACCAGAAATAGGAGGTGGCCAACCACTTGATGCATTCTTCACCGAAGCAAGCGGCAGTTCCTTTAGGGAAGATGGACAACTCATGATACAAGAACATGGCAGGCCATTTTGCACTTCCCCGCCTACAAACTTTTAGAATTGATAACTGAAACAACTGGTCAGAATCGATAGATGCATTACGGAACACCACTTCATTTCGGAATAGCCACATTGTCCATACCACACTAAAAAGTATGGGAAGAATTCAGCAATTTACAGTAAGTGGATGGTTTGTATACACCATTCGAATTTCCAACCCATCTTATTGAGTCCTCTTCAATTGATCCCATCTTAAAATTCTCAAGAAGAGAATTAAACGAATTCCACACGTCAATTTCCCACTCAAAAAGACTTCTTCTCAAATTAATATGCCATTTCCAAAACCCGTTTTCGAACGAACCCAAGTCTGAGATATTCCCCTGCTTTGGGATGGCTAAAGCAAATATCCTCGGATATAGCGATTTCAAAGGAATAGGACCAGTCCATTTATCATCCCAAAACTTTATCGCCTTGCCATTACCCACCGTATATTTATTGTGTTGGCTAAAGTGTTGGCTAAAGACATTTGACCGATTCGATAGAGGCTTTAAGATACCTCCCAAAATCCAATATTTGTTTGACTGCTTAAAGTTACCATGAAGAATACTCGACGAGCTACATTCATACTTTGCGTTGATAACCTTCCGCCAAAGCCTATTATATTTTGTGTCGTATCTTCACAACCATTTGTTTAAGAGAGTTCTGTTTTTAGACTTTATGTCGCAAAGGCCAAGGCCACCACTATGTTTCGGCTTGCATAGGATTTCCCAACTAAGCCAATGGATTGTTTTATGATCCGAAGCGCCCCATATAAATTTTGCAATTAATTTGTGAGAACTAATAGAAGCTAGCATGTGAAATAATGACAAACAGAACACTAAAAGATTAACAAGGATCGGTTTTACCAGTTTAATTCTACCACCCAATGAGAGTAGTTTAGCCTTCCAACCTGCGAGTTTTTTTTTCCGATCTTCTCTATAACTGGCGCCCACAATACAGTCGAATTTTTGGAACTGCCAAGGGGTTAGCCAAGATAGTTGCATGGAAAAGATTCGCTTTGACGATGGATTGAATCAGCCTATTTAGCGACAGTCAGTGAATCCACGTTAATCCCAAGAATTTTGGACTTATTCAAATTAAGTTTTAAACCAGAAGCAATCTGCAAACTTCGAAGGATACAAATTATATTTTTAATTTCTTCTTCACTTGCTCCACAAAAGATGATTAAATCATCTACAAATTGTTGATGTGAGATGGATATATCTTTATTTCGAATCGTCACTCCACTGAAGAAGCCCATCAAAACAGCCTTATATAGACTATAGTAGAGAGCTAAGAGCCTCATCCACGATATTGAACAATAAGGGTGAGATGGGGCACTCTTGACGCAGCCCTCTACTTATATTGAAAGAGTTTGAGGGGGATCCGTTAATCAAAACAGAAATCGATGCAGTAGAAATACATAGCAGGATACAACTTCGCCATTTGGGACTAAAATTCATCTTTTCCATGACCAAGAGGAGAAATTTCCAATTCACCGTGCTGAAATCAACCTTGAATATAGCACCTGGCAGACCCTTTTTTTCAAGTAATCAACGACCTCATTAGAGATTAAGGAACAATCTAGTAACTTTCGAAGGTCTTTGCGTGATAAACTTTAATCAGAAATCTTTCGAAGGTCTTTGCGTGATAAACTTTAATCAGAAATCCATCCATTCAGCGATTATTCCCTTCAATAACTGCTTTGTTTGCTTTATATATACCTATCTGAAAATCTGACAAAAGCGAAGGTATATGGTTTCGACATCCTTTTTCGATTCCGGTAAGCTATGAAAACATCAAGAACCTTCCCCCGTATACTGCGAAAGCTTCTCTAAGTGTGGCTGGATGAATACGCTTGCTAACAAAGTTGATGAACACTGTGGCTCCCAGGCGACGACCAACGATCTTACGACCATCTTTCTGATGACGGCCCATAGACTTCCTTCCGATAGACTTCCATCCAAGCCTAGGGTACTCGGCAGCCGACGATGCTCCCATTCTTCTCTCAAACATATCATAGTAAATATCAATTTGTTAAATCCCAGTACACAACGAAAAAAAACAGAAATGGGACGCCGATGGTTTTAATCAAATCAATATGTAACAACAGCAATTCTGAATGCCTAAAAGGATTCGATTGAAATTGGAAATTAAGAAAAGAAAACATAAATGGGAGATAAGACTGAAAAATCTCTGATAGAGATCCCCAAAGTTTAGCCGAAAACAAGCATAATGAAAGATAGGGTTTCAGGCACGCCTTAAAGGCCCAGAGGATTAAACGACATCGTTTCCTCCTAGGTCTTTATACACAACACACCATTTCATTAAAACCTAACAACAACTCAAAATAAAACGCAACGGCTATAACTAAAATTCAAACAGCAACGGCTACTTCTGGGAAATGCCTTTGCAAACGCCCTTCCTTCAAGAACATCCTTGTCCTCAAGGATGGAAATCAGGAAATTGCAGTTGGAGCTGATGAAGAGATTCCCATGTGGCATCCTCTGGAAATGCATTTGTCCATTCAACCAAAACCTCCGTGATAGCTCGGCCTCCTCTCTTCCCAATTCTTCTATCCACAATCCTCAGAGGCTCCTTGCTGATTTCTCCATCAGGGTTGATGACAGGCAATTCTGATTGATAGTTGTCACTTCCAATATGTTTCTTCAGCTGGGAAATATGAAACACATGATGGACTCTCGAATCTCTTGGCAGTTGTAACTTATAAGCAACCAATCCAACCTTACCAATAATGGGGAATGGACCAAACCATTTGGGAGCCAGTTTCTGATTTGCTCTATGCTTCACAGTTTGCTGTCTGTATGGCTGCAATTTCAGATACACTAAGTCACCAATTTGGTACTCAAATTCAGTCCTCCTCTTGTCAGATTGCCGCTTCATTCTTGTTTGGGCCCGCTGCAAATAAAACTTCAACATCTTCAATGCAGCATCTCTGTGTTGCAGGCTCCTGTCTACTGATGCTACAGGGGACTCTCCTGCTGTATAGGGCAAGTGATCTACTGGTGGTTGACCATAAAGAGCCTGGTAAGGTGTTGTTTGAATAGCTGAATGGAACGACTTGTTATACCACCATTCTGCAAAGTGTAGCCAATTCCCCCACTCCTTAGGCTTTTCCCCAGTCATGCACCTCAAGTAAGTTTCTAAGCACTGATTCAACTTTTCAGTTTGCCCATCAGTTTAGGGATGATAGGTTGTGGATGGATTGATCTTCACTCCTAACTTCCCAAACAACTCCTGCCAAAACAAACTTATGAAGATCTTGTCCCTATCACATATTATGTTTCCTGGTAATCCATGGAGTCTGAAGATGTTCTCCATAAATATCTGGGCCACTTCCTTTGCAGTGAAGGGATGAGACAATGCAATAAAATGCCCATATTTTGTCAAACGGTCCACAACCACCAGAATTGCATCCTTTCTTCTCGACCTTGGCAATCCTTTAATAAAATCCATGCTAATGGATGACCAAGCTGATTCTGGGATTGGCAAAGGTTGTAAAAGACCTCTAGGGTGCATCAGATCAGATTTATTCCTTTGGCAAGTGGGACATTCTCTGACCATCCTCTTTACTTCTCTTCTCATTCCTTTCCAATACACCAATGCAGCAATCTTCTTGATTGTGGAATGGGCTCCAGAATGTCCTCCTGTTGGGCTTGAATGGAAAAACTCCAACAATTCTTTCCTTAGCTCAATGTCCTCCCCTACAACCAACTTCCCCTTCCTCTTCAATTGTCTCCCATCCCATATGTATTTAGAATGTTTTCCAGTACCTCCTTGGAGCTCTTTGATGATTTTCCTGAGCTTCTCATCCTCTTCCCATGTCTTTGCCACTCTTTTAAAGAAATCAGTAGAGACACTACTAACTGCCATGTTTTGCAATTGAGCCTCCCTTGGTCTCCTTGAGAGTGCATCTGCTACAATGTTGTTAATCCCCTTTTTGTAACACACCTCAAAGTCATAACCCATCATCTTTATGACCCACTTTTGATGTGTTGGGGTCACAGCTTGGTTTTCAGTAAGAAATCTCAAGCTCTTGTGATCTGTTTTAATCTTGAAGTGTCTCCCAATAAGATAATTTGACCACTTCTTAACTGCTACTAAGGCAGCCAACATCTCTTTTTCATACACAGATAGGGCTTGATGTCTCAATCCAAGTCCCTTGCTGAAGAAAGCCAGAGGTTTACCACCTTGAGTCAACACAGCACCAATGCCCAGGTCTGAGGCATCAGTCTCCACAATGAATTCTTTTTCCCAATCAGGCAAGGCTAGTGTAGGAGCTGAACAAACAGCTTTCTTAAGCTCCTTGAATGCTTCCTCCTCTTCTTGAGTCCACTTCCACCCACCTTTCTTTAAGAGATTAGTAAGAGGCCTAGCAATCCATCCATACTGTTTTATGAACTTCCTATAGTAACCTGAAAGGCCTAGAAACCCTCTTAACTCCTTAACTGAACTAGGTGCAGGCCACTCCAATATACACTGAATTTTATTGTGATCCATTGATAACACTCCACCAGATATGACATAGCCCAGATAGTCCATTTCAGTGGCCCCAAAACTGCATTTGCTTTGTTTAGCAAACAGCTTGTGTTCTCTCAACAGCTTCAACACCTCCTCTAGGTCCTTCAAATGTGATGTCCAATTTTCAGAATAGACAAGAATGTCATCGAAAAAGACCATCACTGACTTCTTTAACAACCCCTTGAAGACTTTGTTCATAAGCCCCTGAAAAGTTGCAGGGGCATTAGTGAGTCCAAAAGGCATGACAAGGAACTCATAATGCCCCTCATGTGTCCTGAATTCCGTTTTATGAATGTCAGGCCCCCACATCCTTATCTGATGGTACCCTGACCTTAGATCCAACTTAGAAAAAACCTTAGCCTTGCCCAGTTCATCCAGCAGCTCTTCAATAACAGGCATAGGGAATTTGTCCTTAACTGTGATTTGGTTTAACCTCCTGTAGTCAATGCACATTCTCCATGAATCATCTTTTTTTCCTAACCATTACTATAGGGGAAGAAAAGACACTTGTATTGTCCCTAATCACCCATGCTTGCAACATTTCTGCTATCATCTTCTCAATAACATCTTTCTGGGCACTAGGGTATCTGTATGGCTTGACCTTGATGACAGCACTCTCATCCATCAAAGGTATTCTGTGATCTTGAGCTCTCACTGGAGGTAGTGATTTAGGTTCCTCAAAGACATCCACAAACTTGCTCAACAGCTGTTGCATCTTCTGATCCCCTTTCTCAACCACTCCTTTCATCTCCAATCTGGTATTCAGGGTCATTAGGGATATACTACAGGGACTATTAGTGCTTCTAATCATCTTAGCACAAGCTTTGGCTTCCATCCATTGAAACGTTTTCAAATTGCATCCTTTCAATTCTACCATTCTATCTCCTTGCATAAATTCCATTCTCTGAGTCCCAAAGTCCCATTTGATAGGGCCAAGTTGAGAGAACCACTGCACCCCCAAGACTACATCACAATTCCTCAAGGTAAGCACTAAGAAATCAGTCTTGAAGCTATGTCCTTGTGATCCCCATTCTACCTTCAAACACTCCCCTAGAGTTTCCATTGAGTTACCATCTGCAACTGCCACTTTCAGCTGTTTCCTTCTATTGACCAGCAGTCCCAACTTCTTGACTAGGGCCAAACTAATGAAATTATGGGTACTCCATGTATCTAACAAAGCAACACAGTCCACATTTTCAATTTTGATGGTCAGTTTCATCGTTTCCCATTGATCTGCACCCCACATGGCCTGCAATGACAAAATTGGTGAATCTGATACAGGTCCTTCAATTGCCACCAAATCCCCATGGTCTTCACAATCGAGAAACTCTTCCTGGTCCCCTTCTTCTTCAATCCCTTCCACCAAAATCTGGTACAGTTGAGATCTTTGACATTTGTGTCCTGGAGTATACTTTGCAGCACACCAGAAGCAAAGTCCTTTACGACGTCTCTCTTCGATTTCATCTGAGGATAAAGATTTTCCCATTCCTCTCGATGTAACATTACCAGGCCCCTTGGGGTGTACAGGGCTTAACACTTTCGGAGTCGTATTTCTAGAGGCCACGGACGGAGCTGATGAGTTGACACCACTAACAGAGCCCTTAAATCCAACCAAAGTTGGCCTATGAGGTATTGAAAGAGCAGATGGAGCAGCCCTACTGAAGTTGGAATACGACCGCCTCGGTCCGGGGAAAAACATATTTTCCAAATGTTTGGCCATTTGAAAAGCTTCAGACAGTGACGCGGGATGTAATAACTGAACATACTGGCTAATTTCAACCCGCAAATGTGTTTTAAAAAGACTCAACACATAGTCGTCGGGAAGATTTACCTGATTCAATAGATCTATGAAGTCCTCGTAGTACCGCTCCACTGAATCTGTCTGCCTCAACCCCACAAGTTCAGAAAAGGGATCTTCAAACCCTCCTGGAGCGAACCTCTCCTTCATTCGAAACAGGTACTGACTCCATGACAGCTGATTCATTTCTGTATTATGTTTGGTTGCAAAGTGATACCATTGCAGAGCTTTTCCCTCCAAGTGAAGCATTACCGTCCTGACCTTCACATTGTCCGGAGTGCGTTCAGCTTCAAAATACTGCTCTACCTTGCAAAGCCAACCCCTGAAATCCGTGTCGTCAAATCTAGGACACATCAGTTTGTAAGCCAGATTTCCCGTATACTGCTGGTCATCAATGGGTTCTTTCGGTGTCTCCTCCTCTCTCACTGGCGGTTCCGTCTCCGTCTCCCCCGCCGCAGTACCCATGGGATTCGAAGAACTGGGACCCGTCCCCGTCGGAGCAGTGTTCATTGAGCTCACTACCTTCCCAATGGAATCATCGAGAAGTTTCTTGAAATCAACCATCAGCTGGACCTTGAACTCCGCAAGCCGTGTCTCCATCTTCTCATCCAGTTTTGAGATTTCCGATTGAAGCCGTTCTGACTCCGACTGCCAAGTAGCTGCCTGACCCGCTTGTTGCTGTGTTTCCACCATAACTTCAGACCGATTGAAGCTATGATACCTTTGTAACAACAGCAATTCTGAATGCCTAAAAGGATTCGATTGAAATTGGAAATTAAGAAAAGAAAACAGAAATGGGAGATAAGACTGAAAAATCTCTGATAGAGATCCCTAAAGTTCAGCCAAAAACAAGCATAATGAAAGATAGGGTTTCAGGCACGCCTTAAAGGCCTAGAGGATTAAACGACATCGTTTCCTCCTAGGTCTTTATACACAACGCACCGTTTCATTAAAACCTAACAACAACTCAAAATAAAACGCAACGACTATAACTAAAATTCAAACAGCAACGGCTACTTCTGGGAAATGCCTTTGCACAATAGTACTACCCCAATTAGAGTACCAATCCAATGCACTACCTCAATTACAGTACCCATATAATAAGTTATCGACCTCAGCAAATGTCGATCTCACCAAATTTTTAGGATTAGAGTTTACGTAAGGGGAAGATTAGAATTTTGGGATTTGAAGAATGTAATTTTTAAAGTTTGGGAATTTTAGGATTAGAATTTGAGATTAGAGAATTAGGGTTTGGGTACTTGGAAATTAAGGTTTGTTTTAAATTATGGTTAATTGTACGTTCAATTCTTGAGATTTTTTTATAATAATTTGAAAAATTAATGGCGCACAGCAATATGTTGTATTAGCTATGTACAACGGTGTACGTCGCTCGTTATAAAATTTTACTCATTATCGAAACACAATGATAAAAGTAAATCTTTATTTTTTTTATTTTCAATGGATAAAAATTTCTAAATGGCTTATTGAGCAAGGCCTTAATCGTTATACTTTAATTTCGCATAATTTAATATCTAGTTATTTAATGATATGCATCAGTTAAAATCATTAATATTATTAAAAAAATTCTGATGGTCGTCTAATGTGATTTTTTTAGAATAAAAATTTAAAATTCCTATAATTTAAAGTATAAATAAGACACCGAAAAAGAGCCGAGAAGTTAGTTATTGAGTAAATATTTTTGCATTTAGTTAGGATTAAGCAAGTGATGCATTCTCCAAATGCACTTGAGAGGAGGCTCAATTAATATTATACCTCGATGACGAGACAAAAAGGATGGTGTTGCATAGATGTAAGCACATAGATGAAGATTGCTTGAAGATTCTCCCAGTGGTTCAGAACTCGACAAGAATCTAAGATTAGGATGAATAATCTTGTTAAAATTCAAATCTTCAATCCAAGCCTTGGCTGAAAAATCAAGCTTCATAACTCTGTGACGCTTATATGGTAGACAAGGGAACCTAGGAACGACCACTAATTCGCCGACACGATAAAACTCTCGCGAGCCTGGCCACCATTTTACCAACAATTTCCACTATTGACGACCGATATCGAATACACCTAGAGCACCAAAAACGAAAAGACAATAAAAACACCCACCTACATAATGTCACGGGGCTAGATTCTGACTCGCCAACCCGTGCGGCCTTAGTCGTCGATCTTAGGTCGGGGACTAAATAAGCCTTTGAAAAACTAAGCTAATGCGCTTAGAACTTGGTGTGCGGAAGCTTTTGGAAAAGATGGTGATGGCTAAGCAAGGCAAAAGGAAAGAGACAAGGGATTTAACAAGCAAAGAGCCTCGTTAAAAACTCCTCCTAAACCTAGATAAGGAGAAAAGAGTACTCGATGCCTTCTTGTATTAATGAAAGAAGAAATGAACAAAGAAAGGAATTGTGGAGTGATTACAATGGTTGGGGAAGGCTCTTATTTATAGCCTTGGCCCCCTCGATCTAATGGCTACGAATGACTCGATCCAATGGCTATGGATGAGTCTTACAAAGAGAATCTCCTATACATGGCAACACTATCATTCTATTACATGGTTGCCTATGATAAGTGCCCAATGACATCATAGTCTTGGTGGCATTGGCTTGTTTCCTCAAATGTGGCTTCAAGGATGGAAGCTTTCCTCGAATAGGCTCCATGGAAGATATCTTTCCATGAGCGTTGGTCAAAAGATGACACCTTGGCTTTGGTCTTGGAAGCTTGGGCGGATTGGGCTTGGCATGGCCCGGATATTGTGTCCAAAACCTCCTCTTTAGCATGTTGGGTGCTAAATCGGGCCCTAGGGGTGTGGGCAACTCGGATGGGCATCCCCTAGGCCTCTTGGCGTGCACATCGGGTGTAGACTCGACCTCATTGGCGTGCACGTCGGGTGCGAGCTTGGGCTTCATGGCTTGGCCAGCATGAAAGGTGTAAGAAAAGGCCCTCTCGGTTGCGGACTTGGCCTCCTTAGTAAGCATGTCGGGTGCGGGCTCGGGCTTCATGTCTTGGGCGGCATGAAGGGTGTATGGCAAGGCCCCCTCATGTGTGGACTTGGCCTCCTTGGTGAGCACGTCGGGTGCGGGCTCGGACTCTATGTCTTGGGTGGCATGGAGGGTGCATGACAAAGGCCCCTCGGATGCGTGTGTTGGGCTCCCTCGGGTCCAAGACTCGTGGGCAGCACATGGGGTGCTAGACAAGGCCCCATAGTGCGCTGAAACAGGCCCTACTTGGTTCTCTTGGGCGCGGACACCACCAAGGGCGTTGTGCATGGTCCCTTGGTGTGTGGCATCAGCAACACTTTGTGTCCCTCGGTCGGGTGGTGCGCGTGGTGCGCGAAGTTTAGCACCTATGGGTGTGGCTGGCTCGGCCGCAAAAAGTGGGTCGGTAACAATAAGTTGCACTCAACGGATGACTAACCCAATCTTGTGTGGAGAAGGTTCTAAGAAGTTGTATGTCTTCCAATTCTTGTCTCATGGCCGACATGTGCTGATGTTGCTTGTTCCTTTATGGTTGTGCATACTGAAAACAAGACATTCTGAATTTTTTGAACTCAAGTAAAAGGTGGACGTCAAGCGCCTGCAACCGATAGAATAACCTATATCCAACGTCGGCAGCTCGATAACCTCACCAGTGAAGGGGGAGTACAATAAAAACAAGTAGTATCTCTAAACGAGGTCATACAGAAATTTTTGGAAAAACACCCAACCGTATCTACTGGTTACACAGAGATATTGACAAAAAATGTTTGGCACTTCTCCCTCAGTGTTTCTGTGGATGTGTATCACTTTGCTCAACGTTGTGTCTCTAAGCTTAGATTCGCCGATCAACCCCTTAGTTTGGTGTAACCGCATCCATCTATATGTCATGAACCATGCAACTTTATCAATGGTCGGAATCCACTCCAAAGGTACACGTCGCCAATTCTTGCAAACCACACGGAATCGAAATTGATCCGACCAATAAAGTTTTCCGACTATGTACCCAATGATATCATTGAGAAGATCATATCACGATGCAGAGATTGATGAGAAATCAACAATCATGGTTGTTGTAAAAGAGGAAAAACTGGAAAAACGAGAAGAGTAAAGCAGAGAGGTGAAGATGAAAAGAAGAATGAAAAGGGGAAAGTTCAATCTGTTATTGATTTGGTTTTGGATTTACAAAATTGATTCACACTTTTTCTGAGCCCATTACATTTATATTTATAGCCCATTGATAACAACCCGAGCCCATACGCCTAATAGTCCAACCGTTTACAACAAATTTGACTATAACTGCTTACATTATTGGGCTATATACTCTTATATTCTCTTGGTACTTTCTTCTTCTTGAACTTCAACCTTGGAGTAGGACACAACACCTAATTTGATACGCATCTGAGCATATGTTGCAGGTGGTAATGGCTTGGTTAGAATGTCAGCAATCTGCTCAGCAGAAGAAACAAAGTTGACAACCAACTGTTGTGCAAGAACCATTTCCCATACAAAGTGAATGTCAATTTCAACATGCTTCACCCTAGCATGATGTGTAGGATTTGCAGCCATAGAAACAGTAGACATGTTATCACACCAGATTGTTGGTGTGGACACAAGTGTAACTCCAATTTCATGAAGGAGATGCTCTAACCACATCAGTTCAGACACAACATTGGCAAGACTTCTGTATTCAGCCTCTGAAGTTGATCGAGAGACAACACCCTGCTTCTTAGAGCACTAAGCAATAGGATTTTTTCTAAGACACGATAGCCTGTTGTAGACCTCATGTTTTCAACTGATGATGCCCATTCTGCATCAGAGTAACAAACCACTTCAAAACCACCAGCTGCCTTGTAACAAAGACCATGACAAAGGGTACCTTTAAGATACCTAAGTATCCTTTTCACAGCTCGCCAATGAGGATCTCGAGGACAATTCATAAACTGACTAACCTTATTAACAGCAAAGGCTATGTCAGGTCTAGTTAAGCATATATACTGCAGGCCACCAACTATGCTACGATAGAGATGAATGTCAGCAAAAGATGGACCCTCATCTAACTGCAACTTCGGAGTGACTACCATCGGTGTAGGAGCAGAATTACAACTCTGCATATTAGCTTTTTCCAACAAATAAGTTACATATTTCCTCTGAATCAATGTTAAACCATTTGAGGTCTTCTCGATCTCCATGCCAAGGAAAAATTCAAGATTGTCCAAGTTCTTTAACATAAACTCAACATTGATTTGTTGGACTACTGTTGAAATAGCATATTCTTTTGTACCAGTGATGACAATATCATCAACATAGACCATCAACAAGAGTCTCTCATTAGCAGAATTCTTGATCAACAATGAAGAGTCAGCCTTAGAGGCTGAAAACCAAGTTTTTTAGTGAGAAAGTTCCTTAAGGTGAAGAACCATGCTATGGGTGCCTGCTTAAGCCCATACAAGGCTTTCTTCAAATGACAAACCAATTCCTCACCATTTGGCCTTTTTTTCTCAAAACCAGGTGGTTGAGACATATAAATCCCTTTAGTGAGCTCACCATTCAAGAAGGCATTGTTTATATCAATCTGCCTGATTGTCCAATTTTCCAGAACAACAGTGGCTAAGACAGACCTAATAGTGGTAGCTCGAACTACATGGCTAAAGGTTTCTCTAAAGTCACACCCCATTACTTGAGAGTATCCTTTGGCTACAAGCATGGCCTTAAATCTGTCAACATACCCATCAGACTTCCTTTTAATCTTGAAAAGCCATTTGCACCCAACATACTTTCTTGAGGGAGGGAGGGATTGAAAATCACAGGTATCATTTTTCATTAAAGCCTCATACTCAGCAACAACAGTTGCCCTCCATTCTGAGTGTTGCAATGCTTCAAACACAGTGGATGGCTCAGATTCCAGACCCTCAAGAAGAAATGCCTTGGGCTTGAAAATACCAAATTTTCCACGGGTGATCATAGGATGACTGTTGTGCACAGAGGCATGCACTGATGAAAGTATGGACATAGAAGGAATAATGGATTGTGATGAGGAACCTTGAAGTGGAGATGGAGAGGTGGATGTAGCATGATGAATGGATTGTGGTGATGAACTTTGAAGTGGAGGTGAAGAGATGGATGTAGCATGAGTAATGGATTGTGGTGATGAATGTTGAAGTGGAGATGGAGAGGTGGATATAGCATGATTAATGGATTGTGGTGATGAACTTTGAAGTTGAGGTAAAGAGATGGATGTAGCATGAGTAATGGATTGTGATTAATGTTGAAGTGTTGACGAAGATGTGGATATAACATGATTAATGGATTGTGGTGATGAATGTTGAAATGGTGATGGAGAGGTGGATATAGCATGAGGAATGAATTGTGGTGATGGATTTTGAGGTGAAGAAGGTGTGTGCTGTGAACAAGCAGGATGTGTAGGAGAACATACAGGAATAGAACCAAAGGTGAAAGAAGGAATAATACCAGAGTGAGAAGAGGTAGGCATATTAGAGGCAAGAGATTGTTTGAGAATATTGGACTGTGTCTGATTAGGAATTGGTGGGAACAAAATAGTTTTACCAGAATCAAAATCAAAAGAACAATGATCATAATGACAATTAAGCAAATTTAAGTCAGACATAGTAATCAAAAAATCAGACTTAAAAGACCTGAGATTTGAAATGTAAAAGGGAAACTTGCCTTCATCAAATTTAACATGTCGAGAGATATAAACACGACCATTCTCATCTAAGCACTTATAACCTTTGTAAACAGGGGAGTACCCAAGAAACACACATGGTCTAGAACGAAATTGTAGTTTATGCTTATTATAAGGACGTAGCAGAGGATAACAGGAGATTTGTGAAACAACTTTTCATAAGGTGACATACCTGAGAGAGCAATGGTAGGCAATCTGTTAATGAGAAAGATTGCACTTGCAAATGCTTTATTCCAATACTTTAAAGGTACGGAGGCATGAGTCAACAAAGATAAGCTTACTTCTACAATTTACCTATGCTTCCTCTCAACAAGTCCATTTTGCTCAGAGGTGTATGGACATGACATTCTATGAACAATCCCTTATTATCTGAAATAACCATGGAGAGCCTCAAATTCACCACCACCATCAGACTGAAATACCTTCAGCTTAACACCAAATTATCTTTCTGCTTGTGAGTGAAACTAGATGAATGCATCTTTAACCTAGGATTTAAACTTCAAGAAATATACCCATGTATATCTGGAGCAAGAGTCAGTAAAGGCAACATAATATCGAAAACCATTAGATAGAACATGAGCAGGGCCCCATACATCAGCAACAATCAGTTCTAAAGGAAGAGAATATTCAGTTTGTGATCGTGAAAAAGGTAATTTATGAGACTTGCCTATTTGACATGTTTTGTAGAGAGAAGAATCAGACTCAATTTTATTACTATCCATGTGAACATTACAATGAGCTAAAACTTTGAGTAAAACACTCATAGGAGGGTGACCTAACCTACTATGACAGACATCTAAAGACACATTATTAGTAACAGATGCAACATAACATGAATGCAAGTCAGGATCATTATTAGGAAGGGTTGTTACACAGGCATTTAAAATAGGAGTAGTGTTAGATTGAGCAACTAAGCAATGAGAATTATTAGAAAGAGCTGAGCTGCAGACACCAACGGAAGCATAAGCTTTATTCAGCTGCAAGTCAAGCTTATAACCCACCAGCATCAAGACCTTCAAGAAGAACCTTCTTAGTGACCAAATCTCTAACTTGACAGAAGCCAGGATAAAAATCTAGGCTCACTTGATTATCCTGTGTGAACTTTGAAACAGACAGTAAGTTCTTTGTAATATTGGGTACAAAAAGCAAATTATGCAACTTAAAAATTTTAGACTGTGAAGCAAAACTTGACTGACCAGAACATTTAATAGGCATGACATTACCATTACCAACTTGTACAGTACCTGAACCAGGGTAGACAGTGTTGACTTGAAGATTACTCAGATTATTAGTAAAATGATGAGTTGCCCCTAAGTCTGGAAACCAGAAATTACTATCCACTGCATCAGATGTAGCTAGATGAATTTGTGGACTAGGCTAAACTGAGTTACACCCAACCACAGAATTAGGCACAACTTGTTGACTAGACTGAGCATAAGCTGTAGGAACAAGTCTGGCTGAAGTTGAAGAGGTATAAATTGGTTGCACCAGCTGAGAAAGGGTCTTTAGCATATATGGAGTAGTAACATTAGAAATAATTAGAGTATGAAGCATATGAGGGTAATTCTGAACCATATGTTGTGAAGGAAACAGCAAAGTAGAGGTAAGAGAGACATGCCCTGGAGAGAATCCAGACACAATATTAACAAACAGGAACATCATAGTATTAAAAGGAATAAAGAAAGTTGAAAAAGTAGAAGTGTGAGTTTGTGCAGGAGCAACACCCCTAGAACCAGAGCCACCAAAAGGATTCCTAGTAGAATCAGTGTTGTATCTGTAATAACATCTATCTGCAAGATGCCCTAATCTGCCAAAAATTTGGCATTGTGGTCTATTGTTAGAAAAATATTTGCCACGACCACCCCTTCCTTTATTATTGAAACTATAATTATTATTGTCATTATTCTAAGAGAAAGAATACCCAGTATTCTGAGATGTAAAATCAGACTGATCATTAAACTGAGCAACATTAGCTTCAACAGAATTTTCAGTTTGATCATTTATAAAGGTTCTAGTATTAACATGAGTAGCAATATGAGCATAAGCATTATCAAAATTTACCAAATTAGTCTGCCTTACATCAGCATCAAGCAATATAGAACTCACAAAGGCCAAATCTAAAGATAAGGGGCTTGCGGTGATAACAATAATAATAGAGTCATCACCAGGCAGTTAGTGATCACCAAAATCTTCCATCCTCTGATTTTCTACATGCAGTTAGTGATCTGTATGTTTCTTCTAGAATTGCGGGTACCAGATTAACTTACTTTTCTAAACGTTCAAACAGACTTAATGTTGATGGATCAATACAATTCACAGTCCTTGGAAACAACAAGAAACCATAGATGCATAAACCATAAAACCTTCTCTTTTTCTTCTTAGATTCATCACCAGTCAAAATTATGTCTTGAATGATTTTCCAATCTATATTCTCGTCGCCCTCTAACACCTCATCATCCTTTTTCCCTTTTAATTTCCCCTTGAACCAAGATTCATCTTTTCCAGTGACTGCTTTCAACATTTTCCTAAAGCCCGAAGGGTTGTTAGGCCTCGTATAGATCTTATCTTTCTGAATCATCGAGCAGTTCAACAAAGCATCATACTCTTCCAATGTAGGTTTCATGTGTACATCCTCAAACGTAAAACAGTTGTACGCTGGATTCCAGTGTTGTGTCATAGCCCTCATCATCTCTCGGTCGACTTGGACATCTAACAACATCGCTATATCCCCAAATTTAGATTGGAATTCCTTTTTCATGCTTTCGTCTCACTATTCTCACATGGCTTTCAACTCCGGAAAACACATGTTCTGCCCTGAATTAATCTTAGCAACTTGTCTAGGTTACGTGATATCTTTGAATGTTATCCCCTTTTGCATGTTGTGTTTCCTCGGACCATATCCATACAGTTTTATTATACTTTCCCTGTTTACTATACCCTTCAGCCATTTGAACACTTCCTAGTCAGCTAACTCCTGAATCAACACCCCTTATGAATGCAATAACGTCGAATAAGAAAAATATAAACCACAACAAAAACAAGAAAAACAAAAAGAAGGTGTTAGTATCTTATAATAATTTTGAAGGCAAAGACTCAATATTAAAGCAAACAATAAAACAGGTTATATCAAGCAAAGAGAATAACCAAATAAGCGTATTTAAAGTGACAGCACCTTGTCCTAGGTCCATGTCTGACTTTAGTGGGGTAGGTTTCTAAAATATATGTGGTGTTTGTTCTAGACTCGGGGTACCCGAACCGTCGTTATTGTCTACTGCAACAGCAAGACATCGATTCAGGAGTATAGGTCTCTTACAACGGAGGTGGGACCTCACGGTGCGTAAGGTTAGTATACATGAAGAAAGACAAAAATTCAGAATGGAGCTGAATAACTCAACGTAGGATAATGTCTCGCTCCCACTTATAGGTGAAAGCTCGGGTAGAAGGCTATGCATGAATGACAATTTATATCACACAGGGAAAAAGCTACCTCTATTCTTTCTAAAAATCCACCCAGTAATCATTAGAAAAAGTAAATTTAAATTATTATTCTTTAATATCGAAATGCCACGTAAAATTAATTAGGTCTTACTCTCTTTTTTAAAAAGTTCCTAGTGGAGTCGCCAAGCTGTCGCGACTATTTTTTAACCGAAGCGTGAAACATAGCTCAACGATCGATTTTGAAATAGGGCTTTTGTCTATTTTAATTTAATCTTGAAAATTTAATTTTTTTTTCTCACAAATTTTCCTTTATTTAATATTGAAAATAATTTGGAGTCGCTACCGATCACTTTAGTAGACAGGACACCATAAAAACCAACCAAAGATTCTTTCTTTTAAAAAATTGGGTTCAGGAGTTGGTTACGTGTGTGGAAGAATTAGCACCCCTCATGTCCGTTGTCAGTACCTTTTAATTTTACGTGGCATTTTTTTACATTTTGTATAACAATTTGAATTTAATTTATCCCTCAATTATTAACTAGATTTGAAGTCTAAATGGAGATATCCTTTTATACGAGATTAAAAGCGCCCAAATACTTTAGGACATCCCTATTCGTATTCAAAAATATATTTCCAACATAAATGGTTTTGAATGCATGATCAATATTGTCTTGTTAATTTTAAGTTATAACATATAAGATTCTAATTAAATAATTGTTTAAAATTGCGAATATAATTGAATTTAAATATTTCCATGAGATAACACCCAATAAATTGGGAACTATCCATATTGAAATCCTTAAATTAAATAATATTTTCCAATCAATTTGTTATTCTAATTATTTAAAGTTATAGTCCTAATCAATGCTCGATAGAACCTCTGATCATCTTCTTCACTCTTCCAGTGACCTCTGTAACCTCCAGCCACCGTTCCTCAAAACCCTATAACCTTTACACTATCAATTTCAACTCCGAAAAAGCCTAAAACTACTTTGGCCATCACTCAAACAAACTCTGCCTTCAAGATAAGTTATCTGATCTGCATATTCTTTTAGATCAAATGTTTTTTTTTTCTTAGATCTAGATTTTTTAAGTTTTAACTTCCTTAACCACCATTTCTTAGTTTTTAGGTTTAGATTTGATATTCGATTGATTTTTTGCAGGGAATCGAAGAATAGTGGCGGTAGTTTACCTTCTCTACGTGTAAAGCTAGCTTCGGCACAGCTCCGATCGTCTTCTTCGGCAAGCTTCTCGGTCTTTGATGTTTTTCGGTATTCGGCAAGTAGTCCCTTCAACTTCTTTCTCTCTCTTTTTTAATGCCTCATTAATATCTCTCTCTTAAATGCCTTTTCTCTCTCCTCTATTTATAGGCTGACCAAATGATGACGTCAGCAGTAGAGATAGTAGGACTTGAATATGTGTGATGTGGGTTTAGACCAATACCAGCATGACATGTAGCCATTTTGGTAGGCTAAAATAACACAAATGTATCCAAATTTGGGCAGAAGAGATTGATTTCAGGATTTTGGTTGTACAATAGAAACTTATTATTATATATGGATTATTTATTTGTTATTATTTATTTATTTATTTCTAAAAGACAATATGTATATAAGGTACCCCGGGTAAAATCCAGGTATTACACTCCCCCGATATGTTCACTGATTTAGTCGATAGTCGTCTTCATCTAAACCCTTAAACTTTCACATAACCCTTATTGTACCGCTTCTCGAGCCGAACACAAGAGTCACATGCTCCACCCTCCCTCAATACACCCCCTCTGATTGAGCAACATAGAACCTAAGCTCAGTGCATGCTCCCCTTTACTTACGTGAATATAGTCCCAAAGCCACGTGAAATGATTGTTTAGTAAATTATTTATTTATCATCATGTAATAACACAGAGGAGTACATCAGGGTTCGGCGAGCGGCGACTATGGACAATTTTTGTGGCAAATCTGTCACAGTAGATTCATTGGAAAGGACTGGCAAGTATGTGATCCACATGGAATCGTGGTGGATGTATTCATTCCCACAAAGAAAAAAGGGACCGATTGGGTGGATAGATTCAGCCTTTTAAAATAGATAAATTTTCCACCATTGCTGCTGGTTGGTGATGATACGGATTGGGTGGATGGATCATGGATCAACATAAGCATATAGTCAAAATAGAGGAGGCATGGAGGGGTTTGTCGGTTACTGCTGGGAATATGTCTATTACTGGTAAACTCAAACAAATGAAATATTCTTAAAAGGGTGGAATAAGAATAATTTTGGTATTGTTGAACAACAAATAGAATTGGTTATGAGCAAGATTGACGAGGCTGGTACGAATAGAGCCAATAATTATGTAGATGCTAGTAGCGAGGTGGAGTACCGCAATTTAGTTTCAGAATTATGGAGGTTAACACGGCTCAAAGAATCAATTTGGCGACAAAAATCATGAGCATTGTGGCTAAAAGAAGGCGATAGAAATACGAGATATTTTCACCAATGAAAAATAACATCACAGGTCTAAGGGTTAATGGTCGATGGATTACACAACCGGAAGATCTTAAAAGGCATTTTTACCGAGAATTTCGGAAACACTTTGCTGCCCAGGAAGACCAAAAATTAAATGTTTTATTTGGTTTACTTTGCTATATAGGCTGCCAACTATGCATTTCTTACGTGATAGGGGAATTCATATAAACCTTCCTTCAATGCAATGTGCTTGGTGTGCAAATGGGAGGATGAGATGAATCATATATTATATGCTTGACTTTGTTGTTTCATGTCCGTGGGTTGGGGCATCGTTGGGTACTAGGAGATCTGTTCGTGCTGGTATAGGTTGGGAGCCTCAGTTGCCAAACGTGTTAAAGTTTAATGTCATAGTTCGGCGAGAGGTAAGCTGGGGCCGGCTGGATGTGGGGTGTCTTGCGTGATTCAATGGGTAAAGTATTGGCCTTATTTTCCGGACCATTGGGAGTTATTGACTCAAATGAAGCTGAATTGCATGCTATCCGAGCAGCCCTTGAATTGTTGACATCTTCGAGGTGGAATAACCAATTAGTGATAATAGAATATGATTCAAGAGTAGCTGTCACTACAAAAAAAATGACATATAGCGACAGACAGAAAACTGTCGGTAAAACACAAAAAATCCGTCAGTATAAGGTCTTAAACCTTTTACCGACGGACAAAAGATATATTCCGACAGATAAAATGCCGTCAGTAATATGCTAGTCGGTATACCTCTATAGCGACGGACAAAACCGTCGGTATAGATGTTGGGACCCTATACCTACGGACAAAACCGCCGGTATAGGTGAGGCCTACCCCGACAAATTAGTGTATCTATTCCGACGATTACAATCCGTCGCTATAGGGTTTACTTTTAGTGATGGACACAATCCGTCGGTATAGATAGTATATATATATATAACAGCAGGCTTTACTAACGATATGGTCGTCGCTATAGGGTTTATTTTTACCAACAACTTTGTCCGTCGGTATAGGTTTAATTGACATTTATTTTTTATTTTAAATTATTGTTTATTTTTATTTTAAATACTAATACTATTATAACAAAAATTATTTCATTTTTCAGAGTGAAAAATATCTAATTTAATCTTCAATTAAAAAAGTATGTAATACATAATCATTAAAATTAGTATGAGTCTATTACAAGAACAAGAACTGTGCAAGCAAATATTTATGTTTCTTAATAATGTAGATAATAAAAGCTAAAAATAATTCAAAGATCCTCCTCTATTGCGTCCTTGGATCTTTTGCATCTGTATTATGTTGATTTGTTGAACGCAATGATCAACTGATATAATTAATTGCCGCAAAAACACTGCCAGTATCAGGAGGCGCCTATTAAAAGCAATGATAACGTACCTCGTGAAGCTAATTCGATTGCAGACACTCTAGCTAAGGGTGGGGTTGACCGCGTTTCATGGTTGGAGGTTATCTATTGAGTTTTCTTTGTCTTTGGGTGGGTCATATTGCCGAGTCTGTGGTATTAGTAGTAGGGCTATGGTTGGTTTTTGCTTAGTAGCTTATTCTTTTGAGTTTCATGTCTGTCCTTGGTTAGTATATTTTGCTTTTTCGGTGTTTGTTCCTTTATGGTACCATAGGTACTCTTTTTTTTTCATTTAAATTTAGGGAAATTTTTAATGAGGCTCATGATAATAAGACCTGTATGATTTCTCTCTTAATAAAATCATACGTTTGCTGATAAAAAAAAACTAAAATTTTAAAATTCTTTCGAGTTCCTTTAGAAAATTTGGTTTTAAATTTTAGATGGAAAACGAGGAGTCGCCACAATCATTTGAATAAGGTAGACCAGACACAAAAATAACTAGAGAAAAATGATGTTTAAGTTCGGGGTCGGTTACGTGTGAGAAATGGTTCGCACCCCACCACACCCCAAAATTAATACCTAAGGTTTTGTATCGTATTTGCAAGCCTTAAAATGCATGTATTTATGAAACATTGTAATGAAACATCTCACTACTTATAGTAACCGAGGGAGATGACGCCCAATGGTATCAAGACATCACTCCCTATTTGGTTTCTAAAATAGTGAGATCTAATTCTACATGTCGAATAAAATTGATGCAAGAACATGTTAAATTCAAAATATAACTAAGTAGGGATGTAAAAACAGGTAATCAATTGAGTTTCAGGTCGGGTACTGTCATGTCGGGTAAAATCAGGTACATGTCATTTCAGGTCATTTTTCTGTTTTGACTCGACTCGGGTCGAGTGCGGGTCCATTTCAGGTCGGGTCTATTTCAGTTCGGGTCCATTTCAGGTCGGGTCAAAACGGGTCGGGTCCGAAGCAGGTAATTGACAGGTTAATTCGGGTTCGGATACACTTCAGTTTGGGTTCATTTGAGGTCGGGTCCATTTCAGGTCGGGTCCATTTCAGGTCGGGTCAAAACGGGTCGGGTCCGAAGCAGGTAATTGACAAGTTAATTCGGGTTCGGATACACTTCAGTTCGGGTTCATTTCAGGTCGGGTCCATTTCAGGTCAGGTCCGTTTCAGGTCGGGTCCATTTCAGGTCGAGTCCATTTCAGGTCGGGTTCATTTCAGGTCGGGTTCATTTTAGGTCGGGTGCATTTCAGGTCGGGTGCATTTCAGGTCGGGTAATTTCAAGTCGGGTAGTTTCAGGTCGGGTAATTTAGGTCGAGTTATTTTCGGGATTGAAATTCGTATTGAGTTTGAGTTTGGTACAACCGTATAAGTAATTGACAGACTTTAGGTTGGCCTTCGTCAATCGTCATTGATTAGGAGTTAATTATTTAAAGTTATATCAAATTAAAATTATAAAACATTGGAGTAATTGAAAAAATAATGAAAATGAGTAATTTTTTGGACTGAAAAGTGGTTAATTTGGATTAAAAATAAAGTTTCACGGATTATAATGAACAAAAATATCAAATTAAAATTATAAAACATTAGACAAATTTAAAATAAAACAATGAAAACGGGTCAATTTAGAATAAAAATAAAGTTTTGAGACTATAATAAACAAAAATATCAAATTAAAAGTATAAAAGATGATTAATTAAATATATATATATGGGTCAATATGGAATTAAAATAAAGTTAAGGGACTATAATGAAAAAATATTAAATTAAAATAATAAAACATTGGACAAATTAAAAAAATAAATGTAGGTCAATTTGAAATAAAAATAAAATTTAGGGAGTAAAATGAAAAAAAAAATTAAATTTGAAATTTTGGTGGGAAAGTGTCCGCCAAATATGGACAAATGTAATATTTAAAAAAGAATTTCCAATTTAGATTTGGTGTGAATGTGTCCGCCAATTTTTTGGTTTAGGGAAAATTATTGCTATAGTCCTTTTATGCTTTGGTACTTTACGTTTAGGTCTTAATTTTGACTTTTAGGTTTCAATTTAACTCGTTAAAACTTTAAATTATTAGTGAATAATGATTGTAAGATTTAGGGGTTGAGATTAGGGGATTGAGCTTGTACTCTAATTATTATTGAGTAGTAGTTGTAAGATTTAGGGACTTGTGTTTGGGATTTAAGGGTAAATGTGTCAAGTGGAGTGTTTGGGGTTATGGGATTATTGGTTAGTTTAGGGAGTTGGGGATTAAGCGTGCACTCTTATTATTAGTGAGTAGTGGTTGTAAGATTTAGGGGTTCATGTTTAGGGTTTAAAGATAAATGTGTCTAGTGGAGTGTTTGGGGTAATGTGATTAGTTAAGGGTTTAGTAGTGAAAAGTTTGTTTTGTTTTGATTTGGTCCTTATTTAATTTAAAATTAGGTTTGGGGTTTAGTGTTTGGGGTTTATGGGATTATTTTAGGGATTGATGGTTTAATTGCTAAGGTTTGAGGTTTATGGGTATAATTTAGTGGTTAAGGTTTGAGGTTTATGGGTGACTGGGTATAATTTTAGGGCTAATTAAAAAAGCTTTTAGCTTTAGATTTTGCTATAAGATCCGAGAGCTAATATTATTACCCAACAAACTTCTTGTATTTTATAAGTTCCAGTTTGTAGAATTGTAAGTTTAAAAAATATTAACTTGTATTATGTTGACATTCTGTATTTCATATGTAATGAACTCATTTTTTTAAAGTTAACTATCAAGTATTCAAATATTAGTAAAAAACATATCTTATATTGTATAGTCAGAAAAATATGTTTCAAGCTGATAACAATAAATATTCGTTTATGTAGTTCAAATTACTAAAGGTTAGATAAGAATAATCAACAACTTTACAATTTTGTTCGGTTAGTAAGAAAACAATTATCATGAATCTGTTATAACTTAACATACATTTTGTTATAATTTGTAAATCTAAATTTTTATTTAAGTTACTGAGAAAAAAAATCAATCTAATTTATTTTGTAAGTAACGTAAATATTTTTTTAATGTAAAAAATAAATATGTTTAATGTATTAGATTTGAAGTATAATATAATGTCTAATTTAATATTTCTTAATTTCATAAATGATTTGTATTACTTGGCTCAATATTTTTATTTTTTAGTATTCACTCTTCATTAAGTTTTTGTAATTGATAAATTATTAGTTACTTAAATTTTTTTTTTCAATTTTAGTACTTAATAAATATATATATATATATATATATATATATATCCGCGCATATATATCATGTACATCAAAATATGTAGGTGTATATGTATATACATTATATATGTATATGATATATCAACTTATAAAAGTTTTTAATTCATCATGTCATAGATTTCGGGTTAATTTCAGTTCAGGTCAACAACAGGTCGGGTCACTTAACAGGTCGGGTTTAAAGCAGGTCGGGTTCAAAACAGGTCGGGTCCATTTCAGGTCGGGTTCATTTCGGGTCGGGTTCATTTCAGGTCGGGTTCGTTTCAGGTCGGGTAAAATCGGATATCAGGTAAATTCGGTTATTTGCCAGGTCGGCTTCAGGTTCGGGTTCGTTTCAGTCGGACGCAGGTCGGGTTTCAGGTCCACAGTAACAGGTTCAATTCGGGTTCAGGTCGTTTTCAGTCGGACGCAGATCGGGTTCGGTTACTACAGTAACAGGTCAAATTCGGGTTCAGATCAACAACAGTCAGTTACAGATCAGGTTCGAGTCATCAAATCTTCGGGTCAAATCAGGTTCTGACTCGAACAGGTTTCAGTCGGGTTTCCAGGTTCTGACTTGTTTTTAATCCCTATAACCAAGGGCATGTAACAATAAATACACCAGAATAAAATAAATCTAAACAAACATGAAGTTAAAATTAAATTAATTAACTAAATTACTCTGACCATGTATAATGCGGATCATACCTTGGAGTGAGTCACCACGAGGTCGTAGAACTGATGTGTGAACAAATAATTAAAGTACTTGAAATTTAAAATGCAAAAATTAGATGGTTATTAATCGAGTTACTTGGACCATAAATATTGTTGATCATACCCCAGGGCGCGTCACCGCAAGGTCATAGAGAGAGATAAATATGCATCTATTAATTAGCCAAATTACTCGGACGATATATAATACAGATCATACCTCGGGACGAGTCACAGCAAGGCCGTAAAGAATGTTGTGCACGAAAATTAATTACATGAATTAGTTTAGAATACTTACGTGAATATTAGTTGAAAGAGTAATTTTTTTTGACAAATCCTAAATCTAATCCTAATCCTATCTAGAGGGACTCTAAGGGAAGGAAGGGGTGCTCCTGGTGGGTCTCGAGCCTATAACTTACGAGAATATGAAAGAACAAATGTGAGCAGCTTGACCAACCGGCTAAACCGAAAATAAACACAACAACATATAATTGTATACCTTAAAATTGGCATGAAATATATGAGTAGTGACCAAATCGAAAATAAACAGAATACCAGTGCGCAATGTCAAAACAACAAGCAAGTAAGGATGCAATCAAAATAAAGTAAAATAGGAGCGCAGAAACAAAATAAAAGCATAATTAAAATAAGGAAAATAACACAAATCAAATAGGAAGGATCAGATATGCATATTAACATTTCCTCTAAAAACACGCGTGATGATATACATTGCAAAATTCGATTCGTGTTCTTCAACCTCGAACATTAGGGTACCGGTACACAGTACCCGTGTACCGGTACCGAGAGAGGAATATGTGGGTTAGGGTTCTAAAAGGGATGAAAGTTTTTTTTTTTGAGAGAGTTTTCTTTCTTCTTGCTTCTGTAACTGAGAAAATGAATGAAGGTGATTTGTAAAAGGTGTGGGCTGTGGTAATTGGGTATGTAACATGGACTATAATGAATTATATTCGTTTGATATGGACTGGTTTTTATTTATTTAATATATGTTTATTTAGTATATAATAATAATAATAATAATAATAATAATAATAATAATAATAATAATAAAAGGGCGGCCGGATGAATTTTGGGTACTACACATCATTTATTTAATATTGGTATTATTTAGGCCTATAAACGAATCGAACGCACACAAATGAGTGTATGTTCGTGTCTGTTCATTTAATTTTAACTGAACAAAAGAATAAATATGAACAACTAAATGAACATAATTTTTTGTTTGTGTTTGTTCGTTAAAGAAAGTAGCTTATTCGTGTTCGTTCGTTGAAATGATAAATGAATGTAAACAAACTCAAACAAAATTGAGAATTGTTTTTTTTTTATATATGTTTTTAATTTTTTAAAATATCATACTTGTGTTATGAAAAATAATAAATATAAATTGACATATGTGAATAATTTGAAACGAGCATAAACGGACGGATTATTGAACGTTCATAAACGTAAATGAGCAAACGAGCCATTTGTTCGTGTTCATTCATTTAATTAAACGAATCGAAAATCTTGTTTATGTTCGTTCGTTTAATAAATAAACGACTATTTTGGTCAAAATATTCTCAAAGTCCATATACTTATTGCACATTAAGAATGTATTCATCTAACTTCAATTTCTAAGAATCCAGTCCCTTTACTTATCCTATTTAATAATTCAAGTCCAATTGTTAAGACGTTAAAATTTTACTGATAAATTCATGTCCAATACAACGTCATTCTTTCTAGTTAAATGGTTGTTAAGTTAGTATTTTTATTTCAAAGATGTCGCATCAATGAATTTAATTGAACAAGTTTAATAACGTTAGTAATTTGACATGAATTTTTAAATTTAAAAAGTAAAGAAACTAAATTCATATAAATAAGCATAGAATGACTCAATTCCAAATGTACGAAGAGTACAAACACCAGGAAAATATTTTAACTTTTTATTTTTTTTGTCCTATGAATTAAAAAGTTTAGGATAAATTAATTTAACCCTTTTAACTTTTTACAACTGTTTTTGTTTTTATTTACTATTAATTTTTTAGCTGTATTTTCATTTAGTTTTAATCATTTAAAAAAATCGAATTAAAAGGTGGAAGTATCACCACGTGCCTCATTAAAAACCCCCCTACACTTAAATGTGGGAAAAGAGTACACATGGTGATACGTACAAAATAAGAGAACTGAATAGAGCAAACAAAACACACAAACACCCCATCAAGCAGTATCAACCGCTAACAAGGTTTCCACTTCAGAAGGAGGACGAATGAAAACCATGTCACACAAAGGCCAACTCTGAGCCAAACTCGCTAACTTATCAACAACCATATTTGCTTCGTGGTGTATAAACTTTACCGTTAAACTCCAATCCTGCAAGACAAATTTCCGCAAGCGTTGAACAAGACCGTTCTCTAACAAAATATTTGTGTCCATATTAAAAATCGCAGCAGCTGTTTTATTGTCGGTTTCAACATCCACGTAACGAAAGCCACGCTCCCAAGCATGGGCAAGTGCATCGTGCGCCACCCACAATTCCGCCATAAGAACCGAGCATGACCCAATGTTTCTAGCAAAACCGAGGATCCATGATCCATTCGAGTCGCGAAACACACCACCTATCGAAGCCACCTTATTAGGACCCCTAACCGCCCCATCGACATTAATTTTCACTCTCCCATGCATTGGTAATTTCCACAGTTCCTTAACAGAAGAAACCTGGGCATCATTCACACCAACCACGACACCACCATTAGGTGCAGCGGAAACACACTCATCCCGAACACGCCTTGCCTCCGCAGCCACATCCTGGATCCTATCATTCGAGTTGCTAAAAATGTTTGAGCAGCGAGTTTTCCATAACAACCAACAAATCACAGCAAACAATACACTCCACTGATCCTCCAGAGAAATAGTTCGTGAATTATCCGTGAGGTTCCCTTCAAGCCACTCATCAAACGGCATAACGAAAAACCTCGTACTTCTGTGGGGATATATCACACGAAGCCACACACTTCGAGCAGCAGGGCGGGCGCATAGCACATGCTCCAAATCTTCTAAATTCGCGTCACAACCTGGGAATTTACTCGAGTTAGCAATGTATCTACGACATCTTTCCGCGTTCGTTAACACCTTACCATGCGCAACCAACCACAAGAAGGTACGAACCCGTTGCGGCACTTTTAAACCCCAAATAATTTTCCAAAGGCATGCTGCAGTACCCCCACTCCTAGCAGCCAACGCAGCATAGGCCGATGCTGTTGTGAATTGCCTCGTATCATCCCAACGCCAAGTTGGTCGGTCCGAGCCCAACGACGCGTGAGGAGGAACCACAACAGCTATACGATGCAAAACTGACGACGACAAAGCTTCGGATAGCCTATCCCAATCCCATGAACCCGCAGAATTGATCATTGCAGCTACCGGTAATTTGCTAGGCGAGCTACCATTTAAACAAAAGGACGCAAGCGGACCATCACCATCCAACCACCGATCCCACCAGAAATTCGTAGCTCAACCATCATGTATTTGCCAACATATACCATCACAGATTCCATCCCAAATCTGACTTAATCCTTTCCACAAACGAGAACAACCAGCACGGTAAATAGAAGACGGAACAACACCCTCCCATTTATATTTATGGCGAAGAACTTGAACCCACAACATGCCTTCATCTGTAATAAGACGATAACCCACTTTCATAAGAAAAGTTGTATTATGACGACCAAAGTCACGTATCCCTAATCCACCTTCTGCCATATACGACGCCACCACATTCCATCAGACAAGGGAGATACCCCTCCTCCCATCAGCCGATCCCCAGACGAAACGTCTAATGATTCTCTCAAGAGTATCACAAACACCTTTCGGCAACCACGCTGTTTGCATAACATACGTCGATATAGCTTGAAGGACTGCTTTAGCTAGAGTTATCCGGCCAGCCATTGACAAAGTGCAAGAAGCCCACCCAGATAAGCAACGCTCAACCTTTTCAATGAGGAAACGATAGGTCGCTTTTGTGACCCGCTTGTGAAGCAGAGGCACTTCCAGGTAATTACCTAAATCCTCTACCAATTCAAAACCACCGTTGTCCGCAAGCAAATAAATTATTAATTATATAATATGAAAAAATATTGACTATTTTTTGCATAAAATAGTAAAAATTCTAAAAATTACATTTTTTTTGTTTCTTTTGACTTTTTCTTGCTCACATGATTCAACTATAATTATATAAGTACATGTGATGCTATGTTCACATGATTTTTTCATGACATTTTATTTCTTATATTTTTAAATATAATATTATTTTATATTTATCATACTTTTATCGTACTCGTACCCTATAACTGTTGAAATTGTTATTTTTCGTCCTCGTACACATATACATATCCGATGGGATATAAATACTCCCGAGAAAAAAGATAGAGGGGTCGACCTCACGACAATTCTACAGCGCCCTATTCAACACCGATCACTCATTCTCTTCTCTCTATGTTTTCGACTGCCCATTCTCTGCCGTTTGCGACTCTTGGCCTCAAGTCAACTATGAGTGAATCGTCAGGTTCTACAATCCTCCCTTGCTTCTTGTGACTTTCCGCCCGTCCCACAACAGGTAAACCACCAATCCTCGTTGTTCGACCACCCTTCGACAGTCGTCTTCTTCTCATTGTCTGGTGTTGCCCAAAATTGACATCAACAAAATTAAAGTTAATTAACGATTTCAAATCCTAACTATTAAAATTTGATGATTGAAAAGATTATTACATTTAAATTTGAATATAACTTTTGCACAAATGAAATGGGTATGATTGATAGTCAAATATAAACTTAAAACAATATTATATTTGAATGGTTTTGTTTTTTATAAAAGATATTGGTCATGTTTGGTAAATAGTTGTTTGATCTAAAATTAGAGATTTGGAGCATTTTAAGAGGTTTGAGCAGTTAAATCTGCTAATTTGGATATTTGGTAAATATAGTATTTTATTAGTAGATTGAGGTGAAACCTCTTATTTTGAAAAAAAAAAACTCATTTTAGGAGCTTTTCAAGTTAGAGGTTTGGATAAATGACTTGTAAAGACTATTTTTCCTTGATAATTATAAAAAGAAATTCTAAACAATATAAATTTGATTAACTAATAAAATTAAAAAATAATCTCATAAATAAGAAATTAATATATAAATTAATAAATGAATATAATTTAATAACTAATAAATTATATTCAAAATATAAATTCATAGATAAGAAATTAATATATACATTTAACTTTAATAATTATTACAATTATATTAAAAACATAATTTCACAAATAAAAAATTAATATGTACATCCTCATATATGTTCAATAATGATATTAAAAAATTAATTTTATAATCTATTTAATATTAATAGATAAAAATGTTAATAACTAATAAATTATTCAAACAAGCATCAAATATAATCATGTCTTTATATGTCATTTTGTTTGTTTAAACAATCAAATAGTTATCGGCTATCAGTTAATTTTATCAAACACTTTTATACAATCAATTAATATAATACGCTAATCAAATCAATTATTTCTTATCTTCTATCTATTAATTGTTAAACATAGCCGTTGTATGATTACTTATACATATTTCTCAAATTTCATGAATTAGGGGAAGAATTTGTTGGGCTCCATGGTCCGTTGTATAAATGGGTTGTATATTTGTTTTGGCCCAACTTCAGTGTAGCAATGGGATTTTGCTCAGCTATTTATTTCATCACTCTTAGTGGGCCAATTTTGTTTCAAATAATAGTAAATAACTGTCAAATAGTTTTAAGAAATTATTTGTTTTTAAAATATGTGGGTAATTATTGCTGCACAGCCAGTAAAAAAAATTTAGAGGCAGGTTTTTAAAGTTGTCATGTGTTTATTTTAAGGGCTCTAAACTATAACTCTTAAACTTTGAACTTTAAAGTATAATAATCTTAAAACTTAACAACAAACACTAAAATCATAATACTAAATTTCAAACCCTAACACATTCTATATACAATCTCTAACCTTCAACCTCATATCTTATATCAACCAACAGCCAATTGATTTAGTGCCATAAAACATTAGTAAAATTAGAGGTTCGAATCTTGATATTGTAAAGGAAGATAATTGTGTTGAGAATGTTGTTTCCACAATAGGCTTTTGTAACCGATTCGGATTTTATTATCTTTCTTATAATTAATGTTTTTAACTTAGTCGCATACAATTATAATATATATATATATAATGCGATTGTGTTAGAATCTAAAAGATTAGCATATCTTACTTACAAAATAATTAAATGATTTGATCTGAAAGCAACTCAAATTACAAAAGAAAAATTTGATCAAAAAAATTACAAAAGAAAAATAGTTTACCATTTTTTTAGGGTTGGAGATGAACCAATTAAACTTTAGATTTAGCTTAATTTAGATGGTTGTGAAAGTTGAATTAACTTGGACAGTTGGTGTTCAAAAACAGCTCAACAACCGAACATCAGAGGGAGATGCGATCAACTCGTGACATTAAACTGCAAACCAAACCATTTTTTTGTTATGTTTTATTGGGTTCTTCAAATTTTGTCGTGACTAATCTGAATCAACATTCGCCGCACACCTGATTTTAATGAATGAGTCTCTTATTGAAAATTCTATTCATATATAAAATTTTAAACTTAATACCTACTTAAACGATAACAAACGGCTTGTCACCTAGACTAATTTATCAGTACAAACCAAACAAAGTTAGTTAGGTAAGAACAACCATCTTTCTGTCTTTTTTCTTTTCTTTTCTTCTTCCGTCAACTCCGAAATAAAAATGAATGTCGTTTCAGTTATCATTTTCTTTTAGAATTATATCTAACATTGTCGGATTTACATGACCAAACTATCTGAAAAAATTGAACAAATTTATCAAGATTTTCATCACCGACACAGCTAACCAATACATTCATATAGAGAGAGGATTCACTTAGGGTGAAATTAAAATAATTTCATATATTTATGTAGCTCTTTATATAATTAATATTTCAATAACTCGAATGTAATGTTTCATATTTTATTTTCGTAGATTATATATATTGAATTTTGAATAAATTAAATCTGTAGACATCTATTTTCACTGCTCTTCCGGATTCAGTTCTTCGGTTGCTTGACCGAGATATTAGCGACAAGGACGAAGCCGTGATTTTAAAAAGTAATTCGTTGCTTTCTATAAAAATTAATTCAATGGGATAAAAAAAATTTTGTCCCTTTTCGGTATGTTTACGTATGCCCAACATTAAAAAATATTACACAAATAAATTTTAAGTTCAACCCTAAATTCTAAATCCTAAACCCTACGCCATATACCCTAAAAACACACTATACCCTAAACTTTAACCTAAACCCATAAACCCTAAACCTAATTTTAAACGTAGGGGCATAAGTAAGGGCACCAAAAGGGGCAGAGGATTTCCATCCCAATATGGTGGCCTTCTCATATTTGTTTAATAGGAATGAAATATATTTTATTTGGTAATATGTATGTTCGTCTTACGATCTGTTTTCGGGGTGCGAGACTGTCCCTCCCAAGAATGTCGTCTCCAAGGAATGAAATATAATTTATTGAAACATAAATTGTATTTTAGAACTTAAATATTTTTTTATAAAAGGGGTTACTATCATATGCCTCGTTAAAAAACCTCCCTAAACCCAAATGGAGGAAAAAGAATACACATGGAAGTAATTACAAAAAGAAACATAACGAAAATTAACAACAGCAAAAAGCATAAACTAAGAAGAAACACAACTAGTCCAACATTAACCAACCCCATCATCATAAAGAAGATGAAGTAATAAAGCAGGCGGCTCATCAAACAGTGACATCGTCAAATCCCCAAAGCTTGCTAGTTTAGCAAGTCCATCTGCGACCTTATTTCCGTTGCACAGCGTGTGGTTCATCCGTACCACCCAAGGTCGTTGTCTTAAATCATACAAATGTCAAACAAGCGAGCAAGTCCCAAGTAAATCCTTATCTATCCGAAGTATACTTAAAGCATCCAAGCTATCAAGTTCAAGAACAACCCGCCTGAAGCCTTGGTTCCATGCATTCATCAAACCAAGATAAGCACCCCAAAGTTCCACTTCAAAAATCGAGCAAATGCTGATGAGTTTGGTAAAACCAAACTTTCATAAGCCATTGTGATCACGTGCAACACCCTCATATGAAGCAAAACCATCTGTTGGTCGACGAGCCTCATTCGTATTAACCTTAATCCAACCTTCCTCTGGTACCGACCAAGCAAGTCTCCTACTAGCCGGTGCAGCAAGACATGGGGAAGCTGGCCGTGCACGAGCTAAAGCGTCCAACGATAGAGCGTCCAAATGCCTACTGCGATCCATGATGGAATTAGAATCTTCTAATGGGCTATCAAATGCTACAACATTGCGATGTAGCCAAATATTCCAAACCAAGGCACCGAATAATAAATCCCAATCTTCCCTATCACCACAAAAATGCTCAAGGTGCGATAAGTTCGTTACAACCCACTCTTTAAACGGCACAGACATTAACTCATGTAATTGTTCTTATTTAATGAGTGTTGCCCACACTTGACAAGCCATAGGACAAAGTCGCAATAGATGGTCAACATCTTCTATATCATGTCCACAACTCCGACAACAGATGTCTGGTGAGAAATGCCTATGAACTCGCTCCACATTTGTCATGATTTTATTACAACACACCAACCAAAGAAATATACGGATCTTTTGCAGCCCCTGAAATCAGTGAATAATGCTCTAGGACTTATCTACATCCAAAGAACCATTACCCAAATGTACCTTGTAAGTTGATTTGATCGTGAATCCTCCTGAAGCCTCACCCGACCAACCCACTGTGTCTGAGGGAAAGTAATCATGTGGCACGTTAATAGCGGCCAAATGCAACAAAACCGAGTGAGGGAGAAAAGGTTGCAGCACATCCCAATTCCAAGACCCATATTGCGTGACCAAGGAGGCCACTGATTGGCGCACAATACTATCCGTCGATGTATCCGAAACATACTGGATTAATGGACCAAGTCCCTTGAACCAAGGATCTCTCCAAAAATCAACATCTTGACCATTGCCAATAGTTCAATGTACATTGGATCGTACATCGTCCCAAATAAGGCTAAGACCCTTCTATAACCGTGAGCTATATCGTCGAAATATCTTGTTTGGGATTTTCTCCGTGCATTTATACTTACACCATAAGAAACGAACCCAAAGTGCATTCTCCTTGGAAATTAATTGGAAAACAAGTTTCATTAAGAAAGCTTCATTTTGCGTCTGAATATGGTGGAAACCAAGACCACCTTTATCAATAGGTTGACACACCTCGGTCCATTTCACAAGATGTACACCACCTCGCTCCGTCGTTATTCCCCAGATGAAACGAAGAATCAAACACTCAATCATGACATACGTTTTCTTTGGAAGGACTGCCGATTGCATAGTGTAGGAGGGAATCGCCGCCATAACTGCCTTAGCCAAAATGGTACGACTAGCTAGGGATAAAGACTTAGCTTTCCAGCCACTCAACTTCCTTTGTAACATCTGAAATAAATACTCATACAAAGCATGTGTAACTAGTTTATGTAACAGCGGTACCCCCCAAGTACTTCCCCAAATCACCAACCTCACAAAACCCAAAACAGTGCTAATCTCCCCTCGTATACCATTAGGCACATTCTTAGAAAAAAGGATATTAGTTTTAGCATTACTCACCCGATGTCCCGAGACTTGTCAGAAATCATCAAGAACTTACCGAATCACTCTCATTTGATCAATCAAAGCTTCAGCAAATAAAAGCATATCATCGGCAAAAAAGAGATGTGATATTTGTGGTCCACATACACTGGTTATAAAATGCTTACATGCTATAAACATGTGAATAGCTTGCGCTAACATTTCCATACATAATACTAAAAGGTATGGGAGTAACGGATCACCTTGACTAATCCTGTGAGAAGTGATAAAAGATTCAATTAGGGATCCATTCCACGTAATTTGCATCGATACCGAGGAAACACACTGCATAATAAGACATTTCAGATTGTCCGGAATACCCAACTTAGTCAACGTATCAGCAATGAAGCTCCATTTTAATCTATCATAAGCCTTCTTTAGATCGATTTTCATGGCCATACACCCTTTCTTCCTAGTTTTCCACTTCATCAAATGAATGACATCATGGGTTATAATTATATTGTCTGTAATAGAACGCCCATGAACAAAACTAGTCTGATTATCAGATACCCAAGTCGGCAAGAGAGGTTTCAACCGTGCAACAATGATCTTTGCGATGATTTTGTAGGGTACCGTACAAAGCCTAATAGGTCGAAATTGACTAAGGTTCTTCGAAATGGGCACCTTCGGCAACAACACTAATAAAGTTCTGTTAAAATGTGGCAGTACAGACCCAGTTTCGAAATCCTAACAAACAAAACCATAAACTGATGTACTCGTAGTGTCCCAATTGCATTGAAAAAAGCCAGCATTTAAACCATCAATACCCAGAGCTTTCGAAGCATCAATGTCAAAAACAACATGTTTTATTTCCTCCTCAGTGACCGGAACGAACAGCTTATCTAACAAAAGAAAATTCACACACGGAAAAAACCCCTTAGTCATGTAACCATACCCATCGCAGCCCTCAATCGTGAACAATGAACTAAAAAACTGCAGATTCGCGCCTTGTTGGGTCTGCTGGTTCGCCACCCATTTATCTTAAACATGCTTCAAAGCAAAAATAGTATTCGCTTTGCCCCGTGCCATCACGGATGTATGATAAAACCGCGTATTACGGTCACCATTGACAATCCACTGCATACACGCTTTCTGACGCCACAAACTTTCTTTTTTGTCCAAAACCTTATCAAGTTCCTCTCGTAAAGTTCTGTCTAACGCCACTAGAGAGTCAGAATGTCTCATAGCTAATACCCGCCCAATACCCCGTAACCTCGCACGAAGCCGTTTTTTCGTTTGACCAATATGGCCAAATACTTATGTGTTCCAAATCGCCACCTTAGATTAAAAAGTAGCCATGTTATCCTCCAAATCCGAAGAATCCTTCCAAACTGAATTCAAGAAATTCAAAAATTCAGGATGACCCTGCCATGCATCTATATATCTAAACGGCCTAATCGATATTATTGGTCCAATACTCGTGTGATGCAGAACAAGCGGACGATGATCAGAGCCAAGACGGTCAAAATGTTGCACATAAGAATTAAGGTAACAAGACAACCATGCAGAGTTCACCACATAACGATCCAACCGTTCAGACAACTTGCCACGAGACCAAGTGAAGGAGGTCCAGAATAGCCTAAATCTGATATCCCACAATTAAACAAGAATTCTAAAAATAAATGACTACCTCCAATTTTCCGTGAAACACAACCTGTACGCTCATCCCCAGATAAAATTGTGTTAAAATCGCCTCCTAACACCCACGAAAAGGTCGAAACTGGAGCCAAGTCCTCTAATTTTTACCAGAGATGCTTCCTTTTAATAGCAGTAGGGCTCGCATAAATCACCGTTTGTTGGAAACCTACATCAGTACCAACTTCACGAACATTAGCATTAGTAAACTGATTAAAACATGTATTACCTCAATCTCAGCCGAGTCGTCCCAAAGAAGCCAAACACCCTCACTAAACCCATGTGCCTCGACACAATATGAATACGGAAAGCCCAGGGAAGTAACAACCCGATCAGCACGCCTCCCACTAATTTTTGGTTCAAACAAGCCAACCACATTAACATGATGCTCCCAAACAAAAGTTTTTAAAATGCTAACGAAATGCCAGGCTAGCCGCATCCTGACAATTTCAAACCATAACATTAATCATTAATAATAATAATAAACAAAAGCACAACCAACTTACTGATCGCCAAAAACCACGCCCTCAACATGGTCCCCTATCTCAATATCCCCCTCAAAACGAGAGTCAGTATCCGAAGAAACACCCTCTGAATCAACAAGTACCATGTCCCTACATATCGACTAGGCATCGACATGGAAGATCGTTGCACGGCAGCAGCCTCCAACTGATTTAAATGCCTGGATATACCATTGATAAACTCTGATACCCCTTCCATCGAGGTATGACGAAATTCCACCACTTTTTTAACCTTCAGACCCCGCGTACTAGCACTCAAACCGCTCTTTCCCATAACACTGCAAGAATATCCATATTTAACTACGGATGAGCCTCCTCCCATCGCCCCATATTCTTGAATGTTCACGGCTACATGCTGCCCAGACTTCGTTTTGGGAAAGTGAGTAGTAACACTCGTGTTTTGTCCCCTAATAGTAGGTACCGCCTGAATGTTAGAGTTAACACCACCTTTACCCTTTGATTTTTTATCCGGGTATGATTCCATGTACGTAGAATTTTTCCGAATATTCCTAGGAATAACGACATCAGCTAATTCTTTTCCCCCTCACTCGAGAATCCTCCTCCACGGATCACAACCCTGAACCTATCGCCGCATCCTCAGAAACCACGACAAAAGCATCCACATTATCCTATAACACCCCAAATTTAGAGCCAGAATTATGTCCATTACCATCAGTCCCAACGTTATTATTCATTCTCATTAGATTAGGTTTTCGACGTCTATTCGCCACCATCATCCAAGGGCCAAACAATGTTTCTTCTTATATCTCTTCCGTAACCACTGGTGGCTTGTCTGAAGTAACATCACCAGCATTACCATCAGACCCCTTTAAAGATGCACACACCTCCTTAACATGCCCATAAGTCCCACATTCAAAGCAAATATTCTGGAGACCCTCATACTCGAGCTTTTGGATAAAACCATCAATCTGAATACAGGAAAGTAACGGCTTGGTGAGGTCTACCAACATAGCAAGCCTCACAAACTTACCACGCTCTCCAACTTGTGTATTATAATCCACCTTGACGACTTCGCCAAGAAGCGAAGCAATATGCCAAAAGATACTCTTTGTGTAATAGCGAAAAGGAAGTCTCGGAAGTCGAACCCAAACCATGGTCTTAGAAGGGTGTTTCTCTGCAGTAGAAAAAGTCCTAGACCAAGGTTGGACTGTCAAATAACTTCCATAAATCGTCCACGGTCCTGTAGTAAGAACCTTCGTATAGTCTCGCTCATCCGAGAACCGAACAATAAAGTAATTATGATCCAAATCTATCAAATGTAGTTCCTTTAATGGCTTCCATAAAGCATGTATCCGATTCCAAATAGATTTATATCCAATAACACGACCTAAGAGAAGAACAGTAATTGCATTGTGCATATTTTGGTCAACTTGCGCGTGAACCCTGTTAGAGAATTGTATCGAAGGAATCACACCCTCTCTGTTCACTTTTATATCTTCTTCCAAAATAATAACTTCCTCATCAATACACGTAGCATTCCGGGTACTACCATCGCCTTGCGTCGCAGATTTAGCAGCCATACTAGCATAGATTTTTCCTGTCGTCGACTGTCCATCTTGCTTCATAACCTCACATGTACCATCAGCAATCGTATGTATAGGCGTTTTAGTTCCGTCAGCCTCCATAACCGTTATAGTCGAAACACCATCAAGGCCAGTCATGTTTTTGTTTTTCTTGTTCATAGGTTGGTCTTATAACGGAGTGGGAGACGCAAGACGTTCAAGCGTCTGCTGAGTCGCGACATAGGCCAGTTATTCCGGTGGCCGTCCATCAGTGTTGTCATACGGCGACAAGCTGGCCGTAAAAATAAAGTTTTCATGAGACGGGGAAAGCATTAGATATTAACTAGATCGTTAGTTTTATTGAATTGGATCACTAACATCCTCTAATTAAGTTGAGTTTGAATATCTTAATACTCGATTGAAAAGGCTCCTAAACCTAATGGATTTTTTTTATTCATGTTAAATTCGTATATATACACTTAAAACCCTACCATAATTTTTGTTATTTGAATATAACAATTTGTATATTAAACAAGTTCAAATTCGAGCTCAAATATGTAAATTACGTAAACAAACTTGAATTGATCTTGAATAGTTAGGTGGGATCGAGCTTGAACATCTATAACTATACTCAATTGAACTTGAGTAATATCGAACAATGGATTTCAAATTAAGGATAGGTTTACACTTCTCACTATTCAAATTCAGTTCGACTCAATTACAACCAAATTTTTAGATATATTTATATAACAACCTCATGTCTAATTAATTTAAGTTAAAACAATTCGTAAAATTTAATTCTTTCTCTTAAACCTTAGACGTTTAAACTTTTTTCTCACTTCCATAACCTAGTCGCTTATTTTTTTTTGTTTTAATCGACAACGATATTTTTTATTTGATTCTATTTGCTTTGTTTTTCTTTCTTCGTACATATTTTTCTTCTAATTCCATGTCACGTTTTTCTGTAGTTTTATTATACGTCATTGTCTTATGGCACATGTTTGTGGTTACTTTTGCAGGCGTTTAGTGTTCGTACGGTGACCCTTACGACACTTGTTTTTTTATTTAAGTTTATCGGTAGTTACGAATAATTTAATCCCCTTTTGGGTTGTTTGTCGATGTTATCAGTAGTGAATCACCCCTTTGAAAATATGCATGGAAGGTGGTTGTCAATTTTTAAGATTTCATCTTGTTCTTGTTTTGACAACTCCCTAGAGAACCTCCCTACAATAAACAATAGAGATTTTTTCGGTGCAAAGAAGAAATGTCTGATCTAACCAATACAATGCTTATCTCTTCTTTTTCATTTATCATTTTTTGTTATTCTTTATTAGAAGTTTTAATTCTTATTTTATTTTTTATCAATAAAGTTGTCCGATTGATGGGTTAAAAATAAATAAAACAAATTGTAATATGTTATATTTAGGGATGAGCACGGGTCGAGTAGGGTCGGGTTTTTGGCCCACCCAGACATGACCCGAAAATAAACACCCTAGACTCGCACCCGACCCGACTCGGACATATTCTTTAAAAAACCCGACCCAACCCGAAAATAAATATATTAAATCCGACCCCGACCTATATAAAATAAATTAATTTTAGGGACCTAATTATAAAAAACAATTTTAAAAGACTTGATTGTAAAAATCTGACCCAACCCGTATTTAATTTTTTTATTAAAAAAATTTAACCCGATCGAGTTGTATCGTGTCAGAACCCATCGAGTCCGGATAAAATACTCATCCCTAGTTATATTTTCAAAGAGGCCCGTGGCCAGCCCATGGGAAGAAACTTGTATGGGTTGCAAATGTCATTGTTGATGTTAGACTGACGTCATACTGTACACTATAAAAAGTATACTTGCTAAAAATTATGATTTTTTTGATGTTTTATTATTTTTTTTCTATCATGTTAACCCAATTACTCGCTGTCACATATCTTTAATAGTAAAAATATTAAAAAGACTAAAATGAAAATTAAATAAATCTTAAATTAATTTTTTTCAAAAAAAATATTTTATATTTTACATAACACCACTCAAATTCTCCGAACCCCTAGATAAAAGTATAATACACACTTAACCTTACTCCCCTGTGTTACAACAATGATTATATCAATTAGACTAAAATTCAATCGACTTAATCTAATTATACCGATTATATATCGAACATAAATTCACTCGATTTATTAAGAATATTCTTAAATTTAATTATTCTTACTAAATGATTACCTATTGCATCGAATACAAATAAATAAATGAATAAAAATATAAATAAACATTATCAAAGACCCTAACCTTAGGCCCCACAAACCGAGAAAAAGAGGGTAAAGGCGGGGAAAGGGAGTGGTGCAGTTTTTCTCTTTTTATTTGAGAAAAAGAGGGTAAAGGCGGGCTGTGGTGGGCCCACCCCGCTAAGCAGAGGAGTACAGTCCAAAAAACTTTAAGTCCCTTTCAATTTTTCAGACCCAAACAAATATAAATAAACATTATCAAAGACCCTAACCTTAGGCCCCACAAACCGACCTTCTGACTTGTTTAAAAAAGGAAAACTATATCGGTGGTCCCCAAATTATTATCGTCTTCCTATTTTAGTCCCAAAATTATTTTTTCTAGCAAAACCATCCTTTCTGTTACATAGTTCTTCTGTTTTGGTCCCCGTTGTTAAAAACTAACGGAATTGACGTGGAATTTTTTTTTATTTTTTAAATATTTTTTTATTTTCTCTCTCCTATATATATAATATTTAATTTTTTTATTCAGACTAATGTGGTGGTGACACGTGTCACCACCATAACAAAGAAAATAAATTCAATTTAAGGGGGAGCTGAGATTCAAACCCATGTCCCCTAGCTTTAAAGTCATTGAGCTAACCACTGAGCTAAACTCCAAGTGCTAATATGTTTTAGCAAAAATTATCTTTAAAGTCATTGATTCTAATGGTTTTCTGCATGTGCTGCAGATTTATATTAGATGGCTGCATTTCCATGGACAATTTAAACATACTTCTCATGAATCATATTTGCACAACGACACCCTAACTTGAATTTGATTTTTCGAAAATGCAGCAAAACATAAGCCAACATCTATTTCTTTCATGGGCACCATGGTGATGATTCAGCCTCTTTCAAAGTTGGGAAGCAGAGTTTGTGTAAACATGGAGAATTAAGATTATCGTGGGTTATGTTTTAAGCAACTTGTACATCTATCTGGATTTTTCACAGCTTTGTTTGTCAATGACTGCCCTTTACTCTTTCATACATACTTTGGCTCCTCACGAACATCCTCCCCTCTTAATCACTCCCCTCTGAGTCATTACTTTATGCAGATCTTTCATGGAAAATATCGGCAAGTAGAATCAATGAAAAAGGGTCATAGTAGTTATGTTTCTAGTTGTGTTGCTGCTGCTGCATTTTGTGTTTGTTTTCTCAAAATTCTGCTATAGATTTAAGGGTAATCTTCATTAGTGGTCCCTTTCGTTTAGTGTGTGTTCTATTTTGGTCACCAAAATTCAAAAAAGATTATTCTGGTCACTTACGTTTAGAATCATTTCTATGTTGGTCCCTTGGCTGTTAGTCTCCGTTACTTAAAAAAATTAGTTTCTAATTTAACCCCCAAACTTTCAAAATTTTAATTTTCACCATCTTTCCAAAAATTATAAAAATAAAACCTAAAAAATTAATTCAAAACCCTAACCTCTGCCTCCCCTCCCTTTAAACCACTTTCTGAGCCTTATCAACAGTCTCTTTATCAGGCTCAAAACCTTTATGGCAGGCGTTATGCTCCCTAGCCATTTGCTTCTCTGCCACGCCAGATCAACTTCACTTCATCATTTTATAATTATTATTTCTTATCTGAATCCACTGTTTTTTCTATTCTCTGTCTGTTGGTAAAAGTCTGAAACGACTACAGCCTTTTATTTAACACAAAAAAAAAATTCTTTAGGAGAGAATCCAAATGCCTTTTCCCTTTGTAAACGTTTTGTTTGGATCAATTTCGAAATTCAAATATCTTCTCTCTCAAATCATCGATTCTTCTTTTTTGATTTTGAGATCTTAACATAGACATGCAGCAACAAATACAAGGAAATCAAGTGAAGTCTCAAATCCTCTTTTTACAATGCATGATGATCTCAAAGACCGGTATTGTGAAAACTTTCTTGCCCTGTGCCGCCTGCAGGAGTTGCAGAGACAGAGAAAATCCCGGCAACTTGAGGGTTATAATCGAGAGGTTGCTCTTCACCAACCAGTTTGGGCCATTGAAGAGCTTGTCAATCCTGTATCTGTTGCATGCCAACGCCACTTTACAAAGTGGATTGATAAACCATAATTCATTTTTGCTCTGGTATATAAAATTACACGGGATTATGTTGATTCAATGGAGGAGTTATTGCAACCATTGGTTGATGAGGCAATGCTGACTGGGTACAGTTGTAGAGAAGAATGGATTTCATCAATGGTCACATCCTTATCAACATACTTGGCGAAAGAGATATTCCCTATTTATATTGGTCAACTGGAGGAAGAGAGTGGGACTGGTATAAGGTCACAGGCTACGACATCTTGGCTCCATCTTATTGACTTGATGGTCTCTTTTAACAAACGAATAAAGTCTCTCGTAGAACAATCCGGGATCTTGCTTTCCCTTCTGGAAGATGGCACCCCGCGTAAGATTTCATCTCTATCTGTAATCTGTGATCGGCCTGACTGGCTTGATATATGGGCAAAAATAGAGCTTGATGACGCAATGGAAAAACTAAAACCAGAGATAGATGACGAAAGAAACTGGACTAAGAAGGTTCAGGGGGCAGATCTTTCTAATTCTAATGATTATCAATCCCCTGCAGTTTCCAGCATCACTTTTAAGTGTTTATCATCTTTGATTGATCGATGTCGATCATTGCCTACAGTTTCTTTGAGATCAAGCTTTTTGAGATTAACTAGTATACCAGTCGTAAAATTATTTTTGGATTGCTTACTTCTCAAATGCCAAGAAGCTGAATGATTGATTGTCTTAACAGAGGATGATGCTCTAATCAAAGTGTCGAACTCCGTTAATGCGGCTCACTATTCTGAATATGTTTTAAAAGAATGGTGTGAGGATGTCTTTTTCCTTGAGATGGGATTGGATCAAGGTGATCATCATGGAGAGTCTGTTGTCGAACGTGGTGGTAGTGAGGTTCCAATTGAAGAGTATGAAAATGGTATTTTCCATGAAGAGATTGTTTCATTCGAAGATTTCAGAACACAGTGGGTTGAGAAGCAAATGGCCAGGGAGCAAAACGCCTGCCCTAAAGGTTTTGAGCCTAATAAAGAGACTGTTGATAAGGCTCAGAAAGTGTTTTAAGGGGAGGGGAGGCAGATTGTAACCCCCTCATCCCGGTCTAGCCGGATGACCGGTCCGAGTGGGTCACACGGGGAAAACCGAAGCGAAACCCGTTAAGGTTCCCCCTCGGTTAGCAACCCTATTTTTTTAAGTTTTAATCTTGTCTAGAGGAGTATTAAATCCTAAGTGATCAAACAGCGGAACGTAATACATGAGACAAACATTCGAACCCCAAACCACATTCAAACAGCCCAATTTTAATCTTGACTAAAGGCATCTTAGTACCTATGTTTTTTTCTCTTTAAAAAGGCCAACAAAGGTCAAACAGTGCATTTTTAAGTAAAGGTTTCGAAACCTCTCAAATAGTTTCGAAACCTAGACTGGCAGTAAGGTCTCGAACCCAGATTTCTGCAAAGGTTTCGAAACCTTACCCATGGTTTCGAAACCTTCCTCAAAGGTTTCGAAACTTAGGCTGGCAGTGAGGTCTGGAATCCCAGATTTTGCAAAGGTTTCGAAACCTTCCTCAAAGGTCTCGAAACCATTATGCAGGGGAGCATTTACTGCTTAACTCTAATGACTTCCTATGAAAAAAAACATCAAGAGCATACATAGCCATACATAAGAGCTTAAAAAGGGCTAAAGGCATGAATTAACACACATGATATTTGCACATACAAACATTCAAGCAATCATACTTGAGCCAAAGGAAGCAATCAAACATGAAACAAGGCATCTAATCATGACATTCATACAAGGGCAATAATTTAGCATTTAAGGTCATACATGAAAGCTCAAAAGGAAAAAATAGCACAAGTCAACATATAAGAGGTTTGCACTCACTATCAAGGCAACTAAAAACATCTAGAAGGCATGCCACCACACTCAAACATTCATCATAGCATATCATGCTTTACAAACCATAGTCAATCCAAAACATCAACATATCAATGAGTCATACATAGCTCATACAACACCCTTGCCACATTGCTAACTAAAACAAAATTTAACCACCGTACTTGAGCCACAAACTTGGAAAGCCCTTCTTGCCTTGCTCCGAACTAACACCACGCTAATGATCTGCATTGTTGAAAATTGAGAGCGTAAGCTATAAGCTTAGTGAGGGTGCTCTAAAACGAAAAACATCAACAATGCAGGGTTCAAGCATGTAAATCCTAACCTCACATACATCATACATTGGCAAAGTAATCGAGTAGACCTAGCTAGTCTTTCAAGTGGCATAATATGGTTTCTCATATCCTACCAAGCTCAATCGTCATATAACAACACCATATATCAACATCATATATCACAAACATATGAACAAGTTTAATTGGCCACTATTAATTTCACGGATGTGCGGATTTAACCTCAAAAATCACTTTACCTCGGTGGGATTACACTCATCACCGGACCTTGCATGTACGGGATTCCACTCATCGCCACATACCCTACGGATGGGATTCCACTCATCATCTCGTAGAAATATATAAAAGCTTCCGGTGGAATATTACATCACCGTACTCCTTCTTGATGACTTAACGCCATCAAGGCCACGTACGTTTTGACTCAATTTGTGTGCACACTAATCCTAATGATCGATCATTTACAACCGGTAATTTATTTAGTGCCAATTTTCATAACCACATCACATATCATCAACCACATCCCATGCTCATCACATATATACATTTCATGATATACATGCACCAATTTAACCACATTTCACAAGAGCATAGATAGGCAAACATAGTAGCATTTAATGAAATCAATGCCTAAAATTAACAACTTAAAATAAAGAAATGGCCTACCAAGCACATTCCACACACACACTCTACACACACTCTAACCAAACTTTAAAACAAGATTGAAACCACTCACCGCCCTTCCTTAGCAACCGAAACAAATCTCCTACGAGCCCGGATTTGGTCCCAATGCTCCTTCGACGACTCCTCTTGCTTCTAGCCAACCAAAAAGACAACCAACAACCACAATCAATGCTAACATTCAATCAACACTCAACCTTAGAGCTTAAACTAACTTCACCCACATTTTCCAACCAAATTAATCCCCAAACATCTCAAATTCGTACTTCTTCAAACCTTAGCTGAAATACCCATTTTCAGTCACCCAAATGACTCCCAAAAGGTCCCAAAACAACCTCCTAACCTATGTAGACCATCAGCCCTTTAAATTCAACCTAAAACCCACCAAAAATGGAGTTTTTGACATCTCAATTTTTGCTTTAAGAACCCACTTCGGGTTTTCAATGAAACTCAACCATTTTGACATATGTTGCACCTTTTAACATGAATAAACAAAGACCCAACTTCATTTTGCAAAACAAGATTAAAATCCCCATAAAAACCCAAACTTTAAATCAAACCCTAATTTTTCAAAAGCTTATAGTTTTAAAATCTAAAACCATGGATAGATAAAGGGTGAAGAGGAGAGTGAGAATATGATTTTACCTTTCAAAATGATCTTGAAATGAGGTTGAAAATCAATGGAATAGTAACCTAAGCTTGGGAGGGTTTTGAAGATGGTTTTGGGTGTTCAACGTTGGAAAGGGAAGATGGGAAAGAGAAGACAACTTTTTCTTTAAAGTTGTCTTGCTTTTTAAAAGTTTTGGGTCAAATTACTCTTTTAGTCCCTCCTCTTTTTACTAAAGCCCAATTAGATCTTAATTTAGGTTGAATTGATTTTAATTAAATTTTACCGACTCGAACCGCAAACCCCACTAACTCTTAACCCCAAAACACGGGTGTTACAACTCTCTCCCACTTAAGGAATTTCGTCCCCGAAATTACCTGACTAAAACAGATATGGAAACTGCTTTTCCATATCCTCCTTCCTCTCCCAAGTGGCCTCGTCCACACCTCAACGTTGCCACCGCACCTTCACCAACTCAATCGATCTACCCCGTAGCACTTTACTGTCAGAAGCTAAGATCTCAACCGGTTCTTCCTCATAAGTCAAATCCGGATTCAATTCAATCTCTTCTACGGGCATAACATGTGATGGATCGAACCTATACTTACGAAGCATCGAAACATGGAACATATCGTGTATCTTCTCTAGCTCGGACGGCAAACGTAACTGATAAGCAACCGGACCAACCCTCTTCACAATCTCATACGGTCCTATGTAGCTCGGACTCAACTTCCCCTTTCGGCTAAATCTCATCACTTTCTTCCACGGAGACACTTTCAAGAATACCTTCTCACCCACTGAGAACTCAACTTCCTTCCTTTTCAAATCGGCATAAGACTTCTGCCTATCTGAAGCAGCTTTCAAACGATCACAAATCAATTACTTTGTCGGTTGTTCCCTTGAGCAAATCCGACATAGGTAACAACTTCTGTCCCACTTCGGCCCAACAAACTGGAGTTCTACACTTCCGGCCATACAAGGCCTCATACGGAGCCATCTGAATGCTCGACTGAAAGTTATTATTGTACGCAAACTCTACTAGAGGAAAATGCTTCTCCCAAGTACCTTGGAAGTCAATGATACAACAACGCAACATATCCTTTAAGATCTGAATAACTCTCTCTGACTGACCATCTGACTGAGGATGATAAGACGTGCTGAAATTCAAACGGGTACCCAAAGTTGTATGTAGACACTCCTAAAATTGAGAAGTAAACTGCGGATCTCTATCTGACACAATAGACTTCGGCACACCATGCAGTCTAACAATCTCACCAATGTACAAATCGGCCAATCTATCTAAAGTGTAAGTAGTGTTGACTGCCAAGAAGTGATCACACTTCGTAAAACGATCCACTATCACCCAAACTGAGTTCTTCTTCGTAGGAGTCAAAGGCAAACCCGAAACAAAATCCATGGTGATGTTCTCCCATTTCCATTCCGGACTTCTCAACGGCTGTAACAAACCTGAGGGAACCTGATGTTCCGCATTCACTCTCTGACACACTAAGCACTTACTCACAAAGTCGGCTACATCTCTCTTCAAGCCAACCCAAAAGTACTCATTCTTCAAATCACGGTACATCTTCGTACTTTCAGGATGCATAGCAAACGGACTACTGTGGGCTTCAGTCAAGATCGTACGTCTCAAGTCACTGTCTTCTGGCACAACTATTCTATCCTTGAAACACAAAAACCCATTAGTACTGAAAATGTAGTCTGAAGATCTACCTTCGGCTATATCTTGCACGTGAGGTGCCAAAGATCTATCTAAGAGTTGTTTCTCTCGAATCAACTGACCTAGAGTAGGTCTAATCTGAAGCTCGGCTACCAAGCCACCATCTCCGGACAAACTCAATCTAGCAAACATGGCTCTCAAGTCCACGACCATCTTCCTACTCAAAGCATCGACCACTACATTGGCCTTACCCGGATGGTACTCGATGGTAAGATCATAGTCTTTTAGCAACTCTAACCACCTACGCTGTCTGAGATTCAAATCTCGCTGGGTCATAATGTACTTCAAACTCTTGTGATCGGTGTACACTGTGCATTTCTCACCGTACAAATAATGCCTCCAAATCTTCAGAGCAAACACAACTGCAGCTAACTCTATGTCATGGGTCGGATAGTTGCGCTCATGGGTCTTCAACTGTCTTGAGGCGTAAGCCACTACTCTCCTGTCTTGCATAAGAACACATCCTAGCCCTACATAAGAAGCATCATTGTAAACTACATAGTCCTTCCCGGACTCTGGCTGAATCAAGATCGGTGCTTGGGTCAAAGCTTCTTTCAATTTCTCAAAGGCTCTCTGTCTTGCATCTGTCCACTCAAACTGAACACTCTTCTGAAGTAACTGTGTCAATAGAGCGGCTAACTTAGAGAAACCCTCTACAAATCTCCTATAGTATCCGGCTAAGCCTAAGAAGCTACATACCTCTGTCACAGACTTCGGTTGCTTCCATTCAACAATGGCCTCAATCTTCTTCGGATCAACTCTAATCCCGTCGACTGACACCACATGTCCTAAGAAGACTACCTCTCGGATCCAGAATTCACATTTGCTCAACTTTGCATACAACTGATGATCTAGCAAAGTCTTCAAAACTAGTCTCAAGTGTCGGTCATGGTCTTCTTCAGTTCGCGAATACACCAAGATGTCATCTATAAACACAACTACAAACTGATCTAGGTACTGATGAAAAATCCTATTCATCATGTCCATGAAAGCTGTCGGTGCATTAGTCAACCCAAATGGCATGACTAAGAACTCATAGTGACCATACCTAGTCCTAAAGGCCGTCTTCGGTACATCAACCCCTCTTACCTTTAGTGGTAGTAACCCGATCTCAAGTCAATCTTCAAAAAGAACGATGCTCCTCTCAACTGATTAAACAAGTCATCGATTCTAGGCAACGGATATTTATTCTTCACGGTCAACCGATTCAACTGTCTGTAATCTATACACATTCTCATGCTTCCATCTTTCTTCTTCACAAACAAAACTGGTGCACCCCAAGGTGAAGAACTAGGCCAAATAAAACCTCTATCTGTCAACTCTTGCAACTGAGTCTTCAACTCTTTCAGTTCTTTCGGTGCCATGCGATACGGAGCAATCGAAATAGGAGCCGAATCAGAATAAGTCTCAATGGTGAACTCTACCTCTCTGTCTGGTGGTAACCCTGACAACTCTTCCGGAAACACACTAGGAAAGTCACATACTGTCCGGATGTCTTGAGGTCTAGCCTCACTCATGTTAGGGTTCATCACATACGCCAAGTATGCTTCACACCCCAACTCAACTAATCTCTTAGCCTCTAACACTAAAACCACGTTGGACAAGAACTTCACGTTCTCACCCACCACTACAATCTCATAGTCATCTGTGAGCCTCAAAGAAATCCACTTAGTTTCAAAATCTATCCTAGCTCTATGCTCCGTGAGCCAGTCCATACCCAGAATCACATCAAAACCATAGAAAGGTAGCTCCATCATATCCACTGGAAACACATGCCCTTGAACCATCAACGGACACCTTCGGTACATTTTCCTAACTACTACCGTGTCCCCAAAGGAACTAGTAACACTAACTCCTACCTCTAACATCTCACAAGGCAAATTCAAAGATTGTGCATGCTCACTCAATATGTAGGAATGTGTAGACCCAGAGTCAATCAAAGAAAGCAAACCCAAAGACTGTATCGAGAAGTTACCTGCGATCACATCGATGTCATGATGATCCCCACGCTGAGCGTAAACTCTGGCCTGACCTCCGCCCTCCGGCTGAAGTGCAACTACATGGGCTATGTTCCTCTGACCATCGTTCCTCGGCTGGAAGTTACCTCTACCGCGCCCGCAGCCTCTTTGAAAGTCATTGGCTCTAGCAGGAGCCTGAGCTGGTGCCTGTCCCACCTGATGTGGACAGTCACGCCTAATGTGGTCTCTAGCCCCACAACTCCAACAAGAATGAAAATTTCCCCAACACTCTCCGGTGTGGTTCCTCCCGCAAGTAGCACATGTGGGCAACTTCCCACCAGCTCTATGGCTCTGTTGGACCCTACCGTGGTTACCGCCACCACGTCTATGATCATAGTGATGCCTGTTGTCCCGATGCCTCTTGGCATCACCTCTATCAAAGTTACTGGACCTCTTACCCGAACTAGATCCACCAGACCGCCTGGTCAAGCTCAAACTGTGCTCTAAGTCCTTGGCCCTCGCGACCAAGACATCAAAATCAGTGTAGTCTGAAGCTAGAGTATACGTCTTGATCTCTTCACTCAGCCCATAACGAAAACGGTTACAACGTTTCACCTCAGTAGGAACAAGCTCAGGTGCATACTGACTTAGTCTGACAAATCGAATCTCATAGTCTGTCACGGACATACTCCCCTGAAGCAAAGCCATGAACTCCCTCTTCCTCTCATCGAGGTACCGCGGACCCAGATACTTCTTACGGAATGCTGTCTCAAAGAACTCCCAAGTGATCTCGGCCTCATCCATACCCGTAGTAATGGTGACCCACCAAGTGTAGGCATCACCCTGAAGCAAGGACTCAACACATCCCAACTTGCGCTCACCAGTACACCCCATCTGAGCAAGGATACGGACAGTCTTCTCAAACCACAACTCTGATCTCTCTGGAGTAGACTCCCTGAACTCTTCGGCCCCAAGGCCCCGAAGTCTCTCTAAAGGCAATCCAGTGCCCTCACCCTGATGGTGTGTTGCTTGACCCCTAGCTACTGCAGCCTGAAATGCCCCGGCTATCGCCTGAACCAACGGAGCTAAGTCTATTCCGGCCGGTCCTTGGCCACCTTGGCCTCCTTGAGGTCCCTCTCTTTCGGCCCCGGCCTCGCCTCCTGCTCCAGGTGGAGGAGGTGGTGGTGGTGGAGGTGGCGGAGGAGCTCCAACTCCAACCACATGCTCTCCCACTTGAGCCTCAACTCTCACTACTGGCTCAACTCCCGGAGCCGCTGCCCGTGGTTCCGGTCGAACCATCCTAGGCCTCCCACGTGGTCTCATGGTACAACTAGCAAGGAAATAACTACAACAACAAACAAATAGGGATTACGTTAGTCAAAGCAAGGGTCCAATAGTGCTCAAGTACTCCTTTTATCAAAAATCTTTTTCAATTAAGTAATAGTACCAATGGGCACACACTCTACACCAGACACAACAACTCATGCTTCAAAACATCATGTGAACATTCACATATCAAAAATTCATGGCAAGGCATGCATCGAACAACACAATTACTCAACATAACAAGCTTACCTCACTTACCTGCCCGAGGTCTCGGTAACCTCAGGCTCTGATACCAACAAATGTAACCCCCTCATCTCGGTCTAGCAGGATGACCGGTCCGAGTGGGTTACACGAGGAAAACCGAAGTGAAACCCGTTAAGGTTCCCCCTCGGTTAGCAACCCTATATTTTTTTAAGTTTTAATCTTGTCTAAAGGAGTATTAAATCCTAAGTGATCAAACATCGGAACGTAATACATGAGACAAACATTCGAACCCCAAACCACATTCAAACAGCCCAATTTTAATCTTGACTAAAGACATCTTAGTACCTATGTGTTTTTCTCTTTAAAAAGGCCAACAAATGTCAAACAGTGCATTTTTAAGTAAAGGTTTCGAAACCTCTCAAATAGTTTCAAAACCTAGACTGGCAGTAAGGTCTGGAACTTAGATTTCTGCAAAGGTTTCGAAACCTTACCCATGGTTTCGAAACCCTCTTCCATGGTTTCGAAACCTTCCTCAAAGGTTTCGAAACTTAGGCTGGCAGTGAGGTCTAGAATCCCAGATTTTGCAAAGGTTTCGAAACCTTCCTCAAAGGTCTCGAAACCATTATGCAGGGGAGCATTTACTGCTTAACTCTAATGACTTCCTATGGAAAAAAAAACATCAAGAGCATACATAGCCATACATAAGAGCTTAAAAAGGGCTAAAGGCATGAATTAACACACATGAGATTTGCACATACAAACATTCAAGCAATCATACTTGAGCCAAAGGAAGTAATCAAACATGAAACAAGGCATCTAATCATGGCATTCATACAAGGGCAATAATTTAGCATTTAAGGTCATACATGAAAGCTCAAAAGGCCAAAATGGCACAAGTCAACATATAGGAGGTTTGCACTCACTATCAAGGAAACCTAAACATCTAGAAGGCATGCCACCACACTCAAACATTCATCATAGCATATCATGCTTTGCAAACCATAGTCAATCTAAAACATCAACATATCAATGAGTCATACATAGCTCATACAACACCCTTGCCGCATTGCTAACTAGTACAAAATTTAACCACCGTACTTGAGCCACAAACTTGGAAAGCCCTTCTTGCCTTGCTCCGAACTAACATCACGCTAATGATCTGTATTGTTGAAAATTGAGAGCGTAAGCTATAAGCTTAGTGAGGGTGCTCTAAAACGAAAAACATCAACAATGCAGGGTTCAAGCATGTAAATCCTAACCTCACATACATCATACATTGGCAAAGTAATCGAGTAGACCTAGCTAGTCTTTCAAGTGGCATAATATGGTTTCTCATATCCTACCAAGCTCGATCATCATATAACAACACCATATATCAACATCATATATCACAAACATATGAACAAGTTTAATTGGCCACTATTAATTTCACGGATGTGCGGATTTAACCTCAAAAATCACTTTACCTCGGTGGGATTACACTCATCACCGGACCTTGCATGTACGGGATTCCACTCATCGCCACATGCCCTACGGATGGGATTCCACTCATCATCTCGTAGAAATATATAAAAGCTTCCGGTGGAATATTACATCATCGTACTCCTCCTTGATGACTTAACGCCATCAAGGCCACGTACGTTTTGACTCAATTTGTGTGCACACTAATCCTAATGATCGATCATTTACAACCGGTAATTTATTTAGTGCCAATTTTCATAACCACATCACATATCATCAACCACATCCCATGCTCATCACATATATACATTTCATGATATACATGCACCAATTTAACCACATTTCACAAGAGCATAGATAGGCAAACATAGTAGCATTTAATGAAATCAATGGCTAAAATTAACAACTTGAAATAAAGAAATTACCTACCAAGCACATTCCACACACACACTCGAACCAAACTTTAAAACAAGATTGAAACCACTCATCGCCCTTCCTTAGCAACCGAAACAAATCTCCTACGAGCCCGGATTCGGTCCCAATGCTCCTTCGACGACTCATCTTGCTTCTAGCCAACCAAAAACACAACCAACAACCACAATCAATGCTAACATTCAATCAACACTCAACCTTAGAGCTTAAACTAACTTCACCCACATTTTCCAACCAAATTAATCCCCAAACATCTCAAATTCGTACTCCTTCAAACCTTAGCTGAAATACCCATTTTCAATCACCCAAATTACTCCCAAAAGGTCCCAAAACAACCTCCCAACCTATGTAGACCATCAGCCCTTTAAATTCAACCTAAAACCCACCAAAAATGGAGTTTTTGACATCTCAATTTTTGCTTTAAGAACCCACTTCGGGTTTTCAATGAAACTCAATCATTTTGACATATGTTGCACCTTTTAACATGAATAAACAAAGACCCAACTTCATTTTGCAAAACAAGATGAAAATCCCCATAAAAACCCAAACTTTAAATCAAACCTTAATTTTCAAAAGCTCATAGTTTTAAAATCTAAAACCATGGATAGATAAAGGGTGAAGAGGAGAGTGAGAATATGATTTTACCTTTCAAAATGATCTTGAAATGAGGTTGAAAATCAATGGAATAGTAACCTAAGCTTGGGAGGGTTTTGAAGATGGTTTTGGGTGTTCAACGTTGGAAAGGGGAGATGGGAAAGAGAAGACAACTTTTTCTTTAAAGTTGTCTTGCTTTTTAAAAGTTTTGGGTCAAATTACTCTTTTAATCCCTCCTCTTTTTACTAAAGCCCAATTAGATCTTAATTTAGGTTGAATTGATTTTAATTAAATTTTACCGACTCGAACCGCAAACCCCACTAACTCCTAACCCCAAAACACGGGCGTTACACAGATGTTAGGGTTTTGAATTAATTTTTTAAGGTTTTAGTTTTATAATTTTTGGGGTAGATGGTGAAAATTAAAATTTTGAAAGTTTGGGGGTTAAATTAGAAAATTAATTTTTTAAGTAACGGAGACTAACGACCAAGGGACCAAAATAGAAACGATTCTAAACGTAAGTGACCAGAATAATCTTTTTTGAATTTTGGTGACCAAAATAGAACACACCCTAAACGAAAGGGACCACTGGTGAAGATTACCCTAGATTTAAAGTATCTTTGGAGTATTATCTATTCGTACTCATATCCGAATAAACATTAGATACAAAGTCAGAACTCACTTACCTTATAATTGCGTGCTTAATTTCTTCTGTCTCCCTCCACTCAAAATATGGCTGGAGTGGATCTGCCTAGGGTGTAAGGTAAATGTTTCAACCGGACACGGTAAGCTCTCTCCCTAGAATTGGTATATTTGATTGCTTTAAAGATAATTTGTGCTAAAATATATCAGCACTTGGAGTTTAGCCTAGTGGTTAGCTTAATGACTTTAGAGTTAGGGGACATGGGTTGAATCTCAACTCCCCCCTCACATTGAATTTATTTTCTTTGTTATTGTGGTGACACGTGTCACCACCACATTAGTCTGAATAAAAAATTAAATAATATATATATTGGAGAGAGAAAATAATAAAAAAATATTTAAAAAATAAGACAAAATTCCACGTCAGTAATTCCGTTAGTTTTTAACGACGGGGACCAAAACAGGAGAACTATGTAACAGAATGGACGGTTTTTCCAAAAAAAATAATTTTGGGACCAAAATAAGAAGACGGTAATAATTTGGGGACCACGGTGTAGTTTTCCCTTTAAAAATGAAGGCTTCAATGATAAATTAGACTTTAAATTATGTTTTTTAGCCATTAAATTATTTTTTAGTTAAAATAAGTACTTAAATTATGTAATTTTTCTTTTTTAGTCTCTAACCTATTTACTGGTCAAAAAATTTTTGTGATGTGTCAACATCTTATTAGTCAAAATAATTTTCTTTGACTTAATAACTATCAGATTTAAAGTGATCAGAAATTATAGTGGTTCAAACTTTGAACAAGCTCTACATCCACTACCTTAGCTCCAACTAAGAATTTAAATATTATCCGAAAGAAAAAAAATGAAAATACCCTCCTTCTCGAAAGAATGAAACTCAGTCACGCCAATAAAGGATGCTCTCACCGTTGCTCAAATGGATAAACATAGGCTAAATTAAGCGGTAAAATACTAAAAAAAATTATCAATTGAACCGTAAATTATAACCCTTTTAACAATACAATGCTAGCAATTTTTTTTATCTAAATGAATTTAAATATTAATGTAATTGTACATATATTTGCAACCTATCAATTATGCCTTTGTTACTTGACCAATACGGTGTTGAATTATACATAAATGTTCATAAAACCAATCGAATATTTGTATTATATTGATCCAAAACACTTTCTTGATTAATATATATTAGAAAATATTTTAATATACAAGTTTGTGTAAACTTTAATTTGCACAATCTTTTTAATTTTAAAGTTTAGTAATTTAGGATAGAGTTTAGGGGTTTAGTGTGTAGGGTGTAAAATTTAAGGTTTATGGTTAGAATTTAAGGCTTAGGTTTTAGGGTGTTAGGGATAGAGATTTAGGTTTTAAAATGTATAGCATAAATATGAAGGATTGAGTATTTTTTTTACATAGATTGCGTATCAAAATATAACATATATTTATTTAACGAATATATTTTTTGCATTACATAAATATTTTAAAAAATAAATAGAATGGTTGAATTGCGAAAACATTAATTATATTAAAACTTAACGTAATATATAAACCCATAATGGCCTTAGTTTTAGGTCTCAATTTATGGTGTAGGATTTAGGGGTTTAGGTTTAGTAGTTTAGAATTTCGTTATTGTGAATAGAATTTAGTGTTTATGGTTAAAATCTAAATCCTCAACATATTACTCTAACCCTCAACCCTAACCTTTAAACCTTAAAACCTAACCATTACCGCTAAATTCTAAACCCTTAAACCTATGCCCTAAATTGAGTCCCTAAACCCTAAAATTAAGGTGATTGTGAAAACTTTTAGTTTTCACCGCCTGTGTATTGGATATAAATCCTTTTTATACACAAGATGTTTAAAAAAAATACAAAAACCTACATATTTACTCTTTAGAAATTAAAATCTATATATATATATAACCCTAAAACATAAATTTTATAAATTAAATTCATAAATCCTAAAACATAAAGATTTATATACCTAAAGACTATACAATATGTATATCAAAGTTTTTCTCTATAATTTCTCTTTTTAATTAATTTTTAAATTCATTCGGTTTAGACCGGCGTCTCCCTATTTTTATCTTGACCCGACTTAGAATCTAAAGAATTTCATAAATCTAATGAATTGACCCGACAAGTTGACTCCAAGTCCTAAAGTTGGATTGTATTGAGTTTTTTTTTCCTTTCAATGTAGCCCCAAAATGTCAAACTTTCATATTGATTATTTGTAAATACATATTCTTATAAGAGAAGAGATGTGCATATCGGTCCAGTAAGGATGTTCATTTTCTTGAATAAAAAGATGTTGAAAATGTTGTTTTAATTACAACCGCTAAACATTAGAATAAATCAGTACAAATACAGAACTATATAATTAAGTTAATAAGTATTGTTTCAAGCTCGTACACAAGGCGAATATTCAAACATAAAATCTAAAAAATTCAAAGAATTTAATCTTACCGACTTTATTATAGTTTAGTCAACTAATTTTTAATTTGAGGGAAAAGAAAAATCCAACCAACTTATAATATAAACATCAAAGTCCTTACCCAAAATGATGGTACAATGAAATAAGGTAAGGTTTTAACATCATGGTACGAAATCAAAACATAATTATGTCATAGAGGAAAGTTAAATTTGGGTGTTTGACTAATGACTAATCCCATTTGTATTTTTATGCCAATTTAGTACAAAACATCATCAAAATGAACCATGGCTAGTGTTTTTTCCTCTTTTTCTTTACTAGTTGCACATGAATCTATATTTTTTTATTCCAAGTTATTTTAGGTCAAAACTTTAATCTAAGCTGACATGCTTTACTTTTAAGTGACCCAAAGACGAGAAATCCTTTGTTGATGCTTGTCAAGAGACTTTTAGGTTGGGGAAGGTAGGGTGAGCAAAACTCAACTTGAAAAAATAAAGTTTTTAGACTCGGTTCGAGGTAAAAATATTTGACTTGTTTCAAAAAAATTTAAATAAAGTTTTAGTTGCAAAATGGAAATTTGAATAGCTCGACATTTTTAATAATTAATAAATTTATTTTTAAATTTGAGTTGAGCCCCTCAATTTTTCACAAAATATTAGCGAGTGGTATGTTGTCAATATATAAAAGGGAAAACTACACCACTGACCACTAAACAAATTGGGGATACCTATTTGAACCACCAAACTATAAAAAACGTCAATCACACCACCGAACTTATAAAATCAACCTATTTTGACCACCGTCGTTAAAAACCTAACGGTAGAGTGACGGAACTGCCACGTGGCAATTAATGGGTATATTTAAAATATACACATTTGGTCCCTGTTATTTACACATTTTTTCAATTTAGTCCTAATTTTAAATTAATAAAATAATAAATTATTTAATTAAGTAGTGACACGTGTCAAGACCTTATTAGAGGATTTTAATTATTTATATTTAATTTTATTAATTTATTTTCCCCTTCCAATCAGGTTGTGACACGTGTCACCACCAATTTAGAGGAGAAAAATAATTTTTCTCCACCTGCGCTAGGGTGGATACGAACTTAGGTCTCCCAGGGGTAAAGCCAATGGCTTTGCCACTACACCAAGCACTAATTTGTGCTATAATTCTCCGGATATAATATATATCTCTTATTAGTTTCTACATTTATAAGCCAAAAGCTCAAACCCTAAACACTAATTTCGCATATATAAAACCTAAACCCTGAACTCTAACCCTAAATATTTCAAATTAATTTCACGCTAAATATTTCAAATTAAACCTCAAACCCTAAAAATTTCAAATTAATTTCACGCTAAATATTTCAAATTAAGCCTTAAACCCTAAATATTTCAAATTAATTTCACGCTAAATAATTCAAATTAAACCCTAAACCCCAAACAATTTGAAATTTTTAGGGTTTGGGGTTTATGGTTTAATTTAAAATATTTAGCGTGGAATGAATTTGAAATTTTTAGGGTTTGAGGTTTAATTTGAAATATTTAGCGTGAAATTAATTTGAAATATTTAGGGTTAGAGTTTAGGGTTTAAGATTTATATATGTGAAATTAGTGTTTAGGGTTTGAGCTTTTGGCTTATAAATATTGAAACTAATAAGAGATATATATTATATCTGGAGAACTACAACATAAGGTTGTGCTTGGTGCAGTGGCAAAGCCATTGGCTTTACCCCTGGGAGACCCAGGTTTGAATCCACCCTAGTGCAGGTGAAGAAAAATTTATTTTTCTCCTCTAAATTGGTGGTGACACGTGTCACCACCTGATTGGAGGGGGAAATAAATTAATAAAATTTAATATAAATAATTAAAATCCTCCAATAAGGTCTTGACACGTGTCACCACTTAATTAAATAATTTATTATTTTATTAATTTAAAATTAGGAGTAAATTGAAAAAATGTGTAAATAACAGGGACCAAATGTGTAATTTTTAAATATACCCATCAATTGCCACGTGGCAGTTCCGTCACTCTACCGTTAGGTTTTTAACGGCGGTGGTCAAAATAGGTTAATTTTATAAGTTCAGTGGTGTGATTAACGTTTTTTATAGTTCGACGGTTCAAATAAGTATCCCAATTTGTTTGGTGGTCAGTGTTGTAGTTTTCCCTATATAAAATCATATAGACATAAAGGTAAATTTAACCTCAACGTTTAAAGTTTTTTTGTTAAATTTATCATTTTTAGTTAAATTTAACCTTTAACGTTTCAGAAAAAGTAAAGTCGCTTATTTAAGGATAATATTGAAAAACATTAAATTTTAACAGTTTTACGGTGTCAACTCATATGATAATTTACATATGTTTCATGCTGACATGGATTAATTGTCTTAAATATCACTTCAACAAATAATTTAAAATTATAAAAGAATACATTAAGCATACATGGATTGCTAGGTAAGATTCTATGTCAATAAAGTTAAAAGTTTAACACTTTAACCATTATTTACGTTAAAAGTTCATGCTTCATATTCTTTTGAAATATTGAGAGTCAAATTTGACTTTTCAAATTTAACTAAAAATATAAATGTTAAAAGGACAAAATTATACTCATGCCAATTATATATGACAATGTATGAAATACAAAGCTTGATGTTATTATATCATTCATTTTACATAGGTGTAACTTGTAAGGCATGTTCAATTAGGTCCTCAATATTTTTATATTCTCTTTGTCCTACTAAAACTGTCACATGTTAATATTTTTTGGGTAATATTTTTTTAATTTTGACCTCTTATAATTTAAAATTTAATATTGATAAAAATATAAAAAATATATATTTTAAAACTTTGAATCAAGTAGTTTTTAAATATTTTTTTTATAAATTTTAGTTAATTAAAATATTTAAATAAACTGTAGTAAATGATGAAAAAATTTGACCAAAAAAATATCAATACATGACAATTTTAGTGGGACGGGGTGAATATTAATTTTGATTTTTTTTTTAGAAAAATGCTTTATTTTATATGTTTTGATGTTATTTGATAAAGTTTCAAAAAAATTATAAATGTTTATATGAAAAAAATAAATTTCAAGTAAATAAAAGTAATCAATACTCATGTTAAAAATAATAATTATCAAGTTTTATATATATATTTAGTTATTTTCACTATTTGGAATTTAACATGAAAATTAAATATAAATTAAATAAAAAAATATAATTTGATTCAATTTTAATAACCGTAGTTTAAAAAACGTGTGAACTATAAACCATAAAAAATAGAGTGGATATTTAATTCACTGCTTATGTAAAAAAAGGCAAACAGTCTATTTTCAAGTTAAAATTTAAAATTTAAATTTTTAACCCTAAAATATAAAATTCTACCTGAAATTTAAACCCTAATCCTAAGTATAAATCTTAAATTATAAATATTATAATATAAACTTCTAACCTATAAACTATAAACCTTAAATAATATCACTTGTGAAAACTTTATTAATAATAATAAAAACTAGTCTTCGTAGAAGATTTACATGCTTGATGTACACGTGTGGGAGCATGTGGGCCACCGACCCATCACACTCTTATGATTCGTCGGTTAGCGCCTTGTAGTCGAGCGGGGCCATAAAGTTCGGTTAAAATTAATGGGCTGTCAGTCACGTGATCTGCCACGTGAGGTAAATTTCCCTTTTGTGCGTGCGCTACTTCACTTGGAGCTACATGCTTTTAAACGGGTGTGATTTTCCACCGTGTGATGCGAGGACATTATTTTGACCTGTCCCCACACCCTCGGATAATTCATCATCAAACCTTATTCATCATGTTTGATTGGTATGTATCTGGCGTATTGTATTATTTAAACAACCATATATTACAAAAGGTATAAATAATTGTGTTTCGTAGACGTGATATTTAATTGTCGTATTATTTAATGGGTAATATTTATTATTGAGGTAGAAGTAATATTTATTTAGTACGCTAGTTTTGTGACGCTTCTAAATTAATTTTTCAATAATGCCTCGTATTATTTTTCATGTATTTACATCATTATGAATACATTAACTATTTTTTGTTACGTATTTACTTTGTTGTGTACACTTTTACTATTTTTTTTTACGTATTTACAATTAACTATTTTTCCACGTATTTTTACCATTGTCAACAAGTTCATTATTTTTTACGTATTTACATAGTGTGTTTGAAAAATAATATAATAACCAATGTCAAGACAAGAAAAAAATATGAAGCTAGAGTTTTAAAGGTAAAAGGATACGTTCACACATAACATTTATCTTTTAATTGTATAACAAATTTTAACAACCTTGTTGTAGTGACAACCATATTTATCTATCTTTTTAATACACATGTGTTATTTAGAACAACACACCTCTTTTACATCTGTTGCACCAAATTGATGCATAAATGTTTATTCTAATAGTTATTGTTATTATATATTCATTCAAATTTAATTGATAATTAATTTAAATTCTAGTAAATTTTTATTGGTTGAAAATTGCTTACCATTTGAGTTTATTTAATAAATAATTATTTATATTAGGTAAGAAATATTTGGGAATCATAGTTCTTTTTTTTGGGATCTAGTAATTAGCTTTATAAATATAGGTATTCCGTATATTTAAACTCAATGAATCATAGAAACAATATTTATTTTGAGAGTTGGGTTTTAGTGGTTGTTTATCGGATGTTTGAAGTCATTGTAGTTTCTATGTTTTATGGTAAATCTTCTTTAATTTGTGAAGGTAAGCAACCGAGCTGGATCACATCAAAAAATTATATATTGTCTGTTTTTTTATGTTTATTTTACGTTGGTTAAATTTTTTATGATTTTCCTTAGTAGAGAATAGGGTATAGAGTACGTTTGTATTTGCAGAAGCGAGAGCAGTGTAAAATGTTTCGAAAGACTATGTAATATTCGTTTTGTGTCGTATTCTTTTCTTACAATAAGTTTAGAGAGATTTTTAACGATGCCCACAATTCGAAGATGGATGTATTGATTTTTCAATCATTAATAAAACTTAACATTGTCGAGAAAAAAATATATTTATTCAATACAAATTTAGAATGTAATTTGAAAAATTGGTCAACTTAAAAGAGGAAAGTGGATTTCGTTTCATTTCATATCCCAACATATGGCCAACAAAAAAGCATGTTTATGTTTACATCATACATCAGTGTTTCTAGCCACATGTCCTCTTTTTTTTGGCTTAATTTGTTTTTGACCCCTTTCTTTTGGTAAAAAAAGATATCAAGACGAGGGTTTTAGGTAGAAAAGCAAGCTGTCTAGGGATCACAAAGAAAGAATTAAACCTTTTAATTAATTAATTAGGATTAATTAATTAATATTAAAAGCATGTGACAAGGAATCCAATGATCAAAACATGAAACAAAAAGAAGCACAACCTTTGATGGGGTAATATTCGGGTTGTAAGGAAACGACATAGCAAGAGAGATATGGGGTTTGGAAGTTGGAACACAACAATTGTCGGTTTCGATATTAATCACTATTTAATTAATTAGTTTGTTGATTTCGATAGTTTGATGGATTAATTATATAATTAATATTATAGCAGATAAGTATAAAGAAATTATAAGCTGCAGCAAGCCATGCCAATTCAAAAGTGTTGGATTTCATTCTTTCTAAGATTTTGTTTTTGGTGTAAGGACAATTACATGATTCTAACCTCCCCATGCTTTGCCTAATTAACATTTATAGTTTAGCTTGCATTGTAATGATGCATAAAATTTAATTTTGTTAATTGCATCACACGTCTCTAAACTACAATACTCATTTTAAATTGGTCCATAAACTTTTAAATATTTTTTATTTCATCCTCAAATTAAGACCTGCATTCTAATTTGGTCCCCTAAACTTTTGACCATTTCAGTTTCATCCTCAAACTATGACATTCATTTTAAATTGGTCCTCAAACTTTTTAAACATTCTAATTTCATCATCAAATTATCAATATATGTTAATCATATCTTATGTTAATAAAAATCGTTACAAAAAATTTTAATTGTCATGAAATATTGATGTGTTTTATGTGATAATATTCAAAATTTTAGAACGTAGGTCATAGTTTGGGGATGAAAATGGACATTCAAAAGTTTGGGACCAATTTAGAATGAGAGTCATAATTTGGGGATGAAATTAAAACATTTAAAAGTTTAGGGATCATTTTAAAATGAGGAATATAGTTTAAGGGTGTATGGTGCAGTTAACTATCTTTTTTCATTACAATGCATCATTGGACTGATAAATGATTTGTTTTTTAGGTTTAATTGTTTTAGGGTCCTCTTAATTTTAAAACTAAGAAAATTAAGCCCTAGTTCCTCTCATTTTTCGGTTTAAGCAGGGCCGGCCCTGGGCAGGGGCAGCAAGGGCACCCCCCTAGGGCCCCATTGCTCAGGAAAATTAAATATTGTATATTTTCGAATTATATTTAAAGATTTAGTTTGTTTTAATATTTGTTATTAGGGCATATTTTTTAATATTTGTTAATAGGGGTTAAGATTTTTCCAACATTTATTATTAAAGATCTACTCTTAATATTTTTTTTCTAATACTTGTTATTAGGGGCCTATTTTTTATATTTGTTATTAGAGGCTGAGTATTTTTCAATATTTATTAGTATGAGTCTACTCTTAATATTCAATTTTTTTTTCTAATACTTGTTATTAAGAGCCCATTTTTTAATACTTTTATTAGGGGCTAAGTTTTTTTTCGATATTTATTATTAGGGATCTACTCTTAATATTCAATTTTTTTTCTAGTACTTGTTACTAGGGCTCTAGTTTTTCCAATATTTGTCATTATGGGCATTGTTTTAAGGTAAAATTTTGATATACATCCTGGTAAAACTAATTTTACACAAGTCTACATATTTACATTATAAAACTCAAATCCTAAATTTTAATCCTAACCCTAAAAAAACTAAACATTAAACCATATACCCTAAATTCTCAACACTAATCTTAAATTCTAAACCCTACAACATAAACCCCTACACTTTATACCCTAAACTAAAACCCTAACCCCTAAAACTAAAAGGCATGTGTAAACTTAACTAAAAGGCACATGTAAACTAAAGTTTACACGACATGTGTATCAAAGTTTTTTAATAGTTTTAAAATTTAATCTTTTTAATACTTGTTATTAGGGGACCAATTTTTTCAATACTTGTTACGATAGACCAACTCTTAAAATTTAATTTCTTTCATTACTTTCTATTAGGGACAAAGATTTAAATAGCGCCATGCAACCACAATAACGATCGTTATATGACGGTAGTGGTATCATCTAAAACCGCGATATATGGAACCATTATGTCCACAATAGCATATTTTACTAAAAAAATTCATAACCGTGATACTTGCAATAAACAAAATAACATTTATTATATCCACAATCATAATAAACACAACACAACATAAAGTACGACTGTAACTATAATTACAATTTAAATCCTCAATTTAAGGCCTATTTTTTAAGTTCGCCCCGGGCCTCCAAAAACTCAGGACTGACCCCTGGGTTTAAGTATTTTTGGATTAATGTTAGTGTAAAGTTAATTAAATTAAGTTTGACCTCCATTTTTTTTGTTTAAGTATTTCATAAGTCCTTGTCAGTTTCAAAATCGATCAAATTAAATCCTAACTTTTCAATATTTAAATTTTAAATTGATAGCTTAACGATAAAATCATAAATTTATATTGATACTGTTTGGCAATTAGCGGATAACTGATAGCGGATAACGGATTGTATTAGCTGATATCTGATTGCATTAGCTGATTTGACTAGCAGATTGTATTAGTTGATTGTATAAAAGTGTTTGGTAAAATTAACTGATAGTTGATAGTTGTTAGATTATTTAAACAAGCAAAATGACATATAAGGCAATGATTATATTCAATACTTGTTTTAATAGTTTATTAGTTATCAATATTTTGAATCTAATTAATATTAATTATATCTATACAATTATTTTTAATATAATTTTTCTAAGCATATTCGAATAATTTATATATTAATTTATTATTTATATAATTATTTTAATATAATTTAGTTAATAAATAAATTTAAATACACATATAAATATGTGATACTAAAAAGAAAAAAAAGTAAATAAGATTAGCTTATAAATAGGGTGAGAAAATATTTAATTTAGTTTATTTTGAGATTTTTTGTACCCCCCTTATCCCGGTCCGAACGTTTGACCGGTCCGAATAGGCTACACGGGGAAAACCGATGTGAAACCCGTTAAGGTCCCACCTCAGTTAGCAACCCTAGAAATTTTCTTTTATTTCATTCTTGTCTAAATGCATTATCAAGTCCTATGTGGAACACGACAGCGGAAACACAAGCAACATATCAACGACCATCCAAAACACTACTTTAAAACAACCCATTTTCCCTTTTTAAGCAGGCCGTATCGATACACTTGTCAAGGGTATTGATACGCCTTGACCAAGGTCAACACCCAAAGGTCAACACAAGAAGACCGTATCGATACAACCATTGAGCGTATCGATACACCCTTCTCGGTCAACATCTTGTGGTCAACGAGACAAACCCGTACCGATACACTTGGAACTCGTATCGATACGCTAAAGTCTCACCAAAATATCAGATTTCCAGTGAGCTTTGAGCGTATCGATACACCCCCGTGTATCGATACACCAAGCCAAAATTGAGTCATGGAGGGCAAATTGTATCGATACAGCCCTTGGGCGTATCGATACGCCCTGCACTACAAGTCTCCAAATTTCAGCCAAACAACTTAGGACTCGACTCTAGATGCGATTTACGAATCCCCTAGCCACAAAAAACATACAAACAACCTTTAACCACCAAGATCTAAGCATATGAGGCAACCAACACTAACAAGCATCATTCATCAGAGAGATTCATGCATTTACCAAAAGATGACATACAAAGCACTTTAAGGCTCATGCCTTAGCAACCAAAACATATAAGCATTCAAGACATGCAACATAAGCAATAGTTACAAATCAAACAAGGCATCCAAGAACCAAGCCAACATCAACATACATCAAAGCTCAAATCAAAAATACATATCTCATTGCTTGAGTATTACAATCTACAATTCAAAGATCATACTTGAGCTAACCCAAAAGCAACACTTGGAGACCTTTCCTTGCCCTTGCCACCCACAAGCTACTAATCTGCATTGTCGAACAAAAAGGAGCGTAAGCATAAAAGTTTAGTAAGGGTAAGCTCATAAAACAAACCTTTGACAATGCAGGGTCCAAGCACGAGCAAGAATCAAAATAGAATGCATGATCTTACCTCCAATCCTCAAGAGCCAAATTAACATGATGCATGAACATATAACCATCACTATGTCATGATCAACAATTCATAAGCCCAACACATGAAGATACATATATCAATGTATTATTAACAACGTATCTCAATCTATATTGGAAATCTCATTTCATATCATATTGGCATATATGTATAATCTCATATCGGCACCTAGTTATGACTCGAATACGCGAATAACACGTTGGAACGCATTTCCAACACAACCATTACCTTCGGTGGGATTACACTCATCACCGGTTCTCGCAGAGGGGATTCCACTCATCCTCACGCCTCGTCGATGAGATTCCACTCATCACCGACTAATATAAAGATTTTCGGGCGAACTCGTACTCCTTCTTGGTGCCTTAACGCCACCAAGGCCACGCGCAACTTTGACTCTCGTGTGCACACTAATCCTAATGATCGATCATTATACCCAAGCATACTAGTGCCAATATTAAACAAAAACCACAACCTTTCACAACATCAATTCAAAATAACTTCCGTGCTTAGCACGTACTCACCATGATCCTCGAAATCATGCAACCACCTCATAATATCATTTCACAAGTCAACACTACATGTATATCATCAAAACAATTATCACATCATGTTTCACACATATGTATATCCACATTATACCTATCATCAACATGCATATGACAATGCATCAAAACATGCCTCAACATACATGTATAACAACATATACATAACCACCATAATCTCAATTAAACATGAGTCACTAACATCAAAAAGAGTACAACCAAAGTCTCTAACTAAAGCTTAGGATTAGGCTACCACTCTAATCCCAACTCTAGGTGGGTCTACCAATCCCAACCTAGTCCACATGCTTGAACCAATTGCTCAAAACCATTTAAAACATTTTAACCACTCATTTTCACATCCAAGCTCCACTACCAAGCAAGCAAGGTCTTCAAGTTTCCAAATTCACTCCCGAAGCTTTACCATTGTCTTCTCTTGTTTCTAATCATCTCATAACAAACAAAACAACCTCGAATCAGCTCATACAACAACGTAGCAACCCGGAACACCAATCAAGCAATAAACACAAGATTCCAAGCCAAGAACTACCCCCAAAACATCAAACTCGGGCAGCCCTCAAACCCCAACCAAAACTCATGATTTGAACCTTTTTAGCACACTCAAATGCTTCCAAAACAGCCACCAACTATTATACTAACATCAACTCTCAAATTCTAACACAAACCATACCCAAAACTCATCCCAAAACCCTTCAAAAATCCCCCATTAAACCCAAATCCGGGAAACTTAACAAAACACTCTAAAAATTATATATGTTGGACCATTTGGTTCATAAACATCATATCTAACAACATTAAATTAAAACCTTAAGTTAAAAACAATAAAGATATCATTTTTATTCAAATATTCCAAAAACCCAAATTCTAAAACTTAAACCAAAATGAAATCTAGTTGTACTTTTAAAGAGAGAAAGATGAGAGCAAGATGGGAAAGTGATTACTTTTCAAAACCGAGCTAAAATGGAGAAGCAAGGTGATGGAATAGTGATTTAGAGAAAAACCCTCCCCTTTGTTGTTCAAATGCAAAATGAGAGAAGGATGAAGACAATGCTCTATTTTAATTAAAATGGGTTTTAAAATAAGTCCACTTTATTACAAAATTGCCATTAATGAGCATAGCCAAAAGAATTTCCCAAATCCATGGAAATTTGATTCCAATTACATTTTGGTCCCACACGAAAAGTTTGTTTGAGAATTATAAAGACCAAAATATTTCTTTATTATTTTAATTATAAAATCGGACTCAAAATATTATTTAAATATTATTTTCTCCCGGCCCCCAAACCCGGTTGTTACAACTCTCCCCCACTTAAGGAAATTTTGTCCCCGAAATTCATCGGACATGAATTACCACGAAATCTTCTCTTACCCACCTTCCTCAATGGTTCCTTCAAGGCATGTCAATTTAAAACTCAACTCAATCTCTTCAACAACATAGCACGGGACAGATTTGACTCACACTTCCGAATCACAGATACACGGAACACATCACAAACCCCTTTTTCTAACTCTGGTGGTAACCGTAACAATAAACAACAGAAGTAGCCCGGTTCACAATCTCATACATCAATGTTTGAAATACTTGACCCATAACCTTCTCTGACTGAACATCTAACTTCAACAGGTAACCAAACACTATGCAGACGTCTTCAAAAGTCTAGTTGAAATCTCGAATCCCTATCGGCCATTATCGATTTCAAGACACTGTGCAACTCACACTCTCGCTAAGGCACAACTCCGCCATCTTACACAAAGTACAAGTAACGTGAACATGTATAAAATGAGCACTCTCGATGCAACTATCATTGTTTACTCAGCTAAGTTCTCACGGAGGAAATCAAAGGCGAACCAGACACAAGATCCCTCAAATCTATTACCCACTCTCATTAAGAATCTTCCACTGCTGTAACAACTAGAAGAAAACTGATGCTCGACCTTGACACGCTGGCGAATTATACACTTACTCTCATACTAAACCACATCATCCATCAGCTCAATCCAGAAGTACTCATCTTCAACCCACAATACATCTTCATACTACTCTGATGCAATACAAATGAACTGCCGTGTGCTTCGGCCAAAACAATACGTCTCAAAACACTATGTCATTCGGCACAACTATTCTATCTCTAAAAATACAAACTCTATCATCTTTGAAAATGCATTATGAAGGTCTTCCTTCTGTTATGTCTTGCACGTGAGGTGCCAAGAACCTATCTTGCAACTGTTTCTCTTCAAGTATCTAACACAAAGTAGGTTTAACATGAAACTCGACCACAAAACTACTATCATTCGGTAAACTGAATTTGGAAAATACATATCGCAACTCAACTACTAATCTAACAACAAATATAACTCAGAACATCGGTTACTACGTCGACTCTCTTCGAATGGTACTCAATCTCGAGATTACGGTCTTCAAGCAGTTCTAACAACTTATATTGTTCAAGTTTCAACCCTTCCTAAGTCGTCTAATATTTCAAGTTCTGACGATATGTATATACTGCGCATTTCTTATTGTACAAGCTTTGTCTCTAAGTCTTCGAAGCAAATACAACTGTAATTAACTCTAAGTCTAGTGTCGAATAACTCTTCTCTCGGTCTTTCAACTATCTCGATGAATAAGCCATAATTTTCTGTCTTGCATAAGCACACAACCTAACCCTACATGTGACACATCACTATGGTTCACAGATTCTTTCTCTGACAGGCTTGATCAAGGTCGAAGCTCTCTTCAAAGTTTCTTTCGGTCTCTCAAAGGCTCATTGTCTCTCATCTGATCGCACAACTGAACATTCTTCTGTAACAATCTGTCAAAGGAGCAGCTATCTTCGAAAGACCATTTTCAAACCTCTAAAAGTAACAATGCTAGACCTAGGAACTAAAGATACCTGCCACTGTCTTCAGTTTCTTCCAACCCACATCTTCTTCTGTCTACATAGGATTCACTCTAATATACTCGGCCGATCTACATGTCCTAGGAGAACATCTTCCTTGACTCGGAGTTCACGTTTGCTCATCTTGGTATACAACTGATTTTCTAATAGGATCTACAACACTAACTCCAAAGCTTGTCATGGTCTTCTTTGGTACATGAATATACACATGTATCATCTACGAGAACTACTACTACAACCAATCAAGGAGCTCATGAAGTATTTTGCTCGACATCTCTATAAAAGTAGCTAACACACTAGTCAAACGAATCGGCATAACTTGAAAATGGATACTAATTATTCACGGTAAATTGTTTCAACTACCTGTAATCTAACCACATTCTCGTACTGTCATTCTTCTTCTTCACAAATTACACTGTCGAATTCTAAGATGGTGCACTAGGCCAAATGAATCTAAGGTCTAACAAATCTCGAAGTTGATTCTCCAACACTCTCAATTCTTTCGGGAACCATAAAATACAAAGCAATCAAAACAGGAGCAAACTCGGAGACGATATCAATAACAAACTCATCTTCCCTATCACGAGACAAACCAGACAATTCTTCCAAACACTTTTAGGAAAACCACAAACTATTCTAACCTTCTGCGGTCTAATCTTCATTCAAAAATCAAATCCATCACATCTGCCAGGTAAGCCTGTCAACTAAACTCAATCAATCCTTGACCTCTAAAGCTGGATCAACATTCGATAAGAAGTTCACATCCTCATCTACCACTACAGTCTCACAGAAATCTGCAACTTCAAGACAACTCTCTCTTTGTCTCAACGTATACCCTAACTCTATGCTGTACAAGCCAAACCATATCAAATGTTACATCGAAACCGTAAAAGACAATTATTTCACATCTACTAGAAACACGTGACCTTGAACCATCAACAAACATCTTCCGCACATCTTTCTGACCACCACTACCTTACCAAAAGGACTAGTCGCATGCGTCCCTACGTCTAAGATCTCAATAGGTATATCAAATTTCTTTGCATGCTCACACAAAAGGACGAATCTGCAGAAATCGCAACTTTACATGTACACAGCTGATAGTCTTCGGTTTTCTTGTTTTCAGGCTGGCCCTTCAAACGTAACCTAACTCTTCAAACAATCCGGTGTCAATGCTCAAGACTTCCTTCTCGGCTCAACTATATCGGAAGCGACTTCATCTTTCCTTCTTGCTGGAAGATAACTCAGACGCACACTGGCCCAATCGCACAAATCGATTCCCACTCACGGATACTGACCGGTTGTCTTGTATTAAAACCATAGGCCGAACCCCAACGATCATCAACTAACATTCCTGCGTTTCAGATTACTCACATGAGACCCCTACCTAGATCTCGCTAAAAGAACTAAGGTACTCATACTTACCTCTGACACCTCATCGGGCACATTCAAACCTTGCATACTTGCTAACAATATACAGAAGTACAGACTCAGAATCAATCAAAAGGGACAAACTCAAGACTGTACCAAGGGCTTATCTACTATAACATCGATACCACTCTGAACCTCACTCAGAGGTCTTCATTTCCTTTTTGCCAATTAATACCAGAAACGATCACATCGTCCCTCGCCAACAAGAATCAACCCACATACACAGTAATTCAAACAAACAAATTGTACCTCAACTCTGGTACAATCATACTCCCTTGACTATAGCGACGAACTCCCTCCACATCATCCATATTTTCAGAAACCACAACTTCCACTTATCTATTCACAACCCACACCTTGGCCTCAAACTTACTAAAAAACAATAAATCAACAACTACAACAAATTAATCAAGCAAACTGGGTTAGCAAAGGAAAGGGTCCAAGTGGCTCAAGTATGATTCCCTCACTTAAAATCTCTTTTTTTTTCGGCGTAGGGACTTTAAACATCATGCTTCAAACAAAACAACTAGCATTCTTGATAAACAAGCAATCATACATTAAGCATACTTAACAAGCAAGCGACCACCGTGCATAACAATACCAGAAATTTAACTTACCTCACTTACCTGTCCAAGTTCTCGGAAACCTTAAGCTCTGATACCAACAAATGTAACCCCCTCATTCTGGTCCAGACGTTTGACCGGTCCGAGTAGGCTACACGGGGAAAACTGATGTGAAACCTGTTAAGGTCCCACCTTGGTTAGCAACCCTAGAAAATTTCTTTTATTTAATTCTTGTCTAAATGCATTATTAAGTCCTATGTGGAATATGACAGCGTAAACACAAGCAACATATCAACGACCATCCAAAACACTACTTTAAAACAACCCATTTTCCTTTTTTAAGCAGGTCGTATCGATACACAAGGGTATCGATACGCCTAGACCAAGGTCAACACAAGAAGACCGTATCGATACAGCCCTTGAGCGTATCGATACACCCTTCTCAGTCAACATCTCGTGGTCAACGAGACAAACCCGTACCAATACACTTGGAACTCGTATCGATACGCCAAAGTCTCACCAAAATACCAGATTTCCATAGAGCTTTGAGCGTATCGATACACCCCCGTGTATCGATACACCAAGCCAAAATTAAGTCCTAAAAAGCAAACCGTATCGATACGCCCTGCACTACAAGTCTCCAAATTTCATCCAAACAACTTAGGACTCGTCTCTAGATGTGATTTACGGCTCCCCTAGCCACAAACAACATACAAACAACCTTTAACCACCAAGATATAAGCATACGAGGCAACCAACACTAACAAGCATCATTCATCCAAGAGATTCATGCATTTACCAAAAGATGACATGCAAAGCACTTTAAGGTTCATGCCTTAGCAACCAAAACATATAAGCATTCAAGACATGCAACATAAGCAATATTTAAAAATCAAACAAGGCATCCAAGAACCAAGCCAACATCAACATACATCAAAGCTCAAATCAACAACACCTATCTCATTGCTTGACTATTACAATCTACAATTCAAAGATCATACTTGAGCTAACCCAAAAGCAACACTTGGAGACCTTTCCTTGCCCTTGCCACCCACAAGCTACTAATCATCCCATCACATACAAAATAACCTCGAATCATCTCATACAACAACGTAGCAACCCGGAACACCATTCAAGCAATAAACACAAGATTCTAAGACAAGAACAACCCCCAAAACATCAAACTCAGGCAGCCCTCAAACCCCAACCAAAACTCATGATTTGAACCTTTTTAGCACACTCAAATGCTTCCAAAACAGCCCCCAACTATTACCCTAACATCAACCCTCAAATTCCAACACAAATCATACCCAAAACTCATCCCAAAACCCCCATTAAACCCAAATCCGGGAAACTTAACAAAACACTCTAAAAAATATATATGTTGGACTATTTGATTCATAAACATCATATCTAACAACATTAAGTTAAAAACAATAAAGATATCATTTTTATTCAAATCTTCCAAAAACCCAAATTAAACTTGAACCAAAATGAAATCTAGTTGTACTTTTAGGGTCTGTTTGTTTCATTGAAAATTGTTTCCGGAAAATGAATTCTGGAAAATGAACTACAGTTGTTGGAAAACTAATTGCAGAAACCATTTTCCGGTGTTTGGATGATGTTGTACAATTCATTTTACACTGTTTGGTAGAGTTTTCTGAAAATTTCATGAGCAATCCACAAACAAGCATCGATAATGGTAAAAACAAGTTCCAATCAAAACATGGTTTAATGTTTAGGTTAGTGTTTAGGGTTTAGGATATCATTTATGGTTTATGGTTTAGACTAGTATTTAGTGTTTATGGTAGCATTTAGGGATTAGTATTTAAGGTATAGATTTAGGGTTTAGATTAGTGTTTATGGTTTAGGGTTTAGGTTGGTGGTTATGGTTTAGGGTTTAAGATTTAAGGGTTTATGGTAATATTTAAGGTTTATGGTAGCATTTAGAGTCTATGGTTAGTGTTTAGGGTTTATGGTTTATTGCTTAGCTTTTAGTGTTTAGGGTTTAGGTCATCATTTAGAGTTTAAGGTTTATGTTAATGCTTAGTGTTTAAGGTTTAGTATTTATGTTAGCATTTAGGGTTTAGGGGTTAATGTTTATTGTTTAGGGTTTATGTTAGTGTTTAAGGTTTAACATTTAAAGTTTAGGGTTTATGTTAAGGTTTAGTGTTTAGGTTAGTGTTTAGGTTTTAGGGTTTATTGTTTATATTAGTATTTAGGGATTATGGTTTATGTTGGTGTTTATTGTTTATGGTTTAGTGTTTATGTTAGTGTTTATGTTAGCATTTATGTTTTATGGGTTAGTGTTTAGGGTAAGGGTTTATGTTAGTGTTTGGGGTTTAATATATATGGTTTAACATTTAAGGTTTAAGGTTTATGTTAGTGTTTATGTTAGCATTTAGTGTTTATGGTTTAACATTTAGCGTTTAAGATTTTGTTTTAGGGTTTTGTGTTTATGATATATCATTTAAGGTTTTGTGTTTATGGATCAATGTTTATGGTTTAGAGTTATGTTACTGTTTATGGTTTAACATTTAGGGTTTAGTGTTTTTAATGTTTAGGGTTTAATATTCATTGGTTAATGTTTGGGGTTTAGGGTTTAAGATTTAATGTTTATTGTTTAAGGTTTAGGGTTAGGGTTTTTAATGTTTATGGTTTAATATTTATTGGTTAATGTATGTGGTTTAAGGTTTAGGGTTTAGGATTTAATGGTTATGATTTAAGGTTTAGTGTTAGTGTTTTTAATGTTTAAGGTTTAATATTTATTGGTTTAGGATTTAGGGTTTAGGGTTTAGTTTTTATGTTAGTATTTAGGATTTAGTTTTTATGTTAGTATTTAGGGTTTAGGTTTTAAGTTTTATGGTTTATGTTAGTATTTGTAGAGAGAATGGGAGGAAGGAAAACGAGTTACCGAAAATCAATGGGCAAGTCATTTTACACTAAAACAGGGTCTGTTTTCCATTGACTGTAGTTGGTTTTCCGTTGACTTTTTCATTTTCCATGAACCAAACAGCGGAAAAGTTATGAAAACGTTTTCAGGAAAACCAATTACAGGGAAACAAACAGACCCTTAAAGAGAGCAAGATGAGAGCAAGATGGGAAAGTGATTACCTTTCAAAACCGAGCTAAAATGGAGAAGCAATGTGATGGAATAGTGATTTAGAGAAAAACCCTCCCCTTTGTCGTTCAAATGTAAAATGAGAGAAGGATGAAAACAATGCTCTATTTTAATTAAAATGTATTTTTAAAAGAAGTCCACTTTATTACAAAATTACTATTAATGAGGATAGCCAAAAGAATTTCCCAAATCTATGGAAATTTGATTCCATTTACATTTTGGTCCCACACGAAAAGTTTGTTTGAGAATTATAAAGACCAAAATATTTCTTTATTATTTTAATTATAAAATCGGACTCAAAATATTATTTAAATATTATTTTCTTCCGGCCCCCAAACCCGGGTGTTACATTTTTGGTAACTAGTAAGGGTAAAAGAGTCTTTACAATTTTAATATCAAACCTCTAATCTCAAAAAGCTCCTATTATGAGCTTTTTTAAAATTAGTGGTTTTATCTCAATCCGCTATTCACCAAACAACAATATTAGCGGATTTAACTTGTCAAACCTCTAATTATGCCTCAAACCTCTAATTTTTATCCAAACCTATTTTTACCAAACATGATCATTTATTAATATTTATAATTGGCGCCTCCCTAACTTTCATCATGACTCCGAATCTATACATTTTCTTATTACTTAAGATCCAATCGATATTTTCTTTTATCAACAAGCATGATTTTATTGGAGTCGGAAAACCATACACGACTATTATTGCGTGTCTCGTTAAAAACCTTCTTAAACCTATATTGAAAGAAAAGAGTATAACACGATAATAAAATAGGACAAAACGCCAAGACAAAATAAAATTAACAAAGCATCAAAATGAGAACACAATGATTAAAAAAAACTCGATGCACAAAGAAACTGGAACCATCATCACCCTGATCACAAGATTCACAACCCACATGAGTGAACAACAATCCCCCAAAACAACCCTATATATTGATTATTATCTTGCCTATTGTTAGTGGCATACAAAAATTAGAAGTGGAATCAAGATATTAATATATATTTATTTTTTATGTAATTTTTAATATATTTTAAGGACATATAATAACATCGTAAACTCATTTAATTTTTTTTATTTCACTTGCAATGGACATATAATAATTATTATAAATAAAAACTATATACAAAAAAAGAAAGAGAATATGAGGTAAAGTAGAAGAAGACAAGAGTGAGGTGTTTGGTTCCATTCTTTTGTTCATAATAATAATAATAATAAAAGAAAGTGAAGATATAATAGTTAGTTTAACGAGAGATGAGATATTAATTCATTAATTTAACTAGATATTTGAGCTTTGATATTATCAATAAAATAAATTAAATTGATAGAATTATCTCATAATAAATTCTGATAATATTTGATCTAAATTAATTAATTAATAAAATATTATAAAATACACGTGTCTCCGACAAAGATTTTGGAAGTATGGGCAAAAACAAAAACAAGTTCCATTTTGATTTTTTTGAATTTAATTAAAATAAATTCCCAAAAATATGTGTCAGAATTAGCTCGGGATTTAAGGGGTTTTTGCTTGTTTGTTTCCAACGTTGAAATGCGGTTCAAGGGAATGTTTGTCATTGGGAATAATAATCCCTTGTACTATTCCAAGAGAATAATTTCAATTGTTTTCTATCGAAGAATATATTAATTATAAATCTTTAAAGTCTAACTTATAAAATCTAAATTTTTAAACTCTAAATTTTAAAGTAATTCATAAATTTTAAATTAAACTCGTTTGTAAAAAGTTCTTGTCCATTGCCAATGCCCCTGTATATACTGAAAATAATTAAGACGAACATATTATTTTATGTTAAAAAATTGATTTATAAAATTTTAAAAAGTAAAAATATTTTTTTAATAATAAATATATATACAAATTAAAATTTTAAATTATATAAAAATTTAAAATTTTCAGAGGATAACCATCTTTTGGCACTCGATCAATCCTATAAATGATCATCATTCACTTGAAGACTGAGTTTTGGGATATCTAAAGGCCACTTGAAAAAGTCTGGCGTGTTTGTCGGTCCTGTCTCTCACGAGCGACTAATTCATCATCCATCACAAAGCCCTCTATTGGCTCATTAGTTAACCCAAACAAAGCCTAATCTCTATTTCCCACTTTTTTACATCACCATGACGTCATTTACAAGCAAGCCCTACCTCAAAAATTTATACTACTACAAATCCTATGTTTAATTCAACCCATTTTCTTAAGAATTTACTATTATTAAGGGTCTTGTTTTTACAATTTATATGTTCTATTATCGGAGTTGAAGTTGTTGAACTATAAATTATCAATTTAAGGTTTAAGGTTCAGGGTTTATGGTAATATGGTGAAGATTTAGGTTTTAACCTATAAACCATAAATTATAATCATACACCTTAAATTGAAACAACTATCCTTAAATTCTAACTCCATACACCTAAACCCCTAAACCCTAAACCCTAAATTAACTACACCCTAAAACTAAGGTGCTTGTGGGAACATCCAGTTTCCACCGCATGTGTATATAATATTTATCCTTTATATATTGGAAAATACTTTGATACACAAGCCTTCCAAGTTTAGGGTTTAGGGGCTTAGTGTGTAGGGTGTTAAATTCAAGGTTTATGGTTAAAATTTAGAGTTTTAGATTTAGGGTTTAAGGTTTAGATTTTAGGGTGCTAGGGTTTGAGATTTAAGTTTTAAATTTTATAAAAAAAATTGTGTATTTTTTACGCAACTTGTATATCAAAATATAACATTATGACCATGTTTGGTAAATTGAGGTTTAGGCAAAAATTAGAGGTTTGAGGCATAATTAGAGGTTTAACCAGTCAAATCCGCTAATATTGTTGTTTGGTAAATAGCAGATTAAAAGAGCGGATTGAGGTGAAACCGCTAATTTTGAAAAAGCTCATAATATGAGCTTTTTGAGATTAGAGGTTTGATATTAGAGTTGTAAAGACTCTTTTACCCTTACCAGTTACCAAAAATCTCAAAATAACATAAATTAAATATTTTCTCACCCTATTTATAAGCTAATTATATTTATTTTTTTCTTTTTATTATCACATATTTATATGTGTATTTAAATTTATTAATTAATTACATTATTTTAAAATAATTATATAAATAATAAATTAATTTATAAATCATTTGAATATGTTTAGAAAAGTTATATTAAAAATAATTTTATAGATCTAATTAATAATAATTAAATACAAAATATTGATAACTAATAAACTATTGAAACAAGTATTGAATATAAACATGTCCTTATATGTCATTTTACTTGTTTAAATAATCTAACAGCTATCAGCTATCAGTTAATTTTACCAAACACTTTTATACAATCAGCTAATACAATTCGCTAATCAAATCAACTAATACAATCAGCTATCAATTAACAGCTAATGCAATTCGCTATCCGCTAATTGCCAAACATGGCCTATATATTAACGGTGCATGATATACAAATATTAAAATAATTATTAAAGATTGAGAATTGTTTCAACCTTTTCTGTCCCACTTTGAGAAAGCAAAAGCAAGGGGAAAGAAGAAAGAAAGGAAAGGCAATAATAAAGAAAGTTCAAAATGAAAAACAAAGAATTATCAAACCCTCAATGATTCAAATTCTCTCATAGGGTAGCTTCAACTCTCAAACTTTCTTCCACAAAGACTTGTTTGGGGAGCTAAAGGGAAACTGAAAAGGTTGAGTTTGTAAGTTGATTAACACCATAACACCACCACCATGAACCGAGGAGTGTTACAGAGCTCACCGGTACAGCAGCTGATGGCCGGAAACCACCCTGACTGGTGGAGCATCAACACCATGCGGCCACCACCAACTTATCATCAACAACCACCGTCTCCTTTCTTCCCCCAGCTGCCGCCTGCTTTCTTCCCTCAGTTCATCCCCACCTCCACTACTTCTTCTTGGCAGCATGATAACCGGGAGCTTCCCGAGTCATGGAGTCAGCTACTCTTGTAACTCTCGCAAACCCTTTAAGGATCAAACATTGGGAGGAGCAAATGTTTATTAAGGCTTTAAATCTAAAAACTAGGAGGAGTAAAAGTCTTATTTTATTACTATTTAAACTAAAAGACCTCAAATGCAGTTATACCAAAGAATTTTAAAAAGGGCAAGAGCTCCTCCCATGCTAAACATGGCTTCGTCCCTGTTTATAGTCCATTTGCAAAGCTTCAACTTCGATTCAAGTATTTTCAATTTAATTTTACGTGTGTGTTGATTTTGTAGGGGAGGAATGGTCGGAGAAGAAGAAGAAAGGCGAAGCATAGCATTACACCAAGCCTCGACTGGTAATAATTCTATTGTGGACACAAAAGAGAATTATGTCTATGCTCATCCGATAATGGCAGCTGCTTCACCACCCAAGTCTTGTGTAACAACAACGACAACAACAGGTTTCAGCAATAACATGTTGGATTTCTCTGGTAACAAAACCGATTGGTCTTCGGAGGTACTTTAGGGTTTCGAGTACATGAACATGTTCAGTTTGCTGTCCGACCAGAATTCTCATATCTAATCGCTATTTTTGTGTGTCTGTAGTGTAATAGCAGCACTGCAACAGGTGGAGCATTGAAGAAAACTAGGGTTCAACCTTCTGCAACTCAATCTACCTTCAAGGTGACTTATGTACTAAAAAAACAAAATAATATAGTTCGAGTTCGGTTGGCACGCGGGGTAGGGTTCCAATATGTAAACTTTATATTAATGTATAAATTGTTGGCAGGTGAGGAAGGAGAAGTTGGGAGATAGAATTACAGCACTCCACCAGATTGTTTCACCATTCGGGAAGGTAAATCTAAAGGTTTTAACTTTGATAATTGTAAAAATTGTTAAGAATCTACTAAAGAAAAAATGACAATGAATATGAGTCATGACATTGAAGGGTTGTGTTTTTTTCTTTCACTTTTGCAGACTGACACAGCCTCTGTCTTGTTAGAATCTATTGGGTACATTAGATTCCTTCACAGTCAAATTGAGGTGATGTTTCTTTCTTCCTCTCTTTTCCCTTTTGCTTTTTGCTAAGAACAATGAAGCCAGTTTCCTTCAGACAACATTACTTTAAGTCCTAAATATTATATATGTAGGCTCTCAGCTTACCGTACTTGGCCAGGGGATCATCAGCAAACATGAGGCAGCAACAACAGTCTGTAAGAAGAAAAAACTACATCTTCCTTAATTTCCCAGAAAATAAAAGGACAAATTCTGGGGTATTCGATTTATTAACCAAGTTTTGCTCGCTCTTGCAATGCTTTTTTATAACCCATCGGTATTCGATTTATTAACCGATTAATCCATAACAACTGCATAGAGATTGATTATAGAGACAATGCTTCAAGCCCAACATTTACTCCATTAATATACATATATACAAGTTTTAAGTATTTGAAAACAACATTTCCTTTTGCATTTTCTAGGATTCTAATGAAGTCCCAAAGGACCTGAAGAGTAGGGGGCTTTGCTTGGTTCCTGTATCATGTACACTTCAAGTCGGGAGCGACAACGGAGCGGATTACTGGGCTCCTCCTCCGTTGGGTGGTGGTTTCCGGTAGACATCGGCTTATTAGGATTCTCAGTAGCATTGCACACAGCTAGATGGAGATTGAAATGTGAGCTTTCATGTAGGAAACGATATAACATCATGAGCAGTCAATCTGCTAAAGAAAAGTTTCAAAGGCTGATTGCTCATGATGCTATACACAATGTACTAGTGTTGTTAATTTCATTTTGGACTATTTCTTGGATTATGATGTGTGCTAATTGCTAACTGCTTAGCCTTATCTATCTTTAATTTACTTCTATCATTTAAGCTTATTCCTATCTCTTTGATTTTTTAGTATAGTTATTGGTATCCAACTGTTAGTTGACTAATTTGGATCGAGTATAATAGAGGTACATTATGGGGATGACTATCCAAACTCAATTTTCTCCTTTTATAACGTTAGAGTTCAAATTTCTGAAATTGCTTAAGGCATATAGTGCATCATTCCACTAGATCAATTGATTGTTGGTCATATATCTTTGATCTTTAATGAAAGGCTTAACCGTCAAGTAAGTGCTCAAACTATACTTTTCCCCAGTTAGGTGTTTAAACTATTTTTCGGGCTAAATATGTGCCTAACGTTTCATTCCGTTACTCATATAAAGTTTTTCTGTCAACGATCGTTAAAAAATTCCATCATCCATTCAAAACATGACATATTTTTTATATTTTTAATTTCCTTAAAAAATTAAATTTCTTTCAAAATTCAAAAGTTTTAATTTATTTCAATCAAATCTTCAAATCACATCTCTCTCATTGTTCGACATATCCCACATGTCAGTGATTCATCGTTCACCGCCCAAGCGTCGTGTACCTCACCGTTTAACATCACCCACCCTCTAGTCGTCGGTCAGAACTCAATCGACCTCTTTTTTCTTCATTGTGGGATGTTTATCGACAATGCAATCGACGATTCATTCGTTGGTTTTCGACGACGAGATGATAGGGTTTTCAGTAGTGGGGTACGATGAAGATAAAGGTGACCAGTGGTGGTTGAATCGATGGTTAGGGGAGGAATTTATGGATTTAGGGTTCTGGGTTTTTTTAAAGAAATTAAAGATTGTTGGGTTTTTTAAATTAAAGATTAAAAAAAATAACGAAAATAAAAAAATATGTTACGTGTCACGTTCTAATTGGATAACGAAATTTTTTTAACGGCCGTGACGAAAAAACCTAATCTGAATTACGAAAAGATAATGTTAGGCACTAAATTAAAAAAAAATTAATATAGTTTAGGCATTTTTTAACGTTTACGCCTTAATTAAATCATTTGCTTAAATTCATGTGTTAGCATGCATGAATGCATGTTAAATTGTGTCCGTCAATCCTAACTTGAACCCGAAAATCTAACTAATTAAATTGATCTAAACCCAACTATCTTGACTAAAAAGAGGACACGAGCTAAAAATAAACCCAACTGTTACATGAAATGACATCAAAGTAGAATAATTCGAACCCAACATTATCCGAGTCTGAAATGACCCAAATGTCAAAACTTGAGAAACCTGAAGGATCCAAATTACAAATATGATGGTGAACAAGGACGAAGGCATGGGCCTTGGCCCTCATTAAATAAAAGGAGTAATTCTATTTTTAGTCCTTCATAAGTAGTATTAAAATTCAAGTTAAGCCTTATAGTCATTCTATAAACTTTGTCCCCTCGTAGAAGTTGACTTTCATTTAGTTTGTTTCAAAGTAACAGTAATGTTGGGTACTCTTTTTTCCATTTTGCGAAAGTGATCGATCTTCGGATTAATCGCGTTTATTAGAGATTTTTAATGAAATTCATTTTTTTCTTAATTTTTTTTCACTTTGGCCACTCTATAAACCTTTTAATTTTATCGTGCCCTTTCTACACAAAATTCATTTACTCGTCTCTTGTAATGAACATGCTAGCGGGTTATATATAGTGGCAGAGCCAAAATTTCTATATATTGAGGCCATAGTGGGGTATGAGATTTAGAGAATTCCTGTAGTATTACAATAAGTATTGTGACTCTGTATCTTAAATATCAAGTGAGATCAATTCTTATATTTTTATGAAAATTTCTGGTTTTTTATACTTTAAAATGGTTTAAGAGATATTTTAGTTAGATTAGTGGAGGTCATTTGCACCGTAAAACTTCTAGGTACATTCGCCCATAGTTATATATGACGTCATTAATTACAAAAGTAAAACACCTTACCATTGATTTTTTCCGCTAAGCTAATATATGTTTTTATTAAGATTATAGAAAATCTCTATAGAGGGAATACAAAATTAGAAAACTCGACAAGTGTTCTAGTAAAAAAACGGATGATATTCATTTCAGAAGATACACATTCAATCACAATATCTGCAAAGTGCATGTGATTTGGTCAAGGGTTAAGAATATCAATGAATAAATGCTATATTGTAATCACTTTTATACTATTAAAAAAGGATTAATATCCTATACACTGGCGGTGGAAACTGAAAGTTTCCACAAGCGCCTTAGTTTTAGGGTATAGGGAGTTAGTTTAGGGTATAGAGTTTAGGGGTTTAGGTGTATGTGATTATAATTTAGGGATAATTGTTTCAATTTAAGGTTTAGGGTTATAATTTAGGGTTCATAGGTTAGGGTTTAGTTTTTAGGGTAATATGGTGAGGATTTAGGTTTTAACCTATAAACCCTAAATTATAACCTTAAACCTTAAATTAAAACAACTATCCCTAAATTCTAACCCCCTACACCTAAACCCCTAAAGCCTATACCCTAAACTAACTCTCTATACCCTAAAACTAAGGCGTTTGTGGAAACTTTCAGTTTCCACCACCTGTGTATAGAATATTTATCCTAAAAAAAAACTAGAGAGTTAGAAACATTTGAATGAAGATTAAAGACCGAATCTAAAATCGCCTAAAAAAGGAACACGAAAACTACCAAACTACAACACCAAAATACAGAAATATAAAGGGTAAACTATAACGTAGGTCACTCAATTATAGGTAAGATTATATTTGTGTCATCCAATTATTAAAAGTTACATTTGGATCACTCAATTATAGGTAAAGTTACATTTGGGTCCTAATTATTAAAAGTTACACTTATGTCACTCAATTATTGGTAAGGTAACATTTAGGTCACCCTTTATATTTAAAAAAATGTATATCAATTTGTTTATTAGATTAATTAATGATTTCAAATGAAGTACTCTAGTGTTAACAAGGGTATACAAGTGACTTGGAAGAAAAAATGATGAAATTGATGTATTTTTTTAAATATGAAGGGTGACCCAAATGTAACCTTACCCATAATTGAGTGACCCAAATGTAACCTTTAATAATTGGGTGACCCAAATGTAACTTGATCCATAATTGAGTGACCCAAGTGTAACTTTTAATAATTGAGTGACCCAAATGTAACTCTACCCATAATTGAGTGACCTTTGTTGTAGTTTATCCAAATATAAATGACTCACTTGAACCACACGCTAATAATAGTAGGGACAACTTTATATCAGCCCTCAGTGTATTTTTTTAATAGTTTTAAAGTGATTATAAGGTAGTATGTGTTCATTTATAATTATTTTCATCATATAAACGAGCTTATAAACGAGTTTTTTCGTGCACATAAACGAACCGAATACACCTTTGTTCGTGTTCGTTTATTAAACGAACATAAAAATTGTGTTCATATTCATTCATTTACACCCCTAAATGGGGTACTAGATATTTTTTTTGAATAGTCTAAAAATGATTACAAGGTAATATCTTTTCATACATATTTTTAACCCTTTGAGAATGCACATACACCTTGTAGACAAAGCGATTTGAAATCGTGTCTCCTCGGATTAACATCATCCGCTTTTTCATTGGGACACATGTTAGGTGCAGAGTACTAGATATTTTAAATAATAATAAGAGTTTAAATTCTTATGAATTGAATATAACAAATTAGAGTGAAAGAATAATCCTATAATAAATCTTTATCCACCAATTGACACAATACAACATGCGCAGTCAATATGTACACCTAAACTAAAACAGACAATCTTACACACCTAACAATTTATTCCCCAAAATATTCCCATTACAACTTGAGACATTTCAAAATTAAGGAAGAAATGCAGCCAAATTTTTTTCAATATTTTGTAGCTAAGCATATATAATTATATAGAACATGTTGTGTTTCAAATATATATTCATTTTTTGTTAGAAGAATAAATTATTTTTAAAAATCTTCTATTAGTCTTTTCACATAATTTTTAGTTTTTTCACATAATATTTTTTTGTTAAAATAGAAAAAAATCAAATGAAAAACAATTTATTCGATTTAATACCATAAATTCAAAATAAATCTTAATCTAATACCATAATTCTAGTATCCTATATGCTAATATTTTATGGATATCTTTATTAAAATCTAACTAAAAATATATAAAAAAATATAAGATAATATTTTTATAATTATCTCATGACATGGCAATATCTCCTTAAACACAAACTCAACTCGATTATTTTTAATAAAATCTTGATATGATCTAAAATTCAATTTTTCAAAAAAAAAAAGTCAATCCTATCGAATAGGATCAAAAGTCAAAACTCGTTGAGTGAAAATATTAAACTTGACTAAATTAAAATCTATCGACTAAATCCAAAGCTTATGCATAATATATGAACTGATTACAAAAATTGACCTATTTTTTTCGCGAACCAACATCAATCTCACCATGCAATCAGAAAACAAAAATAATCGACCAAAAACTAGTTAGTTGAGAACAAAAATCATAAGCACTTAAGCGGAGTAAAAATTCATGGTTACTTTTTGGTGTCCCTACGTATGTTGTACTATTAAAAATTAAGTTTAAAGTTTAGGATTAACGTTTAAAGAGTTTAGAGTATTAGATGTAGGGTAGGATTTAGGGTATAAGATTTAGAAATTAAGATTCGGGGTGAGAATATGATTTATAATGTTGGGGCACAAAAAAGGCTGAGAATTTTTGTCTATTTTTACTATTTTTTATACCACAACACTAAAAAAACTAAACCCAACTATCTAATCATAATTTTTAAATATTAAACTATGAAAACTAAACCCTACCTCCTAAAACATAAATGCTAACCTTAAACTCCAACCCTAAAACCTGTTGAGAATAAAAGAAATTAAAAAATTTCAATGTTTTCACATATATAAGAAATAAGATTACATAAAGTGGGTATATATACAAAAACTGTGATAACTAATTGCCAAGTTAGCTAATTAACCAAAGATAACAAATGACTAACTGACTAAACTAATTATTAACAATTTTAACACTCCCTCTCAAGTTGGAGGGTGAAAAACATCTCTAACCCCTAACTTGGACAAAAGGTATTCATGTTGCTGCACTCTCAACCCCTTTGTCATAATATCAACCAATTGTTCTGTGGTTCGAACATGTGTTTCAATCATTCCTTCTTGAACCTTTTTTCCGATGAAGTGACAATCAATCTCAATATATTTCGTTATTTCATGGTATACTGGGTTTGCTGCGATTTGCAATGCCGCCTTGCTATCACAAAATAGTTTAGCGTATTGTTCTTTATTTATTTTGAGCTCAGACATCAATCCTTTCAACCATATAATCTCTGTTGTAGCACTTGCCATGCTTCTATATTCGGCCTCAACAGGAGAACAAGCCACTCTTGACTGCTTCTTTGATTTTCAAGAGATTAAAGAGTCTCCCAACTTAATACAAAAACGAGTAATTGACCAATCTAAATCACAAAACTCCACAAGCTGACAATTACCTTTTGCACTTAACAGAATTCCTTGATTTGGATCCTTTCTTATATATCTTATTACTCTAAGTGCTGCTTTAAAGTGTGTTTTTTTAGGCTGGTACATAAATTAGCTCAAATGATGAACATAGAATGTGATGTCAGGCCTAGTGTGAGTTAAGTAAATTAACCTTTCAATAAACCTTTGATACATTATCTTATCAGCCAAAGTGTCATTGTCATTTCCTTGTTGTGTTGCCTCATCATACACCATTGAAGTATGTTTGTTATTTACCTCCAAAGGTGTTGATGTTGGTTTAGCTTCACTTAAATCAGTGCTTTCAATGAGTTCTAGAGCATATTTGCGCTGGTTCAAAATGATGCCTTCCTTCGATCTCAAAACTTCATTGCCAAGAAAAAAACTTTAACTCTCTCAAGTCTTTCATCTTGAAATTTTTTGTTAAGAATACATTTTAGATCATGTATCATAATAGAATCACTTCCTGTGATTACAAGGTCATCCACATATACTAGCAGCACTACAATATTGGAATTCTGTCTCTTTGTGAATAAAGAATAATCATACTTGCTTTGCACATACCCAACAAAAATGAGTGCCTCTGTTAATTTGACATTTCACTTTCTGGAGGCCTGCTTCAACTCATACAATAAATTTTTGTAGCCTGCATGCCATGCTCTCCCTAGATACAAAAATCTTCAGACAACTCCATATATACTTCCTCAAACAAATCACCTTGTAAAAAGACATTGTAGACATCCATTTAGTACAAAAGACCAGTTGAACATGGATGATAAAGCAAGTACAAATCTGGCAGTGGTCATTTTGACCACATGAGAGAAGGTATCAATAAAATCAACCCCTTCCTTTTGATTATAACCCTTAGCTACTAGTCGTGCCTTAAGCCTCTCAATTTCACCCGAGGCTTTGTATTTGATCCTAAAGACCCATTTGCAACCAATAAACACTTTCCCAACATATAAAGGGATAATAGACCAAGTTTTATTTGACTCAAGAGCTTGAATCTCTTCATTCGTGGCTTGGATCCAAGATGAGTGTTTAATGGCCTCAAGATAAAAAGATGGTTCAGTTAAAGAAGAAGTAGAAGAAATATAAGTTTGAGTATGGAAAGGTAAATGAAGGTAAGAAATCTGTTGGGAAATAGGATACTAACCAAATTATGGTAAAGAAACTGGAGGAGAAGTGGATTGACAAGTAGAAGCAAAATCATTCAACCAATTAGGCCTTTTAAACACACGAGAGGGTCTTCTATCAGGAACCACATTATGTTTAACATGAATATTATTACCAAAAGGTTGATAATAAAAAACAGTAGGTGACTGAGACTGAGAACCAAGTGAAATGGAAGGATCAGGAATGAAATGGGGAAGTAAAAAAAATCAAAATTTGGGATGTGAGATTGGGAAGGAAAAAAGGTGAAGAATCTGGCTGAGAGAAAGCAAAAGAAAAAAATAGACTAATGGAAAATCACATCTTTATTTACAATAAAGGATTTGGTGGGAATGTAAGCCTTTTGTGTGCTTGAATACAAAAAAAAAAAAAACAGTAGGAAATGCTTTGGGAGAGAATTTATCATGCTAGTTGGTGTTTGTGGCATAGACTAAACAACCAAATACTTTCACGTGGGAAAGATTAGAAACTTTATGATAAAGCATTTCAAATGATGTTTTCCAGTTTAGGATTGAAGTAAGCAACCTGTTGATAATATAACAGGCAGTGCTAACACAATCTCCCTAAAATTTCAAAGAAACTTTAGATTGAAATATAAGAGCCCCAATCACATCTAAAATGTGCCTATCCTTACGCTCAGCTATCCCATTTTGTTGAGATGTATAAACACAAGTACTTCGATGCAATACCCTCAGAGAAGAAAAGAAATCAGTACACTCATTTGTGAAAAATTCAGTACCATTGTCAGTCCTAACCTTTTTAATTTGGGAAAAAAATTTAGTATGAACGAAGGTAAAAAATTTCTTGAGACACTGTGTAGTGTCACTCTTTAATTTTAGTAGAAAAGTCTAACTCATACGAGTGTGGTCATCAACTATAGTGAGGAAATACCTACATCCATTATGGGTTAAAACTCTGTAAGGTCCCCAAAGATCCAAGTGAATAAAATCAAAAGGTTTTGAGGTACACGACTGACTAATGGGAAATGGTAGTCTGGTTTGTTTAGCTAAAGGACAAATGGGGCATTCATGCACACTAAAGTCATTATCTAAAGTAACATAGGTAAAAGGATAAATGTGATGCAAAGTAGAGTATGATGCATGACCCAAACGAGCATGCCATATATCATTTTTATTTATCAAAGAAGAAGACATACAATGAGTTTCAAAAGAAGCAACAATAGATGCAAGAGCATCAGACAAAGCAAAATTACATAGAGAATTGAAAAACAAACCAGAACTGAGATCAATTGACTCAACAAGATACAAGCCCTTGGACTCCTTACCAATCCTCTTCATCTTGCCAGTGGAGAATTCCTGCAATATACATAAATCAAGATAAAAGGTAATAAAGTAGTTATGTTCTTTTTTGAGACGAGAAACAAATTAAAAGGTTATGATTAAAATGAGGGACAAAGAGAACATTACGAAGAAATTGATTTGAGCTTAACCTATAAGAACCAATATGGGTAATAGGAACAATTTTACCATTTGGCAAATGAACAAGTTGAGAAGGGGAAGTACATGAATTTGGAGAAATCAAACTCTTAAAATCAAATAAAATACGACATGTTGCACATGTGTCTATAATCCAGGAAATTGAATCAGTAACATTTTGCAAAGAGTTCGTAATTATACTTGCAAGATTAACCATAGTGTCATTCGTAGGAGGCTTATGTAGCAAATCCATAATTTGATTATACTGATCATGAGTAAAAATCGGTGCTCCAACAGAAGAAGAAACATTACGAACAGATTTATTAGCATTCAATTCCAGTTCTAGATCAAGAGGAACCCTAGAACTATTCATCAGTGCAGCTTGAACTCCCTTCTTCTTAGTAAACTTGAAATCATTTGGAAAGCCAATCAAGCGGTAATAATTCTTGCATTTGTGCCTTTTGATTTTGCAATAGTCACACACGCCAGAAAAACATCTTCGATCTGAGGCCCCTGAAGCATTAGAATATAAGGTCGTTGATTCTGAAAGAGGGGAAAAGTTCGAAAGATGTATCTTCTGCGATTCTTCTTGAGTAATCATGAAGTAAGCACGATTCACTAAAGGAAAATTAAAATTTGGCTCCTTAGTGCAAAATAACTGTCATTTAACCCCAATTTGTTCTACGCTAATAGTGCAATCCTCATCGAACGGCTCCAGATGTTGTAATTTTTCAGTTCGACGAGTTGATGAGAAACCAACAACATTCCAGGCGTATCAAATGGATGGAGGAAGAGCGGTTGATTGAAATCGATCTCCTCTACTGTCGGCGGCATAGCGACTGAGATATCGCTTCAGCTTTTGGAACCCTAACTTCGTGAAATTGGGGAAAACGAAGAAGAGAAATGGTAACCATAAAAAAGAAATCTGTTATTTTGTTAAGGACTCAATACGACAGAATATGCCCAAAGAATATATGTGAAAACTCAAAAAACGTAACCGACTTATGATACCATGTTGAGGATCAAAGAAATTAAAGAATTTCAATGTTTTCACATATATGAGAAATAAGATTACATAAGGTGGGTATATATACAAAAAACTGTGATAACTAATTGCCTAGTCAGCTAACTAACCAAAGATAACAACTAACTAACTAACTAAACTAATTATTAACAATCTTAACAAAACCTAAATCCTATTTTCTAATGTGAGGCATAAATAGAGGAACCAAAAGGTAGATGATTTCTATTTGTTAATTTAGTGGGATGAGATGTTAGGTCTCTTAACCAATGTTAGATGTTCGAATCTTGACGTTGAGGAAGAAAACTTGATTGGGAAGGTCACCCCATATCAAGCCTATTGAAAAAATCCAAATTAGTCGGTCAACGAATAAGATATTGTTGTGCACACGACAAACGAAAAAGAAAATTAAACAAGCAAGAACACAATATATTTAACGAGGTTCAGCAGTGTGCTTACGTCCTCGGGGAGCAAAGAGCGGTTGTTTTCTTTTATTCAATCAATGGTCCTTAGGTTACAAATAACACATCTATTTATAGACCCAGTACAATTACAAAGATACACCGTACCGCGGGGGCATCGCCCCCGCACTCCCAACCCACTTAATCCGAGCCCACCAAAAACTCGAGTACTCCTTTGATGGACATATGCTCTCACTCTGCAAAGCCTAAAGAACAATTGATGAAGTCCCTAATGAGGTAGGGGTAAGCCTCGTTATATAGCCCCCTACATCCAAGTCCTATTCTAACTAGGATAAGGAATACTACTCCCCGAAAGATTAGAACAATTGTAATCCTAGTTAAAGTAGCCAACATCTGTCCTTTTACAATATCATACCTTGGCGAATATCATACCCCTTAAGAGATAAATCTAGAGTCTCTCACACATCAAAGTGGGTTGGGCTACCATGCTTCTCTAGCATTTGCAAACATTCAACAAGTCTAAACAATGATTGAACTTGTCTGTAGTAACATGCTTGGTCAACATATCAGCTGGATTGTCTTATGTATGCACCTTTTGTAACAATATCTCACCAGATTCAATCAACTCTCTAATCTTGTGAAACCTCACATCAATATGTTTAGTTCTAGCATGATACACCTGATTTTTAGCCAAATGAATAGCACTTTGGCTATTACAATGCAACTGAACTCCACCTTATCGAATACCCAATTCCTTCACTAGCCCGATAAGCCATAAGGCTTCTTTTGCAGCTTCAGCTACTGCCATGTACTCAACTTCAATTGTTGATAATGCCACAATAGACTGAACAATTGACTTCCAACATATAGGCCCTCCACCAAGGGTGAAAACATACCCAGTTGTAGACCTTCTATCATCCAAATCACCTACATAGTCTGAATCCACATGTCCAACAATCAAAGGATCATGTCGCTGATTGCTGAAAACAATTCCATGTCCTACAGTACCCTTTAAATACCTGAAAATCCACTTGACTGCTTCCCAATGTGATCTTTCTGGTTTAGACACGTATTTTTAGATTTGACCAACAACATGAGCTAAATCAGGACGAGTACATACCATTGCATACATCAAGCATCCGACAACATTGGTATAAGGGACCTTTTCCATCTCTTCAATTTCATTTTCTGTCTTCAGGCACTATTTTGTAGAAAGCTTAAAGTGATTCATCAATGGAGTGCTCACGGGCTTTGCTTTGCTCATCCCAAACCTGTCTAACACTATCTCAACATAGCCTTGCTGAGATAACCACAATTTCCTTGAGTCTATATCTCTGTGAATCTCCATTCCAAGAATTTTCTTTGCAGCTCCTAAGTCTTTCATATCAAATTCCTGACTCAATAAAGCTTTTAAACCGACAACATCATGCATATACTTTGCAGCTAGCAACATATCATCAACATACAGTAGAAGAAAAATAAAAGAACCATCATCAAGGCTTTAAACATAGACACAACAATCATACTCACATCGCTTGTAGTCAATCTGAATCATGTAGGAGTCGAATCGCTTGTACCATTGTCGTGGAGACTGCTTCAACTCGTACAAGGATTTCTTTAACATGCAAACCAAATGTTCATCTCCGTATTGAATGAACCCTTCTAATTGGTGCATATAAATTTGCTCCTCTAGATCACCATGCAAAAAAGCAGTTTTAACATCCATCTGCTCTAAATGTAAATCCGAACTAGCTACAAGTGCAAGAACTGCCCTAATTGAAGTATGTTTAACCACAAGAGAAAAGATTTCATCATAATCAACTCATTATTGCTGTGAAAACCCTTTGCTACCAATCGAGCCTTGAAATTTTCCCCATCTTTATCTAATACTGCTGGTTTCCTTTTATACACCCATTTGCAACATATAGCCTTCTTTCCCTCAAGAAGCCTAGCTAGCTCTCACGTATGATTTTTCTGCAAAGATTCCATCTCCTCAACCATAGCAGCCATTCATTTGCTTTTCTCCGAACTAGAGATAGCCCTTTGAAAAGTATCTAGATCTTCACTACTAATGTGAAGTGAAAAAGACACCATATCTTCAAAACCCAATATGCATAGAGCCTTTACATTGATGCGCCTCTCTCTATCTCTAGCTAAATTATAATTCTACAACAGAACTGTATTAGAGTCACCAGAAGTTGAATTCGAACTTTCACCTTTCTCAGTTGTTACTTCTTTCTCAACTGCTCTTGGATACTGTTCGAAATCCACAAACACCTTGTCTCGGTTCTGCTGCAACATGAATTGCTCATCAAAAATTGCATCTATACTAATAATTGTTTTCCTTGCAACTGGATCCCAAAACTTGTATCCTTTGACACCTTTCTTGTAGCCCAAAAGGATGCACTTCTTCGATTTTGCATCAAGTTTTGATCTCTCATCACCAGGTACATGCACATAAGCAGGACAACCAAAAATCTGTAAGTGTGAAAAATCAACTACATTGCATGTCCATACCTCTTCTGCAACTTTTCCACCCAAAGATGCTCGTGGTGACATGTTGATGTGATAGCATGTCATACTCACAGCCTCTGCCCATAAGTTTTTAGGAAGCCATGCATTCAGTATCAAGCACCGAGCCCGCTCAGCTAATGACATGTTCATCCTTTCAGCAACACCGTTTTATTGTGGCGTCTTTCGCACTGAAAAATGTCTCTGAATCCCATGCTCCTCACAGAACTTCAGAAACTGTGAATCTGTGTATTCTGTGCGATTATCAAACCTTAAATACTTGATCTTTCTACCCGTTTGGTTCTCCACCTTAGCTTTCCACACCTTGAATTTGGAAAAGACTTTAGATTTATGTTTCAAGAAATACACCCAAACTTTCTTAGAAAAATCGTCAATAAAAGTAACATAATACATAGATTCACCCAATGATGATTCTCTTGTAGCCCTCATACATCAGAATGCACATAATCAAGAATCCCTTCAGTTTTGTGCTTTCCGGTCCTGAAACTTACTTTAGTACGTTTACCAAGAACAAAAAATTCATAAAAATCGAGCTTGCAACTTTTGACACCATGCAACAAATTTCTTTTATGCAATTCAACCATTCCACGTTCACTAAGATGACCAAGACGCATATGACACAATTTTTTATTATCATCATATGACTCAATAGAATGAGCTCCACCTACAACTGTACTCCCTAACAATTTATAGATATTCCCTGTAGTTATCTTTCCTTTCATCACAATAAATGCACCTTTAACAATCCTAATGGTTTCTCTATCCTCATCAACTTTAGGAATTGAACCATTCTTATGCAAAGTGTCCAAAGAAAAAATTAGATTCTTTTTCAAATCCGGTATATGCCTAACATCACATAATGTTCTAACAGTAGCATCATACATCTTAATTCTAACTTCACCAATATCGACAATATTGCAACATCTATCATCACCTAAATAGACAGAACCAAAATTAACAGACATGTAGGTAGAAAACCACTCCATGTTAGGTGTTATATGATAAGGGCATCCTGAATCAAGAATCCAAGCATCTATGAACTGAGTTGTTGAAATAGAAAGCATATCACCATCACTGCAATCCGAATTCTCATTCTACACCACATTCATAGTTTTGGATGATGCATCATGTTTATCATCTAACTCTTTTTTCCACTTTGGACAGTCTCGCTTCATATGTCCTGGCTCCTTGCACTTGTAGCAACGAAATGTCCTCTTGCCTCTATACTTTGATCTAGAATTTCATCTTCCAGAACCCTCTTTCTCTGACTTCCTTCCACGGTCGTGATTACCCTTAACATATAAACCATCAACGTGAGAGCTTTTGCTTGTATTCTGCCTTCGTTGGTTGTGGGCCAACAAGGCTGCAACAATCTCTTCAACTTTGATTGTTTTTTTTCATATGTAAGAGTAGTCACCATGTGTTCATAAGAAGAAAGCAACGAACAAAACAGAATCATTGCTTTGTCTTCATCTTCAATCTTCACATAAAGTTGAGTTAAATCGGTGATTATTTGATTGAAGATATTCACGTGTTGCGCCAAATCCTGACTTTCCTGCATCTTCAGCCCATACAACTTCTGCTTTAGATACAATTTATTTGTCAGAGACTTGGACATAAATTGACTTTCCAACTTGTTTCATATCTCTCCTGGAGACGTCAGATCCATAACGTGAAACATAATCTCATGTGCCAAACATAATCGTATGGTTCCAGTCGCTCGTTGCTGCAGTTCTTCCCAATCGTCATCTTCCATTGACGATGATTTTGTAGATCGTAAAGCCTTTAAAATCCCTTGTTGCGCTAACAGATCCTTTACCCTCGTCTGCCACAATCCGAAGTTATCTTCACCATTGAACTTGACCACTTCGAATTTCGCATCGGACATAGCCATCACAACCAGACTCTTGATACCAGTTGTTGTGCACACGAAAAACGAAAAAGAAAATCAAACAAGCAAGAACACAATAGATTTAACGAGGTTCAGCAGTGTGCTTACGTCCTCGGAGAGGAAAGAGCGGTTGTTTTCTTTTATTCAATCAATGGTCCTTGGGTTACAAATAACACATCTATTTATAGACCCGATACAATTATAAAGATATCATGTACCGTACTGCGGGGGCAACCCACTTAATCCGAGCCCACCGAAAACTCGAATACTCCTTTGATGGACAGATGCTCTCGCTCCGCAAAGCCTAAAGAACAATTGATGAAGTGCCTAATGAGGTGGGGTAAGCCTCTTTATATAGTCCCCTACATTCAAGTCCTATTCTAACTAGAATAAGAAATACTACTCTCCGAAAAATTAGAACAATTGTAATTCTAGTTAAAGTAGTCAATATCTGTCTTTTTACAATATATGAGCCATAGTTAACAGATACTAATAGTTTAAAAGACAAAAAAATAATAATCAAGCCCTCAAATCATTTACAAACACGATTCATTGTTTGACTTCCACGTGCTTCATATATATATATATATATATATTCAAGTTGTTAATGAATAGTCAAGTTCTTCATCCTGCCAGGACACAGATTCGCTTTCCCCCACGCAATTACCGATCGATTGAAGAATTTTAAACGCTGGAATCCAAAGTCAAACACTGACGGCAGAATCCAATCAAACTAATCCCGGATTCACCGTTCTATCACGTTTCTCTTAAAGTTTCACACGTTCAAAACCTGCATATTCTTGAATTTTTCCAACTACGTAGCAGCCTATATAATCTGTGGGATTAAACAAAGGTTTGCAGTTAAAAAACAATAAGTTTAAAAATTTGTTCATAAACTTAAAATACAATGGTAAACTTGGGGTAAGAGTTTGGTGGAGTTAACTTAATTTTTTTTTAAATTTAGAAGCTTAAAAGAAAATTATTAAAATTTTTGAGAGTTTAACTAAAATTTATAATAATTTCGAGAGATTTAATAAGAATTTAAAAAAAAAACTTGAGATGAACTTTAATTAAAGTATTTAAAATTTTGAAGTTTAATGTAAATATTTAAAAACTTTGAGGGGGCCAAATTGAATATTTCAAAAAATTTAGAGTAAAATTTGAATTTCTTAAAAATTGAGGGCATGCCCCCCTAGTCCTTTAAAAGACCTGTCCGACCCGACCTGACTACCCGAACATAAATAACTGTATTTACCTGGATTTTTTTTACCCAAGTTGGTCCCGAGTCACAAAATTCGAAATTTTCGGGTACCTGGTTACCCATATATTAATATTTTTTATATTAAACTAATAAAAATCTTAATTTTTTTATATTTTTATATTTCATAAATACATGTTTTTATATTAAACTAATAAATACATATTTTTATATTAAACTAATAAAATATTTTCATATTAAAAAATACATATTTTTTATATTCGGGTACCCGCAACACTCAGGTACCCGACTAACGAGTACCCGTAACACCCGGGCTGGGACACGGAATGACCATATGACTACCCGACGATCCAGGTACACGGTACTTCAGGTACCCGAATTTGAACACCCATACTGTTAAAATGTTAGACTTTTTGATAATATTCTAGATTATTTATTTTCTTGATTTTTGGCAAGTTTCGAAACTTGATTTTTCATAACATTTTAGGTTGATGGTTTTTTTTAAGAAAAGTTTCGAAACGTGTCAAAAATAACAAAAAAAAGTCTAAAATGTTATTAAAAAGTCAACTATTTTAAGTTCTTGGACAAGTTTCGAAACTCATCATTTTTTAGCCGCACCCGAGACTCACCCTATATATATATATGTGTCTGTGGTGGGGGGAGGGGGATCAGTTATCTGTGAGTTTCAGCATTGATATATAAATTAGGTCAAGTTTTACAAACTTGTACACAGTTTGGGTTGTTGGAGACGATGGGTTTGAGCTTGAGAAGGGTGTTGTTTGTTAATTTTCTTGTTATTGTAGGGATTGGTATCAATGGAGTCTGTGGTTCAATTCCTTCTTCTACTTTGAGAAAGATTGATAGGATAAACAAGGAAGGTTCATACGTAGGCATAATAGTGCCAAATTCCTTTGAGATGAATCCTCTACTGCAATCTCCCACCTTTCTGCCTCATCATAACCTTCCTTACCTTGATTTCTCAGGTGATTATAATTTATTCTCACTGCATTTTTCTTGGCTAAACTTTTTAATGTAAAGTACGATAAGGATGACAAAATAATCCGAACTCATCGAGTTTTGACCTATTTTGAGTTTTTTTAGTATAACTATTTGTATTCATTTCGTTAGTTTACTTGATTAATTTAGATTATATATTGCAAATGCCTATTATAGAGGCAACTCACCTAATCTAATTTACTTCATTCACAACACTAAGTTCGAACCTTTGAGATTATTTAAAGGTCTAGTGGTTCATTTCACTAGACCAATTGGCTATTATATCTAATTTGAATTTTTTAAAATTTTTTATATATAGAAAAACAGGTTTTAATTTTTTTTTAATTCAAATCAATCAGGTTTAGATTAAACTCACACACTCCAATCTCAAAAAATCATCCAAATACTTCTCTTTTAATTTCATAACAAGTTTTAAACTGTTTGGATTATAATTTTTTAACTTTCACAACATTTTAACCATTTTAATATGTTTTATTAGAATTTTAAATGTTATAATATATATATATTCTATTTATCTTTATAAAATTCAATATAATGTAAGAACTACTTGATATTTTAAGATATTCAGATCGGGTTTCAATATTAAAATTTTATATAAAATCAAATTTGAGATGTGGTCAAGACTAATAAAAAAATCCCACCATCCGTCTTGTTGACATTACTTAGGACAGTAAAAAAGTAGAAATTTGATAAACTATTCATGAATGATTTGTTTATTGTTCGTTTCTATCCATTAATTAGTGAGTATAAATAAAATATATATATATATATATTCATTTATTAAACGAACAAGTGTGATCAGTTTTTGTTAAGGTATACACTTATTTATTAATTCATTTATTTAAATTTTTTATGTTCCATATTTAGTTGTATTTTTTGTTTATTTATAATATAATTACTAATATTTATGTTTGATTATTTTATATTTAAAAATAAGAAACTCATTCATTTAATTACAATATGTTTGCTTAATATTCACGACCAAATATTTTAATTGTTCTTAAGCATGTTCAATCATATGTTTATGAATATATTATTTTAAGGATTAATATCCTATACACTGGCGGTGGAAACTGAAAGTTTCCACAAGCGCCTTAGTTTTAGGGTATAGGGTGTTAGTTTAGGGTATATAGCTTAGGGGTTTAAGTGTAGGGGTTTAGAATTTAGGGATAGTTGTTTCAATTTAAAGTTTAGGGTTATAATTTAGGATTTATAGGTTAGGGTTTAGTTTTTAGTGTAATATAGTGAGGATTTAGGTTTTAACCTATAAACCCTAAATTATAACCCTAAACTTTAAATTGAAACAACTATCCCTAAATTCTAAACCCCTACACCTAAACCCCTAAACCCTATACCCTAAACTAACACCCTATACCCTAAAACTAAGGCGCTTGTGGAAACTTTCAGTTTCCACCGCCTGTGTATAGGATATTTATCCTTATTTTAATGTTTGCGAACATGTTATGTACTCATGAACATTGAACGGAGATATCACAAACAATAAACGAACTAACTTGAACACTCGTAATTTTCAATAATCGAACACGGACAAAATTTTGAATTTATTAATGATAACAATCAAACTTAAAAAGAAATAAACGAACATAAACAATATTTATATATTCAAGTTCGATTCATTTACATTTTTTTTTGACATTTTGTTCATCCAGGTAGAAGGTTCCGAATAGGACGCTTGGGAACTGAAAAGGTTATTATTGTTATGACAGGGTTGAGCATGGTATGGAAATTTTTGGATCATATCTGCAATTTGATCTTCTTCTTTTTGTTTTTTGGTCCTCCATGTTTTTGATTTTTACCCATTTCCCCCTCCTGGTATATGTTTTTAAAAGCTAAATGCAGGGATAGCTACACAATTGCTGCTCAGTTTATTCAAGGTGAAAGGAGTTTTGCACTATGGAATAGCTGGAAATGCAAATCCTCAACTTCAAATTGGAGATGTAACGATCCCTCGGTTTTGGGCTCATACTGGCCTTTGGAATTGGCAGGTACCCCCATTTTTCTAAATATATATTTTAGTACTTGAATTCGACTTCAATGTTCAATTTGGTATATCTAAACTTTTCTGGGTCAAATTATGTATTTGAACTTGGCTTCTTGGAGCAAATTGGTATTTGAACTATTTTTTTCCTTGTTGAAGTTGGTGCTTAGGGTAAATGACTTAGTTAAACCAATATGAATCATGAAGTCAAATTCATGTATCGATTAGGACCAAAAAAATGTTTATACCAAATCAAATCTTGAGGTCAAGTTTAAGTACCTAATTGAAAGAAAATGTAACTACCATATTAAACCTTGAAGCCAAGTTCAAATACCAAAATATATATTTACCCTTTATTTTTTTTTTCAATAGTATCCAATATTGTTCAACAAGTATACTTTAGACCTGGATGGCAATAGAGCATATGGATTCTTATCCGTCCCGACTCTATTTCAATTTTTACGTCTCTCATCCTAATTTTAGTTTGAACTCAACTCTATTTAAAATTTTTACACTTAAACCCGATGGCATTAGTGTTGTTGGTATTTTGCTCATCTACACTTTAATCCGATTTTCACGTCTCTTATCCTGAACTCGACTCTATTTTTTTTGGTAATTATTATTTTTTAAAATTATTTTTAATGTTTAAAGAGGTATGGAGATGGACCTGAAGATGAGCTAGCTTTAGAATCAAACGGAGACTACACCAGAGAAATTGGTTACCTTAGGTTTTCTGATTACAACAACAACATAAATTGCAACATTTCTTCAGAGAATCTGCTGAACAATGTATGGTATCAACCTGAAGAAATATTCTCTGTGAATGGGGTTCCAGAACAAAGGCAACATGCGTTTTGGGTTCCTGTCAACAAGCACTACTTTGCCATTGCAGAAAGAGTTGAGGTAAAAGTTAATGCATAAAAAAGGAAAAGGGTTAATTGTTTCGAACATTTAAAAAATACGATATAAATTTTAAATTGGTCCTTAAACTTTAAAATGTTTTGATTAATCTTCGAATTAACACATTGTCCATCAGTGTAGCTATAATTGGAATGTTTTGAAGAATTTAGAATTTGACCCATAGTTTGGGGATGTCTTGTGAATTAACCCAAAAGGGAAAGAGTTAATGCCTAAGACATCCCTAAATTATGATCTAGATTTTAAATTTGTTCTAAACTTCAAAACAAAGATGGACTTTGCCGATCTTGGTGTGACAATTTGGGGGATTTGATTAAAAATTTTAAAATTTTGGAGATCTAATAAAAAAATTTAAATTTTTAGAGGATTTAATGATATTATTTTTTAAAAGTTGGAGGGTCTAATTAAAATTTTCAAAAAATATAATTGAAAGACTTAATGGAAATTGTAACAATTTTGGAGAGTTTAATTAAAAATATTTTTAAAAAAATTAAGACTTAATGAGAATTTCTAATAAATTTGAGAGATCCTGACTAAAATTTTAAAAAAATGAGGGGTGTATTCTAAATTTCCCTAAACCTCGGGGGTACCCCGACTCTGCTTCAAAATGCTCTAATTGAGTCATTATAGTATTGTAATCATACCAATCAACAGGGACGGACCCAAAATTTTATGTTAAGAGGGCGAACTTTTATATAAACTATGGTGACACAAGCCAATGCAAAATAACAATCATAATAATAATTTTTCTCCTCGGCTTACCTAAAATGAAATTTAAAGGGGTGCAAAATTATAATTTTTTAGGAGTACAAAATTAGATATTGACAACAAAAATATAGAAAAATGCCTATTCTATAAGGTAATTTAAAATTTTTAGGGGGGGCGACTGCCTCACAGCACCTCTTGGTCCATCCCTGCCAATCAAATCCTTTCTTTTATCTGGTTGTAAGCTTAGGTGTTAAACGCTAACTCGAAGAGCACATTTCGAATACATAGATTAAATTTTAAACGCATATATGCCTGGTTAATACAATATTAATACTTTAAGGAGTCGAGTATAATGTTTCGAAGTCTTGAAAACCAGGGTTTGAGACTTGGCGGATGCGTCAATGGGACATGCTTACCGAGACCACCAATGGTGGTAAGAGTAGAAAGAGGGATCAGCTCGAACACCTTCGTCGACAACCGTGCTTATCGTGAATACCTGAACTCCAAGTTCAACGCAACGGCGATCGACATGGAGACAGCTGCGGTTGCCCTTGTCTGTCACCAACAAAACATGCCTTTTATTGCATTTAGATCCCTGTCTGATTTAGCCGGTGGGGGTTCTGCCTTGTCGAATGAAGCGGGAACGTTTGCTGCTTTGGCAGCTCAAAATGCAGTAGATGTTCTAATTAGGTTCACTTCCTTGTTGTCTTCATAAGCACATAACACAAATTTGTTTGTAAAATGATAATTTTTCCTTATATTGCTTCTAGATGTGACAAACGAGTCATTCGGTTCAGTTTTAGTCGGGTTATTTCGAGTCTGACTAAATCCGATTCGGGTTAGTTCAATTTTAGTTCAAGTTGCGGATCGGGTCAGATCATATCGGATTGATTGGTTTTTGGTTGGGTCAATACGAGATCGGTCGGTTTCAATCTGGTTTTCAGGTCGTGTCAAATTTTTACACCCATATATATGACTTTATAAAACCAATATATTTGGCTTTTTGGTGAGTTGTCTGACAACTCACATCTCATCTTTTTTTTTTAATATCCTTTCTTTAGTTTGAGTCGCCTTTGGTTCATATTACTTTCGGTTCGGGTGAAATCAATTCAGGTCTATTCGATTTGGGTACGTTTCGGTTCAACTAAAATTTTGTAACACCTTGGATGTTAAAAAAAGGAAAAATGAGGGAGATTACTGGTCGTGGGAATCAAACCCACAACCTAAGGTAGCTGAGCTTGTCACCTAGCCGCTGAGCTATAAAAGCTCTTAGCCACCTTTTACACCGAATTTATCTTAAACCAATAGTTGATAATAATAAAATATTTTCTCACCTACCTGCATTTAATTGCATGTTCCCTTTCGAATTCCCAAAACACCTTTTCCGTATCTCTATCGTTGACCCCCTTTCCCTAGTTCCAGTGACTCGCGACCGTCCACACAGTCGTTCGGGGTGCGCCATCGTCTGCACCGAAGAACGCGTCTCGTTGTTTTGAAGCCCCAGCCACCGGTCACGCACGCCCTCGTGTCGCCGTCTGTGGAGAAATCCAGCCGAAATATCGGCGCGTTTGTGCGCCTCCGTCCTTCACTCAATTTCCAGTAGTGCTGTCGTCGTTCCATCTCACTGTTGGTACGACTGAGCTCCCCGCGTCAAGTAGTGCAAAACCCAGGTGCTCCCTTGTCTGATCGACGTCGGCAAGACCATCAACGGAGCTTCGTAGATTCCGTCGACCTTTTCGCTTATTCGTAAGATCTCGATCCAATTTCGGTGATTTTTGTTTATGGGTAGTTCGGATTAAAGCACTTAACCCGAGACCTATCTTTTTCCAGGTGAAAAACGTGAATTTCAGGCCTCCGGTGACCAGAATAATTGGGTGAGAGAACCGGCCCTTAGGGCCAAACCAATTTCGATTCGAGCCCAAACCTATCGACCCAACTCGGCTCGAGTCTAATCCCGATCCGGTCAACCCAAACTGAATTGGTCAATCCGAGTCAGCCGAATCAACTCGTCCAAGCCAGCCGAGTCAACTCGTCCGAGCCATCCAAGTCAACTCGTTTGAGTCAGCCCGAGTCAACTCAATTAACCTTTACTAGTTGACTGTTGATGTCAGCGTTGACTTGCTGACGTCAGCGTTGACTCTGACACCGTTCACCTTTGACCTGCTGACGTCAGTGTTGACCTGCTAACGTCAGCGTTGACTTTGACCGTTGACCAAAAAGTCAATTTTTTAAAAAATTCTCATTTTATGTTTTTCGACGTCCTGTGTTCGTTTTTGAAGCACATTTTGCGAATTTCTAACCCGAAGACCTCCAAATCTGACCTTAATCTTGAACATGCATTAGATCATTAATATTTTAACAAGTGATTATACTGAATAACGGACTGATGTAAATCCTTGTTGTCTGAAGGTACTTGAGACTCCCCTGACCGATCGTCTACTTAGCCCAGTTCCTCCCGACCAGCTCTCCCTCTCACTCTCGTTGTTACTAGTACGATCTTGTAGGCTTTGTGAATGAAATCTAAGTTAGAACTTAATTTATGTAGTAACTTATTCTGTTGTAACTTGAGATCTAGGATTTAGCTCAGTGGCAGAGCGTGGCGAGACCAGTGTTCGTTAGACCCTCCCAACTAGCTCATTGAGGTGTGTTCCGTGTGTGCTACATTTATGTTTGCTTGAACTCTTAAATGCACTTATTTGAACATAAATATGAACATGTATGAACTATGTGATAAATTTTGATGAAAGCATGATTATGTTTCTGATGAAAGCATGACTATTCCGTTGAAAGCATGATTGTTGTTTGAGAACATAGTCGTGTTATATCTGATAGTATGTCCCATGTCTGATCTAGAATTGAAATATCTGATTCCGGTTGATGTAATTAAACATATGTCTGCCATCTGAATTCTGATGCTTATGTATATCTAACAAAACTATATTGCTTGGGGGTATACTCTGGGGATATGTTTTGAAGTGTCTGCAGGTACAACCCTAATCCAGCTGGTAAATCCTTCTATTAAGCTCCTACGCCCACGGGCCTAGGGTAAGTCTTTCTGACCTAAGGCATTCCCTTAGGTAGGCTCCTACGCTTCAGGCCTAGGGTAAGACCTTCTGTATGCAGTTCAGGGGTAATTGCATTTTGGAGTTCGGTTGAAGGGTAGCTAGGTTTTAGTGAAACTTTGATTGTCTTGATACTTTGAACTGAATTGATGAATCATATATATGAATTGTGTATGAGTTTATGAACACATGTTTTATATGCACTTATTGGAACACACTGAGCTTCCTAGCTCACACCCCAAACTTTCCCCTTTCAGATACTTTTGGATAGGCTACCCGTGGACTTGACACTTGGAGGATCGACACATTCTTACTATACTTTTGTTGTAATGTTCTTATCCACCATACTGTCTATTTTGGGTGACGTGAGCCTATATTTTGTTATAGTATACTTTACTAATTGACCATGATGGCATCATGTTGTAACTCAAACTCTGAAATGGTTTTAGACTATGTACTTGATAGTTGATTCGATGGTATGTGTGTATCATCGTTACGAGACTTTAGAATGGATATGTTCTTACCTATTATTATCTTGATCACTCTATGGCGAGTTATGCCATTATATACTTTCGACTAGATAATATATTATCCCAATAGGTTTTCTACTCGAGTTACATCGTGAGACATGTTTGGTTTTCATGAAAGTTGAATACATATGTTATGATGATCCTCTGTAACTTAGATGTAAAGCATAGGTAGGTACAAGGGGTTACATTTAATTGGTATCAAAGCTTTTGGTTTTATAAACCTCAGACTGTGAATGGGTCCTAAATACTATGTTTTATAAAACGTTTTAAATATTTATATATTTTCAGAAAAAGTCCATGTCACCAAGTTTTATATGTCTAACTGTGTATGATATTCTAGTGCCAGTTCTGACCTTAGATCCTTCTTTTTATAGAGCCGAGACCAACTGATGAGTACTAGACGTGGTCCTCGACCTGCCCGGAGGCGAGGTCGACCTGCTAGATTCTCCGAATCGATTGAGGATGTGGCTAATGATCCCTCGGCCCCTATAGATCCTCTTGCCCCGAGAGGTCCTACAGCTTCGATTGATCCATCGCCTACCTCTAGTATCGATATGACGACTCCGGTTAGAGGAGCACCTGTACCCCGTACTGAGCCATCCACGATAGTGTCTGATGAGGCTCTTAGCAGGTAATTTTTACAGTTGATTCATGGTGCAGTTAGAGCTGCGGGAGTTGTACCTGAAGTTCCTATCTCCCAGACCCTAATCACTAACGGGGCTAAGACTTTTGATGGCCCTACTGGTGGAGCCCCGACTAAGGCGGAAGAGTGGCTTCACGATCTTGAGAGATGCATGGATTCATTGGGTCTTGAGCCGTCCAAGAAATATTTGGGAGCTGTCTCACTGCTTTATGGGAATGATCGTACATAGTGGAAGTCTGTTGTGAGCAGTGTCCTTGCTACCCGTCTAACATGGGATTTCTTCAAAGAACGCTTCAAGAGTCGTTTTATCAGAGAGTGTTATATAAGGCATATGAAAGAGCAGTTCAAGACTCTAACACAAGAGGAGATGACTGTATCTGAGTATGAGACGAGGTTTCTAGACCTTTTGAGGTTTGGGTCTGATCTGGTACCCACTAAAAAAGAAAAGTGCAGCAAGTTTGCACTCGGTCTCTGTCATGAGTTGTGCGTACATGTTATCGACCACCCTGATAAGGTGGTCGAGTTGGAAAAAGATTTAGAGGAGGTTGAGTTGATGGTTGTAGAAAGCGACAAAGTAGATCAAGACCGATTTAGGAGGCCTTCTAGCACCGAGTTTTCAGCACGGGCTAGTAAGAAGGCTCGCACTACTGTACCTCCAAGGAGTGACACCGGTTCTAAGCCTCCAGCCCTTCAGCCCTCGGCAGCTAGTCGAGGTGGTTCATCAGGTTTTTTTAAGACACCTATTTGTGAGAATTGTGGCAAATGGCATCAAGGGGAGTGTAGGAAGTAGGCGGGTTGTTCGCGTTCGTGCAGTACTATAAATGATACGCAAATGGTGCAAGTATACACGTCGAACGAGTAATAAAGTGATGAGTGAGTATCGTCTCTACAGGGATTGGAGGTATTCACGGTTGTTGTAACAATAAAGATTGAACTTTTGCAGATGACAATGCTAAAGTAAAAGATATGATGTAAAATAATGTTGAAGCAAAACAGTGCAGAGAAAGATGAGATAACAATATGATAGACATGTCCCCTTTCGTATGAGAAACTCACTACGGAATGATTGGTTGGGAATGATGGACAACCTAACTTAAGCTTCTTAACGATACTAAGGCTCTTCAGCTATCTTCTATGCTAGGCGAGATTTGCTAAGAGTGCTCCTAAACTATCTCTAGCCAAGAAACTGTGAGTCAGAAATGCTACAGCAATACCTCTCGGCGTAAACTCTTAACACTCTCCTACCCTTCACGAACTATCCTTTTTAGCCCTTGAAACATATCACTTATCTCTAAAGTAGGTTAGAGTCTGCCTCTCGACAGCCACTCCATTGCTTATGAGGGTTCTAAGGCTAGCTCTCTCGATTACTAACCCCAACAAACACTTAAAGAACGACCAACTCTCGAGGGCTCTTACAACTTTAAGGAAATGAGAAATGCATAAGCAAAGCATAGATCATGATAAACACTGAAAAAGCCATAGCATGCATTAAAATGTACTCAAAATAAAATCATCCATCAAACCCAAGCTACCTAAAACAGTTTGTGGCTGGGCAATATCATCCAACGTATCATTGCGATAACATCACCAAATATAAAGATATGAAAAGAAATTTATATAGCGACAGAAAGAAAGGTGAACTCCCTCTTCGCCATAGACTGCCCGACTGTCTTAGGCTCACCGCCTCTCTTGAGGCCGGTGAGGCCACTCCTTGGAGCTTCAACGATGGAGGACACCAAGCTAGAGAAGATGAAGGTGAAAACTTCCCTCTCCTTTTCTCTCTCTTCCGCCTCTCTTTCACAACACAACATTCACACTACACCCTCCTCTTTTCCAAGCTTCTCTCCCCTTTATATAGTGGAGGCTTCTAGGGTTTGGTGCCCTAAAGATGCCTTGATAATCCCAAGGAATATCCACCGACAAGGTCTGCCACGAGGGGACAAGGAGGACAGTCTACATGTGGGTACCGACTGCTGCACATGTCAGATTGTCCTTTTCTGCATGTTCACGTGCTTCTGCAGCTCACGTGTATCTCACGTGCTAGCCAATATCCACTTCTACCATGCTATAGCAATTCCCGGCACTGACTTTCTCTCTTGACTCCTTTCCTGCGCATCACCAAAACAAAAACCAACCTTTCGAGCAGTACCCCTCACGATAGACCAATAACCAGCAAAGATAAGATGCACCCAGAAGAAGAAAATGCAACCTAAATGCAGTCTAAATGCTATGGTATGAACTCAAGAACATGCAAATTCTATAGCAAAAAGGTATGAAAACAAGGATATTTATGCATTTATCACACCCCCAAACTTAAGCTATTGCTTGTCCTCAAGAAATGAATAGAACAGAACAAAAGAATTACTATGACACAAATTTAACCTAGAGGATTGCTATGGCAATATTTCAATCCTCATAAATAACTTAGGCAAATAATTAAATATATACAACCATACGTGAGATCCTTAAGAACATTACTTAGGACTAAGCTGTGTGCATGTGTGCGTGGCTGCCTTCCTCCTATACTTAAGCTGGTGAGGCAAATTTTCAAGGAAGCTCCCTAGTTATACCCTAACTATGTTCTCTAGTTCTTTTCCAATTTTTAGACTCCCAAAGATATAGGTTTTCTGCTACGAAGGGTGTCAGCTCATCACACCTACCGTCCTTAACTCTAGATGAGCAGGGATAAAACCTCTCACCCCCGAGCTAGTAGGCAGAGTCATCCTGTGACAACTTTCATTCACTCATATGCTATAACAAAGCATTGTTTTTTCTTCTTTTTTTTGAAAAAGCTATAGCAAAGCGAAGTGTCCTTCTACAGATATGTCGTAGCATTTATTCGTTTGTTTGAGCCCAGGGCCATCTAGTTTTTCTTTTAAATTCTGTAGAGTTTACATATCAGAGTTTACTAGGGTTCTTCCTGAAATTTTTTTCTAACAAACTTACTTATAGAAAGAGAGCAACCGTGTAACAATTTTTTTAACAACTAGATCCTAAAGTCAGTTCTACAGATCTCAACTAGTTGTGTTTTTTTTAACTTAGTTCAGGCCTTTAAGATTTCATTGTCAGACATCATAAATACATTCATAGGCTGTCTCTAGACTAAACAGAATGTCATAGTAAAAATTTTGTTCTATCCTATAATTCATATGCTAAAGCAAAATATTAACTATGAACACTAACACTCCCAAACTTGAGAGATGCAGTGTCCGCAATGCATAAACTAATCTACACTATATGCCATGAAAAATGATGAAAAATGAAAAAAATGAAAAGAAAAAAGTTAGTTACCTCCTGGGTGCGGAGTTTATGTCGTGCTGCTGGTATTTTCCATTGATGTTTCAGAGGAGTAGTGGTGTGGGTCTGCTACACCGTCCACACTCTCTGAGGGTCTGACACATCCAGCAGTATGTTTGATGCGTGTTTTTGGTCTGGATGTTGTAGCATCCGCAGATCGCGCTGGTGTCAGCTTAGTTGTTTGTGCTGTAGTGGTTTCCTTCTGAGGGGTTTTCTCAGGATCACTAGGTATATGCTCTGGCTCAGGAATTGGGTTTTTTGGTCGTGACGGTGTTGAGTTAGTTGCCTTCCTGGTACATTTCCTTTTCTTGGTCGGGGTAACCACTGGGTCGGTCTCTACTACAGTGGGTGGAATAGAAGGAGTTTCTTTTTCTGGTTGGGAAGTAGGAGTTGTAAACATCTTCTTTCTCGGAGTCTTCTTCTTAGCAGTAGATTGGACGGAGCTAGGGTCACTGGGGGACATTGTGCTTGTTGTAGCAGTGGTGGCCGCTTGCAGTAACTCTGTGGGGAACAGTGGAAATGATACATTCTGGTCTGGTAGGAGTTTACTTAAGCAGAATGCTATGGCACTATCACGATGATGGGAATACTTGAAGTACACCCGTTGGTGTGCCTTCATCAGGCTGAGCTTAGTGCTCAGTTCTTTTGTTGTTGCCACCAATGCTGCTACTCGTGCTACATCAAAACTTTTAGCTCCTCCCTCCACTGTTTGTTGAGGCATGTCTTCATTAAATCCTTGGAATTCTATAACGAGGGCTGGAGTTAAACATGTCTTTCCTGAAAGAGTTGCATCCACAAGATCGTCTATAAAGACATCTTTTCTTTTACACAAGGTAGTAATCAAGTTAGGGAAAATAAGAGGACTACGAGGCTGTTTCAAACAAGCATATACCTCATCCACTATTATATTTCCTATGTCAATGTGTCTACCATATATTATCGAGTGAATGAGAAAATGTCTAGAGATGTGGACGGTGGCAGTGTGTAGTGTAGGCATAAGCTTATGTCTCACAAAATGGTTCCATACCTTTCCCTCAGGTTTGAGGCATCCTCTCTCGACTGACTTGTTTTTGTCCAGCACCGTTCCCTGAAAACAGATATCCTCTAGCACCTCGCGTTGTGTCTGCGCGTCCATTGTCATCACAAAAGAAGTGTGGCGGTCTTAAGTGTGCTTTAGCCCATAGAACTTGTTAATTGCTACTGCAGTAAACTTTATCTGCTCTCCTCGCACATGAACTGTAGACTGTGTTGGACTTGTGAGGTGCGCATAGAACTCCTTTACAAGGGAGGTACATATCTCCTCAGGGTGAGCATCAAAGGTTTTCCATTCATGTGTGCAAATGACATCTATTATAGCCTAATCGAACTGATCTTCTTCGTCTTTAGGGTATTTAAACCCTAGTTCTGGAAGAACATTCCTATCTTTGAGCTTTGTCCATCTCTCTTTTGCTGCCTCGTCAAGAAACTTAGAAATTTCTAGGGCTGGTTGTTGTTTAGGACGATCGGAAGTCTCAGGGGCTTTCTTACAACGAGCCATGGAGTTTTTGTTGAAAAATGGGAAGGAGTGAATATGTGAAGGGAAAGAAAATGGTGAAGGGTGTTCTGTGTGTTTGGAAGAAAATCGAAGAGATGGAGTGAAGAAAAAAAAAGTTTTGGGTGTTGAAGAAGATGAAAAGGTGAGGGGACGGTTGATGATGATAAGGAAAATATGAGGAGTTGGAAAAGGTGGAAAAACTGAAGAATTAATGGAAGAGGGGAAGTGATGGGGACGTGTGTCGGCTTTAAGGGGGAGAGAATTTTTTTTAGAGTTAATGTGATAGTTGACGGCTGGAGAAAGAATATGGGTTTATGTGGCTATGGTTTCTCCTCATTAAATATGTGAATATTCTCTATCTTACCTTTTGTTTTTTTTTTCTCTCTTTTTTAATTCATCCTCCCCACTTTTTCGGATAAAACCTCTCATAATCTTTTCTTTTCCCTCTTTTCTTTTGTACTTCCAAAAGTGGATAAAAACAAACTTCATGTCCTTCTCCCTTTTGCTACCAACCCTGTAGACGACACGTTCTCCTGCTCTGTACATAACATTGGTACTAGGAAAGAGAAAGCCTTGTACGAGGGTCACGTGAAAAGATATGAAAATTAAAAACAAAGATACCATAAAACTAGACTAAAAAGCATTATTTATGAACATGCTATAGCATAAAAGATAAAGTTTAGAGATGCAAACTTTCAAGGATCGTGAAGATCCAGGCGTGACTTGTCTCTGAGGATAGGGGCTCCACTGTACACCTTCAGGCGTTAGCCATTGACCTTGAAGACTTCACCATCGTCCAACTTCTTGATGTCAACCGCGCCATAAGGGTACACCTTGTGTATGATGAATGGTCATGACCACCTTGATTTCAGCTTTCTAGGAAAAAGCTTTAGCCTAGAATTGTAGAGAAGCACTTGTTGACCTTTTGAGAAATGCCTTGGCAAAATGTGTTTTTCATACCACTTCTTGGTGTTCTTCTTGTAGATGCGAGCATTCTCATATGCTTGGGCTCTAAATTCCTCCAGCTCATTAAGCTCTAGCAACCTCCTCTCACCAGCAAGTTGGGCAGTCATGTTAAGTTTCTTGATTGCCTAATAAGCTTTGTGCTCAAGCTCCACGAGTAAATGGCACTCCTTGCCAAATACAAGCTTGAAGAGTGACATGCCTAAAGGCGTCTTGAAGGTTGTCCTATATGCCAAAAGTGCTTCATCTAACTTGGGGGACCGGTCTTTTCTCTTAGGATTAACCACCTTCTCCAAGATTTGCTTGATTTCTTGGTTGGAAACTCCAGCCTGTCCGTTTGTCTGCGGATGATATGTTGTAGCAATCTTGTGCCTGACTCCATAGCGATGTAATGCTTTAGCAATAAGCTTGTTGTCAAAGTGAGTTCCTTCATCACTGATGATGGCTCGGGGTGCTCAGAACCTAGTGAAGATGTTCTTGTGAAGAAACTTCATGATTGTCTTGGAGTCGTTCCTTGGTGTGGCAACAGCCTCCACCCATTTTAACACGTAGTCGATTGCTAGAAAAATATATAGATCTCCATATGATGCAGGAAACGGACCCATGAAGTCAATTCTCCACACGTCAAAGATTTCAACCTCCATAATATTTTGCAATGGCATTTCATTCCGCCTGAAGATGTTCCCCGTTCTTTGGAATCTGTCACAAGTCTTGTAGAACTCGTGTGCATCCTTAAAAGTGTAGGCCAATAGAATCTTGCTTGAAGAACTTTTGCAGCAGTTCTAGCACCACCAAAATGCCCTCCACATGGTGATGAATGACAGTGGTACAGAATGTTATGGTATTCTTCCTCTGGAACACATCTCTTTATGATCTGATCAGGACATTGCTTGAACAGATAGGGTCCATCCCAATAGTAGAATCCTGCATCATGTCTAAATTTCTTGAGTCCCTAGCTAGATAAATCAGGAGGCAAAATACCACTAACAAGATAATTAACAATGTCAACATACCACGGAATTGTTGTAGCAGCTAACAGTTTCTCATCAGGGAATTCCTCCTTAATTTCAATTTCACTTCCTTGTGTGATAGCATTTTCTAGCCTAGATAAATGGCCAGCTACCTGGTTCTCACATCCTTTCCTATCTCTAACTTCTAAGTCAAATTCCTGTAGCAAGAGTACCCATCTAATAAGTCTAGGTTTAGCAACTTTTTTAGTCACTAAGTACTTAATGGTTGAATGATCGGTATGAACTATGACCTTAGTGCCTATTAAGTATGACCTAAACTTTTCAAAGGCAAATACTACAACAAGCAATTCTTTTTCAGTAGTGGTGTAATTGATTTGTGCATCATTCAAAGTGCGACTAGCATAATAAATAACATGAAAGAGTTTACCTCGGCGTTGTCCAAGTGCTGCACCGACGGCGTAGTCACTTGCATCACACATCAGCTCAAACGGCTCGTTCCAATCAGGTGGAATGACAACTGGTGCAGAGATAAGCTTCTCCTTCAGTTCTTGAAACGTGCTATAGCAATCTTTGTCAAACACAAATGGTTGATTTTGCTGTAGCAAATTGCATAATGGCTTTGAGATCTTCGAAAAATCCTTGATGAATCTCCGATAGAAGCCATCATTCCCTAGGAAGCTTCTTACTCCCTTGACAGAAGTGGGGGGAGGTAGTTTTTCAATGACCTCGACCTTTGCTTTGTCAACTTCTATCCATTGCTTCGAAATCTTGTGGCCTAAGATCGTTTCTTCTGTTACCATGAAATGGCACTTTTCCCAATTGAGCACCAAGTCAGCTTCCTCACATCACTTTAGGACCTTGGCGAGATTGCCCAAGCATGTGTCGAAGTCGTCTCTGGAGACCGAGAAGTCATTCATGAAAATTTCTAAAAAATCCTCGACCATGTCTGAAAAAATAGCCAGCATACATCTTTGAAAAGTTGCTGGAGCATTGCAGAGACCAAAGGGAATTCTCCGAAAAACATAAGTTCCATAAGGGCATGTGAAAGTCGTCTTCTCTTGGTCTTCGGGTGCTATAGCAATCTGATTGTAAAATACCCATCGAGGAAGTAGTAGAATGCCTTGCCCGCTAGTCGATCCAACATCTGATCAATGAATGGGAGGGGAAAATGGTCCTTCTTGGTCGTCTTGTTGAGCTTCCTATAGTCCATGCAAATCCTCCACCCCATGACGGTTCTAGTAGGCAATAGCTCATTCTCCTCATTGCTTATCACAGTCACGCCTCCCTTCTTCGGTACACATTGCACCAGACTAAACCATGAGCTATCGGATATCGGGTAGATTACTCTAGCATCAAGCCACTTGATTATCTCTTTCATCACTACATTCTTCATGATTGGGTTTAGTCTCCTCTGGGGCTCAACTGAATTGCTGTGACAATCATCAAGCAAAATTTTGTGCATACAAATAGCATGGCTTATACCCTTCAAATCAGCCACAGTCCACACTATCGCATTTTTATGCTGTAACAACATATTTACTAAACTAGTTTCTTGCTTAGGTGTGAGACTAGATGAGATTATCACAGGAAAAATTTCATTGCTCCCTAAGTAAACATATTTAAGATGCGATGGCAAAGGTTTCAGTTCTAAAGAAGGTGCATGCTCAAGGGAAGGTTTAGGAGGTATAAATTCTGAAAAATCAAGAGGTTCAAAGTGCGTACCTGGTCTAGCCTCGAGTCGACTAGAATGCTCCAGTTCCCTTGAGATCTCTTCTTGGTCTGAATCATCATCTTTGCAGAGTGCTTCAAACTCTTCCATTTGCATCTAATTGCTACTGCAAAACTCATCAATCATATTATGTGCTGTAGCATCTACATATTGTCATACTCCTGGGTTATCTGCATACTTGAGGGTGTCATGAATATTGATTGTGACCATCTGATCAGCCAACCGCGTCGTGAATTCACCCTTCTCACAATCGATCAAAGCTCGTTCGGTGGATAAAAATGGCCTACCCAAGATAATGGGTGTATTGCTGTCAGCTTCATAGTCGAGGATTAAGAAGTTGACTGGAAAGATAAATCTATCCACTTTTACCACAACATCTTCAACTCTTTCTTCTGGGTGAACGTGAGAATGATCTGCTAGCTGTAGCACAACCTTGGTGGTTGTGCCTCTCGAATTCCCAGTTTCAGAAAAATCGACTTAGGCATCAAGTTAACACTTGATCCCAAATCGCAAAGTGCTCTTCCAACAAACTTGTCGCCAATAGAACATGGGATAGCAAAACTATATGGGTCCTTCCTCTTAGGTGGCAGCTTGCTTCAAATAGAATAGCATTCTTCTACTATAGCGACAGTTTCTTGCTTCTCGACCTTCCTCTTTTTCGTGACTATATCCTTGAGGAACTTGGCATATATTGGCATCTGATCAATGGCCTCTAGAAATAGGACATTGATATGCAGTTTGTCCAGGATATCTACGAATTTTTGGAATTGAAGGTCTTCCTTCCACTTCTTGAATCGTTGAGGAAAAGGAGGAGGGGGTCTAACTTCATTTTTCTGGGCTGGTGGAGTTACATCTTTTGCTATAGCAAAAACAGGATCCTCCTCCGGTGTTTCTTTTTCTATGCCTTCCTCACCCTTCTCTTCAACTGGAGGATCTTGTAGGTTATCTTCTTCCTGAGGCAAGTTGGGCTGAGAGTCCTCCTTCTCTTTTCCCTCAAACTTGTCTTCCTTGCTAATTTCCTTGCCACTTCTTAATGTGAGTGTGCTGAATTGTTCCTTGCTATGGTGCTTAGTGGATTCAATGTCACTAGGCAAACTTCCTTGTGGTCGTGCATGAAAGGTTTGAGCTATCTAACCAACTTGTGTTTCTAAGGCTCGGAGAGAGGAACTACGGCTTTGCAATAAGGCTTCTTGATTTTTAATGTTTGTTGCATGATCTTGTAGCAAAACTTCCGTGGTTCCCATAAAATCTTTTGTCACAGCCATAAATTCTTTGAATGTAGTCTCTAGCAAGTTGTTCGATGAAGATGCTGCTCCCTTGTGACCTTGCCATGGCATCATCTGGTTAGAAGATGGTGCTTCGATCAGCTTTTGATGTGGCGCTGGTTGTGCAGAATTATTGTGCCCTTAATTACCCTAACTGAAATTTGGATGCTGACGCCATCTTGGGTTGTAGGTATTGGAGATTGAATTGTTGTTGTGGTTATAATTCCCCACATAGTTGGATGACTCTTGTTTGTCAGGGCATTCACTCAAATGGTGATTGCCATTGCATCTGAGACATGAGGTTGTGGACTTCACTTCCTTGACTTCGTTGGGACGTTGGAGGTTCTTTAGCATATTAGTGATAGCAGGTAATTGGGTGGCTACCGAGTAATCAGCTTCATTGTCTCGAGCTACTTGGGTTCTCCTCCCCGTTCCAAGCCTTGTGGTCGGAAACTAGTAATCATTGTTGGATACCCTATCAAGAATGTCAAGTGCTTCCTCTGGTAATTTGACTAACAAGGTCTCATTTGCTGAAGCATCTAGCATCATCCTTGTGGGAGCATTTACCCCATTATAGAACATAACCACTTGGGTCCAATCATGAAAACCATGATTTGTGCACTTTCTCAATAATCCCTTGAATCGATCCCAACACTCATACATGGATTCGTCACCTGCTTGACGAAAAAAATCTATATCATTTCTCAACTGAGTGTTTCTATTTGGTGGATTATACCGTAGCATAAAAATTTTGCATAGATATGTCCAAGTCTCTATTGATCCAGCCGGCACTCCACTTAGCCATCCTCTAGCACGATCACGTAAAGAATATGGAAACAGTTTAAGCTTTAGCACATCCTCGTGCACTCCTTGCTGTATGAACGAGTCACAAACTTCCAAGAAAGCACGGATATGTTGTCTTGCATCTTCGTGAGGCATACCTCCAAACTGACCAATAGTGTTCAACATGTTGAACATAACAGGTTTAAGCTCGAACTGGGCTGCCTGAATTTCTGGAGCTACTATTCTGGGATAGAGATCATTCAAGATAGGAGTAAAATGATCTCTAATTGCTCGTGGTCAAGCTGCTTCTCCCTGGCCATTTTCCATATCATCTCTGTTACCTTAAGGTGGTGGTATTTCTCTGTTCATGTTTCTATTCTATTCTCTTCGAACATGTCTCCAAAGTCTCAAGAAATGCCCGATTTCAAAAATAGGTAATTGTAGGGGTCCTCTAGGTCGCCTTCTGGTCATACACTAGCAAGACACCTGAAAAGAAAAATGAAAAACCTAAAATAAATTTGTACAAAAACAAAAAGAACAAGCGATAAAAACAAAAACCGTAAACAACCAATTGCCAATCCCCGGAAACGGCGCCAAAATATTGTTCGCATTCGTGAAGTACTATAAATGATATGCAAATGGTGCAAGTATACACGTCGAACGAGTAATAAAGTGATGAGTGAGTATCGTCTCCACAGGGATTGGAGGTATTCACGGTTGCTGTAACAAAAAAGATTGAACTTTTTGCAGATGACAATGCTAAAGTAAAAGAGATGGTGTAAAATAATGTTGAAGCAAAACAGTGCAGAGAAAGATGAGATAACAATATGATAGACATGTCCCCTTTCGTATGCGAAACTCATTACGGAATGACTAGCTGGGAATTATGGACAACCTAACTTAAGCTTCTTAATGATACTAAGGCTCTTCAGCTATCTTCTATGCTAGGCGAGATTTGCTAAGAGTGCTTCTAAACTATCTCTATCCAAGAAACTGGGAGTCAGAAGTGATACAACAATACCTCTCGGCGTAAACACTTAACACCCCTAACCTTCATGAACTATCTTTTTTAGCCCTTGAAACCTATCACTTATCTCTAAGGTAGGTTAGAGCCTGCCTCTCGATAGCCACTCCATTGCTTATGAGGGTTCTAAGGCTAGCTCTCTCGATTACTAACCCCAACAAACACTTAAAGAACGACCAACTCTCGAGGGCTCTTACAACTTTAAGGAAATGAGAAATGCATAAGCAAAGCATAGAACATGATAAACACTGAAAAAGCCATAGCATGCATTAAAAAGTACTCAAAATAAAATCATACATCAAACCCAAGCCACCTAAAACAGTTTGTGGTTGGGCAATGTCATCAAACGTATCATTGCAATAACATCACCAAATATAAAGATGTGAAAAGAAATTGCTATAGCGACAGAAAGAAAGGTGAACTCTCTCTCAGCCATGGACTGCCAAATTGTCTTAGGCTCACCGCCTCTGTCGAGGCCGGTGAGGCCACTCCTTGGAGCTTCAACGATGGAGGACACCAAGCTAGAGAAGATGAAGGTGAAAACTTCCCTCTCCTTTTCTCTCTCTTTCGCCTCTCTTTCACAACACATCCTTCACACTACACCCTCCTCTTTTCCAAGCTTCTCTCCCATTTATATAGTGGAGGCTTCTAGGGTTTGGTGCCCTAAAGATGCCTTGATAATCTCAAGGAATATCCACCGACAAGGTCTACCACGAGGGGACAAGAAGGACAGTCTGCAGGTGGGTACCGGCTGCTGCACATGTTAAATTGTCCTTTTCTGCATGTTCACGTGCTTCTGTAGCGCATGTGTATCTCACGTGCTAGCCAATATCCACTTCCATCATGCTATAGCAATTCTCGGCACCGGCTTTCTCTCTTGACTCCTTTCCTGCGCATCACCAAAACCAAAACCAACCTTCCAAGCAGTACCCCTCAAGATGGACCAATAACCAGCAAAGATAAAGATGCACCCAGAAGAAGAAAATGCAACCTAAATGTAGTCTAAATGTTATGGTGTGAACTCAAGAACAGGCAAATGCTATAGCAAAAAGGTATGAAAACAAGGATATTTATGCATTTATCATGGGTACATGTTTCTGTTACAGGTCTGGAGATCACTTTTTGAAGGGTTTCCCTGTTCCACCATCTTCTCGTCGGGCATCCCCTTAGACTCCTGCATGTTCACAGGCTTCTCTTCAGACTTCAGCTAGAGGTCGTAGTCAGAGTAGACCTTCTACATCTGCTGCCAGGATTGACAACAGAGCTCGATAATATCAGAGTGGAGGACTGAATTTATCTTAGGCTAGGCAGTCAGCCAGCACTTGTGTATGCTACCAGACGTCGGGATGACAGAGATGAGCCTGATTTCATTGTAGGTACTTTAACCATTCATTCTTCTTCATACTTTGCATTGCTTGATAATGGTTCCACTCACTCCTACATTTCAAGATATGTTTCCCGCTACCTTCCAATTTTGATAGAAGCCAATGAGAATGTTATTATAGTTATTGGCCCAATGGGTCAGTCAGTGACCATGGATAAGGTGCTTAGGCATTGTCCTCTTGAGGTTCAAGGGGAAATCTTTCTGGTTGATCTTATGGAGCTTCCTTTGGAGGAGTTCGATATAATTCATGGCATGGATTGGTTGACGGAATATCAGGTCAATCTGGATTATAAGTCTAAGAGAGCTATTCTGAAGATTTTAGATGGTCAGTCAGTGGTATTGGTCGGTGAGCGACGAGGTTACCTGTCCAATGTAGTATATTCCCTGACAGCTGACAAGATGATCTGAAAAGGATATAAGACCTTCATTGATTGTTTCCTAAACACGAAGGGTTCGTTATCCAAGATTGAGGATATTCGCACCGTTAGCGAGTTTCCTGATGTTTTTCCTGAAGAGTTTCTATGGTTACCTCCCGATAGGTATGTTGAGTTCGAAATTGAGACCTATCCCGGTTCCACGCCAGTATCCATAAATCCTTATCGTATGGCCCTTAAAGAGCTTAAAGAGTTAAAAGTCCAGTTGCAAGAGCTTCTTGATCGAGGCTTTATCCGACTTAGCTCTTAGGGAGAATTCACTTTGGCTTTGAAGTGACTACGCCTTGGGGAGCTTCTGTTCTCTTCATGAAGAAGAAGGATGGTTCACTTCAGTTATGTATTAATTACCGGAAGTTGAATAAGTTGACTGTGAAGAACAAATATTTGTTACCCAGGATTGATGACTTATTTGATCAATTTCGAGAAGCCACCATTTTCTTGAAGATTGATCTCCGATCCGGGTACTATCAGCTGAAGATAAAGGGTTCTGATGTTGCTAAAACAACCATTTGTACTAGATGTAGACATTATGAGTTCCTAGTGATGTCGTTTGGATTGACTAATGCACCAACCACTTTTATGGACATGATGAATCGTGTGTTCTGACCTTTTATAAACCAGTTTATTATGGTTTTCATTGATGATATCTTGGTTTATTCTCGGACAAATACATAGCATGTTGAGCATTTGAGGATTGTTCTACAAACCTTGAGAGAGCATCGTTTGTATGCTAAGCTGAGAAAGTGTGAATTTTGGCTCAGGAAAGTGAAGTTTCTAGGGCATGTTGTATCTGCTCGAGGCATTCAGGTTGATCCAAGTAAGATCGAGGCCATCACCAATTGGAAGCAACCTAAGAATGTCTCTGATATCCGTAGCTTTTTGGGTTTGGCTGGATACTACCGATGCTTTGTCGAGGGTTTCTCCATCATTGACACCCCTTTGACAAAAATATTGAGGAAGAATGTTCCTTTTGTTTGGTTTGATGCCCAATAAGCTAGTTTTGAGAAACTGAAGGTAGCTTTGACTCAAGCCCCATTCTTATACAACCCGAGTCTGGGAAGGACTTCTTAGTGTATAGTGACGCTTCACACTTCGGACTCAGTTGTGTACCGATGTAGGAGGGGAAGGTTATCGCTTATGCATCGCGTCAGTTACGACCACATGAGTGTAACTATCCGACCCATGACCTAGAGTTAGTTGCGGAGGTTTTTGCTCTGAAGATCTCGAGGCACTACCTCTACGGAGAGAAGTGTTATATCTTTACTGACTACAAGAGCTTGAAGTACATCCTCACTTAGAGGGATTTAAATATGAGGCAATGTCGTTGGGTTGAGCTTCTAAAAGACTATGATTGTGAGATTGAGTACCACCCGAGAAAAGCCAATATTGTTCCCGATGCCTTAAGTCGTAAGGCCATATCCGATCTGAGATCCTTGTTTTCCAGGTTGAGCATTTATAGTGATGGCAGTTTGCTAGCATAATTGCAAGTTAAACCATCTTTGGCCGACGAGATTAAGGCCAAGCAACTTTTAGACGGTTCCCTACTTCCAATCATACAACAAGTTGAGCAGGGATCCACATCTGTTTATGCCTTCGATTTGGATGGCATTCTGTGACTCAAGGGTCGTTATTGTGTCCCCGATGATGCCGACCTGAAGCGAGCCATACTTAGCGAGGCTCATAGCAGCTCTTATGCTATGCATCCTGGTGGAGACAAGATGTACCAGAACCTGAAGAAAAGGTACCGTTGGGAGGGTATGAAGAAGGATATATCGGATTATGTATCGAAGTGTATGACTTGTCAGCAAGTCAAAGCGGAACATCAACATCCTTCTGGTTTAATCTATCCCATCAAGATTCCCAAGTGGAAATGATAGCGCATCACGATGGACTTTGTCACCGGGTTACCGTTGACTCATACTAAAAAGGATTACGTCTGGGTGATTGTGGACTGTCTCACCAAGTCAGCCCACTTCATTCATGTTCGATTTACTTATTCTCTGGAGAAGCTGGCTAGGCTTTATATCTCAAAGATCATCAGATTGCATGGTGTACCCTTATCTATCATATCTGATCGAGACCCGAGACTCACTACTCATTTCTGGTCGGCCTTGCATAATGCTTTGGGTACACGTTTGAATTTCAGTACATCCTTCCATCCACAGACCGATGGTCAGTCTGAGAGGGTAATTCAAATTCTAGAGGATATGTTGAGGGGATGTGTGATCGACTTCCACGGTATTTGGGAAGACTTCTTGCCCTTGGCTGAGTTTTCTTATAATAACAGCTATCAGGCTAGTATCCACATGGAACCTTATGAAGCTTTGTATGGTCGCAAGTACCAAACTCTTATCTGTTGGACCGAGTTGTATGATAAGAAGACTTTGGGTCCGGAATTGGTTCAAGAGACCGAGGAGATCGAGGAGACCGTTAGACCGATCCGCAACCGTCTAAAGGAGGCATTTGACAGACAAAAGTCTTATGCAGATCGAAAGAGAAAGGATATTGAACTCAAGGTTGGCGATCAAGTCTTTCTGAAAGTATCTCCATGGAAGAAAGTTCGAAGATTTGGGCTCAAATGAAAGTTGAGTCTGAGATTCATTGGGTTGTATCGTATCATAAAGAGAGTTGGGCCAGTTGTCTATCAGTTTGAGTTACCTCATCAGCTCAGTCGTATCCATAATGTCTTTCACGTATCCATGCTAAGGCAATATCAACCAGATCCTAGTCATGTTATCAAGGTTTAGGATGTGGAGTTGAGGTCAGACTTGTCTTATGAAGAAGAACCGATACAAATCCTAGATTTTGACGAGAAAGTTCCGAGGAATAGACGTATTCTAATGGTCAAGGTTTAGTGGAGAAATCGTAGTCCCGCGGAAGCTACTTGGGAGATTGAGGGATCCATAAGAAAGCAATTTTCGCATCTGTTTGAATCAGGTAAATTTTGAGGACGAAATTTTTTAAAGAGGTGGAGAATTGTAACACCTTGAATGTTAAAAAAAGGAAAAAAGGGATATTACTGGTTGTGGGAATCAAACCCACGACCTAAGGTAGATAAGCTTGTCACCCAGCCGCTGAGCTAAAAAAAGCTCTTAGCCACATTCTACACCGAATTTATCTTAAACTAATAGTTGATAATAATAAAATATTATCTCACCTACCCACATTTAATTGCATGTTCCCTTTCAAATTCCTAAAACACCTTTTCCGTATCTCTATCGCTGACCCCCCTCTCCCAATTTCCGGTGACTCGCGACTGTCCACATTGTCGTTCGGCATGCACCACCGCCTACATCGGCGAACGCGTCTCGATGCTTCGAAGCCCTAGCCGCCAGTCACGTGCGCCCTCATGCCACCGTCTGCGAAGAAATCCAGCCGAAAGTTCGGCACGTTCGTGCGCCTCCGTCCTTCACTCAATTTTCAATCGTGCTGCCGTCGTTCCAAATCACCATTGGTACGACTGAGCTCCCCGCGTCGGGTAGTGCAAAACACTGGTGCTCCCTTGTCCGAATGATGTCGGCAAGACCATCAATGTAGCTTCGTAGATTCCGGCGACCTTTTCGCTTATTCGTAAGATCTCGGTCCGATTTCGGTGATTTTTGTTTATGGGTAGTTTGGATTAAAGCACATAACCTGAGACCTATCTTTTTCCAGATGAAAAACGTGAATTTTAGACCTCTAGTGACCATTCGGTGACCGGAATAATTAGGTGAGTGAACCGGCCCTTTAGGCCCAAACCCATTCTAATTCGAGCCCAAACCTATCGATCCAACTCGGCCCGAGTCTAAACCCGACCCAGTCAACCCAAACTAAACCGGTCAATCCGAGTCAGCCGAGTCAACTCGTCCGAGTCAGCCAAGTCAACTCGTCCGAGCCAGTCGAGTCAACTCTTTCGAGTCAACTCAGTTGACCTTTACCAGTTGACTGTTGACGTCAGCGTTGACCTGCTGACGTCATCATTAACCTACTGACGTCAGCACTGACCTGCTAACGTCGGCGCTGACTTTGACCGTTGACCAAAAAGACAATTTTTCCGAAAACTCCCATTTTATGTTTTTTAACGTCTAAGTCTGTTTTACGAAATTCTAACACGAAGACCTCCAAATCCGACCTTAATCTTGAACATGCATTATATCATTAATATTTTAACAAGTGATTATACTGAATAACGGACTGATGTAAATCCGTGTTGTCTAAAGGTACTCGAGACTCCCCTGACCGATTGTTTGCTCAGCCCAGTTCCTCTCGACCCGCTCTCCCTCTCACTTTCGTGGTTAGTAGTACGATCTTATAGACTTTGTGAATGAAATCTAAGTTAGAACTTAATCCATGTAGTAACTTATTTTGTTGTAACTTGTGATCTAGGTTCTAGCTCAGTGGCAGAGCGTGGCGAGACCAGTTCCGTTAGACCCTCCTGACTAGCTCATTGAGGTGTGTTCCGTGTGTGCTAAATATATGTTTGCTTGAACTCTTGAGTGCACTTATTTGAACATAAATATGAACATGTATGAATTATGGGATAAATTTTGATTAAAGCATGATTATGTTTCTGATGAAAGCATGATTATTCCGTTGAAAGCATGATTGTTGTTTGAGAACATAGTCGTGTTATATCTGATTGTATATCTCATGTCTGATCTAGAATTGAAATATCTGATTCTTGTTGATGTAATTAAACATATGTCTACCATCTGAATTCCGATGCTTATGTATATCTAACAAAATTGTATTGCTTGGGGGTATACTCTGGGATATGTTTTGAAGTGTCTACAGGTACAACCCCGGTCCATCTGGTAAATTCCTCTTTAAGCTCCTACGCCTACGGGCCTAGGGTAAGTCTTTATGGACCTAAGGAATTCCCTTAGGAAGGCTTCTACGCCTTAGGCCTAGGGTAAGACCTTCTGTATGAAGTTCAGGGGGAATTACATTTTGGAGTTCGGTTGGAGGATGGCTAGGTTTCAATGAAACTTTGATTGTCTTGATTCTTTGAACTGAATAGATGAATCATATATCTAAATTGTGCATGAGTTTAAGAACACGTGTTTTATATGCACTTATTGTGTAACGCCATGGGTTTAGGGTCTGGGAGTTCGGACTGGAACCTGTGAAAGGTTTGATATCTGAGTTTTAGGGTTCGAGTTGCATTTAAATAAAAATGGTTTCATAAAAGAGTTTTAAAATGTTGATTGAGTTTCTAGGGATAAATGAAAATAAATTAAGGCAAGAGAGGTTTTTTTCTTAAAAGAGAGTTTTTTTTAAGATAAGATGGGTATGAAATGGAGTTCATAATCTACAGTGATGCATCGTATGTAGGTTTAGGGTGTGTGCTTATGTAAGAGGGAAAAGTTGTAGCTTATGCTTCGACACATTTGAAGGTTCACGAGAAGAATTATCCCACTCATAATATAGAGTTAGCTGTTGTAGTGTTTGCTTTGAAGATTTGGAGACACCACCATTACAGTGAGAAATGCACAGTCTACACTGACCACAATAGTTTGAAATACTTGATGACTCAGAGAGAGTTGAACCTTAGACAACGTAGGTGGTTAGAGCTTCTTAAGGACTATGACCTCACGATAGAGTATCATCCGGGTAAAGCAAACATAGTGGTCGATGCTTTGAGTAGAAAAGTGGCAGTTGAATTGCGAGCTATGTTTGCAAGATTGAGTGTGTCACACGATGGCGGTTTGATAGCCGAGCTACAGGTTAAACCTTCGTTAGTTCAGTTGATTCGAGAGAAACAGTTGCAAGACAAATCTTTGACACCTCACGTACATGATATAGCCGAGGGTAGACCCACAGATTTCTGCTTTGGTGAGAATGGGATCTTATGTTTTATAAGTAGAGTAGTTGTCCCAAAAGATGTCGAGTTGAGACACACTATTTTGAATGAAGCTCGTAACAATCCATTTCCTATGCATCCGGGTAGTACGAAGATGTACCGTGGGTTAAAAGATGAGTACTACTAGGTTGGGTTAAAGAAATATGTGGCTGAATTTGTGAGTAAGTGTATGGTTTGTTAGTGAGTTAAGGTCGAGCATTAGTTTTCTTCAGGTTTGTTACATCCGTTAAGATTCTAGAATTGAAGTGGGAACGTATTACTATGGATTTTGTGTCAGGTTTATCGTTGACTCCTTCGAAGAAGAATTAAGTATGGGTAATATTCGACATATTCACTAAGTGTGCCCATTTCATACCTATTCATACTACATACACCTTAGACAAGTTGGCCGATCTGTACATCAGTGAGATAGTGATATTTGATGGTGTACCGAAATCGATTGTATTAGACTGAGATCTGAGGTTTACAGCTAGATTTTGGGAGTGTTTTCATCGAGCTTTGGGAACTTGGTTGAACTTTAGTACATCGTATTACCCACAGTCAGATGGTCAGTCAAAGAGAGTTATTCAGGTGTTAGAGGACATGTTGAGGTGTTGCATCATCGACTTTCAGGGTTCGTGGGAAAAACATCTACCACTAGTGGAGTTTGCGTACAATAACAGCTATTAGGCTAGTATTCATATGGCACCGTATGAAGCTCTATATGGTAGGAAATGTAGAACACCTATTTGTTGGGCCGAGGCTGGACAGAAGCTTGTACATATGCCAGACTTGCTTAAGGGCACTACCGAGAAAGTAAAACTGATTTGCGATCGCTTGAAGGCAGCTTTAGACAGACAGAAATCGTATGCCGACTTGAAGGGAAAAGAGATAGAGTATGATGTGGGCGAAAAATTATTTTTAAAAGTTTCACCTTGGAAGAAGGTGATAGGTTTGGTAAGAAAGGTAAGCTAAGTCCGAGATTCATTGGTCCTTACGAGGTAGTTGAGAGAATTAGTCTTGTTGCTTATAAATTGAGATTGTCGACCGAGTTAGAAAAGATTCATGATGTGTTCCACATTTCGAAACTTCGAAATTATAGATCAGATTTGTCCCATGTGATGCCAGTGGAAGAGATCGAATTGAACCCACATTTATCGTATGACGAAGAACTGATTGAGATTCTTGCTATGTATAGTAAAGTGTTGCGTGGGAGGACTATCGAGTTAGTCAAAGTTTTGTGGAGACACCGAGGTGTGGAAGAGGCCACTTGGGAGAGGAAGGATGACATGGAGAAACAGTTTTCATACCTCTTCTCATCAGGTAAATTTCGAGGATGAAATTTCTTAAGTAGAAAGAGTTGTAACGCCTCGGGTTTAGGGTCTTGGAGTTTGGACCGGAACTCGGGAAAGGTTTGATATCCGAGTTTTAGGATTCGAGTTGCCTTTAAATAAAAATGGTTTCATAAAATAGTTTTAAAATGTTGATTGGGTTTTTAGGGATAAATGAAAATAAATTAAGGCAATTGAGGATTTTTTTTAAAAGAGAGTTTTTTAAGATAAGAGGGGTATAAAATAGAATATTTCAAAAAAAAAAGAAAGAAAAGAAAATAGGTTTCACTTTCTTCTTCCCCTTTTCAAAACCATTTCACGTAAAAAACACCCAAGTGCCTTGCCACCATCCATTTTCACCAAGCTTCACCATTTTGGAGGTTTCAAGGAGAAGTAGCGGATAAGGATTTGGGTTCTTCGGACTCTACACCGGGAGTTGAGGAAGCTTGAAGAAAGATCGTTAGCTTGTTTTGGAATTGTACTAGTGAGTGGTAACGTTTTGAAGCTTTAAAATGGTTCAAAGAGATTTTCTTAAGGTTTGGGTGGAGCCTTAGGGGCCAACCTAAACCCAAGTGTAAGCTTGTCTAATTTTGCCTTATTTCATTGATTGATGGTGTATGTGTGTTTATATGTGTTGTTGTGTGAAATACGGATTGCGTTTACCTCCTTTTTAATGATTGTTATATTGTCGTAGTTGTTGTCAAAGCCTCGCGTGATGGTTAGTGGAAAGTGTGTTGTTGAATACGGTGATGTGTAGTCCCACCGGAAGTGACTAGTAGATGAGTACGATGATTTGTAGTCCCACCGAAAATATGCTAGTTGTTGTGAAGGATGATGTGTAGTCCCATCGGGAATGGTTGTGCATGTGCATACCATAGTTTTGTCATAAGCTTTCGGTTTATCGTATTTCCTTTCTAAAGATTTTGTCTTTGAACTAAATACATGTTTTGAACTGCATTGTTGTTGTTTTGATTTTGAGATCTTCTCACTAAGCTTTTAAGCTTACGCTCTCTTTTCCAACAATGCAGATCGTTAGTGGCTACGGGAGGCAAGCGGGGCAAAGGAGGAACCTTGGGGTTCATTTGCTAGCTCAAGTGTGGTTTACATGGTTGTAATAATACTTAGGCAATGGGAATGCTAGACTTTTGTGTTGGGAGTTGGTGTCTAAACTCTTATGTTTTTGTTATTGTTGTTACCATGTTTAAAGTGTTGAAGTATGCTTTGGTTTGGCTTTTGACCCTTTGAGAATGTCAAGCATGTTTGGTTGTTTTCTTGTTAAATCTTGCTTTGTTGATTTTTAGCCTCGTTGAATGTTTGACTTGCTAACGATCTTTAGTCAAACGTGCCGCAACCTTTGGGGTATGTTGGAACTGTGGTTTCTGAGATCATTTGAGGCATAACTGTCCTCAGCCGGCTAGGGGTGGAGAGGCCCCAGCTTGAGGTTTTGAGCACCAGAGAGGCCGTGGGAGCGGTTGAGGTAATTTTCAGCCAAAAAATGATGGTCAGAGAAATGTAGCTCGTGCAGTTGCAGTTCAGCCCGAGGGTGGAGGTCCGGCTAGGGTGTATGCACATCGAGAGGCTGAGAATGACACGGATGTCATCGCAGGTAATTTCTTGTTACATTCTTTATCCTTGCTTTCGTTGATTGATTCAGGTTCGACACATTCATACATTTTGGGTTAGCAGCAAGATCTTTAGATTTATTGTATGAGTGGTTAGAGGTAGACACAAATGTTACTAGTTCTTTCGGTGAGACCGTGGTAGTTAGGAGAATGTATAGGATGTGTCCTTTGATGATTCAGGGACATGTGTTTCCGGTCGATATGATGGAATTGTCGTTCTATGGTTTTGATGTGATTTTGGGCATAGATTGGCTCGTAGAGCATAGAGCTAGGGTAGACTTTGAGACCAAGAGAGTTTCCTTGAGACTTGCGGATAATCTTTAGGTTGTAGTAGTTGGCGAGAACATTAAGTTATTGCCCAATGTTGTTTCTGCTTTAGAAGCTCGAAGATTGATGGATTTGGGTTGCCAAGCGTATTTAGCCTATGTGATGAATCCGAATATGAGTGAAGCTAGACCGCAAGACATCAGAACAGTTTGTGATTTTCTTAGTGTCTTTCTAGAAGAGTTGTCGGGTTTGCCTCTAGATAGGGATGTTGAGTTTTCTATTGAGACATATTTAGATTCTGCACCCGTGTCTATTGCTTCGTATAGAATGGCACCTAAAGAGTTGAAGGAGATGAAGACACAACTTCAGGAACTGTCAGATAGAGGTTTCATTAGGCCTAGTATTTTTCCGTGGGGTGCTCTGGTCTTGTTTGTGAAGAAAAAGGATGGCAGTATGAGGATGTGTATAGATTATAAGCAGTTGAACAAGGTAACGGTAAAGAACAAGTATCCCTTATCGCGGATCGATGATTTGCTCGATCAGTTGAGAGGTGCTATAGTATTTTCGAAGATTGATTTGAGATCCAGTTATTATCAGTTGAAGGTGAAAGATGTGGACATACCGAAGACAGCTTTCTGTACACGATATGGGAACTACGAGTTCTTGGTAATGCCTTTCGGTTTGACTAATGCCCCAACTGCATTTATGGATATGATGAATAGAGTGTTTCACGAATTTTTGGATAGATTTGTAGTAGTGTTCATAGATGACATTTTAGTGTACTCCAGAACCGAGGAAGAGCATGATGAGCATTTACGATTGGTGCTACAGACTTTGCATGAAAATCAGTTGTATGACAAGTTGAGTAAGTGCGAGTTTTGGATTAGGGAGGTAGTCTTTTAAGGTCATGTGATCTCGGCCTATGGGATTAGTGTAGATTCCATGAAGGTAGAAGCGATAAAAAATTGGAAACAACCGAAGTTAGTGACCGAAATCTGTAGTTTTCTAGGCTTGGCGGGGTATTATCGAAGATTTTTCGAAGGATTCTCAAAGATTGCGGCACGTTTGACTAAATTGCTTCAGAGAAATGTTTCGTATGAGTGGACAGATGCAAGGCATCAAGCGTTCGAAAAGTTGAAGAAAGCATTGACAAAAGCTCTTATTTTGATTCAGCCTGAACCAGGGAAAAAGTTTGTAATCTACAGTGATGCATCGTATGTAGGTTTAGGGTGTGTGCTTATGCAAGAGGGAAAAGTTGTAGCTTATGCTTCGAGACAGTTGAAGGTTCACGAGAAGAATCACCCCACTCATGACATAGAGTTAACTTCTGTAGTGTTTGCTTTGAAGATTTGAAGACACCACCTTTATGGTGAGAAATGCACAGTCTACACCGACCACAATAGTTTGAAATACTTGATGACTCAGAGGGAGTTGAACCTTAGACAACGTAGGTGGTTGGAGCTTCTTAAGGACTATGACCTCACGATAGAGTACCATCCGGGTAAAGCAAACGTGGTGGCCTATGGTTTGAGTAGAAAATTGGCAGTTGAATTGCGAGCTATGTTTGCGAGATTGAGTGTGTCACGGGATGGTGATTTGATAGTCCAGCTACAGGTTAAACCTTCGTTAGTTCAGTTGATTCGAGAAAAACAGTTGCAAGACGAATCTTTGGCACCTCACGTGCAGGATATAGCCGAGGGTAGACCCATAGATTTCTGCTTTGGTGAGAATGGGATCTTATGTTTTAGGAGTAGGGTAGTTGTCCCAGAAGATGTCGAGTTGAGACGCACTATTTTGAATGAAGCTCATAATTGTCCTTTTGCTATGCATCTGGGTAGTACGAAGATGTATCGTGGGTTGAAAGATGAGTACTACTGGGTTGGGTTAAAGAAAGATGTAGCCGAGTTTGTGAGTAAGTGTATGGTTTGTTAGGTAGTTAAGGCCGAGCATCAATTTCCTATAGGTTTGTTACTTTCGTTGAAGATTTCGGAATGGTAGTGGGAACGTATTACTATGGATTTTGTGTCAGGTTTACCGTTGACTCTTTCGAAGAAGAATTAAGTATGGGTAATAGTCGACAGATTCACTAAGTGTGCACATTTCATACCTGTTCATACTACCTACACCTTAGACAAGTTGGTCGATCTTTACATCAGTGAGATAGTGAGATTGCATGGTGTACCGAAATCGATTATGTCAGACCGAGATCCGAGGTTTACAGCTAGATTTTAGGAGTGTTTGCATCGAGCTTTGGGAACTTGGTTGAACTTTAGTACATCGTATCACCCACAGTCAGATGGTCAGTTAGAGAGAGTTATTCAAGTGTTAGAGAACATGTTGAGGTGTTGCATTATCGATTTTTAGGGTTCGTGTGAAAAGCATTTACCGCTAGTAGAGTTTACATACAATATTAGTTATCAAACTAGTATTCAGATGGCCCCGTATGAAGCTCTGTATGGTAGGAAATATAGAACACCTAGTTGTTGGGCCGAGGCTGGACAAAAGCTTGTACCTATGCCAGACTTGCTTAAGGGCACTACCGAGAAAGTGAAACTGTTTTTTTTCTCTTGAAGGCAGCTTCAGACATACATAAATCGTATGCCGACTTGAAAAGAAAAGAAATAGAGTATGATGTGGGCGACAAATTATTTTTGAAAGTCTCACCTTGGAAGAATGTGATGAGGTTTGGTAAGAAGGGTAAGCTAAGTCCGAGATTCATTGGTCCTTACGAGGTAGTTGAGAGAATTGGTCTCGTTGCTTATAGGTTGAAATTGCTGACCGAGTTTGAAAAGATTCATGATGTGTTCCACGTTTCGATGCTTCGAAAGTATAGATCAGATTCGTCCCATGTGATGCCAGTGGAAGAGATCGAGTTGAACCCAGATTTGTCGTATGACGAAGAACCGATTGAGTTTCTTGCTACAGAGAGTAAAGTGTTGCGTGGGAGGACTATCGAGTTAGTCAAAGTTTTGTGGAAACACCGAGGTGTGGAAGAGGCCACTTGGGAGAGGAAGGATGACATGGAGAAACAGTTTTTGTACCTCTTCCCATCAGGAAAATTTCGAGGATGAAATTCCTTAAGTAGGGGAGAGTTGTAACGTCCTGGGTTTAGGGTCTGAGAGTTTGGACCGGAACCCGAGAAAGGTTTGATATCTGAGTTTCAAGGTTCGGGTTACCTTTAGATAAAAATGGTTTCATAAAAGAGTTTTAAAATGTTGATTGGGTTTTTAGGGATAAATGAAAATAAATTAAGGTAAGAGATGATTTTTGTTAAAATAGAATTTTTTAAGATAAGAGGGGAATAAAAAAGAATATTTCAAAAAAAATAAAGAAAAGAAAATAAGTTTCACTTTCTTCTTCTCCTTTTATGAAATTGTCTTAAGCTTTCGGTTTATCGTATTTCCTTTCTAAAGATTTTGTCTTTGAACTAAATACATGTTTTGAACTGCATTGTTGTTGTTGTGATTTTGAGATCTTCTCACTAAGCTTTTAAGCTTACGCTCTCTTTTCCAACAATGCAGATCGTTAGTGGCTACGGGAGGCAAGCGGGGCAAAGGAGGAACCTTGGGGTTCATTTTCTAGCTCAAGTGTGGTTTACATGGTTGTAATAATACTTAGGCAATGGGAATGCTAGACTTTTGTGTTGGGAGTTGGTGTCTAAACTCTTATGTTTTTGTTATTGTTGTTACCATGTTTAAAGTGTTGAAGTATGCTTTGGTTTGGCTTTTGACCCTTTGAGAATGTCAAGCATGTTTGGTTGTTTTCTTGTTAAATCTTGCTTTGTTGATTTTTAGCCTCGTTGAGTGTTTGACTTGCTAACGATCTTTAGTCAAACGTGCCGCAACCTTTGGGGTATGTTGGAACTGTGGTTCCTGAGATCATTTGAGGCATAACTGTCCTCAGCCGGCTAGGGGTGGAGAGGCCCCAGCTTGAGGTTTTGAGCACCAGAGAGGCCGTGGGAGCGGTTGAGGTAATTTTCAGCCAAAAAATGATGGTCAGAGAAATGTAGCTCGTGCAGTTGCAGTTCAGCCCGAGGGTGGAGGTCCGGCTAGGGTGTATGCACATCGAGAGGCTGAGAATGACACGGATGTCATCGCAGGTAATTTCTTGTTACATTCTTTATCCTTGCTTTCGTTGATTGATTCAGGTTCGACACATTCATACATTTTGGGTTAGCAGCAAGATCTTTAGATTTATTGCATGAGTGGTTAGAGGTAGACACAAATGTTACTAGTTCTTTCGGTGAGACCGTGGTAGTTAGGAGAATGTATAGGATGTGTCCTTTGATGATTCAAGGACATGTGTTTCCGGTCGATATGATGGAATTGTCGTTCTATGGTTTTGATGTGATTTTGGGCATGGATTGGCTCGTAGAGCATAGAGCTAGGGTAGACTTTGAGACCAAGAGAGTTTCCTTGAGACTTGCGGATAATCTTTAGGTTGTAGTAGTTGGCGAGAACATTAAGTTATTGTTCAATGTTGTTTCTGCTTTAGAAGCTCGAAGATTGATGGATTTGGGTTGCCAAGCGTATTTAGCCTATGTGATGAATCCGAATATGAGTGAAGCTAGACCGCAAGACATCAGAACAGTTTGTGATTTTCTTAGTGTCTTTCCAGAATAGTTGTCGAGTTTGCCTCTAGATAGGGATGTTGAGTTTTCTATTGAGACATGTTTAGATTCTGCACCCGTGTCTATTGCTTCGTATAGAATGGCACCTAAAGAGTTGAAGGAGATGAAGACACAACTTCAGGAACTGTCAGATAGAGGTTTCATTAGGCCTAGTATTTTTCCGTGGGGTGCTTTGGTCTTGTTTGTGAAGAAAAAGGATGGCAGTATGAGGATGTGTATAGATTATAAGCAGTTGAACAAGGTAACGGTAAAGAACAAGTATCCCTTATCGCGGATCGATGATTTGCTCGATCAGTTGAGAGGTGCTATAGTATTTTCGAAGATTGATTTGAGATCCAGTTATTATCAGTTGAAGGTGAAAGATGTGGACATACCGAAGACAGCTTTCTGTACACGATATGGGAACTACGAGTTCTTGGTAATGCCTTTCGGTTTGACTAATGCCCCAACTGCATTTATGGATATGATGAATAGAGTGTTTCACGAGTTTTTGGATAGATTTGTAGTAGTGTTCATAGATGACATTTTAGTGTACTCCAGAACCGAGGAAGAGCATGATGAGCATTTACGATTGGTGCTACAGACTTTGCATGAAAATCAGTTGTATGCCAAGTTGAGTAAGTGCGAGTTTTGGATTAGGGAGGTAGTCTTTTAAGGTCATGTGATCTCGGCCTATGGGATTAGTGTAGATTCCATGAAGGTAGAAGCGATAAAAAATTGGAAACAACCGAAGTTAGTGACCGAAATCCGTAGTTTTCTAGGCTTGGCGGGGTATTATCGAAGATTTTTCGAAGGATTATCAAAGATTGCGGCACGTTTGACTAAATTGCTTCAGAGAAATGTTCCGTATGAGTGGACAGATGCAAGGCATCAAGCGTTCGAAAAGTTGAAGAAAGCATTGACAAAAGCTCTTATTTTGATTCAGCCTGAACCAGGGAAAAAGTTTGTAATCTACAGTGATGCATCGTATGTAGGTTTAGGGTGTGTGCTTATGCAAGAGGGAAAAGTTGTAGCTTATGCTTCGAGACAGTTGAAGGTTCACGAGAAGAATCACCCCACTCATGACATAGAGTTAACTTCTGTAGTGTTTGCTTTGAAGATTTGAAGACACCACCTTTATGGTGAGAAATGCACAGTCTACACCGACCACAATAGTTTGAAATACTTGATGACTCAGAGGGAGTTGAACCTTAGACAACGTAGATGGTTGGAGCTTCTTAAGGACTATGACCTCACGATAGAGTACCATCCGGGTAAAGCAAACGTGGTAGCCTATGCTTTGAGTAGAAAATTGGCAGTTGAATTGCGAGCTATGTTTGCGAGATTGAGTGTGTCACGGGATGGTGATTTGATAGTCGAGCTACAGGTTAAACCTTCGTTAGTTCAGTTGATTCGAGAAAAACAGTTGCAAGACGAATCTTTGGCACCTCACGTGCAAGATATAGCTGAGGGTAGACCCATAGATTTCTGCTTTGGTGAGAATGGGATCTTATGTTTTAGGAGTAGGGTAGTTGTCCCAGAAGATGTCGAGTTGAGACGCACTATTTTGAATGAAGCTCATAATTGTCCTTTTGCTATGCATCTGGGTAGTACGAAGATGTATCGTGGGTTGAAAGATGAGTACTACTGGGTTGGGTTAAAGAGAGATGTAGCCGAGTTTGTGAGTAAGTGTATGGTTTGTTAGGTAGTTAAGGCCGAGCATCAATTTCCTACAGGTTTGTTACTTTCGTTGAAGATTTCGGAATGGTAGTGGGAACGTATTACTATGGATTTTGTGTCAGGTTTACCGTTGACTCCTTCGAAGAAGAATTAAGTATGGGTAATAGTCAACAGATTCACTAAGTGTGCACATTTCATACCTGTTCATACTACCTACACCTTAGACAAGTTGGCCGATCTTTACATCAGTGAGATAGTGAGATTGCATGGTGTACCGAAATCGATTGTGTCAGACCGAGATCCGAGGTTTACAACTAGATTTTAGGAGTGTTTGCATCGAGCTTTGGGAACTTGGTTGAACTTTAGTACATCGTATCACCCACAGTCAGATGGTCAGTTAGAGAGAGTTATTCAGGTGTTAGAGAACATGTTGAGGTGTTGCATCATCGATTTTTAGGGTTCGTGGGAAAAGCATCTACCGCTAGTAGAGTTCACATACAATATTAGTTATCAGACTAGTATTCAGATGGCACCGTATGAAGCTCTGTATGGTAGGAAATATAGAACACCTAGTTGTTGGGCCGAGGCTGGACAAAAGCTTGTACCTATGCCAGACTTGCTTAAGGGCACTACCGAGAAAGTAAAACTGGTTTTTTTATCTCTTGAAGGCAGCTTCAGACAAACAGAAGTCGTATGCCGACTTGAAGAGAAAAGAAATAGAGTATGTTGTGGGCGACAAATTATTTTTGAAAGTCTCACCTTGGAAGAATGTGATGAGGTTTGGTAAGAAGGGTAAGCTAAGTCCGAGATTCATTGGTCCTTACGAGGTAGTTGAGAGAATTGGTCTCGTTGCTTATAGATTGAAATTGCTGACCGAGTTTGAAAAGATTCATAATGTGTTCCACGTTTCGATGCTTCGAAAGTATAGATCAGATTCGTCCCATGTGATGCCAGTGGAAGAGATCGAGTTGAACCCAGATTTGTCGTATGACGAAGAACCAATTGAGTTTCTTGCTACGGATAGTAAAGTGTTGCGTGGGAGGACTATCGAGTTAGTCAACGTTTTGTGGAAACACCGAGGTGTGGAAGAGGCCACTTGGGAGAGGAAGGATGACATGGAGAAACAGTTTTTGTACCTCTTCCCATCAGGTAAATTTCGAGGATGAAATTCCTTAAGTAGGGGAGAGTTGTAACGTCCTGGGTTTGGGGTCTGAGAGTTTGGACCGGAACCCGAGAAAGGTTTGATATCTGAGTTTCAGGGTTCGGGTTACCTTTAAATAAAAATGGTTTCATAAAAGAGTTTTAAAATGTTGATTGGGTTTTTAGGGATAAATGAAAATAAATTAAGGTAAGAGAGGATTTTTGTTAAAATAGAATTTTTTAAGATAAGAGGGGAATAAAAAAGAATATTTCAAAAAAATAAAGAAAAGAAAATAAGTTTCACTTTCTTCTTCTCCTTTTATGAAATTGTCTTAAGCTTTCGGTTTATCGTATTTCCTTTCTAAAGATTTTGTCTTTGAACTAAATACATGTTTTGAACTGCATTGTTGTTGTTGTGATTTTGAGATCTTCTCACTAAGCTTTTAAACTTACGCTCTCTTTTCCAACAATGCAGATCGTTAGTGGCTACAAGAGGCAAGCGGGGCAAAGGAGGAACCTTGGGGGTTCATTTGCTAGCTCAACTGTGGTTTACATTGTTGTAATAATACTTAGGCAATGGGAATGCTAGACTTTTGTGTTGGGGAGTTGGTGTCTAAACTCCTATGTTTTTGTTATTGTTGTTACCATGTTTAAAGTGTTGAAGTATGCTTTGGTTTGGCTTTTGACCCTTTGAGAATGTCAAGCATGTTTGGTTGTTTTCTTGTTAAATCTTGCTTTGTTGATTTTTAGCCTCGTTGAATGTTTGACTTGCTTTAAATGAGTTTCTTGGTTGCCTTGGGTTGCATGTATACTTAGGAGTTGGTCAAATTCTTACATAAGGTGTTTAAGTTAGCTCTCTTTTGCTTAAAACTGCATTTTGTTGTCTTTCTGTGCAGGGCGTATCGATACGCTCAAGGGCGGTATCGATACGGTCCTATGTTTTAAGCCTATCGTACCGATACGCGGAAGCGTATCGATACCCTCTTTGTCCTCTAAAAATTTGAGATTTTGACAAGAAGTTGGAGTATCGGTACGGGCCTTAGGCGTATCGATACGGTCTTGGAGTTGACTTTGAGAAACTTGACCGTTAAAGGTGTATCAGTACCAGCCTTGAAGAGTATCGATACGGCCTCTCAAAATTGACTTCGGGGCAGTTTGATCGTTGAAGGCGTATCAATACTGATCTTAGGAGTATCGATACGGCCTGAAGTAAAATGGCTAAAAGTTCTCTTTTAATGTCCTTTATGCTCGGTTCACATCCGTGTTTGCTTTTCCGTTGTTTGCTTTATCACATAGGTTCAAATATAGCATTTAGACAAGATTAATTTAAAAAAAATAGGGTTGCTAATCGGAGTAAGGCCTTAACAGATTTCGCTTCAGTTTTCCCCATGTAACTCGTTCGGTTCGGTCTGGTGGCTAGGCAGGGACGAGGGGGTTACATATTGGAACACACTAAGCTTTCTAGCTCACACCCTCAAACTTTCCCCTTTCAGATACTTTTGTATAGGCTACCCGTGGACTTGGCACTTGGAGGATCGGCACATTCTTATTATACTTTTGTTGTAATGTTCTTATCCACCATACTGTCTATTTTGGGTGACATGAGCCTATATTTTGTTATGGTATACTTTACTAATTGACCATGATGGCATCATTTTGTAACTCAAACTCTGAAATGGTTTTAGACTATGTACTTGAATGTTGATTCGACGATATGTGTGTATCATCATAACGAGACTTTAGAATAGATATATTTTTACCTATTATTATCTTGATCACTCTATGGCGAGTTATGCCATTATATACCTTCGACTGGATACTATTTTTTCCTGATAAGTTTTCTACTCAAGTTACATCATGAGACATGTTTGGTTTTCATGAAAGTTGAATATATATGTTATGATGATCCTATGTAATTTAGGTGTAATACATAAGTAGGTACATGGGGTTACAAATTTAGATCGATTTATTTTGAATTTCGGATAAATTAACCGGTTCTAATTACTTCCTCGTTCCGATAACACTTTTGTTGATTTAATTTTAAAGAAATGGCTTGAAGCACAAACTCCGACGTCTCCCTAACTCAAGCTCATCTCGTAGAAATAGTAAATCTAATAGTCCAACTCAACTACCTTGAAAGTTATCTAAATTTTTATATGAAAAATTTTAATTTTAATTTTGTCCTTTATAATAGATTTGAATGACACTTTAGTTCGATTAATGAGGTCATTTGCACTCTAAATATATTATATAGGGGTGTTCATTGCTAGGAACGAATTAATCAATCAAATCAAAACTAATTTGATTAATTGGACGGATAATTAAGGATAATTAAGTGTTCATAGGTTAACAGTTAAAGATTTTTTCAGAGCCCAATTATTGGTTAATTTAATTTGAAACTGATTAATTAATTAAAACCAAATTAACCTAAATTTTAATATATAATTAATATATTTTTAAGGGCTAGGATCCAATCACACTATATAAAACCCACAAAGTTTTACACGGATTTAGAATATTTGGATGAGTGTAAATTAATTAAGGATAAATTTTCTATACACAGGCGGTGGAAACTGAAAGTTTCCACAAGCGCCTTAATTCTAGGGTATAGGTAGTTAGTTTAGGGTATAGGGTTTAGGGGTTTAGGTGTGGAGGGTTAGAATTTAAAGATAGTTGTTTCAATTTAAGGTTTAGGGTTATAATTTAGGGTTTATAGGTTAAAACCTAAATCCTCACCATATTACCCTAAAAACTAAACCCTAACCTATAAACCCTAAATTATAACCCTAAACCTTAAATTGAAACAACTAACCCTAAATTCTAAACCCCTACACCTAAACCCCTAAACCCTATACCCTAAACTAACTCTCTAAACCCTAAAACTAAGGCGCTTGTGGAAACTTTAAGTTTCCACCGCCAGTGTATAGGATATTAATCCATTAATTAATAGTCCTAAATCAGTGTAAACTAAAAAGTTTTACATAGTATGAGAGATCATATCCGTATTTTTTTAATTTTAAGCCTAAATTCAAGAATTACCTATAATATTTAAAACTCAATATTTATATTTTAATTCCAATTTTAAGCCGAACCTAAAAAGAATAAAAAAAATTCTAAAAACAAAAATATTTAACAAAAAAACTTATTTTCAGTTTATTGCTACTTAAATTGGAATTTTGAATCAAAACTAAAATAATATTAAAAGCTTTGGTTAATTCGAGAACCAACTGAATTAATCAAAATTAGTATTGTTGTAAACAAATCAAACGTTCAGTGAACCGTTCAACGGGAAGTTTATTTATTTATTAAACGAACGAACATGATCAAAATTTTTCTTTGGTTTAATTAAATGAACGAACACGAACAAATGACTCGTTCATTCATTTACGTTTGTGTACGTTCGGCAATCCATTCGTTTAAATTTATTCAAATATGTTCATTTATATTTATTATTTTTCATAACAAAAGTATTATATTGAAAAAAATATATTCACATATGTTTATTTGTTTGTGTTTGTTTAAATGTATTCACATATGTCCTTTTATGCTCGTTCATTTGCGTTCGTTTACGTTCGTTTATCATTTTAACGAACGAACACGAATAAGCTACATTCACCAACAAACAAACTTGAACAAGAAATTATGTTCGTTTAGTTGTTCGTGTTTATTCATTTATTTGATTAAAATTAAATGAACGAACATGAAACATACCCTCATTTATGTTTTTTCAGTTTGTTTCATGCCTAAAAATTAGTTCAATTCAGTTAATAAAAAACGATTTGATTAATGATTAAAATTTTTTAGAGTTTAATTAATTTAATTTTAGGTAGTTCTGTTTGATGGTTAACCAAACCGACGGTCTCGGGTACTATCTATATTTTGATTGTATTATCATGGTTTTATAACTGTTATGCTTGAATTTTGGGGCCATAGTTGTAGGCTCTCTTACCAATTAGGGAAAACCATTTAGGCGATCATCTAACTTTTGGAGCGGTTCTATTTTGAAACTCAACTAAGCAACTCGTTAATTAGACTATTAAATTTTTAAAGTATTTTTATTTTGACCACTAGCTGTTAAAATCTAACAGAAAATGTGATGTAGCAGTTAACGTAAATTTGTATATCATACATTGTTAACGTAAATTTGTATAAGAAAAATTTTACAACGTGCGACGAACAACGCTGAAAACTACAAATGTTGAAAACTATTAAATTAATTAATAAAGATTTAAAATTTCAAAGACCCATCAAATAATTAATAATTACTTTAAAAAATTCAATTAAATTATTTTTTATATATATTAAAAATTTATTTTTTTAATAAGGGTAAACTATACATTTAGTACCTCACCTATTTCCGTATTTCTATTGAACCCTCATTATTTAAATATTATTTCAATTTGACCATATTCTTTATAAAAATTAATTTAACCCTCAATCTAAAACCCTAAACTATTAAACCTTAAACCCTAAAACTCTTAAACCTATACCTAAACTATATATCCTTAAAAATAATTTCGATGCAAAAAAAGAGAAAAAGAAAAGCATATGGGTTGTACAAGTAATAATGGTCCATGCAGAAACCAAACAATGCAACAACATCATGTCAATCCAATTTACTCACTAATGAAAATTCTGGGAGGAAAGTCAAATATGAGCTAAAGGAGCTAACTCTACTTTCTCAATACTACAAAATATCTAATGAGAAAACAACCAACATTATGTCCTGAAAATTATTCCCACTAACTGCTTTGAAAAGAAAAAAGAGTATTAATGTGAAGGTAAATATTTTAGTAGGAAGCATGTAATGGACCAAAAGAACTGAAATCCCGCAACAAGCAAGAAGCCATTTTTGTGCACATCAAAGGATTTATCACTGACCGCATGAGGAATAAAACATCAATGAGACTTCGGATTCCATCCTCAGAGAATTCGTGCATTATTCATAACTTATCTATGGTACTCTAAATACTTAAGGTTTGTGATTATAATCAGTATGGTAGTTTATTATGTAATAGCTTCAACTTTTATTATTGATACAAGAAAGAAACTTGTTTTTCATTTGCAGAGATAAATATATGATATTGTCAAGTCTGTCTCCTAGAAAAATAAAATTATTTTTAAGGGTATATGGTTTAGGGTATATGTTTAAGAGTTTAAGGTTTAATAGTTTAGGGCTTTAGGTTTAGGGTTAATGGTTAAATTATTTTTATAAAGAATATGGTCAAATTGAAATAATATTTAAATAATGGGGGTTCAATAGAAATACGGAAATATGTGAGGTACTAAATATATAGTTTACCCTTATTAAAAAAATAAAATTTTAATATATATATAAAATAATTTAATTGAATTTTTTAAAGTAAGTATTAATTATTTGATGGGTCCTTAAAATTTTAAATTTTCATTTATTAATTTAATAGTGTTCAGCAGTGTTCAACATTAGTTATGTTCAACGGTGTTCATCGCACGTGGTAGACTCATCCTTTGTTTAATCATACATTTGGTCATAATTTTCATTTAATTAAATAAAATTAATCAACCAATCAAATGACATGTGTCATCACCCGATTAAAGAAAAATTAAAGAGAATAAAATGACTTTGGTGGTATTGAATCTATATCCTCTAAAAAAACACTAAGCCTTTACCAGTACACAAATCCTATCTTTTATATATATTCTAAAATTGGTCATAATTTTCATTTAATTAAATAAAATAGCTGTAAAAACACACAAACCATGAAACCATGAATAAATTTAAATAATTGAATTAAAAATGAAAATATATTTAAAACAAGATTTTTATGATTTAAAATATATTTAAAGTAAGTTAAAACAAGATTTAAAATGAAAATATATTTATGATTTTTATAATTTTAAATTTGATCGACTTTTTTGATTTATTTTAATAATTTCATACATATATATATATATAATACTGAATCGGGTTTTTTAATTTCATTAATAATTTTACTTTTTTTATTAAATATCTTAATTCAATGGTTATATATATTATTAAAAAAAATCTATCAATGAGTTTTGAGTATAATTTAATTTTTTTAATATAGTTAAAATATATAATCATTGAAGTAATATATTTTGTTTTTCTATGATTTTAAAATTGTAATATAATTTTATTTTTTAAATCTTACTTTAAATATATTTAAAATGTTTTTATTTTAATTAAATTATTTAAATTGATTCAGTGATTTGAATATTTTTATACATCTAAAATTACTCAAGTTTGAGTCTCATCTTAACCAATTTTACTTTTTTACATAATATTTAATACAATTTAATATATAAGGGTGCAATTAATATCACGAAAGATGAATTTGTGTAGTGGTGAAGGTTTAGTGTTTTTCTTTAGAGAACACAAGTTCAATACCCCTAATGTTGTTTCTTTCTCTTTAATTTTCCTTTAATCAGGCGTGTGACACATGTCGCTATATGATAAGAGAAAAATAAATGTATTAATTATTAAATAAAATAAATTAAAATATAGAATAAATTTGTCCAATCGAGTGATGATATGTGTCTTCATCTGATTGGTTGATTAATTTTATTTAATTAAATTAAAAGTAGGACTAAATTGATATAATAGGTAGCTAACATGGATCATATGCATGATTATACAAATTTAAGTTAACTGTCACGTCATCTCTCCATTAGATTTTAACGGCTGGTGGTCAAAATAGGAGCACTTTAAAAAGTTCGATGGTCTGATTGACGAGTTTCTTAGTTGGGTAGTCAAAATAGAGTTGCACCAAAGTTAGATGGTCACCTGAGTAGTTTACCCTACTAATTATTTAATGCGCTATCCGCTTCGAAAACGACATCGTCTCTCTCCGTTCCTCCTACTCGCCTTTTTTCATTGAATTCGGAAAAGTCTGAACCTCAAAAGAACCTCACAGAATCATTAAGCAAATGAACAAAATGGAGCAGCCACTACCAAAGAGCTGGAGCATCCACACCCGACCCGAGATCATTGCCAAGTACGAGATCCTGGAGCGCGTGGGTTCAGGCGCCTACTCCGACGTCTACAGGGCGCGTCGGCTCTCCGACGATCTCATAGTCGCCCTCAAGGAAGTCCACGACTACCAATCGGCGTTCAGGGAAATCGAGGCCTTGCAAATGCTTCAAAACTGCCCCAACATCGTCGTTCTGCACGAGTACTTCTGGCGGGAAGACGAGGACGCCGTGCTCGTCTTGGAGTTCTTGAGGACCGATTTGTCGGCGGTTATCCGCGACTCTAAAAAGAAGGAAGGCGGGGTCGGAGTCGGTGAGGTTAAGAGGTGGATGCTCCAGATTTTGTGCGGGGTCGACGCTTGTCATCGGAATATGATCGTTCATCGGGATTTAAAGCCTGGGAATTTGTTGGTTTCCGATGACGGAGTTCTTAAGTTAGCCGATTTTGGCCAGGTATTTTATTGGATTTTCTTAGCTTTAATTTGACTTCGGTTTTTGAGCTAATGAGATTTTTTGCATCTTATCATATAATTAGTTGAATGTGAAGCTTTGATAAGTGAAATGCGTTGATCTTGGATTAAGTTTATTTCAATTTGAAAGTTGACATTTGGAGCTTGCTAATAATTTCACTTGGAATTTCTAATTCTTGAAGATAATATAGCTCGATGATCAAGTTAACTTATATACATCATTGAACATGTAGCAAGTGTCTAAATCGGCTGGTTGAGCTTTTAAACTTCACTATTAGTGGTATTTTTGTTCTTGAACTATGTAGCAGATGCTTCTAATCATGTAATCTAATTCATAAGCTACTGAAGTTATTCGACCTGTTTGGTAAACAACTTTTTGAGTCAAAATTAGATGTTTGAACCATTTTTAGGGGTTGACCAGTCATAATCTAATTAATATTAATAGATACAAAATATTAATAACTAATAAATTATTCAAACAAGTATTGAATATAATTATGTCCTTATACGTCGTTTTGCTTGTTCAAATAATCAAACAACTATCGACTATGAATTAATTTTACCAAACACTTTTATACAATCCACTAGTCAAATCAGCTAATGCTATTAGTTAATTGCCAAACATGGCCATTGTGAAAAATCGGATGCTTTAGGTTGATGGGGTTCTTGTTCTTTTTTTTTCTTCTTTTTTGAAAGAAAAAGAGAAAACTTCATTTCAAACTTTAGCCATAGTCTACAACAAGAAGGTCATGGATGCAACTCGCGTAGTCCATGTCAAATTCTAGGTGATCGGTACGTTCAATGCCATAGTGCGTAAGTGCACCAGTTACCTTATTCGTGGAACGCGGTGCATAGTGAAAAAAAAGGCCATCAAAGTGATTACATAAAGATCTAGTTGAATTGACTAACGAGCCTAACAAAGTAAAATCATCGGCCAAACTATTGAACTTTGAGATTGCTTGGTAGGAGTCACTTTCAATGAAAATCTTCTTAAAGCCATGTTAGTTGGAAAGTTTAAGAGCTTCAATGACTGCTTGTACCTCCTAAATGTTTGCATTGGTTGCTCTCGGGTAGTGTCCTATCAAGCCATTCTTAACTAGGCCCTCTCGGTCTCGAGTAATAATTCAAATAATTCCTATTTTCGTAGCCGGAATAAAAGAGGCATCAGCTTGATGTGATTCTTCTAACACTATGGGTGTTTTTTTCATCCAAATGCCACATTTTTAGTCATAGATAAGTTGCATTAGTTAGAGGTGTTGATGTTGAATTCTATTATACTATTGCCTTTTTGTTTGAATTACAACAATTTCATTTGGAAGCCCTGTTGGTTCCCTGATCATTACGAGAAATATCATCTTATTGGCCCATGCATTATCAGAAAATGATAGTTCATTTTGGTGTCAATAAACAGTTACTGCAGGCACAGGCTGTGAAGATTTGGCACCGACCTGTTGCTTTTTTGAGTAATAAAACATGATTTCAGTGATTTAGATTTCGTGGATTTGGTGTTGGGCCACAATTTTAGTATTTCATTCATGCTTTCCTGTTTCAAGCTAGGTACAGTCAAAAGAGAGGAAAATTTGTTTGCATTAATGTACCAATGGCTCCTTAGCTGCTAGAGCTTTCCAACTGCTCAGTTTGAGTAGTACTAGTTAGGGTTGACGAGTTTGAAACAGGCTTCCTAGCATGTTATGGCGTGTTTCTCAAGAATGCAAAGTACTATCTGAGTTTTAGTGTAAGAAGAACCGTGTAAATTTGTTTTACTTGTCATCTTCCATGTGTCATTCGTCTGTTTGGCTTGGTTTCCAGGCAAAGATACTCATGGAGCCTGGATTCGATGGTGTTAATGATAACCTGCCGGTTGAGCAAAACATGGGATATCAGGAAAATGTAACTCCACCATTAGATGTTGTCCCCGATGCTCACAATTTGTCAGATCGAGGATTTAATAAGGAAGATACGAACAGAGAAGAATATCTTAGACAGTTAGCTGAGCTCAAGGCTAAACGACATGCCGTGGATGAAATTGACAAAGAAACAATTACTAATGACGAATACTCGTCTTGTCTTGCGACAGGTACCATAAGTGACATTGACGATGATCCTCTCAAGAGTTCTTACTCATACGAGGCAGAAGAGGGTGGAGATGACAGAAACGGTGCTCTCACATCTTGTGTTGGTACTCGCTGGTTCAGAGCCCCGGAACTACTCTATGGATCAACGGACTATGGACTGGAGGTAGATTTGTGGTCATTGGGTTGCATTTTCTCAGAGCTGCTAACCCTTGAGCCGCTTTTTCCTGGGATTTCAGACATCGATCAGCTCGGCAGAATCATCAATGTTTTGGGAAATTTGACTGAAGAAGTCTGGCAAAGCTGTTCTAAACTTCCTGATTACAAAATAATTTCTTTCGCCAAGATCGAAAATCCAATCGGTTTAGAAGCCTGCCTACCCAATAGATCACCAGATGAAATCTCCATTGTGAAAAGACTTGTTTGTTATAACCCAGCTACTAGAGCTACTGCAATGGAGCTGCTGAATGACAAGTATTTCGACGAAGAACCTCTTCCACTTCCCGTTTCTGAGCTGCATGTACCTCTCACAAAGAATGGCTACGATGAGGATTCACCGGGTGGGTGGAATGATTATGATGATATGGGATCGGACTCTGATTTCGGTGACTTCGGCCATTATAAGGTCGAGACCACAGGCAGTGGCTTTTCCATACAATTCTCTTGAGCTTGCTCTGTATCGAATGCTTAAATTATGTGTTCCATTTTGGTTGAGGTATAGTCTTAAAGCTAAAACCTGAAATTAGACATGAAAATCATGAATGTGTGAGAACTTACTAGTTTTTATTGAGGACAAAACTTGATTTTGTATTGCTGTATGTAAAGCTCCAAAAGAATGGAGTACTCAAGAGGCTTGAAAGAGTGACTATCATGTGAAATTTTTTTATATAATAAGAATTCATTACATGGATCATGCAGTCTACCTACCATTTTACTTTAATTATGGGTCAAATTTAGTTATTAATCTTTATATTATGTCTAAATTGATATATATATATATATATTAATGATAATTGGTTTTTATTGAAAAATAATGGAAGGTTCCACGAATATAACGCACTTAAAATTGTCCACTCAAAAAATTTATACAAAAATAAAATATGAATCTCATGGTGCAAAGCAAAGCAAACGCTTCTTTTGATATTGGTGTATATTGTTAAAGAACTCAAAAATTTTCATGAATCTCCTTCAAATAAGACGTTTTACGAAGCGAAAAAGAAGTGGTGAGCAAACCAAACTATTAGTCGGATTGCTCCACTACACCGATCTGATTACATCAGTAAACAAGCACTGAACGAGGTCAAACTCTCCATGACCACCAACATACCCATATAAAGAAAAGAACCGTGAGGATCTCTATATAAGCACCAAACGACCGTTAACGTATGTAGAAATCGTGCCATACGACAGAAAACATATTGCATAAGTAAAAAACGTGCAATCAAAATTGACGAAAAACGTGTCACAAAAATATAAATTCTTATTAAAATTTGAGAAATTAAAAAAATAAAATTTTAAAAAAAATAATAATAAACACAGGCAGTTGACAACCATTATTAAAGTCAGTATCGTCTGTTGAGACACCTCTGGTGAAGGCAGACTAAGCTGGTGACGATGAAGAGAGTGATGAACGAGAGAAGATAAGTATGACAGAAAGAGGGCGGCGTGCCCTAGAATTTGAGAGAAAAGGGCTACTTATTTTATTGATTATCCAAAAACACTATATCAGAAAATACAATGAGATCTCTAAGTTCAGCTTCGACCCAAACTCATTATTTATACAAGGTAATCTAACAAACTTGATAACAACCTAACTAACTTGGCCAGTTGGAGACGGGCCAGATATTCACCGAAAACTTCTAGGCCTGGTACGAATATTCTTGAGATTATTCTGGACTTGCTCTAACATTCACCCCCATTTTCCCCCTTCTTGCAAGATAGAATGTGGCACCACATTGAGCTTCCTTCGAAACATAACAAACTGTTGAACAAAGGCTTAGTGAAAAGATTCACAATTTGACAGTTTGCTGGTACATAACCCACTTAAAGAATGTTTCCCCAATTTTTTTTCCGAACAAAATGCAAGTCAAAATCCACATGTTTCATCTTTGCGTGCATTACTGAGTTAGCCGCCATAGCAATAGTGCTGGTGTTGACACACCACACCTTTGGTAGATCATGTAAGGAAATCTTCATGTCATTCAATAGGTTGCGAACCCACATAACTTCAGAAGTTGCATTTGCCAAGCTCCTATATTCAGCCTCAACCGTAGACCTTGAGACCGAACATTGCTTCTTGTAGAACTAATGTTTTGATATAATATTTGAAAAATGTTTTGGACTAAATTGAAAAGAATTTAAAATATGTTTAAAATGTTTTGACTTTGCACCTATATTGAATATACATTTTAAAGTCAAGAAAATGCCCAAAATACATGTTTTTAGAAGAAAGTTTCGAAACCTTAAACAAGGTATCGAAACTTATCTGGGCAGTAGCCTCTGTTTTTAGAAACCTAAGCAAAGGTTTCGAAACCTTGTAAAGGTTTCGAAACTTTGGCCCTGTAACGGCTACAAACGGCTAGTTTTTCTAAACCCCTCTTAAGGTTTCGAAACCTCTTCAAAGGTTTCGAAACTATTGTGCAGGTGAGCATTTAAAGCTCAACTTAAATGGCTTCCAACGGCTCCAAAACATCCCCAACGACCATAAACGGCTAGAAACTCATTTGGGAGTATAAAAGGGACCTCCAAGCATCAAGAGAAGGCTAATGCTCATATTGTCAAACATCAAATGATCAAGAAATTGTCTTAGTGCTTAATTTGTCATTTCTTGTATAGACAAACACTAGTGAGCCAAAATTGTCAAATTTGCTCAAGTGTTTTAGGTTTTGGGTGAGTGCTTCATTGTGCAAACAAACACCTATTAGAGGGTTTAAGTTTGCTTTCATTATCTCTTTGTAAAAGAGGGTTTGATCAAGGCTTGGGTAGAAGCTTGATCGGTTGTAAGGGTTTCCTCCTAATCCTAGAAAAGGGGACGAATCAATTAGTGGAATTGGTTGAGAAATCCTTAGTGGGAAGCTAAGGTAGTGGATGTAGACCTTGGTTAGAAGGTTGAACCACTATAAATCATTGTGTCAATCTTCATTTTAGCTTCCTTAACCCTTCCACCCAAATATCCACCTCTCCACCACTTGGTGAGCAAAATTGGTTGATCGAATCGAGCTCCACACAACTCAACAATTCTTGAAACTCCAAGACAACAAATGATCTCCAAGATACACACAATGCTCAGATATATACCTTCGGTCATCATCGTCGATGCTCCAATCAGCATCCGAAAAAGCAATCAGATTAGGGACAGTGCATCATTGAGCAGGGAACCATAACCCAAAGTCAAGTGTTCCCTTAAGATATCACAGGATTTGCTTAACCGCAGACCAATGTATGACAGTGGGACATTGCATATATTGTGCTACTTTATTGACTGTATATGATATATTCGGGCAAGTATGACAAATGTAAAGTAATGCACCCACTATTCTGCGAAACTGAGTAACATCAGTGAAAAGTTCACCATCAAACTTACTTAACTTTGGTGAGACTACCATTGGAGTATCAACTAGTTTGGTATTTTTCATCTGAGTTCTTTTTAGCAAGTCGAAAATGTACTTTCATTGGGAAAGAAAAATTTCAGCCGCACTTTTGGAAGCCTGAATGCCCAGAAAATAATCTAATGCACCAAGATCCTTCAATGAAAATTGTGCATGAAGTTGATGCTTAACTTGTTGGATATGAGACTCGGAGTTTCTTGAGATCAAGATATCATCTACATACACAATAATATAAGTAATCACATCCACAGACATATACTTGAACAAAGAAACATCAGCCATGGAGCATTAAAAATTCAGTGACACAAGAAAGGTTTTGAGTTTGAGAAACCAGCTTCGAGGAGCTTGACGTAAGCCATACAAGACTTTTAGAAACTTACACACTAGCAAGGATCCACTGGTACTCCTTTGCTCGAACCCAGGAGGTTGGAGCATATATACCTCCTCACGTAGATCGTCTTTTAAAAAGACATTATTGACATCTACTTGGTGTATCGCCTAGTTATTTTTCACAACCAAGGAAATTAAAACATTAATAGTAAGAGATTTTACCATTAGACTAAACGTGTCTGTGAAGTCATGTCCTGCCACTTGTTGAGTATCCCTTCGCAACTAACCATGCCTTGTATCGACTTATAGACCCATTGGCATTCCGTTTAATTTTGAACAACCACTTACACCCTATTGCTTTATGATCTGGTGGTGCATCAACCAGTGTCCATGTACCATTCGCCAATAGAGCTGAATATTCCTCCATGAGAGCATTTCTCCATTCTTCATGCTGCATAGCTTCATAAACTGTATTTGGAATCTCATCACAGCCCAATGAGAACACTTTCGGTTTAAAAACACCACAATTACTTCGCGTCAGCATCGTGTGAGTGTTGCCCGCGACATTCAAATAAGGAGTTGTGGGTGTTGTTGTTGAATGCTCTGCATGAGACTCAACTAAGGAAAAAGGGGCCAATTCAGTAGCCTCATGACATGCATCTCCAACTGAATCATTCACCATGCCATCAATGCTTGGGGAAGGAGGCTGGGCATCCCTAACGGAGGAAGAATGGAACTGGTCAGTTCCAAAAAAAGAAGCACGACCTTCATCGGGAATGGACTGAGGTGCAACCAAATCATGTGCTGAAGTAGGAGCTGCAGCTGGAGACACTGCCCTTGACACGACAGCCTCATGGGATGAAAATGGGACTATATTTGAGCCATCACCAAATGGAACAATTGGAACTGGGTTAGACTCAAACTCCGCTGAAGCAGGAACTGTGACAGATTCAAAATCCAATGGAACATGACTCGTTGATGAGGTAGACACTGTGGCAAATGGAAAAACTCCTTCATCAAATTTGACATGACAAGTAATGTAGATTCTACCTCGAGAATCAAGACATTGATATCCCAAATGCTTCGGAGAATATCCTAAGAAAGTGCATCGTTGAGACCAAAAATCAAGTTTGTGTCGATTGTACGGTCGAAGATATGGATAGCAAGCACATCCAAATACTTTAAGGAATTCATAATTTGGCTTTCTCCCCATTAATTTCTCATACAGAGATTGACTACCAATAGCTTGGGATGGCAATTGATTGATTAAAAAGGTTGCACTAAGCACGACATAAGACCAAAACCTTCAATGGAAGAGAGGCTTGAGCAAGAAGACATAGGGTTGTTTCAACAATTTTTCGATGCTTACGCTCGACCACGCCATTTTGCTACGACGTGTGAGGGCATGTGACACGGTGTTGAATGCCCAATGTGCTCAATTTGGGTGCAAGAACTCGAAATTCACCTCCCCCCATCGGTTTGAACTACTTTAACAACCGTAGAGAACTGTGTTTTGACAAGAGCAAGAAATGAATCAAAAACAACAGCCACTTCACTTTTATTTCAAAGAAGGTATGTCCAACAACTTCTAGTACACATGTCGACAAAAGAAAGATAATAAGAAAAGCCAGCAAATGAAACTGAAGAAGGACCCCATACGTGCATCTCTACAAGTTCAAAAGGAACAGTGTAGACAGTAGTAGAATGTTGAAATGGCAAGGCATGTGCCTTCCCCATCTGACATGTTGAACAAACCAACTTAGAATATGGAAAAAACTTCCTATTTGAAGTAGAACAAAGGACAGCAGGTGAGGGATGACCAAGTTTCCGGTGCCACAGCCAGTAAATCGAGCTATCCTTATTTGCAGTTGTGTCGTGAACCGAAACCAAACTTGTCCTCATTTGAACCGGAAAGGAATACATACCTTCTTCTTGAACTCTACGCAAAAGAACTTCTCCTTTCTTTTCATCCTTCACGCACCAGTCATTAGAGTGAAACTCAAAATACATATGATTATCCTTAGCAAATTTAGAGACAGAAAAAAGGCTTCGAGTAATTTGAGGAACATGTAATAGTTTATCAACAACCAAATTATGTTTAGATGCAGAAATAGGAATGCAAGAATGACCGACATGAGCTATATTAAGGGTAGTATTATCACCCAAGTGTACCTTACCCTGGTCATTATAATCCACACTCGAGATCATAGAGAACTTACTGTGAGTCACATGGTGTGTGGCTCCCGAGTCTGGGTACCATTTGATAAAATCAGCACCAAGTCCAGCTGTAGTCAACGAGTTTACTTGCACAGATTCTGCAGAGTGTTGACCCTCTGGTGCATCAAATTTGCCTGCGGCAGTATCAACAAACGGTTCATACAACTGCTCAAACGAGTCACCTTGACAATGGTAGGCATTGGCATACGGTGCACCACCAGACCGGCGAGGCTGTTGTGAGTGACCAATCTTGTACTCCTCATCGAAACGATGCCAACACACATAAGCCAAATGGCCAAGTTTGCCACATATTTAGCATTGCGGTCGTCCGGAAGATCGTCCAGAGAATTTTCTACGATAGCGTCCACCTCGATAAGAACCATGCCGAGAGCCTCTATCTCGATCATGATTGCCAAAGGATTGAACATAAGCTGATTAACCTTGTGACTCTTCTGTGGTAGCATGTGTCAGATTAATTCCAACTTGAACTTCAACTGAATCCATGATCCGAGACTCGGCATCAACTAGCACAAAGATCATACCATCGAGCGTATACGGCATCTGACTAGCAGTGATAACAGCTACAAACGATGCAAATTCATAGGGAAGGCCATTCATGATTGTTGCTATGTGCTCGACATCAGAAACCTTGTTACCAGACAGTGCCGGCAAATCAAAAATCTATTTAATTTTAACAGTGTACTCCCGCATTCGAAGCATTCTTTTCTTCATAGAACGAAGCTGGCAATGTAAGTGCATAACCTTCGTTGTTGACAGCTTTGAATAAAGTCCAGTGATGACGGACCAGATCTCTGCAGACGTATCTGCGCCAACAAGCTGAGGTAGAACGGTGGAACTCACGGTGGATAGAAACCAAGACGCCGGTGAGCTATACTGTTTCTAAAATCTAGTGTAGGTCGGATTCACAACTCTCTCGCCGTTAGCACACTCGATAATCTTCGACGATTTAGGAGTGTCTGGATCAATAAACTCCTCTAAACCGAGACCTCGAATAGTCAGGATTACCTGCTGCTTCCAGAGAAGGTAGTTTGTGTCATCAAAACAAACCTTGATGCGTTTGTTCGAAAACATCTGAGATGTAGCATCATCGCCACCGTGAGCGATGCCATCACTATCACCAGTCACCTCCACAACATTCACCATGCTTGCCTGATAGAAATGAGAAGAGAGCAACAATGAAAAACAAAACACACACAAAGAGGAGCAGATTGAAATAGCGAAACACAAAGAGGTTGCGTCGTCGGATGATCGCCGATCAGGAGATTCAACCTGGCTTTGATACCATGTTGAGACACCTCCGGTGAAGGCAGACTGAGCCAGTGACAATGAACGGAGTGATGAACGAGAAAAGATAGGTACAACAGAAAGGGGGCGGTGTGCCCTAGGATTTGAGAGAAAAATGGCTACTTATTTTATTGATTATCCAAAAACACTATATCAGAAAATACAATGATATCTCTGAGTTGGGATTCGATCCAAACTCATTATTTATACAAGGTAATCTAACAAACTTGATAACAACCTAACTAACTTGGGCCAACTGGAGACGGACCAGGTATTCACCAGAAACTTCTAGGCCTGATACGAATATTTTTGAGATTATTCTGGAGTTGCTCTAACATCGCCACCAGCCAATAAAAAATATGAAATAAGTATGCAACATTATGAGGGAGAGAAAAATATGAAACTAGTTTAAACTTAAAATAAATCGAAATCTGAAACGATCTTATCAAAAAAAAAGTCAGTGTATAACTCAAATTTAAAATAATATGAATTTAAATAATCAAAACCCAAATTGATATAAAAATGATTCGAACTTAAAATGATCTTAAGTTCATCTAGGTATATTCCTAAACAGAACCGAGTATATATATAATATTAATATCTTCATGTTTGTTCAAGTCATGTCCTCACCCGAAAATATTCATCTAAACATGTTAGTATTTGGAAATAACTAATCTAATTTAATTTTTAGTTTACCTATATTATTTTTTATTTTTTAAAAATATCTACATAAATTTCAATTTAAATTTTTTATGTATTTTCTTTTTATTAAATTTTAAAAATAAACAATTTAACTCTTGTTTAATATTTATAGTTGAGAAAATATTCCATGCTGATGGTGAAAAAAATATTTTCCACGTACAAGTCTAATACAAGGTTTAGATTTATGGTTCTACATATAAGGTTTAAGGTTAGATTTTAGGGTTTAAAATTTTAAATCAGATATTTAAATCTTATTAGAAAACATGCTTGGTTATTAGGGATGAAAACTTGTTTTTAAAATTGAAAATATTGAAATGTACTTGATGTCTAGCTTTTCAAAATAGAAATGTTAAAATAATTATTATATAATTAAAATAAAATATAATTAGAAAATAATAATAATTATTATTATTATTATAAATAAAATATGTGTAAATAAACTAAATTTTTAAAAAAATGACATCAGAATAATTCAGACCTGAGTTAAAATGAAGTTAAAATTAAAAAAAAAACTCTTATTTTTGTATTTTTCTAATTTCCTAAAAAAATTCAAAGAAAATAATGAAGACATCTTTTTTATGTTTTTAAATTTTAAAATATTTTTGTTTTTATTTTTTAAAAATTATTTTCTAATTTTACAACCAAATACGTTTTCTTCACTGTTTCTATTTTTTCAAAAAAATGAAAATGAAATCTATTCTCTAAAACCAAATGAACTTTGTATTTTAATTTGATTATTTTAAAAATAATTTAATATAGTTTAAACTTAAATAACTTTGTTGAGAGTGTCAATCAATCTATTTAAAACCAAGTAGGTGAATTAGATTTTTGAAAGAACGGTGGACACTAATTGCGAATGTGGAAATTGTAAGGAGATTTAGAGTGGTTCAACTCCCTTAATTGGAGTCTACATCTACTACCTAAGTGACCACACTAAGGATTTTCCACAAATCCACTAATTTTTTTTTCTTTAAGAATAAGGAGTAACCTTACACAATTCAATAGACTTATACCCCAAAGTCTATTGAATCCTTTCCCCAAAACAAATACAAAGAAACAAACTAGGAAATCCTCACAAGGAAGGTGTTTGCAAAGTTTAAACTCTCTCACACACCCAAAGAAACACTAGCAAAAGAATTACAATGAAGAACACTATAGTGTTTACAAGAAAGATCGAAAATTAAGCACAAAATGGACTCTTGAAAGCTTGAATGTTTGTATAGACTTTCTTGTTACATCTATACTGTTTTTAGACCTATTTTATGTGCTCTTGATCTTTTCTAACCGCTGTGAATCGTTGGGGGGACTTTGGAGCAGTTGGAAGCCATTAAAATCGAGCATTAAATGCTCACCTGCACAGTGGTTTCGAAACCATTGAAGAGGTTTCGAAACCTAGAAAAAATTTAAACTGAAAAACTAGCCGTTACAAGCCCTGGTTTCGAAACCACTAAGGAGATTTCGAAACCTGTAGTCAAAAACAGGTTTCCAGGCCTTATTGCCAAAATAGTATCGAAACCACCTAGAAGATTTCGAAACCTCTACTTAAAAATGCACTATTTTGACTTTTTAAAAAAGAAAATCATGTAGTTATTAAGTTAAACCTTTTGGAAAAAATTGTTCAAGTTAAAAATATTATATTTGACAAATATGAATCGAATATAGTGTTTACAAATTTTTGCAAGTTAATCCTTGTAAGTTATATCAAAATCAAAATAAGTCTAACAATCTCCCCTTTTTGATATAACAAAATACTTGATAAAAATTTGTAAAAAATGTCAAATCTTTTAATCTCCCATTTAAACTCACCCTAAGAAAAATGTCTTTATGAATCTTTAAAATTTTAGTTTTGAATGCATTTTTAGTTTAGTTGACAAAAAGAATTTTTATCTCATTTTCTCTCTTTTTGTTATAGCAAAAAGGGCAAATAAAAGGTTACAAAAAGAGAAAACAACAGGTCAATACAGTGCCATAATAAAACCATAAAGTTATACTAGAATGCATAAAAGACTAAATATATGGTGCGTCATGAGGAGATAAAGGAGGGAAAAGATGTCCACAAACAAGATGCATATCGCGCTCAAGATATGTCACACATCTGTCTAAGCCACGAAGCAACTCATGAGAACTACGAAGATGGGCATCTATGTTGTCAAGGCGAGTGACTATGGTTGCAAACATGGACTCGATGGTCATAAGAGGTGGAGCATCCGGTGCAACAATATTTGTTGGACCAACGTGGGCTTCATCTTCATCGTTTTTGTGAACTCATTCACCATCAATAAACCTCTAACCAGTCTTTTTAGTCGTTGTTTCATCAATCTTGCTCTTTAGACGGATGTGGGGACCAAGAGAGGTATCGATATTTAGCTTCTCAAAGATGTGACTTAGAACACATCCATATTTGAGAGAGAAGCTATGAGGGTTTCTAATTATACTGACAAGAGAAGCAAAGATGATTTTGGCAATATTGGGACGGTTACCGGTGCGAAGTTGGTGAAGCCACCAATAGTCGATACGACACATGCCCGTGCATCTTCCACCGGAAGGACAGAAGAACCAAGTGGTGAAAAGGTGAAGAAGCCTATCGTAGATATGAAGATGGGTAGGACTATGATCATCAAAATCTTGAATAGGAACGACTTCGGATTCATTAGAAACACCACTATTGGGAACACCTAAAAGATCGAAAATACTTGCCGGAGAAAGTGTGAAATGGGTACTCATAAGGAATGAATCAATTTCAACAACCTTGATGTTATCATTAGGATTATGAAGAAAAGTAGCATTTGCATAAAAGGCTTTGATAAGAATATGAAAAATACGAGGTTTAATATCAAGAAAATTCATCCAACCCCATTCGACAAATAAAGGAAAGAAATCAAACTTATAGATTTCACAGGTTAAAAGTTTAAATCAATGGTTCGCTCGGCTCTAATTTCTTTGGCTTCATAAATTTGATGAAAACGGACAAGTTTTTCATTATCTTCAAAATAAAGATTTAAGAAGTTTAGGTTTTAAAGATGAGTTTGATTTTGAGGTTAATTAGAACGAGACCCTTGACATCTTTCAATACGAGGACGTTTGGCTCTAGAGGGATTGGTTCTAGGAGGCATGATTAAAAAAATTAGCTTAAAAAAGATGGTTGGAGAGTTTTAACAAACATTTGGTGGGCAAGAGTTTGATAAAAAATTGAAAAAGGCTTGAGATGGATTGGGTAACCTCCTGCAAATCAAACAAGATATAACATATAAACTTATCAACTCAATTCAATATTTTAATGCATAAATTCTCCAAATTTGAAAGATTTTCAAAATACTCAAGAGCATGAAAGTTTGTTGAAGAACAATGAGTTTTGTAGAAATCATACTTGAAAGAATGACATTGTAAAGCAATAATGATTTATAAAGATTTGAAAGCATGAAAAAACATCTTATTATATCAAAATCAATGAAAATTTGAAAAAAAAATTAGGGCTTTGAAAAACTTACCAAAAGATTGAATGAGGACCACCCAATGGATAAAATAAAGAGCAAAGATGAGTTGATGAAGGAAAGATGATGTATCCTTGTTGAATCTTGAATCAAAAACGAGTTTGAGTGAAGAATTTTTGAGAGGGTTTGTAGGTTTTGCTGTTTAGGAGAATAAAAATAGGGGTTTGGGTGTTTTAAATTTGGGAGTTTTAGTTAAAAACGCGCCCCAGCCTTTGAAACTGCCCGACTGGTTTTGAAACCTATGGGATGGTTTCGAAACTGCTAGCCCAAGATTACAAAACTTTCAATACTGACAAAAAGGTTTCAAAACCAGTGTAAGTGGTTTCGATACCCATGGCCCTGGAACAGAAAAATATGCATTTTTATGCCTCTATATGATCCAAATATAAATTCTAAAGGTTCATGATTACTATAGGCACTCAAGACACTTCGAAATAAGTTCAAAGAAGTATGGAATTTAGACAAACATTATCCGAGGCTAAACATTGGATCCTAAAAAGTTCATATAAAGCTAGGAGTGACTAACCTAACTAAGGCCACTCAAACATGAATCATCAAATAATTTTAAATCAAGATAAGCATATAAGCACCCAAGTCAAGGAAAACAATGACTAGAAACAATATTGCTAAAATTTAAGGCCAAAAGTCATACAAAAGCACATAGGGCCACAATTAAGCAATACATGCAACACATAACTCCCCCTTACTAAGAGAGTATATCGCAATGGTAGTGCAAGTGTACACGACACAAGTAGTAAAGTGATACGAAGTATCGGATATCGTCTCCACAAGGATTGGGCTAATAGCTTCACCTTAGTTCACTGCACGAAAGTAAAGGAAATATTTGAAAATGTTTTCACGAGAATAATAAAGTAAACGTAAATAAAAGAGTAGAAATATCAATATAGAGAGAATGGGCTGGTATTGAATTGCTCAGTAGTGTAGGTATTGCAATGCTTAGGAACTTCAGTTCTGTCGTTGCGCCCGTCGCGACAGCACCTGTCGCGGCAGCGGTCCGTTGATTGTCGCGGCAGCAAACACACCAACTCAGTACTCCAAGTTTGGCAAGAATCCCAGATCTGCCTTGGCCTATCCCTAGGTCCAAGTATGTCGATGATCACGTCTTTGATGATACCTCCCGGCATGAATCGAAGGATGAACACCGATGTGTATGAATTCTTCTTTAGCCACTTAACCTCGCCCTATCCCTAGGCACGAGATAGTTCAACTATAAACTAGAGAACTTGCTCTTATCTCTTTCGTATACTTAACTCTCCCGATGCTAAGTAAATGGATAACCTCACAATGCTCTTGCAAGATATTAATAACCAAAATAAGAGAGCTTGAAGTTTATTTTATTGAACTAGAAAAATCCTAAAATAAAGCAACCCTTGAAACTACTTTACAAATCAACCCGTGGCCCTAGGGGGATTTTAGAACATGTCGACGGTGGGTAAACGGCTAGGGGTTTTTGGTTGTCGGTTATGGGGTAATCGGCTATGGTGTTTCTCTAGGTTAAAAAGCATGCCCTTATATAAGCTTTGGGCTCAAGTTATCTAAGTTAACAAGGATTACAACTTTAATTAAAAGTATGATTCTAATAAAGACTTAATCTTCAAGGATCCTACTTTCTAGTCGTCCTCCTTGTTTATTGGGATTTTCTCTCTTTGAGCTTTGGGCTTGCCATATCTTTTGATCCGGGGCTTGGAAAAATATATGGTTTTCACACGAAAGACGAGCAGAATTTTCTCTATCTATCGAGGTCCACTTTGCTTTTTCTTCACTATCTTGTTGTCGTCCTCTGCTGTCACGGCAGCACCATGGCAGCATCGTCCTCTTTGTCTGCTTTTTCAGTTCAGCTCTTCTGTTTCTCTGCCCTGCGCCTGCCTTCTCCGTCTACTATGGCGGCAACCTGCAAAATCAGCCATCTTTTAGTAGAATCGGTGCCTTTAATATATTTGTGATGTTTTGTTGTAAACTAACCTAAATGCAATGAAATGATGCTTGAATGCAGCAGAAATATGGGTTAAAAAGGGTGTAAATAATAGAACTTTTACACACTCAACACACCCCCAAACTCAAGTTTTTGCTTGCCCTCAAGCAATTAAGACCTAAAAGAATGAATATTTTTGCTTTGGCTTTCAAACAGTGAACTTTCCCTTACCCGTCGTTCATTCTCTGTGACGGCAGCAACCTGTCGGATAATTTAGAATCTGTCTGGAATCTCACTATAGTTCTTGTGCAGTGTGTGCATGCTTGTGAATAGTTATATGCTAAGACTCTCTTAGTTTCACTAGAATATTCAACTTTTTAACTCAAATTTTTATGCCAAAGTTTATTTTTGAAGACACATTTTCATGCTTCTTTTGTTTTGACTTGATTCTTCTATTTTTCAAGCTAAGTTTTACTAGAGCCAGTTTTAGGCACCTATAGTTAGCTTCTTAGAGCCGGTTTCGGGCACCTCTAGGTTTTTGAGTCTCTTTTGCTGAACTTCTTTCCTAGAGCCAATGTTAGGCACCTCTAGGGGCTATTCAAGTACTAAGCTTCCTATTCTAGTTTGGCTAAAAGAAATCTAAGCAGTATAACAGTCACAATGGTGTTTAAGTTTTTCAGAACTATAGAAAGGCTCTAAACTTCTCCTTAAACTGTCCTAAAGATGCTGCCACGACAGAGCTGTCACGACAGGTAAGTTCAAATCACAGTTTTAAGCCAAAATTTTCAGTCTTTTCTAATTTTTTAGAGAAATAAATAAAAGACACAACAATTAATTAAAGAGATGTACTTAGACTCCATTAAAATGGAGGGTTGCCACCCCCAAACTCGAGGGTTGCATTGCCCTCAATGCAAATGAGAAAAATAAAATGAAGGCAATACATCACAAAATATAGATAAGGCATCAGCAATAAGAAGAAAATAAAAGACTTAAATTTTAAACACTGTCTTCACTGCTGCTGCTGAGGCGGATTTGGCGGCGAATTCTGGGCTGTGGGGCAGGCTGGGCTGGTTGCTCTACGACCTGGATATCAGAGCTGCTGCCGCTGTCCCAAGTGTTGCTGCTACTGGTGGTGGTGGTGATGGCCTTTGGCATAAGCTTTCTGTTGGCCATCCTTTTCTGCCTCTTGACAGGTGTGAATTCCTTCTCCAAATTCCTCCGAATAGAGGGTTCTACCTCGCTTTCAGACCAGAAAGAGGAAGAAGAAAAACCAGCTACGAAGGCAGCAATGTCATCCGAGGGCGGTCGCTTCGTCCCTCGGGCGGATGTGTCGGCCTGAGGGCTGCCGGCTGTCGTCGGGGCAGGTGATGGGGTGGAGGCAGCAGATTGTGTATGAGGTGCGGTAGCAGGTGTAAGTGTGTGGGCAGGGGTGGGGACGGTGAAATAGTGGGCAGGGAAGGTGGGAAAGACAACATCAGGATAATGTAAAGTATGGTTAATGAAATTTACCGTGGAGTTGGCAAAATCCTTGATGAATGTCAGCAGACCTAGCTGTCTGTCCTCTATCCTCTGAATGGCATCAAGGAGTTGAGTAGATTGGTCTGTCAGAGCAGCTGCTGCGGTAGGTTCAGTGTTGGGCTCCTCTGAGGATTCTGCTGAGGCGGCATTAGGGTTGACAGAAGAGAGGGGGTTGCTACTGTCAGCTCCATGAGGCTGATTATATTCTTGTCTGTCCAGCCCCGTCCCTTCACGAGTCGATCGGTGGTGGCTTCTGGTATGGCAGAGCAGCGGCAGAGAGATGTAATCAGGAATGGCAGGCAGAGGAGGGCTGTTGATCTGTGGGTGCAGTCCAAGATACTCTCCCTCATGTAGCGTCCCATATTTATGGGCCGTTTGTTCATGATTGAATGGATTAGGGCTAGCTTTTGCTGGTCCACTATGGTGTGATGGGAGGATGGCAGAATCCTCTTCTTAATGAAGGCATTCCACAATTTCGCTTCTGGCAGCAGCTGCCCTCTTCTTACGGTATGGGGGTTTTTCTTGCTCGTGTTCCATTTAGTTCCTTCTTTTGTCACTTCTGCCATGACAACATCAAAGGCAGCGTTGTCTAGGGTATCCAGGAACTGCTAGTGAGCATCTTCGTTAGGGCCGAAGTAGAGGCCATAAAAATTGTTGATGTGCTCTGCTGTGAATGGCACTTCTGTCCCTCAGACAGTCATTGTTGTTGTCGTCCTGCTGCCGATGGCAGCATAGAATTCCCTCACCAGCGTTTCATTCATTTCTGCTGGTTGCTCTGCAAATTGCTCCCACAGCAGAGCCTTTATCGCCCTTGCGATGAATGGCTTGAGCCCCATATTCTCTGCCTTTCGAGTGTAGATAAAGCCTCGTTCTTCCCAGAGGTCCTTAGTTGCGAAGGACTGCGGGGTGGGTGCTGCTGGTGAAGAGGTTAAAGCAGCACTGGGGCGGGTTCTTCTGGAAGACATGTTAGTTGCAAGGGTGTTGTGAAAGTAAAGAAAACAAAGAAAAATGAAAGTGGAGAGCAAGTAAGAATAAGCAGAAGTGAGGAAAATGAAAATGAAACGGGGTTTTATAAAGGAAGAGTTGCTGCCCGTTGAAACTGTAACGGCAGGCGTGAATAACGGGGCGACTGTTGAGCTTTAGCGTGTCTGACACGCATTTATGCGTCTATTATGCGTATGTCACACGTTTCTGCGTCTGACGTGACAGTCTGATGACAGCCTGTCTTATCCGTGTCTGCGGCGACAGCTGGAACGACAAGCTTCAATATTGGGCTTTGCTGGGCTAATGGATGGATGGTGGGCTTGGGTCACTTCTCCTATTCTTCTTGACTCATTTATTTCCTAAAAACAAAAAACATAAAAGAAAAAAACATTATTCGAATAAAATAAACCTTATTTCCTAATAAATAATAAAAATAAATAAAAATAAAATTTAGGTTAAATTAGGGATGCCTTGTGGCGCATCTCCTAATGTAACAACTTCCTGTATTCCTGGGGCTTCAGTCCCCTGATAATGCTTGAGGCGCTGTCCATTGACTTTGAATTGGTGCCCGTCTTTTAATGATCGGATTGTGATGGCACCATGGGGAAAAACTTGTACGACTTGGAACGGGCTAGACCATCTAGATTTGAGCTTTCCTAGGAAGAGTTTTAGTCTAGAATTGAACAGCAATACAAGCTGCCCTGGGCAGAACTGTCGTGGCAGCAACTTCCTATCATGCCACTTCTTAGTTTTCTCCTTGTAGATTCTTGCATTGTCGTAGGCCATTGTCTGTATTTCTTCAATCTCGTTCAGATCTAGCAGCCTTTTCTGGCCTGCCTTGTCCAAGTCCAGATTCACTGCCTTGATTGCCCAATATGCTCTGTGCTCTATCTCGATAGGCAGGTGACAGGTTTTTCCATAAATCAATCGGTATGGAGACATGCCCAATGGAGTCTTAAAAGCTGTCCTATATGCCCATAATGCATCATTGAGGAGTAAAGACCAATCTTTCCTAGTTGGATTAACCATCTTTTCAAGAATGTTCTTAACTTCCCTATTGGATATCTCAGCTTGTCCATTGGTCTGTGGGTGGTATGCTGTCGCGATCCGATGCTTGACACCATATTTCTTCAAGGCGGTAGCAATTACCCTATTGTCAAAATGGCTCCCTTCATCACTAATAATCGCCTTAGGGATGCCAAATCTAGAAAAAATGTTTTTGTGTAGAAACTTTTGGACTGTCTTGACATCATTCTTTTGAGTGGCGATAGCTTCAACCCACTTAGAGACATAATCCACTGCTAGGAGGATGTATAAATTTCCACATGAAGATGGAAAAGGTCTCATAAAATCAATCCCCCAAACGTCGAAGATTTCGACTTCCAGAATGTTCTGCATTGGCATCTCGTTTCTCCTCGAGATGTTACCTGTCCGCTGGCACCTGTCACAGTTCTTGTAGAAGTCTTGTGCATCTTTATACAGTGTCGGCCAGTAGAACCCTGACTGCAACACCTTGGCAGCAGTTTTGTTGCCTCCTAAGTGACCTCCATATTGTGAAGCATGGCAGTGATGGAGAATGTCTTCTTGCTCTTCTTGTGGTACACACCTCCTTATAACTTGATCTGCACATAGTTTGAAAAGAAGAGGTTCGTCCCAATAATAATGCTTAACATCATTTTGGAACCTCTTCCTGACTTGATAATTAAGATCAGAAGGAAGTATTTCGCTAACTATAAAATTAACGAAATCAGCATACCAGGGGAGTTCAGAAGACTTACCTGCCGCCATGGCTATCGCGGCAGCGATTGCGAAAGCAAAGAGCTGCTCATCGGGGAAGGTCTCCAGTATGTTTGTCTCATCTATTGGCAGACTCTGTCCCTTCTCCAACCTTGACAAGTAATCTACCACCTGATTTTATGTTCCTTTTTGCCCTTGATTTCAAGGTCGAAGTCTTGCAATAGCAGGATCCACCGTATCAATCGAGGCTTTGCATCCTTTTTCGCAAACAAATATTTCAGGGCAGAATGGTCTGTGTGCACTATTACTTCGTCTCAAGTATGTAAGAACGAAACTTGTCAATGGAGAACACCACAGCTAATAGTTCCTTTTCTGTGGTGGTGTAGTTCACTTGGGCATCATTCAATGTCTTGCTGGCATAATATATGACATGAAACAGCTTATCTCTGCACTGCCCAAGTGTTGCCCCGACAGCATAGCCACTAGCATCACACATAATCTCAAATGGCTGTGTCCAATCTGGTGGTTGTACTATGGGGGCTGTAACTAGTTTTTCCTTCAGAACCTTGAATGCTTCAGTACATTCATCATTAAAGTCAAAGGGTCGGTTCTGCTCCAAAAGATGGCATAGGGGCTTGGTGATTTTTGAGAAATTTGCAATGAATCTCCGATAAAAACCAGCATGCCCTAAAAAACTTCTAATACCCTTGACTGTAGTTGGCGGCGGCAGCTTTTCGATCACTTCTATCTTAGCTCTGTCGACTTCTATCCCACGGCAGCTAATCTTATGGCCAAGGACTATCCCTTCATCCACCATAAAGTGGCATTTTTCCCAATTCAAGACTAGATTTGCTTTTTCACATCTTTCAAGTACCTTTTGTAGATTGCCGAGGCAGCTCTCAAAATCGTCTCCAAAGACGGAAAAATCATCCATAAATATCTACAGGAAGTCCTCTACCATATCAGAGAATATGGCCATCATGCACCTATGGAAGGTGGCGGGTGCATTACATAATCCAAAAGGCATTCTCCTAAAAGCATATGTTCCGTAGGGTCATGTGAAAGTCGTCTTTTCTTGATCCTCTGGTGCAATAGCAATTTGATTATAACCTGAATAACCATCAAGAAAACAATAGTAAGGTTTACCCGCTAATCTATCAAGCATTTGATCAATAAAGGGTAAAGGAAAATGGTCTTTTCGGGTAGATTTGTTGAGCTTCCGATAGTCCATACAAACCCTCCAACCGGTCACAGTCCTGGTTGGGATTAACTCATTGTTTTCATTGGTCACCACGGTCATTCCTCCTTTCTTTGGAACGCATTGCACCAGGCTCACCCATTTGCTGTCGGAGATGGCGTAAATAATACCAGCATCTAACCATTTGATTATCTCTTTACGGACCACCTCCTTCATTACATGGTTTAACCTCCTTTGGGCATCTATAGTCGGCTTATGATCTTCCTCTAATAGTATTTTGTGCATGCATAACGCCAGACTAATGCCTTGAATGTCTGCTATCGCCCATCCAATTGCCTTCTTGTGCTACCGCAGCATGCCGATTAGCTGCCGTTCCTGTTCCTGTGGCAGCTTAGAAGAGATGATTACGGGCAGTGTGTCATTTGAACCAAGAAAAGCATATTTTAGCTGCCCTGGCAGGGGCTTCAGTTCTAAGGCAAGTGGTTCAACAGTAGATGACTTTTGGATTAAATGGTTATCCGAAGTATAATTCAAAGGTTCGAATAACTTACCTGGACGATTACCTAACCAATTTACCTCCCTCTAACCTTCAGTATCAGATGTATCGGATTCAGAGGAGTTGTTGTCGTCGGTGTTGTCGTCAGTGCTGTCGTGACAGTCCTGTAGATGGCTGTCGCGGCAGTGACCAAATTTAATATCGTGATAGCCCGACCTGATGCAGGGTTGATCAAGGGTAACGTCAGTGATAGCCTTGCATTCTTCGTCTACATCAGCATGTTTCATCGCTTGGAGAACATTCAACTTAATTTCTTGATCGTTCACTCGCATGGTGAGTTCTCCTTTCTCCACATCAATCAGTGATCTTCCCGTGGCTAAGAAGGGTCGCCCAAGGATGACTGGTGCGTTTTCATCTGCTTCACAATCTAAAACAAGAAAGTCAGCAGGAAAAATAAATTTATCCACTCTTACCATAATATCTTCAATTTTTCCTTCTGGATGAACGTAAGAGCGGTCTGCCAACTGCAGAGTTACTGTCGTGGGCCGCGCCTTTCCAATACCTAATTTCTGAAAAACAGACTTTGGCATTAAATTAACACTAGCACCAAGATCACAAAGTGCCTTACCCACATATTTATTTCCGATTACACAAGGTATGATGAAGCTCCCCGGGTCCTTTTTTTTCTGGGGTGGCTGCCGATGAAGAATACTCATGCAACCTTCTGTCATCTTTACCGTTTCAAATTCCCCAAGTTTATATTTCTTTGACATGACATCCTTGAGAAATTTAGCATAACCGGGCATCTCCCTAACGGCATCTAACAGCGGAATATTAATATGAACCTGCTTAAAAATATCATAAAATTTTTTGAGTTGAGATTCTTGCTTAGCTTGATGTATCCGTTGAGGAAAAGGAGGTGGGGACGATAATCAGCAATACGTCCTTCCCACTGCATACGAATCTGAGGAGGTTTAGGTTCATCAATTTTCTCCTCTGTCGCTTCTGTTGTCGTGACAGGCTCATCGACAGTAGTCTGTTTATCACCTGTTGGAGCAGCTTCCTCGGCAGGTTTATCTAAGGCAGGTTTTCTTACTGTTTCAGCTTCCTTTTACGGCCCTGATAATTGCTTCCCACTTCTAGTAGTAATTGCCTTACACTGCTCATGTGTAGGCTGCCTAGCATTTTCAGTATTGCTAGGGAATCCTCCAGTCTGCCTCGGCTTAATATGTTGAGAAACCTGGCCCATTTGTGTCTCCAGAGATTTAAGATTTGCTTCATGATTCGTCATCCTCATCTCTGTTTTATCCATGAAATTCTATGTCTTCTTGACAAACTGATTCATATTCTCAATATAAGTACCTGTCTGAGACATAAAAGTGGCCAGAGTCTGTTCCAGTATACTGCTCGTGGCAGCAGGTTGTTGTTGTTGCTGCTGCGGCAGCAGTTGCGGCGGCAGTTGCTATCGCGTCAGCAATCTAGGTCCTCCATGATTCTGATTGTGTGCTTGAGGATTCAGGGCGTTATTAGGATTACTCCAAGAAAATTTGGGATCCTTCCTCCAATTGGGATTATAATTGTTGGAATTGTAATTTGGCTTGTAGTTTCCAACATATTTTCCCTCTTCTAACTGTATCGGGCACTCATCCCGACTATGATTTCCCTCACAGATGTCACATACCTCCTCAACAGCAAATCCATGTTGTCCATCATCATTCAATAACCTTTTCATTGCTTTAGTAAGGAATGCTACCTGTGATTTCATTGTGCTGTCGGCTTCATAATCCTTGACAGCAAGTACCCATTTACCCCCTCTTCGTGCAGTCGGAAACTACTCCTCATTCTTGGCCAAATTTTTCAAAACTTGCAATGCCTCATCCGGATCTTTGTCCAATAATAGTCCATTTGCTGCTGAATCAATTCGAATACGAGTTTGTAAGTTAGCAGCATTATAAAACTTAGTTACCTGATTCCAGACGGGGAATCCATGCATTGGGCAGTTCCGTAGAAGAGTAGTAAATCTGTCCCAGGCCTCGTGCATCGGCTCGTCATCTTCCTGTTGAAAAGTAGCAATTTCATTACGCAATCGCTAAGATAAATGCGAAGGATTAAAACGAGATAAAAATTCACGAGATAAATCTGCTCAAGTTCTAATTGAACCCGACGTAAGTTTATTCCACCAAGTTTTAGCTCTGTCCCTCAATGAATGGGGAAATAACTGAAGCCTCAGTATCTCCGGATTAACTCCTGGCAGTCTAAACGAACCACAGATCTCCGGGAACGTTTTGAGATGCTCCCTAGCATCCTCTGTAACAGCACCACTAAACTGCTCGACATTGTTGATCATACTAAACATGACATGTTTAAGCTCGAAGTTGTCAACATCAATATCCTGCAACGTGGTCTCCAGCTCTACATGATCGTTCAACATGTAGTCACGGCAGGACCGTCGTCCGGCGGCGGCAGGATTATCGGCAGGCGGTATAACATCGCCAGCAGGCGGGTCGTCTCCAACGTGGGCCATCTTCTCTAGCTGTTCTTCAAGGTACTCGTTCCTGGCTAGAAGGTGACGAAGTTGTTTCTTGAGATTGAAGGAACGTTCAACTTCCGGATCTAATGGATACTCAGGATCTTTACCTCGATTCGATCTGCACATAAACAAGAAAACCTTGTGAAAAGCAAGAGTTGAATGCACCAACGAAAAACAGAAAAATAAAAACAAAAACAAAAACGAGAAGTGAAATAAAAGAAAGGTAGAGTTATGTTGCCAATCCCTGGCAATGGCGCCAAAAACTTGTTGCATGTAAAAGAGTCTATCGCAATGGTAGTGCAAGTGTACACGACGCAAGTAGTAAAGTGATACGAAGTATCGAATATCGTCTCCACAGGGATTGGGCTAATAGCTTCACCTTAGTTCACCGCACGAAAGTAAAGGAAATATTTGAAAAGGTTTTCACGAGAATAATAAAGTAAACGTAAATAAAAGACTAGAAATATCAATATAGAGAGAATGGGCTTGTATTGAATTGCTCAGTAGTGTAGGTATTGCAATGCTTAGGAACTCCAGTTCTGTCGTTGCGCCCGTCGCGACAGCACCTGTCGCGGCAGCGGTCCGTTGATTGTCGCGGCAGCAAACACACCAACTCAGTACTCCAAGTTTGGCAAGAATCCCAGATCTGCCTTGGCCTATCCCTAGGTCCAAGTCTGTCGATGATCACGTCTTTGATGATACCTCCCGACGTGAATCAAAGGATGAACACCGATGTGTATGAATTCTTCTTTAGCCACTTAACCTCGCCCTATCCCTAGGCACGAGATAGTTCAACTATAAACTAGAGAACTTGTTCTTATCTCTTTCGTATACTTAACTCTCTCGATGCTAAGTAAATGGATAACCTCACAATGCTCTCCCGATGCTCTTGCAAGATATTAATAACCAAAATAAGAGAACTTGAAGTTTATTTTATTGAACTAGAAAAATCCTAAAACAAAGCAACCCTTGCAACTACTTTACAAATCAATCCGTGGCCCTAGGGGGATTTTAGAACATGTCGACGGCGGGTAAACGGCTAGGGGTTTTTGGTTGTCGGTTATGGGGTAATCGGCTATGGTGTTTCTCTAGGTTAAAAAGCATGCCCTTATATAAGCTTTGGGCTCAAGTTATCTAAGTTAACAAGGATTACAACTTTAATTAAAAGTATGATTCTAATAAAGACTTAATCTTCAAGGATCCTACTTTCTAGCCGTCCTCCTTGTTTCTTGGGATTTTCTCTCTTTGAGCTTTGGGCTTGCCATATCTTTTGATCCGGGGCTTGGAAAAATATATGGTTTTTACACGACAGACGAGCAGAATTTTCTCTATCTATCGAGGTCCACTTTGTTTTTTCTTCACTATCTTGTTGTCGTCCTCTGCTATCACGGCAACACCATGGCAGCATCGTCCTCTTTGTCTGCTTTTCAGTTCAGCTCTTCTGCTTCTCTGCCCTATGCCTGCCTTCTCCGTCTACTATGGCGGCAACCTGCAAAATCAGCCATCTTTTAGTAGAATCTATGCCTTTAATATATTTGTGATGTTTTGCTATAAACTAACCTAAATGCAATGAAATGATGCTTGAATGCAGCAGAAATATGGGTTAAAAAGAGTGTAAATAATAGAACTTTTACACACTCAACACCCCCCTTACTAAAAGCATTAAAACAACACATGTGTACATTTAAACATGCTTTAAAACACATAAACACATATAATCAACATAAATGAATAAAGATTGCATGTCAAATAAAATGTTACCACTTGAACCAAGATAGGTTGATTAGGCCATATCCTCTTCAAGTGTCTTTTCTTCTAGTGTGTCTAGAGCTTTCCAATTTCTTCATTTTGCACACCATTGCTCCAACACACCTACAACAAAGAATTATGGATGTTTTGGTACCCAAACTCTTTTGGGTCCATAAGAGTTAGTTCCTACAATTTTACTCCATTTTAGTATCCACTTAGACAAGAGATCATATTCTTTGTCAGCAATGAATCCTTTTGGAACCCAAATGCTTTTAATTATCTTTCTATTATATGATCTTTGGGGACCACTATATATATATATATATCCATTAAAGTTCTTTCTAACATAGTTGGACTTTGAATTTTCACCTTTTTCAATTTGTTTTGTCCCAACTTTTTTGGAAGAAGCTTTAAGATCATCAAGTTCCTTTTGATGATCATCACAGACCTTTGAAAGTAAGTTGTGCAAGTCTTGATTTTTCTTTTCAAATTCTTTTATTCTAACTTTCATTTTCTCAACTCTACTTTCAAATTTCTTATTGGATTTGAAAAGAGAGTCATTTTCATATTTTAATTTTAAAATGATTTTTCAAATTTTCAAAATCGGCTCTTCAAATTCCAAAGCTAATTCATCAAAAGCCTCTTGAAATTCTTCAAAAGTATAATCAATTGAAAAAATGAATTAGAGATTACCATAGAGTCATCATCAATAGCCATGAGACACTAGTTGGCTACTTCATCCTCGTCCTCGTCGGATGATTCATCATTGCTCCAAGTAGCTACATGAGCCTTGTGCTTCTTTTTCTCATAGCTATTTTTCTTCAATTGGGGACAATCGAACTTGATATGTCCCGGATTTTTGCACTCATAGCAAATAATTTGATCTTTCTCTTTGTTGTCATTCTTGAAGCTCTCTTCTCTTTGAAATCTTCTTTCCTTGTTGGACCTCATGAATCTTTTGAATCTCTTGGCAAACATAGACATCTCTTTATCTTCATCATTTCCACTAGAATCAATATCTTCTTTTTGATGCTTTGAGAGCAACACTAAATTTCTTATTTTCCACTTTCTTCTTCTTTTCTTCCTTACCATTTGACATCATTTCATGTGTAAGCAAGGAACCAATGAGCTCATCCAACTTGAGAGTCTTGAGGTCCTTTGCTTTTATGATCGCTGTTTTCTTTGAATCCCATAAATCAAGAAAAGAGTAGATCATCTTCCTTATAAGTTTATCTTCCGTGATCACTTCTCCATATCCCTTCAATCCATTAAGAAATCACGGAGAATCGATCGGACATGGTTTTGATGTCTTCTGCAGGGTCCAACTTGAAGTTTTCATAACTAAGATTGAGAAGCCCAATTTTGGTCTCCTTCACATGATTGGTTCCTTCATGTGTAACTTCAATTTTGTCCCAAATCTCTTTAGCATTGGAACAACATGACACCCTTCCATACTCATCCGGGCCAAGGGCACAAAATATGAGATGCATTACCTTAGCATTTGTGGAGAATCTCTTGTTTTCTTCATTGCTCCGTGTCTCCATACTACTAGTTGGTGCGGTGTAACCACTCATGATGATCTTCCAAGCTTCAAGATCAAAATCTTGAATGAATAGCTTCATGCGGTTCTTTCAATAAGCATAATTAACTCCATTGAAGAATGGAGGCTTGTTGGTGGGTTGAGAATCGCCCCAAGCTCCAATGGTGGAGGTGGAAGCCATGGATGACCTTGTAGATGATTGCACACTTCTTGGATCTTCTCAAGAGGTTGTAAGACCTTCCAATGAGCCAAGCTCTGATACCAATTGTTGAGAGTAACAATCAATCGATTTAAAACCAAGAGGGGTGAATTGGATTTTTGAAAGAACGGTGGACACTAATTGCAAAGGTAGAAATTGCAAGGAGATTTAGAGTGGTTCAACTTCCTTAATTGGAGTCTACATCCACTACCTTAGTGACCACACTAAGGATTTTCCACAAATCCGCTAATTTGTCTTTCCTTTAAGAATAATGAGTAACCTTACACAATTCAATAGACTTCTACCGCAAAGTCTATTGAATCCTTTCCCCAAAACAAATACAAAGAAGCAAACTAGGAAATCCTCATAAGGAAGGTGTTTGCAAAGTTTAAGCTCTCTCACACACCCAAAGAAACACTAGCAAACGAATTACAATGAAGAACACTCTAGTGTTTACAAGAAAGATCGAAAATTAAGCACAAAATGAACTCTTGAAAGCTTGAATGTTTGTATAGACTTTCTTGTTACTTCAATATTGTTTTTAGACCTCTTTTATGTTCTCTTGATCTTTTCTAACAGTTGGGAGCCATTGGGGGGACTTTGGAGCCGATGGAAGCCATTAAAATCGAGCATTAAATGCTCATCTGCACAGTGGTTTCGAAACCATTGAATATGTTTTGAAACCTGAGAGAAATTTAAACTGAAAAACTAGTCGTTACAAGCCCTAGTTTTGAAACCACTAAGGAGGTTTCGAAACCTGTAGTCAAAAACGGGTTTCCAGGCCTTACTACCAAAATGGTATCGAAACCACCTAGATGGTTTCGAAACCTCTACTTAAAAATGCATTGTTTTGACTTTTGTTGACTTTTTTAAAGAGAAAACCATATAGGTATTAAGTTAAACCTTTTGGAAAATTTTGTTCAAGTTAAAAATATTATATTTGACAAATCTTAATCGAATATAGAGTTTACAAATTTTTTCAAGTTAATCCTTTTAGTTATATCAAAATCAAAATAAGTCTAACAAACTTGAAATCTAAAATGATCTTATCCAAACAAGAAGCCAGTGTATGACTCAAATTTAAAATAATCAAGATTTAAATAATCAAAACCCAAATTAATCTAAAAATAATTCGAACTTAAAATTATTTTAAGTTGAACTAGATATGTTCATGAACAAAACCGAGTATATATATTAACATCTTCATGGTTTTTCAAGTCATGTCCTCACCCGAAAATGTTGAGATATTTATTTTGAAATAATTTAATGAAAATATTTTTTTAGACTTGAATAAATATTATAAAATTAATTCAAAGTCCATTCAATTTGAAAAATATATTTGAAAGGTTTTTGAAGGATTTGACTTAAACAATATTTTTAAATGTCTTAAAAGTCAAAAATTGACTGCCCGTATCGGTACAGTCATTCCTTGTACCGATACGCAAGGCACTACCATACTGATACAGATGTATCGTGTACCGGTACGCTCTGCATTTATTTGCCGCAGCTCTTTCTTGTTTTGACAGGTACCGATGCCCACTTTCGAGTATCGATACCCAGGTTGCATAACTACATTTAAGGCTGGAATTAAAGTCTCAAAGGACTAGTTTTTACCGGCTGCTTTTTCATTATACACTATAAATACATGCCAAGGACACTTGAAGAATAAGAGGATGGGCAGCCAAGCTTAAAGATCAAGAGGGTATAGTTTTTCATTGTTTTGTTTCTTTGTAATCTCTCGTAAAATCTTTAGTCCAATCCTAGTGAGCCAAAAAGTGTAAACACCCACCTAGAGAGGTATTTCGTTTACAAATGTCAAGATCTCATTGTTGAGGGATTGGTTCTAGTTGATCCTTATAAAAACTAGGGAGCAGAGTCTATCTTAGCCCGTGAAAAGAGAGGGATGTAAGTTTACCCCATGAACCCGTAAAAAGGGAAGAATTCATTGTTAGTGAATTGGGAAATCCTTAGTGTGGATGCTAAGGTAATGGATGTAGACTTTGGTTAGAAGAACGAACCACTCTAAAATCGATCGTGTCAAAATGTCTATCTTTTTTGTTTTTGTTTTCCAATAGCTAGTTTTTTATTCCACGCTATAAACACAGGCCAATGACACTTGAAGAAGAAGAGGATGGGCATCCAAGCTTAAAGATCAAGAGAGTAGAGTTTTTCATTGTATATTTCTTGTAATCTCTTGTATTTCTTTAGTCTATTCCTATAGGCCAAAGTGTGTAAACACCCACCTAGAGAGGTAATTAGTTTACAATGTCAATACATCATTGTTGAGGGATAGGTTCTAGTTGATCCTTATAAAAACTAGGGAGAGGGTTCTATCTTAGCTCGTGAAAAGATAGGGATGTAAGGTTACTGTTAGGATGATCAATCGAGGGTGTGTGGCCAAGAGGGGGTGAATTGGCAATTTAAAAATGAAAGGAAGCAAATTGAAATGTGAAAATTGAGACACAAGAGATTTATAGTGGTTCAACCTTCTAACAAGGTTCACATTCACTACCTTAACTTCCCACTAAGGATTTCCACAAATTCACTATGAATTTCTTCTCTTTTTATAGGCTAAGGAGGCAACCCTTTACATAATCAAAGCTTTCTACCAAAATCTTTGATCAATCTCTCTTTTACAAGAAATTGAATAGCAAACTGAAAATCCTCTCAAAGGTAGTTTGTTTGCCCAATTACAAGTTCACTCAACCCAAAAACTTGAATAAAAAAATTACAAGAAAGATCACTCAAGTGGGTTACAAATATTTGACTCTAATAGGCTCAAGAATGTTGAATTTGTGCTTGAATGCTTAAGACTTGTTCAATAGTTGTTGTTGTAGCTTTGGAGACTTGAATATATACCCCTCATATATTTCTAACCGTTTGGTTAGTTGAGATCATAATTATAGCCAATGAAGACCATTTTCCCGCAATAAATGTTGTCTACCAACCCTCGGTATCGGTACTCGAGCTTCGATATTGGTACCTACTATAAGAAGAAAGAGCCATTGTACAAAAGGGTATCGATACACGGGAATGCATATCGGTACGAGAAATTCATTTTACAAAAGTGTACCGCTACATTCCGTACTATATCAGTGCCAATTTTGCTCACTGAAATCTGAGGAAAAAGTCATTGGAAAACTATATCGGTACGCTTAAAAGCGTATTGGTATGGTATAACCAATTTTCAAAGTTATAGTTCCAATAAAACCGACAATGTAACGTTTATATCATTAAATGCAAAGAGTTTTCAAATCTAAACACCCCATACAGGTACGAGTAAAGTCATACCGATACTCAAAGCTTATTTGGTTCCCAAGTATGAATGGCGTACCGATACAGCTATACATGTATCGGTACCCAATAGCTATTTCGTATAAAAATGATTTTCAGTAGCCAAAACTCGTATCGGCACAACCAAGAGCGTATCGATACTCCTGAACCAAAATAAGCTATTTGAGTAAGAAAACACTTAGAAAATATTTGGGGTTTTAGTTTTTGACTTAGAAACAATTTTTAGTTCGAATCCTTGTCATTTTGTGAGCATTTTTGAATACTTAAAAATTTATTCATTTTACAATTTAGTCCTTAAAAAGCATTGTTATATCAAAATCAAATATTGGTTTTACAATCTCCACATTTTTGATGTAACAAAACCTAAATTAAAATTTTAAAATATTTGAAATAACTCACCTTTTCTTTAAGGCTAAAAGATGTATCTTTGAAAAACTTTTGAAAAATTTAATCTCATTTACTTCTTTCCTTTTTGTTAGATCAAAATTAATAGGATAAAAATAGCAATATATAAACAATAAACAACTCCAGGCATAAAGAAACAACATAGATATTATAAATTTAAAGCATAAGGTTTAAAGTAACATAAAAGTCCAACTTAAACCTAAAAACATAAAGCAAAGAAAATAAACATAAAGCATATGAGTTCAAAACAAATAGCATATGTGCATAAAACTCAAATCATAATATGATATGATATGTATGAGGTTCAAGAGCCTAAGAACCGTCTTCATAGTCTTCATCCTCTTCTTCATCTTCATCGACCATGCCATCATCACCAAGAGAATGTCCACGCCATTCACCATGAAAACTGGTAAGGGTAATGTCCATGAAAGCTTGGCGAGTCTCAATGAAAGTTACCATTTCATCTAAGGAATTAAAACGAGCATCAATCGCATCAAATCTTGTGGTCTTGGTGGTGTCCAAAGAAGCAAACTTCCCATCAAGATAGGCCATGAGAGTGTCAAGGGAAGGTTGAGCAACCAGAGCTTCCGGAACAGCTTGAGGATTCACCATGGGCGTGGGTTGAACATCACCAGGAAGATCCGCAATCTGAATCCATTCTCCATTGTAAAAGGTGAACTTTGCCTTTTGAAGGGACTTGTCATTAATGGGATCGGTGAGAGGCAAGCCAAGATCGTAAGAGTAGTCGATCTCTAGCTTATGGAACATGAAACTCAAGGTGGCTCTATAGGTGAAAGAAGTAACAAACGTGGTATGACAATTCTGAACCAAGAAGACAAGCTTGGCAAACATGATTTGAGCTAGGTTAGGACGCTTACCCTCATAGAAACAATAGAGCCAAAAGTCATAGACTTGGCGTATGGTAGACCACTTACCACCGGATGGCCGAAACCACCAAGTGATGAGAAAGTGAAGGATTAGGATTTGAAGAGGTAGTACCCATCTCTTTTCTTGCTCTTTTTCTAGGAGTTATGATAAAATACCGAAATCAAATTCAAACCATAAAAATAATGTATGCATAAACATCACATTCAATCCAACAAATAATCCAATGATCAAGGTACGTTAAAAGAAAAAAAATATTGTATAGTTTAAAATCATATACAAGTATAAAAAGAATTTTTGGTGAAAGAAAAACTAAAAAATAGTGTAGAAAATATGCGATTATAATTTTATATTCGAACAAAAAAATTAGTTTTGAAATAATTTTTGTAATTTTTTTAAAACAAAGTTATATACATACTAAATATATATTTTTTAAGCATAAACAATGTATAAATATGAATGAAAACAAAATTTAAAGAAAGTAAAGTTTATACATTGAATGAGGATTATGGATGAATGAGGAGATGATTGTGCACAAAGCTTGATGATTTTGCTTGAGTTTGATGTAAAAAAACCAAAAGCCTCCAAAAGATTTTGAAGATTTGTGAGAAAATCAGAGGGTTTGAAGGGTTTAAATAGGAGATTTTCGACCTAGGGTTTTTAGGAAAAGTTAGAAGTTGAGTTTAATTAGGAAAACCCCTCTTTAATGACATTTAAAGACTTCAATGACCACGCATACCGATACGCCACATGTGCGTACCAAAATCACGTACAAGTACAGTTTTTAGTCGTACCGATCCTTAACCCATACTAATACAGGTAAACCTGTACCAAAATTGTCTCATGATATATGTACCGATACACGATATTTCGTATCGATACCCTTAAACCAAAATGACATTTTTGGCTGCAAGAAGCCCAAAAATTTGAACTTAATCGAATTGATATGCATGTATATGATATGAGATCATCATGAATGAGCGAAGACAGATGCACACTCCCCATAGCAATAAGGATAGATGTATATAGAAGTAAAAGCAAAAGAGCATGGAAATCAACCAAATTCAAGCAAGATTTAAATACCAAAAAGGTTCTAAGGTTCAAGAAAGGCTAGAAAGCCCTAACTCTCTCCTAAGAGTCCAAAAACACTCTTTATCTAAAGGTTTGGTGAAGATATCCGCTAATTGGTTCAAAGTGTCTACATATTCTAGAACTACATCATTTTTCAAGACATGATCTCTAATGAAATGATGTCTTATCTCTATGTGTTTGGTTCTAGAGTGTTGGATGGGATTCTTAGTGAGACAAATGACACAAGTATTGTCACACTTTAGAGGGATGATACCTACATCAATTCCATAATCTAAAAGTTGTTGCTTCATCCAAAGGACTTGACCACAACAACTTCCGGCCAAAATATATTATGCCTCGATGGTAGACAATGCTACACTATTTTTCTTAGAAAATTATGATATAAGCATACTACCTAGGAATTGACAAGTACCAGAGGTACTCTTTCTATCTATCTTACAACATCCATAATCCGTATCTGAATAAGCATGCAAACTAAAGGAGGAATCTCTAGGATACCAAAGACCTAAATAGCATGTGTCTCTAAGGTATCTAAAGATTCTCTTAATAGCTTGTAGGTGTGATTCTCTAGAACTAGCTTGAAATATAGCACACAAGCAAACATTAAACATGATATCTTGTCTACTTGGGGTAAGATAAAACAAAGATCCTATCATTGATCTATAAAGCTTTAAATCAACACACTTACCTCCTTCATCTTTGCCAAGCTTTGTAGAAGAGCTCATTGTTGTGGTTTGAGGTTTCACATTCTCCAAGCCAAACTTCTTTAGCATGTCCTTGATGTACTTATCTTGATTGATGAAGATGTCATCTTTCCTTTATTTGATTTGGAGTCCCAAAAAGAATGAGAGCTCCCCCATAATGCTAATTTTGAACTCACCTTGCATCAACTTAGCAAATTCTTGGCAAAGCAATTCATTGGTATAACAAAAAATAATATCATCAACATAAATTTCTACTACTAAGATATCATTGCCTTTTCTTTTTATGAAGAGTTTAGTATCCACCTTTCATTTGTTAAAACATTTTTCAATCAAAAAGTTTGATAATCTTTCATACCAAGCTACAAACCATATAAAGCTATTGAAAGTTTAAAAACATGGTCTGAATATTTTGGATCTTCAAAACTGGGTGGTTGTTCTACATACACTTTTTCATTTATAAAACCATTAAGAAAAGTACTTTTTACATCCATTCGAAAAAGCTTGAATTCATGATAACATGCAAATGTAAAAAGCATCCTAATAGCTTTCATTCTAGCTACGAGTGCATAGGTTTCATCAAAATTGATTCCTTCTTCTTGAGTGTAATCTTGAGCAACAAGTATAGCCTTGATTCTCACTATGTTACCACTCACATCTAGTTTGTTTCTAAAAACCCATTCAGTTCCTATGGTAGATTTATTACTAGGTCTATCAACTATTGTCCATTGATTACTTCTTTCAAATTGATTTAACTCTTCTTGCATAGCCAATATCCAATAATCATCATTTAACGCTTCTTTGATATTTTAGGCTCATTGCATAAGATAAATGCAACAAAATTACATGTATTTATAAGAGAAGGTATGGTGGCTACCCTTTTGGATGGATCACCCAAAATTTCACCACATTTGACATAGTTGAACTCCCTTGGATAGGTCACCTCATTTTCCTCTAGAGTCGTGTCCTTCAAGGTTTCTAGAGGTGGATATTGTGCTTCTTCTTTAGTTGGAACTTCATCCACCTTTGATGATTGTCCTCCACCATCATTGGCATCAAGAATTCCTACATCATCATCATCATAAGAATCCTTCCTCGGAATGAGGTTATCATCGAAAACCACATGTATAGACTCTTCTACTACTAAAGTTCTCTTGTTAAATACTCGATAGGCTTTAGAGTTTAAAATATAACTAAGAAAAATTTCTTCATCACTTTTTGCATAAAATTTGCCTAAATTGTCTTTTCCATTGTTCAAAACAAAACATTTACATCTAAAATGATGAAAATAGCTAATGTTAGGCTTTTTGCTTTTAAGAAGTTCATAAGGTGTTTTCTTTAAAATAGGCCTAATCATTACACGGTTGACAATATAATAAGCGGTATTTGGGGCTTCCGCCCAAAAATACTTTGTCAAATTGTTTTCACAAAGCATGGTTCTAGCCATTTCTTTCAAATTGTGATTTTTCCTCTCAACCATCCCATTTTGTTGAGATATGCGAGGATTAGAAAAATTATGGCTTATAACATGCGAGTTACAAAAATCCTCAAAACTTAGATTTTGAAATTTGGTTCCATGATCACTTCAAATGTGAGAAATAGAGTGACCAACATCATTTTGAGTTATTTTTGAAAATCTGATGAATTTTTCTAAAGTCTTATCCTTGGTACTTAAGAATAGAACCCCAAGTAAATCTAGAGTAGTCATCAACTAAAACAAATGCATATAATTTTCCACTCAAGCTCATAGTTCTAATAGGGCCAAAAAGATCCATGTGGATCAATTGTAAAGCTCTACTTATAGAAACATCATTAATAGGTTAAAAACTCTTTTATGTTTGCCTTTTGCACAAGCATCACACATTTTATCATATGAAAACTTTATTTTTGGCAAACCTCTTACAAGACCATTTGAAATCAATTTTTCTAAAACACGTATGTTTGCATGCCCTAGTTTTCTATGTCATAACCATGAATCATGTTCATCTTTTGCAACAAAACATGCATTAGAAATATGAATGTCATCTAAATGCACCATGTATATGTTTCCTATGCAATGACCAAAAAGTATAATTTTGTTAGTTTCAATGTTCATAATTTTGCAACCATTTAAATCAAAAAGAACATTGAAACCTTTATCACAAAGTTGGCTTATGCTCAAAAGATTATGTTTAAGACCATTGACATATAAAACATTATCAATAAGGATAGAACAATGATTACCAATGGAACCAATTCCTTCAATGTGGCCTTTGGAGTTATCACCGAAAGTCACTACTCCTCCACTCTTTGGTTTTAGCTCCAAGAACTGACTCTTGTCACCGATCACGTGTCTAGAGCATCCACTATCAAGGTACCATGAATTTGCACAAGAAGCTTTGGCATTGTAGCAATGCTCCCCCCTACAAACATATATTAAGTCTTGATTTTTGGTACCAAAACCATTTTGGGTCCATGAGTATTAGCTCCCAAAATCTTGGTTCCCTTGGGAATTCAAGAAGGAATAGCACTAGTGTCATTAGAAGTGACAAGTTCCTTAGGAACCCAAACACTTCTAATCCTCTTACTTCTAGAGGGCCTTTAGAAGCCTCTTTGCTTGTAGCCACCAAAGTTTCTCTTCTCATAATTGGATTTTGAATAACTTCCTTCTTCAAAACTAGATTTCTCAATTTTGTTTAGAGAAGCTTTGAGATCACCTACTTCCCTTTAGTGATCATCATGAACTTTAGAGAGAATGTTGTTCAAATATTGATTTTTCTTTTCAAAATAATTTTGTTTTTTTAAATCAAGAACCTTCTACTCAAGTTTCGATTTGGATTTAGTTAAGGAATCATTTTGGTTTTTCAAATTTGAAATCGTTTTCTTGTTTTTCAAAACTGGTTCTTTATACTTCTCCAGCAACTCATCATATACCTCTTATAACTCATCATAAGCTTCTTGAAGCTCATCAAATGTAAATTCAAAAGTAGATGAGTTAGAGGTTACCTTAGGATCCTCTTTGAGTGCCATTAGACAAAGATTGGCTACTTCTTAATCCTCTTTATCGATGATTCCTCGTCACTCCAAATAGCAACATGAGCCTTGAGCTTCTTCTTCTTCCTGAAGCTCTACTCAGGAAGAGAGTAGATGAGCTTTCGAACAAGCGTGTCTTCCAAAATGATTTCTCCTAGACCCTTAAGCCCATTGACGATTATGAAGAATCTATCGAACATCTTGGTGATGTCCTCATCCGGTTCCATTTTAAAGTTCCCATAACTCAAGTTGAGGAGTCCAATCTTGGTCTCCTTGACATCGTTGGTGCCTTCATAGGTGGTCTCGAGCTTGTCCCATATCTCCTTTGCACTCGTGCAAGAAACATCTTTGAATACTCATCCGGTCCAAGAGCACAAAATAAGATATGTATGGCTTTGTCGTTGACTTACATCTTCCTCTGATCATCATCGGTATACTCATATCTAGTCTTGGAGATATGTCATTCTCCTTCGATCTTCATAAGAATAAATGACCCTTCTTCTACAACATCCCAAAGTAGGTAGTCGTTTGATTGATGAAGAACTTCATCTTATTCTTCCAATAAGGATAGTTATCCCCAATGAAATAAGGATGTTTAGTGATGGATTGAGACTCGTAGAGGTTGTTGCCAGAAGTAGAGGCTATGTCTTGATTTTTTTTGTTGATTGAATGACCTTCGGATTGTCTAAAGAGGTTGTTAATCCTTCCAATGAGTTAGGCTCTGATACCAATTATTGGGATGATCAATCGACGATGTATGACCAAGAAGGGGTGAATTGGTAATTTAAAAATGAAAGGAAGCAAATTGAAATGTGAAAATTAAGACACAAGAGATTTATAGTGGTTCAACCTTCTAACAAGGTTTAAATCCACTACCTTAGCTTCCCATTAAAGAATTTAACAAATTCACTATGAATTTCTTCCCCTTTTCTAGGCTAAGGAGGCAACCCTTTACACAATCAAAGCTTTCTACCCAAAGCTTTGATCAAGCTCTCTTTTATAAGAAATTGAATAGCAAACTGAAAATCCTCTCAAAGGTAGTTTGTTTGCCCAATTACAAGTTCACTCAACCCAAAAACTTGAATAAAATGATTACAAGAAAGATCACTCAAGTGGGTTACAAAGATTTGACTCTAATAGGCTCAAGAATGTTGGATTTGTGCTTGAATGCTTTGGATACTTGAATATATACCCCATCATTGATTTCTAACCGTTTGGGTAGCTGAGATCATAATTATAGCCGTTGGAGACCATTTTTCCCGGAATAAATGTTGTCTGTCAACCCTCGATATCGGTACTCGTGCTTCAGTATCGATACCTGCTATAAGAAGAAAGAGTTGTTGTATAAAGGGGTATTGGTACGCGGGAATGCGTATCGGTACGAGAAGTTCATTTTACAAAGACGTACCAGTACAATTTGTACTATATCGATACCAATTTTGCTCACTGGAATATGAGGAAAAAGTCATTGGAAAATTGTATCGGTACGCTTAAAGGTGTATCGATACGATATAACCAATTTTCAAAGTTATGGTTCCAATAAAACTGATAAGGTAACAAGTATATGATTAAATGCAAAGATTTTTCAAATTTGAACACCCCGTATCGATATGAGTAAAGTTGTATTGATACTCAAAGCTTATTTGGTTCTCAGGTATGAATGACGTACCGATACAGTATATGCATATCGATATCCAATAGCAATTTTGTATAAAAATGATTTCTAGTAGCCAAAACTCATATTGGTATAGCCAATGGTGTATCGATACTCCTGAACCAAAACCAGCTATTTGAGTATGAAAATACTTAGAAAATATTTAGGGTTTTAGTTTTTGACTTAGAAACAATATTTAGTTCAAATCCTTGTCATTTTGTGAGCATTTTTAAGTACTTAAAAATTTATTCAATTTTACAATTTAGTCCTTAAATTATTGTTATATCAAAATCAAATATTGGTTTTACAGTTACCCCTTGAACCCGTAAAAAGGGAAGAATTCATTGTTAATGAATTGGGAAATATTTAGTGTGGATGTAGACCTTGGTTAGAAGGTCGAACCATTCTAAAATTGATATTTCTTTTTTGGTTTTTGTTTTCCAATTTCAAAAGAAATCTCTACACCCTTCATTTGCGTTAATATCGATTGAAGACGTCAAGCCTTTCAATTGGTATCAGAGTGGGACTCAAATTGACGGTCTAACAACCATTGAAAAAAATCTTTGGAGTGCTCGATCCATTTCTACTTTTAACCGACCTTGAAGAGCTAACTTTTGTTTGACATCAAGCTCAAGGAATCAAGATGAACATTTTTTCCTCTCATTTGCAAAGGTGGCTTGCTCACACATTAGATATGGGTAACCTCTAAGCTTAATCTCTTTGATTATATGGTTACTTATTTTTAATGATTTTTTTAATGCTCATGTGTATTTTTAATTGTTAAATTTTTATAAATGCATGACATCGAAAGAGTTTTTATGCATAAGTTTCTTTAACATACTCATTCTTATTTTTTCATAAAATTTAAAAAGACTTGGATAAACTGAATTTCATAGATTTTAAAACTTAATATTTTTATTGAAATTCAATGATATTCTTAAGTGTCAAAGTATTTTGAGCTAAAATATAAAGTGGAATGCACTTATTAAGGGGGCTTTTGTTTTCAAAAGAATTTACTTACTCTCTAGTGTTTTTTTGAACCTTAAATGATTTTGAATTATTTTTTATATAACAAAAAGGGGAGAGATAAGTTTGAAAAATAAATTTTCAAAAAGAAAAATGGGGAGCTTTAATATTTTCTCAAAATATTTTTCTATGGGGAGAAATAAATTTTTCAAGAAAATATAAATTTTAAAAGGAAAAGGGAGAGCTTTAATATTTTCTCAAAATATTCTCTCTTTTTTTAAATTATTTTTTAAGGGGGATAAATTTCAAATACAATTATTCAAGTGGTTTCATTATATTAAAAAGGGAGATATTGTTGAGATATTTATTTTGATATAACTCAATGAAAAATATTTTTTTACTTGAACAAATATTACAAAATTAATTCAAAGTCCATTCAACTTGGAAAATACATTTGAAAGATTTTTGAAAAGATTTTTGACTTAAACAAAAAAATTTAAATGTCTCAAAAGTTAAAAAAAATGATTGCTTGTACTAGTACGATCTTTTCTCGTACCGATACGCAAGGCACTACTGTACCGATACAGATGTATCGTATACCGTTATGTGCAATGTCTCTTTCTTGTTTTGGTAGGTACTGATACTCACTTTCGAGTATCGATACCCGAGGTTATAGAACTGCATTTAAGGCTGGAATTAAAGTCTCCAACGGCTAGTTTTTCAAAGGCTAATTTTTTATTCCACACAATAAATACAAGCCAATATCACTTGAAGAAGAGAAGGATTGGCATCCAAGCTTAAAGATCAAGAGAGTAAAGTTTTTCATCGTTTATTTCTTGTAATCTCTTGTATTTCTTTAGTTCAATCTTATTGAGCCAAAATTTGCAAATACCCATCTAGAGAGGTAATTAGTTTACAATGTCAATGCCGTTGAAGGATATGTTCTAGTTGATCCTTGTAAAAACTAGGGGGAGAGTTATATCTTAGCCCGTAAAAAGATAGGATGTGAGGTTACCCTTTGAACCCGTAAAAAGGGAAGAATTCATTGTTAGTGAATTGAGAAATCCTTAGTGTGGATGCTAAGGTAGTGGATGTGAACCTTGGTTAGAAGGTCGAACTACTCTAAAATTAATTGTTTCAAATTGTCATTTCTTTTTCGGTTTTTATTTTTTCAATTTCAAAAGAAACACCTACAACCTTCGCGATGCTAATTTCAGTTGAAGACATCGAGCCTTTCAAAAAATATTAATCTAAATCTTTCAATATTTACAAATAACTAATTTAAGTTCATTTTTACTTTACCTATATTATTTTTTTATTTTTGAAAAATATTTATATAATTTTAAATTTAATATTTTTATGTATTTTCTTTTTTATTAAAATTTTAAAATAAACCATTTGCCTCTTGTTTAATATTTATGGTGAAAAAATTTAGGGTAAACTAAATAAATGGTCCCCCAACTATATTCTAGTTATCTTTTGCGTCCCCCGGCTATCAAAAGTTACAAACTGGTCCCCTGACTTAAAAAAAGTAATAAATTTGTCCAACATTGTTAAAAATTTAACGGTTGATGATGTGACAATTAATATAAATTGATATAATTACATAATTAGCCCTCAAGTTTTACACTTATTTTAATTTGGCCTTAATTCTAAAAAATTAACCCACATAATTTTAATAAACTATCAATTTAGTCTCATTTCACCCAAACCCCTTTTCTTTTTACCTTTTCTCCATTTATATAACCCCACGAAACCACACAGCTTTTTCAATCACACTCACATGTTTTATATCTTTTTATCTCTGTGGGTGAACCACATAGTTTTTTTTCTCTAATTCTTCCCTTTATATTTACTGAACTTGTTGTTGTTTCAGTTTCGTTTCCTTACTGTAGGAAATCCATGTTTTAAACCCGCTAATTTCCATAAAGTTGGCTAGTTTATTTTGTTTAAGATTTACAAATTTTGGATTTTGATTTAACGTGGAAAAGAATAGTTTAAGCCCTTTTTTCTCTTTGCTTCCTTGCCTTTTAAGACACAACTAATTGTTCATAATTTCGTGTTACATCTAGAATTAATCTGCTTTAACTTGTTGTTCAGATAGGCAAGATATTGCTCCCAAACTCTTCATGTCCTACTTTGTGTTGAAGTTCCTTATCTCATCAAGTGCACATTGAAAAAAAACTAGAACTATTTTTGGCTGCAAAGTGTAGGATTTTATATAAACAATGAGTTTACGGAGTCAAATGTAAGTTTAAGGAGGCCTATATCTAAAGTAAAAATGTTGATAACTTTGATTTTGTAAAAGTAAAAGGTATTAATATTACAAAGTTGTTTGTTTCAAGAAATAGATTATGTGACATTTGTCAAAAAAGAAAAAAAAAGATAGATTTTGTGATACTTGTATAACAAAAGAAATAAATAGTTATAACTTTGACATTTTTATCTCCATGAAGCTTGAGTGTAACAAGTTTCCCCTCTATATTGGATGACAAACTGGTTTATAAGAACATGATATTCCTTCATTTTTTTTTGCAAGCCACTGATGGTAATGACGGAAAAGAAAGTTATTGTGTTTATGATGAGGACATTGCAACTAGTTCGGGTGTGGGTTCATTCCTATTCCTTCATCTTATTCAGCTACTAATAATGGTGGCTAGCTGATGCTTATGTTGTGGGAAGGCCATGAGACTAAGTGCATCTAGGGCATTGGATTGTTTCCCCTCAGCTTCTCCTTGCAATCATCGACATTGAGAAACAGTCCAATTTAAGAAATGGTTCATCAACAGATATAAAAAGATATAAAATAAGGGAGTGTGATTGGAAAAGTTGTGTGGTTTCATGGGGTTATATAAATGGAGAAAAAATAAGAAGAAAAGGGGGTTAAGTGAAAGGGGACTAAATTAATAAATTATTAAAATTATGTGGGTTATTTTTTTAAAATTATGGTCAAATTAATATAAGTGCAAAACTTGGGGGCTAATTATGTAATTATATCAATTTATATTAACTGCCACGTCATCAGTAATTTGTTGCTTTTTTTAAGTCAGTGGACCAATTTGTAACTTTTGATAATCGGGGGATGCAAAAGATAATTGGAGTATAGTCGGGGGATCATTTATGTAGTTTACCCAAAAATTTATTTATCATGTATGAGTCTAATACAAGGTTTAGATTTAAGGTTCCACATTTAAGATTTGAAGTTAAATTTTAGAATTTAAAATTTAAAATTAGAGATTTAAATCTTATTTTTGTGAAGTTAAAATAGAAATGCTTTAGCTCTACACCAATATTTTTTTATAATAGCCACTAATTTTTTATTAAAACCATAGAAGATATCACAATTACAACGTATTGAGAAATGAAAATAATGAGATTAATCCACCAAAATCTCTTACAACCCAAAAACAAAGGAAAGTGAATACTTTCATATATATATATAAGCTTACCATCAAAATCCAGAAGTTTTCCTGAATCTACTTGACTCTATCCAATCGAGATGCATAACGGGTGAAAAAGGAGTGGTAGACGACGCAAACCATCAAGCAGAATGTTCCGCTACTCAGGACTAATTATATCGGCAAACAACCATCAACCGAGTGAGGATATACCTTTCCATGACCACCGAAAAAATCATAATCAGAAATTAACGTTGTTAGAATCTCTGTGCGAGCAATAAACGACTGCAAGGGTATGCTGAAATCATGCCACAAGGACAAATAAAACGAACCACAAAATAAAGAAAACATGTTACAAGAATAGAAGAAAACGCGTGCCACAAATGCAGAAGTTTTTATTAAAATATAAAAAAATAGAAAAATAATAAATCTGGTGGTCGACAGTAAATACTAAAATTAATTATCGACCATCAATCAAAAGAAAAAAAATCGCAGTAAGCTGTGAGAAGATGACGAGCGGTAGCAAAGAATTAAAGAATTATAATAAAAGGGATCGGGGACGGTAGAAAAAATTTACTTGATACAAATAATTAAAATTTAATTTTTACTTTATACCATTGCTAAAAAAATTTACTTGATACAAATTATATAAAATACATAAACAATACAATATAATATATTGTCTAAATTTTACCCATATTTAACGGCAAAATTGGGCTAATAAGCCAATATGGAGACAAATATTAGGGGAATAGGGTCCTTTGGCCGAATTTTGGCAAAATATGCCAAAATCTACAGTGGCACAGGGACCACGCCACCTGCTGTCGGCGAGGTCTGGACAACGCCACCTGCTGCTGGCGAGGTCCTGTTGGAGGCAGGCTTGGCAGCGTGGGCGGCTCAGCTGTGAAGCTGCATGGTTCTCCCTGACGTGCCTGCATGTGCCATGCAGGCACGTCAGGCTTTATCCATGTGCATGTGCCATGCATTTGCATATAGGGTTGGCTTTAGGGTCAGAGATAGGGATGTGTTTAGGGTATAGGGTATAGGGTTTAGGGTATAGGGATGTGTTTAGGGTTGTAAATATTTTCAAATGTTTTAAAAAAGATACTAAGATTGAATTCAGATTGTACCGAATATTTAACATGTTATTAAAATTTAAATTTTTTAATAAACAAAGTAAAAAAAATCATTGAATTCAGATTGTACCGAATATTTCGATTAACCGAATAAATTGTTAACTGGTTGAATGGTTACTATATAGGGTCGAGATTTGAGTGACCCGAACTTACCGATTGACCGGAACAATTTACAAATGGTTAGTCGAACCCAATTTTACACACCCTAATTTAATTTTAAAATTAAAATATCCATCGAACCCTATTTAATTCTACCCTTTAATAGGAGGTGTTTTAATAAATCTAGCCCGTACCTAGAACCCTATTTACCCTTCAATAGACGGACGTGCCTAAACCCTATTTAATTTACCCTACATACACTTGCCTGACTTGCCAGTATGTAGGGGACATGCAGGTGAACAGGACCTCGCCATTTGCAAATGGCGAGGTCCTGTTCACCACCTACATACTGGCAAGTCAGGCAAGTGTATGTAGGGTAAATTAAATAGGGTTTAGGCACGTCCGTCTATTGAAGGGTAAATAGGGTTCTAGGTACGGGCTAGATTTATTAAAGGGGATTAATTTTTTAATATTATAATATGTGTATATATAGAGGGTTTAGGGAAGATGAGATGAGTGTGTAGTGGTTGAGAAAAAAAATTAAGAGAGCTTTTCGGCAAAGAGGGACGAGTTTGTGAGTTTTTGAAGAAATATTCGAAGAGGGTGATTGAAGAGTTCGTAAAAGCCAGTGAAAATTAAGTAAGCAAATTTTTCCTTTTAATCTAAATTTTTTAATTTTAGAGAGTTTGTATAAATCTTTTGTATGATTGAATATATATTCAGATGGTACAAGTATTTTTAAATTTTAATAAAAAAACCCAAAAATTTAATGTTGTGCTTATGTTTTTTAATATTTACAGAATATGAGTTCATCAACATATTCGGACACCGAACCCACAGTTGGTCGTTGGGGCGAATCGCTTGAAGATTTCAGTGATGATGAAGAAAATATTGTTCCTATGAGTGAAGAAGAAGAAGATGGCGTTCAGTTACTCGATGCTGATGATATTGACGCTATTATGACAGAAGCGTCTCAAGGCAATGGTATTGATGTTGAAGAAGATGTTTGGGCAGCGGCTGTTAGTAGGCTCAGGTTGAGAAATGAACAGCCGGCTGTTTGGGGTAATGCTACACCGCAGCGCCAACAACCGGAACCTCCAGCCTATAAAGCTCCAGCAGCCCGCATGTATGAAGTTGACTATACTGCAATGCAAGATCAAGAATATGAAGCTCGCGTATTTGGTTCTTCATCATCTTCGAACTTTGGAGAACTGGAACTAAAGGCTCAATTTGAAACAAAAAAAGCCGTGAAGCTTGCAGTTCAAGAGCACTATCTCAAACGCCATACGTCATTTTCTGTTGTTGAGTCCAACAAAATTACGTATTGTGTAAGGTGTTATTATTGGAAGAATAATTGTCCGTGGTGGGTAAGAATTTCTTACAAGAAGAGAACTGAAATGTGGGAGGTGTCACGGTTTATTGATCAGCACACATGTACCAATATGGCTTTATCACATGACCATATTAATTTAAACTCTGATCTAATATGTGCTTCAATCAAGACTTTGGTTGAACAGGAACCAAGAATTTTGATTGCAGTGTTAGTAGCATCTATCCGCTCCCAGTTTGGTTATGTTCCGTCTTACTACAAGGCGTGGATGGCAAAGCAAAAGGCGATGATGGAACTGTATGGTGATTGGGATAAATCGTATAATGAGCTACCAGCTCTTTTACGAGCAATGCAATATTTCATCCCGGGGACCGTTGTAGAGTATGAGACATTGCCGGTGTTCAACTTACAAGGCGAATTAATTCCTGGTAAAAGAGTATTTAGTAAGTTATTTTGGGCGTTCAATGCGTGCATTCAAGGGTTTTCATTCTGTAAACGCATGATTCAAGTGGATGGTACATGGTTGTATGGGAAGTACGGTCATATATTACTCTTGGTCGTTGCATAGGATGGAAACAATAATATATTCCCAATTGCCTTTGCCATAGTTGAAAAGGAAGACGCGGATGGATGGGAATTCTTTTTGAAGCACCTACGCAATTATGTTGTAAAAGAAGACGGGATTTGCATGATTTCTGATAGAGGAACTGCGCTCTTATCAGTAATTGACAGACCTGGGAGTTTATGGATACCTCCACATGCATATCCAGCATATTGTGTACGACATATTGCAGCGAATGCGAAGACGCGGTTCGAAAACAGTCAGATCAAGAGAGAGGTTTTAGGCGCGGATAAGTTGTTATTTGTTGTTTATAAAAAAATTAATTTTTTTTTAGTTCATCTTGTTGTTTTATTTAACTTATTTTTTATTTATAAATAGGGTATGAACTAGTTCAACCAAAATTCCATGAAAGGATGAGAAGGTTGAGGCGGCACGGTGCAGGTGTGATAAAATTTGTAAATGACATCCCCACGGAAAGATGGTCACAAGCCTATGATGAAGGTCGGCGTTATGGTCATATGACAACTAACCTTGCAGAGGCTATAAACTCTGTTCTTAAAGGAACACGACATCTCCCAATTGCAAGTATTGTGTGGGAGACCTACTTTAGATTGGGCAAAGTGTGGTCCGACAAAGGGCAAGATGCCAACGCCCGAATAAACAACGGACAATATTGGTCGAAAGCCCTGCAAAAAAAAAATGATCGATCTTCAAGCTAAAGCGTCCGCTATGCGAGTCAGATCATTCGACTCAAATAGATGAGAATTTTCTGTGGAAGCTACAGTCCGAGGTGAGCAAAAAATGTTCACTATGAAACTTCATCAGAATTGGTGTGATTGTGGTGCATTCCAAGCATTTAGATACCCTTGCTCTCACGCACACGCCGCCTGTTTGCATTTTCGACTCGACCCTTACGGTTTTGCGGATGACTGTTATAAACTAGAGAATATTGCAAATATATATAGAATTCAGTTCAACACAATCCCGAACCAAGACTATTGGCCGGTAGAGCCAATATACGAAGAATGGTTACCAAATCCAGTGCTTCGTAGAAAGTTGAAGGGTCGACCGAAGTCTACTCGTATTAATATGAATATGGATGATCCAGATGATAGAGAGGGAGGAGTTCAAGTTAGACATTGTAGTCTTTGTAGTCAACCGGGTCATTCAAGAAACAAGTGTCCGCACAAATCAAATCTTTCCAACTATCATACCGGACCGTCAACCTAAATGCTTTGTTTAATGTATGTCTAATTTTATGGTAATGAGAAAATATTGCATCTTTTCAATTTTTATTTGTTTCAATTTTATCAGACGTGCACCGTCAACTTATTAATTCTCATTTTTTTCAAAAAAGTTTAACTTGTTACCTTTGAAGAAACCTATTAATTAAATACGAAAATTAAAAAGAAATACATATAACATTAAATATTCCGGGTTTGCAACCTATTAATTGAATACGAAAATTAAAAAAAATACATATATCAAAATGCAATCGAAATTAAAAGAAATACATATAACATTAAATATTTCGGGTTCACAAATTACAAATAAATAAAAACAAAACAAAACCCTATTTTCCCCTCCTCCCCCTCCTAGTGGGTAATTCTTGCCGGTGGAGAGGGCCTGTTTGTGAGTACCGTGGAGCAGGTTGAACCTGTCTACGAGCTCTTGGATTAGGAGTCAGTTAATCGTCATCGAAGAATTGCTCATCCGATATTTGCATAGTAGGTGGTGTAGCAAACATTTCTTCAGGATGAAATGATGGGCTGCTAATGGTAGTTGTTGACAACATAGATGCCATGCTACCAACACCAAAACCTTCCCCATATACAGATGATTGAGGATACTGAAATTGTGGTACGTATCCTTCATCATCATTGTAAGCCGGCTGAGAAGATGAGCTACCACCGGTTGCAAAATTAAAAGGTGATTGCTGCGGAACATGACCAAATCCAAATGTTTGATGACTTTGTTGAAATGGGGTTTGTTCCGAAACATTACCAAATGGTGGTTGCTCCCTATAATTACTGCTTACATGTCTCGGGGGGGAGTCAGATCGCGCCCACGAAGAAGTCCAACCTCGGTTGGTTGCTTCCGAAATTCCTTCCAAGTTTGGTTCGTCTGTTGATTGCTGAGAGCTCTGACCAAACTTGGTTGAGAGGCGAACCTGTCTTGAGCAATGCGGGTTTTCAAGCCATCTATTTGCATCTTCGACAGATGCTATAAACGGTTTCCCATTTGTCGAAAACCATGAATAGTATTCTGTATTAAATTCAAAATCGTTGGCTTGAATTGGACTCAAATCATCAGCCCACCGCTCCCATCTTTCCTCCCACAATTCAATGAAATCGGCTTGCTTCACAATCCAATTCTCATTGAATCTACCTCTATGAACGGTGTAAATTTTTTCTCGTGGAGCTCTTGGAATGGGTTGATGAAAGTTAAACTGCCTCAACACTCTGTCAGCACATTGAAACTCAACAATAAAAAAATGGATCAAAGGCACAATCGCACCCCAGAATCCTGCACATTCAAGCACAGTAGGTGGTAGGCAAGCCCTGACGTCGTCATTCGCGTACGGCTGCCAAATAAACTGTAAAAAAAAATTATTAATATGAATTCATTCACAATGAAATATACAATTTTTCTTTCAAAATTAAAATATACAATATACAAAATAAGAACAAATAATAAATTAAATTATATTAAATGAGAACAATTAATATATTAAAATAAATTGATTCAGATACCAGATCTTTTCCTATTGTTTGGATCTTTAATCTCGTCTCTCTGACAGTGTTGTGAACCACTCCCGCATTCTTCAACGGATGCCTCCATCTGCAAAGATATATTGAAATTATATTTCGAAGTCATTGGATATAAATTTTATATCAATAAATATTTATATACAACTGCAATCACATTATTACCTTCCAGCAAGCGAAAACTCCATATCTACCGGTACAGAAAAAATGGGCGTTAGATAAGGCAGCCTGTACCACGCCCAGGACTGCAGTAATACTTGACATCCACCCATATCTGAATTTGCCTTTTCACCATGCATAATTGTGACCTTGCACATTTCATGGTACAAAAATGCTAATACTGCAGACCCCCAACTATATGTAGCAGCTGTGTCCAAATTACCCAAGAACTGCAGGTATTGTGTGTGAACCATATTACCAGATGTATCTGGCATCAACACACCACCAATAAGTTGCAGTATATAAGCTCGAGCTGCACACTCAAGTTCTTGATGACCAGATTCATCGGTCACAATAAATTCCTGCTGCAACCATGATACTCTGACGCGTAGCCCGTTCACACAGCTCTGAGGAGGAGCTTTGCCCAGGTACTGCATGCAAAGCTCATATGTATTGTAATTATTTTGTCCAACCAATGGTGTCCCATTTGTTGGAATACCAAGTTGTACCGCAACATCCTTTAGGGTTATTGTACATTCACCAAATGGAAAATGAAATGTGTGGGTCTCTGGTCTCCACCGTTCAATCAATGCGGTAATCAACCCGGGGATTATCTTAAACCCACGGAGAAATGTGGCATTATAAAAACCAGCTCGCTGTAAGTAATACACTAAACGCTGATCAGGTTCCTTTATCTTCATTCCTCGACGGCGTATCATATGCTCTACATCCTATAATTAATTCATTATAATTTTGAGTTATAATAATTACATAGTAAATATGAAATTTTAAATTAAAAAACATTTACTTACTTGCTCTTCGTGAATATTAGACGAAATGTGTTCATGGTCACGGTACAACAAAACTCATTCAGATGCCATTATCTATTTCTACAGCTAAAAAACAATTAGCATTCGAATATATACAAAAAAATATATATTAACTTCAACATTTCGAATATATACAGCTAATAAACTAACTTTAAAAAAATCAGATTACAATTTTGCCCAAAAAATACATGCCCTTAACTGATTCAAAATTCGAAAAACTAGCTCTTTTGTTCGAAACGACAATCACAACTTTGCCAAATTCTTCACCTTCACAATTTTTTTCTCTTCTTTTCTTCTCAATTACCCAACTCACACACCACCCTAACTATATATATACACACAAATAATATAATATAAAAAAATAATAATAATTGGGCAAGACCTGCTGCAGCCCGTGAGCAGCAGGCCTGCCAGCCTGCACCTCGCCATAAGGAGAAGGCGAGGTGGGCCAGCCCACGTGAAGCCGCCCAGCCAGCCCCAACCAGCTCTAACCAGCCACAGCTCGCCTACCATTGGCTCTCCCAGCCGGTCACCAGGGACCTTGCCAGCAGGAGGTGGCGTTGTCCAGACATCGCCGGCAGCAGGTGGCGTGGTCCCT